>OX384547.1:14308935-15723379 GCA_947538895.1 Neoitamus cyanurus
GAGCGAGAGCTAGCTCAATCGATTAATTTTGTATTCCTGAGCTACCAGCAATTATTTGGATAAGGTATTGAATTTTTTGGATTTGGAAAACAGATCTTGGCAACGGATCTGGTCAACGGCATTGACGATTCGTAGACTTGAACTTGGTGATATTTTTTGGACTACTCTCAGGATCTGGGCTTGGGCGGATATTTTGCAGCGACTATTGGCTTTTTCTTGGACACGAATGTCCTTTTATTTTAGAAATTAGGGAAGGGTTAGGAAAATTTTAGTGAACTTATATTGCAATTGCTATTTCTGGTGAATTGCAATATACATATACTGCTAACGGGGTAGCGAGGATATAATCATCATACTTGTAACAACTGTTATACATATACATATGTAAAGTTGAATTCTTTCGGAATAAATATTTGCAATAAAACCACGCTTTCCACATATTTTATTTAAAAAAAAAACCCGAATTGGTCTTTCGAACCGGATTTTTATTTTACATATTTTTTTTCATAATACACAATAGAGTGAGTCCAGTTTTTTTATACGTGTAATACGGGCGCCAAAACAAGTCAGCCAATTGTTTTTGAATACTGTTTCCACGAAAGTTAAGCCACGATTATTGCGAATTGCGAAACATATAAGTGCCTTACTAATTCCCTTGATAAGGGTGACAATACAGCATTATTGATTATTGGAATAAATTAAATAACAAGATTGTCTCTATATCAAAATTTCTCAATATCATCTCCCACAAAACATCCAGAAAGTGTCACCGAGAAATGGTAGAGCCCCACCTCCAATCCGATTAAAATTGCATTTCCACCCGCAATCAATTCGACTTTGAAACAGAGAAAATCACAAATTTGCCATTCAACAGCAGTCAACGAACGCAAAATCAACACCTCAAAACATTAAATTAACCCCACCCCTAGCCACCAGCGCCCCCAACCATGGCACCGTCTACGTTTCTAGCACTTCCAATTGTCGACAGATTTGCTTCAGAAAGTCCTCCGGAACCCAATTTATTCGGAAGTCGTACAGCGGTGCCGGCACCACCCACCACGCAAAAACCCCCAGGGTATAGGGGACGGGACGCCAGGGAAAAGGACTAGCGCTGACACCCAGGGGATATCCTTTTTTCCTCGCCTTCTTCGGTTCAATAAAGTTAACGTGGAATCAACGCTGAGAAAATGTTTTTCCTGTCTCGGCTGTTATCGTTTACAGTCTGCTTACAGTGCCTTTTATGTGCCTTGAGAGGGCAGATAGACACACTCTGGCCCGGCTGGACGGGCGGGGGCGAAGCGGTTTGTTTCCGCAATTTTTCTTCTCTGGCTTGAAGAGAAGGCGTGAAATGGAAGGGTGACGAAAGTGTGCTGAAACTTTTTCGAAATGTCGAAGTGACACAGTGACTGATGGGAACAAACTCCAAACGACTCTGCACGTTGGCTGGGCCTTTTGCACCACACTGAGTCAGTTAATTTGCAACAATTGAGTCCTCTGCGGCCTGAAATGAAGGCAGCCGAGAAGAGTCATTCAAAATTTGAAGAATTTTTAAAGCCTTTTATAATTTCAAACAAACAATTATACTTATACTTAATCCTAGTTAAATTAGTCACAAGAAAATCGAAATCACGAAAAATGTCCGACCAAACTCGATTTTCGTGGAGCCCTTTATTTCGATGTACTAGGCATCATAACATATCTTGAAAAGTAATAAAGGGTAAAAGTACGTTGAATATTTTTTTATCCGACAACGAAAGGTCATGTGTTTATCAGTCTGTGTATGTATGTATGTGTGTATGTTTGTCCAGACGTTACGACCTAGAACCCCACTGGATTAATCGATTTGGATTAATGACAGGTACCGGACCGTATTAATCCTCCGGGTGTCATGGGCTATATAACGTTACAAATAAATCAAAATGGCGGCCACCATAAATCTTTACAATTTCCTCGATATGGGTATCGAATGAAAGGGTTTGACGATTAGAATACAACACTTGTGACATCATTCTGACCCAAATATGCTTTACGGTCCAAGATGCCGGATTATGTTTTTCTTCGCCCCCCCCGATATGGGAACCAAATGAAAGGGTCACGAGCAGAATGCAACAAGATATGTGACGTCATTCTAAACCAACTATGGGGTATGCCTCAAGATGGTGGATTACATTTTTCTTTACAACCCTTTGACCTGGGTATCGAATGAAAGTATTCGACGAGCAAAATACGACAAGCTATGTGACGTCATTGGCATGGGATAAAAAAATAAAACATGACTAGGAAAACGAATGAAATGAAAACATTTTTTATGAAATTATACATGTTTCATTTAATCTTAAAAATTCTTTCAATAATGTGCTATATAATAAAAAAATCAGAAAAATCAACAATACATCTAGCAGTTTTTATCTTAATAAAAATTCAATAGCCAACACTTATGCTATACTTATGTAAAGTTTCGAAAATATTCAACAGTGGGACTAATAAATACACAGTCTCAAAGTTCACAATTTTTCCATACAATTTAAGCATAGTGTCCAAATCAGCAGAATCGTTTCTTTTCAATACGTTTTCCGAATTTTGTTCAGAGCTCGCCAAGAAGGAAGCGAGAAGGCAACTTTTTTTCAATGGTTTCGGACATTGAATGGTTGCCTCCTCGCTTCCTTCTTGGCGAGCTATCTGACCAAAATTCGGAAAACGTAATGAAAAGAAACGATTCTGCTAATGTGGAGTCTGGGAAGCACTATGGAATTATTACGATTTTACTGATGTAGTAGTCTGCCAGATACTTACGATTTAATTGATGTAGTGGACTCGTAGACCTCCACACATCTTGCCGTTGCGGCAGACCGCTTCATACAGACTGATAGCTACAACTGTCGTATGAAGGTACTGGGAGAGAGCAGTCCATATTGCAATAATCCAAAGAACTATAACAAATTAATGTGAATACGATCTCTGTCAGACTAGCACGTCAGTCACAGAGGGTTAATATAATTTAGTAACAGATCTAATTGCGAGCACGATGAGGATCTTATGCTAACAATTGAACTTCCGAGTCAAAATAGCTCCTTAAATATAAATAAAATTAAAGCAGTTTTTTAAATTACTCGAACTCCAATATTAACGAAATAAATTTTGCAAATATATAAGAGGACACATTTGATGAAATCGATATACACTTAGATCTGCCGTCAATTCAATATTTTATATGATATGTCATACTTAAATTGTTTCCAGAAATAAAACGTGATATCTGTGAAAATATAATCAGAAAATCTGGTGAAGTTCTTACATTCCCGTCAGAGCTATTTATTGTTTGTGAAAATTATAATAAAAAAACATACAATAATTATTGAAGATATGTTTAAAAATTATCCCGAAATGAAATTCATTAAGAAGTGCAAATATGAAGACAATACGCCGCGTGGGAATGGTTGGATGAGAAAAGTATATGTTACGATCATAGAATCAAAATTTTAGATTCCATCGTGTTGATATTATTAAGAAAAAATTGTAAAGCTAATTATATTTACTTCTTGATGGTTAATAAAAACACAACAATAATTCATAATCTACAACAAAATTCGTTATAACCAAAAATCATAAACGAAGCAAAATAGTTCGCCTACTCTGATATTTTTCTAGCAGAACTGTTCTCTTCACTTAAATTTTACTTTGTTTGCAGTTACGGTTAATTTTTCGTCATTTCGCAAAACGTGCCTTATTCAAGTGAAGGTTTTAGGTAAAGCAAGAGTAAATAAAATGGCTCGTGGCAAAACTGTATGTGATGAGATGACATTAGGAAAGCTATTGTTAATGTTAATCAGAAGGGAAATTCCGCATATCAGATAGCTGAAAGTTTAAGCATGTCGCGTTCTACGGTTCGAGACATAATTAAACTTTTTAGAATAACAGGCGATATATAGCATCATCTTTAGATCTTCGTACATTGAAGAAAATTGCGAGCAGCAACGGCACTCCACGGCAGCAGAAGTGACCGCAACGTGGAAGCAATCATTTGGATAGGAGCTTTCTGTCGATACTTGTAAGCGTTCGCTAAAAAAATTTGGATATGGCTTTTATAAGGTGACATACAAGACGTAAGTTAAAGGTAGTGTTATAATTAAACTCCTTTCCTAACGACCAAGCGGAAGAAGAAGAGGTTGTATTTTGCGAAAAAATTGGAGGACCGATATTAAACAAAGCGGAAATATTTGAAATTAGGAAAGCAACATTTTTCAAAAAAATTATGTTTGATGACCAACTAGACTTCCTTAATAACAGTGCATTATTAGATTCGGTGCATTTTTTCCCCTCTGCTTTAAGGTTAAGTTGCAACAAGTGCCGTCAAAACATTCTATACAATTTCATACAATTTGTAATTTTGTTTTAATTCGAAAAAAATTAATTCATCGACTTCTCAGCGGATTGCCTATTAAAGGTTTCCATATTTAAATGAAATTAACATTGCAAAATTACTAGATCACTTGTCATTACACATTTTGCAAACTTGGAACGTATCTCCTATAATCCTATACAATTTACTGTTCCCTATTCACGGCTTCTTTATTCGCGGCTTTGACTGTATGTGTAGCTCGTATCTCATCACGATCTCAACTTGTATTGATCGCTTCTTTTGCTTATAGGAATTCTATTTGATCGGAACGGCTAAGATTGGCTGTAGTATAGGGACAATCTCGGATGCGATTGTTTGGCTCGATTCGGATCGGACCAGCCTAGGCACAGCCTTAACAGGGTATTTGGTAGTAACGGCCGTATTTTGGCTCCAAATTCATGCATTTTTTTCTCGAGATCAGAAAGACATAAATATGATTATATCTATGTATATTAAAATGAATTCCTGTGCAGTACGTCTCGCTAAAACTCAAAAACCGCTTGACCGAATTCGATATTTTTTTTTTGTTCGCCATAATACAGGGGAGTTTTAAAAAAAACAAAATTCTGGAAACCCCAAAGCAAACGCCGGAAAATCGAAAAAATCGAAATTTCTGTTTTGTATAGGAAGCGAATTTTCCAATTTCAAGGAATCTTTATGAAAAAGGCAATTGGAGGTTTTCGGGGTTGCAGATCTCGAGCTTGCATTCAAAATTTTGAAATTCAAGATGTGGGATCCAATATGGCGACCGAAAAAGTTAAACTTCAAGGGATTTCCCTAAAAACGCACTAGGGAATTTTCGGGATCACTGATTTGGAATCTGCTATTCAAATTTCCAAATATGAGACCACCCCCACCCCGCTGGGAGATATAGGAGAGGGGATGCAATAAGGAGGTGGTCTAAAATGAAGAAAACTAAATTTAATAATACTGTTGGAAAATATCTAAAACATGTGCAAAACGCAAATAGGAAAACGCTGGGTCACATAGGAGAGGCGGTGGTGCAGTAGGGAGGCGTTGTAAAATTAAGGAATACAAATTTAATAGTATCCCGGGAAACGCCGGGTCCGGGCAAGCTGGGTCTGTATATTTATTTCACCGTTTAGTAAAAAAAATCATTTTATTCATTGAAAAAAAAATTGTGGGGCCGAGAGCGTATTGAATTTCAGGCACTGTGCAAAATGTGACGACGATTTCCGCCTTCTGGTGACATAACATTAAAAATTGTTATTCATTGTTACTCTTTTGGTTATACCCCGTAGTGCCAGAGGCTAAAATGTTAAAAATTACTAAAGTACAATTGCTCGCGCATGTCAGGGGTCCGCCCTCACGCAGCCAGGTAAACTCGCCCGCCGCTCCATGCTCCTTCAACTTCTAAGCTCTGCAACTTCCTTAATTGTACTCACTTCCCAAAACACTTTTACAGGCATTTTTATTGAGGCTTTTCAGAATGCAAAAATGTTAAAGAAAATCTATTTTTCTGAAACCGTCAGTACAGAGTACATGTGGGTAAGCGTAGGTGTGTATCTAAAGTCAAATCATATCTAGCCATGAGTCCCCATAAGACAAAACGAAAAGGCTTGACTCTCAACTCAGTTTCATGAAATTTTTATATTTGAGAGCTTTTGCTGATTTTGCAGATTCAAAGGGAAATGGTGAAGGTTCAAACTAAGTTTTATACGAGAATCCCTCTGTGCGTTCGCCCTCGCGAACTTGAGGATTTTGAAATGTTTGCAGCTCATATAAATCGGTGGGCGGGCATACTGCCAGGTAAGCAACCTGATCTGCAGACTGCAGATTCCCACTGGAGCACAGCTATTAGCTCCGACTCAGAACTTGTCATCCAACCATCTTAACCAACCCTCGATTCTTCGAAGTACCGGGGCCCTAGAAAGGTTCCGCTTACCTGTAGAGAAAATTGAGTGGGCGGCGGGCGGCGCTTAAAAATTTGAACCAAAAGACGAATGAAAGTTTAACGCGATTCTCTCCGCAGGGGATAGATAATAAGATATCGATGGCAGCTATAACAGGAACAGTCAGCTAACTATAAAAACATGCAAGAGGAGGACGGTTCCGGATGAAACTCTTCACGTTTCAGGGAAGACTCCTCCAGCCCCGTTTTGAGGGAGCATCGAAACGGTGCGATGTTGACTCCAGGAGTTTCCGTTTTTCCACTCTTTTATTGTCGACGTTCCTTCGCGATTGGATACATGAATCCTTGATAACGGCATCACCGGTGTGGTTTAAGCGTTCTAATAAAATTGAGGGAGTCATAAAGAGATATGAATTGTATCAGGTGGCTGCGACGGCACTCCTTATCGTAGCGCCCCGACAGTGCTGGGACGACCGTGAAATCGATTACTTCCTTGATTAATAGCTGACTTATTCTTCTGCCGCCGCCGCGTCGGGTTTGTTCCTAAACTGGCTCAAGGTAATGAAAATATGTTAATTTTGAAGCAGCACGCAATTTTCCCAAAATGAATGGATCAGCAGAATCAGCCCAACCTCATGTGAGGATGGAATTAGGTACAGAGTGAAATTTTATTGCATGAATTGCGAATTGTTCGCTTTATTTTGGTGTTTGGAGTCTTTCAAATTCACTTAAAGCTGTTTCCAAAAAGTAAAGATGTTCGCACAGCTCGAACGTCTGCATTTCTGCTATACCATGCAAACTATACGAGTGCTTCTTTGCTGACATTTTGTTAAGGAAGGTTTGAAGGATTTTTATTTTGCTTATTCCTATGCTCGTTATTTTCCATACAAGAATTCTCAGTAGCTGATGTTTTAGATAGATGGCATAATTATCCTTGGAACAACTCAGTTATTCTTCCTTCTTATAATGATCGTTTGATGCTTGCTTCTTGAGATGCATTCGCTGCACAAAGGCCCAACTATAATGTACAAGGATGACTGAGTCAGTAAAATTCCAACGAAACTGAACTCGGTCTATAATGTGCATGCCATTGTTGGACCCATTGACATGCACCTACGTGTGTATCTGGGACAACTTCCAAGAAAAACTATTTAAGAAAGTAGGAGAGACCGGGCAGAATTGGCATTGTGTGTTTTCTTTATTTTGTGGTTGCGAGAGAGCGCTGGTGATGACGTAAAGTCATAATATAGCGCAGCCGCACATTCCATAGAAGTTTCAGTTTGACTTTTAAGTTATTGTATAGTTTCATCAACAATCTGATTACTTAGATGAACTATTAACAAAGTTAGTCTTTAAGCTTCTACGTACGATGATATGAAAGGTGGGGAAAGGCGGTTAATATGGCACTCATAGAGTAGACAACAGATTCGACTGTCATATTCCAAAACTGGTCTCATGAAAGTACAATACAGTAGATTAATTATAATTTAATTCTGAACTGGCGGACGGACTCGTGGAATCCGAGTGTCTAATTAAAACAATGATGGCCTTAGCAGGTGTTGACACAATGTGACTTTTTCCCAGTGCTCTAAATGTCAAAGTGAAGAAATTGAATTAAGGGCGAGTAAACGGCGGGAGTTACTATGACATTCAGTAAAAAGTAAACAATCCAAACGCTTAGGATAATCTCGGATAACTTCAGAGCAGGGATGTACAACACACATCATCGAAGTGAGCACTATATCTTCATACGGAAGAAATATGTTTCGCGCAACCCCGAAGAATTTAGGCTCATTACTAATGCGTTTGCTACATAACATAACATCCTCGCAAAGATGACACAGTACAACTTCGATTTCTATAGCAAACATAGTTCTAGCAGGAAACGATCAGTCAACATTCAACCCAAGACCTACTCTCGACTCCGACATTCCTGGGGTCGTGAACTTTCAACAACGCTCCTGGTTTCAATGAGGGAGACAAATGCATATATAATCATGTTAGTGTTGAAAATTCCAAAATTTGCCTCTGAAACAAAAATATGAAAAAAATTATCCACGGAATTAGAGGGTACTGGAATACCTGATTCCATTGGGGACCGGTTCCGCTTCCTCCTTGTAAGGTTTCCAGCAAAGTGAGCACGACCTGAAATAGATTTATTTAATTACGCCCTGCGGTACGGTCGAATTGACTTGCCATGCCGAGGGAAATTTGTTAAGGCGGTCCTGGTTGAAACGGACCGCCGACCCGAAGGATTTTCCTGGAACTGTATGCGATGAACTAGCGGAACTCGCTCTCGAGTTCTAACAGTGACCGTTGCCACATCCAATTCCGAGGTTAACGCTAAAAAAGTTAAAAAAAAGTGACTAAATTGTGCAAAGCAGTGGCAAGTTTGATATATTAAAAAAGCGGATTAAACTAATCCAAGGAATACTAGAAAAATAATTGCGAGTGGTCGCAAAGAAAAGACAAAGCCGCGAAGTGCGAGAAGCAGGATCTGGCCAGTCGATTACTGCAAGCGGCCTCAATATTAGACGATCAAAGGTGGTGAGCATACGTCTAAAAAAACGGGTCTACGTATTCCTGACCTTAAGCCTTTCACAGGAAAAAAATTCACAACGAGTACTCCGATTAATTGCACCACCCGATCTGTCAAGGGTGCTTTCTCTCCTCAATTTGCAAAACATTAAAGCCTTCTTTTAGCCCCGCTACAGAATTCAGCATGGGTGTAAAGGCCATTGACCCGGCTCCTAGCAAATTAGAAATGAATTGAATTTGTTCACCGTGCGTAAAGAAGTTTCACTTCAAAAATTGAAACAGAAATGAAATATTCATTCTGCAACAGTTTTAAGTTACAAGGATGGTAAAGCGCGGGGAAGCTAGAACGGGTCTGCTAATAATAAATAAATAAAAATAAATTTCTCATCGTCTGCGTGCTACCAGTGAGTCCCCTTGCCTGTCACCATAGGGATGTTTAATTTCGGTGAGTCTTCTTGAAATTATTTTATAAATGTACCTAAACAGAAAGGTTTATCAAAGCCGTATGTAGGTGAAGCTACGAAACTGAAAGCGAGAATATAAATTAAATAGTGAGGGGGAAAATTAAAATTAAAATTGAAGAAAATACATTAAAAGAGTACAATATAACAGGATTAAAATTAAGTAGACACAAAGATGGAGAGAAGAAAAGAGAGCAAAGAAGTGAAACTACAACACAATGAGATAAAATAGAAATAAAAAGTAATGACATAAGTTATACAAACGCGCGCAATCTGTTAAAAGAGGCTAATTAGGTGATGCACTAATTTGAGGTAGAAAAATAAACCTGATGAGGTGAAGCACTTATACATAATTGGCAACTATCAGCGTAGAGATGAATAGAATACGCGAGTGCTGCACCACCGAGGACAGATCATTATTATAATATAAAGGCAAAACAGAAAAGGTTGTAAGATCAAGCCCTGGGGAACCCCACACGAAATGTGGGTAGTTGCCGACAACGTGCCATCCGCCTACTCCTGCTGTGGCAAGGGGAAACAAAGCTACGAACGAAGTTAAGGGCTAAAGACGACAAACCGAAATTGCAATGTAACTTGTCAAGAAGGATCTCATGGTGTAGACTATCGAAAACCTTTGAAAAGTCGAGTAGGACCAGGTACGACAGGTGCTACAGGAATAAGTACTCGAAATGTTCTCCTCTAATCTGAATACATTAGCAATATAGCAGCATCCAATTAGAATAGCTACATACTATAACAAAATCCTCTAAAATAATTTTTTTAATATTAAATAAAAATTTGGAAAAAAACGACAAGTCTGCCTATTATAGAAAAAAACATTATTCATGGTGCATTGCATAACATAACTCTTTTTACTGTTCACCCAGTTGTTTGAGTGTTTGATAAATTTTTTTTGGTAGTTTTCTACAATCTACCTAAAGATGTTCTGTACATACTTTTAAGGTACATGTACTATTAATTATTAAGGTGAACTAGAAAACTCGAGGAGTAATTATGAGTCGCAAGACTCCTTATTAAGCACATTTGTCCTACATAGAAGTTCTCCTTTCATTTCCCGGTTTAGAAGCTCCTCCTCATCGAAGATAGGAGTTGCACACGCAATTATTTTCGTTAATTGCCGCAAACAACTATTGTAAATCCCAAGCGAAGACGGCTGTGAAACATAGAGCAACCACAAGAAAGCAAGTGTTGCATTCGGCACCCTTAAGTGCTTTCACCGGGAAGGGAATATTCCGCAGCCATGGGAAAGCAGTGGCATTCCGCAAATTGCGTACGTAATTGATGAAGTTGCACTGGGGACCATTTCCATAGCAATAGTCATTAATTCCGTGTGAGCAGCATTACCATTTGTTGTATAACTCCATGCCGAGATCTGCAGACGTTATCTGTTGCTCGAGCTAAATTCCCACCCTTTCGAGGTAGCTGCTCGAGCAGCATCTGCATCGCGCCAAGCCGCACACAGGTAATAATGCATTTGGAGCAGAGTGCACTACCCCGGCCCTGATAAGGACAGATAGCGTAATTCCCTTCTTACGAATGTTCAGGATACTAATTAGCACGAAATGGAGCCCCACAATATCTCATCCTCTCAGCCCTCACGCAACATTAGTCTGGCACACTATATGTATGTACGTATCACCAGCTGGGTGTCTTGTCAGAACAGAAATTCAATCCCAGCCAGCCCCGCCTTTGCGCTTGTATTTGCCGACACCTACCCTTTGGCGAAATACAGCCCCATGTGGGGTCTCACCTACTCCAACTTACGTTATTGCGGCTTTAATGAATTTAATTAAACACCTCAAGGTTCTTTTATCTCGGAATCATCTCGCATCACCGAGGACCGAGCGTTCCCCGGGCATGATATACCACCGTCGAGATTATCGCAGGAGCGGCGCCCAGACGAACCCTTGGTAATGGATGGCAAAGATGTTGAGGTGGCGGATGTTCGCCTTGCATTGGCATCCTATCGCCGGTATCATAACGTGCGGGATAAACTTCTCTATGAGGAGCAAATCAAAGGATTCCCGACTTACGGTAGCTTTCGCCTGCATGAACGGCTAGAAGAGCAGACTACCGCTAACTTAATACTTTTCGTAGCAAAAAGATGATGCGGTTCGAGTGATAAAGAAGCATTGCCATTTGATTTTTTGGTTCTCTTCCCATAAAACTTGTTTTGTATTTTTTACCATATTTTCCTATTCCAATTTGTCTTTTCAATGTACCTCGAGAATTATTAATTTTAGAGAAAAGTTGAAGATGGAATAAAAGTTTCAAGTAAAATTTCACAAAAGATAAGATAGCTTAGAAATTCCAGTATGTATGGATGTTGCTGCAAAATAGCAATAATTACCGAAAATTACCTCCTCTAACAGCTCTCTCCTCTTCCAAACCGCCGCTAGTTGAAGGACATCATGTTGAAAATTAAGCATATAAACATTACACAAGAACATTTATTTAGTAAATCTAGTACTGCCAACAATGATGAGGCCTGTGGTTCTTTACATTAAACCAGTATACGAGTATATGTACAATCTATTCCTCGATCCCCACCAGGCCAGTAATAATGGAGTTCCCAAGGTAAGACCCCTACTACTACCATCCAAAATCCCGCCACAAGAGATCCATCACCAAAAACATGTACCCCAGTCATCGCGACGACCTCATTGACATTTTATTTATTTATTTATTTATCATCATCAACAGGTTGATTACACCATGTGATCTTAACACAACAAACAATGATTTAAATTAATTCCTAATGATTGAGTAACAATTTTTTGATTAAATCTCTGCTACAATGAAAGTCTACTGAGGCAAATCTAGTATTGTAAATTTTTGACATGGCCGATGCCGGTTCAAAAGTGCCCTAATTAGTTCTGTGGTACATGGAGTATAGAAAGTCCTTTCCTCTAGTAGAACGGGGGCGTGAGTTAAAATTAACAAGATTTAAAAGCTTTGGAGAGTCTATAACGCCAGTAATGATATCGTGCATGAACGTCACACTTGAGATTTCTCTACGGTTGGATAGAGTCGTCAAACCTAAAAGTTTAAGTCATAACGAGGAAGACTATGCGGGTCACGCCAGGGTAGGTGACGAAGACTGAACCGGAGAAAACGCTTTTGGACTGCTTCGATACGGTCTATATACACAGAATAACGAGGAGACCAAACAACAGAAACATATTCCAAGATAGGTCGGACAAACGCACAAAACAATGCTTTTAAGAGATAAGGATCATTAAAATCTTTAGACCAGCGCTTGACAAAACCAAGGGTAGAATTTGCACGATTGATTATTTTATCAACATGTCGTCCAAAATCGAATTTAGAATCAATTAGTCAGTCCCAAGTCGACAACATTCTCTTGCCGAGATAAAGGTGTGTCAAGAATTTTGTAGGAGTACTCCAATATAGAAGACTTCCTAGTAAATGAAATAAAGTTGCATTTACTAATATTTAGTTTCATGTGATTCTTTGAGTAAACAGCAAAGGTCCCAGATGGCTGCCCTGTGGCACTCCCGACCGAACGGAAACAGGGTCCGAAAAGCAAAGAGAAAACTTAACTCTAAAGGAACGATTGGTAAGGTATGACATTACAAAAGATCGAATTCAAGCCAACCAAAAACAAGGGAAAATCACGTCACAAAAATGCGTTAGGTTAGAGCATTTGGGGTTAGAGACCCAGTGTGAATTGCAATTACAATTTTAGCCAGATATTCTGACAAGGATCATCATTCTATCTTCGCTGAGTGAATTTAAGAGGATTTTTTCATTCACAGTCACAGTCACATTCACAAAGTGTAAACACACACACACACTCTTTGTAACGTACTAACAGAGAAAAAGCATGTTGGAGTTCATATACCTAAGTTAAATTTTTTTGTGATATACAGATTTGTTAAGATTCCGCAAAAGGTCTTCTACAATATAAATTTGTACATCCTTTCTCTACCTGGACGTGCTGTACCTCTATGGAAAGGCAAAGAGATAGGCAATTTAATGAAAAGAGAAACTGGTTCATTAATTACATGAATTTCTGAGATTAGGGGAAATGTGAATTTTAGGAAATTCTAGAGCATTTTTTTTATTTTCGCAAGTGACTGTACCTGCAGTAGTAGAGGTAGATCAACATTGGTTGCATTTTTGGAAACCAAATTAAGATAGTTATTGTTTGACGCGAGTTCTCGCTGCGTTAATTAGGTCAAAAGATAAAAATAAAATAATAATGTGCATAACGAATTTATTAATCACTCTGTAACCCGAAAAGCGTTGAGATTCCCCCCTATCATTTTGGCATGCGTTAATTAATAAGTATCCGATGGCATGATTCCTATCTCGTTATAAAATCGTGACATTTTGATCAAATTACGGGACCGAAAAAGCCATTGTGTTAATCACTTTGGTCAGGAGTGAGGTGCCATTTGTTATCAGATGATGGTCGAAATTTGTAGCAGACTCTCAACTATCTCCATTACTCGTTTGTTCTTCCAGCATGTTATTATAATCTATGATTAGTACTTAGTTAGTTAATTTATATCTGCGACAGGGGTTCCCAAGTTAGCTCACGAGCATTCAAAAGTAGCTGGAGTGAGGGAAATGAGCGAAGCAGATATAAGTAACTTTTTGTGTGAGTGAGACTAGGCTAACGCTATATTTTGTCTCACTATCTGCCTGTAGTATTGTTACAAATTTCGCCAACCGGGCGACAAGCTGTCAAATTTAGAATATAGTTGTTCGGATTGGATTCTGACGTCGTCCTCCTGTCAACAGAGTCGAGTGTCTTTACCACTTAGCTGTGCGATAATTTGGCAATAGCACTGATAGAAGCTGTAAAGTACACTTTAGGTGGAACTTGTTTTGGAGTTTTGCGTATATAAAACCACAGAGTTGCGCGGTCCCGACTACTTGTATTTTGAGGCGGCAAATCCGTGCACATATCCGGAAGCTAAAACCGCGCAGATGGGCCACCAGTACCGATCTCTTCTCCATTCAATCAACGATGTATGGTCTGTCATTGGTTAGGGCAGAGTTAAAGCTGAAGTCTAACCAAATCACCACAAATGTCTGCTATGGGGCGAAGTCTTGGCCAGTTTTGCAACAGTATATTGTTATGCCATTTCCTATTTAAATGCAAACATTTTAATAAAAGTTTTCCCAATTAACTGGACATTTATTAAAAATTAATTAAACTGCCAATACAGAAAAACTTTTTTTTTTCAGTAAACTAAGCTTGAATTATAATGAACGAATCAGATCGGATTCAAGTGTCAAACTGAAGGATTAGATCAGATAGAAACTATTGACTTATTATAATAACGGATACGGCTATGGATAGGATACTTTGAATTCCATATGCCAATTTCTGTGAAAAATAAAGCATTACCGAATATATGTATATACAAAATAATAGCAGTGCAACTTAATAATGTAGAATCTTCTTAAGGGGTCTACCCTCTTTATAAATCGATTTTTTTTTATTGCATTTTCGTAAAGTATATATATACAGAAATATAATATCATATTAAAATTTTATAAAGATCGGAGCAGTGTAACTGTATTTTTGTCTCAAAATTAGTCGAGTGTAAAATTTTAATATAACAACATCTCTGCGCGTTTGTTTATAATCGAGATGTGCGGCGTCCGGCCGACGCAGCACTGATGCCTCCAAGAAAGCCAGAACATATCGCAGGAACGCTACTTTGGATGAAAATGTGCATTTTGAGGAAGAAGAAGGCATAGTGTATGGTCCAAGCACCGCTGGTTAGGCTTAGGTGAAATATTTTACGATGTCATTAACAAAACTATAATCGCGTTTTTCACAAAATAACTTTTTCGACACCGCGTTGATGAAATCTCAGAAACTACCGAACCGATCCCAACAAATTTTTACCAAACATTCTTTAAGACTACAGCTATAGCGCATCTAGGGGGTTTTTCAAAATTTTGATTTTAAATTTTTTTTTTGGCCAAAAACGGTGAACAAAAACATGTTTTTTTCGTGGTTTTTCAAAAAATGTCCGCCATTTTGTCAATTTTGCAAAAATCAAAAGTCGCTTCCGATGCGCTATAGCTATTAATATATTGAACCTAAAACTCCTTGCTTTTTTTTCCGACCATGCATCTCGGAGATTTCATCAACGCCGCACACCCCTCTCGTTTTTTGGATCATTTTTCTACCAGCAGTTCCATGCTTAAAATTTCACAAAAATGAATAAAAAAAAATTTGGTGATATAGTTCGAGAGTGTGTTTATTGAGTGTAACAATTTTTTTTTCCATTTTTGTAATTTAAACCTATCGAAAACTTTATTGAAATTAACCTTTTTTTTCCCTCCGAAAAGAGGGTAGACCCCTTAATATTTTTATGATGTTGCTTTTTTTTCTGGCTTCTACTGTAAAACTGTAATCTTTTGCAATGTGTTGATCGTATCGTTGCAATAAGGTTACGGTAAAATCTCCATTCTGCTTTAAAATATCAAGTAGTGATACGCACTGTGAAGTCTGATAAGAGCAAAATAATAGCAGTTCTTACACTTTTCAAGATAAAAACGTTATTTCTTCCTAGATATTGAGTTTAGTTCATATAAAAGTAAGTTTAGAGCTTTTATTTTATGTTCTTAGTCGATTCTTAGCTATTCATATTTTTTTTCTATAAAAGTGGGCCGTGGAAAGCACTGTACTTCAGAAAGGCGAGATTTAATTCAGAACCTCATAAATAGCGGCAAGACGTACAAAGAGGTGCAGGAACATATTGGGTGTTCTGCTAAATTAATAAGAAATACAATCACCTATAAACGTAAGCACGAAACACGCGGTCGCAAGAAAATTTTGGCGCCATCTCTTGTAAAGCGCATAGTAAGGTACTCCAACTCTCACCCTACCGCAGCGGCTTTTGATATTGAACACAATTTATATGCTCGCAGTCCATGGAAGGTTCCACTTCTCAAGAAAATACACATAGACAAAAGGCTTCAGTTTGCCAGAGAGCATTTGGCGTGGCCGCTTAAAAAGTGGATATAGTCGATATTATGGACAGACGAAAGTAAAGTTGTTCTACACGGTGGCAAGGGATCTCGGCAGTACGTAAGGCGTCCATCTAATACCGAATATGATTCTAGATTCACCACAAAAACCTTAAAACATGGTTCTAGTAACATGATTTGGGGTTGTTTCTCCTACTATGGTGTTGGTCCGATATATTGGATGAAAACTATAATGGACCAGCATTTATATGTGGATATATTACAAAACATCATGCTACCATACGCCGAGTACGAAATGCCTCTTAAATGGGTCTTTCAACAAGACAGTGACCCGAAACACACTAGCAGAACAGCTAAGCAGTGGTTTCGGGACAACAGGATTGAGGTCATAGAGTGGCCTGCTCAGTCTCCAGATCTCAATCCCATTGAGAATTTGTGGTTCGATGTAAAAAAGGCAGTGTGGTAGGCAAAGCCAAGAAGTAATAACGAGCTGTGGGCGGTAGTTGAGAAGTCCTGGAAATCCATACCACTTAAAAGATGTCAGGATCTTGTCAACTCTATGAAGCGTCGCTGCTCAGCGGTTATAAACAATAAAGGCAATGCTACGAAATATTAAGACGATCTTAAATAAAGTACCATAAATTTAGAAGCTTGGTTTCAGTTGTTTGTGAAATAAGCTAAAAAAGATCTAAAACTGCTATTTTTTTGCTCCCTTATTTGTTGAGGCATTTTGTTAACATTCGTTTGCGTTTAATTAATATCTATAATAATGTTAAGTAATTAGTGAATACAATATTATGAAGGAGTTCTGGTTTTATTTGCAAATAAAGTTTTTTTCGAAATTGCGTTTAGAAAACTTGTAATTTTCGATTATAGTTCCTTCTCATTTGCACTGCTATTTTTTTGCTCGCAGCTGTACATATGTGACCAGTAGCGGTCTGACTTATTTTACCGTGCAAGTGAAAAACGCGTTTAAGGAAGCATTACTTAAAAATTTGGCAAAGATTTTCATGTTGAAATCATAAAAAAACAAGGAGATAATTTTTTTTAACAGTTTCCATTATTTGCTTGTTGTAGACTTTCACCAAACCTTAACGGCGAACGACCGTGAGATCCGAAAACCTGTAAGGTCGAAGACAAGAACCAAAAAAGCGTGTGGAGCTCGAAAGTACGATAACATCCTGCAAATGAAATGAAAACAAAAGCCGACCAAAAATTTATCCAAACGTTGCCAATCGGTCTCTACGGAAAAATCCGCCCCCAACGTTCAACTAATTGCGGAGTAGGTACATAGCTCACTTGTCGACCAGAAAAGTTCCCTCGCCCTGTGACGGTTTTTCGGTTCGAAAATTGGCATTCACCTTTCCGGCACTCGATGTGCACCTGCAGAGCAGCGTGCCCACAAAGAACAACAACGGGTGGGTGACGCTTTGTTACTCCTCGAAGACAACCCGGTGGCGCGGCGGCGGTGGTGGTACATGGTCCTGTCCTGCCTGGGTCTGGGCTGGCCCCGAAAAGAGCCAAATCGCTCGAGAGAATTGGATCAATCGAGGGTAGCGAAATGATTCCCGGGGACAACAGGCGGATGAGTGGTTTGCACAGGAATCAGCGAAGGTATCCCATTTTATTCAAATTCTCAAAATTGTTGGTTTACGGTTGATGCCGTGACGAGGAAAAATCAATTCCTTCCCATTTAGCAGGGTAAACACGGCATCCGTTGGTTGTCGAGGAGCAGGCGGGGGGATTGCAATTGCTGGACATCACAGACTTAACTACGACCGAGCTACATTAAGTGAGGGATTTAGCCCAGGGGACTTTCCAGCTCAGTGGACTGATGACAAGCGTTGCTTTCTCGAATGGCAAATTTTAGAGATCTCCCGAGGCTAAGCTCCGGGCAAACAGGTGATGCTCAAAGACTGGCGGTATCCTTCCGACGGCCGGTGTATGTATGTAGAAAGAATAGGTCGTGATTGTGGGAATTTTCGGCTGTGGCGAGGATTGGAGACAAAAAATACGAAAGAGGGCAATGCTCCGTAAGTGGAAGGAGTCATGAAACGGTCTCTTAATTGCAGTCGTTGTGATAGACACGAAAAGCAATGATGTCGAAAATGCCGAATAAACACATCCAAAAATCAGAACTCCCGTGCTCACGGCGCATTCATATGTACATACATCTATATACCGTTCCAAAAGTCCCAGGTTCGAATCCCACTCGGGCCACCTGACGGTTCCACTACCAGAGTGTGGAACGCGTCGCTAGTGTTTTCTGAGCCAGCTAATTCTGTTCTCAGTTGGTTCAGCTCAGTTCCT
Source organism: Neoitamus cyanurus (assembly GCA_947538895.1). Taxonomy (NCBI): domain Eukaryota; kingdom Metazoa; phylum Arthropoda; class Insecta; order Diptera; family Asilidae; genus Neoitamus; species Neoitamus cyanurus. The sequence continues at coordinate 14,327,519 of OX384547.1, forward strand.
CTGTCATTTATATATGTATGATGGGTTGTTAGATTTTGACATGACATGGGATTAGTACAGTAATTCTAATCTGAAGAGTCTGTATAAAATTCGCTCTTCAGAATCACCCCATCTCAACATTTTGACAACGCAATTGAAATATCAAATTACTTCTAATCGTTTTTCTTAAACAGCCACGCCAAACATGAACAGGTCAATTTGATAGTTTTAATGGGTAAACCTAGTAACCTTCTGACAATATGCTACACATTAGCAGTGAATCAAACCTGTCGAGTTCACATTTCAAAAAATTCTCGTGTTGTTTTTTTTATTCAAGAAGTGGAGAGATCTATATAAGTCATTAAAAAAACCCACCTTAAGCGACAGATGGCCCCCAGCTGCGTTTTTTGTGGCTGTTGTTCTAATCCGAACAAAACCCCATTTAAAGAAATTATTCGTATGTTGAACAGTTTTACATAGAAATGGTAGAAGGCTTAGTTGATCAAATTCATTCATGCAGAGCAATGCATTCCCACAATTAACTTTATTACGAACACAAACATTTTTACATTTAATAAATAGCTCATACATTTATGAACACTTAGTTCAGCACTAAAGCAAAATTTTGTGAATTTAAAACTTTGCTTTACGTAAAAAAACATGAAACGTCATAGGACGCTTGGTAATGTGAAAAAAAAACTTTCAATTTTCATTAACAATTTTTATTTTTTTAATTTGGAGAAATATTTATATACGACAACCATAACGAGTTCCCTTCTGTCGTCCTTAACAATTTGCGTAGTACATAAATCGCCAACAGCAGTTTGAGCAAACTTCGCTTGAATTTCTTATTCTGAAGCCCATGTGAGATATAGTAACATTTAATGTACTTCTATTCTGATATATAAGTATACCAAGCAGCTCTAACGGTCGTTGTCGTTTGAATTAAACAATACAATCAAATCTGGGTATGTCCAAATTTTCTTCATGACGAAGCAATGTTTGATTTAATAATAATAACAAGACAAACTAACACAAAAGCAAGTCAACTCAAGGAGCGAGTTTTGGATTAACAGCCATTATTTTTCGATTTTATTATTAACAATAGGTACATTATATTATCACTTTTCACTCTGTATATCGTGATCACAAATTGCTATTTTCCTCTAAGCCAAGTGAGTGGCAAAATGTTTCTCATAAGGAGGAATTAACAGTCGTGTGTGTACATCAAAAATACTACAGACCAGGAGACCAAACTGCCCGAAAAATCAGTGGTGGGGGTAGGCCTTGAGACGTCCTCACCTTTTTCCAATATGGCGGCGCCGTGTGATATCGCGTGGTATCTGCGCATATCATTATCCTTGTATTTCATAATTTATCTCTAGCACTAACAATATGTCTCCTATATCTCCCAGCGGGATGGGGGGTGGTCTCATATTTGGAAATTTGAATATCAGATTGGAAATCAGTGATCCCGAAAATCCCCAAGCGCGGATTTTCAGGGAAATCCCTTGAAGTTTAACTTTTCGGTCGCCACATTGATTGATTTCTTGATTTCCAAAATTATGATGGCAGATTCAAAATCAGTGACCCCAAAAACCTCCAATTGCCTTTTTCATAAAGATTCCTTGAAGTTGGACAATTCGCTTCCTATACAAAACGGAAATTCCGATTTTTTTCGATTTTCCGGCTTTTCCTTTGGGGTTTCCTGAATTTTCCTTTTTTTAAACCTCCCCTGTATTATAGCGAACAAAACAAAACAAAAGTATCGAAATCGGTCAAGCCGTTTTTGAGTTTTAGCGAGACTAACGCACAGCAATTCATTTTTATGGAAATTTTGATTTTCCGGCATTTCCTTTGTGGTTTCCCGAATTTTTTTTTAAAATCTCCCCTGTATTATAGCGAACAAAACAAAAAAAAAGTGTCGAAAACGGTCAAGCCGTTTTTGAGTTTTAGCGAGACTAACGCACAGCAAGTCATTTTTATGGATATTTCGATTTTTTCGATTTTCCGGTTTTTCCTTTGGGGTAGATATATATAATTTTCTAATTTTCCGCGCAATATTCTTAATTTTTTCTTTCATAAGAATGAATAACAAACACAACAAAAAAAGAATTAGCGAAATCGGTCCAGCCGTTCACGCGTGATGGCGTGACCAATGGAAATAGGGATTAATTTCTATATGTATAGATTACTCTGCTTTCTTAGCTATCGATTGGTGAAAAAATTATTCCAATTCATGCATATACTTTTCTTCCACAGCCGTTTCAATTTTGTCGGTACCCACCGAAAAAACCAATTTTTCACTATTTTCACCAACTTTCACCAACCCGGCCCAATTGCCTATAGTGCCTCTTCTTCCCACCCCTGAGATACACTTCTGGCGGTATCACCCCCCCAACCTTCCCCAGCAACAACAACACGTTTTCACCAATAATTCCCACATTTCACACTTTCCACCAACCTTTCTTTCACCAACACATTCTACACCACCTCCTCTTTCCAACTATACCCATAACATGGCATAATTGCATATTGACAAATTTCTTCTTCTTCTTCCTGGACGCGACGGGAACGCGGTCGAACGGGATAAAAAGCCCTATGTCCGTCTCCTGGTTCTAAGCCACCTACCGACCAATTTTCAGCCAAATCGGTTCAGCCGTTCTTGAGTTATAAATAGTGTAACTAACATAACACGACTTTCTTTTATATACTAATATATAGATGATGAGGATCACAGAAGATGAAACTGATAAAAAGTATTAGAAGTGCTTAAGTGTGTTCCAATATCCAAATAAATAAATTACAATAAATGCCGTAAAAAAATGATTTCTCTAATAGTTGCAGAAAAAAAAATTTATATGAAATGGGTTGGGTTGGGTTATGAACATACATAGAATAAAAATTAAAAAAACCCACAAAAATTGCAAAATATCGATAAAGTAGCGGTAAAACTGTTCGTAAGTGAGAAACATTCATCACGGAAAAAGTTATCTCAAGGGGGTATTCTCATGTGACCACTTCGAAAAATCGATTTTTTTTAATATTTCGATAATAAAACCTATCGAACATATGCTGTGAAAAATTCAGACCGAAATTCCTAGTATTAAATAAGTTACAACTCATAGTCGCCGCCGCGCCAGATCTGCAGCTGCTACATATCTATTGTTTTCACCGGTATTGTTTACCTGCGCACGGAGTTTCTAACGGTCAACTTTAGTATATTACCTACCTGTGTATATGTGGAATAGTGTGTATAAAGTTTTGTCGTGAATTGTGAAATTGTATGGTCCAGGCATAGCAGATTAGTGTAAGTATAAATTTTCCACGAAAATTCTGCTCTTGAAACTTTAAACGCATTTTACTCGAAACATCAATTTCTAAAGCGGTGGGGGTTCTAACAAAAAAACTAATCGACCGATTGCTTTGAAATTTATATATGTTCTTCTACTTATTAATAGTTATCGTCCGTACCAGAAATGCTTATTTTCGAAAATATTTACTATTTTTTTTAAACGATTTTTTAAAAAAAAACAAGATTTTCGTAACTTTTTTTTCTATAGTCCGCCATTTTTTTGTTTTTCAATGAAATTGATTAGTTCTGGTAGGGACGATAGCGACAGACCTATTGAACAGTAATCTATTCGATTTTTTCATTTCACACAACATGACCAGCCGCTATTACCCCCGCCAGTGACCTGCTTTTTTTTGGTGCCTACTTTAATTAAAAAAAAAAAAATGACAAATGTAAAATAAGTACAAAAAACAATTCCTTTATACAGTTTAAGATACAAATAAAAACATATAAAAAAATTAAAATGATTGAATGTTATTGTCTTATAAAAAAAAATTCCCTAAAAAGAGGTAAAATTCATGCGTTCACATGAGAATACCCCCTTAAATTCGGACTTTAAATTTGTGGAAATATGGATATACCACCCACATATCCCTTAAGTACCCTATTTATACTAAAAAGTGAAACAACAGGCGACCCACTTTGAGTTCCTTCAAAGAACGCAACTGAAAGTTACTTTACTTCACGAGGTGCGAATGATGAATAGTCCGAGAAGAAATTATTCCACGAAGCAATTCCACATTTTCCTCTGCGAGTACAAGCAGAGCGACCAAAAGGAGCAGTCACATTATGCATCCCTTTGGGTATCGCGCATCATCGCAGCTTGTGTGCATACCCCCGCCTACGGGCAAATGGCTTTTCTAAGGATTCATTCACATTACGCAGACATTACGAGGAAAAGCTGGAAAAAGTGAGAGCTGCAAAGTTTGCACAAAGCCACCACAGTCAGATGTGCCACTGGTGCATATCGCCAATTCCTGCTTGGCTCATTCTGGAGGGGGCTGCCACCATTAATTTGTGATGGATGAAACAAAGCCCCACATGGACCGCGTGGGTGTACGATTTCGAAACCATTAGGGCTTTTAACTCATCCGAGATGCCCATGGGACCGACAGAACTGGCGCACATTCGAAGGGATGGACTCCTCAGTCACCTTTTAGCCGAGTTGGAAACAAGCCCGGCCCGGATAGATTCAAGCTCTAGCAGGCACTGTTTGGTTAGGGGGCTGAAACTAAACAGTTTGCTAACGCGCTGCAAATTGGCTTACTGTCGTGTGCGTTGGGCTAACCAGCCATAGATGTCGAAGGTGCTTTATTGGTTTTTCAAAGTTCTTCCACTAATCTGTTGGTGGCAATAGGCGTGCACAGTCAGATCTGAGAGACACATTTTCCAGGTATCATGGCTTCTGCACGATTTACGTGGAGCTCTAATATAACAGTAACTATTGAGACTTAATGAGGATATTATAACATATGTAGCTTCGTCAGCATAACCTTTTGACAATAGTATTTTGTGCAACTAGGGTGGAAACTAGCCGATTGCCCACGATGGCAGGGTTAGTCGCACGAGCGAAGCGATTGTCTCCTTAATGTCCTCTTTATCATAGTACGCTTTCTTCCTGTTGTGGGCTTCCTCAAGCCCCCTGGAGTCCGTTACTATTTGTGTGTCTATAACTAACGCTACATCCTCTTTGACTGCAATCACGTCCGGTTTCCTTCTTCCTTCTAACGTTTCTAGTATCGGTTCCTTGTAGACATCGTAGCCTTTCTGCATCATGCTCCTCTCCAAGTATTTTGACACGTTGTCATGTCGATCGATCCGCGCTTTATTCGTCCTGAAGCATTGCTGTAAGATGTGGTTGGATGTTTCCGGCACTCCACACCCTGCTCTACATGTCCTCTCTATATCGGGTCTTCCTCTGGTGGTCCTTGATCTAGTGGGCAGGGCATTTACGCGCAGTCTCACCGACTGTACATAATCCCTACCCGTCAGTAGTTTCGTTGGCTCCTGAATCCATCGATGTGCCTGCTTATGGTCCGCTGCTTCCCTCAGAGCATAGCCATCCATACTTCGATGTAATTTACTTGCCCATCTGTCATTTATTTCCTTTCTTTTAGCTAGCAGGACTCCATCCGCCGTCAATAGTGAGACTAACCATGGCGGCTGGCCACGCCAACCCCAACCGCTTCGCCTTGCTGGAAGAGCCACCCGGCCCCAGCAAAAAGGCCAGGCGACAAGCAATCAAAACAATGACCATTCAGGAATTTAATTTCCCAGCTCTCCCAGAGATTCAACAAAAAGCGATTGATTTGGCCGCGCAGCCAAAATTCTTAATTATTAAAACAACAGACGAAAATAAACCTATGAGGGCGTACAACCCCTTTCTTGTGAGGAAGGGAGTGGATGCCATATCAACAAGGTTCCAGTCTGCGAGCTACCAGAGGGACGGCTCGCTCGTGCTTTTGGTGGACAACACAAAAATAGCTGAGATGTTTCTCAACACCAAAACTTTAGCAGGCATCGACGTTAACATTACCCTCCATCCAACGCTTAATTGCGTCAAGGGGTCCATCTTTTCCAGCGACTTCGTTGGACTATCCAATGAAGAGCTCCTGGAAGAATTTGCTCCACAGGGAGTTACTGAGGTCTACCAGACAACGAAACTGGACAAAAGAGACGAATCTAAACAAAAGAGGATCCCATCAGTGCTACTCATATTAACATTTAACGCGTACCAACTTCCCAAAGAAGTTAAGGGCGCTTGGAGAAACCTACCTGTCAGGGAATACTTCCCTCTACCTATGAGGTGCCGTCGGTGCCAAAAATTAGGTCATACCCACAAGCACTGCAATAGTCTTGGAGAAACATGTAGCATCGACGCATGTAGTCGTAAATTCTGCGTTAACTGCTACACGGTCGGGCATGAATCCCATAGCAGGAAATGTCCAGAAATCACCAAACATTTCGAAATCTTAAAAATCAAAACCTCAAAAAAGTGCACCCAAGCCGAGGCAAAAAAAATCTATCAGGAGAACCAAAAAAACCTCCCCCTGGTATCTTTTGCTCAGGTTGCAGCCGCCAGTGGATTGGTGACTTCAAATCAACCCACGCCCCCTCCGCATACCACCCCTTCCCCAACTACTACCAAAACACTAACCAACTCCACAAAAACTAAGCCAACCAAAAAAGAAAACTCGCAAACCCAAACCTCCCCCGAACGAAATAAGATCCCTAAAAAGCTTCAACTCACCCCGGAGAGTAGAGCCGTGGTCACGGACTTCTCCGCCGCAGTGGACTCGCTACTGAAACCAGTAGCCAAGTCCCAATTGGGCCTGATAAAGGTCCCCACAACCCCCAATCAAATAAAAACCAACACAGTTAACACAAACAAATTCCAAAAGAAAAGAAAATCAAAAAATAACAAGAATAAACAAAAGCAATCTGTGTCTGAAGACTCGGACTATTCTACTCCCGATGTGGAATTCACGTCCCTCTCGGACTCAGATACCATACAAAAGAAAACCACAACTACAAACCTGGAGGACTAACCCCCTCCCCCCTCAGTAATATTTGATGTACAACATCGACCCAAATACCTGCGCCCCCACTCAGGAGGTCACGATCCTCCAGTGGAATATTAGAGGGCTTCACAACAACCGACCCAGTCTCGATCTATTAATAAATAGATACAGACCAAAGATTATCCTTCTGCAGGAGACTGATATTCTGCTGGAGGAACAGCCAGAGAGATTAGGGACATACCAATACTTCGGCTACAATACCCCTAGGGAAACCAGGCATGGCGGCGTGGCCATTTTAATCCACGACTCCATCCCGGCCACCCACGTGAACCTGAACAGCCCCATAATGGCCTGCGCTGTCTCTCTGGAGGCCCCTGGCGCCCATGACACTAGCGTCCGTATACTTAGAGCACCATCAGAGGATCACAGTGGGCGATTTGGAGACCATGGCTCGCCAGCTACCCCTCAACACCATTTATGGTGGCGATCTCAACGCCCACAGTCCCATTTGGGGCTCGGAGCACTGGGACCGAAGGGGGAGGCGGGCGGCCGAATGGATCGATAGACACCCACTGTGTATCCTCAATGATGGCTCCCCCACATTCCTATCAGGACATGGGACCACGTCATGTATTGACCTGACGCTAGTCCCTCCTCACATGACCCCCCGGCTTAATTGGAGTGTCCACGACAACCCTGAAAACAGCGACCATCTCCCAATTATCCTCAAAACCAATTTCAAATTAGGCCGGAGAAAAACCTGTGCTAGATTCATTGAATCCAAGGCTAATTGGGAAAAGTTCAGAGCTGTCTTGGAGAAAGAACTAAACCTCCGAGCTACCTCCAGAAACACCAACAGAGAGGCAGCGCTACTCACTAGGGTCATCAGGGTGGCCGCAGCTGAGAGCATGCCAACCGTCACGCCTCTCCCTCCAACTCAACCAGCTTGGATGAATGGCTACATCCTCTTAAAAATCAGGGAGAAGAATAGGGCCTGGAAAAAATATCAAAGGCATCCTATGACGGACAACCTGCACGATTATCGTAGGAAATCGGCAACCACCAAAAACCTGGTTAAGGAGGCGAAGGAATCCACCTGGGCTACCTTCGCCGAATCGATTGATCCTAGCCTTAACCTAGCCGATGCATGGAGGAAGGTTAAATCCATCTCCGGCAATAGGCAAAACAGCCTGATTGCTAATTTAACAGCTAACGGCAGAACCTACAACGACTCCATGCAAATTGCCACCCAGCTAGCCCAGTCATGAACTAGCTATTCCAGCGACAAAACCTTTAGCCCAGAATTAATCAACCGCAGAGACAACTGGTCCTACACGGACGGGCCCCTTCCCCCTGACCAACGTCGCGGCATCACTCACCCGGTATCCCTTCACGAGCTAGGCCAAGCGCTCAGCAAGTGTAAGGGATCAGCGCCAGGGCACGATAAGATTTCTTACAGGATGCTAAAAGAAGCCCCTGATCTGTTCAAGGAGAGACTGGTCTCCTTGTACAACAATATCCTGCAAAGCAGCGTCTTTCCACAAGCCTGGAAAAACGCTGTGCAGATCCCAATCCGTAAGAGAAACTTATCTAACGCAATTATCACCCCGAGGGATCTACGGCCGATATCCCTGCTACCCTGCATGTCCCGCCTTTTAGAGAAAATTCTCGGCCGACGGCTGGGAGACTCAATCAACCACCTACTTCCGGAAGGTATTTATGGCTTCAGGCAATACAGAGGAACGGCTTCACTCCTGCTGGAACTTGAAGCCAACATACTAACCTCATTCATCCTCCGGAAAAATGTCCAACTCCTAGCGGTGGACATCGAAAAGGCATATGACAGGGTACGCAGGTATGTTATCGCCAACCAGCTAAATAGCTGGGATTTCGATGAGCCATCCACCAAGCTGATCAACAACTTCCTCACCGCCCGTACAATGCAGGTCCGGGTCAACGGTTATACGTCAAATATTACAAGAATCTCTAATACCTTACCTCAGGGATCTCCCCTCTCCCCGACCCTTTTCAATGCTTACATCACATCCCTTATAACGCAACTGACTAACATTAACGGACTTAAAACGTACGCCTACGCCGACAATATACTGCTAACGACAGACGCCAACCCCTACACCGACATCTTCAGAAGAGCCACAACCAGACTAGCCATATGGGAGTACAACACCGGCGCGAGAATCCCGATGGACAAAGCGGAAGCCATTGTCTTCTCTAGAGGTAGAGCACAGACACCAACCAGCCTGGAAGCGGGGGACCATCAGATTCCCATCAGCAGCCCACAAAAAATCCTTGGAGTCCTGTTTACCAAGGATCTAAGATGGACAGCCCAGTGCAATGCCACCTCCAAGAAACTGGGTAAGATCAATAACTTACTTAGAGCTATAGCGGCTAGGAAGCAAGGAGCCCCCATGCACGCTACTATCCATATCGCCAGGGTCCTTCTCGAGGGGACCACCAACTACGCGCTTCCTTTGTACGCCTCAACCACCCAGAATAACTTAAAAAAAATTCAGACAGCAGCTAAGATCCTCAGGACAGCAATGGGAGCCCTCAGATCGACCCCCATTAGAGCCCTCTGGCTAGAGAGTGGCTGCCTCCCCATACAAGACAGGGCCGAGAAGGCCAGGGTCAAGCTCATAGCCTGGAACTGGCTGGATCCCGATAGGCCTCACCATCTCACCCTCAGGAGACTGCACAACACCATCACCACCCCCAGGAGAACCCCAGCACTTCTTATAGCTTTAGGCATAGCTAGGGCCTTAATTGTGAACTTACCGGATCCCAATTCCTTATCACCTCCCCTCCCGGCTACGCCCCAGCGGGGCCCTTTCCGCCCCCTAGCACGGATAGGCAGCGCCAATAGTAGGAATACCACCATCCAAGAATTTCTGGCAACCCATGCGGCGGAAATTAGCCACTCCCATCGGCTAAAAATATATACAGATGGATCCAAGGCGCAGGACCACGTGGCAGCGGCCTTCCTTGTAAACCCTCAAGGTGCTGGAAGCCTTTCACAACACCGACGCTTTAAGCTACCAACAGAAGCAACCAGCTATGAGGCCGAAATGTTGGCTATCTGGAAGGCCATCAATTTCGCTACTACCTGTGGCAGGTCAGTCGTCATCTATTCCGACTCCTCTGCCACACTGATGGCAATTAACAACCCAAGAACATCGGAACCATTAATCAAGGCCTGCCAGGCCCTATTACATAGAGCCCCACAGCCCATTACACTGGAATGGGTACCTGCCCACATCGGTATCATAGGAAATGAAGTGGCAGATAACCTGGCAAAAGAGACGTTCGATCAACAACAACCTATAGAACCTCTCGCAGCGGCCTCCCTTATATACCGCATTGGCCGACACAAGCTGCGAGACCGAGCCCAACAGGCCTGGTCGAATGATCACACCTTCCTGGCAAGCCACTGGACTAAAGCCGAGTCGCCGCTCTATAACAAAGAACTCACCAGAGCGGAAGGAATACAGCTGTTCCGCGCGAGAACCGGACACACCCTGCCCACTCATGGTCACTACTTCGCCAGAGGCCCCCGCAACGGATGCACTCACTGCCAGGTTCCACTCAGTATCAAGCATCTTCTGGAGGAATGCCCTAACACACACAGGACCATAGGGGAACTCCCGCCACCCCTCTCTACCCTGCTCGACCCAACCAATCCAAAAAATTTCCTTTCCATCCTGGAAAAGATCAACTAGCTCCACAAATTGTAACTAGCCAGGTTTACATAGAATAGTTAGATCAGAACTTACCTTAGTCACACTGAATTACATTGATTTCACCCCGACCTACAGATTTATATAAAGGAAACGTATGTCATAATTTAACTTACGCATACTATCCCATTACCCTCACTTTAACTGAATTTCTCTTTTAAAAAAAAAAAAATATAATAATTCACTCCTCCGTTTATTAACTTTACTTTATTACAAATGGAATAGATTTACAAATATTGAATTAATTTAATGAATTTACCAATAACAGCCCAAATATAAGTAGTTTCTTTGCCATTTTGCACTACTTAGAATATTAATAATAGTTAGGTAGTCGTAAGTTTAGCAGGTGCGCCATATGGGCTGCGTCCCCGAGAGCGCCAATTATCAGCTCAGGCCTAGAATTAAGTCTTCTATGTCCTGAAAAGATATAAATAAATAAATAAATAAATAATTCTGAGCTTAAGGATTGCATCAAAAACTGCTGGAACAATATCGAATTAGAAACCCTTCAAAGTTTAGTTAAATCTATGCCAAAACGGTTATTTGAAGTCGTTAAAAATAATGGAGGAGCCAGTCATCAGCTCAGGCCTAGAATTAAGTCTTCTATGTCCTGAAAAGATATAAATAAATAAATAAATAAATAATTCTGAGCTTAAGGATTGCATCAAAAACTGCTGGAACAATATCGAATTAGAAACCCTTCAAAGTTTAGTTAAATCTATGCCAAAACGGTTATTTGAAGTCGTTAAAAATAATGGAGGAGCCAGTCATCAGCTCAGGCCTAGAATTAAGTCTTCTATGTCCTGAAAAGATATAAATAAATAAATAAATAAATAATTCTGAGCTTAAGGATTGCATCAAAAACTGCTGGAACAATATCGAATTAGAAACCCTTCAAAGTTTAGTTAAATCTATGCCAAAACGGTTATTTGAAGTAGTTAAAAATAATGGAGGAGCCAGTCATCAGCTCAGGCCTAGAATTAAGTCTTCTATGTCCTGAAAAGATATAAATAAATAAATAAATAAATAATTCTGAGCTTAAGGATTGCATCAAAAACTGCTGGAACAATATCGAATTAGAAACCCTTCAAAGTTTAGTTGAATCTATGCCAAAACGGTTATTTGAAGTAGTTAAAAATAATGGAGGAGCCAGTCATCAGCTCAGGCCTAGAATTAAGTCTTCTATGTCCTGAAAAGATATAAATAAATAAATAAATAAATAATTCTGAGCTTAAGGATTGCATCAAAAACTGCTGGAACAATATCGAATTAGAAACTCTTCAAAGTTTAGTTAAATCTATGCCTAAACGGTTATTTGAAGTAGTTAAAAATAATGGAGGACATACTAAATATTAATAATATTTATAAATGCAAAAACTTGTATTAAAACTCTTTGTATCTTAATGAAAATGTACCTGCGTTTAAACGAATATTTATGTGATTTTGGACATCTCTCATTTTATTTTTTTATAATGAACTCTGCTTTTATGAAATTCTTTATAAATATATAACTTTTTTTCAAATACGAAATGGTATCGTAATTTTAACCTTGAAAACCGGCCTGCGTTTAAACGAATATTTCCACTGTATGTACCGAGTAACCCCGGTTAATAGAATGTCAAGTGAAATAAAAGATAGCGACCTTTATTCCAAGGTGGCGACATGTTCCCCAAGGGAGATCTTTTGGGACATTCGGCATTTTATTCCAAACCATCCAAAAAATACCTCCACTAATTTACAATTTTTAGCTTGTTTAACTAATTCTCCTAACTGCGGAGGCAAATCTTGACCAATATGCCTACACTAATACGCTGAGAGAAAAACAATTTAAATTCATTAAAAACCATTTTAATTTAATAATTTTTCGCTATGAAATCGCTCCATTGATGCTTCCTTTTAATTTAAAAAATAACAATTTGAAACAGTGCTAAATTACACATTGCTCATTGTAAAATTGTTATTGCATCAATTTTAATTCGACATTGACATTTTTAGTTTTGATATTATAAACTTTTTAAATTAACATTGGTTAATGTTAATTTAATATTGAGTCAATTCTAATTTGACGTTGATATTTCGTTGAATCCAATGGCAGGATCCTAAAATTCCCTGCATTTCAGTTTTAAAAATGTGTTTTCGGTCTCGATTTGACTGAAAGACGATAATCGCAGTAGCTCCCTTAATTGTGTGGTTATAATTTGATAAGGAACACCTATGGTTTTTTAAAGAAGCTGTAAAATATTAAAAATTATAAATAATAAACGGTAATTTTTAGATGTAACATTCTTTATTGATCTTTTGGATACATTTAAGACTTAAAGAATTAAAGAATGTAATAAAAATAAGTAATTTTCGTTTCAGTAAAAGACTATTTTGTTAAACTAACTTATTCCTTATATACATATGTCCATCCATTGTTGGCGAGGTATATATGTAAAGGTGGACTTGTAAAGTTTTCTATCTTAAATATGCGCAAGTAACTTGAAATGTTGCCGGTTATGGATGATTGAAAGTGAGGATCGAAGTGTTTAAATATAAACTCTCCACGCCAACTGTTCACGACGTCTTTCATTGGGTTTACGTGCCTGCCTGCCTGTAAAAAATTTTCATTTCACGAGAACTCAGTACTAGCATGAAATACAAATAAGCAAACTCTCATGTAAAGAAAAAACTTAACTCAATTACCTTCAAGAAAAATTTAAGAGAAGATGGTCTTTCTTGGTCCAGGTAAAGTAGGGCAAGCAGCTGACGAAACTCCGAAAATAGAAAAATTCAAAACAGCAAAACTCCCAGGCAGCAAAAAGCTCCACAAATCATGAAAATGTGATTGCAACGAAAATGCTAAAAATATTTAAATTAATATATTTAGAGCCTTAATTTGATTACTGATCCTTTCGGATTTTGATGAAATTTTGTAGGATCGTTCATTTGGAGCTAAAAGTGACGAATATGGAAATATTTTTTTTCGTTGGGTTGTATTTCCTGAGATACATTCATATTTAACTTTCACGTGACAAATGCGTGCTCGTCACCCGTCGGTAAATCAAAAATACCGTTTACTTAATTTCAAGGATTCTAGCGGTTTTTTTACAATACAAAGGTATACCTATTTTTAATTTAACGTATCTACACAATTTTTAACGGCACTTTTAGAGAATATGAATGTAGAAAATCGTAACGGAACGCGTCATCTTTCGAATCATTAAAAAAAAAAAATTTGGGAAGTACAAGCGACCGACAACAATTCTTAACATATTCGTCCCTTTTGACCTAAAATAAACGTTCCTACAAAGTCAGTGAAGTTGTAGGACAAAAGTCCGTGAGTAAACCTCAAACTCAATCTATTCCCATTTGAATGAAAATTTATATTACCTTTCCGAAAAATTTAAGCTAGGGAAGACGAATTCTAATGAAATACGGCAAGCGGTAAGCAAAATACAAATCTGCAGCACTCACTTGCACAAAATCAAACGACCGGCTAAAGAAAACTTTTTTATTTTATTCACTTGTCCAACAGCTCAACTCAAGCAAACGAATGTTTCTGTCATCTGTGGCAAGGTTGCTAGGATGATGGTCATGATACTATAGTTGCCAAAGTAAGCACACGTTGGCGGTTTACAGGGACAAATTTTGAAATCAAAACTAAACCATGTTATTTTAAAAATTTTCGGTTTAAATTTAAAAGGCAATAAATTTAGAATCAAAATTGTTCCTTGACCTTTTTGCATTGCGCAATATAAAACTTTTTTAGATTTATAACGCACCATTTTATTTTATCATTAAAAGTGTTCTATGTTAAATGCACCTTGAGCAGTGCTAAATCAAAAAAGTTTGTTTTTAATTATATATTTTAGTTATGAATGTAAAATGTTTAAATTGTAAATTTAAAACTTTAACAGCTAAGGCGCATTTTTAAATTTAAAATTGTTATTTTTTAATTTCACATTGCAATTTTTCTCTCAGTGATATATGTAATAAAAACTTAATTATTGTTGGGGGGAAATAGGATTGATAAACTCCCAACATAGTTGAGATAGCTTCATCCTCCAATCCTCCCTTTTATATGGGTGTTTCTCCACTAAGTGGAAAATCGCTGTCCCAAGCCAATTTCAAGTAATAAATCTTAATATTCCTAGTTTTTTTGTATCACTAACGACATAGTATTAGGTATTTTTAGCAGGCCACAGGTTTTTTCGTTATTTGATAATCTAATATTTGAATAAATGAACCTCAAACAACACAAAAAACAGTCCCCTGTGCGTCCCTTTTCCAGAATTACAAATGTTGTCACCAATATTTATTTTTTGATCGTTGATAACTGAATAAAAAATATCCAAATGCATACTTAATACTTTAAGCATCTTTGTTCACCAATATTAAATTTTTACAACAGAAATTTAACCAAAATAACCATGTGCGAATGCTAAATAATTATATTTAAATATATAAATAATAACAAAAAAAGGAGATTCCCCTGGAAGGTATATTTTGTAGTTATCACTTCTCTTATATTTTTAAAATTAAGTACACACAACTGGTGTAACTGGTGACTCTCCACATTTGATCCTTTCAGCGGAATTTATTTTATTTTGCTTTTACTGCGGGCTATGCAATTGTTTTATGTAATTGGAATTTTACCGCATAAAAACGTATGTATCTACATAGAATCAATTCAGCTTTTTGTTCAATAAAACAAAATAAACAAAAGAACGGAATTGAAATAAAGCGCTGTGCAATTTTTTTCCCACGAAAATAGTTCGTATAAAAATCCATTACACTCCTACAATAATAACGACACTTCAGCCCAATATTTTAAGCATGGTGACAGAAAATAGAGCCTCGAACGAACCACAACTGTTGTATACTTGTCTCAAAAGATTACCACAAACATCAAGTGAAGTTCCGAACTTTTTCCTTAATTCAAAACTTGTTTATCACTACTTGAAAATGTTAATTACAATAATTCCGTAGTTCTATTTGGGCTTATCCACGAGAAAGAGTTATTAAGGAAGAATCAAAACACTCAAGTTCAGCCAAGTTTCTCATTGTAAGAATGCGACTCTACGTGCTCCACGTCAGACTGCTTTCAAAAGAATTTGAAAGGTGCAAAAATTCCTTATCACTACTTTAGCTGACTATAAATCTTCGAATCTGATACCTGGAACCCTCCTGCACTGAATCACCCTTCCTTGAAAAGTTGAAAAGTTCATCCGTTCTATCGCTGGCAAGGAATGCTGCAGCCCTGGTCGTCAACGGACTTAAACTTCAACCCAAAGTAGTCGTCCACTAGGACTAGATAGTTGTGTCCACTTTGTGCATAATTACATCTCAAGGTGCGTATCTCGTCCCATGTCGACAGAGACATTCCTTGAGAAGATCTTCTTTACTTTCCTTAACGCTTAAAGTTTAAGCTTGCAGGGAAGGTAAGACTTGGAAAACAAACCACCCTCAGGTGAGATGGCGCATACATACATACATAGCTTAGGAGTTTTGGACGAGGATTTGAATTGTTCAGAAGACTGAGGATGTGGGCAAAGTGGCGTCGAATGTGCAAAACGGATGTGAGAATTTTAAGACCGACGGCGAAAAGAAACATACCGAAACATTCACGATTATAACTGGGAAATGTTTATCTCGAGCACAATTAGCAGTCCTTAAACGTTCTGCTGTTATCGTCCGTATAACACGAAAACTGCAGGTGCCAAACACACAATTTATTTTACCGCTGTTTCTGTGTCGTATCTTAAAAGCACTATTGGGGCAACAGGAAATAGTTCCCCATTTGTCATGGGAAGTCATAAAGCGCAAGTTATTGCAACAATTAGTGGCTAGAGGAGAATTCAACTCCTACTTAAAGTTATTACTCGGAAGCGTGGCAAATTGGAAAATCTCAGCAATAAGCGAGAAGGTGTTGGCTAAGTTGCATTTATGAATTGCGTTATTAAACTTACGAAGTTTGTTCCATAAGTCCGTGCAGATCCATCAGAAGAGGAGCTGTTGAAAGGAATTAACTGCGTCACATATTTAAGGTCCGTTTTCATATCGCGTGAGACAATGGATCATAACCATAACGCCATTATTGTCATTTTCGTCAGTCTTTCCGTTACTTTATAATAAATATTTAAAAGCAAAAGTGTGGATCATATTTCCACTTTTGCTCTTCAGTGTATTAATAAATATAACTCGAAAACGTATCTATGCCTCTCCTTATCCTGACCCAAGTCCTCGGCACAGCGTTTTTTTCCAGACATTATTCCGGACACATTAACGTCATGTGATAACGAGTTACAACGAAATGCAATGGAAAGGGCATAATGTCTTCTTCGCGAAAATCCAAACGTAGTGCGATTTAACCTGATCAAAGTTGGTGGAATGGCGCGAAATTATGGAAAACAAAAAGATAAATCAATCCGACAGTTACCAACACCGACGAAAGGCAACGTCTCGATCAACGGTTCAACGGTGCGTTAAATTAACGAATTTGGAAAGACAGGCTTACGTGGGAGCAGCAAAGCCGTTTCTTACTGCAAATAATACCACTGAGAGACTTAACTTCTGCAGAAGGTTGCAAAGCGAAGGATTCTGTAATGATAGTGCTCTTGGAAGGAAGAGAGCTAACGTTCTTTTTACGGATGAATCCCCGTTGTGCACCCAACGCCAAATAGGTAAAACATCAGGGTAACAGCAAGTGATCAACCACTATTAAACCCATTCATATTTGCCAAAATTTGATCTCAAGATAATGGTTGAAGGAGGAATCAGCTCACGTGGAAAGTCAACATATCATGTTGTCGAGGAAAAGACAACCTTCGATGGATCCTATTACCGGAAGAGCATTTTACCTGCTTACGCAGAATGCCAGGATGATGGAAGACAATTTTTAGATAAAAATTTGGCAATTTTGATGACGACTGCTGTTGGGAAGATTGGCTTGGAAACTCTGCGGACCTTAACCCAATCGAACACGTTTGGGCTAGAGTTCAAAAGAGTGAATTTAGACATCCGATGCCGAAGAAAAGACGACAGTTAACTGCAAGAGTACAGCAAGAATTAGCAACAAGCAACTACTGAGGACGAACTAAAAAATTTATGTCATAGTTTTGGACGACGTATTTTCGAATGTATATGTGGGATCCCGAACCTGAAAAAACAAAACAAATTTCATTTAAAAAATAACCGCTTTACCCGCCATCAATTTGTGACTATACCTCGACTCGAGAGTTTATATGTCCAGCTGGTCCATCCGCTGAAGCTGACCCGTTACCTTTTCCGGACATCTGCCCAGCGAGTTCACTGCTGGTTACGCTGTCGTGTTGTAAAGTTGTGCTTAGTCGAACTCAAGTTAAAAATAAAGTGATGCTATCTTTTAATTAAATACAAGAAATAATACTTACCTAAATTAATTGAATTATAAACCGTGAACTAAAATTACACAAATTGATTAAAATGTGAATGACTGAATTTGATTAAACATAAAAACTATAACACTAAGTGAATTTAATGCAAATTCTGTTCGAAAGTGAAAAACGGTGAAAGACTCAGCAGAGGTTGGAACATTTTCCGAGGAGACTTCGAGAGGTTTCGAGAATGCGGAAAACGTGTAGCCTGAGCACGTGGAAATTAAGGTCAGATCTTTTCAGTTTTTCGTAAAAAACTACACAGGCAAAATAAAGTACTCCCGCCAAATATATAGAGATAGTAACGGTAGACATACGCATTATTAGTAAAGAATGTGTATTATATGCAGCGCAAACAAATTTAAATTTCTAAATTATGTTTGTTGGTTTGCTTTTAATAACAAAAAGTTTGGCCGGAGAAAATGTTGGCAACTCTGGAGATTGTAAATAAAAGCTCTCAAAATAGTGCTATATCCGAATCGAATGGTTTTAGAAATATCCTAGAAACGATCCTAAACTAGTCTCGTTTACATCCGCCTTTAACGATTAAAACTGTTACAGTTCTTGTCATCAAAGCTACAGACAAATTTCTTCTGCTCCACTCAAAGATATACAAAGCAGACATTTTGCGTGGATATGATGGACATACAAAGAATCAGCGAATAACACAACAATAAAGCGCGTTCACACTGAGGAAATCAAATAGGAGAAGACATTATTGTATTGTCCAATTGTGTAAACGGGCGGGACAGTAAAATGTTCGTCTCAAAAACTGATCATTCCGACACGGTTACATGACGGCACCGCCGTGCTATTGAAATGACAAATAAACTCCATTCTTCTATAATATAATAATATATTTGGGAATATATTACACCACGAAGTAATTGAAAATTACTGGGGTGCTCAATTTGGGGGTCCGCAAAATCATGGTTTATAAATATATATAGAGAAGTCCGCCTTGACCAAAGGCATGACATCAGAGAGTCAAATGAATCATCTTTTATTCATACAAGCCCAAACTATAATAAAAATAGAAAAAACAAGTATTACAATTTATCATTAGTTGACACATTTAGTGCCTTACGGTGGAAACTCTGTTGTTTGGTCCGGGTGGGCGTCTTGAGAAGATTATCATCTTGTGGTTCTAATTGAGTGGCGCTTTCGCCAGTCGCATCTGGATCTTCAGCAGCTGTTGTAACTGCAATCTCGGGAACAGTTCTCTTAATATTACTAGGACCCGCAACAGGATCTTCAACTTCCCCGGCAGATGACTCGGTCTTTTCAGTCTGAACTGAACTTCCCTCTCCAACAGTTGTCTCTACAGACTCCCTGTGGGGCGAAGTCTGTTGCGGCGCGGCGTGCTTGGAACACTTTCTTCCTTTCCTGAACCGGTGTTGGTAATTTTCGGATTGATTTATCTTTTTGTTTTCCATCATCTTCCTTATTTTTTATTTTGCTGTAGGCGAAAGAGTTGTCGGTCTACCGGAGCGTCTGTTGTTCTGTATATCGCCCTTCTTTTTTTCCAGCTATAATCGTACAGTCTTAATGCCCACACCTAGTGACCTTGATATTTTGGAAACGGATTTTCCTATTTCACCAAGAGTTTGGATTTAAGTCCTTGTTCGTGAAACACAAAAGTCTTCTAACAGACTTTAAAGAAATAACGGCTTTTCAGATATAGCCCGTATAAAATATTCTATGAAAATTCACTACTTACAATAAACACGGATCCTTGATATCTAATCTACGCTATGGATTTTTGATAGCCTGGGAGGGGATAAATTTTGGCAACGGTTAATGATGATGCGTCTATTTATATAGGTGGGGGTTAACTTCTAGGCCACCCTGTATTTCTAATTCGATTTTCTTTTCGAGACACATGCACATGTGCAATATTTTACATCGTCTGTTTTCCACACGCACTCATTTCCTTCATATAGTTGTGGGAGTTCGGGTCGGTGAATCATCATCACAAACTCGGCGCGGTCAGTAAGTACGGCAAGTACCGCTATA
Organism: Neoitamus cyanurus; assembly: GCA_947538895.1. Lineage (NCBI taxonomy): Eukaryota > Metazoa > Arthropoda > Insecta > Diptera > Asilidae > Neoitamus > Neoitamus cyanurus. Next base: position 14,347,542 of record OX384547.1, read on the forward strand.
TTAGACAACCGAGCGAAGCCAAGCCCCTTGACCAGGCTCGAAGCAAGGTCACTGCTGATATAGTCTCCTTACTGTGCTGACCGGTGCTGCAAATAACGCTGAGCTGTTCTGTGCTGAAAATTTAAACAACTATCCCCAGTGCTGTGACTCTTATTGAATACTTTTTATGCTGCTCAATATATCGCTGTGCTGCCGCGAAAATTTTATAGGAAAATATTCAAGGATAGGGATCAGATTCAGTAAAAATCCGCTTGGTTTTATTTCAGTAGATATATTCAGAAAAAATTCACTTCTTACAATTTTATACACAGCCTTTTATTCTAAATTCACCAAACCCCCGTTAGCATTACCGGTTAGCCCTTCAACCTTGCGGTCATGTGGCGTACCTTTTTCACTAACTTTGTTCCGATTCTGAAAGAAAAGAGGCATTAAACTGTGCCGTGGTCCAGAACGCAATCCAAGATTTCGCCAGGTCCAAGAAAGTCCAAAGGAGTAATCCAAAATTTGCCAAGTCCACAAGATGTCCAGAAGAGATAGTCCAAAGTTCGCCAAGTCCAAAAATCCAGAGTTCCAAAATTATTCGCTGTCGCTTGCAATGATCGCCGTCAAATTCAAAATACCAAAGAGGACGAGTTCTGCACGTCTCGTGCTTATATATGCTTCAATTCCAAGCATCGAGAGGGTTGCCAAAATATCAAGAGTGCGGAACAGAAATTAGTTCATTTCATGGATCTCGTTCCACACGTTCAACCTTATAAATGATTGATTTTACTTCCATATCAGAGATATCCTTTGCCACAAGATTTATTTTCATTCAAAATGTACTGTCTGCATTATTTCCATTAGTTTTAACCCCACTTTCATCATTTTTTTGCATTCAAAATTACAACCTTTCCTTGGTTTGTGCTTGCTATGACATGTGTGGGTCGTGGAAATTTTTCCAGCGTTTAATCTTTGTTTTAAAATATTTCCCTCCTTTTCCCTCCTAAAAGGTGAGGTTATGTAAATTCGCGATTTTATTCATAAATTAATTTGAATTTTCGTTGCCGTGAACGTGATCAGCGAATTTTTTTATGTTAGGTTATCAACATGCGATTCCGCGGCGCATGTTAGTTTTTATGTTGTTTGCCGGAGCGAATTTGACAGTTCGCGTTGTTTACATTGTGCGCGAGTGAACTTTATATTCGAATTGGTATGGCAAAAGGTGAGTAAATGCATTGATTTATGCATATTTATTTATTATATGGTGATATTATAATTCATTTACATAATTTCAGCCTTTTTGTGTGTTCTGGGGTGAGCTTAACTAAGCGAGCCCCATTCTTTGTTTACGTTTTAATTCTTTGTTGAGTGCATGGTTATTCGTAATTTAATTCATTTTTTAATCATTTTAGGTCTAATAGCAGTCCCTGTATGTCTAAGCAGGTGACTTGCTATACGTAAGATTTGAGCATTTTTGGATACGTGCTCCGCCGTGGGACTAATAAATGCTTCGCCGTGGGACCGATGAGTGCTCCGCCATGGGACCACATAAGTGCTCCGCCCGTGGGAATAGTTCCATACAGGGAATTGTATGCAGTGTAATATTATGGTATGTATTCTTGTCCTTATTGGTTTAAGGGTTGTTCTTGGGGTTCGTTTTTCAACGAACACTCCGTGATAAACCCAACGCGTTGTGAAAAAACTAATAGTGAACTATTTAATGATTTACCCGCTAATAATTGCAATTAAGTAACTCTAAAACCCGTGAATAAAATAAACAGTGAAACCTATAAAACTAAACCATAGTAATTGAATCCTCATAATAAAAAGCGACTATATTGTCAGGAAAGTGGCTTTCTTTCACATAAATCTAACCAAATTAACTGTTTTATTCATATCCCGCCCCCACATATGTAGTTTTGTAAAACTAATTATTTCTTGCTCCGTAAAAATTTCGTTGGCGCAGCCGGAGGTGTCGTCCTTTAGTTTATTTAACCTACGCCGCTACCGTAGAATGCTCCTAACTCTGTATTTTTTATTTTGGCCACTAACCCAATTCAATGTGTAAAAGTATAAAAAGCGAAAAATACTGACAAGTATGGCCAAATATTGTTAAAATTGTGACGTCACAAAGCTCCATTCGCAATAGTAATGAAAAAATCGAGGATAATTGCTATTTAAAAAGTTTTCTCGTAGCGGGTGTTATCATTGAAAATTCAATGGAAAATGTCCGTGGATGCAGTTTCTAGCGATGATCGAAATATCTCAAGCTCGTGTCTATGCTGGGTGCTGTCCCGGAGCACATGGAAAACTTTTCAATGAATCACCGACAAATCGTGCAGAATAGAAAATAAATTGACAGTTCGACAAGATATGAAAATTGATTTTGGTCCATCCCCGACCCCTCACCGCTCCGAAGCGAACGCCGCCGGAGCCACTAGAACAGCTTTGTCACTGTGATCTTCTACATCGGAATCATTGTTCCGCCCCGTGTTCGTTGATTTTTGCTCATCGTCGCCCCCGGCCACGGCTGCACCTCTCAATCCGTCTGGCAGCAGCTCGTCGTTGTCGCCTATCTTGGATGCTGCCACCCACCAATTGTATCCCATTGTCTCCCGGGCTCTGGAGCTGTCGTTTTGAATAATTCCCACTTCGCCCTACTTGTGGGGTCTCATCAGCACGTGATTAATTCGGAGCTGTCAGGAAGGAGAATTTTGTTCATCTCCGTGTCTTACAGTTGTTTTAAGACGCTTTTTTCGTGGATCCCCGACCCCTCCCCCTACTCTCCATAATATCGACTTTATAGCGGTGTAATGGAACTTCTTTTTCTCCTTTTCCATTTGTCTGGCAAAATTTAAGGAGTCGCGGTGAAATCCAACAAAGGCTGGCAGCTAAATTATTGTGTACAGCAGTGGGGGATGATTTATTCATGGTTAACAACCAAAGGTGGGGGGAAAGGATTATTTTCGACCGAAAAAGTTATTTTTGTGTAAGTAGTCATCTCAATGCTGCATGAGCTACTCAAATGTGAATATCGGCTAAAATGTCTCAGAGATAATGGGGGGTATTTAGAAACTACGTACTTTCTGGAGTTGCTTTAAATTTCACTTTGGTTCGTACAACCTGAGGCGGCTTCAGGAAGTGAGAAGGCTGTTGCCATAGTCACTGTTACGCCTCTCCCTACTTGATACTTATTGAGCTTACAATTGCTTAAGAGCTTGCATACTACAGAATGCCACGACTAAAGATTTTTGGTGAAATTACATTTGCGACGATCTAGTCAAATTATTTCTTCATAGGCAAGCTGACAGCAACACCAGCCGCCGCTTTCGTGGTTTGGCTAGCAGGCAAGTGCATACAGTTGTGCATTTTGAGAGAGGAAATGACAATACTGGCCAAAGCTGATTACATTTAACTGAAACAGAGTATCTGTAATGATTGCAATCATAAATGGTGTACTCTTAGAGATCCGAACTAATTCCTAATCCTCTTATCCTAACTCGGCTTCATTGTGGCGGGAAGCAAAATATTAATGGGTAAACAAGTCAACTAAATGACAAAAAGTACTTCCTAATTATGGCTGACATAGTCCTGTCGTCATTTGAAGGCGCGAATTAATATTGAGTCTGCCAAGAAAATCGGAAGAATTCAACTCGCCAGTAATAAGATCATGCATGAAAACTACACATGCAGCATCCCTGCGCTTGGAGAGAGTCACCAAATTTAAAATTTTCAACCTATAAGGAGTGAGATTATAGCAATCATTCCACGGGAGTTGACGAAGGGCAAAACGTAGAAATCGCTTTTGAACATTCTCAATACGGTGATACAGGATTGGACGAACAAATGCACAAAACAAGGTTTTGAAAACATAGTCAGTGAGATCTTTGGACCAACGTTTAATAAATCCGAGAGTAGAGTTTGCATGATTCTTATTTTGTCAATATGATGTCCAAAAATAAGCTTTGCATCAAGGGTTAAACCTAAGTCCACAACCCTATAAAGGTGTGATAATGGGTTCTCATGTATAGTGTATGAAAACTCTAAAATGAAGGGCTTCATTATGAACGAGATTATGCTACACTTATCACTATTTAGAATCAAGTGGTTTTTTGAGCTAGGTAGAAAACATGTTAATATCGTCCTGCAAGAACTGAGCATCTACAATCGATTCAACTGATTTGAACATTTGTTGATCGTCCGCATAAGCCAAAACATGGGAATGCAATAAAGGGAATAAGTCACTAGTAAATAAAGAAAACAGTATAGGGCCAAGATAGCTTCCCTGAAGCACACCAGAATTCACAGAGACAGACTCGGAGAACACAGAAGAGAATTTTATCTGGAAGGAGCAGTTTGTGAGATAAGATTCAATCCATTGAACAAGATTATATGGGAAGCAAAGTCTCAAAAGATTAAAAATTAGCACTTTATGAGAAATTTTGTCAAACGCCAAAATTTATGAAAAAATTAATATATCTCCCACTTATGCTACACCTCTTATATCTCCTTACACTGCCAGATTAGAGCCAAGCTTAACAGGGTCTTCTTTCCCCGCTTATTATTCCAAGCCCGTTCCCTTGGCTGTGGTTTCGCTAGATAGTAGATAGGGACAGTAGGAATCTCGTTAATCCATTCATGCGCGTGACTATTTAGATGACGAAGCGTTTGGCTATTTTTTTTTGTTTTTTTTTGCTGAGGAGGGGAAAATACACCTTATGGACACCCTAGTGAGGGTAGTGTGAGACTCTCCCCTTCTGAGGCATACTCACTAAAACCCCTCCTCGGGTTTTTGCCTGATAGCAGGCAGCACTAGCTGTTGGATTGGGGGGAAGGTATAGGTATAGGGAATAAAAGGGAGTTTGTGGTTAAATAGGTTAAAGGGGGTTGGGAAATTTCCAGTTGTATTTTCTCCGCTTTACGTTACTCCCGCTGCTCGCTGATCATATTGTATTCTCATTATTGTCGAGGTGTTAAACAGCGTGAATGCTTTGTGTCCTCCTGTTATCGCTCTAACGCTCACCACTGCTGAGTTCTTTTTCCTTAGGAGTTCCTTCTCCAATAGATCGCTAATCGATGCTCCACTCCATACTCCTCTCGAGTTTAATGTTAATGATGTTGTGTTTACATTCCTTACGTTGTATCTCCTTTTTATTATCTCCACTATATCTTCCTTGTCATAGTATGTCTTTTTTTCGTTTGTGGGCTTCGTCTAGTCCCCTGGAGTCCGTAACTATTTGCGTGTCTACTACTATGGCAAGATCATTCTTGACTGCAATGAGATCTGGTTTCCTCTTTCCCTCCATTGTGTCCAAGACCGGTACCCTGTATACCTCGAATCCCTTCTGTATCATGCTCCTTTCAAGGTACTTCGAAACGTTATTGTGCCGATCCACTCGTGCCTTGTGGGACCTCGGGCATTGCTGCAGGATGTGGTTGGAGGTTTCCGGCACCCCACACCCTGATCTACAGGTCCTCTCTACCTCGGGTCTTCCCCTCGTTGTCCTTGACCTGACAGGCACCGCATGCATTTATACGTAATCTCACCGAGTGTACATAGTCCCTGCCCGTTAGTAGTCTTGTCGGCTCCTGAACCCATCGGTGGGCCTGCTTATGTTTGGCCGCCTCTCTTAGTCCAAATCCATCGACGCTTCGATGCAATCTTGCGGCCCACATAGCATTTATTTCTTTCCTCTTGATAAGCGTATCCCCATTCGCAGTCAGTCGAGCCTTACACACCGCGATATCTTTTTCCATAAACCGGTCTTCTAGTTCAGAATTGTCTAGATTGGTGAACCCAAATTTTCTTAACCTTATTAGTCTTAACAACGGGCACGTCCATCTGAAGGATGGAAGGCCTAGTCCACCGTCCCTCACTGCCGCATGGAAATATGCGATAGGTACGTCTCCTGGCAATCTTAACCATTTCCTTACGCTCCGTATAACCGCTTTGTCCATATTATTTAATACTCCTACTAACACACGTCTTATACTACACATACTAGCTTATGATAGAATTGGGGCAATAGATACATCCTAAGCGCATAAATTCTTTGCTGTGGCTTTAATGGGACCTTCTCTAGTCTATCTAATTTAACCTTTAGCTTCTCTAAAGAGTCAATCTTCGTTGTTCCGTCCCCGTTGAACGTTATTCCCAAGTACTTCCACCTTTCGCTTCTGCGGAGCGCCGGTAGGGCATTCCTCCCCACCTTGAACGTCAACCGCTCTACTACAGTTGTCTTGGACTTCTGCTGACCCTTCAAACTTAGCGTAATGCATTTGGACGCGTTTAAGTCCATGCCGCAGTCTTTCAAACATGATGCTGTCCTATCAAGTAAATTCTGCAGAGCCCCTGACGTCGACGCCATGAAAACGATGTCGTCCGCGAACGCCGCTGCATTCACTAGCTCTCCTCCTATCCTAAACCCGATCTCCTTTGGCAGATCCCTTAATATTTTATCTATTACTACGTTAAACAGGACCGGTGATAGTAGTTCACCCTGTTTAACTCCCTGTGATGGGTGAATGGGTTCTGACCTCCATCCCATTCCAATCAGTCTTGTTGTAGATCTCCTGTAGAATGCCCTGACATATTTTATAAATTCACGTGAAAAATTGTAGCATTCGAGCACCCAAAATAGTGCCTTGTGGGACACCGAGTCAAAGGCCTTCCCCACATCAAGCGAGGCAAGGTAGCATGACGAGTGCACCGTGTTAGCCTTCCTTATCACCATATCTAGTAGCACCGTATTGTCCGCACATCCATCCGTTGGGCGAAAACCCCTTTGCCTTTTGTCAAAATCCATTAGATTCTGTATCCGTTTGGCCAGGATACTATGGAGGAGACGAACTAAGATAGATGGTACTGTAATAGGTCTAAACTCGCCCGGAGAGGTGGAATTCTCCTTTTTCGGAAGAAATATGAGTTCAGGGGTGTTGCTCTGAACCTCCCTTAGCGATACTGGACCCCATACCTCGGATAAGTTTTGGTGTAAATTTATGTAGGTGGGCTCTGCCGTGTTCTCTTTGGTAAGGACGTTTTTCCAAAATGGTAGCATTAGTTCCTTGTTCGGGGCCACCGATCTATTTGGGCCATCAAGGATAGCTTTGATGCATCTTCCCTGGTGTTTCTTAAAATTTCGCTGTGTCAGAGTGTAGTCTTTTCTTCTTTGTTTCTTTTTATTTGTCAGCAGTTTGTCTGTGGACGGTCTTATTTCTGTCTGTCTGTTTCTAGTAGGAAAAATGGTAAGGAAATAATTAGCTAGCTCGATGAATATAATATCTTAATTTTGTTCATTTGCTTTATCAATTATTGATTGGAGCAGTGAGTGACTATACGTATTATTCGTAGCAGCGGGGAGAGGAAGCTGTTTCAAATGGCATATAGGAATGCTGATTTTTGTGAGATTCCAGAATGATCCTGGGCAGGTGGTCTGCTGTCTATTTTTTTGTTTTTTGCTGAGGAGGGGAAATCGACCTTATAGACGCTTACTTGCGTAAGCAGTGTGAGGTTATGTTAAATCGGGATTTTATTCATAAATTAATTTAAATTTTCGTCGCTGTGAACGTGATCAGCGAATTTTTTTATGTTAGGTTATCAACATGCGATTCCGCGGCGCATGTTAGTTCTCAAGTTGTTTGCCGGTACGAATTTGACAGTTCGCTTGTTTACATCGTGCGCGAGTGTAAATTTCAACTAAAATTGCTGTGGCAGTGGTAGGTAAATACGTTAGTTTATTCGCATTTCTTCATTATAATAAGCTAAAATAGTCATTTTACCATGTTTCAGCTTTATTGTGTGGTCTGGGGTGAGCTTAGCTAAGCGAGCCCCAGACTTTGTTTACGTTTTGATTCGTTGTGCAATTCATGTTAATTCCTTGACTAATTCATTTTGTAACTATTTTAGGAGTAATAGCAGTCCCTGTATCTCCAAGCAGGTGACTGGCTATAAATAAGAGTTGAGCATTCTTGGATACGTGCTCCGCCGTGGGACTACTGAGTGCTCCGCCGAGGGACCACCTGAGTGCTGGCTGCGCCGTGGGAACCTAGGGCCTTAGCTAAGTGGCTCGTACGCGGGAAGCTCCGTACAAGGAGTTCTATGTGGTATACTATAATTGTATGTATTCTGTGTACTGTTTGGTTTAGGGGTTCTTCTGTGTTTCGTTTTTCGACGAACAGGCGTATTAGCCTCAGTAGTGGGCATATCCATCGCAGGGATGGTAGCCCGAGGCCTCCATCTCTTATCGTGGCGTGGAAGAATGCCACGTTAGTGTCTTTGGGAAGACGGAGCCATTCCCGCATTGCCTGCTTGACAGCTATATCTAGGTTATTTAAGGTGCCCACTCGCACTCTTCCTAGTACCAGTTTGTGGTAAAGTTGTGGGATCAGATATACTCGGAGCGCATGCAGCCTTTGTTGCGGCTTGAGTGGCGCTTTGGCGAGTCTGTTCAGCTTCAGTTTCATTTCCGAGATGGGATCGATTTTCATCGGTCCGTCTCCGTTAAACCAGACTCCCAAGTTTTTCCAGCTGTCAGAGCGAAGCAGTGCTGGTAGTGTGTTTCTCCCCACTCTAAATGACCTCCGTTCTACAACCGTGGTTTTCTGTTTAGGTTGTCCCTTCAGGCTTAGGGTTACGCATTTTGCTGGGTTTAGCCTCATTCCGCATTCGTTTAGATATTTGGTGGTGGTATCGATGTGGTGCTGAAGGCCATTTGGAGTTGACGCAAACAGGATCAGATCATCAGCAAATGCTGCTGCGTTAACCTTCTGAGTACCAATGTTATACCCAATATCATCAGGCAGCTGTCTTAATAATCTGTCGATAACGATATTAAAGAGGACTGGTGACAGCGGATCACCCTGCTTGACTCCTTGGGTCGGGTGTATTCCCTCGGTAGTCCACCCACTGCCAACCAGTCTTGTTATTGAGTTTTTGTAGCTGTTTCTGATGTAGGCTATCAACTCGTCAGGCAATCCGTAATTTTTAAGCAGTCTAAATATTGCCAGGTGTGAGACTGAGTCGAAAGCCTTGCCCACATCGAGCGAGGCGAGGTAACAAGATGAAAATTCTTTGTTACATTTCCCAAGTATGAGGTCGATCAAAATTGTGTTATCAGCACAACCGTCTGTCGGCCTAAATCCCCTCTGCCTTTTATCAAATATGAAGGCGTTCTGCACCCGTGTAGCCAGGATGGCGTGCAGAGTTCTCGTTATAATGGAGGGGATAGTGATCGGCCTAAACTCATCAGGTGTTTCTGAGTTTTCCTTTTAAGAATGAATATCGTTCTTGCCTCGCCGATGTGGGCAGGTATCTTCCCACAACATAGAATTAGATTCAGAATTTTCCCTAGTATCGTTGCAGGGACTGCTCTCAGCATTCTCGCTGATATACCGTCTAGGCCAGGCGAGGTTGACACCGGCGGTCTGCAGTTATTTATCTCCACCTGAGTAATAGGAGCCCATAAGCCCGATAAGTTTTGTTTGAGGTCAGCGTCTGCTGGCTCAGCTATACTCGGCATTGTTAAGATACTCTTCCAATACGGTATCATAATTTCCACTGATGGTGGGTTTGTCAGGTTAGGACCTTCCAGAATCGATCTGATGCATCTTCCTTGATGCTTCTGGAAGTTTCTTTGGGTCCGGGCATAATCTTGTCTTCGCTGAAGCCTTTTGTTTCTCGCAGGTCTAGCGAGTGGAGGCGTAGATCTCGCATGTAAGTTTTTGTCATTAGGGAAAATTCTTTTTAAGTAGGTCGATAGGTCTATATAGGTTTCGGATTTATTCATGTCATTTGCATTGGTAATGATTTCATGAAGGGTCATATGTTCGTATGAGTCAGCTTCTAGGGGACTCGGCGGGTTTCTGAGGTAACTAAGGAATGGGTCGTCACTGACGTTCTGCGGGCGGGTTTCATCACTTTGCTGATTAGGTGATGTTATTTCAGCCTCGGGTTGGGTGGTGTCCCTTGTGATGTAATGTTCAACCAGTGTTTTGTATTTTGCCTTCTGCGTGGCTTTCTTTATTGCTTCCAAGCTTCTATTTTTAAAGAACGCAGCCAACGCCTGGTTTATATGTCTTAGAGTAGGATTACCTACTCTAAGTTCCGCTTCTTTCCTTGCTAGCAAGGCGACTTCTTCCTCATTCCATCTAGCTCTCTTGTCGGTTCGAACGTGGTGTTCGTCGAATTGGTCCGGGTGTGCTCTTCGGATGTGGACCCCTCTTCCTGTCCTGGTTGAAAAGGTCCGTTGACAGTAGTCGCAATCGTAGTCAGTGGGCAAGCCGAGGTGTTCATTGTTTTGTCGGGGTACTGAAACAGTGGTTTCAGTACCGGTTCGGTATCCGAGGCTATCAGAGTTTTGTGTTGTGCCAACAATTGATCAATCGAAGGGGCTAGCAACCCCTAGGATCTCGATAGCCTACTCTGTCTGCCACTCAATCCGAAGACTGAGTGTTACCGACGGGAACCACGAGGAGGTAGAGATAGGCACTTCTATGATCTCTATCGGTCGTAACACTGGAATCAGTGAATCAACCCTTTTACCAGAGTAACTGGAACCAGTCCTCACCTTTACGCTAACGCGCCAGAGCTTAGCTCATTTATAACTTTGTTTCAAGTTTCTGTGTTTTTGGGCACAGATTGCTTTAGCATTGGCTCGCTTTGGACTATGGCAGGTCTTCAGCGAGTCCATACCACCGCCGTGTTAAAAGAGCCATGAAGGCAATTCTGTTCCCATTGTGCAAAGTAAGTAAACGAGCAACCGGGAAGAGAGTCATAGTTACTCCCGCCTAACTTTTTTTTGTTTTGCTGAGGAGGGGAAATCTACCTTATAGACGCTTACTTGCGTAAGCAGTGTGAGGTTCACCTCTTGGTATACTCACTAAAACCCCTCCTCAGTATTATGCCTGGAAGCAGTCAGCACTATCTGCACCATTATGAAGGATGGATGGTTATAGGGTGGTTGGGAGTTTTGCTGGGAGACAAAGGATTATTAGGTTATGGGATTCACTTGGCTTACTTTGCCATTCTACGTCACTCCTACATCTCTTCTACTGAACACCCTGGACGTGGTCGACTTGTTGAAAGTTGTGAACGCTTTAACTCCTCCAACTATTGCTCTTATGGTAACTATAGCCGTGTCTCTTTTATTAATAATTTTTAGATCTATCAGGTCCTCCACCGATGAGCGGCTCCAAACACCTCTCCAGTTTGGGGTTGCTGTAGTCACGGTCACTCCATTTACGTTATACTTCTCTTTCACTTTCTGGATTATCTCGTCTTTGTCAGAGTAGTCTTTCTTCCTATGATGGGCTTCGTCAAGGTCCCTGGAGTCGGTCACTATTTGGGTATCAACTATTATCGCATTTTGGCTCCTAACTGCTATTAAGTCCGGTTTTCTTTTGCCTTCGGAGGTTTCAATGTGCGGTTCGGTAGTCACATTAAAGTTGCGCTGCAACAAACATCTTTCCAAGTATTTGGAAACGTTGTTATGTCTTTCGATTCTTGTCCCATGGGTACAGGGACATTGTTGCAGAATGTGGTTAGTTGTCCCCGAGACTAGGCAGCCAGCCCTACACCTTCTGTCCATGTTAGGGCGCCCTCTCGTCGTCCTGGACTGAGACGGCAGGGAAATTAGTTTAACTTTGAGGCAATTTATAAAATCTTTACCGGTTAATAGCTTAGTGGGCTCCTGTATCCACCTGTGAGCCTGTGTATGACCATCTGACTCCCTAAGCCCAAATCCGTCCACACTGCGGTGGAGCTTGGATTTCCACATGCTGTTCAAGTCTTTTCGGTTGGCCAGAGTTACTCCGTTGCTGTCAAGTCTTCTGTTGGTAATGGTTATTTCGTCCAGTATGAAGTCGTCCGCTATTGGATTGGAAGAGGGCTGGGATTGTCTATATCTCCTCAGCCTAATCAGTCTCAGTAAAGGGCACATCCATCGCAAGGATGGAAGTCCAAGGCCACCATCCCTGACTGCAGCGTGGAAAAACGCTATGTTAGTGTCATTGGGGAGCTTTAGCCAGCTCCTTGCAGTCGTCCTAATTGCTTTATCAAGATTGTACAGAGTGCCTACACGCACTCTCCCCAGTACCAGTGTATGATATAATTGGGCTATCAGGTACACTCTGAGTGCGTGTAGCCTCTGCTGTGGTTTCAGAGGAGCCTTGGACAGCCTTTCTAGTTTAGTTTTGAGACTATTGATTGGGCCGATTGTTATTCTACCGTCTCGTCTCCATTAAACATTACACCCAGATACTTCCAATAGTCGGAACGTCTTAGTGCGGGCAGTGTGTTTCTACCAACCCTGAATGACCTATTTTCCACCACCGTGACTTTTTGCTTCGGCTGGCCCTTAATGCTCAGGGTTAAGCACTTTGCCGAATTGAGCTCCATACCGCATTCTCTTAATGAAGTTGTTGTGAGATCGATTAGCTCTTGTAGCTCCGCTGGAGTTGAGGCAAATAATATCAGGTCATCGGCAAAGGCTGCTGCATTAATCCTATGCGTTCCCAGCTCATATCCTATTTCATTGGGCAGAAGCCGAAGCAGTCTGCCTATGACGATATTGAACAGAACTGGCGACAGTGGGTCCCCTTGTTTGACTCCTTGGGTCGGGTGTATTCCCTCAGAGATCTACCCACTGCCTACCAGCCTGGTTGTCGAGGTGTTGTAACAGCATTTGATTTAGTCAATGAGTTCGTGAGGCATGCCACAGTCTCCAAGCAGTCTAAAAATCGCTGCATGGGAGACTGAATCAAATGCTTAACCTACATCCAGTGAGGCGAGATAACAGGACGAATGATCTATACTACACTTTCTCATAATCAGATCTATAAGGATAGTGTTATCCGCACAGCCGTCGGCTGGTCTGAATCCTCTCTGCCTCTTTTCGAAGTCAAAGGCATTCTGAATCCTTTTAGGCAGAATCGTGTGCAGCGTTCTGGCTATTATTGAGGGGATCGTTATCGGCCTGAACTCGTCTAGTGTTGTCGAGTTGTCCTTCTTTGGTATAAATATCGTTCTCGCCTCACCGATGTGGGTAGGTAATTTCCCGCACCAAAGAATTAAATTTAAAATTTTAGTCAATATTACCGCGGGCATAGCCCGGAGCAACCTCGCTGACACACCGTGCGGTCCGGGTGATGTAGAAACCGGCGGTCTATTATTGAGTATGTCATTTTCTGTGATCGGGGCCCAAATACCCGAGAGATTCTGTTTTAAATTATTAGCAGTAGCAGGCTCAGCTAAGTTTCGCCTGGTTAAAACGTTAGTCCAGTATGGTATCATTATGTCAGCTGCTGGTGGTGTAGAAGTGTTAGGCCCATCCAGGATGGACCTAATGCATCTCCCTTGGTGTTTTGCAAAGTTTCTCTGGGTTTTGGCATAATCTTGCCGTCTCTTTTGTCTATTGTTTTTAGGTGGTCTGTTAATAGGTGGGCTAGACCTTGCCAGCGAGTCCTTGGTCGGGAAAATCGTCATCAGGTAGCTGGTCAAGTCAAGTAGAGTTTCTGTTTTGTTATGGCTATTGGCTCTTTGTACTATTCGGTGAAGGGTCTCGTGCGTGGTTATAGGGGTCGTTATCGCTGGCGTTTGGCATGTCTTTAAGAAAAATTAGGAGGTTAGAGGGATCTGTGTCTAATAAGCCATCTCCGTTCTGCTGATTGGGTGGTTCAATATCAGCTGTGGGCCGGGTGTCAATGTCCCTGGAGATAAGATCTTAGACCAATTCTTTATATGTGGTCTTTTGCCTAGCCTTCTTTATAGCTTCTAGGCTTCTACTTGTAAAAATTGCAGATAGTACTAAGTTTAGATTCCTCAGAGCAGGATTGGAAATTCGAAGTTCTGCCTCCTTACGAGCCAATAGCGAGACCTCCTCACTGCTCCACCTAGCCTTGGTGTCTAGTCTGACGTGTTGGGTGTCAAATTCGTCAAGGTGAGCCCGTCTTGTATGAACGCCTCGTCCAGTTTTCGTAGCGAATGTTCGTTGACAGTGTTCGCATGGGAAGTCCGTGGATATGCTGTAGTCGTCATCTGATTGTCGGGGCAATGGGTCAGCGGACCCTATCGATATTATTCGTAGTGCCAACAAGTATATGGCCGAAGGGGCTGGCAACCCCTAGGACCCACTAAGCCTACTCTGTTAGCCACTTGTACCATGCGAGGCCTGAGCTGAGCATGATTCCAAGTGTTGCCGGCGGTAACCACGAGGAGATAGAGGATAGGCACGTCTATGACTTCTTACCCAAACCCTGCACAACCGGTGGAACACACGTCGTTGCAACAAAGCGACCAGAGACCGCCTTCTTCATCGTCTCAAATAAAATATAATAGAATAGAATATTGATTAACTCGTTTTGGTTTGATCACAGTCATACCGCGCCCACGACGTTGCAGGAAGGGATCCGGTAGTTGAGAAGTTGGATGGTAGTCCAGGTACCCCCCCACTATCGGGGCCGTATTGAAGTGCAGCATAGAGCCACATTAGATCACAACCTTGGAGGGTCAGTTGTCCGATCGCAACAACGTGCCATTCCAAGGCCGTGCTGGCCATTAGGAATCGGTACAGAAAATCTGGGAAGGTCTGCTTTTCAGCCTAAGGGCAGCCGATGGTTAGGAATCAGTTCCGGTATCACCATCCGCCCTGGGGGAAATCAGGCTTTCCTTAATCGATAGACTGCCCGCCGTATTACGTACTACGACGGATCCGTCTACCGAGATCGGTCTACCAGTCATACTGACCCAGGCGATGTATGAATCCCGTCCCCTTTCAGCCTAACCCATCTTTCGGATTAAGAGTCATAGTTACTCCCGCTTTTTTTTTTTTGCTGAGGTATGGAAATCTACCTTATAGACGCCGGAGCAGTGTGAGGTTCTCCTTTCAGCCTACACACTAAAACCCCTCCTCGGTTTTGTGCCTGAAAGCAGGCAGCGCTATCTGCATGGATTGGTTGAAAGGTTAACTTTCATGTGGAGGAAGGTTGTTGGGATTCATGGGATTAAAGGATGGGATTCATGGATGCTTGTATCCTCGTCGCATTGCCTAGGTCACCCCGACATCTCTCTGTTCAAACCTCATCATCGTAGCCTTGTTAAATAGCACGAATGCCTTAAATCCATCTACCATAACCCTGGTGGTCAGTACGGCCGTGTCTCTCTTCCCAAGGAGCTTCATATCCAATAGATCATTTATAGATGCGCTGCTCCAGATGCCCCTCCAATTCATGGTCATCGTTGTTGTGCACACTTCCCTGACGCCATGCTTTGCTCTTATCGCTTCGTGCAATTCATCCTTATCGTAATATAACTTTTCCTTTGATGGGCGTCGTCCAGGTCTCTGGAGTCAGTTACTACTTGTGAGTCAGTTATGAACGCTCTCTGATTTTTCACCGCAATAATATCTGGCTTGCGTCTTACTTCGGTGGTGTCAAATATCGGTTCGGAGAACACCTCAAAGTTCTTCTGTCCCAGGCGCCT
Source organism: Neoitamus cyanurus (assembly GCA_947538895.1). Lineage (NCBI taxonomy): Eukaryota > Metazoa > Arthropoda > Insecta > Diptera > Asilidae > Neoitamus > Neoitamus cyanurus. Next base: position 14,362,999 of record OX384547.1, read on the forward strand.
TCCTAAGTACTTTGACATGTTGTTGTGCCTGGTTATCCTGCCCCGTGTGTGCGGTGGCACTGCTGCAGGATATGATCAGTTGTCTCCGAAATCGGACATCCAGCTCTACACCTCCTGTCTTCGTTGGGGCGATCCCGTGTCGTCCTTGATCTTGATGGGAGAGCATTAATTCTCAGCTTCAGGCAGTTCACAAAATCCTTCCCAGTAAGCAGTTTAGTGGGCTCCTGTACCCACCGGTGGGCTTGTTTGTGGCCTCTGGATTCCCGCAGTCCGAATCCGTCCACGTCATGGTAGAGTCTTTTTTAGAGTCTTTTTGCCCACATGTCGTTCACGTCCTTTCTACATGAGAGTGTTTGGCCAGCGTGGCCAAGTCGAAGGATCGTAGTCCTCGTTTCCTCCTGAATTAACCTATCCACTATTGCAATCTGTATGGTTCGAGTTCCTCCATATCTCCTTAGACGTACCATTCTTAGCAACGGGCAGGTCCATCTGAATGATGGTAGCCCCAGCCCGCCGTCTCTGACCGCGGCGTGAAAGAACGCCGTACTGGATGGCGTCCCTGGGGAGCCGTAGCCACCCCTTTACTGCTAATCTTACCGCTTTGTCGAGGCTATTCAGAGTGCCTACACGCAATCTACCCAATACCAGTTTATGGTATAGTTGGGGTATCAGGTATACCCTGAGTGCGTGTAGCCTCTGCTGCGGTTTAAGAGGCGCCCTAGTCAACCTCTCTAGTTTCGTCATCAGCTCATTCTGTGAGTCTATCTTGGTCCTGCCGTCGCCGCTAAAAGTCACCCCCAGGTATCTCCACTCGTCCGATCGCTGTAGGGCCGGTAGAGTCCTCCTCTCTACAACTGTGGTTTTCTGTTTTGGTTGGCCTTTTATACTGAGCGTTACGCACTTCGCCGGGTTTAGTTGCATACCGCAGTCCTTCAGACATGCGGTCGTTTTGTCGATTAGCTCCTGGAGTCCGCCGGGTGTAGCAGCGAACAACACTAGATCGTCGGCGAAGGCTGCAGCGTTAACCCTCTGGGTCCCAATGCTATATCCTATAATATATCACTACGTAACTGCCTCAATAGTCTGTCCACGACTATGTTAAAGAGAACTGGCGACAGTGGGTCTCCCTGCTTGACCCCCTGAGTTGGGTGAATTTTCTCAGAGGTCCACCCACTGCCAACCAGTTTCGTGGTAGCGTCCTTATAGTAGTTCTCAATGTATCTTCTAAATTCAGTGGGCACGCCGTAACAGTCCAATAGTTTCTGTATAGATCCGTGGGAGACGGAGTCAAAGGCCTTTCCCACATCCAATGAGGCAAGGTAGCAGGACGAAAAGTCTTTATTGCACTTCCTGATGATCATGTCTATCAGGATAACGTTGTCAGCGCAACCGTAGAGAGTCATAGTTACTCCCGCCGTTTACCCGCGCGGTACAAGTTCTCGACCGGCGCTGTTTTTAGGAACCCTAAAACCTTATGGAAATGTTCCGTTTATGGTCGGAACTAGTGTATTAGGGAAGTATTGTTTATGGCAAGCAATAATTTTCCCAACATTATTTTGTTTTAATGCAAAAAATTGAAAAACAATTTTTTGCTAAAGCACTACCTCGTTCCGACCATTAATGGAACATTTTCATGGTTTTACGCCTAAATTACTTACCCACAATCCCCCGCAGGTTCTGACGACTGCTGCTGCTGCTGCTTCTGCTGCTTTTCCGCTGCTTTTGTTTACCTAAAAATATATAAATTATAAAAATTTTCCAGACAACTTACCTTTCTTTGCACTTCATCGAAACTTCCCACGAGAACTGTCACTTCAGATCTTCTTCCTCTTCTCCATGCAAAATTTCCCATTTTGGGATATTTGTCTCCGTGCCTGCGTTCGTTAAGAGAACATCCATTCTGCTTTTCATCACAAATCCGCTGACAATATTTTATAAATTTTATGTGTTATTTAAGTTATTCTTAAGAAAAGAAACAATTGTTACTAGTAATTTTTAGAGAACTAATTGTTTTATTTAATGGACTGCTAAATACAAAATATTTCCGAAACTTTTGTGTTTTTCTTTGAACATTTTATGAACGTAATTTACAACTTTATAACGGTAAGTTCATTCTTGATACAAAAGTGACATGTGCAAGTTTGTTTAATTTTGTGCTGTTATTATCTCTATTATATCAAGATTAAAATAAAGTGGTGACTTGAAAATGGGAAGTACTTCATTTCCGCTTATTTAGCTTCATAATTTTATAAAAATATGTTCGCCAAAAGCCATATTCATCAAAGCCTCTTCAATGTGGGTCATTCTTTTCCAAACCGAACACCATTTTAATATCGACATTTTAGAATCGTCTGAAATTTTTTTTTACTGCTTCTTAACATAGAATTAATCGACACGCATTTCAGGATTTTTCTCAAAAAAATTTTGTTTCGAAAATATCCACATGTGAATTTGTCATAATTTGCTAGATTTTCTATAATCATCTCATATTCGAAATTCATTATCTCCCGTTGTGATGATCGGATTGACCTACTTTTTTTATATTACGTGTTTCTACGTCAGCTTTACAATAGTTTCTGAAAAAATTATTTATTGTTGACATTTGAAAAAGTTTATAACAATTTAATTTTTTAAACAGTTTTTTTATGCTGTTGCTCCAGGTTTAGTTAATTTATGAAAATATGTTTTTGTTTCTTATTGGTTTACTTAAAAAATAAAAAAATAAAAACGGAGTACTACCGTTATTCGGTGTTCGTCTCCTTTTTTTAATCAGTCAATATAAATTTTATATAACAGGCAGCAACATGGATAAACGTTGAAGATATCGTCAGATTAACTGATGACTACATGACGTTAATAAGACAATTGGGGCAATGGGGACTCCTTGCGCAAGAGGGTGTCCTCAAATGCTCGAAGTGCGGGGGCATTATGAAACTCATGGGAAAAGAGGATATGGTCTGGAGGTGTAAAAACAAGCTGCCTGTTCCAAAAAAAAAGAGTGTTTTATGCGATACGCGGCAAGCGCTTCGAAAAAACACTTTTTTCGAAAGAACTAAATTGAGCTTTAAGCAGGTAAATTTGTTACATATGAATTTTCATAGAGTAGAAATTTACTTTCCATTGTTCTTCTTAGATTCTCCTGTTTTCCCACCTGTGGGTTTATAACGTGGAGCTGCAGTTAATTGAGCTCCAGGCTAGAGTGGGCCACACAGCTGCTGTGGATTGGATCTCCTTCTGCTACGCAGTCGTTATCGACTTCGGGGTCAGACGGGAAAAACCCATCGGTAATATTAATAAACATTGTTTAAAATTTCAAAATTTGATTGTTTTTTTTTATTTAGGTGGCGAAAACATGACTGTCGAAGTGGACGAGTCAAAATTTGGCAAGAGAAAGTACCACAGAGGCCACTTCTTGGAAGGGCAATGGGTCTTTGGTGGTGTCTGCAGGGAGACTGGCGATATATTCCTAGTGCCTGTTGAGCGTCGTGACGCTGCGCGATCGACCCGGAAGTACGATTATCAGCGATTGCTGGAAAGCGTATGATGGGCTGGATGCAGCGTCGTTCCGGCATCTTAAGGTTAACCATTCGGTTAACTTTAAGGATCCGGAAACAGGCGCACATAGCAACACAATCGAAAGTCTCTGGCGACATGCCAAAGGCAAATTGCCTAAGTACAATCGAAGGAAGATTCTGTTTACTGGCTATCTTGCCAAATTTTTATTCGGCCAATTTTGCAAAGTCCGTGACTTAGACCCAACGGTGGAGTTTTTCAGAGCAGCAGGAGAGTTGTACAACCCGTACAAATCTGGAGAACCATCCACAGCTGCGCAGGTAAAGCTTGTAAGAATAATTTTGTAAACAATTCTATAATTATTATATCAACAGGAAAATGCTGAAGCAGGCGAAATATCTGGAGACGTTGAAGAGGAAGAAGAGGAAGACGAGGAAGACGCCGATCCAGATGTAAGCTAATTTGAATTAATTAATTTTAATTTCATAACATTTTATTTTTAACAGCCATCCGAGTCACCATCTCTAAAAGAACCATCTGAGCACGGTTACTCGGCCAGATGATGTCTTTTAGGCATATTTATTCGTGCCTTGCACTAGAGAGGGTTTGGAGTCATTAAATACTTCGGGAGTGACGAACCGAGGGGTCCCTCTCTAGTGGGAGGATTAGGGCTACTGTAGCGAAACCTCCTTAAAAAAAACGAGTGGATCTGATTACCTCCTTGGTCACTTGGAAACATCAGAAATATATTTTTTTCGCTACTTTGGTTTTGTTTTATAGGAAAAATAATAACTAATCACAATCCGAGATTTAATAGATAGTTTTCCTAGAAAAAATGCAAAAATTTACCTTTTCCCCTCTCTTCCTTGCTAATTTCTTTACTCTTTGGTAACGTTTTTGGTAGTCCTGAAAAGGACTGATTTCTTGGTGCATGGTGACTATTCCTTCGCAATTCTTTCGCCATACCTACGCACATCCCCATTACAAAACATTACTTGCTTTGTAATAGTGTTGTAGCTGTAGTATTTCCTAGAATTTTCCGGATTCCTCAACCATACAAACAACTCTTCGATTTTTCTCTTGTCAGTTGGCTAAAATGGTCTCCATTTAACCAACTGTCAGATTTGTTCAGGTGTTAAACCATTAACAAACCCGAACGTGGTGACCAGCAAACGAGTATGATAAGTTCCTTCCCCAAAAAAACCATCAACAATAAAACCCGGCACAGTCGAAAAATCACAAATATCCAGCTTATTCAGCAGGATTTTTCGCGCACGAATTGTATTGGCTGCCACTCGCTCTTTTGTCGCACTGTCCATTTTGCATGAATAACAAAATTAGACTGCGTCAATTAAAATCTCTCGGAAGACAGCTGGAACCGTTTCCGGAAAATTAACATATCTTTAGTATGAATTTTTTTAGTAATGAAAACTTATTTCCGCTGACTGAAATACTCAGTCAGTAGATATTTTTCAAAAGAACGCAAATTTTAATTGAGCAGAATGAATGTTCTCTTAACGAACGCAGGCACGGCGACAAATATCCCAAAATGGGAAATTTTGCATGGAGAAGATCTGAAGTGACAGTTCTCGTGGGAAGTTTCGGTGAAGTGCAAAGAAAGGTAAGTTGTGTGGAAAATTTTTATAATTTATATATTTTTAGGTAAACAAAAGCAGCGGAAAAGCAGCAGAAGCAGCAGCAGCAGCGGCAGCAGTCGTCAGAACCTGCGGGGGATTGTAGGTAAGTAATTTAGGCGTAAAACCATGGAAATGTTTCATTAATGGTCGGAACGAGGTAGTGCTTTAGCAAAAAATGCATTAAAACTAAATAATGTTGGGAAAATTATTGCTTGCCATAAACAATACTTCCCTAATACACTAGTTCCGACCATAAACGGAACATTTCCATAAGGTTTTAGGGTACCTAAAAACAGCGCCGGTCGAGAACTTAAGCCACCCGCGCTTACTTGAATTTCTTCACTTTGACATTCAGAGCACTGGGCAGAAATCACATTGTGTCAACACCCGCTAGGGCCATCACAATGCTTTGTTTTAATTAGACAGTCGGAGTCCCCGAGTCCGTGCCAGTTCTGAATTGATTGTTAATTGATAGCCGTTATAAATAAAATAAGTTATTGATAACATATATATATATGTATAAATTTTATATATATTCCAAATATAGTTTTCGCTAGGTAGTAGATAGGGACAGTAGGAATCTTGTTAATCCATTCATGCGCGTCACTAATTAGACGACGAGGCATTTGGCTATTTCTCGCCATGCCCCATTTATTCATTTGAAAAATTACAATTTGGTTACAATTAAAATACAATGGGACATGTTTTTCCCTGGATCTTAGGCAAGGATCACCCTTATTCTAATTAAGGTGGTCCTCTTCTCCGGTCGGGCTCCCTCCATACGTTTCTCATAAAGTGTTGATGTGTGATCCATCCTCCTCTCAGGGTCGTTTGTATCACGTCTCGTATCTCCCCGTTATCCATCCGAAGTTCCCCCACTATGCCGCAGTCAAGCTGGCACCATGTTCCTCAAGCGCCAGTGGGAGAACCACAATATCACAATCGGGGAAGTCTCTTTGGAGTTTGTTGATAAGGCCCGGCGTACTATATTTAGCCACTTTGTTGTACAAGAAAGCCTCCAGCGACATGTTGCCCTCCCAATGGACGCCGACATCAGACATTATTATCCTTGAATCCTTCCGAAGGAGTAGGTCAGGTTTGTAAACAATGTTATCTTCCCCCCTGATCGTCGGTTCCATCCCAGTAGTCCACCCACGCCTGTCCGCCGCAGTCTTCAGCCTTTTCACCACATAGTCATGCCGCTGTATCCTGTGGCGGTGAACATGCGGACATCTTTGCAAAATGTGGCACACCGTTTCATTGCGCAAGCAACCCGCCCTACATCTCCATTCATTGCTCCGGTTCGTCGGGATGCTCTTGCACGGGAGCAGATTTAGACGCACCTGAATTGCGTTTATATACATAATCTCTCCCGTTCCAATAGGTCGGCGGTTGTCAGCCAGATTATCCAGACCTCCACATAGGGATTCTTCTAATCTCGCTGTAAGTTGTCGCTTGGCTTCATCTTTTTGCTCCATGCCAGGTCTTATCAGGCTCCTGATTCGTCCAGCCCAAGGTGCCGAGAGTTCATGGAGTCTCTTGTTCATCTCGGATGTCTCTTTTATTTTCTCCCATCTTGTGCATATTATTTGTAGGATGTTGGCTGCAAAATTGAAGATACCTAGGCCACCTTCCTTTAGCGGCACGTAAACAGCATCGTTGCATAAGTTCACAAAGAGGTGCAGGATGCCTCTTACCGACGCTCTGACTTTCCTGTCAATGGACTGTAGCACCTGTCGGTTAATGTTTGGTCTTTGCACGCTCGCTATATATCTGGGTATTAGGTATTTGGATAGAATTGTCATTTTCTGCTGCGGCTTTTGCAGTGCACAGCGGATGGCGGCGAGTTGACGAGCCAGATTTTCCGCATCACAGGCCGATAGGCCCACGGCCGTGAATTTCTGTCCCAAGTATCTGAAGGCGTCCGTCATGGTGGTAGCCGGGATGTGGTCTTCACCGATCATTCGGCAACGAAGACTCTCTTCCTCCCGGGGACGATTTTTAACGCTATGGAGCTGCATTTGCTCCCATTGATCTGCAGTCCTCTCGCCCTCAGAAACTCCACCGCGATATTGAGCATTCGCTGCGCATCCTCGATACTTGTTGCTGCCAGCACTAGGTCATCCGCGTAAGTAAGCTTGCAAATCTTAGTTGCGGGTCCCAATGGCACACCTGTCCTCTCTTCCAACTTTATAATTAGTTCGTCCAGTACGGCGTTGAACAAGAAGGGGGAGTAGGGGACCGTGTCGAAGGCCTCAGCCAGGTCTAGGAAGACCACGCAGTGGTGCTGGCCCTTCCGCTTCTTCTCCTTGATAAGTGTTTCGATCGACGCGAAATTGGCAAAACTCCCGTCGATTTTAGAGAAGCCCCTCTGGCAGTGGTAGTTTGATCTCCCCAAACCTGGTCCACAGGGTCTTATGCAGGATTCGCAGCAAGGCCGAGGGCGTCGTTATTGGCCTTCAATTTCCAACCATTTCTAAACTCGTATCTTTTTTTGGGATTAAAAGTGTTCTTCCCTGTTTAAGTAATGGAGGGACGTGGGACAGCAGTAGCATCCCGTTAAACAAGAGGGCGCCAAGATGATGAAATTTTTTTGGCCGCTTCCGAGATTTTGAGGCCGTCAGCGCCCGGAGCATTCGACTTAAAGCTCTTCAGCACGGTGGTGATTTCGCCCACAGGGACCGGTAGACTGATCTCCCCGATGTTGCGGTTTTCGGTTTAACAGGTTCGTTGTCGTTGTCCACCGTCGAGGGCGTGCTGAAGATCTCCAAATATGTCTCCCGAAGCTCCTCCGTAGATGGTGTCACCCTGTTGGTGAAGAGGTCGCGACAATCAAGCAGGCGATCCGTATAAGCCTTCTGGTCGGATCGGAAGTCATATTGAGCCAACTTGTGTAGAAGACGCCTCCTTTTGCGTTGATTCTGCTCCATCCTGGCTGTCTCCAAGAGGCGCTACCTAGCCGCATCACTCCTCGCCTCACAAACGTCCCTACGACGGGCATATTTTATAATTAGTTGCGATGTCCATTCTTCCACGGCCAGCCTAGCCTCTCGTTCCGGCCCGGCTCGACTTAGCTCTTTTGCCCTTTCATCCAGTATCGGTACCTAAGTATTATGTTAAAAAAAATTAATGCCGATCATTAATGAGGTAATTATTGAGAAGCTGGAGAGCCCTTATCGGCTCCAAAAATTTGTTTAACCGGCTAGCGTAGTAATAGTTCATTTAAGGCGGGGGAAGGGTTTAAAAAAATTTACATAAAAATAATAAATTCATGATGAGGGAAGAAATTTTTATCAAATTTCAGTACATACATATTTTGTAAGACGAAAATATTCAGTCATGTTCTGTTTATGGCTTAAGATTCAAATCGCTGATATTTAAACAAATTCTTTATTCCTCACAAATTCTAACTGTACTTTTCTAGAAGGTGATGTAATGGATAGGTATGTATGTAAGAATAATTATTGGAAATTAAAACACAGATATGTTGGTGCCCCTTTCCATCGAGTATACTATTACTATATTATTTCGCTAAGGGTCCAGAATTGGAATTGTCCTAACAATTTGTGGAAATGTTTCATTTATGGTCGGAATGAGTGAATTAGGAAAGTATTGTTGTCGGAAAACAATACTTTCCCAAAAATTAGCTTGTTTTAACACCAAAACTTGAAAAACAAATTTTGGTGTTAAATCACCTCGTTCCGACCATACATGGAACATTTCCACAAAGTTCAAAGTTTTAGTGCAAATCAACTCGTCAATCACTTAACGCTATCCCCGCAGAATCCTCGGAAAGCTTCTGCTGCCTGGAAATATCGAAATATTTTAGATAATCAAACTACTTACCTTCACTCCAAAACTTTGCATTAATTAATCAGTAATATATGTAAAATTTGTTTTTAGTTGTCCTATAGAAGATCTTGGCAAATTTGATGATTGGATTAGGCGCATGGATGTGGCACGTGATGAAATAACGGCATCATCCAGGTTGTGCTCTGACCACTTTGAGGCCTCATATTTTAGAATTACAGGAGCATATAAAGCGCTTAAGGAATCTGTTGTTCCAACCATTTTTGGGGACAGAAAATCTGTGTGTATGTATTGCAGCAAAAGAAGAGATGCCTCGGTAAAACGTTCGCTCCACAAGTATGTTCGGCAAACTATATTTTCTCAGACTATGTAGTTTAACTGCTATAAGAACTACTTTTTTATACAAACAGCTTTCCACTTTGAAATAGCACATTACTTCAGCAATGGTTAAGCAATGTTCCTAAGAATAACTACAGACCTGGTGCGTGCAGTGTGTTATGTTCAGAACACTTCGAGCGAAGGTTTTTCAAGAAAAATTTAGCTATCAAGGCAAATGCCGTACCAACTATTTTCAATACGACTGATAATGCAGGTATTATGTACATACATTTGTTACTTTTTATCATGTGGGACTTATGCACATCGATACAAATACAATATTTCCCGACAAAACCAAACAATAAAAGCAATTTTTGATTTTGATATTTCGATATAAAAATCCACAGATACATTCATTTGAATTTTACATGTGGCTCGATAAGCACATTCGGTCTTAGCAAAAAATACTTGGACTTTGTTATTTTCAGTGGAACGTAACTTAACTTAAACAGTGACTTTGACTTGGGAACAAATGTACGACGGTTGCTTTTGGAGTGGAAATGTTCCATTTATGGAAATGTTCCATTTATGGTCGGAACGAGTGAATTAGGAAAATATTGTTGTCGGAAAACAACACTTTCTCAAAAATTAGCTTGTTTTAACACCAAAACTTGAAAAACAATTTTTGGTGTTAAATCACCTCGTTCGACATATTGTATTTGTATCGATGTGCATAAGTCCCACATGATAAAAAGTAACAAATGTATGTACATAATACCTGCATTATCAGTCGTATTGAAAATAGTTGGTACGGCATTTGCCTTGATAGCTAAATTTTTCTTGAAAAACCTTCGCTCGAAGTGTTCTGAACATAACACACTGCACGCACCAGGTCTGTAGTTATCCTTAGGAACATTGCTTAACCATTGCTGAAGTAATTTGCTATTTCGAAGTGGAAATCTGTTTGTATAAAAAAGTAGTTCTTATAGTAGTTAAACTACATAGTCTGAGAAAATATAGTTTGCCGAACATACTTGTGGAGCGAACGTTTTACCGAGGCATCTCTTCTTTTGCTGCAATACATACACACAGATTTTCTGTCCCCAAAAATGGTTGGAACAACAGATTCCTTAAGCGCTTTATATGCTCCTGTAATTCTAAAATATGAGGCCTCAAAGTGGTCAGAGCACAACCTGGATGATGCCGTTATTTCATCACGTGCCACATCCATGCGCCTAATCCAATCATCAAATTTGCCAACATCTTCTATAGGAAAACTAAAAACAAATTTTACATATATTACTGATCATTCATAATATTAATTTAAATGAATACATTACTATCTAATAAGAAGTTCTGATGGTTTCTTAGGTAATGTGTAATTCCATGTTAATATTTACTTGTAAAATTTTCGACGATTTTTCGCAACCTTGCGCACACCGCAATACACACACGTATACACCATTGCTTATATTACATTACATTACATGCAAGGACATGACAAGTGCGGTATAATTATGACTTTTAATAACAATTGAAATTGCTTCGAATGCATTTAAATTTGCAAGCATACCATTTCTCTTTTCGAATGCATCCCGACAAAATATCCCAACAGAATTTATGGGTAATTTTGCATGGGAATATGCCAAGTGACAGTTCTCGGTGCAAAGTTTTGGAGTGAAGGTAAGTAGTTTGATTATCTAAAATATTTAGATGTTTCCAGGCAGCAGAAGCATTCCGAGGATTCTGCGGGGATCGCCTTAAGTGATTGACGAGTGAATTTGCACTAAAACTTTGTGGAAACGTTCCATTTATGGTCGGAAAATTGTTTTTCAAGTTTTGGTGTTAAAACAAGCTAATTTTTGGGAAAGTATTCACTCATTCCGACCATAAATGAAACATTTCCACAAATTTTTAGGACAATTCCAAAAGCAACCGTCGTACACTTAAGCCTCTGAAATGAAAGAAATGATATTAAATAAGATTAATATGAATTTATTATACAAAAACACTCAGCATGAAGTTCCTACATACCTCACAGCAAATGCAACCAAAGTGACAGGACAACAACAATTGCGATGGTTAATATTTCTATTAACTCCTTTTGCCCTGTAACCCCAAATGCACATTTATAACAAACAAGAGACGCTGAATACATGCGTTAAATTAATACAAAAATGCAATCTAAAACAGATATTAGACAAAGACCGAGTGAAGTGACAGTTGTCCGAACAAAATGAACCATACAAGTGCATAATAAAGTAATGAAAGACTTAAGACTTACCATTAATCCCTTTCCTCAGCTTTTAACTCACAAAACACACTATACAACACAAACTAGATGAAAACGCGCACCGGCACAACAAATTCGCGATCACCACTGACATTTATGTTTTGACAGGATCATAAAATGGCATGTTTCGAAGGAAATTCTGCGGCATTACCCAAGTTGGGTTAAATTGGCCGAATAATTAATTGAATTCAATAATTTAATCCCTATAAGAGGGAAAGAGAAGGCACGAGCAAAGCCGTTTTCTTTATCACGTCGATAACACAGTAGAAAATGTTATAAAAGCGACCAAATGGTACAAGTTGCCGAAAACTTGCAAATAATAAATCGAACAACAATTCACATAAAGTGAAAAATAAAGCAAAATACAACCTACATATATTACACCACCGCTGATGCTGGGGTGCAAATTAATCTGATTGAACTATTCTCAACCGTTTTTGAGTTACAGGGTGATTCATAAATTCGGGATGCACATTATTATTTTATTTTTATCTTCTAATCTACTCAACGCAGCGACAGCAAATCTCTTTTTTCTTATTGAATTTCAACTTTGGACTTTCTGCTGGATTTTGGATCGACATTAACTTGAATTTTTGAATTTGACCGCGACTCGTTGTCTAGACCCTTCTTTTTAGTTTCTCGCGATTATTTTTTTATTTTATTGGGAAATTTAGCACTGTGCTTGTGTTTTGCTGTGGTTATTCGCTACAGTATTAACACGAAAAATCATATTCCATAGACGGTGAAACATGCAGACAGGTTTATCGGACTAGTATTTGACCGATATTTCCAATCAAATGTGTTAACGACCAACTCCAGTAAATTCGAATTCAAGGTCTATCCACGAAAGTGCCTTAACTTTGGAGTTGGGTAATATGCAATATGGGCAATTGTGTTCACTCTGGCAATTCTTTGCTGTCCTCAAAAAGAAATGTAGTTCAAAGCTCCCCAGAAAGCTCCTTGCAATAGAGTTGACGAAAAGCGGCTCCCCTTTTAGGAGACGCACAGGTTTTCGTTCAACTATGTGAGCGGTGCGGTGCGCAGGACTCCTGGATGCTGCTGAGGTTACCGCTGTTATCCTTGGCCGAGCGAGGTGCACGCACACGGGCACGACCCGGTAAAAATTAAATTTTTAAAATCCAAAAATTATTAGCCTTTCAATAAGGGAACTCTTAAAATCTGGAAAGTGTAGGTGCTGGGAGTTATTTAAAAGTTTCGAAGGGACCGAAACAAGTGGGTACAAGGCAAAACCGTAAACTGGACCACAGGCTTCATAGCCTTTCCCTACTTTTCAATCCCAGTCAAGTGCACACCGAGAGCCGGGGAGTTTCCCGAATCCCGGTGAGCTAAAGTTTTGTCTCTCCCTGGAGGGGAAGTGGCTCCACACAGCCGTAACGGGGTGTTGTTTTTCAATTTCTTTAGAGGAGCTCAGTTTCGCGGATATTCTCGGGAAAATTGCATCTACGTCGGTCGGTCGTCGCGTTTTAACGAAATTTTACGTGTCGCAGAAAAGGTGTCCAGTCGTGACTGGTCCAATTTCGGACGGGATTTGTCCCGATGTTCAATCAGTTCACCTCAGCAAAAGTCTCAATGGACTGAGTGCGATTGCCGATTCTGCAGGTACGAAGACAGGATTAAGTCCTTTGTAGGCTGATCGGGTGCTGTGAAAAGGTTCGGGCACGGTTTGAACCCACTGCTGAAATGACCGCTCTTGGGGGGAATAAATTCCAGTCCAATATCAGCAGAGGGCTGCCGTGTGGTGTGGCAGCCTGAGGAGGTGGGCACGACTCAATCGTTCGCCAGCGATTCAATTTGAGATAAAATTGCAAAATCTTGCGATAGCACAAACCTTTCCCGTCGACGACATTAACCGCAGAAAATCGTCTTCGTCACCGTCGTTGCCGTTGCCGTTGTCGTTGCCGTCATTTTTACTGCGGCCGGGAAGCGTGAGAGTGTCAAAGATAAATTGTGTGTGTTACGTGAAAAATTCGAAATTCGCCGGGAAAGGGGAGCGCCTGTAACGGTGGCGAGTCCCAGTACAGATTTTTCTCGTCAGCCTCTATATATACGTATAATTTTTTTTTCGCAACGTAACTGGGGCATCATCGCTTGCTCCGTTTCCGGTCTACGGAAGGAAGGCTTCTCCGTTCCTGGAAATGAACTCCTGAGAACGTGCGTAAGCGTCCCGTATACGTGTGTACTTTTTTAATTGAATTTGGCGAACGATATCCCGATTCCTGGGTGTCACGCTGAAATTGATCTGTGAGGTTATCTCCACCCACCTCCACCGGGTGCTGTGTGTTCTGCAGGTGTAATCTGGTAGATGTGCTTTATCCCACGATTAAAGGTGCCCTCGTGGAGAAGGTACAAGAACAGCAGCCGGCTTTAAGGTGTGTTCAACGGTGAAGTTAGAAATTTTCTTAGTTGGCCCTCAAGTGTCCCGTTTTGAGTGTACGAAGCAATTGTGCCACTGAAGTGAAAGTGCTTTGTGTTTCGGTTTTTTTTTCTTTTGTGGTTTCTAAAATTTACGTGTGCGAGGGTGGTGCATTGTTCGGGCAAAAAAAGGTGCTGCAGTCAACAAGGTCAAGGAATATCGGACACTTCAGTTGCTATTGTAAGTAATTTTGTTTTTGCGTTCACCTTAGACTTGAGATAGAAAAAAAGTCTTCGGGATAGATAAGGGTTTTGGCGAGGACGTTACAAGAACTCTTGGGACCATTGAAATGTGAACCGTCTTAGATTTTAAAATAAAATATTGTCATTATATTCAATTTGTCATATAATATGATTAATTTGTATGAAACGAAAATTCATCTCGGCTTCAATCTTGTTTTAAAAAAAAAAAAAAAAAACTTGCGAATGGTCCATAATTTGCCTGGTACTCGTCTACATAATTTTTAATTTTTAATTTTACTCTAATGGGCGTAATGTTGAAATCGGCACCTAAATAAACTTTGCGACATACGGTCATTGAAAAATTGCTCTTGATGTATAATACCATATGTTACTTTAAAGAGCTCCAACATGGTGGAGTATTCGTCGAGTCAAATCGTTGTATTCTTTTTAAAAATGATTGTGATCCAAATTTTTTGTTGAATATGTGAACTCCTTGAAGCATTGACATCATCGTTGTTTACATTGTATGGCAAGTTTGGGAGATTTGGCACATCTTTTTTATATTTATTATATTTTATAAAAGAAAACACATAGAACATTGAAACAAAAATAAACTTTATTCAATTAATAATCTAAAATAAATTAAAAAGGAGCCTTTTCACAGCCATATAGATATATAGAAAATTATAGGAATTGTCATTAGGGTACCTCATTATTTTTTTAAATTTCTATTGCCACAGGCATTGCACGTATTCACATATGGGGTACAACTATGGTGGGACCACTTTTTACACACAATGCACTGAATCCAATCATCTTTTTTTTTAATGTTTTATTGTATTCTTAACCACACCCTGCACAAAGATCTTCTCCGATATTTTCTCAGCCATCAGATTCGTCGGCATAAACAACTGCTCTCTCTTTCGGATGAAGAAAATGATTCTGAAAAATTCGTATTTTTTTGCTTCTTTTGTTTAACGCACTTAGTACCTAGTAAATCTATCCCTTTGCTTTATAATATTTTCTTTGGATATAAAAACTCGTGCTACCTCGATTTTAGACATTTTTCTCGGAGCTGGAGCAGAATGTATCGGTGATATCTGATTCAATAATTTTCCACTATGTAGTATTTGGTTGTGCCGACATTCTCAGGGACGGTGATTTGAATCATTTAAATAATAATCCTGATTTCGGTATGGCTTCAGAATTTCAGATGGCTACAAGCTCCTAACAATTCTCTTCATTAATTTTAAATTAACATTCTTTTATCTAATTTTTTTGGCTTCCCCTTTTATTTTTATTTTGATTTTTGTTGATTTTAATTTGCTTCGCTTCGGACTTTTTTTCTTTTTTGGTCTTCCCGACTTATTCTTTTCCCCCCACATCTATTACATTCATTATATTCATTTTGTTTGTGTTTTGATTTGTGTGCTTTTTCCTTGGAATTTTATTCGGTGTACTTTTCATTTACTTTTTCTTCAGTATTTTTGTGAAATTATTTTTCTGTACATTATTTCTTCTTTGTAATTAATTAAATTTATATTATACTTAACTTAATGGTAGTGTGTAATTGAAATACGTTTGTATACTATCGTAGGAATTGCTGAAATAAACAAATAAATGATCTAGAAAGACTGACCAAAAAGTCGTGCGGCAACACTGCTCAAATTATAGTTCAGACTTTTACTCGGGCATCACGGAATCCTCATGTAGGAAAAAGTTTTAGTGATGATAATTGCGCTTTTTCCCCAAAAGTTTAAAAACAAAACAAAGCCTGCACGTCGTTCACGGTGGTCCCGTGATTTTTTTTTCTTGTATAAAATATTTTGCAGACTCCTTTCACAAAATTTTTAATAGGCTGAAAAATTCCCTTGTGCGTTGTATTGCTCTATAAAAAGCCATTTAAAAAAGCAAAATTGGTGGAAAGAACCCTAATTCGCAGAAATTGTGTTCTGTAATCTCCAATAATCGGGTAAGCTCTTTGAAAATGCGTTATGTTGTAATATTTGTGCAGGTTACAGATAGAAAATTCAGGAGATCTGTCTGTCCTAAAATACCTACATAGTTTGGTCGTCAAACGTAAGGTTTAATTCCTGATATAAATCGTGCCTAACATTAAGTCTGACTGCTTCATATATATAATAGTTGTTTTGCCTCGACAGTTTCTTTCACAAAGATTTCCCCTTAGAATGTGTATTGACACAGAGGGCAGTCCGCCTTCCAAATGGAGAATGTAATTTGGAGTATGGGTCGGCAGAACCAATGTTCTATTTACGAAAAACGAAATATCTCGTCTATTTCATCGAAAGTAATTTGACCCCATACTTATGCAGCTTACGATACAGTTTAAACTTATCGGAAATCATTATGTCAGGTCTTTGTACAAAATTCCTCCATGTAACATAAATGCTGTTCTTAGACATGTTCAATCTTTAAAGAACGTATTTTTTAACGACAACTTGGGAGTCAAAATCACACCCAGGTACTTGTTATCCTTACAACTTTCGATTTTCTCGTCCCTGTCCATTTGTCTTCACTGCCCAGAACCTCGCCACCCTTGGAGAAAATTTAAATTCTTTGTTTTAGCTAAGTTCCACATGGTGGAGTATTTATCTAAATTTCTTGTCATTTTCAGAGAGTGTTAGGATTGTTTTAAATGATAACCACATCATACGCATACATCAAAAGACGAATTTGGATGTTGTGGACATCAATCCCTTTGTATATATTTAGTTAAATGTTTGAAGTGATTTCGTTTCTTTATTGCACTGTGACAAAAAAGTATGACAATTTTTGAAGAATCGCTTGAAACAATTACGCTATTTTTTTATAGTAGACTCATACATAACACAGCCACACAAAAAAACAAAAGTGGGGATTACTTTTGATGCCATACGTCATATCCGTAGTATTTTGGCCTGTTGAGCACGAATCTGCGACCAGAATTGAGCTTTGACGTCCAGATTTTTTTCTAACCTCAAAAAATGGGTTAAAAACAGAGAAAATCGTGGAAAACACACTCATAAAATTCGGAAAAAATTTATTTTTAACATTTAAACCTATATTCATATGAATTGAGACCTGCTGAGCACGAATCCGTCACCAGAATTGAGCCATCACGTTCTGATTTTTTTCTAAAAATTAATAAAAAAAAAATTAAGAAAAAAATCAGAACGTGATGGCTCAATTCTGGTGACGGATTCGTGCTCAGCAGGTCTCAATTCATATGAATATAGGTTTAAATGTTAAAAATAAATTTTTTCCGAATTTTACTCCACGATTTTCTCTGTTTTTTACCCACTTTTTGGAGGTTAGAAAAAAATCTGGACGTCACGGCTCAATTCTGGTCGCGGATTCGTGATCAGCAGGCCAAATTACTACGGATATGACATAAGGCATCAAAAGTAATACCCACTTTTTTTTTTTGTGTGGCTGTGAATCATCGTTCTTGAAGAATTTGTGATGCTCTTCTTACACCTAAATAGAAGAAATTTCAGCTGTGATTTTTTTGTAAGTTCTTTTGTATTGGTTTTTGTGAAAATTAATAAAAGCAATGTTTTACAGCAGAAAACAATCATTTATTTTAAAAAAATTATCTCTTATTTTTAGTTTTGTATTTGCTGCTGACAAAAATATCGCTACCTTAAAATTTGCTCTCAGTGTGCGGTTATACACTTAGGTTAGGTAAGAACGCCTGTGTTAAGTAATATCAATTGATATTTTATCAGTTGGAGATAAAATATTACTCGCAGTATGCGGTCTACCTAAGGAAGAGTAATAATTTTCCAAAATACTCGTAATAATAATATATGTGGATAATAAATTTTGGTGTTTCGTTAGCCCTTTTTGAGCTGAATAAACCGGCAAATCATTTTACAAGCGTGCAGTTTAAAAGCATATTGTTATTAGGTTGGTTGTTTTTACTCTAGTCCAGCGCTCAAAGGGTTAGCATTGTATGAATTCAAAATTTTTACATATTGTGCAATTAAAATTCAATACTTTTACACATTATGCAAAAGCTTGTTTTACACGTCCGTCAACCAAAATCCCATCTAATATAAATTTTCCGCATGACGAAACCCGGAAACTTCGTAGCAATAACAAAATATGTTAATATCCATAAAGACACACATGACTGAATGCGATTGGGTTTGATTTTTCAAAAAAAAAAAAAAAACTTCATATCGATTTCCTGTCTCGCCTCTGATCAATTCCCTATTAAGGAAGGCCCCACGTTACATCACGCAGTCTGTTTACGACATCGCTACCCCAAATAAGAAAAAAAAACATTTCTGATTTGATCGATGTTGTTTGGTGCCACCTGGGTTTCTGCGTATATGTTCAATCAAACGCTGATGAAATAGGATTCCGAGAAAAATCCCGATGGCCTCTCCAAAGGGAATACTTTTTGTACAAAGTTATTGTTATACAGACCAGGTTTGCTTCCAGAAGTTTACAGAAAATTGCCGGAAAACATTTATGATGTTTTGTTGAGGTTTTATTTTTATGGGGGGACGGTTTTACAGGAGAAATTTGTTGGACAATATAAACAAGGCAATTGACTTTGTTACAATTATATACAGTGACGGAACAAAGTATTCGCTTTCCAACCTCCAATTGCTAAAATGTTGTAGTGATCAAAGGTTATTAAAATAACCAGTGTTTTGTTTCAGAAAAAAACAAGGCTTTATTTACACATATTCCAAATAGCATAATAACATAATAGAAAAACAACATAAATATTCAATATGTAAAAAAAATATACGTAAAAAAGTATTCGCTGTTCAAACGACTTCTTGCAATGCACGATTATTAATTGACAAATTTAAATTAATTAGTACTTTATTTGTCGCCATTTTGCTTTAATTACATAGCTTAATCGAGTTGGCATTGAGTGATGAGTTTTCTTCCACTCTTCTACCAGAGCCGCTTTTAATTGCACTTTATTGGTTATTGAATGGGTTCGCAGGCGCCTTTCCCATAAATGGTCAATAGAGTTACATAGTATCAGCGGATTGCGATGGAGTGTTTGGAAAGTGAGGAACATTATGCACAACCCACATTCGAACATCCCAAGCTATGAGGTACGCGGGATTTTATTCAGGGTGGGGCAAAAACTAAATGTACCCTGAAAAGTGGCAGAAACAGTGGAATAACGTATGCCCCTACTCTATTGAATAAATGCCAACTTCCACAGGTTTTCAGCAAACTTCGAGTTAACATTTTTAAAATAAATACCAGCAACTATTCTTTTATATGTGTTTTCTTTACGAATAAAATCATAAACAATTTTCTTAAGATAGAATATAAGATAGTTAAAGCCTCTCATAAATTGTTTCATTAAAAATTGGAATTGAAAGATGAATATTTTCGTGTTGCCTTTAATGGTTGATTTATATACAAATTATGTAAATACTTAAAAAAAAATATATATTATGTAATTATAACAGCCGGTCTTCAAAAATACAAAAGTACATGACGTAGTACATTCGCATCGGTAGTAGTAATATATCAGTAAATCAGTTGCTTTACTCCACGCTATTTCTTCCATCGTTGTATAAGAAAGGTGAGATATAATCACTACATGTCCACTGATCTCCAAAGACGGACTTCGAGCGCTGTAGCTATTTTCAAAATTGGCGGTATAAATGTAGATCGGATCTGAGGCATCCCGTAGCTTTCTTCGCGTTTAGCGCAAATTTTTTTAAACCCTCGCTCTTACCTTCACTGTACTATTATCCAACAATAAATATTGCGATCATTTCAAACTCCTTTTAATTTTCCCAAATTTCCCAATTTTCGGACACATTTTTATTACGTTCGACACAGAATACGATTTTTTAAGCTTCGATTTCTGTGAAGCAAAAGCACCTGATCAAAAGAACGATATCGTTTTTGTCATACGACCACACGATTGTCAAGCATCGAATTACATGATTGGACCCCTAGTATCGGGTAACAATTAACTGTTTTATTCGAATCATTTATTTATCCCTTACTTATCATTCGTGAGGCTAGTTATTTATTCTGTTGTCCGTAGAATTTCCATGTCTGTAATACATACAGGGCTCATTTTGCAGTTTAGTGGATATGAAAGAGGTCGATTATTTGGTAATTAAATTTTTCCTCACACGTGCGCGGAAACCACTACTATTCCGCACGGGTTTGCGTGTGGAAACACGCCGATTGCCCACTGTAAAGCCTGTTGGGAATAGCCCACTGGTAATTTAAATTTTTTTAAAACAACACAAGCGAGACTTCGAATAACACATGGGTACCTGAAATGGAAATGCACTCAGAATATTTTCTTTCTTCTTCAATTCAATTCTTCAAGAAATCCTTCATGGGAGCCGTATACCTGAGTGCATTTGGGTCGCTCGATCAACGCAATGAGAAGGAGTGCGTACATGTGCCATCACTGATCACTGGACAGGAGTATGCATTTCTCGCTTGCACTTGCAATAGCTCTAGAAATCTACCTGAGGAGCATTTGGGACTCAAAGGAGCCGAGTTTGCCCGGCTCTGGTAAAGATTCGTGCACTCAGAATATTTCTTCCCAAATTCCATTTTTTTTTATATACTCGCACGTGTTAAACATCCTTTTAATGCTTTTCACGTACCTAAATAAATTATTTAAGCCGGGTAATAGTATATTGCTTTGTACATCTGTATTCTGTACCTTAGATATCATAAAAACCTTTCGTATATCTTTTTGAGAGATAATTACAGCAAAAATTGTTTTTTTTTATTTGCAGGGGGCTCCGCCCCCCGCACCCCCCGTTCCGCTCCCACGGACTCCTCCTTCCCCGACCTCCTTATCGAAACCACCGCCGCACTTGTGAGGAAAAATACAGTGTGCAACTCGGGTGAAAACTAGCCGATTGCCCTTGATGGCCATCCCTGCCATCGTGGGCAATCGGCTAGTTTCCACCCTAGTTGCACAAAATACTATTATATGAACGGAACAAAAATTTACTGCCAATAATTACATATTACGGGATATAATATTAGTATAAAAGAAGCAATTTTTTCCCCAAATATTAACTGTATTTAAGATAGATGCCTCAGAAAAGTTGCGTGTAGGTGATTTCTCAGGTCAGGATCATCCAGAAACAAGAAAACTAAAAAGATTCTTATAATCAGTAAAAATGCCTTTATGGCCCGTTCTAGATTCAAACAATTTAATAAAAACACAAAATTGACTACTGACTGTTTAAAATCAACAGATATTTAATTAACCGGTATTTTTAAGATTATTATTTTTTTAAATCAGATTAAATCAGTCAGTAGTAAAACATATAAACATTTCAGATCGATCGGTTTAATATTTTTTGGCAGTGTCTATTTGCACCCGATTTTCCCATGTAAACTTTTTTTACTCGTTGCTCGACAAACCTCGGAACCATTTGTACTCGACTTTTCCGTGTGGACTTTTGCTTATACGGGTAAACGGGTACACGTGATTCTCGGCAAATTTCGAAATCGCCTGTCCGCGTCCGAGTTTCTCGAGTAAATAAAGAAACTTTTGTCCAGTTTTGTACAATGAAATTGCTTAAATTTTCGCTGAAATTAGGAATGATCGATGTAACGAAATGTCAACATCGATGTTAACATCTGTAGCAAAGTATCATTGTCCGATTATAATCGATGTTATACTGCAAAAGTCCTAACTACTTTATTAAATATCTCGAAAACGGGACGAGTACGAATATTTCCAATAATTTTCCGTTGATTAGCTTTCAAATTTAGGGGCACCTCGTATGGGTGAGTACCTGAATAGACCTGCATACAGAGGTATGTAAAAGAATTGCCAAGTCAACTTAAATACGCAAAAGCGGACAACTTTTTTTTTTAATCGTGAAACTCGGACACGGATAGGCAATTTCGAAATTTGCCGGGAAATCCGTGTACCCGTGTACTCGTGTAAGCAACGTTTCCCCACGGAAAAGTTGGATGCAAATGGTCCCGAGGTTTGCCGAGCAACCCGTGTACCCGTGTAAGAAAAAGCTTACACGGGAAAATCGGGTGCAAATAGACACTGACATATTTCTTTGTTATTCTTAACCAACTTTCTTTAAATATATTCAATACAGACCAAAATTATTGTCAGTGAAAGAAATTCACAAAAAATCAAAGTTCTTTCTTATCCCGTAACCAGATTGACCCCAGAAGCTTCGGAAACAAAAAATTAAAAATTGTCAGTTTTGCTGTCCACCACAAGCTTCGTCGCATATGAGTACCTACACGTTAGGTACAATTTTTTAAAGTTATTGTAAAAACTGCTTAATGATGACAGTTTATTGATTCTGCTGCTGTGCAAAGGTCACAATAAAATCTCAATGCAGAAAAATTTCAAGAAATTAACTGCTACACTCTCATAAATATCTGCGAAAATCCATTCCAATTAAGTAAGGAATGTACGTATACTTAACCTTTAAATAGTAAGATAATCATTACACTAAATACGTGACAATGATTTGGAATCCATACAGGGTTTTTCATAAATATATCAGCCCCTCTATACATACTTGCATATTTTAATAAGATAATGAAAGAATTTTTAAATAATTATTATACGATTCAGAATTCAGAATACATCATATGTTCACGGAGCGAACCCTAAAATAATAATAAAATATGAAGTATATAAAAAAAAAACCTAATAAACTATATTTAAATGATTTACCTTTTATATCGGAAAAAAAAAGAATTATGTGGGCAAATTCATGGACTTTCATTTACAAAATATAAAGTTAATACCACATACCCATGCTGCCATATATACATGCTACAACGTGTATATAAAATCCAGTCACAGAATGTTTCACCAAAAATCTTGGCTGACCAACAACAACAATAAATGACTCACTGGAACTTACATATGGCACATATAGTCGAACATATACAAAATACAAATACAACAGATAACATAAAGAAGACGAGCTCTTTCAAATAAAATATGAATTAAAACATCATATGAACATAATAACACCAACGAAAATACATCGACTTTGACAGGTATACAAAAACCAACGGCAAACAGCTATCACTAAATTACACCACTAAAACAGGTAAAAACACTGAATAACGATACAAATAATATAGAAGAATTGCACTAAAATACACTTAAACGCCGGAATTTTTCACAACAAAATCGCGACCCGCATATTTTGTTTAAAACCGCGGACTGACATTCATGATTTCACAGCAGCACAGACGGTAATCGGGCACGATCAAATCAATGATATTGCTAGACATTTGATTAAATAACTAATTATTGAGATATCAGTGAAAATTGATATTATAATTGGTGCAATAAGTGCGACAGAGAGCCCTCGAAAATCGAAAGGGACAAATATAAAAATATACAAAATGGCCGCACGGAAATCGGCCAAATTGCCGGATGGACTGCGGAAAAAGCCAAAATTCGAAAGTGCAGTTCAAAGAACGTATAAAAGACTAATGTGCAAGGATCTCGTTCTCATTTGTGCGACATCGAAATTTAAAGTGCCTCCGTGATATTTTTGAATTTTTTGTTGACTTGCTATTTTTTGCTTCATCATTTTTGGACTTAGTATTTTTTTCCGTGAATTTTTTTTGGACTTAGTTTTTTTGCGGTTTTATCATTTTTGGACTTAAAGATTTTTTTGGATTTTTTTTCGGTTTTCGGCTTTCTACTTTCGCTGGAATTTTTTAAAGAAGAGTAGAACCAGACAGCCGATCACAATAATGCTTAATGTCATTCTGATAATTAACATTATTGCTATAGTTTAGATTAGCTAGACAAGATATAAATAATTATTGTACACCTTTGTATAATCCTTGTAAAAATTAAATTGGTGAATAAAGGGTTGCAAACCAAATTCACCCACAATTGTTCTGATTCCTAAGTTTTCTTTTTTTAGTTTTTTTCCTACAAAAAACATTATACATATGTTAACAGAAAACAATAAATGTTTGCAATTCAAAAGAGCCAAGGGTACGGCATTTACGGAGTTAAAAACAATCAGTCCATTTGAATTTCGGCGATTTCATTTTTTTATTTCGTTTCAATAATTTTTTGTTTTGAATTCGTGATCCTCATAATGAACACTGAGTCCAGGGGCCGGATTCCGCAACAGTGAGTTTTAAAGTGCTGATTCCGCAACCGCGGATGTGCAAAATTTTGATAGATGCAGTGCGTACGGCGAGTAAATTTTAGTTTTCATAGATTTAAAGGGAATGGCTTTAAAAGTAGGTATCAGAAATGGCTGTAAATAATACTAATATGTAATTAAATATAAGATTCGAATCAGTCTTTGTAGCAGGAACTAAGTTAGAATTAATTAAGCAATAAAATACAGATTTTTATTAGAAAAGATATTTTATATCATAGTTTAGAAACATTTGACGCCAAAAATCAATATTTTTAATACAAAATCAGCTGTCTTATGTTTTTGGTTAAAAGTTTGTATTAGTTAATTATCACTATCACTTCTTCATAATCCTCTTCAAATAGCACAGTGTAAAATACAATGCGGCACAATGCAATAATTGATTATTTTGCGAGATCACAACATAATACTTTTTCGGAAGAAATAAGTACTATGCATCGCGTATCCTTATGGGCTATATTGAACATTTCTTCTCCTTTATTAGATGGAGTACTTGTCCAAGATTGAATCGCACTAGCCAGGCCCGTCTCCAGGAATATTTTTCGGAGGGTCCCGAAAGTTATAAAAAGAAAAATGTATGTCTGTATGTAAGTACCTACAGTGATCAGGTGCGAACCCAGAAAAACTGTGAAGAGCCCCCCCCCCTGCGCGTACACACCTGCTAGTGGTTCATAATGCTTTCTTGCTTGCTTTTGGCATGAGCCAAAATACTTCGTCCTTTTTATCCTCATGAATAGCTTTCAACAACTGCATCGTCCCCGGGTGCTGCCCCGAAGAAAGACGAGAACTACACATCCCACAGCAAACCATGTGAATCAGCTTACAGCACGATGTTGCCTCCCCCATGCCTCACTGTGTTTTGAATATTTATTCGTTTAGCGTCTTTAGAGTCTAGAGAATTGTTTCATTAGCCACTTGTGTAGGTATCGCTACACATGAGTTGCAAAACCTTGCTTTTGCTCTGATTTTAAAATATACACTCACCTCTCATTTTTGGCCGATTGTAGTTAATACCACTTTTCCAGGATCCCATCGAAACCCACATTTATAGCACTCAACTAACTTCGCCGCCATAAAAAAATTATTCCATCGGGATATGAATAGAGAATATCCAGGGTGACAACAAGAACACGTCTTTTTTAGTTGAGATTTAATAGTATCTTTATTAGGCAAAGTTTTCTTGAGGATGGCGCATTTAATCATCCTGTTTCCTTATTGGGAAGCGCTTGCTGTAATCATCTTTTTGAAGTCAATTTCGCCGCCTTTGATCCATAAATATTTTAAATTTCGCTACGCTTTCCACAATTCATCCTTTTATAACTGTTTCTTCAATTTAGATTTAGACATAATATACCTGAATGACAAAACAATATTAGAGAGAAACTCATGAACTGGAAAATAATTCTTAGCTTTCCCCCAACAAATTCTTAAAAATTCCGTTTTAGGTTCTCAACCGAATAATGCTCATGACATGCGATTGATTGTACCTCAATATAGAATCACGTCCTGTGATTTCAAACATATCCATCTCTTGGTCATTAGTGGGAAATCCCCCAAAATCCAATTTGGGATGAAAACTGAAATTGGAGTTCATAATCCGGCGCAATCCATCCATTTGAACGGGATGAAAAATCCCGACCAATCAAAAACCCATAAACACAGGGAAAAATCCAGTTTCCCCATCATTTGCTGGAAAGGTTGAAAGATTTCGGGAGACAGGAGTTGAGATCCGGCAAGGTGGGATACCGCACCTTCCTTTAAGCTCACCTCCCACTGAAAGTTTCACAGCAAAGAAACTCTTTTTCCGGTTGATTGTGCTTCAGCGGCGCCCGGATGACTCTTGATCTGTACCAGAGCGGGAGCATCACCTCCTCCAGTCGCTTCCGTGGCCCAAATGAGCATCATTAAAGGCACATCTGAGTATCATTTCACGGGCAGATAAGCATCTACAGAAAAGGTGTGTGTACACAAGAAAACAGTTTTCACGTCAGTGCGCCCATAAAGATGTAATCGAAAAATCGGGTAGCGGAGGCCGGGAGACATCACTTGTTCCACGTTTTCAGCACCAACAACGGGAGCCGAAACCTGGTGGAAGCTGATCCCAAACGTGCCCGCCACTGGGAGAATCATCGGATCGGAGGATGTGTCAAACTACTATAGTTGGTAGGTATCGAGTGACGGCGTGTAGGTATATGTAGGTGCCCCCGTCAACGCTTCCTGTTCCCGCTACCGTGTGCACCTCACGATCTTCCCTCAAAAATTTATGTTCTGGCGGAATGCCCAAGGCAATATCAAGCGATGTACCTCCATTAGAGCAACCGCACACAATTGGGTAATTATATCACTGCCAGGGTGGTAACCCTCTTCCCGATATAGTTGGGAGAACAGGTATCAAGAAAGAGGAGTAGTGGAAGTCGTAGTTTTGTAATGATACCTATCACGTACCCCCAGGGGTACCATAATACGTCGAAGGATGTATAGATGTAAACTTTCGAGATTTTATGGTATCCTGTGAGCCGAGTTGAGTGCCTGGAATAGGAGCACTCTAGCGGGGCGGGAAGGGGTTTCTTTTTTAAACCAGCACATAGTGCCAAAACAATTGGCATCACTCCTAACTCCTTCAGCTTCCTCGGTGAATTTAATGAGGGAGAAAACTGGTTCAGTTCTGTAAATCCCTGCGTCAACAAAAGTGGGTTGAAGTTGATGATTATTCCTGCAATTGCCTCCAGCATCTGCAAGGAGCCCTCAGCTGCTCCGGGCCCTAGTCTAGGCCAAGAGTCCTCCAAGCCTCTATCGTGCAATTTTTATTCAATTTTTGGAATAAGTAAGAGACTACTTAAGCCAATTTACTTCCCATCGCAACAACAAATCAAAGATTTACCCGAAGGCTCTGCAAATGACGGAGCTCCAGCGGCCTACCTCCTTACCTGAACCGTTTCGTTTCATTTATGATATCTCCCGAACTGCCGGTAGAGGTAAGTAAATGGAAATATCAGCTGGGTGCCCCCTTTTCCGTTTCCCATCCTCCGCGCGGCGCGGCGTAACGTATACTTGAACTTTCTACGAAACAAGATACAGAAGAGGCCTAAGCACCCCACCGTTTCACCGTTATTCGCTCTCGAGCACTGTGCACTTGAGAGCAGAAATTGAACTCCACACAATAATTCCATCGCGTACTGCACCCCGGCCCCCGCGACTCCATCCTTCTATGTTCCACCTCATGTGAAATTGTTTTCCTTTCCGATTTAGCACACAACCCCCCCAAAACGCAATTCTGGTTAATGGAGGCTCCTTTGCATATAAAATGCTCTGCTGCCGCACGACCACCCCCGTACGGCTCCCGTTCCCGAAAAGATTAAATACCAAAAGCAGCGGTACGGAGGCGCGAGTCGCAAATAGAAAAGTGGAAGTGAACTCCTTGCCACCTCGGAAAAACATCCGAAGAAAAACATTTTCATTGTGCGGTACTTACCGGGACTGGAGGTTAAGGGTACACAGGAATCCCTCAGCCCTCTCCTCTATGCACAGACCGACCCGTGCGACGGTGATAGCATGTTTTACGCGCAAAGTAACAGCGAGAAAACTTAATTATGGGAAATGTTGGTGTGTATCGAGTGGAAATGCCACGGTTGCGCCATCTACGAATAAAGTAATTATTTTACGAGGATCTTCTAATGAGTTATGTGCATCTGGTGCATGCCAGCACACAGGGGTGGAAACTGCACAACTAGTATTTCTCCTTATGCCTCTAGGGACTTTATTTTATGTATTTCATGTTCCTGGACAAAGCATGTGAATTTTCTATGGCTTTCCGCTTTAGCCTTTGTTTTAGTGCTTGCCCAGCTTTCTGTATAAAATCAAAAAAATTGGAATGTTAAATTTTTTTTTAAATACTCACAATGCGCTTATACAATGTGTGAACCTCGGCGAACCGTTATAGGGGTTGTCAGGACCAGAAAGTCGATTTTATTTGCTATGGTTTATTAATCTGTAATCTGTTAAGGATAATAGCTCGCTGTAGTGATACTATGCAACAACAGACTGACTTTATTTCAAACAGCAAAGTAATTCACAATTAGGAGTAAGGCCTGTCGTCCACTGGGAGCGACTTCCTGCGACTAGGCAACCAAGCGATTGCAAACCACTACACACGTACCACTAGGAGCGGCTGGGGTCGCTTCAAAGACTGTAGGCGATTACTCAGTTGTGATTAAGAATTTCGTGAGATGGATGCTTTCTATTTTATGGAAATTATCTCATGAGACATCAGAGAATAATACGTTCGTGTTGGGTGAATCCAATTTTAAGAAAAAGTGAATTATTAGGAGAATTTCATCATCTCCACAGGGGCTTGGAGAATAAATTTCAGAAGTTTTTCGACAATTACCGCATCCGCTCAGAGACCTTCAAATACATTTAAGTGCTATAGAGCCTTTAATTACCACTTACCACGTTGAAACTTTCTATAACTAATAAAAAAAAAGGCCTTCTGCCTGCGAACCACCTTGATTTTTATCTAAAAACTAAACCATAATTTTGGGGACCCGCAAATACTTTTCATATTAAAAAAAAATCGCTTCGAGTAGAACCATGAGATTGGACTCAAATGAAAGCTGAAACCCTATATTTTCAGAAAACAAAATATTTACTATTACTACCCTCATCAGAACACCAGAAGTGGAGGGAAGGGGGTCGACGAATCATGAATGGTTTTCCAGAGCATAACGAAGCTTTCCTCAAAATATCGTCCACAAACTCAGTACCCTCCATCTGTTATAAATTTAAAAGTAGTAACTTAACGAAAAAAAACTTAATATAACTAAATATGTAGAGAATTTCGATATCTAAAAAATTATTTTAAATTTTTCATCTAGCATGCCCAGAAGAAGTTAACATTGCGGCAAAAGCTCAAGATCTTGAGACTACAAAAACTCAAACTTAAAATTTTTTACCATCCCCCCACATATCCCCATCGTCAGCTCAGGTGTGGACAGTTTGCAGGCAGAAAATAAAAATTGACTATACTAAATATCCAATGTTAGCAAAAAGCAACTCAAGCAACTACAGTAGCCTGTAGTCGCATCTAATGGCTTGGTCGCTAGGTCGCGAGACGTCTTTTTCAGTGGACGATTGGACTAATTCGTTAAACCGGATATAATTCATGAAGCAAATAGATTAACGTCAGTGACTTGCGCAATTTACTTTAAATGCTGATGAACAATTTCAACACCTCCACTTTCATCTGCATTTAGATGATCAAAAATTTGAAAATTAGATAAGTGACCCCAAAAACCCCTACTCATATTCATTGTCATGGAAATTGAGCACATTCGATATCTATATTGGATCCGTTTTTTTTAATACAAATAAGAATCCAGATGAAGACTCTACAACGAACAAATGGTACTCATATGAAACATTTGCGAGAGATAACTTTCATGCTATGGCCATCTATCGCAAAGTTTGGCTACTCACTTTTTGGGTGTCTTAACTAACAAATCAGAAGTAAACATCTAAGCTCTGTGATACGCTTTGTACTAAGAATTTTATTAAGCTTGCTTCGTTGTCCGTCTGCTACAAATCTTGCAAGGCATTTGTGAACCAGTTCCCATTATCGGAATAAGTTGAAACTTTGTACACATCCACTGTTCTGGTGACAAATCAATATCATCCATCCATCATATATCCAATATCGGCTTGAATCCAATGTGCCGGACGCCACAAGATGGCGGATCACCTTTATCTTCACAGCCCCCTTGATGTGTGTTTCTAACACAAACTAAACTTCTAACGCATATATCAAACCTATGACAATGTTATAATATGCCAGGGCAGCATGCATACCTCCAAACTTCTCAATAGCAACAGCAGATAAAGACCAAAAAATAAATAATAAAATAACTGCAAAAGCACTATTATAAAAACAAGCTTTTATTTAAGTTGTACGTACCTACTAAAAAGTCAAAAAATAAATAATAATTACCTATTAAATTACGTACCTACTTATGGCATTTTTAGATATTTTGAAATGTTTACCAATTTTACTAAATTAAAGTTTTGTGCCAATTACGATTACCTACTTTATGTAAAATCTCAACATAGTCACATACGAGTACTACATCGCACTACACACATTGTCGTGGATTAATCACAAAAAAAATAACCCACTGTACGAAAGAAGTGAGGAGGAACAAAGTTGTAGTATTTTTAAAAATATTTAAAACCGTCCTTTAAATAGCGGTCAAGCTGCAATGGTTGCCGAGTTATTTTAAAAAAAAACCCGCCATATTTTTCAAGATCGCGGCGAACTTCATGACCCATCTGCGACTACTATGACTATGGTGATTTAAGAATTTTTGTTTGAAATATTGTAGAAATGTAAAAAAAACGCAAAATGCTCGCTGATCCTCTCTCGTCGATAAAATATGTGTCGTTAACGTTATCCACGCAGCCTACACAACGCTTCAAATAGCACGACGAGAAACTATCACGGCCACAGGTGAAACAGTCTGTCAGCTAATAGTAGATCCTTAACTTTTAAAAAAGTCACGTCGGCGGAAACCTCGTCATGTGGAAAAAATCAATTTAATTAATATCACAGTCCGAAGTCTGAATCTGAAAAGGAAGATTGAAAAATTTCGCCAAAAAGATGAGGTTCAGAGGGTCACTACTATAACAATGCTTCCTAACAACAAAGCGGAGGGATATCCGTCTGTGAACATATTGTTACGAGATTTGCCAGTCGAGCGGCTAGATGGAAAATCTTAAGAACAAAGAATCTGTAATTATTTGTCCGACCGTACTGTCATCCACGAAAACCAGCCGAAACAAAAAAAGAAAACGATCGTCAGCTCAACCATATATAGTTTTCTAACAAGTTACATTTTTACGGACGCCACCGATCTACATTTCTCTGCCCTAAAAGCAAAGCTGCTATTGGCTGTTGAATGAAACTTCATAAATTGTTAACATAAACGGCAGAACTGATGTGTTTTAAATCAGATTGCGTATGTAGTTTTAAGTTGAGGGTTTCCATTGCATGGTTCGATGCCAACTTCCATTCGAATAGAATATACAATTTGTTTGAAAAATGCTCAGTTTACAATTCGTTTATTTTTTTAAGTTGACCAAAATTTCGCCATAAAAATCATCTTTAGCGACATCAACGGCGAGCGCTATAGATCGATGATAATTAATTTCTTGTGGCCTAAATTGGAAGATATGGATACCGACGACATGTGGCAGGACGGCGCTATGTGCCACACAGCGCATGCCACGATGGACATTCTGCACGAGCGATTTGAGGCTAGCCACCGACATCGTGCGATTTAACGCCTTTAGACTTCTTCCTTTGGAGTTATCTTAAATTACAGGTCTATGCTAATAAACCGCAAACAATTGCTGTCGTCAAAGTCAACATAACGAACGCCATCCAGGAAATTCAGCCAGATTTGTGCGACAAAGTTATCGACTATTGGGCCTGTCGAATACTTGCCTCCAAGCAAAGCCACGGTGGACATTTGAACGACGTTATATTCCATACTTAATGCCATAAAATATTCTTTCAAATAAAATAATAACTGAGTGGATATCTCACACGCAACTTGTTTTATTCACATTTAAGATTCGAGCGTCACCTTATTGAGAGACCCTGTATGTCTCAGCCTTACCCAGCGTTAGATGAACTCTGAACGCTACGTCGAATTGTGAACTCAAGGTTATGCTTTAAAGCTTTTAATGCGACTAAAATGTATCTATGAACTCTCGTGCAATACGTCCTTGCCTAGGCTTTGTTGATTTCAGCAAGGACCACAATGTGCTTTAAAAAAAGTAATTTAAACACATTTCCCAACAACTTACCTTGCCAGCACTGCCTCATCGGTTTAAACGTGGTCTCGTTAAAACCCCTGCGTAATGGTCACGCATTTCTACAAAACAAGGTACCTCTCTCTCGCCCCGGTTGTGTCCAGGGCAGTTTATTAATCGCGGACCTTAGGCCAGCTCCGTATCATCCTGTTTAACGAGGACCACAGAATGAGTTTGAGCACAGCACATTCGCCAGGAAAAACAGGGAGGCCACCACAATTAGCCCTGTCCACCGGTAGGTCGCTGACAAATGTCTGGACGTGGAATAGCTGTAAGCGACCTGTGTATATGGGCCTCTGACAATATGACGGTACGTCGCATGACATACACGTTAAAGGCCGCAATGTAACCGCTAAATGACCCCTTTTCC
This sequence comes from Neoitamus cyanurus, assembly GCA_947538895.1. Lineage (NCBI taxonomy): Eukaryota > Metazoa > Arthropoda > Insecta > Diptera > Asilidae > Neoitamus > Neoitamus cyanurus. The sequence continues at coordinate 14,395,576 of OX384547.1, forward strand.
GGCTGCGATCCCCAGAGAGTGCAAATATAAATGAGTTTTTCTCCCAGGTACAAAGTCAATTTGGTCTCGAGCCCCCTTCTGCCCCGTTGGCCGTCGTGCCAGGCCCCGCCTAATCCCACAATTCCCGACTGAGTGAGTGGGTTATTTTCGCCATCCTCCTTAATTTATTTGGAATAAATTGCTCCAGGACAAACGTATCACGCCCGTAATAAATAACGAGATTCGTGCTGTATCAAGTGCCCTCGCAAGCGGATACTCCACTTATCCATCACCTTCCTGGGAATATCTGGTGCCAGGCCCAGGTCGTTTGAAAGGGCGGCGTATGAGGCATAATGTCCTTGCACGTCTGGATTAAGCCCCGGCTCCGGGGCCCAGCTAATGCCGCCGAAAGGAAAGAGGGATTCTTCTTTTTTTCGTTCAGATCACAATCATTTTCGCAGGGTGTACTCCCATAAATATGAATAAGCACGGGGGAACTTAATTTATCCTCTTCATTGCGCCCCATGTGGAGGGAGGTGTATCAACTGCGGGTTGCGGGGATGAGCAATGAACAGGTTGCCGGTACATGTCGTCATTGTGACGAATGAGTGGGTAGCTGATGTGTCAGATTTCCAAAACAATTTATCCTGTTGGATTGGGGGGGAAGGAGCCACCAAAGGTCACCGCATACGTGCGGGCGCGGTCGTAGTCTGATTTGATAATTTCGTTTTCCAAATTAGCTCCGGGGTTGCTATTAGGTGCGTGATGTTCACCGGGTGTTTCGGTAATTATTGTTTGCGGAATTAAGCGAATTTTAATAATTCCACGTAAAGCGAGATTAATGAGGCTTTCACGTTTCCGGAGCCCCCGGCCAGCTGAGGGGCACTCACAGCTCGTTTTCAGGGAAAATCCCATAAGAGTCAGAGCTAATGGCGCTTTTAGAGATTTTAGCTTAATGAGCTCGTGTGATTTTGTTATATTGTACCGAATCAACCGCGGTATTTATTGTGAAAAATGTTTGACATCACCACGGGTTTAACGAGTACAGTGGGTGTGATATTGAATTCACCCCTGGGTGTTGCCAGTCGTCAAGTAGAAAAAAACTGGTACACAGTTTTTATTTGAAATATATTGTGAACACTTGAAACCTTCTTATATTTGTGTTTTGTAAAAAATGGTCCGAAAGTTTTAAAAGCTCTTCCTGTCGTTTCATAAATCTATCTTTGACGTGAGGAATTTTGACCGTAACGCAAACGTAGACATTTTCTTTCCTTAAGGGGGTAGTCTCATGTCCGAGCTTAAATTTTGAATGTTTTTCAGAATTTTTTTTTTTTGTGGAAAATGAAATACAATCTTCTTATGATAACTATATGTTATTACTAAACTATTGAGCAAAAAAAAAAAATTTTTTTTAAATAAAAAAAGAAATATTTTAAGGTAATTTTGGTGAGGCGAAGTAAGTCTCTTCAAAAAAAAGTAGGTGGCTCGCCCCCCTGATTGCTCCTTTTGTAATCATCCGAAATCAAAATTCCAAAATGATTATTATTCAGTAGGGTTGTCATTCTGGCCCGTAGCAGATTTAAAAGATTTGAGTGAAAAATATCAAAATGGCGGCCTTGTAAAAAAAAATTTCAAAAATCGACGCTTTTTTTCGGTTTAAAATCGACATAAAACAGAAAGAAATGGATAAAAACATCTAATTCTGGTACCCGCCAGAACCATTCATGTGTGGAATATTGTGTTAAAATTTCAGCCGAATCGGTCTAATAGTTTTTTTGTAATCATCCGTGCCGACGAAAAAAAAGTAATTTCGAGAAAAACGCGTTTAAAGTTTAGAGATAAAATTTTCATATATGGGACGTTCTTTTACAAACCGAACACCTTTCTGACCGACACATTTTTGATTTTGCTGAAACTTTTTTTACGAGTTCTATATTGAAAAAAAAGAGACACGTATTTTTTTATTTTGTTTTTTTCACAATATTTTGGACGCTAAAAAGTATTGAAATTCCGCGATTTCGGTGATTTTGTGCTTAAAGAGGAATTTTCAAAAATTCATAACTCCGGTTCTATTTAAGCTACAGACTGTGCTTTTTTTGCATTTTGAAGGTAAAAGAACAAGCTTTAAGAAAAAAAATACTTTGGAGAAAAATTATTAACAATTTAAGATTGTTATTAACAATTTAAATGTTTAAATTGATTTTTAACAATTGCCCCCCCCTCGTAACGAGTTACTAGTATTACCATCGTATTCTACGTCAAATTTTCTATTAGAAACCACTTTTTTTTTTCTGGGGTATTAATTATTACTATTAGAAATAAATTAATTTATGTAGTGCGGCACGTCTTATCGGCGCACGGATTCTACCGCACGGCTTATTTTCTTCTCCGCATCTTCTCTTTCCGTTATATAAATAATTATTTGACATCTTCAGTTAAACAATATTTGTAAGCACAATTAACATCATGCATAATTAAATAAAAAAAGTAGTAAATACAAAACATTATTGTAGCAAATGAATACTGTTATTTATTAAGATTTCAATACATCATTATTAGTGACTAAGTACCTCGTTCTAAGTGACATTGTACAATATTTACATTTACTCTTATACTATACGTGTATAGTATTATTTTATTAAAAAATTTTCACAATAGTTTTCTTTTCATACAATGAGAATTGCTTTGCTTCCAATTCTTGAGGAGAGTTTGGAACTATACAATGATACTTTAACGTGCCTTTTATCGTTGTAGCTTTTTGGAAACGCGTTAATAATCTTTTTTCTTCCTCTTCATAATCATTATTAGTTGAATAGCGACACGTTATATTTGGTAGAGCTTTAGACGACCAATTGAACAACTCTTCCGGAGTGCGGATCGGTTTATTTACCCTTTGAAGAATAGCTCTAGCAGCAAGTCGTTTTAATGTTCCACCTATTCCGTCACATGGTCCTTTACCATGTGAGGTTGGAAAAAAGTGCCACTCAGCTGCTATTTTAAAATATGATGAGTAAGATTTATAAAATTTTCTTTGTTTTTATATAGTCCGCTTGCACCATCCGAAAAATATGTATATTATCTTATCTATGTCTTTCAAATTCGTTTTGATAAATTCTACGAGTTGTCTCTGAAAGAGATGAACAGCAATAGTATCGTGACGTAAACATTCAGAAATGGACATATTTAATGCGCGCAGAAAATTTTCATTCACTTTTCTCAATGTTACTTTTCTTCTTCTCGAATGACTAATTAACTTAAAGAGATTAAAACACGAGTCAGTACCAATGTTTGTGCATTGTAATTCATCATTATGATTTTCGTCAGCACTTTACCAATAGGCTCACTAGCCAAACTTACGAGCGGATAAATTTGATATGAACACTCGCGGGCGCGGTAAAGAATGCTTAGCCAGATACTAGGCTGTATTCGGCTAACTGTTTAGTTATACGTGACTATAATTGCACTGGAAAGGTATGTGTCATTGTGAATAATTGTATTTAAATAGGCAACATACGTGAAAGTTCGGTACGACTACGGAAGGAAGTAGTTAAGCTTCATCTATTAATAACATAACAAAGTACTCAAGTAATACAAAATGTCTAGTAATAATTTTTAATAAGATTGTCTCAGTCAGTAACATCTATGTTGAACTGATTAATATAAAAAACTATATGTATTATAGAGAAAAACGAAATTATGCAAGAAAATATGACAGGCGATAGAATCCGAGCACCGATAAGACGCGCCGCACTACATAAATTAATTTATTTCCAATAGTAATAAATAATACCCCAGGAAAAAAAAAGTGGGTTCCAATAGAAAATTTGACGTAGAATACGATGGTAATACTAGTAACTCGTTACGAGGGGGGGGGGGCAATTGTTAAAAATCAATTTAAACATTTAAATTGTTAATAACAATCTTAAATTGTTAATAATTTTTCTCAAAAGTATTTTTTTTCTTAAAGCTTGTTCTTTTACCTTCAAAATGCAAAAAAATACAGTCTGTAGCTTAAATAGAACCGGAGTTATGAATTTTTGAAAATTCCTCTTTAGCACAAAATCACCGAAATCGCGGCATTTCAATACTTTTTAGCGTCCAAAATATTGTGACAAAAAAAAAATAAAAAAATACGTGTCTCTTTTTTTTCAATATAGAACCCGTAAAAAAAGTTTCAGCTAAATCAAAAATGTGTTGGTCAATTTTTGTCAAAATCTGTACGATTTGTAAAAGAACGTCCCATATGCAGATGCAGGGTGCGCTCTCCCCTATTATATGTTGTAATTTTAAAATGACGTAGTGTATCGGTCTAAAATTTTTACAGTATATTCTCAACTTATTTAGCTTTGAGCTGATTTTTTTGAAGATCGAACATGAGACTACCCCCTTAATAATTCCTTGCTTTCAATTCAGTGGAATTCACGGCTCAGACGTGGTAGCGCATTGATTCGGGTGTTTTTGTATAGAATTTGTCAATCAAGGCGCCCGGTCGGGCGCCGTGTTGATAGTAGAAAAAAAAAATTTTTTTTCTTGCGCCCATGCAAAGACGAAGAAGAAACGTGAAGTTGAGAGAAAAAATCGTTATTTTTCGTGTTTTAGTTCTCATAGATAATCAAAGACTTGTTCAAACAAATCGATAACGATAATTCGATTGACGACAAAAAATTATGTTAGCAAAAAAAATTTCAATCAATCACGTCCCGGCGTTCAGAAGTTATTCGTGTTTTTCGATTTTAAAAAGATAAATAAATTTTTCAGAATTCCTGAACTTCCGGATTGTTCAGACACTCGCTTTTATATACCATTACCATACCATTAAATTCTGCCCATGTGCTCGTCTCCTCGGTAACCTAATCCCTAAGAGCATTCGACTCTGGGGTTGCGTCGCCGATAGGGTTCAACTCTGGTGATCTAGTCATTGATTTCGCCTTTTTTCACCCTCTTTTCAACTCTAAAGTCATTTACTCAAAAATGGTGAGGCCAGGCCTATACCACTATTTTTGTCCCAATACCCAACATCCTACTCCACTAACTATATAAATCCCTATTAGTTCATTCATGGAAATTCAGAGATATGATTTTTTTAAAATCACCTTTTATCACTCCAAAATCACATCTCACCCAAATATTTTCATTCGCTGCCAACAGAGCCGAAGGTGCGGTGCTTCTTCCTCTTTTCGAGCTTTAGCTTGTGTGCTCAATTAAGAAAATAGAAATACTTTCTTTGTCCCCATTTTTTCGCATATTTGCAATCTGTGACCAGTGGCGTAGCGTGGGTGTCACCCGCCCGGGGCGGAAGAAAATTTTGCCGCCCTTTTATTAAGGTATTTCAATTTAAAAGATTAAAAAATTATCTGTATTGTACAGGTTACAAATAAAAAGGTCATATATATATATATACTATATATTATAGAACACTTATGATTATACCTTGACGAGCATCAAAATTAAGTTATTACCGAATTAGATATCAAACGCAAATCGACTTCCAGTTAGAACTACGAAGATACTGTTAATATTTATATTTTTACTGAAAATTAATATACTTGTTAGAATTAAAAACAAAACTTCTGTCTTAAGCTAAAACTCTATTCGTCTACTTTTTTTAAGAGCAAAGTTTTTTATTGCACTTTCAATATCTATAGCACACAGACCTCTTGCTCAATAGACAAGGTAGCCAGATTGGTTAGCCTTAACGTACTCATTGTTGATCTTAAATCATTTTTGATCAGTTTCAATTTTGAAATACTTCTCTCACCGCTGGCATTGCTTATGGCAGTTGTGAAGAATATTCGGAGCATTATTATAATATTGGGCAGAGTTTCTTCCAGCTTGGATTTCACAATAAATTTTAATAATTCAAGTGAGCTCGCTTTAATTAATTTATTTTCGTTGTCTGTGACAGCAATCTTCCAAGTTTTGGTATTGAACAGCTGACAATACCGATGCTGTATCAGTCTCTGTTTTTAAGCTATCGCAATCTATGTCTGGACATACAGATGCAGACTCTAATTGAGTAGACGTTGTTGGAGTTTTATCTTCAGGAACAATGTCAACATTCCCAAGAGGTACCAGATCAACAGTGTCAAGTTCTTGTACTTGTTTAGCCTGTTCTGGGTTTGAAGGCCCAGTTGTCTGTGATGAATTTAAGCCCAATGTGGAATCTGACGTCTCAGGAACAGGAGTTTTCACGTATTGAAGTAAAGCCCCTTCATTTGTTCTAATGTCTTCTAATTTAGCTCTTCTTTTTTTACGGTAAGATGCCCCACTTTCTTTAACTCTTTTCATTTTTGATGCTAAAACAAAAAAAATTATTGACACTTATATACACACATACATATATAAGTTGGAGTCATAAACGAAACTATCGTCGAACATTTCAAAATAATTACTAAAAAATTTTAAAAAAATGTATTTACTTTACTGAAACCTACTTGTCCTGAATTTTTTATTTTAATAAATTAGGTACGTAGGTTAAGGGGTTAAAGAAAGGGATTCCCCGATTTCGGCACATTATAAGTAATGAATGCTCATTTCGATCGGTCAGAAACAAATTTTGCCGCTACCTAAAGTGCTACCCAACTACGCTACGCCGCTGTCTGTGACCCTTTACCAATCTTTCTATCCTAATCTCAACTCATTGTTGCTACTAATACTATAGATTTTACTAACTCCTAAATTATCATGCCTACACACCTCACTAAGGTTTCAAAAATCTACGTAAATTCTCAGCAGTTAAATTATCTAATTCTCATTTTTTTTACTAATAGTACTTTTCTAAACAAAAATCAAAATACCTCTTTTTACCACCTTTTTCCCATAAATTATTCACTGATGATATTGCGCTTCGGCTGAGGGGCGGTGATGTCAGGTTCGAACCCGTGTTGGGGTAGGAGACTTTTTAATAGCGGGGGTTTTTTCCTATTCTGCTCTGAATTTTAGTCATAAAAAAGTGGCTGAATCACGAGAGCGTTAGGCGTATTGAAAAATATGTAGAGGAATAAAAGGAAAGAAATATATTAATATATTTCCTCCGTGGAATGATTAAATTTTGGTTATGGAAATTTTTTCGTAGAGTTCTTATTATTTGAGATATTTGAAAGTTTCAGGTTAAAAAAATCACCCGGTATATTAAGTTTTACAAGTCACATAATCGTTCCATGTCTTTGTCTATTTCAATGACAAATTAGCGAAAAGTTATAAAGTATATACCCTCACTTTTTCTTCCCGAAAAACAAGTAATTGAGTTTTTCCGGCTGTTTAACTTTTATCATCCTATCGTTATTATAACGAAGCGAAATATCCTTCTATAGACAGAATTGTGTTTACACTCCCGCAAATGGGGGTTACACCCCTACCATAACACTGCCGGGCATGAATAAGTACATTAGTATAATTACCTGCTTGGTGCGGTTTTTACGACCGCAAGTGTGCCTAACCCCTTAAGACTAGCAATTACTAGATAATGTACCCTATCGTACTAATTAAGGTTACTATTATTAGGTCCGCAACTAAGTTCCCGCTGTTTTTCTATAGATGGCTCCAGTAGTAAGAGTTGGTCGATTATAGCATTACTAAAACGTCATGAACCAAGCTTAGACATATGGTAAGCAAGCCGCTTTGATACATTTGTGATTTTGTTTTTGGAACATATACTTTTGGTTGTGTGAAAATGTCTGATTATGTGCCAAATAATCGTCATTTGCGGGGAAGTGTTGCTTTTCGTTTTTCATTCGAAGAAAACGGCGGCTCAAGCGCATCGAGAACTCCAAAAAGTTTACGGAGATGCTGCTCTAAGTGAAACAACGTGCCGTGATTGGTTCCGTCGCTTCAAAGACGGTGATTTTGATGTTGACGACCGTTCGCGTGAAGGAAGGCCGAAAATCTTCGAAAACGCTGAAAAGACGTTGAAACCGAACGAAACGATCACTGGGGAACGGTATCGAACTCAATTGATGCGATTAAGCCGAGCACTGCGCGAAAAGCGGCCACAATACGATCAGGGCACGAAAAAGTGATTTTACAGCACGACAACGATCGGCCTCACGTTGCCAAACCCGTCAAAACCTACTTAGAAACACTCAAATGGGAAGTCCTACCCCACCCGCTATATTCCCCAGATATTGCGCCGTCCGATTATCACTTATTCCGTTCGATGGCACATGCTCTGACTAATCAGGAGTTCCGTTCATATGACGACATCGTAAATTGGCTTGATTCATGGATAACCTCAAAAGACGAACACTTCTACCGTGACGGTATTCGAGCTCTGCCAGAAAGATGGGAAAAGGTTGTCGCTAGCGATGGGCAGTACTTTGAATAACTCATTTGTAACCATTTTTTCATAATAAAGTTTTATATTCATAAAAAAAAACAGCGAGAACTTAGTTGCGGACCTAATATATATTTTCAATGCGACCTCTATTAATTTGGAGCTTTCGAACACCCCCTTTTCAATAATGCATAATTGACTAAATCTGGCGCATTTGAAGGTATGAAAAATGCTCAGCCCCTCCCAGTTAGTTTATATGTAGCTAGTGGTAATGAATCTGCAATTATGCACTCAGCTTTTCCTGGCATCATTAGCGTAGATTCCCCGTTTTATCAAAAGCGCGCCGTACGCCAGTTCACCACCTATGTTTGATCCCAGCCAACAAGCCCGCGAGCTCACCTATGTGTGTGTTCGTATAGTGGCTCTTTCTCAGCCCCTGGCGCGTCAGAAGCAGACAACGTCGCACGCAATTGCAAGACCTTAAACAGATTTGAACTGTGAAGGATCCTCGACTGCAACAGGGAGGTGCATTCATGCGCCGCATTCAGTGCCCCGGGCGAGACAACGGGGGTCTGATGGAACAATTAAGGATGGCGGAGGACCTCCGCAAAGTCTGAAGTGACTTGCTGTCGTTAACGTTTCGCAAGAGACAGACAAGTGCGACGGGACGCCGAAATTACCGAGCAGTGCCCGGGAATGGATGCAATAAAATTAAAAGAGATCCTCCCCCGGGCGAAATGCGAATGTAAACATTTCGTGACGGAAATTTACGGCTTCAAATTTTCCCTTCGGATTGCTCCGCGATAATTCAAATGAACCAAGACATGGAGGGAAGCGCCAAGCTCCAGCAGGAGTCATCAGCTGGAGGCGGATGCGAGGGTGCGGGGGCCGCATCGACGACGCCCAGGGAAGCGCTTCAGGTTAGTCATTTAGTCGTCTTTACTTTGTTATTTTACGTTTTCAATTAAAACCGTAATGAGACTGGAGCTTTCCGCCCAGTTGGACTGTTTAATTGCGAACATGAAGGACGATCGTGGCGATGGCACAGTGAGTCCTTTGTGCTGCTGGCTCTTCAACAGGCTGCACGAAGCAGCGCGTGGCCGCTCTAGTCCTTAGCGGGAGCTGGATGGCTGCTCTTTGGGTATAATAAAGGATTTGCCTAGCGAAATTTAATTTTCTTACCACACCCCTGCCAGTGCGTCTCCATCACAAATTTAGTCCTAGCACCTTTCAGTTGTGCTGTAATGGATAAGAACCATTCCCGGCGGGATTGTCGGGATTGCATCAATTAATTAGAGAAAGGGTGCCCAAAGACCGGTGACAAAATTGATTCCTTCATCTCTCTCTATACTTCAATGCCGCCGCGCCGTTGAGCTCACACAGAAAACGGATGGATGGCTGAAGAAGCATCACAAGAAATTGACTTCCAAATTTGTACGTTGGAACTGGGTTTGGACGCACTCAATTTAACTCATCTCTGTTTACTTTCGGATGTCAGGCGAATTACGACAAATTGTCCCCTCCTTGCGAAGACTCGCCCGGAATTGCCTTTTAATTTTCTATTCCTTTGCTGCTGAAGCTGCAGCGTTTTTATTATTATTATTTTTCCTCCTTCCTTCCCTCGTGTAGTCGTATATAAACTGGCTGGTGGTGTATATTTTATTTGACGAAGCTTTGTGGAAAAAAATTAACTAAAAAATAAGAACGTGTCCCAACAGCTGCCCAAAATAAAATGTATAGCCTCAGCTTTTTAGAGGGAGATGAGAGGATATTGGTATTTTATTTTTATTTTATTTTTTATTTACCAGCGCTAATTTCTTCTGACCAGGATGTGAACCTTTCTCTATTGGTTGATTGATTTCAAAGGAAAAAAAAGTGAAAAGATCGAAACATATTGTTGCAAAATTGGCCGAGACTTCGCACCGCAGCGGACATTTGTGGTGATTTGATTAGACTTCACCTTTAAGTCTGGCCTAACCAATAACAGGCCATACACCGTTGGCTGAACGCAGAGTTCTAGTTGCAACAGGAGAATTTTTACATTTAAATAAAGACTTTTGGGAACACGTAAACTCTGTGGCTTTGATCTCTAACTAAAACCCAAACCAAGTCCCACCTAAAGTGTACTTTATCACTTTCATCAGTGCTATGACCAACTTTTCACATAGCTAAGTGTTGAAGACACTCGACTCTGGTGTGAGGGTGAAAGTTCAAACCCGGTCCGATAAATTTTTCTCGTTTTCTGTGCAAATTCGCCAGCTAGTCGCTCGGCTGGCGAAATTTGTAACAATATGTATATTGGATTTGAACTAACGAAACGAAGATATTTATGCTGGACCGCAACCGCATCGATCACGATCGACCGTTAGCTAAGTTATCTTAAAACCGCAATCAGGAAAAACTTATTATAATTTAAGTAAAAGGCGATGAAGTGTTAAGCCAGTGAAATAAACTTAATCCAAGATCTGAAGAAGTCTAAAAATAAGAAAAAACAAAATGTAAAGGAAAAGGAAATGGCCCGTAATTCTTTTGTTATATTGAACTTCACATAAGAGAAGCGAAATTTCTACACAAAGTTCACATTTCATCACAAAAAAACAAGTGGAGGTAAAAGTTTTATATCAATCCGTTAAAGTTGATAGGATGAGACCCGCAGACTACGGTTCCAGAGGTCCCGAGTTCGAATCCCACATGAGTGAGATTGTCTTAATTTCTAAAAGGTCAAATTATCTGCTTAAACTTAACTCCGAAGTATCATCCTATTGGCGTATTGCTACGTATAAACTTTTTGAGTATGTGCTCTTACCTTGTGGGATTTGCTCAATTAAAACATTTAGAAGTTTTCGTTACAAACAAAATTCCGTGTAGAAATTATATAGAAACTTTTTTGTGTCAAATTTATACCAAAATTCCGGTCAGTGTAGGAATGTACAATAATACAATTGTACCAATTTAGTCGAAGTCTGTACTTGCATACACATACATAGGTACTCGTTTGTATGCGAAATATGCGCTGCAGAGTGGAGTGTCTGCTGCGGAATACGAAGCCTATGCTCTCCGTACCAGGTCGAGTCGATAAATCAGGCAGTGAAATGAAATAGTCACGAGGCATTTTTATATGGAGTATTCGGTTAAATATTTACCGGGAAATTGGTAATTGCAATCATAATTCCGCCAGTTTCAAGAAAATTGCTTTCCTGCAGAAAAACGGTTCGTTTTCATCTAAAAAAGGGTTTATCTAATAAAGTAGCACGACTGATGGCAAAGGCCCAGAAGGAAGTCGTACAAATGGAAAAAAATCTGAGAGAAACGGCAAGGAGCAAAAAGGGCATTCTTTAATGCAATAATCCAATTTTAGTGCCCCTGCAGTCCAGAAGGAAGCACAATATTATTCCCTCCTCTGTGGCCCTGTTTCCGTTCTTCAGTTTTCATTTCTTTGTAGGTCCACCCATCACTTTAGGTTTACTAAGGCGATATTGTTTGGATGACAGCTTGTGACTGCACGTTATTTCACATTTGGCTAGTCGAGTGCACCTGAGTGCACCTGAAAAGTCATAAAGGAGCTCAGGGAATGGAAAAGGAACATGCCTGGAAACAGCGGTTGAATGGGACTTTTCTTCCAAACCAAAATGAATTTTCCATCTAAAATTGACCCCGAACAGCAGGGAAAGGACTGCAGACGAAGGGAAAACATAAAACCGGCGGTATCATAAGAAATAACGAAGGCTCCATGGCTCCAACGTTTTGTTGGTTATTTCTGGAATGGATTGCGCTTTTATCTTTTCGGGTGTAGATTGGGTTTCCCGGCGCAATTCCCTTGAACTCTGATAACCCTTTGCCACCATCTACTATTACAAGTCCCCCCAGCACTTCTCTTCCTCGTTGCCACGGTCCTCTCAGGAACCGCTCCGATCACTCCATCTTCCCGAGTGAGGTATGTAAAAACCAAAAAACGTCGGAACGTTAGTGTATCGGCTAAAGGGCTTTTCCCAAATTGATTTTATGATGCTGAAGACTTTCGTTATGATGTTGATAAATTACTGTGGCAATTTATTCAGTCCCACCCCCAGACTGGTGCTTCCTTTCGACCCTCGTATATGCGCCTCAATTCCCCCGCATTTTGTTTTCCTTTTTTTTTGTGCTTTTGATGACGCGTATTTTTCGGTACGTCCCTTTGCCTTTCTTGCTTTTTTGCCAAACCACTTTGGGAAGTTTTGGGGCTGATCGAAGTCGATTCTCAGGGAAATTGCCTCCGAGTGGCTCATTGGGCTTTTTACAGCATCACGGTTGGCGTTTTTGGCTGTTTTTCAGTATATTTCAGGCGATTTCATCAAAAGTTTTAAGTGTCAATAAGTAAAAAAATGGAGGCCAGAGGAAAGCGAACACACGTGTAAAGGATGTGTGCCTGTTCACACCAAAGGACGTGATTAATGTTCCAAATAGGCTTTCGCAACAAATTCCTGTCCCATTCACCACCCGAGGTCATTACAGCGAAATTAAATGCGTCGCAATCCCCTGATGCTGCAAAAGCTCATTTATTTTAAAATTAAAGCGCGAAAATGCAGAGCTGTTGGTTCTGCGAGCGAAATTGCGTATTTATTTATGTCCCTATTCTATTCTATCGCTAATCGCACATCCGTAAATGTTTTATAGCACCAGATGCAATTATCGGCAGCACCATATTCAAATTACTCAGCTTTAGGCGCCATTCATTACCGGGCTCCTATCAACACGGCATAGGTGCCCTCATATCCCTGTAAAAAATTTGGTCTTTAAACTTAAATGGAAACCCGAGTTGCTGCTAAACTCCGTTTCTCATTTCATCATAGTTAAGCAAAATTTTTGGCAGGATAGGGCATAGAAAACTAAGAAGACGCCAACAATATTTTTTTTTATCTCTATATAGTAATTACATATGTATATACCATACAGTACATATCGTGACTGACTGGATGGTAGACAACTCACAGCTTAAAGCACTGAAGATAGAAACATGAAATTTAGAAAGTATGTTCCTTGGAGGGTGTAGAGGTGAACTATTAAAGTATTTTTTGAAAATCCAACTCAGCGGGGGCAAACGGGTCTATAAGGCTTTGTATGGGGAAATATATCTTTTTGATCCAATTTGCTTGAAACTTTGCATACTCATTCTACAGCGATCTTTGTACATGCGAAGTGACAAAGAAAGCGCGGGTAATGAACGAGTGTCGCAAACACTAAAGCAGAAATATGTATGTACTAATGAATTTACTGAAATTAAAAATGCTTAAGTTATACCTGTTGATACTTAGGATCCGACAGGTACCTACTATCAATCCAATGGACGTAATTTCTCTGAAATAAAATAAACGAAATCAAATTAGAGTAAATATTGAATATGAAAAAAATATAAAAACATTCAACATGAATTACCTACATGCCCCACAGCAAATGCAACCAAAGTCACAACAGCAACAACACAGAAAATTGCGATCATTAATATTTCTGTTAACTTCAATTTCTCCGTAAACCCAAATGCACTTTAATCACAAACAAGAGACGCTGAACTCAATAAAGGCGTTAAATTAACACGAAAATGCAATATAAACAAATATTATGCAAAATCGCATTTTTACCACACAAATGCATAATAAAGTGAAGAAGGACTTACCTTTAATCCTTTTCCTCAGTTTTCAGCCCACAAAACACACTAAACCACACAAACTAGACGAAAACACACACCGGCAGACCAAACGATTTTAAGCCGTGATCACTACTGACGTCCATGTTCTGACACGATCGTGACGTGGCATTTTTCACAGCGAATTCATCGGTATTACCACCAAGCACACAGTATATAGAGAACTCACCTCTAACAAAAATTTGTTCGCCGTGCTTATGAACATTTTGTCTTCGATTGGCTCCCATCGCGTTCATTTTACCAGAAATGAATCCAAGAATTCACCCCCAAGCTCATGGGAGCTGTTGTGACTCATCTGGATGCGTTGGAATATGTATTTTCATCTGAGCAAGCATGTGTTTGTGCCCATTGCGCTCGGTGTTAATTGATTAATGCAATTTCGGGTGTGCGGGGCATGACGGGCAACAGAGAACGTACTGATCGACCGATGTAATTGTTTTTAACCGACTTCCAAAATATTTTCTTCAAATTTGAATAGGACTATCTCAGGACTATTCCCTTTAAAAAAACCATAAAGATTTTATTAAACTGGTCCACAGTTGGCGAAAATATCGGTAAACATATAACAAAAATATAAAGACGAACATAGAACCTCCTTCTTTTTTGGAAGTCGGTTAAAAACAATTTTTAATTATATGTAAGTCCACCTGTTTTGATTTTCTTTTTCTATAATATAATTCGTTTCGCTTTTTTTTCAAACAATAATCACAAAATTCCTCAGCCTTTTCAATCATATTTACTGACGAAATAAGAGAAAAGGTCGATATCAAAAGGTCACTAATGAAAACCAAAGGTCGTCCACAATAAAAGGAATTTCTAAGGAAAGCAACCAAAGTAAAACAAAAGGAATAAGTTCAGAATTACTCCTAATCAAAAGCCAAAGTCGTCAATAAGAATAAAAAGTGACAAATAACCAAATCCAACTCAATAAATTGTAGCCCTTCCCTTCATGCCCCGCACACCCGAAATTGCATTCATCAATTAACACCGAGCGCAATGGGCACAAACACCTGCTTGCTCAGATGTAAATATTCCAACGCATACAGATGAGTCACAACAGCTCCCAAGCAGCAAATCACGGGCCAGCGTAACTCGGTGCCGAGCTCTGAAGTCGGGTGAATTCTTGGATTCATTTCTGATAAAATGAACGCGATGGGAGCCAATCGAAAGACAAAATGTTCATAAGCACGGCGAACAAATTTTTGTTAGAGATGAGTTCTCTATATACTGTGTGCTTGGTGGTATTACACAAATTGGGTTAAATTCGCCGAATAATTAATTAAATTTTAAAATTTAGAGATTCAAGACTCTCGTTCTCTTACGTTCTTGGATTTTTAACGAGTTACATATTTTCAATTGTAGTAGATAGTAGTTGATATTTTTGGATTTGGCTTTACATTCGTGGTTCTCTCTTAGATTCCATATTGAACATTTTGCTGAACATTTCTGACTTTGGATACTTGGACTCTGAATTTTACCTTGGACTTGCACTCAACTTTAAATAGACATTAAGTTGTATATTTGGATTTGACCGCGGCTTGTTTTCTGAACCCTTCTTTTCTGTTTGTCTCGATTTTTTTTTCTGTACAAGTACATAAGAACAATGCCGCTTACTCCAAGGAATATCGTTCCAATTCAAAAAGTTTCTGTTGCTTGACTTTACGTACTCACTTTGAGAATCCCACTGTGCATGAGAGCGATTGAATAAAATCGTGGGTTTAACATAAAAGGTTTCCCAATAGGGATGACCTGGTTTTGATAGCTCGTGGCGACCATCTTTGTTTATGTTTTTTTGACTGGTCTCTGCAGTTATGTTCAGTAAGGTTTGCGATTTTATCATGACGCGTTTCACTTTGATCCAATGCTTGGAAATTATCCAAAATTGTTACGCAAATTCGCATTCTCTTGTCGGTACTGTAAGAGCGCTTCGTACAAAAAACGGTCGTCATAATGCTCCTTATGAGCGCGCTATAAGACACATAATAACAAAGTTTGAAAGTGAATTCACTCTTCACGACACAAAGGTGCCTGTAAGACAAAGAAATGCCCGAAGTGAACAAAATATTGCTGCCATTCAAGCCAGTGTTCGTGAAAACTCAAATGCGTTTGTTCCGCGCCGTTCTCAAGAGTTGGCGCTCTCCAGGATGACAACCTGGCGAATTTTGCGATTGGATTTGGGCCTGCATCCTTCCAAGATGGTATTGGCACAAGAACTCAAGCTAACCGACCATCACATTCGTCGTCAGTTCGCTGATTGGTCACTGGAAATGTTGGAAGCCGACGGCGATTTTCATCGCAAAATCATCTTCTCGGATGACGCTCATTTCTGGCTCAATGGATTCGTCAACAAGCAAAATTGCCGCCATTGGAGTTAGTCAAATCCACGAGTGGTTCATGAATCACCATTGCATCCACAAAAATTGACCGTTTGGTGTGGATTATGGTATGGCGGAATCATCGAACCTTATTTAATAACAACCGCTATAACACGATGTTGACCGATTTTTTTTCCCAGAATTTGATGAAATTGATGCGGACGAATTTTATTTCCAACAAGACGGTACATTGCCTCACACTTCGCGACTTAACATGAACTTATTGCGCGGTTAGTTCGATGAGTCGTTAATTTCCAGAAATGGTCCCATTGCTTGGCCGCTTAGATCGTGTGATCAAACGCCTTTGTATTATTTCCTTTGGGGCCACATTAAGTCGAAGGTTTACAGCAACCATCCTACAACTCTTGAGGCATTGGAAGCTAATATTCGTCAAGCCATAGCTGGGATGCCTGCCGAAATGTTGCACAGAGTCATCAAAATTTGGCGTGAGCGGATAAACTTGTGCAATAAGAGCCGCAGTGGCCATTTGGCCGATATTTTATTTAAATCATAAATCGCATAAAATTGTATTTCCAATAAAGCAATCAGAACCATTTTTGTTCGAAAATTGGGTGTTTTATACAAATTTAGAGTTCGGACGTTCTTATTGGGAAACCGTATATGTGCCCTATAGGCAGCTAATGCTGATCTCTTTCCAGGTTTGACATATACTATGATAAATATCATTAAAAGTTGCCTCTGATTTGGATTTTTTCATTATCTATTCAATTCCTGAACTACGTGGTAAATATAGTTCAAATAACTAAATGTATTTAATATGGCAACCAGCAGCCATAATTCGAATATTTTCCCGTGTGGAGCGTGGTTTTCCTGCCCCGGTTGCACGGTGTGTGTCTTTGCCATTAATAGGAAAAATAGGCGAATTAGAAAATTCAATTTTCTGATTTACGAGGTTAATTTATCGCTTAGCTGGTAATACCATCGCGATCGTCGTCATCAACTTTATCGATTTGACATCTCGCAAAGTCAGATCCGATAAGGTTGACGCGAATGTAAACAGTGAAAGTGTCCGGCACATTTTCGCGAATTTCACGGTAAGTATGGCGTAATTCGTGCCGGTGATTGTTTAAATGTGTTCTATTTGTGTTGTACTACAACTAAATATGTGACAGTTCTTAGATAATTGTATAATTCGTGTAAATCGGAAACATGTGATCATGCTTTCCGAGAACTGTTAATGTCGTAATTATTGCTAATTTTGAATTAACTATGAGCCTTCACGGCGCTAAAGCGTTAGGAGGTACTCACAAGAATCGAAATTAAGCATTAGTTATGCATCTCCTATGAAGTTCACGGAGAACTGGTGAGTGACTTATGTTACCGACTGCCGCAACATAAGTTCGGTAAAATGGCGCTTTTTACCGTAAAATAGGGACAGATTTCAAACTTTCGGAATACTAGGGAGCAAAGTTGGAGGTTTCATTCTGCGTGTGACATCACCATCCGAGCTGAAGGCCGTTTTCACACTAGACGATAACGGTAACGACACGATACATTAGGACAAAAAAATACATGGAAATATACGTTTTCACACTGGACGATATCGTCGACTACATACATATATGTCGTCCACGACAACAATATCGTCGGGGCCAAACTTACCCATCGTCTATCGTCGACGGTAACGATAAAACTGTTGCATTTACACACTACTATTCATGGTGAGTGTGTGCCAGCAAGATAGCATGACAGCGGTTATTTTGTTAAGTGTTGCATGCAAAATTAATTGCCTATTGGACAAATGTAGCAGATATAGCAAATATGTACAAATTGTCAGGTTCGGAAAAATATAACTTTTATTGAAAAGTAAAGCCATCAAGGCAAACCTATACTAAGAAATAACACTGTCATGTCGTTATCGTTCTGTCGCTGTTATCGTCTAATGTGAAAGGCTCAATGATAATGGCATACCGTGTCGTGGTCGTGTCGTTATCGTTTGGTATGAAAATTCTTTAAGGCGAAGAAGACACAACTCGAACTATCCTCGAATTATAATAACCAAATCTTTGGAATCGTTAGTGGGTTAACATTACATATGGATTTAGATTTTTTTTTAACATGACACGTTAAAAATATTTTTCCAAAGTTTTAAGTCAATCAGAGTAAAACTTTGGGACCTTTTGAAACTCGCAGGTATATCGAGGCAGCTGCTAGCTATTGTTTCTTTCTTTTTCTGTAATCCCTAGGCGTTTGTTAGGAAAAGGCAAATGGATGCCCTAAAGATTACAGCTGCAGCAGGACCTTTGTTTTATGGGGCTGAATTAGACAATTCCATACACAAACATTCTCTTTCTCCAGTTTATTCCTACTTTAACCGCTTTTTTCACAAAAGTGTACTAAACTAATGTACCGATCATGTTGAAATTTTGAACACAGTTTCTAGATAAAATTGACTAGTCATTGAACGAAGAGTTGTTTTTTATCTTTGAACACAACTTATTTTATGAGGCAATACATCGTCTAGATTTACTGAAAATCGTACTGTTTTTGCATGCAACTCTGCCAAAAATTCAAATTTCAATTTTCTTTTAAATATTTCATTCAATCACTAGCTATACTCACATACTAACAGTTTTTTTGTTATCTTAAACACCGCCGCAAGGATACTTTTTTCTGTGAGGTCTCTGAAAACCAGTTCTACCTTCAAAACCCATGTAACCCCTTCAAACAAGCCTTTGTAAAAAAATGATTGTACGTAATTAGTGAAGCAAAAAATTCCTTATCGGACGAATTCACTATCCGAGTGTCACTACTGAATAAAAAGAGGTCCCCGCATTCACTCAGGCATCTTCTCGCTTGAACAAGTTTAGCTTTCAGCACAGCTTCTCGCGTGCACTCTGCCAGGAGCCTAAGGACTACTCAGTCGGCATCCTAGCTTTACGCGTTCGCAAGATGTACCTACTGCCTGCAAACTGTGTGTACCCCTATATATCAGTTTCTTTCACACTCGGCCGGCACGCCTAAAGATTGCGTCAATTGCCGCAATGCAATGGCCTGTATTTGTTTATCCGGTTATTCGCAGAGTTATTGCGTCATGAAATCTGTCATTGCATCGACAATTTTTGTCTGTCTGCAAAAGGAGCTTTCAGCCGTTAACACGTCAAAATGTCATATGCAGATATGCCATCTAGTCCAGTTTTTTGCACAAGGAGATAATTTCATTTGAACAGCATTATTTCAGTCCGCAGGATATTATTGCCGGTCAAAAGACCCATAACGATCTGAGAGTCTCCCAACGTTGGGCGAAAATGCGAAAAGTTTTCACAACCCCGCCACCGCCGCACTGCTTCGCTACATTACGCCATCGGCGGCTTCCACAAGTTGTGGAAGTATTCAACATTTGAAATGGTCAGTTTATTGCGCCCCTTGGCCATTTCACTGCGCGCTATCGGGCATCTCTACAGGATTATTGAAATGCGGCGAGAAGATAAGGTTTAAGTGCGTGAGAAAGAATTTTGTGAGATGTACCAGTAGATAGGGCAAGTTGGGGGTATTTCAACGTATCTGTGGTTCATTTGAGGTAGATATGCCATGGATGTTTAGTTTAGAGCTAATAACAGCTTTAAGTTAGAGCAAAAGCGGCGCCATCTTATAGTAACTTCACAAAATAAATATGTACTAGAGCATTCTAAATTTAGAGAAATATTGCGATTTTGTAAACAAAATTTCTCCAACTTAGAGCTCTAAGTGATAATGGATTTAATTAATATTATTACTTCTTATAAATAAGGATTGCAATATTTGCTGGAATTTTATAATTAATTTTGATTTGATTTACTTGAAAGTGCGCTTTTATAGGCAACCATCGTCCGCAACTTGTATGCGCAAAAATGTACAAATTTGCTTATACGCGGTCGTGCATGAGTTAATCCAGGCGCACAGTGTTTCCAAATGCCGATTTTCTTGCCAAAAGTCCGAAAGTCGAAGGTCGGTAATCCGGTTTTTTTTCCAATGGGATGCTGTAGAGAGGGCTCTGGGACGTTATAATCCCAAAGGATAAGTTGCCAGGTATATTTCAGTAGGGGAACAGTTATGTGCAACATGGAACAACTATGGATGGAAATACCGCGCGGCGTTTCTACCAAGCTGTCTCAAAAATTATTGGCGTTAATCTCTCACTTATTCAGCGATTTCATGTAATTTTACAGGTACCTACTTTCATGCGGTTTCGCAATTGGTGTCAAAGATTTTAATACGTATTGATTAGATACAGCCAGATAATTCGTTGACTTATATAATTGGTATAATATGGCAACAAGCGTACATAAATTACTTATTCATGGCCCTCAAATTATTGAAGCGTCGGAATTTCCAATCGGGGAGTTATCCGAAGATGCACAGGAGGCAAGGAATAAAGATCCTTTAACACGTTGACTGCCACGGAAATGTTCAGAACTCTGACCTAAAACGACAATTTGATTTAATCACATTATATTATTAAAAACTCTAATTCTAGTGCATAGTTATCATCAAAAAGCATAAATAATGTGTTTTTTTTTTAAAAAGAAGGTCTTATTTATAATATTATCTCGTAGTTGGCTTCTGTAACAGAAATTTTATAATTATTATATATTTTTTGTTCGTTTCTTAATCAATTTTAGCCAGCAGTGATTTTTTGTTCTTTTCCCAGAAGCCATCTATCGATATTAGCACTGATATATTCCGAGTTTAATCGTAGCTGCTCAAAAATGACAAGTAAACAAGGACGAGTTATCTCGTAGTCTGCACTCAACGCTTTAATAACTGGAATGCGCAAAATTAGAAATTAGAAAGGGAAAAATATAACAAAAGAAGCGTTAAAGTTACTTGTTTCTGCAGAATTATCGGACAGTTCGACCGATGAATGTGACTCGGATTGCTCAGAAGTGTCCTCGACGAGCAAAAGTAGTAATTTTGTTATTTAACAATGCACGTACTCGATTCAACAATAAAATGTTTCATTTCTTAAGAAATTTACTTTCGTATGTTTTTCTACCAGCACAATTTTTTTTTAGTCCACAATTTTTTTTGGGGGTCCGCCATTTTGAATTTTGAACATCAAATTCCGATAAGAAAAGGACTTTTGGCCAAAAAAACGGGATTTGAAAACACTGTGAGCCGGGATCGGTTTTAAAAAGGGGTATGTTGGATGTTTCATATATGACCTTTAGTTTTTTTAAAGCCTCCGGAAGGGCTTAAGGGGACCTATATGGCTTAATTTTCGATTTTTTTTTATTGGCTTTTATTTTTGTTCAACTATTTCCGAGTAAAACGCCGCAAACAAAACTCAAATCCGTAAGAAAATAACGAAATTATGACATTTTTTACTTTTAGATTTGTCGTTAAAAAAAAAGTACTTCAAATACTCTGTAATAATGGAAGCCTAATAGACGAGCTAAATCCGCGCTATTTTTGGTTTACAGCAGAGCAACTACGTTCCCTGTGATTCTCTGTTGTGTTTGTTGTGTAAACAAACTTTAATCAGTGCGTTTCTAAGTAGCTTTTTCGTTGATAAACTTTGTGTTTCTTCTGTAAAGTCAAACTTTAATTCGATTTTGCTCGGAATTCTGTGTTTTGACCGTTGCCGTAGAAAATTTCAAAAACCGTTTGCTCAAATTGTTTGAAATTTGGTGGGCTGGTTTATTGTACATCTGGTCATGGAATCAATTAAAAAATATTTGAATATTTAGATTATAATTATTTTTAAAATATTTATTAGTTCAGTAAGTCATGAAAAATTTCAAAAATTGAACTCTAAACTACACAAAATCAAAAATAATTGTAGAAAAGCAAAACTAATTAATTCATTCTGTGCAGTCAAGTATTATCTAACAGAAAATGTCCTGTTTATGTGTTTCAGATCAGGAGTTCTGGAAAAAAGCTACGGCAACGGTGAAATTCCACCATTGCAAGAAACGCTCAACCCATAAGAGCCCATGGGTATTTTTGTGATTTTTATAGGCCATAAACAATCTTTAAGTATTCAGTAATAAACTAGTTTCCTCATTTTCTAGATTTTATGTGGTTTTTTTCTTGAAAAAAAAAAAAATTTTTTGACTCCGCAAAACCCCATTTAAGCCATATAGGTCCCCTTAAGGAATAATAATTATTATATGCGCCAGTTCAGAAAGTTGTGGAAAAGTTATTTGTGAAAAATCAAAATTTGAAAAAATCCAAAAAATTAATTTTTTTTTACTTTCTTTTGAAGGTAACTCGTACTAGAACCTCCAATATTCATTATTGTTGTGCCAAATGGTAATTATGAACGAAAACAATTATCTACATAAAAAAATATTTCTGCTTGAATTTCTTTTTACCATTTAAATTGTACGTACGATCTTGAAATTGAGGTACAGAGTACCTATTACAATTATGAAACAACACACCAAATGTCATCAAAATCGGTTCGACAGGTTTTCGTGTAATAATTAGTTAATAATGCATATGTTGTTTCTAATTTTATAAGTGTTGTCAAGAGTGAACTAATATATAATTTTTGCAGCCAATTTTTTTACGCACTCTTGGAGAGGCTAACTACCAATCCCAATCGGCTTTTTTTCGTTAACTAAATTGTTATAATACTATTGTAGAATTAAATTATCCGTGGTATCATAAATCTATCAATTAGATTACAAAACATATTTTTACAATTAAAAATAATTCTTTGCTCTAAGAAATTTTATTGAAGCAGCAACAAATTAGGCATCTGCTAATCTGAAACCAATACTACGCCACTGTGGTCTCCATATTGATAATAACATCCACCGGAATTCCAATTTAAAAAAATATTTCCCCCGTTGCAGTTTTATTATGTATGTATGTAAGTATGTAGCCATAGACGACTTCATATGGATCGACCCAAAAGTTAAAAATTATTATTTATTATAAAATTTCTGAATGTGAGCTCAAACACGTTGGTAATTTCAAAACGACCCTGTGCCCATTTTAAACGATTTAAAAAAGATGTTCAATGCAGCTTAAAATTATTTCTTAACTTCTTTACAAACAGAACCTAAAAGTCATTTTTATGCCACTTTCCCCCGCATAAATTCTCCCGATATCGTCCCTTCAATCGCGGCCAGTCTTCGCTGTTTTATGACCCTTTCGTGAGAAACTCCTTCGCCCCTCGCCGGCACCCCAACTTTTGCATTAAAGTACCAAGCAAATTGAGAATTTCCATTAATCCACCGCTGTGCCTTAAGTATGACAATTATGCAAAGTGTTATGGTTTCCGTGTCACCTTTTTGGGCGGCGCGGCAGAGCGGTGCGCGGAACGATGTCCGTGTGGCAGCTAACACCGGCTGAGTTATGAAGTGATTCGGAATGGCGCGCTCGGGCGGTATAATTGCGCCCGGGGTACCAACGAAAGTATATTTAGCAGCTAAAGGTGGCTACCGCTCATTTTATGACGGAAATCGTTGTTATTTTTTCTCCTTTTCCGCGTGATTTATGGATTTATTTTAATTGAGTTGATCGCGTTCGGGTTCGTGCCCGTAATCTGTGGCTTAAAGCTGCTGGGCCTGTGGCGAAAGATGGGAAAGCCACCCATTGCTATACAGGTGCTGGTGAGTGATTCATTTTTCATTTTTAATGACCCCGATTAAGCCCTTTTAACGACGGTTTAATAACGAGTAATTCGCTTTTATTAATTCTGGGAGTGTTACACAGATAATCCCCCCATTCCGCAGAGGGGGAGCATGTTCAGTGAACTATCGAATGCCATGGCAGTCTTGTGGGGCTGGCCAGAAAATCCGTTATAAGGCACTTTTGCAAAAAATTACCTTAAGCCTAAATAGAAATGAGCCAATAACAATTTCGAGCCCCAAAAGTCCGCAGAGCCCCCTGTTGTTTTTACGCAATTTTGCCCACAGAAAATGGCCTATTCAGGCAATGAACGCCGGAGCATGACTGCAGAAGGCTCTTAGCAGTCCCAAAACGTCCACTAATCCCATTTTCCGACTACACGCTGACTCCCGGTTATGTACACTGTGGACCATAAAAAGATTAAATAGAGGCACTTTGCCGCCCTTAAAGCCCCACGCGGAAAGGATCTCTGATGCTCGAAAACATGGTCCACTGGACCCCGGCCTATAGGGTGGGGCACTCGATGGCTTCCTTTACATTCACTCATCATGCTCCATCAATCCGGTGGTGTTATTTACACAAAGCCTCCCCCACTCCGGCCGTCTGTCTGTACCGAGGAGGTGGTGGGTCATTTCAGGAACAATAGCAACTGCCAAGGATTAGCTCCTTTGGGCGGCGGAACGATGACCGATGGACGAATTTGCTCCTAGGATAGCTCGACTGGACTGGATGTGCGGTGTAACCGAAGAAGCGGGTTGACCGGGCCGATCCTTACCAGCACCCGAAATTGGGCCTGCCAAATCATAAAGTGGGCAATTTTGTTTATAGGCCGGCTATAAAACGGACCGAAAATAAACACACTGAAAAGCGAAATGGCACTAGGGGCGTTTACACTTTTGCCAATTGGACAGCGAACAAATACGCGCCAAAGTCTCTGGAGATTGAGGGCGGAATTAGCTGGTGTAGTTGTACCCTCCAGAACGGTTTGGTTCATCCTCTTGGATCCCGGACAGAGTAGTTTTTATGGGCGAGTTAATGCGAATTTTAGTGCTGACACGACACCAGATAATTGCCAGAATTTAGTCATTTGCTTCGCTAACCTAGACTTTTATGGGTGGCAGCAGCGCCGCTAGTCGTTGAAAAGGTTTAGCCTTAAGGGTTTGGGGTGGATAAACAGATAAATCGAGTGTGATGCAGCTGTTTCAGGGCTTTTTACAAAAGGGGTGTTAAAGTCTTATTTGAAGTTTATGAGGAGTGAACGTGATAATATGCTCTTTAATGTTTCAACCTTGGGAAGAAATATACTAAGTCTGATTTGCAAAAATATGACCTATGGTCGAGTAGTTATTTTCATATATTATGTGTGACGGACATACACATGTATATGTACGTAAACGCGGGTCGCATTTACCAAGTGGTTACAGAAATAGCCACACGACTGCATTTATTTTGGAGAAAATGTAAGAGGTTGGGTAAGTGAGTGTATCAATGGGAATAAAATTCAGTCCCTGTTCGGCAGAACTTATGTTGGTCCCTCGTCCAAACCCCGAATTCCGGCCCAAGATTACCACGTTGGGGCCGCTGGAACTTTGGACAATACGTCGCAGCCTCCAGCGTCTTGAGTCGGCCGCACAGCGGACTAGATTTAAAAAAACGGTAAAACCCAGAAAGTGAATTTTCAATTTTTAAATTTTGATATATTAAATTTCATAGAAGAGGTGTTTCTATACTATATCCTCGGAAACCCGGTTTCGAGCCTTCGCACCCTTCAACTGACGACAGTTCGAACTCATCTTATTACAAGTGAAGTGTGCACCGATTTCTTGCTTCGAAATGTTCGACTCGCGCGAAGTGACATATTTTCTGTTCCACGCGACCAGTTCCAAAACGGTTTAATGGACAATAATCTTAAAGCTACGTAGATTATTTTGATGTTTAAAAAGTATTGAATGTGTGCATTCCAAGCAAGCGTGTGAATTTAACTACCTGAAAAAAGTATAAAAAAAGTTATGATCTCGGGAGATCCCAGAATTTTCTGCAAATGTAGAGTATTGACAATGTTAGTTATTAAGATTGGAAATCGATAAAAATTTGGTGCGGAACGCTGCCGACCTGGCTTTGGGAACTGAAAACCGCATTCTACATTACTTTCGGCACGGTTTTTCGCACGCATATTCAAAGTTAACGTAATACAAAGTTAAGAAGCAGAAGAGATTTCCAATTGCTTCCTTTCAAGTCTTTTAAAGAGACAAAGAGAAGGAGATAACATTTATTCAAAAGTTAAAAAGCTAATTCCTTATATAATATTAAATTGTAAGAAACTGTAATAATTCAACTACCCACCCCCCATTTCGATGAAAATTCTAAATGTCATAAAGGAGGTCATTGTGGGAAACTTTGTCTTTGAACGTATGTTGCGAAAATCTACAGAAAAAAAGATACAAAAAAATACCGGGTTGCATCTGTATTCATATGTGTGTAAATAACTTTCACGACGCCATGTTTTTTTTTCGGAATCATAATTGAGAATTTTGAAGAAATTACTTCAAAACCGTAAATTTACTGATTTTCAAACAAATTTGATGCTTTTTAGTAACACAAATAGTCACTTCCGGTCCGCCATTTTTCTAATGTTGATTTCAATATATTGAATCAGTAGTATCGAAAACGAACATTTACCAACTTTCATCAAAATTTGTCAATTCAGAGTGACGCAATAGACTACTTCCCGTCCACCCATTTGTTTTTTTTAAATTTTATATCGTTTTTTAAATCAACAAGTTCAAGAATTTGAAAATCACCTTTCAATTTATTGGTTTTCGCTCTCCAAGTCACTACAACCATATTTTTGTATTAAACCAATTTTTGGGTGCATGGGGTCTCCCGTACAAAAAGAATGCCTCATATGTATATTTCATCAAATCGCATAAAATCCGCTGCCTAGTAATGAGTAGATTCTAAAAATTGCAGAGATACAACTTAAGGTTTGTCTTTATTTTGATTTATTTATATTTATTATAACTGAGTATCAATACAAGTATATTACTAATTAATCCATGATAAACATATTTAAGTTCATACGGCATACAGAATGCCCTCTTTTGATTTTTGACATATAACATTTATAGCAAATCCATGTTCAAGAAAATATCCAGCCCAATACGGGGGGAAAATTTCGCTGATATCGATTAATTCAATTTTGAAATCAATAGGAGTCGAATCAAAGCTTCCTCACATCAAAGCCATTTCCAGAAATAACAACAATGGACCAAGACCGGATCCAAGTGGCACACGGTCGAAAATTGCTGCTTTCAAAATCAGTTAACTCCACGTATGGGGCGGAGCACACAACACTGACAAAGGTGCAAGGCAAAGTTGTTTGCGAAATTAATTTGCCAATTGAATAGCTTGTTCTGTTCTGTGGATTTTCTGCGCGCCCGTGAGCCCTCAGGCACGAGACCGGATGAAGCATAGCGCTCCAAAAGAAAACGTATGTATGCCTAGACGGGGAGCGTAATAATTTCTATTGTGGTGCTCACCCGGTGGAATGTGGGATTGCCGGGCCAACATACCCGGCTCCTCATTAGTGCTCTGGCAAACAAGGACTTTGGAATGGGCTACTGCTGCCACTGATGCACCCTCCGCAGCCAGATGGAGTTGTTGCTTCCAAAATTGCTTACAACAAAATTCATTAAGACAATTCAAGGGTAAGCCGTCGACAGAAAGATCGAAACTTATAGGCGGGCGTAAGTCAAGGCAGCAGTAAGGCGGTTTCGTGGAAAAGCGGTACGGCAAGATGGGTGCAGGGCAAAGGTATGGGGTAATCAATTTCGTCGGTGCCTGTGAGTTGTTTGGTGGCAGGGCGGCATCCTTGAGGTTGTGAGGGTCCTGTGGATTAGTTTGCTTTTCATTAGCGCCATTTAATTGAACGTGGTTGTTCGTACTCGCACGAGCGACGTGTTGGCAAACACCTGAGTGGAGGTGAAATTAATTTCGCTCCGACAGGCGTTTCAACGGTTTTTGTATGAATAACTCTCGATGGAATTAATTTACTTTTTCGTGCCGCACTATCGGCCCCCTCCTGTTTGCCATAGGCAACTCATCCTTCCTTCGTCCAAGGCCGAGGCGATCTTCCTTTAATTAGAACGGCAGCGAATAATCCTGAAATCATCCTAACCCTCGGCTAATCCTCGTTCGACACGGAGGCTATAAATTACAGTGCCCGGAAGCTTTTTCTCTGTGGCTACAGTCCATATCGGCACCCTTCGCCTCACAAGAAACTGTTCGGCAACTTCGAAATTTCTGAAAAGGAATTTTCCCCGTTTCTCTGACGCTTTTTTTCTCTGGTCCTTCTCACCACGAATCCGGGATCGGAATTCCTTCAAGTGCACATCCCGTTCGAGGACCGGACTTGGACCACTTCGATATCATCTAGATATAACCAGGCGAACATCTCAAATAATTAATCGCTTTGCACTTGGGACGTTCTGCGGCAGCGAGAGGCTAACAATCGTTTCTTAAGGAGGGAAGGCAGTCATTGCCTCTTTTTAGGTCGAGCTCTAAACTAAAGTGGGACTCCCGATTAGCTATCGAAGCTCACTCCCAGAAAGTTTAAGTTACGCTGCGGTGCGGTCAGGCGATAGTTGTAAGAATTTTGCAGTCTCTCAATGGACACCTATGTATGTACATAGCGAATGAAGCAGTGGGCGCACGTGGGAGGGGCAAAGGTGTATCTTACTGCAGAGCATCCCAAGGTGCCAGTGGTGCTGGAGGTCTGCCATGGTACACAGGATTATCCCACGCCTTGTCTGGAAGGCCAACCGATGTCATTAAATTTGGAGAACTCGGAAAAGTTTTCCATTCGGGATGAAATGCACTTAGAGCTTTGGCACATTCACCGAACCCAGTGCCGGGTACTCGGGTAACTGTGCACCAGTATGTGTATGTTCGGGGGCGCCCACACGAACGTCCTGCACGAGATAAGAGATATGGGACGGAATTGTGGTTTATGTCCGGATGTGTACATATATGAGCGGAAGATGATTAATATTAACTGAAGTTTTGGCTGGCTCCGTCGATAAATTCATTTCTAGCGAAATTTATTTGAGATGGGTATTAGCTGAGGAGCTATAACGGTAGATTGGAGCCAAGTTTTTGGGGCAGTTTCCGAAGTGCTGCCGGTGTCTGTATAGGGTCGGTATCTCAGGAGCTCTGGTTGCGTCCAGCGCTGTACAAGATCCTTTTGTTATGCATGGCCTGGTCCTCATCTGGCCGGCCTGCATGGCTATCTATAACTAGGAGGAACGATAGTCCAGAAAAGATGAGCCATCTGCTTTTGAATACATGAAATATGTCAAGTGCTGGAACTATGAAATTCGTGCTATTCTTAACTAAGTGACTGGGAAGTTATCGATAAGAGAAACAGAAACTATGCTCTAGGCGTGTATAATAACTTCTTGGCATGGTCGTAAAAGTGATGCAAAGCACTAGTAGAAATATTATATGAAGTTATTCAGGTTGAGGTACCTTTTTTAATAGTAAATATAAAATATATGCTTAAGTGAATTATTTTCAATGTCCACCATGTTCCTATTTCACGAAGCGACAAATGTGACCAGTGACCAGTAAAAGAAGAATAAAAGCGACCAAGACTATAGTCAATGTGCGAGCAGTTTTAATGGAGAATTATCGCTTCGTAAAATAGGGCCCAGATATATATTACAGGGTCTTTCAATAAGAACGCTCGACTTCGAAATGTAAATAAAACAAGTTGTGTGCGAGATATCTACTGTCACAGCACACACACAGCCCAAAAGGATGAAGTCTAAATACGTTAAATCGCACGAGCTCGGTAGCCAGTCTCAAATGGGTCATGCAGAATGTTCATCGTGGCAAGCACTGTGTGGCACGTTGCGCCGTCCTGTTAGATTCACATGTCGTCGGTATCCATATCATTAAGTTCAGGCCACGAGAAGTTGCTTATTATCGATTTGTAGCGCTCACCGTTTTTTTTTTGACGAAATTTGGGTCAACTTCCGAATACGTGCCACCAAAGCCGCGGCGGACATTTGAGTGACGTTATATTCCGTACTTAATGCTATAAAATATTCTTTTAAATCAAATTTAAATGGTTGTTCAATAAGATGGCAAGGTCATCTAGTTTCTTCTTCAGATAACAAATTTTATGGAAAGGTTAGAAGCCTTTGTCAAACGTCTGGTTCAATATTTACTAATTTGCTCTCTCTTCTGGCTGAATCCCTACTTCCAACTCATCCTATATATTGCGGCTTTATATATTCAACAAATTCGATTCATTAAAAGTCAGTGAAAATTAAATATCGCTTTCAATGACATTAGACGTTATGTTTTAAGTTCCCGCGACTTGAACATGTCTCAGCTTTTATAGACATTTTTGGGAACATCAACCGAAAACTCTCTTGTACGACGTCGCGTCGTCTTAAATTTCTACATACTTAATTTAGTTTGCCAAAAAACATATAGTTATAATTTTCTACTCCTCTCTGGCCAATCTGTAAAATAGAGTGAAATTCACATTGCAAACATTTGAGAAGTTGTGTGGGACATTTGATCTCAATGGTAATCATCCTCAAATTGCACAAGGAATCAAAAGCTCATTAGAGCTCCTTTAACATCTTTCGGGGGCTATTGAGCTATGGATGAGATCTTTGACAATTCATCAAGTGGCGCAATTCAATCCTTTCAACCCGTGCCCGTGTCGTAATTCGTCTACCTCACCTGAATGTAATGATAAACTGCCTTTGTTGTATGGATCTCTATCAGGAGAGGTGCACTACAAAGTTGAGAAAATGTTTTACTAAAGGCAGCTTAGCAGGTCCCATAACTTCCGCCCCTCACTGCCCTTCTTCAGAACGGATGGAGTCTATTCAGTGTCTGTCGAAGCGCTTAATAATTCAAAGGAATCGCTGTGAAGCGAGGGCTTAGCAACAGCTGGAAAATGTTGATGAAACCAGTAACCACTGCTTTAATTTGAAGGCATTCGTCCTAGGTCCTGTGACACATGTTCCAGGTAGGGTATACGAAAGGACACATTGCAGAGCACCAGGCGACCGGATCATGACTAGACCGGATGAATTTTTCGGATTTTAAAGTCCTTGTGCCTTTGATGGGGCCCAGATGGATCAGTTACTTGATTCCCCCCATTCACGTGCGAATTGAAATGATTTTGTTTCTTGTGGACGTCTCTAGGGTTTCTCATGTTTTTTTTTCAATTCTGGCCGTTTTGTTCACGAGTGCCACCTGCGGGGCTTGAATGTAAAGCAGCCTGTGCTCCCCAGCTGCTTGAATTTTCTTGTTATACGGAAACCTAACAAGAATAGCACTGGCTCCCGGTCTGCGGGAGCCGAGTGTGCATTGTACGCAGGAATAGTGTCGATGACTCTATTCAATCCGAGCATGAAACCCTTTGAACCCGGGGGTTAGTTAAAAACCTCTTTGTTTTCATGCACTCGCCTAGTGGTAGAACTTGTGCACTCTCACCTTTGAGGACTATGACTCCAGAAGACATCGAACTAATAGAACACTTCCTGGTCCTCTTGCTCCTTAGCACTCAAACACCACCCACCACTTCCGCACTCCACCAGCTAGAGTAAGAGCCCTTCTCTTGAACCCATTCTGCTCGGATTGAATTGTAAACAGCTTGAAGTCCTGACCAAGTGTAAGCGTCATCCTTCAAGGACACATGGAGCGTAATTGGTTTCAATTGTGACAAACAACAGCCGCAGTCGAAGACAACAATAAAAGTTATTGACGGTTCTGCTTCAGCCCTTTTGCCTCTAATTGACGCAAATCCAGGAAGTACTGTCGAGTCGGTGGTCGTCTTAATAAAGTAGAATAACTTTAATCTTTCCGCTGCTAGACGATGGGAGAGATCTCCTTCGACGTCCTAACGCAATCAATTTTACGACTCTTTTATGGCTCGTGAGTATCCATCGTGATGAGTCGCAGTTACGTTTATTGTGGCGACGAAGAATTAATTGTCGTGATGAGGCCAAGACGGGCAAATTGAATATTTTGAGGGTGCCATGAGCTTTATCGTCGCGATACGTAAGAGGGATAATTAGTATAATGAATTGGAGAAACAGAAAAGTACTAAAACAAAGTGATTAGGTTGCTGCATTTTGCACCATTCAGTTTTGTGGATCTAAAATGTTTAAGTTAAACTTGGTAAATTATCTAAAAGCTAATCTGAAAATAATATTCCTTCTTTTTAACCGACTTAACGGGATGGTAACGTTAATTCGGCGTAAAAAAGGCCCATTTTCAAGAATTTTTCCAGACACTACAGGCAATACAAATTTAATTAGTCGATCGCAGCATTATAGTACAAACTGTGAACAATATTTCCTTAATTTTCTAAAACAAAATATAAATAATTAAGCCGACGGCAGCAAATATTCGGAGGCGCCTCGAAAAAAAGTTGTCTGTCGGTGAACGATATTACTCAAGAGTGGATCATCTGAATTAAAAAAAAAAATTGTGTCATTAGATAACCGCTTCCCAAAGGTATTCCTGGGAGGATTTTTTTTTTTTTCCGATTTTTAAATTTTTGCTGACACTTAGAAGTGAAAACACCGATTTTCGTCTAAAAAATGAATCTATTTGTTATTGTAAAATCTATAATTATGAAAAAAAAAAAAAGCTCCCAGCGTTACCTGGTCATTTATGTAAAGAAGCTGTATACAAAATTTCAAAACAATCGGTCGAGTAGATTTTGATTTAAACTGTTCACCGGTTTCAAAAATGACAAGTGTCAGAAAATCGCTTTAAAGTTTTGTGTACCTGAAAATCGAGTATTACACATGAAAGCAACAAACGCTCAAAGTTCTATATCTTAGTTAGTTTTACTCCGATTTGTTTGAAATTTTGACACAACAATCTTAAGATGTTGTGCAATCATATGAAACAATAAAAAAAATGAAAACAAAAAAAATTTTAATACGTTACCATCCCCTTAAAGAAAGAAGAGGGTCTGTGATTTCTCCCGTAGGTATGTACCATATGTTTGAACTGGACCGATTTGGATGATTCTTACGCTGATATAATCTATATATTTGTGGGGAGGTTTCAATATATAACAGTATGTATATATTCTGGTTGATCCAATATGGCGCCCGAAATTTTCAAATGTCGAGTGTATGTGAATTGAATACTTGGGGGCTTTGGGGGTTGCTGATTTAGTATCTGCTACCAAAATTTGTAAATTCTAAATGGCGGACTCAATATGTCGGCCAATTTCATAAAAGGAGTGTTCTAAATCGATTTAACAAATATCACACAAAATTTATTTTTTAAAAATAGATCCGACTCCGACAAATCTCAAGCCCTAAATAGTTTTAAATAATTTCACCATTTCAATCCTCTGCTACTACTTTCAACATTGAATCCTAAGATTTTAATAGATTTTTGAAGTCGGTGCGAAAACATGGCTGATTTTAATCCAATACTAAATAATTCAAACAAACTGAATGTCTACATTACTAAGTCAGGTTTTTGTTTTTATCTTTAAAAATAAAAACAGCAAAATAATTCATTTGTTGTTCTTCTATCTCTGCAATAC
Source organism: Neoitamus cyanurus (assembly GCA_947538895.1). Taxonomy (NCBI): domain Eukaryota; kingdom Metazoa; phylum Arthropoda; class Insecta; order Diptera; family Asilidae; genus Neoitamus; species Neoitamus cyanurus. The sequence continues at coordinate 14,429,064 of OX384547.1, forward strand.
GTATGGCCTTCAATACAGAAATAATTTCACGGAATAAAAGAAGAGCGTGGTGGGGAAAAGTTCTCTGAACATGGGTAGGCAACGATTTTTGTTTTGTGATCTGTTGGGGGCTCAGGGGTGAGTATAAAATTCAGTTTTCGGAATTTCAAATTCTCTATTTTCAGGGAAAAATTGGTTTTCTTTTTCCACTTTGTTCAGAACGCCGGAAATGGAAAGTGGAGGAGATTAGGAGAGGGAGTGAGACAAACTATACTAGTTAAGTTTCTGCGAGCATAAGCGACCTTTTCTTAAAATTTCGTACCTATTTTCGATGGGTTCCACTTGCCAACGATTCGGAACATTGTTCTTCATGAACTTCTTTTCTAGCGTATAAAAATGCATAATAGTGGAGTATTAAAACTTAATGCTAAACGTAATTTTCACCCGAAATAAGGCTTGGAAAAAGACAGCGAAAAACTGACGCGCAAAAAAAATTGTATCTCTTATTTTTTTTTACCTGTGTTTTTAGTAGTCTTGGGACATTAGCTAAGCACAGCAGGAAATAAATGCAAAATCCCCTATTTCATTTTATTTTTCTTATTAGTGTGATTTGGCTCAAACAATATTTTTCGGCAGAGGAGGCTCTTAATAAAATTTTATCCTACAGATTGTATTTTGGCACTCCCAAACATAACTTTTATAACGTACATAATTGAATCTCCTCTTTTGCTCGGTTTAATGGCTAAGCCTTTAATTAAAACCAAATCCCTATGTAATACGCGCCCTTTCTCCTGAGCTAGCCAAAGCTGCGTAGCACAAAAGCGCGCATAAAGTTTTATAGAATTTCTTGTTTTACCGCAAATGAAAAAACAGGATTGAATTTGTTATTGGAACAAATGTTTATCTGGCAGATAGACAAATTCAAAACACCTCCCACCCTACGCTATAAGTAGGACGAGTTTTGTCTTTGATGAATTTAGCACATGTTAAGGGGAGATAACATATATATGTATGTACACCTAGGAGCTGCAAAAAAGGTAATTTTTGTGCATTTTTGTTAGGAAAACTATTTGAAATTTCGGATTGCGAGTTTGACTATCTAAAACTATACACATTTAGAAATATGTTTAATTTTTTTTATTTAAAAACACCAAAAATATACAATGGATATTGTGTGATCCTTGGAGCGTCGTAACAATATCTGCGTAAACGGTACCCACTGGCGTTTCTTTAAAAAACATCTCACAAACAAACCAAAAATATGTACTATAATCGCTCATCTCGAATCTACATAATAGCGAAATAATATTGAAGAGAAGGCGGATCCAACATGCTGACCGAAAATTTTCAACTTCAAAGTATTGTTATAAAATCGGGTCCTTTTTTAAGGGTCGCTGATCTCGAATATAAGGAATGGACTGAAATGTAAAGATGAATGATTGAACTTAAAAAGATTGCTAACAAAACGGGTCCCTTTATGTTTTGGGGTCGCTATCGCGAAAAAGGTTTCCTTCTCAAGTGTGTAGTATAAAATAATAATATAATACACGGTCATTTTTATAAATATTAAGTCTGTGAGTAGTTCTGGGACCGACAGGAAAAATTAAAAATTTCAAGAAAATAGTACCACCAAGTAAATTAATTAATTAAAATTCAATTAAGAAGATAGCTTAGAATTGTGATTAATTCCGAAAGGAACGGTGCAAATATAGGTGGCACATGTAATACCCTCATTGAGGGACAAAATAATTGTCCATGCCGAGAACAACATTTCTAAGAAAAGTTAAGGCATCATACCGTTCCCTGGCAATTAAGTAGATATCTCCCGTCTAGAGATGAGCGCAAAAACATACAAATAGATTGAAAGCTCAACTTGGGGAGACATAGCAATTTACAAAATGGATGACTAGCTATGACCCTATATCGGTTTCTCACATTCCAAATAGGAAAATTGATTAACATGAGCTTTCCAAGATATAAATTACTCTTAGAAATCTTCTCCTCCTCCTGTGAAGATAATGCCCTTCCTCACGCGACTTTTCAATTTTTCGGAAAAATTATTAATGGTCCACATCGAGAGATGCTCGACAGATTAAAAGTTTCGCATTAAGACCCGCGCAGACAAATTGCTGTTGCGGCAAAGTTGTGCTTGCTCTCTGATTTGCCATTAGTCAAAGATAAAAGTTTTCAGGAAGTATTTTGGAGTGGGTTGTTCGTCCTCCATGCAACTTTTGAAAAAAGCCTTACCGGGGAAGGGAGGTTCATCAATTTTATGATCCTCAACCCTTGCTGCGGAATGAATTATTGATTGATGCCAGGATCTGGGTGAGTTCAATACTCCGCGAAAGACAGCATGTGAAAAAGGAGCTCCCATTGATGGTTGCCCATTGACTTGGAAGGACTCATTAAATGAGTTACCCCTTCTAATTTTAACGTGGCCTTCCAGAGGTGAGCACTGAATGGTGTAGATAATTTATGACTGCGATACCATTAAGAGGAGGAAATTCAGGAAATCCCATTGCGATGCACTCAATTGGGGTGTTAAGAGGTAATCAGTTCACATTACAGACACTGCACCGAAAATGACTGGAAGCGAAGTAAAGTTGTAAAGATAATGATAATGGCACCTGCTGTCTTATTATTAGCAATGTACTCTGATGTAATTAGCACAGGGTGTTTTCCCCTGGTATCCACTTCTGACATAATGTTCATGATTTGGTTCACGAATTTCTGCTATAATTAAAATTTCATCAAAGCAGACAACAACCGTTATTAAGCTGAACCAACTAACCAACGGTACAAGTTGTGAGCTGGAATTTATTTATACTCGTTGCTTTAAATTTTCGGCATAATTAACATTTCCGAGGAAATTAATGAACTAGAACGCAAAAAAATTCGGTTTAACTCGAAATCTGTCACAGCCACGGAAATATAATCTATATATTATACATATATATACATAGTACATATATAAATTAAATCCTGTTCGTTCGATGTTCCATAACTCACGTATAGCGTGACGGAGTTTTAATTTATTTTGTTCGTTATTGCCTGTGGGTCATAGTGGAAAAAATCTTTTCTGGAATTTAAGATGGCGGATCCAATATGGTGCTGAATTTTCCAACTAATCGGAATCTTTGGGCACTGGGATGTTTCCGGATCGCTGATGACGGATTCAATATAGCGACCGAAAAAGTTAAAATTCAAGGAAGTGCCATGAAAATCCGCACCATTTGCGGTCACTTCGAATATGCCATCAAACTTTCCAAGTAGTGAGACCACATGCCGTGTCATATAGGAGCGGGGGTGAAATAAGGAGTAGTTGTAGAATGAAGAAAAATAAATTTACTAGCACTGTTGAAAAATATCTAAAAATTGGTGAAAAATGAGAACAGAAAAACATTTCGAAATAACGAAAAACAATTTTCAGCCGTGAAAATAAAATACGGTTTTTTTTTCGAAAATGAGGAGCAAAATTGAATTATCTCGGTAATTAAGGGACGTAATGTATTGTCAATATGCACAATGGAAGCGCCTTGGAGAGTAGTATAATTACGTAATTATATGAAGGTTTAATGATTAATTGTTTTTTGTAGTAAAATGGAATAAAGCATAATGAAGGTAGTTTACTTATTTTTGTTTCGAAAAAAAGGTGGGGCCAAGGATTTGAAAATAATTTTAGAAAATTGAAAACATGTGGGGCAATGCATGTGAAATTTAGGATGAAAATATTAATAAATGTAGAACCTGTGGGTGTTGAAATTGGAAACTTTTTTAGAGCGGTAAAAAGTTTACACCTGCCAATTGGAAATAAATGAAAAAATTGATTTATGAAATAATATACTTTCTAGAATACGATAATTGCCAGCCGAGCGGCTGGCTGTCGGAGAACTTTAAGCTGGGACTTGAGAGATGATATCCGTGGACTTGGTTTGCCTACACACTACATACGACCTAATTCCTTTTTTGTAAAAGCGCGTCAATGGTCCTGTTCCGATAACACTCCAAATGATCTCTTTATGTGTTTTTAGTTATCATTTTGGTCATTCAACTCCTAACTTGTCCAAAAGGCATGTTGAAGGCGGTAGTCTCATGATATGGGGTGCATTCAGGTCTCTTGGAATTGTCCCTTTTCCTTTCCCTTCCACTAGAATGGATAGTAATAAGTACCACTAAGTCTTAACTAGTCCCCCTATTATCTTATTCAAGAAATTTTCGTCGCATTCCTCTCACCTTTCAGCAGGATAATGCGAGAATACATGCAAGTAGGAGTGGTAGCTACGGTTAGTTTGCTGAAAGGACTATCAGCGTTCTGGACTGACCAGCATGATCCTCAGATTGCAATCCTACAGAGAATCATTGGGGCGTCCTAACTAGGACAGTTTATGCCAAAAATCGACAATTTTAAATTGTTGGAGAACTTAAAGTGGCAATAGATGAAGGGTGGATTTAGATATGATATACAATCTTTATGCAAAAACAACTGAACAGTCAGTATACCTCATTACAAATATTGTCTTATCGCCCCCTTTTAAATGTGTTGGCAGGATTAGGAATTTCTGGAAATGTCTGAAATATGTGGTGTGTTTAGTATTATGAAACGCACCTCACTTAGTATTCAGAACTTTGATGAAGCTGTGATAAAGAAAGAAATGTAGTATGATGTTGGTAAGGAATCGGCTCAAAAAATTTGAGCAATTGTTCCTTAAGGATTCAGTTAAAAACTTTTCTAAAAGGATGTGCCTATTTGCACCCTACATGTGTCAATGGTTGTGCGTGTTCGCGTACAGAATCCCGCGAAATGCATCGCAAATATCTATGAAGTAATATTTGCGTTTTTGTACCAATGTACCCCACTTTGAATCTAATTTTGAAATCACTATATCCGCTGATCGACTTTCCGCAGAAAAAAATACAAAAAAGAAGCACCAGTTTCTCTTCTTTGCCATAGGTTGACAATTTCTAAAAAATAGTATATCAGGGGTTAAGGTATTTAACCTTTAAAGAAATGCAAAATATCTCAAGAATATTGTGTCAAAATTCGTCGTCGATCGGAGTAAAATTGACGAAGATATGAGTATTTGAGTGTCCGTTGCTCCAGGCTGAGTTTATATATCTGCTCGATAGCTGTTGTCGGTCGCACTGTTGTGTTCATTTATACGTATATATAATCCCTAAATTTAATTCTTGATACAAGCATCTCAGGTAGCGTTGCGTATATTTGAGGCATGGTATATACATCAGTTGATCGCTGTATGCCTTGCTGAGCAGTAGCAAGTGGCAATAAAAGTTTGACTATGCTTCAGTGTGAAAAATTTTAAAGCGGTCTCCTGAAACTTGTTATTTTTGAAATCCGTGTTCATCATAAATCAAAATCTACTGGACCAATCGTTTTGAAATTTTGCACAGTACCTACTTCTTCACATAATTCACCAGGTAACCCTGGGAGCTTTTTTTTTTTTATTAATTATTAATTTTACAATAACCAATTAGCCGATTTTTTTATTGAAAAGGTTTAGGCTTGGCTTCCAAGTGCTTCGTTGTCGCATTGAAAACATTAAAATAATATGAGTCACGGACAACCAAGAGCTTAAAGGATCATTGATGATGTGAACTTTTTTTTCAGAAAACGCAAAAGCAACAAACATTATTCTTCATTCATTTTCATCTCGCTCAGAGCCCCCCTTCAGCGCATCATTTGTACCTTTCAAAGACTACTTTCGAGTGCTCAAACAAAATGTCATTTGCGCACGACAAATAGCTAAAACGGATTTGGCTGCGAGAAAACAAATTTTTCATTCGTTTTGCAACGCTCCAGTTCTTAGACGGATCAACTCATCCTCACATGTCCTCTTTCATTTCAGATATGGCAGGACTCACCGGGGGTGTTCTACAAAAAGCATCAAGGTCCGAAGACGGGGAAAAAACTACGCCACTGGTCATAGTGATATAGGGCTGGCAGACAAAGATTTATTGTTGAGCGCACGTGGAAAAAATCGTTAAACCGAAGGCAAGCCAAAAAGTCGTTCCGCTGCCATCTGACCGATACTGACCAGTTCCGTTTTTGTGGTGTGTGCTGAAAAGAACCGCATATCCGTACATGCCTCGCACGAGGAGTAATTTAGCGGATCCCAGGACCACTCGAGACGTGGCATAAAACGTGCTCGAAGAAGGGTTTCAGGCCTCGCCCGCACCCCGCCGGGGCTGACCATTAAATTCATCCACAATTCATCATTTATTTACATTTGACCGTCAGGGATTCGGCGAGGACTCTCGGAAGAATCGAAAATTTCCTGAACAAAGGCGAGTGGATAAAAGGGGGATTCGGCGCTCGGGTCCCAGAAATAAAGGGCAAACAACGGGCGCATCAACAAAAAGTCGATTTAGACTGGCTTAGAAAAGGGTAAGTACCGCATTTTATCTTTATCCTGTCCATGTGTCCGAAGGCGCAGAACAAGGGAAACGTCCTGTTAGACGGAAATAACTGGAGCCTTTCGCCGGATCCCCAGCCTTGTCGAATGAATTTTTATAAAGCCCTTCCCGCTGTTCGTATCAATAAATTTCGACAATAGAAAGTGATCCCCGAATGGGAGGGAATTACAGGAGCTGATGGCCATGTAAACGCTCCACCGGCTTCCGTTCGCTCTAAGTATTTCGGCTCGCAGTCCCTGGCCTTGGGCATATTATCTAGGAAATTGTGGAATAGTGTTTACTTGCATGTGCGGAAGGGTTCGCCCCACTCCTGTCGAAATACGGACCCTCTTCCGCAACGGGTAGTCGAAAGTTGTCGAGCTTGTCTAGTGCCTGGCCTCCTTGGATTTATCACGTTTGACCCTTTTAAGTCAAGGATTTACCTCAGTACGGCGTTCGCTGTGCTGAGTGCTAACTTGAGTTTTCGGGCAAAGACCGAAGGTGTGGAATTGATAAAATGGGCCACAAGGTTAAAAGGGTCAGCCCAGACTTCGGGGGGAGTGGATTTTGTGGCGAAAACGTCGCTTAAATTTATGCAGGAACCCTTGGCAATGAGTAAAATTACGAAAAAGAATGGTGGCTCCCTAATGGGCCCTAGATGGTTAATGCTTATAGTGAGAAGCTATGGTGTGGAATTATTTGCCTGCCATGAGGAAACCGATTAAGAATGATGACCAAAACATTCAAAAAGTTGGGGCCTACCTTAACTCGTTCTAAAGTTATAGGGTTGAAGTTTTTTTTAAGTTCGCGCTTTCGGATATTTTCTCATAAATATAAATAAACATGGACACGCACTGGTTAAAATGGGTCTGGGTTTAAAATCATTCAAATTGCTATAAACCATAATGTCCATAATAGACTTGGTATCAAAGAAGCTATTATTTATCAAATTTATAATATTAAATTTGGTATAAAGTATAAATAAGATTTACAATCTTCTAATGTGTACACTGTAGAGAAAGTGAGGCAAGCAGAATATTTAGGATAAGTTACAAAGAAGAAAAACTAACAAAATGAAAATAAAAAGAAGAATATAAATGAAAATATACAAACCGAACCGAAATTCTAAGTTAAAATTAAAGGATAATAAAGATTTGTCAAGATTCGTCAGATGATCCCACCCAAGAATAATATACCATGCAGAAAATGTACCGATTTACTCTAAATTAATAATTCAAAAACAAGTCGCTGAAATGTGCCCAAAACCTTTGGCGCCCCGAACATGACTTGGTAAGTCATTCCATAGGCGTATGACGTGAATAGTGTAGGAACCTTCCAATACAGATGTTTGCAACCGCCGCAAGATAAGGTCGTTGCGTCTTGATGAGTGAGATGACTGCAACAATTTGCCCAGGTAGTTCGCCTATAAAAAGGAATATAAAAATTCTGCGTTTAATGTATATACATATCTAATGAGCAACTGAGCAGTGAGATATGTTAAAATCTTCTCAGGCCATATACAAATCTTATGCAATCATTAAATGATACATTCAGTTTATGGGAACAAACAGAATCAAATTGACTGAAAATGAGTCGGCCATATAAAGGGTGGCCCATTTAAAAATTGGAATTCCCTTTTGTTATAAAAAAACGGCTCAATATTTTTCAATGGTTAAACATTTATTTGAAAGGTTGTTTTGTCATTTATTTATGAAAAACAATTTCGGTCAAATAACCACCACGGCTGACTTGGCAGTAGCCCATTCGGGCCACCAAATTTTTGAGTAGATTTTCGATTGTTTCGGGCCTTGTATCAGCAATAGCAGCCTAAATATCGTACTTGAGGACTTGAATTGTTTCTAGTTTGTTGGCATAACATTTATCTTTCACCGCTCCCCAAAGATAATAGTCCAACGGCGTCGCCGGCCAAATCACATCACCATTTTTGCTGATTATGCGATTTCCGAAGATAGGGTGCAAAAGATCGATTGTGGCGTTCGCTGTATGGCATATAGCGTCGTCCTGTTGAAACTAAATATCATCCAAGTCTTCGGCTTCAATTTCCCTGAAAAACCAATCGGCCAACATTGCGCGGTAGCGCTCACGATTGACGGTAACGATGGCTCCGTCTTCATTTTATGGTATGGTATGCTCTGCCTAATACATAAAATGTGAATTTGTTATTAGAGAAGAAATAATTTGAACAGGTTGATTAACGTTGACATTCCTTAAATTCGTGCACGCGAAAATGTGCACATTACAAATTACTCTGCTTAATGTAAAAGACTTCAATTTAGCCAGGCTATTTCCATTATTAATTTGGAGTGTAATTGGAACAGTCAGCTGATCCTATTTGATTTATCGTGTTAAGGAATTTTGTTTACAATTTAATAAGTGGCCACTGCAGCTATTTGCATTTCGAAATGGCCACTTGATTGGGTGCTTGACCAGCTTATCGAATTGCCCCGATTGATTTACATATGCAATTTGCATTAACTATCGAATCAGTTGAGGGTTTAAGCACATTAAGCCCTTTTAACCTCAATAATTCAACTATTTGTGTCGCACACATTTCGCATTTTCGCTTATTGATACGATGTCAATGGAAGTGGTTTTGCTGTTAAATTTTTCATCTTTCGCACGCATGTTAAACTTATTTCCCGATTACCACTTAACTGAAAACTACAGAGAAAACTGAAATAACGTTCATGACTGGAAATGTGAAGGTAACAAGAAGGATTAATTTTCGTTAACCTTTTCGTATTTCGATTTAATTTATTTTCTGCTTTTCAGTGCGCGTATCCGTCGACTAAAGTCAGAATATGATTTCATTTAAATGAAAAATTACCAAATGCTCTCCCGATTTCAAAGCTCAATTCTGAGAAATTTTGCTTTAGTACGTATATTTTAAATAATTTATATTATAACAACAAACTACACACCTTCTTTAGTTAACAATAAGAATTTTAATTTGCTATTTTTATTTAATTGTTACACATAAAATTATTAACATTTCAAAAGAGAAACGTTCCAAAGTTCCTAAATAATGAGAAAAATGATTACCTTATAGTTTGTAAACTAATATAATATCTCGCCACCCTGTATTTTACCCCAGCTTTTGCTTACATGGATTGAATGTGTATAGTATAGAGATTTGTTTGCCAAAATTTTTTTGCGATACCTTTAAGGGTTCAAAATTTATGGATTTTTTATCGTGCTCGGGCATTTTGTCCCACTCTGCAGGGCGGCCCGCCTAAATACTCGTATATTTCTTTCGAAAGTGGCCTGTTCTGAAAAGGTTGCCGACCCTTGCCTACATGAAAGGTGATAGGCCTTCTCTGTGCGATCGTAATATTCTTTTGAACGATTCTTGCTGGCGACCAGATTTTTCTGGCTACAGCTCGAATTTTTTGGAGCTGGTACTTGAGTAGAAGGTGCCTCTCAAAATTGTACTGTTTACACTGCAAGGGATGTCTAGGGTGAATCCACGTCGAATACTCTCGTGAAGAGTGCTGTTGTATGTATGTGAGTTCGTCGAGCAACACAAGCTGCTCCCAAGATCTGGTGATATCATCCACTTGGGTCCTCAGGAGCCGTGGGCCCGCTCTAGTGCCCCATTTGATTACAGATGATATAGGCGGTGGCCTGTAATTGTTTGATTTTAAGCAATTTACAAGTTTTGTTAAAGACGTCACTCAGTAAATTAGACCCTTAATCAGGAACAACTGGCTTATCATGCGGTTGACGCGCACGCATCTGCTACTGTCTCCGTATTAGGCAAAGGCCACAATGCTGCCATTTAGGTTATCCTGGAATGTTAATAGTATGTATATTAGGCAAGAAGGGCGGTAACTAACTGATTGCCCACGGTGGCAGTGTTAGACTGACTGTCGGGGCAATCAGCTAGGTACCGCCCGAGTTGCGTATGCTATTTTTCATTACAAGTGCGTCGGCGGATTTGTCGAGTGGATGGAAAGGGGGAGTTTTCTTGGGAGGGACGGGGGTTCTGCGGGGCGAATAATTTTTTTTTTTTAAATCAATTTTTTTGTTTTGTGTCAATATAAATATTAACATCAGAACATTTGGAGAAACGCAAATGGATTATTCCTCCATTTTAGATTTTAATTTTATTAACATTTTCTTTTTCTTCTTCTTCTTCTTATTCTTCTTTATCAGTCGATCGTTATAAAATGTTAATTGATAGTTCTTCAAACTTTTTTGGATTTTCACTGGTGAACTTTTCTATTTCCTCGAAATCTTCTATAATTTCCGGTTCAGGTTCCTTTCATGTGCTGGCCTGATTCGCGTTTTTTATTGTCTGCATTATTTTGCGTGACGTCTTTTCCTTATTTTTTATTGAGTCTTCAATATACGTAGCTGCCACAGCGTCTGACTTCCATCCTCCGTGTCTTTTAATTTCTAGTATATTTGCTCCAGCATCTGCAAGCAGTGTGGCCGAAGTTCTCCGGAATGTGTGGCCGATGTTGTAATCAGCCTCTGGTAGTTCTAAATACGTAGCCATAATCTTTGGAATTCCGAATGAATTTATCCCAATCACTTGATTAGTAGGTACCTACATTTTCCGTCTTTATACTGTAGAAAAATCTATATGTTGAAGCGTTTTGGGGACGCAAATTTGCATATTTTTTATACACCTCATAATATTGTTCAGTTATCACAAATGATTATGGTTTATCATTTTTAGTTTTTGGTATTTTCACCACGACTATATCATTTTTATCCATAATATCTTTGATAGTCATATTGCATACCTCTTGACGTCTACACGCTCCTTGTACCCCAAAGATTAACGTTATCTGTGAATGGATTAATATAATAAAATTGATTAAAATTTCAACTGTATTTATCTATGAATATTTTTCAAATTAATTTATTGTTCCAATCAAACATACCTTTATAACCAAATATTTGTAATCTGGAGCTTCATCCATAAATTTGGCTATATCTTCAGGGTTCAAAACCTTCGCCTGTTTAGTGTAATATCCTTTTTTCTTCTTCTTCAAGAAAGCCAGCAAATTTGAATAATCATAGATATTAATTTCATGTTTATTGATGACAGTACTTCTCAGCATGGAAAATGCCCATAAACTTGTCAACAAGTCAACTCGTCAAAATGCGATAAAAATACTGATACTGATTTTTTGCTTTGATTTCCATTCTATAAAATTCTAATAGGCATTTTCGTATTTATCCCGAGATTTATCCGGCAGTAAACTATTTTTCACTTTTTCTGCTTTCTTGAGAACATCAGATGGCACATCAATACTCCCTGAACTACTTGGATCACTATCTGGAACAATGGTATCCATTGTATTATTTACTTTTTTAAAACTTTTGGAATTACAATATTGAGATCGGAAACGCAGGGAAATTCTATTGCACTGAACTAGTCAAGATTCTCAAGAAGAGTGTCCTCTTTGCACAAATAATATTCAAAAAGATAAAGGATTTTGTTAAAAAGTAGTGGGAGAACATTTTTATGATCGCTCAAAACAGACGTGAAGAATTTCATTCTCGTTTATGGAGTTATCCCCTCTTTGCAGCCATGTTTTTAATTATGGTAAAATGGCTGAATTCATTTGATTGATATTCCAAAATTTAGTTGATAAGAATTATGCTGTATACATTTCTAAATATTTCGAAAAATATAGAAACAAATGCATATAAAATAACAAATCAATTCTGCAACTTATTCTCAAAATTAATAGTCTGAATTGGCACATTAGATTGAAAGAGAAATCCTCAGACGTCAAATGCGGAACTTGATTCGGTAAATATTGAGTAAATTATGACACACTGCTTCCCTTTTCAATCGCCCACTGAATAACAAATTTAAACTTCGTACCGTCGTCCTCTTTAAATCGTCAACAACCCGTCGAGGTGTCCAGGAAGACTCCACAAATGCTTCCGGCAGTCAATTAGATTTACATTATCGCCATCAAGCTCCTCTCACTCTTCCGAAGGCTGGCTGGCTGCCTCATCTCAAATTAAATTTGCATCAAATGAAATTGAATTCTGCCGGAGTCCATACCCAGCAGTGCATCAGGAATGATAGCGGGGATCAATTTAACGCTGAGTCAATTTTCAAACCGTCCCCGTCCTCGGCAGGCGGGCGAGAAAAGGTTGAAGAAGGCGCCGGCCGCCATTAAGTAGGACTCCTCAGCGCTGAAATATGACAAAGAAATAGTTCGAAAAAAGGTCTTTGAAAAATTCTTGCCTTTTTTTCCCTTTTTAGCTCTTCAACACTAGCAAAATGAGGCACAAAAGGGAATTTAATTTGTGCCTTGCGTCCTTAAAATTTTCAATTTCTCTAAAATCCCCCGAGAGGAACAATGCTGCAGAGCCCCGTATAAAGCAGTTGGGGCAGCAGAAAAAGATAAATTCAGTCCTCGGCTCCATTCTTGTCTCGTCAGAGGAATCACTTCTAATTGATAACCCTACAAGCGGGAGCAGAGCGCTCCTATCATTTGCCACTGCGCAACCTACCCTATTTTGCGAACGGCACCAGTTGGATTCCCATTTTTAGACCCAATTAAACCTGATTTGCAATTCCTCGGGTGCCTTGCCCGTGATTTTCCGGGCTCCGGCACTCTGCGTCTGGGCGAGGCAAAGCAAAGATGTCGCTTTTCTCTAGTTGTTTCCTTGGAACACTCCTTCTCTTTATTGGGACAACGTTCCGAACGACTCCCATATCCACAAAAGAGTCCTGGCAGATATCCATTGGAAGGATACTCTAAATGTCATGGGCTGAAACCCATGGGCAGAAATGACAGACCGTTCATTTTCTGGCTGAGGGAGCCCGGATAAAAGGTCTTTCCCCGGCCTAATCTGGGCCTTCTATTAGAGGAAACAATTTTTAATTGGACTCATTTACTCAGCTCGGAAAGAACTCTTCGGTGGTTCAATCAAATTGGGGGATTTTGGCCGTCTGACAGGCTCAGGAGTTTGAGTAATTGAAGGGATGCCGTGAAATTAATTTCAATTTCATATTTCAACTGAGACTGTCACAGCTTGCTGTCGTGGTGGAAATGGTCCTTATATTACAAATCACTAATCACGCCACACCCTTCGATTTAACAGGATCAGCTGCTTTCGTCGGTTCTTTCCGCTTTTTAGGCAGCGCTCGAGGATATAATTTTGCGTCCTATTGAAGTTCACTAGTGGTGAGTAGAGTTTACAGAACTTGTAGAGCTTTATTTCTTTTTTAATTTATTATAATTTCATGTTCACACCGTTCCAAATTTTCAATTGAATAGACAACTAATACACAACTTATTTACTTGCTATTCTCAGGAATCTACAGAAAATATCACGTGTATACAGGTTAAGGGATTTACCCTCTTTTCGGAGAGAAAAAAAAGGTTAATTGCAATAAATTGTTCGATAGGTTTAAATTATGAAAATTCATAAAAAAAGTATTACACTCAATAAATACACTCTTGAACTATATTAAAAAATTTGTTTTTATTCATTTTTGTGAAATTTTAAGCATGGAACTACTGGTCGAAAAATGATCCAAAAAACGAGAGGGGTGTGCGGCGTTGATGAAATCTCCGAGATGCATGGTCGGAAAAAAAAAGCAAGGAGTTTTAGGTTCAATATATTAATAGCTATAGCGCATTGGAAGCGACTTTTGATTTTTGCAAAATTGACAAAATGGCGGACATTTTTTGAAAAACCACGAAAAAAACATGTTTTTGTTCACCGTTTTTGGCCAAAAAGAAATTTTATAATCAAAATTTTGAAAAACCCCCTCCAAGAGCTATAGCTGTAGTCATAAAGAATGTTTGCTAAAAATTTGGTGAGAATCGGTTCGGTAGTTTCCGAGATTTCATCAACGCCGTGTCGAAAAACCTTATTTTGCGAAAAACGCGATTATAGTTTTGTTAATGACATCGTAAAAAATTTCACCTAAGCCTAATCAGCGATGCCTGGAGCATAAACTATGCCTTCTTCTTCCTCAAAATGCACATTTTCATCCAAAATAGCGTTCCTGCGATATGTTCTGGCTTCCTTGGAGGCATCAGTGCTGCGTCGGCCACACGCCGCACTTCTCGATTATTGATTATAAACAAACGCGCAGAGATGTTGTTATATCAAAATTTTAAACTCGACTAATTTTGAGATAAAATGCAGTTACACTGCTCCGATCTTTATAAAATTTTAATATGATATTTCTGTATATATATACTTTACGAAAATGCAATAAAAAAAATCGATTTATAAAGAGGGTAGATCCCTTAAATAATTACTTAAAATAGGGAATGCCATACAGAGCAAACATGTTTTGGACTAATACTCTCAAATTTGTATTTCTGATTATTTGCGCCTTGGTAACACAGTTTTAATAAAAAGTTTTTAAAATAAAGTTTTAGAACGAAAATCTTAATTTTAAACTATAAACGTGTTATTCTTTCTTCAACTTATATTGGCAGCCCCCGAAATATGCTTCAAAACAGTAAAGGCTTTTGATAAAAATCACATCTGACAAAACCTATATCTATAATTTTTTTAAATATCTCCTTTTTAAATGTTTTACAATTAAACATTCTAGCTGACCGATACTGTACGAAGTATTCGCACGGGTCAGCTAGTAAAAATAAGTTTAAATCTTCACTTCACTTCGTTTTCTTTGAAATATAATAACTCAGCACTGGTATAGTAAAGCGAATTTTTTTTATCCCAGCTTCAAGATTAACAAATCCGTCAACCTGATCTGATGTTATATAAAGACTAAATAGTTTTGTAACTTGGTTTTACCAAAAATTATAAAAGTGTCTCCCTCCACATTGACCATTTCGGAAACCCGATTTTTTAGATTTTTTAGATTTTTTACGAGACAGCTGTGATTGCCAGGAAAATAGTTTAATTGGTGCTATTCTCTATATCGAACTCTGGGTTGGTAGTCTAGAATGTAACCATCACCACATATTGTAATCTTTTTGTTGTGTTCATCATTTTTTCATATTCCTCAATACTTTTTTTTCAATTTCTTATCCTTTTTTGTATATATCAAATATTTATTTAGATTGATTGATTTTAAACACCTTGGAGGAGTTTTAAGGTCTGACTGATTGAATTCTTATTTGAAAGAAAAATTACCTATTTCAGTAAGCATCTCTTTGAGAGAAAATGACTCCGAAAGTGACGATAACATATCAATTTGTTAGTGGGAACAAACTTGGTTTTTGGGAAAACAAAATGTTGTTACTGAGGACCAATAGTGCCATGGGGTATTGCTCATTTTCGAACACGAGCCTTCTTTACTTCCTTATCACCAACTCAAATGTTGCTGGTATGTGTTCTAAAAAGGCTTGCTTTATTTATTTCTATTTATTTCTTCGTACAGAAATTATCGAGTACAGCTTATACCAACAGTGGAATAAGCAGGAGGAGCAAAGGACTAAATTGCAACCTATCATGATATCGTCGACTCCGTAGCGATGTAGAGTGAAAATACACACCGTACCCGTTCAATTATGTTTATCTTATTTTCAAGGTGATGATACCATACCGGCGAGCAGTATTCCAAAATATTTACTTAAATAGTCTGGATTAGAAGCTTAGAAGTACTTATAAAACGGAATTAGCTGTGGCCCGAAGTATGAACCCCACTAGTTTTGTAAGCTCTTTTGAGAACATCATTAATGTGCGCAACGAAAGTCAATTTGTAGTCAAAAAGTACTCCCAAATCCTTAAAAAAATTACTGGATTGAGATATTCACACACCAAAAAAAGACTTTTTAGACTTAAACGTAATTTTAAAATATTTACTTACATTAATGCACAGCTTGTTAATATTGCACCAAACTTCGAGAGCCATTAAGTCGTATTGTTGTAGAATGTCAGTCATTATTACAATCAATTGCACGGAAGATTCTATATTTGCAGTCAAGTCGTTTATAAATAACAAAAATAACAGCGGACCAAGAATGGATCTTTGTGGAACAACACAACACGCACTTCACGGTTAGATAATTAAGACAAAAGTCAAGACAATAGGGGCCTCTGTCAACCGTATCCTTCTAGTTTGTATAGAAGAACAGCTTGACATACATGCTTAAAAGCTTCTGAAAAATCTTTATAAATTAAGAGTGAAAAATGCATGTCCAACAAATAGTGCATTCAGATAATTTAAATTGTTTAACACGGAAAAGGCGAGTTTGCTTTAACTTCCCATACCATTCCTACCATTTATGTTAAAGGTCAACAGGTAAACCCCATTCCATTAATGGCCGCATAAACTTTGTTCTCTACCATAAATGCACAGAGAAAACGCTAAGTAGTCGTTTGCTTCGTACATTTCTATACGAGGCACGCTACATAAACCTTTCAGTTTACACGTAAACTCGGAATTGCCCAAGTGCTTTGCTTCGTTTTCAACTTCCAAACGAATTTTTCCCATAATCCAACTGGACGTGAATTCATCGTGAGTGTAAACAGCAACGAAGCAACTCATAATGTTGACCCTTGCGAAAGCTGTCCGGCTCTAATTACTTTCCAGCTTTGAGCAAATACACCTGGCCAGTTGCTGTGGCACAGGCCCCTCTTCCTCATCGAATACATATGCACATACATATCTACCTGGCTTTGAACTTCGGTAAGCCGGGAATAAATTAAGCATGATCCCGTCCTCTGCGCCCATAATTAGGATTCCAATCATCTGAACTGCATTGTTTCTGGTAGCACTCACAACACAAGTGCATATCCCGTGCGGCTCCACTTTCGGCAGTCGACAACCAAAATTCTGGTCCTTTCAGGCACAGCATCCGGAGACGCAGGCATCCTATTCAGGCACAGAAAACGAAAGCTATTTACTGACAATTGGCACTAACAGGCGAAAGGCCGAATTGATTCCTTAATTATGCAAATGAAATACGAGGACGAAGTTGTCGGTGCGCTGAATGCGAGAGTAAAGGGCGCAAAGGGCTTCCTCCATCTCATATGCTCCCGAAAAGCATCGTTATCCTGTAGCTGAGAGAGCAGGAAATTTTGCGAAATGTGAGTTAGTGGGGCGAAGTTCAAATAATTACAGAGCAGAAATAACCACTTGCTCCTTCGCCTTCTGAGCTTGTAGGAATTTACGGCAACCTGCCCGGCCTTAAATTAACAAATTCTAATTGCTATACCGATCCCAGTGGGTGCACTATTTCAAGATGGTATTGTGGGTGTAAGCGAATGCCACCCGCACCCACGGAGAACTACACGTGTAAAACTTTCAATTGCTCGAGAAGTTGCTTGTTGCAGCAATCAGCACTGAGATCAAATAAACCGGGAAGGGAATTACGCATAAAATTTCTATCACCCCCTTGCTCGGGGCAGCTGCTTTTAAAGAAGTTCCCGCGAGTAGACGCAATAAAAATGGTTTCACCCACCGAATAATTTTTCGTCGGTCCCCTTGTACGTCCACAAGGCAAGCAGAGGACTCTAAAAATCCTCCCCAAGATCTACATAGCTGCTACCACCAAGTCGGGGAATACACCTCGGATAAGAAAGAAATGATTAAATGAACTGACAAATGGCTTAATTGCTGCTTAGCGAAAAGCCCTAATAACACAAAAAGAGAAAAAAACGAAGGAAACCACCGAGGTCGTGGAGGGGGTAATAAGATGCTTGGCGAGGGGAATTAATTACACCCGAGGACAACGGTGCCCAGGTAGGAGCGCAGAGTGATAAAAAATGGATTTCGGGGGAAGATTACTTAAAAGTAATGGAATTTGTCCGAGCATTTTTTCGGCGGCTTCCGCTTTCATGCCGTGTTCCTGTCCTGTAGGTACAACTGTCTTGCCCGATTCTATCTTAGCCTAATAGCCCCTACCCATGGTGGGAGTAGAAAGTGTCCAGAAGCTTAAGGGAACCGCCAGCAGAGCATTATTCTGCGTAAAGCAGGTGTTTCGTAATAATTCATTGGGCTGTGCCGTGGAAGGTGATTTACATTACTTTCGGCGGCTTACTTAGGAAATGAGTTTTCCTAAGGAGGATGCCTCAGCTGTCTACCGGTGTTGCGGTGAAATTTATTAGATGATCATATTGCTAATTTGTAATTTTAAAATGGCTTTTGAAAACAAGCTAATTTGCATGAATTGTTGAGAAAGGCAAGGTAGCACAGGTAGAAGATATCTCCAGGCCCTGTGTCGTAAACATCTTCCTTTTAATGAATGAATTAGCACTTAAGTATATTACGAATATTGTGAAGTAATAGACACCTTATTTACTTTACATTATTATTAGAACAAACACGTGGTAAATACCATATTTCCCCATAAAAAAGGAAAACAAGAATTTTGTTGTCTATCTTCAGAAATACATGCATAATTATTAGTGGAGTGACCATAAATCAGAGAATGAAAATCATGCCGCTGTGAAAAGTACTATAAAGTCTTGCGCTATAATCCCGCGCAATAAATAAAATTAAAACATATTTTTGGTGTCATCTTTCGAGGCAACGTGCAAAGATCATGCCCCTGTCAGTAGTTATTTGAGGTTAAGTGTCACGAAAATCGGGTTTACACATATATACACTGCGGTGCACTTGAAGAGGTACACGGCCATAAATGGCTAATATGCGTAACACCACACGTACAGCTAAATGGATTTTTTAATAGGTTTATTCTTCTAAGAATTGCAATTAACGACGACCACTTTCTCCTACGTGGGAATTCTAGGAAAAAAACTATCTGCATACAAGAAAAAATCCTCATAAAAAAGCGGTGTATTTGAATAGGTACATTTATTATTTTGTAAGAAAAATTATATCTGTTTACATTACCTTTTGTTACTAACATGATTATATTAATTTAAGGAATAATAAGTATCATCATAAGTACTTTCAATAATGTGTTGGGCCTCCATTCTTATATAGTAATTAATTAAATGAGCCTTTCGGGCATACTGTCGAAGGTATTTCGTTCCAAGCAGTTAACATAAGACACCTTCCTTTAGTGCTTCAACGTTTTCAAACTGCTTGCCATTTTCATACACTTTACGAATGACCCATCTTCTCACATTTTCAATAATGTTGAGATCTGGAGAAAGGGATGGCCATTTGAGAACGGTGATATTTCGGGCCCGAAACCACTCTGTTACTTGGCGAGCGTGTGGACAGTGCGGTTGCTCGTTGAAGAAGGCTGATGTAGTTCGTAGCATCTTGCCTACCAGTTAATACTAAATACAAGTTCTAAAGGGTCATTATAAGTAATTGCTCCCCATACCACAACCGATCCTTGTCGGCTATGATGTCGGCTCGAAAACCGATGTTATTTCCGTAGATCGTGGAAATATTTAGAAAGTCCATCAGGTCCTACTAATGAAAAGCGTTTTTCGTCAGTAAAAACAGCACTATTCCACTCCTGTTTCCAGCTGATGTGAAAATTCTAGGCGAGCAATTCGGTGGCGTTGTAGAAGAGCCGATTTTTCTTCAGTCGAAGACGTCTCACGTTGGGGTTTACCTTAGTAGTCCGCCAAACAATACATACGGTAGCTGAGATTCCTGTTTGTATACCAAATTGTCGAGTTGATTCTAAAGAGTTTGAGACAAGGCGTAAAATATTTCTCCGTTCTCGTTCTGTAGTGGCTCTAACTACTCGTCGTTTATAGTGTGTCCCATAACCTTCTGGATTTTGCAAGAATGAACAAACAACGTTTGCGCTACGATTAATTCTACGAGCTATTTCTCTACAAGAATATCTTTCTTCTTTTAATGCCCTTATTCTACCAATTTCTTCTTCAGGAAGTTGGTGTTTGCGCCCCATTTTATTTCCACTAGCTATAGGTACTATAATATTTGGTAATCCACTATCTGTTATTTCATCTCTGTACTGAGAAATAGCACCAAATAAACTGATGCACCTATTCAAATGCACCGCTGATATTTTTTTTCAAATTCCCAGATAATGGGAATGTGGCCATAATCAATAGCAATTCTTAGAAGAAAAAATCTATTTAAATAAAAATTTACCTGCCGTATGGTGTTACGCATATTTGCCATTTATGACCGTGTACCTATACAGATTTTCTACAGACATGTTCCGGCAACTTTATAATTACGGCTTGAAAAAATAAAAAGCCAAACTGACTTATTATTCCTGGCTCTAGAAAAAGTTAAGTCTCTGAGCTGGTTTTTCTTTTCTTCAAATTATAGTCTGTTAGAAATAACAGGTTAAACATTGCTTTTTTAGAAAATCCTCAATTTTGAGGAGCTTAGCAGGAACAAAACGAGGGTTTTATACACAACATATGGATGTGGTTTTTTAAATTATACGGTTACAACTTCCCTCATCTTTAATAGGTTAAAAAGTGAAATATACCAGTTATTTTCGAACCCTGGTTTAAATTGTATTCTTATGTAAAGAATTTGTGTGGTCTCCGATGAGATTCGAACCGAAACGCCTGACTTCTAGTGTGAACACGTTAACATTGCTCCATTAGACACTTCATATCTGCTGAATTTATAATCTGAGTCTTGAGAAAGGAAAACCATTTGAATCATTTGGGATTCTAACCCGGGACCTCTAAAACATTAGTCCAATGCTCTAACCATTGATCTACAGATAGCCTCGTGCTTATAACACTCGCTTAAATCAAAATTGATACTTTTAAAATATTTCAACTGTTATTACCTGTTGAAAACGACACTTTACTCAATTTTTTCCGTAACACCAAAAGTGAAAGGGCCTGCGGGGGAGAGTGTGAAAAATAATAATAGAGAATTTACTAAAAAAGGAAAAATTAAATAATATTATTGAAGCAAAGTATTGAAACACTAACGGATAACCTGATATGTATAAATACAAATAATACACCAAAAAAGGTGACACATCATCAAAATAATTATCTATTAATACATAAGTCGATACATCCGCTTAAATTGGCTTTCAGGTTTGGCATTTTAACATTGTACCATATTAAACGAGTGCACCTACCCCCTCGCTTCACCAACATTTTGGGTGATTTTGGACCTCCCCTCGTCTATTTTAACAATGAAGAAATTGTCATTTTTAATCAGTTTCTACTGTTGAAATAACATTTGAAGATATTGCATTTACAGTCCATATTCTTAATTTCAAATTGATTGCACCCCGATTGTTAAAACAAAAATGGTGACTGTTAGACCAAAATTAACATTAAATTTGTTGGTTTAATATAGAACTCTGTCGTTTTTACAGTCCTCTCAATGACTTCAAAATCCAGGCAACAATCTGACATTCTACTCTTTTGCGCCGTGCCTGGGTTAATTTCATATTTGCCCTGAACCGTCTTCTTTACAGCTAAAGGCAATCAATTTAATATTTTGGAATTCTAACGTGGAGACCAAAGTTTTTAACGAGACATTTATTGACGTCGCTGGATTAAGTTTACTTTAGTAAACTACAAATATGTTAGGGTGTAGTACCCGGAGGAAATGATATGAGTTCAAACGAAACATTCAATAGAATTGGTAAAGTAGAAATTCAGATAGGTCCACAAAGTCATTTAACGAAGTCGACATAAACTTGCTCAGTACACATGATTTCATAGCCTTGGGCTTTGACGGATAACGAAATAATCAGAGATTGCAAAAGTGAAGCAGAAAAGGCAAAGATGGTCTTCTGTGAAGTTCCACAAAAGGATTGTACTCTGGCTTGCTGATTTGCATTGGTGCCAGGAGCACTCCAAGCGTTTAATCCACATGTGGCGGATATATTTGCTGAACACCCTTTTGATGCTCCGTAGTACTCCCTTTCCCTTATGATGTTCGAACTGAATGAAGGAAAGAACACGTCTATGCAGATCTGCCAAAGGTCAAAGGTTTGTATGCAGTTTATTCGCATTCTTTGTTATATCATGCAATTGGACTACTTTTGGTAAAAGGTTCCGCGTGTCATTGAAGCTTTGTAGAAATGAAAGGAATTTTCTGATCTTATTCGATTTAGTCGTTCATTCAAGAAATGTTATTCTAAATGTTGTGAATTTCACATTTGAGAATATACATATATGTTCCAGCTGACAATATTTATTGTTGATACTTTTTATTTATTAACATTTTGCAATTTCATAAAGATTTAAAAAAAATGTGTTCTGTAACTTGCTTTATAATTTCCATTTTGAGTGGATTTGAATTCTTTTGGAAACATAACATTTACAAGACATAGTATCATAGACAAATAAATATAAAGGTTGCCCAACGCGAACAAAATGTCTGAGAGCTCCACAGCGATGCCTCCCGACAAATGATTTGTGGGCTGGTAAACGCGTGAACAATTTTATAGGTATTTTAGGCATCGCGTCGCTGATCGTTCGATACTTTGCAAGAAAAATGTAGATTTTCTAGGGTGTAGAGTAGGGTGGAGGAAAAAAAAAATTTTAAACTTTGTTACTCCTGTATCACCAATGGATGATCGACATTCGTAGAGATATAAAAATAAAATTCCAAGTTCCTACGTTTGCATCTTAAGGTGTCGCATCAAATTTAAAAGTTAAAGAAAATAACAAAATTTGTTTTTTATAAAGTTTTTATTTGAGACAAACTATTTATCAAAATGAAAATATTGAATCTTGAAATTAAGTATAAGTACTTATAAATATACAAAATATATTAAATAAAAGCATTTTAACATTCGGAAGCTGAAGCTACAGACTCTTCTTTTTGCTTAAAAAATTGTGATTTTGTGTCAAATACTGGGTTGTCTTGCCTTGCCTTTATCCTCGTGCGAATGAATCCATCTCTTGCCTCCGGCCCACAAACAGATGAAGAAGCCTCAGTAACGAGCTTGACGCACCGTTCTACTGCCTGAGTGCGGCAAGGATACTTTTCGATTTCAAATAATTTGCCACCTGAGGAAATCACGCTTGAAATTTCTGCGTCACTATATTTCATGGTCATCGGAGGTTCTGTTATTTTTTCATTTGACCAGTCAATCAAATCATAACAGGCGGACTGAAAAGTTCGTAGGCTAGCATAGAAAAAATTATTTTTTTGATAGAATTTGATTTTATTATTCAATATAGTTCCCTTCGAGGGCGATACAACGATTATAGCGGTCATACAATTTTTCGATACTATTTTTATAATACGATTTGTCTTTAGCCTCAAAATAGGCTTCAGTTTCGGCGATTACCTCTTCATCGGCGCGAAATTTCTGTGGAATTGCATCCGGTGTGAAATAATCGAGCCATGTTTCATCCATCGTCACATATCGACGCAAAAATTTGGATTTATTACGATTGAACAGCTCCAAACACTGCTTAGAATCATCGATGCGTTGTTGTTTTTGGTCGATTTTGAGCTCCATCGCGGCACCCACTTTGTACAGAGCTTTCTCATATCCAAATATTCATTCACGATATGACCAACACGTTCCTTTGATATCTTTAGCTATCAGCTTCAGCTTCAGCTATCTCAATCAACTTCACTTTACCGTTATCAAAAATTATTTTGTGGACTTTTTTGATGTTTTCGTCGGTAATAGCCTCTTTGGGGCGTCCACTGCGTGCATCGTCCTCATTTCGCCTCGTTTAAATTTAGCAAACCACGTTGCAAAGTCCAAATAATGTTTATCAAGCCAAGCCTTGGTTTCAACAGTATTTTTGTTCGCCAAAAAGCAATGCTTTATTAACCCACGAAATTCCTTTTCATCCATATTTTCAAAGTAACAAAAGTTCTTTCACTAAAAATGCTATAACTCAGATACTAATAATACAACAGCTGTCAAATTTATACAAACGTCTTTTAAAGGTTAGGGCTAACTAAAAATCATATGGATTTGATACTAGTAGAGCCATCTATGGGTCAGCCTACGAACTTTTCAGCCCGCCTGTTGTTAATAATTCGATGCATCGATTTTAAGATTTGGGAGTTGAAATTCTCTTACTTTCTTTCCTATAAACTCTACGAAGTCCTAGTTCCCTTATGTGAGACTCATGATCTTGTAACATTGCTAATAGTATGTTTTCTGGATATGCAAAGAAGGAATTTCTCTGAAGCGACTGAGGTGGGATCGGATATTCCATAGTTACCTCACAAAACTAAACGATAAAAAGCCAGTTATCATTGCTGGCGATATGAATGTCGCACATAAGGAAATCGATTTGGCAAATCCAAAAACTAATACAAGATATCCAGGATTCACTCAGCAGGAGCGAGATGGGCTGACGAAATTACTTTCCTTGGGATTCGTGGATTCCTGTAGGTATCTATATCCAGATAAAAAGGATGCTTACACATATTGGTCCTATATGGCTTTAGCTCGTGACAGAAATATCGGGTGGCGGCTGGATTACTTTATTGTATCCGAAAAACTTATTACAAAAGTCGTCGATAGTTTGATCCGCTCACAGGTTTTGGGCAGTGACCATTGCCCTATAACTTTGCTTTTAAATTTATGACTTACTAAAGTAAAAAATATCACAAAAGAGGCGCAACATACGTGTGGTGTTTTAAATAAAATTCCAATTAATTGTTACTAATGTAATATCCACATGTTCTTTTTAATACAAACAAAATACAAATTTTTAATATGCCATAATCTGATTGGTCTATTTTTGTAATCTAACCTGGGATGAGATCAAGGGCCGGGCCGATAAGGCGGCCGGGCCGATATGGCCAACATTGGGGGACCCAGACCCTGCAAAAGACGTCTGTTGCTCCGCACCGCCGAGGCGATCATGCTCTACGGAGCGGAAGTCTCGGCCGACTCGATGCGGTGGGAGAAGTACCGGAAGCGTATCCTTGCGGTACAACGCCGTGCGGCCCTCCGCATCGCGTGCTCCTCCCGTACGGTCTCGGAGCCGGCGGTTTTGGTGGTAGCGGGGGTCATTCCAATTGACCTCTTAGCCAGGGAACGGCAGTTCGTCCACCGGGAGAAATTTGTCTTGGGGGGGAAACATCGAGGGTGGCCCGAGCCAGGACCATTGCGTCCTGGCAAGCGCGTTGGGATGGGGAGGCGCGAGGCAGGTGGACAGCTCGGTTGATCCCGTGGCTGGGCACCTGGCTGGACCGTCAGCATGGTGAGGTTGATTATTACCTCACACAAATGCTGACGGGGCACGGGCACTTCCGGTCCTTCCTCTATAACATGGGGAAGGTACCGAGTCCGTGCTGCGCCTACTGTGATTCCCCATCCGACTCCGCTCTCCACACATTCTTCGAATGTGTCAGGTGGAGGGCGGAGCGGGTCGACCTG
This sequence comes from Neoitamus cyanurus, assembly GCA_947538895.1. Taxonomy (NCBI): domain Eukaryota; kingdom Metazoa; phylum Arthropoda; class Insecta; order Diptera; family Asilidae; genus Neoitamus; species Neoitamus cyanurus. Next base: position 14,454,635 of record OX384547.1, read on the forward strand.
GAATCGGTGACGGGCAGCATAACCCCTGACAACTTAGTCGGGGTTATGCTGCAGTGTGACGACTTCTGGCGGAGGGTTGCCTCGTTTGTGAGAGGGATCCTCCGCCAGAAGAAGAGAGACAACAACAGGGGTTCCTAAGGGGCCCCTGTTGGCTCCGTGGTTGCGTGTTAATTTATTTAACTTATTGGCGTGTTTGTCTGTTTTGGTGACAACGGCGGGTGCTCTCTCGGGGACACCCGCTGGCTAGTTCAAGAAGGGGGTGCCGACAAAAGCAGGGGTCTCTTAGGGGCCCCTGCTGGCTGTGTGAATGGCATGCATGTTGCATGGAGTGTTGTGTGCCTGCGTGGGCGGGCGAGTCTACAGGGCTCCACCCCGAAGTAATGTCTAATAAGATGGTTCCGGGGTGGGCTTCCTGGAGGGGGGAGCGGGGTTTTAGCCGGTAGGCCTGGCCTTTGGTCAGGGGGTCCGGCACAGGGGTGGCTCCGGCCTCCCCAGTGCGTAACGGCATTTCCCCGCTTCCCTACAAAAAAAAAAAAAATTTTGTAATCTAACAGTTATGGGTCTTGAAAATACTAGTCGCATTCTCTCTAAAGATACAAATAATATTTCAAAACTTCCCGGATCTGTGTTAGAGAGCAGTTAGAAGATATTTATTATGTTATTATTGTTCGAAGGCATCGTTTGCTGTCCCTTCTGGATTGCGACCAAAAGAGATTTTCTGTGCCTAAAGCCCTACTTATTTAATCCCGCCTCAATTCGTCACCTTTATAGAAAGATATTATCACCAGGGGTCGCATTGGACACCTCCCGCGGGCTTATGATGGCAGCTCAGACAGACAGCTCAGACAGATGGTCAGACAGACAGCTCAGACAGACAGCTCAGACAGACAGCTCAGACAGACAGCTCGGACATACAGCTCGGACATTTCGGGACACAATAATAGAAACCTCTAGTGGAAGGCTATTTATTTTTATTTATTTATCTACCTTCTGTTTTGTTGGGAAGGTAACGCAGGTAAAACTTTGAATTTCCTAAATGATATGTCCTGTCGTTTGAGACTAAAGTGGCTTTAGTACAAATTAAAAGGAGTAAATCCAGGGGTAACCAAAATTAAAAAGATAAAAAACATATTTCATAAAGTGCCAGAATAATTAAACACACCGGATGGATGAAGACGACACAAGGAAGCTAGAAAAGGAAAAGAGAAAAATATATTCGCAAAGGGGAAATCATGGAGAGGAAAACACATATAGACTAGGGCCGTAATTTTAATGAGAAAATAAAAATTTGCTTAGCCATATTGGACGTTATGTTGTTATTGCTTAATTATACTCGAAAAATAAAAAAAATTATTATCTACAGTACAAAATTATTCCCTTTTCCCATATTCGACTTTTTAGATGTAAAAATTCCCACGAATTGGGAAATTTCCCACGATTTAACATCATTGATCCCAAGCCGAGTATTTTTCTGAAACGGTTTCACGCGTGACGTAGGGATGAGAACGTACCCAGGCACAGTTAAAAGTGCCGAAGTGAGTGAAGTGATTGTGCAAAAGTTCAAGTTTATCCTGTTTCAGATAGACAAAATGCCGCCAAAGCGAAGAGACCGTGGTGCGGTGGAATCGGAAGACAAAAAAGGCTCCAAGAAGCCGGATGCAGGAAATGGTTCGGCGGAGTCAGTTGAAACGGACATAATGCCAAGGCGGATTCTGTGATCAAGGACCATCATCCAGAAGAAAGGACCATCACCACGCCGCGGAAGGCCCGCTGAAGGAGGAGAGTCTCAATCTGCTTCAGATGTAGCTGGAATTATTGCCGCCAAACAAGACAACGAGAAAGAGCTGAAGGAGAAGATCACTTCGCTTCAGGTTGATAACGATAAACTGCGCAAAGAGATTGAAGACCTGAAGGCGATCATTGAGCGGTAGAAAAGGAGCAAGACTTTGCTGGTTGAAGCATCTGAATTTCTAGACAACCGAGCGCAAAGTGTGAAACCTCAGGGTGCGGAAGTTACTTATTCCAGATACAAGCACAATAGTCCATTCAAATTATATTATGCAAATTAGATCACACAGGCACTTCTTTACCTTACTCAAACAAGGCAGCAGATCAGCGCAGCAATCGTATGAACCTTCAGTTGCCTTGTTGGCGCTGAACAACTACGACTTCTCCTGCGTCGAGCTCGCCGGTTGCCGTCGCACATGTGGAGGCATCGCTGTGGAGCTCTCAGACATTTTGGTCGTGTTTTGCTTCTTCGAAGTGGGTAACCTTTATATTTATTTATCAAAGATAATATGAAACAACTCGCCAAATTTTAAGAGTATCATGGAATCGATGAAGTAGCAGCATTCTTCTCATTAAAATGTTAATTATTTATTTTTGTTTACGCATCTACATACATATGTTGTTTCTATTCCCACTATTAATTTTTTAACTAAGAATTATTTTATTTTTTTTTCAATAACGTCTTATTCACAAAATTCTGTGTAATCTGTCTAAGATTTGTTTTATTTAATATCTCATTATATTTTGTGTAGTTGCTCTTTGAGCGTTCTTCAATCTTCGGAAAATGTTTTAATATACATAAAATTCCAACAATTATTTAAACTTAGATACATTCTTTGTTTTTGGTTTCTGCTCTGCTAAAAGCATTCTCGTGAGTCTGAGTGCCATTTAAAGCTGGGATACTACGAGTACATAAATTGCTTTATCAGAGTCGACAAAGCAAATGATGTAGAACCGCGAATAAGTTTAGCTGTCACGTAAAAATCCAGAAGTGACAAGACAAATAATGCTAGCCATGCCAAGTCAGGGTGGATGAAAACTTTTTCCCAACGTCCGCAAATTAAATGACAGGATAAAAATGTGGTTTCTCGAATAGAATACAGCACAGTTTTAGTTAATTAATAATCAGATTTATTCAATTCAGAAATTCAGAAGTATCTTAATTATTAATCATAGATAGAGGGATTATCGCCCGGATCAAAAACTCGCGTTCCGGTAAATGTACGATATCATATTTAATTCGGCACCATTTGATTATAATATTCGTCCCGGCACAAAATCACGACGAAAATTAAGTAAGTCCAAATTTCAATGTTCAGCAATTAAACGATACTATGGTTTCCTCTATAGGTTTCGGCACGGCCCAGCAAACACGTCCGATCAGCGTAGAAAATACAACAGCAGTGATCTGCCTAACTAAAACTTGCATCGCCCGAGAGTTTCGCATTAAGCCTAGCGGTATGTGGAAATGCATTGGGCTGCATTTGGGCTATTTTTGGGAATAGCGGTCCGACTGCAATTGAGCCGGCGTTTGAGCTGGAGCCGCTTATTTGTAAAAGAATCGATGCGGTTAGGCATCGATAGAGGAATCCCACATCCGGCCATCCTGCTTATCGTCGGTCCCCGGCGCCTCTGCCTCATCTTCCTCCTCACTCTCAAACTCGCTGTCGTCATCGTGTGACCATGGCTTCATGAAATCGGCAGATGATGATGTTACATTCGGCCCTTCATGATCTCCAAGTTTTGCGACATCATAGCGATCTTTGGCTTTGACCTTTATGACCTCATATGGCCCTAAGAATTTTGGGAAAAACTTCAGCCCCGGCCCAAACTGAGTCTTTTTGATTGCCACTAAGTCATGCACATTATATCGCCGCGCAGGTTTTCTTTTCCTATTGTACGATTTTCGATTCTCTTCCTGCAGCTTCTGCATGGTTCTACGGGCTTCAGTTCTCATTTCTCCCCTCATTCTATCAAAATCGAGAATCAGCTCTTCTTCCAAAAGCTCTCTCAATTCCAGATCTTCTCCTCGATGCATCGGAACACCCAACATCAGCTCAAAGGGAGTCCTGTTTGTAGCTCTGGACGACGTGCTGATACCACTTGCGCGGGTCATTTACCGACAGCTTCGATATGGTGGAAATTACAACCTGGTTCATACGCTCCACCTGCCCATTTCCCCTATGAAGACCGGTGGTGATTACGACGTGACTTATTCTTCTCGCCTCACAGAATTCGTCAAACGCGTTAGAAGTGAAGGCTGTACCACGGTCTGTCACTACCCTATGTGGATTTCCAAAAACCTCACTCTGGAGATCGAGCTTCCGCAACACTTCCTCCGACGACGTCGACTTCACAGGATATAGCCAAGTGAATTTGCTGAAAGCGTCGACTACCACGAACAGGTAGTTATACGACTTGGCGGTTGAAGGCTACTGTCCCAAGTGGTCAATGTGGAACGTGTGGAGAGGCACGTCCATTTTATCGATAGCGTGGAGATATCCTTCCTGTTTGCCGCGCTTCCTCGACGCTAGGATACATGCGACGCAATTGGCGACGATTTCTTCTGCTAGCTTTGCGACCTTAGGGATGAAATACTCCTGGTTTGTCAGCTCTATCAGGCGTCTGGAATTAGCATGTCCCTCGTTATGTAAGAATTTTAGAACTTCCCTTTGCAGCTTTTTGGGTATCACCAGCAAGTCCCTCTATTCGCAGAATTTATATAGCACATCGCGACGCAGAAGGTAATCCTCATATGGCTTGTTGTCCTTTAAAATGGTCGTAATTAGTCGGCAATTTTCATCGTTTAACTGGGCCCTTTTTATTCGCTGCAGCAGACCATCTTCTATCGGCAAAACTGTAGGATATCTACTGAGCGCATCTACAGTGGGTGATCAATGAATTACGATCACCTTGAAAATTTTTGCGATTTCGACTTTAATTAGCTCGGGAATTTACAAAATTGAAGAAAAAACTGTTTTTTTAAATTGAAACTAATGATTTATTCCTCTACTACAGTAAATTCAGTGAAAGAGACATTCTGTGCTAATATTTAGTAAAGCTCCCCTTTGCTTTCAGAAGCTCTTTAATTCTACTTGTCATACTTTTAATATTTGTTATCACTAAGTTCTTAAAATCTAAGTTATTTTCCCATACATCTGTAATGTTTTCTTTTAACATATTGATATTACTATTCTGCCGTTGATATACTAGGGTTTTCAGATGTGCCCAACAATTTTCTATGGGATTCATGTCCGGTGAATTCCCTGGCCAAGGTAAAACCATGATTTCCTCCTCGTCAAAGTAACTTCTTATGGATGCCGCTGTATGGCAAGGTGCCCCATCTTGCATGAACGTGTATTCTGATCTTCCGAGGGGTAAGGAGTCCATAAATGGAATAAGTTCATCCTGTAAAATAGTTTTGTACTGATTCTGCCGAAGATTCCCTTCTACAAAACGCAATGGTCCTGGTCCCTCGGATGTTATACAACCCCATATCATCACTGAGGGGGATGTTTCACCCTTGTTACCACGCATGCTTGATTGTATTTTTCTTGTGGTCGTCTTCTGACAAATTGGGTTGATTCCGTCAAGGCCTCTAACCGACACTCGTCGCTAAAGATAACCTGTGAAAATTTAAAAAAATCGTATTACCAAAAAGTCAAATATTAAGCAATCTGTTAGTATCAACAAATTTTATTTTTTTAATTTACCTTATCCCAATCACTTTCAGTATAGTTCTTATGAAGTTTCGCCCAAATTAACCTTTTCTTCTTCATCGCTTCTGTTATTCTTGGCTTTTTAGCGGGACGCCTACATTTTATATTCGCTTCGTAAAGTCTTCTTCGTACTGTAACTGCAGATAAATTGATTCCCTCTTCTCGTATTGCTGTATTTAACGCTCTAATAGGTGCATTACGATGTTGTAGAGCGGTACTAATAATTTTTCTGTCCATACGGGGTGTTGTCTTCCGTTTTCGACGGCAGTTTTTGCGTTTATTTGCACGTGGAGACAGTCCTAATTCCAGATTCTTTGCAATTTTCGCTACTGTTCCGTAAGAAATGCACTCTTTTCGGGCAATTTCGCGATAAGAATAAATATTTTGTTTCAACAGCGTTGAAATTGCAACTTTTTTTAAATCACTAATGTCTTTTGCACGGCCCATTATTAGCACTTTTCAAAAAATCACTTAATTTAAACTTTAAGATGGTAAGCGTCTAATTTAATCACTTTATTAATTTTTTTTGAACGGAACTTCACTTTAACTTATCTACGAACAATTTCAGAATAGATTTGTTTAGAATATCTCCGTATATTTATATCTTATTTAAGTAGGCGGTACTTCTACCTAAGATAGTCATTTAGGCGAAATGGACCTACCTCTTCTTTCTTCGAAAATAAGGGTTTCTACCTGCTGACAAGTTTATTAAGGAATATGTGTTTTACCTTCAGAAGTTACCCGGAACACATTCCGACGAAGCTGACAACTAATTATTCTATATTAGCATCATAAAGCAATTAGTTTTAATATTTTCTAGAAAATATGTTAGTGATCGTAATTCATTGATCACCCACTGTACATGCCGCATGAGTGTCCCCGATTTGTCGTGCACGCAGCAATCGTATTCCTCCAGAAACAAAGCCCATCTGGCAATTCGAATACAAAGTTCCCTTTTTTGCATGGTTAATTGGAATGCCTTACAGTCCGTGTAGATCTCAAACCTCAACCCAAGCAAGTAGGACCTCAACTTCTTGAGAGCTTTCATAACGGCCAGAACTTCGAGCTCATAACTGCTGTAATTCTGCTCACTCCGCGAAGTTTTGAAGCTCAAATAGAAAACGGGGTGGAGCTGACCGTCGTTGCAGTGCCGCTGGAGTAACACAGCTCCGAATCCCTCTTTACTCGCGTCCGTATGCAGCTGAGTCTCTAGGGCTGGATTAAACAGCTTGAGGACTTGATCTCCACAGAGTATATCCTTCAACATTGTAAAAGCGTCCCGCTGAGCTTGACCGAACGTGAAAACCGCACCTTTTCTAGTTAGATTCGAAAGGGGCTTCGCGATCTGAGAAAACCTCGGCACAAACTTCCGAAAATAACTAGTGAGACCGAGAAAGCTCTGTAGGTGTTTGAGATCTTTGGGGACTGGAAAATCCTTAACCGCCTTGATCTTCTCCGCCGACGGTTTTATGGCTCCATCCTCTAAAAGGTGACTCAGAAACTCAACTTTTCTTTGCAGGAATTTACACTTCTCCCACTTGACGAGCAAACCATTTTCTTCGGCGACCTTTAGAACCATTTTTAATCCTCCGAGATTCTCCCTCTTATCCCCCGCAGGGATTATAACATCGTCCATGTAAACGAACAAAATGTCTTTAAGTATTAACGCTCGAAACACGGTATTGACGAATCTTTGAAAGACGGCTGGCGAACCGAACGAGACCGAACGGAACTTTTAGGAATTCATATTGTCCTTCAGGCGTGACAAAGGAGGTATATTTCTGGCTTTTTGGGGCAATATCTACATGAAAAAAACCGTTACGCAAATCTAACGTGGTAGAGACTTTGGCTTTGTAAAGGCTTTGCAGAACGTCTTCAATGTTCGGCAAAGGATACCGATCCTTCACAATCTTGCTATTAAGTTTTCGGTAGTCGACACAGAGTCTATATGAACCATCTTTCTTGTTTGCTAGGACTACCGGGCTCGCGAAATCGGAATTACTTTCCTTGATGACGCCTTCGTCTAGCCACTGGTTTATTTGCTCACGAACGGCCTGTTTTTCCTTTGAGGCTAATCTCCGCGGTTTGAGGTAAATGGGTAATTCGTCGATCAGTGAAATGTTCATCTCTACGCACGACTTTTCTGGTCTAATGGGGTAACACTGTTTTACTAAATCGGATATCTCCCGTGAGAGTTCGTCCTCCTGGCCTATTCCAAAATCCTTCAGCTTATCCTCCTTGAGTAACTGGACTACGTTGATACGTCGAAGGAAATTGTCGTCCGTTTGCTTCGGGTTAGTTAACTGCACATTTCCTTCTTCGATGATAACAGTGAAATCCTTCAGAACATGCTGACCTATCAGCAAATGATCAGGGAGCCAATCAGCTGGTACAACGTGCAGCCTTGGTGAACATTGATTGCTCTGGTGGTTGACACAAACCTTAACCGAGCCAAGAGTTCGGTTCAACTTAGCACTAAAACCCGATAAAGGAATGCTCGGTCCCATAATAGCACCTACCTCGGGATGATTGCGTATTCTGTCGTAGACAGTCCTACTTATCAGGCTCACCTGATCTGTCTACAAGAGCTGAACACTTCTCGCCGTATACGTCTGCCTCGACCCTCATGCCAGCCAACGGTATAAGATTGATTGACGCCGGCTCAGACTTCTGCTTCGGACAGCTAGGGGACATGTGACCGTACTCACCGCACTTGAAACATCTGGCCCCTTTTGTGTCGCTGTTGGGGCATACCTTGGCATAGTGATTCTTGGATCCACAGACCACAATTGAAGCACCTCTTACCGGAAGCTTTAGACTCTTTCGGGTTCTGCGAAGAACGATCGCCTTGTTTAACCCTTTTTTTAGCACCATGGTTTTGTTCTTTTATTTCCTGGTAGACTCGGAACTTCTCTTTTAAGTCGTCAAGAGAAAAATATATTCGCAAAGGGGAAATCATGGAGAGGAAAACACATATAGACTAGGGCCGTAATTTTAATGAGAAAATAAAAATTTGCTTAGCCATATTGGACGTTATGTTGTTATTGCTTAATTATACTCGAAAAATAAAAATAAATTATTTTCTACAGTACAAAATTATTCCCTTTTCCCATATTCGACTTTTCAGATGTAAAAATTCCCACGAATTGGGAAATTTCCCACGATTTAACATCATTGATCCCAAGCCGAGTATTTTTCTGAAACGGGTTCACGCGTGACGTAGGGATGAGAACGTGCCCAGGCACAGTTAACAGTGCCGAAGTGAGTGAAGTGATTGTGCAAAAGTTCAAGTTTATCCTGTTTCAGATAGACAAAATGCCGCCAAAGCGAAGAGGCCGTGGTGCGGTGGAATCGGAGGACAAAAAAGGCTCCAAGAAGCCGGATGCAGAAAATGGTTCGGCGGAGTCAGTTGAAACGGACGTAATGCCAAGGCGGATTCTGTGATCAAGGACCATCATCCAGAAGAAAGGACCATCACCACGCCGCGGAAGGCCCGCTGAAGGAGGAGAGTCTCAATCTGCTTCAGATGTAGCTGGAATTATTGCCGCCAAACAAGACAACGAGAAAGAGCTGAAGGAGAAGATCACTTCGCTTCAGGTTGATAACGATAAACTGCGCAAAGAGATTGAAGACCTGAAGGCGATCATTGAGAGGGAGAAAAGGAGCAAGACTTTGCTGGTTGAAGCATCTGAATTTCTAGACAACCGAGTGCAAAGTGTGAAATCTCAGGGTGCGGAAGTTACTTATTCCAGATACAAGCACAATAGTCCATTAAAATGATATTATGCAAATTAGATCACACAGGCACTTCTTTACCTTACTCAAACAAGGCAGCAGATCAGCGCAGCAATCGTATGAACCTTCAGTTGCCTTGTTGGCGCTGAACAACTACGACTTCTCCTGCGTCGAGCTCGCCGGTTGCCGTTGCACATGAGGAGGCATCGCTGTGGAGCTCTCAGACATTTTGGTCGTGTTTTGCTTCTTCGAAGTAGGTACCCTTTATATTTATTTATCTAAGATAATATGAAACAACTCGCAAAATTTTAAGAGTATCATGGAATCGATGAAGTAGCAGCATTCTTCTCATTAAAATGTTAATTATTTATTTTTGTTTATTGTGTTGACAAGAAAAATCACAAAACTTCAATAAAAAGAATAATAATAATTTGACGAGGACCAAGAGCTGATGATGAGGGCAGAGTTGTCCTTGGTTGGTTTACGTCGAGGACCAGCAAGGTGTGTTATTCTCTTCGAAACAAGTGGAGTCCTGGAGGTTGTCACTTGGGTTTTTGTCCGTAAAGATCCTGAAAAGTAAAAGTATTTGGAAATGTCTTAGCAAGACAGATTACAGAAAATCACTGTGAGAGGTGGACAGTTACTGTTGACAAGTTCTAGACTACACACCACAGCATCTTTATTAGAATCGCAAGGGATCGTTCTGTGTGGTATCATCGACTAGTTCTGTATAATAACTGATAAACTAGACACCACAGCATCGTTCTTACAATCACAGAGGATTGTGCTGTGTGGCATCGTAGGTTAGCTATTTAAATTGATTGATGACTGACTTTGGGACCGTCACGAAACTTTCTATATACTTATCGTTAAATAAGTCCCATGTGACGATCACAGAAACGTTCTAATTCAGTCAAGGAGCGTAGTAGAAGTTGAAAGAATAATCACGTTAAGTATCAATTGTGAGTTGTAAATCAAAAGTGACGTGGGTCACTGCACAAGTTCGAATTCACTTCACAACCACTCGTCACTAAGACAACTACTCGTTACTAGGCACAGAGTTTCAAATTTATTCAAAGAACTGTTCTTAACGTTAGGTCTTGATACGATGAGTTATGAAAGACGATTCAAAAACGACTCCAAGAATGCTCAAAGACGACTAAAAGATGACTGACTCAAGACTCACTCTTGTACCTCTAAGAGGAAGGTACAGAGAGCAATAATGTGAGGGGAAAAAATGTCCTGATTGGATGAGGGTGTGACCAATCGGGTTGAGATAAGGCTCTGATTCAGGACAATATAGAAAAATGATAGCTGGTAAACAACTGAAAGCAATAAATTTGGCAATTAGAAAATCCGAAGCAATAAAAATGGTTCACTTCGAGTTGAAGCGAATGCGCCGCCGTGGAGCCGAGAAGGATTAGGCTCAAGTGAACCGCAATAAAAAATGTGCGATGCACATATGGCCCGTCGATAAGGCTGGTCTTTCCCAAGAAATGAAAGAGGTTGCGTACCTGGTTAATTAACAGAGTGCTATTTAAATCTGGAATACTACGAGTACATAAATTGCTTTATCAGAGTCGACAAAGCAGATGTAGAACCGCGAATAAGTTTAGCTGTCACGTAAAAATCCAGAAGTGGCAAGACAAATAATGCTAGCCATGCCAAGTCAGGGTGGATGAAAACTTTTTCCCAACGTCCGCAAATTAAATGACAGGATAAAAATGTCATTTAAATATTTCTCCCGAACTGTCGTATTTATAGCGCTGTGAGTCTTGGTCGCTGTTATTGTATGCCGTGCCGTTTTTTGCAAACATCTCTGGCCATACAATTGCAAAAGTTTTAACATGTATGTATTTCGCTCGCAGTCCGCCTGCCCAGGCTTTAAGAGATCCTCTCGTGTGGTTGTCAGTCGCCGTTTTTGCACTCGTCGGCTAAAAGTCATGAATTTTAAAATGTGTGCCACAAAATCCTACTCCGAAAGCAGACATTTTTAACTTTTCACCTCACTATTGTCAGAAGGAGTGGTTATCCATCCCCTTAGTGCTGCACTACCGTATGCCCATAGAACCTGTGAATTTCCTAGCTCATGTGTGCGGGACTTTTCACCTTTGGGAACAAAAATAATTTCTGTAAAAATTCAGCTTGCATTATAAAAGCGCAAACAGCCAGACAATGATAATTTTAATGCCGGGCAACCTAGAAACTAGTGGTGGGCTTATAGCTGATCTCTGAGGTCCTTCGCACAGAATAGTGCAATATAAAGATATCATTTCTAATGCCTCTTTGGGATTTGTGGATATTCAGGATCAGTGTAGCCGAAGGCAGCGTATTGTTGGTAGAGTCATAAAAGATTCAAAAAGTGGGGAGTTTCCCTCTGCTCGTTTTACCCGCAAGTTGTCAGGATTTATCTTTCTGCTCTTTTGCATCACTATGGCAACCTATTGACTGCAGTGCTCTACATCCATTTAACACGTGATTTATGTAGTTTTGTTTTAATCTATTAAAATTAGACGGGAAGAGTGGGGAGCTGAAGCTTCTGGCACGGCATCCCTTCATCCTGCCGGGATAAAGAAAACTTTGTAAAGGAGAATTCTTTTTGCTCTGCTTCCATCTGCTTTAGCTTTTATTTCCGGGAATTTTCTTATAGCAGCATGCTGTGTGGGTCCTTGTTTTCTGTGTGTCCCGTTAAATTAAATTTTTCCCGTTATCAGGACTTTTCCCATTTCCCAAAACTAAAAGAGAAAATATTTGTTAGACCGTCTCGGGTGGCACGAAAAGGGATTCAAATTAATCAGCTTAATAAGGAAGGCGAGCGGAAAAAAACTGCTCCATCTCGACCCAGGATGGGGTCAGTAATTCCTCTGCTGAGCGCGCCCTGATTGAATTAACAATTCCATTAAATATTTTGCCTCAGCGCGCACAGAAATAGTTCTGAGTTGACAATTTGTTTTCTTTTAGGACAATTACGGACAAATGAGTGACTCGTTAGCAGACTTTGCAAATTTCAGCGGGATTGCTTCAGCGACAGTGGTATATGCCACGGTTCGCGACCGTTGCGCTAAGGGAATGATTTTTTATTTTCATTTATTTTTTTTCAAAAGACAAATTAGTAATTCCACTTGTTTCTCATGGTGAATAGAAGCGCCAATTTGATGAATTCAGATATTCATAAAAATATTTTTCCGAATGTATTTTATAGCAGGACGTTTTAATTAGAAACAATTCTTTTTATGCTCAGGAAACGAATAACTCAACGGGGAATTCCCGGATATTTTTGTTACTTCATGTGATTTTATTTCAAGTCCTCTAGATGTTACTATACGGCCACAAAAGTAGGTGTAGCTCTTGCAGAATTAGAAATGGCTTTTCATTACTGACATCAAATTAAAAGGTTTGAAAGAAGATTTCAAAAGTATGTTATACACAAAACATAAACAAAAAATTATAAATAAAATAAAAGATCGCAATATTAATAAAAAAATTTTTTGAATTTTTATAAAAGTTGGAACATAGGGCAGATTTCAAATATGGTATTCAGTTTTTCAAAATATAAAAGGTGGCTCCAATATTTGTTTATATATGTTAGTACAATGTGTGTCAATGGGATAATGCTGGGAAGCCACCATTTTGTTTTAAAGAGCTCTCACAAATATTCACAACTATTGTTTTTAGATTAGTGTTTTTATTTATGTTCTACATCCAAATCGAACCGCCCTTTAGTAATTTCTACTTGTCGCTTGCGTAGCCGCCTACCATTTGTTCTAAATCATACTCAGCCTTTGTTGTCAAATTCAGTTCTTCTTTGTATTCAGTCGAGACAAGTTGTACTTTTGTGTTCTAATAAATCTTTCTTAATAAACCTGAGCAGTTTCCTGCACGACCCCCTGGTTTTTCTAACAGGTTATGGGTCCAGGGTAGGTACGCGACGCGAAATAAAAGAAACTGTAGTAAGTTAGATTGATCGAAAATCGATACGCGAAAGTGAGGTTGTATTCGGTTCTCGAACGTTCCACGAGACAACCAAAATGGCTGCCACCATTTCACGCATCGAACCCCTGACAAGGGACAACTTTGATACGTGGAAGATCCACATGAGGGCCTTACTGATAAAAAAATGATGCATGGGACTACGTCAGTGGCACGAAAGTAAAGCCCGAGCCAAACGACAAAGACAATGCTAAGGAAGAGGAGTGGATCACGGGTGATAGCAAAGCCATGTCGGATATTTTTCTGGGGATTTCATCCTCGGAACTGAAACAGGTCAAAGACTATGCAACGTCGAGAGAACTTTGGCTGAAGTTGGAAACCATTCACCAGTCCAAGGGCCCCGCGAGGAAAGCGAACCTGCTTAAGCAAATCATCCTGCAGAGGATGAGCGAGGGTGACGACGTTCGCGACCACTTGCTAAAATTCTTTGACGCTATAGATCGACTGAGCGATATGGAAGTGCCGATAAACGATGACCTACTGTCGATACTGTTGCTTTACAGTTTACCGGCCAGATTCGATAGTTTTCGCGTTGCTATTGAGTCACGTGACGAGCTCCCGAGTCCGGAAACGCTACGAATCAAAATTGTGGAAGAGAATGACGCGTGAAAGAACAATAGGGAAGATCGAGTGCAGAATGCGATGGTAGCGGACAGGTCCAGTCAAAAGAAATCAGGCAAACTAGACAAACGTGACGGGAAAAAGCCTGTGTTCAAGTGCTACAAGTGCAAAATGCCGGTTCATAAAGCAGCGGACTGTCGAGCCAAAAAGCATGATCAGGAGAGGAACAGAACACAAGGTATGCACTGTATGCTGCGGAATTCAGTGGATCTGGCGACGTGAGTTCCTTGCTGGCGTATCCGACGCAAACACGGTGGTGTCTAACATATATAGTGGTTGTACCGCGCACATGGTGAGTGACATTGACAGTTTCGAGTGTGTAGATGAGAACTTTTCAGACTCATTAAACCTGGCCAACTCTAGCTACACGAAAATCAGTGCTAAAAGTGATGCGTGACTGGTTACACGAGTAAACAAAGACGATGAGACGGTTAACTTGAGTGACGTGCTGTACGTGCCGGATTTACGCATGAACTTGTTATCGGTCGCGAAGGTCGTGGACAAAGGTTACCGAGTGACCTTTTGCCAGAATTCGGCGGAAGTTGTCAGCGAAAAGGACGATCGTGTTGTGCTGCGTGCGGAGCGAGCCGACGGACTCTACTTTGTGAACGACTCGCGCGCTGCTGAGCAGCCGAGCGCCGCACTTGCCAGCCGAAATCACGAGAAGTCGCTGATGGATTGGCACAAGGCTTTGGGTCACTTGAACGTGAAGGATATTCGTGAGGCATCTAAGAACAACGTTCTTCGAGGACTTGAGCTGAGCGACGACGACGGCGCAACGCTGAACTGTGAGGTGTGCATCAAGGCCAAGATGACACGCCAACCGTTTCCCAAGGTCTCCGAGAGGAAGTCAGCACCTGGCGAACTCATCCACTCGGATGTGTGTGGGCCAATGCGTGTGCAGTCCCACGGCCACGCCAGGTACTTCGTCACTTTCATAGACGACGCTACTCGATGGTGTGAGGTGCGTTTCCTACGGCAGAAAAGTGAGGTGTTCTCCGAGTTCCAGGCCTTCAAGAAGATGATCGAGACGCAGTACAACAGGAAGATCAAGTGCCTGCAATCGGACAATGGCACTGAGTACACGAGCTGCCAGTTCGATGACTTCCTGAAGAGCCCTGGCATTAAACGTCGACTGACTGTTCCGAACAACCCGGAACAACGGTATAGCAGAGAGGAGAAACCGCACCCTAGTTGAGATGGCCCGATGTATGTTGATCCAGTCTGATCTCCCACCTTCCTTCTGGGCGGCAGCTGTGTGCACCGCGAACTTCACCAGAAACCGCTGTCCAACCTCAGCACTGAATAGCCGAACTCCGTGCGAGTTGTGGATGGGAGAGATACCGGACGTGAGCAGCTTTCAGGAGTTTGGCGTACCGGTCTACTGCCTGAACCGGACCAAGAGCACCGGAAAGTTCGAACCTCGTGCCCGTAAGGGCGTTTACCTCGGCCCCGTTGAGGACTCCAAGGCGCTCAGGGTGTGGATCCCTGAGGAACATCATACCGAGGTTTCACGAGATGTTCAGTTCCTGAAAACTAGTGCACAAAACAACATCGACCAGTACGAAGAGTTCTTCCTGGACGAGACGAACGTTCAGTCGAACGCCGGACAGAGTCTGGAGGGCCCTGCCACAGTGACAGATGATCTTATCGACGTTGTGCTAGGAGAAGTTCCTTCGACGAAGAAAACGGTTCAGCGACCAGGTCAGCAACAACCAGTGGAAGTCTTAGCCGAAGACAACGAGCCTTTTAGAGGCTTTGAACCAGTTGACGCCCCAGCCCCAGGCCCAGTCGGGCGGACTCCAACGACGAAGCGCAAACCAGGTACACCGAGGAAAATCCTCACGGGCAAACCTGGTAGACCAAGGAAGCGTCCTGTCGTGGAGGCGAACGAAGTTGTGAGAAGGAACGAGGTTGCAGAAGGCGATAGGAGCGAAGAAGAGGACTACCAAATCGGAGATGAAGATTTGGCTCTGATCGCGGAAGTTCCACTCAAATCAGCTGTCTCTGGGCCTGAGGAACACGAGTGGATGCTGCCGATAGCGGACGAGTTTTCATCGATACTAAAGAACAATACCTGGACCTTGGAAGATCGGCTGTCACCAAACGCAAGGCTAGGGTCGTGGCCAGGGGGTTGACCCAATGCCCCGGGATGGACTATGGCGAGACCTACGCGCCTGTGGCTCGATTCATTTGCGGCACAACATGCCATGCACGTGCGACAGTTTGACGTCTCCACAGCCTTCCTGAACGGCGTCATCGACGAGGAGATCTGGATTGAGTTGCCACATTACGCGAATAATGTCCTGAAGTTCATCGTGGAGAACAACTACCATTTGTTCTAAATCATACTCAACCTTTGTTGTCAAATTCAGTTCTTCTTTGTATTCAGTCGAGACAAGTTGTACCTTTGTGTTCTAATACACGCTTCACTGTAGCTGCACACGCTAAACTTTATTGACGATTTTTGTTACTTCGGCTAGTGGAAATCGGCAAATCATATTTTTCCCGTTATCCTTGAATTATTTCCTTCAAAATAAAAACAAATTCGACCGCGCTCGAGAATGTCGAGGCGACGTTTTTTTTGCAAATTTGTGACCTTCCCACTCCCTTACGTCAGGCTCAAATCGTCAGATTATTGGATTATTATGCACACTTTTCAGCATGTAATTAACCCACCATACCTTAATCTGACGCGCTCAAGTATTTTCAGCTATCGATTTTTTTACTATTCTGATCGGCTGCCCTACACGCGCGGCCCTATATAGAGGGCTTAGATGTGGTAGGGGTACTCAACATGGTGCAAAGTATCCCCCCATATATTAATCTGCCGCGCTTGAGTAAATCCCAAAATCCTCTCTTGGACTCTCCAACTATAACGGGGATGTGACGAAGGTTGTCAAATTAAAAACATTTTTAATTTCAGAATTTATTTTGTAAGAAGTATGTGTTTGCAAAGCGAGCTAATCTTGAATTTAATCGTTGGTTTCTTTTGTCTGTCTCTCTCGTGTTGACGTGTAATGTATCCTCCCTCTCCATCCCACTTATCAGAGAATTTCTTATTATCTTGTAATGTTCGCTCATAGGAGTATTAGTTGTTTTTGTTACTGGATTTTAATATTATATTTAATATTTACATGAAATGTTTACCAAAGCCGTTTTTTGCTATCAACACTTATTCTTAGAAAAATTTTAATTATTTATTTTGTTTATCATCCTTACGCGAAAATCCTAGAAAGTCCTGTTTAACACTAGACGAAAGCAAACTGGTTACAAGTCTTCTTCACTTTCCTATGATTTTGTTGGTTACTTTAATTTCATGCCAAGGACTTCGAAATTTGAAGATCCCAAAACCCACTTAATTTCAAGGCAGTCAATTGTTTTTCCACCTAATTATACCAACTTTGTTATAACAAGTATAAGTGAAGAAGCCTCTCCATTGTACTTGTCAAAGTAATTGTCGTTTTCACAAAACGCTATTTACCGAAACATTTCCATGTTGTACAGCTCACGTGTTTCATTTGTTCCCCGAACAGCACCTTTTTAGTCACGTCTTTCATAAGCATTTCCGAAGACATGCTGCCACCCAAAAAGCGACAAAGTTATTGCATTTGTCTCGCGCGCTTCTGAGAAAAATAGCGAAAAATGTCGGGGTCGTTACGTTATTCATTTTTATCCGTCAAGTGCGGAAATATGTTGTTCCTGCCCAGCCCAGCCCACGGGACGTAGTCAGTCATTTTCGTTGAAAGTCATGTCTGTCCCAGAAATGCCCACGATTTGTCTCTTATTTAGCAACGCCTAGCCCTGCGATGAGATGAGCACACAAGAAGGTTTCCGGTGGAATGGACTGCTTTCCTTTAAATCCACTTCTGCTTACCGCGACGTCCGGCAGAAGAATTCTTCCCATTAAGTGAGATCCCACTTCTAGCAGACTTGCGGAAATTCATTTCCCTGGCACTACGGTTTTGGGGTCCTTCGGGGCTCCAATCACAGCACAGGAGTGAATCAAAGCAGCCGCATTCGGTATAATGAGTGCCACCATTCCATCAACGCGGAAATTTTTCATTTTCATTTTTTTCTTGCCATTCGGTGTTGGATTGCGGGCGTTGGTTATTTATGGCGGAAATTGGTGCCCTAACGCTCTCACCCCTACTCGGGTTTCTGTCTGGCCGTGCCCGCTGTAGGGCGAGCGGGAAAAGTCAAAAGTCACCTAGTGGCGGCCGGGAAGACTCTTAATAATTTTCAGCTTTAAATTGGACCGGGAAAAATTGAGCCAGCGGGGCAAAGTCAAGGGTCTGGAGTGCCCAGATAAAAAATTACTCAGAAAATGAGTGTGACGCGGTTCCGCTGTTTTTCCGCGCATTTTCCACCTCATTTATCTGGCGCTCACCCTGCTCCGGGTTGGCTTTTCCGCGTCGTCCTTGGATTTTGTTATTGGCGTGTCATTTCGGATATTGCTTTCATTTTGCCTTGTGTCAAGAATGGGGCAACGGTGCCGCTTCCCCCTTTGGGCCGATGTGTATGGGGGCTCAGAAGTCTCAACGTAATATCGCCACTGCGGAGGCGGGAGAGCTTCTGGTTGCTCGGTCGGTTTTGTTTTATGATCAGACCTTGATGACGTGAAAATGAGTTTTTCTATAGGCACACACGCGGGCATAAACATCAGCCCGCCCGGGGAGACGTGTGCCGCATATTTGTACATTTGCCCTTAAAAATTGCTCCTTTGTGCGACGACAGTGCTTTGTTTATTCGCCGCCTCACACGCGCCGTGAATGAAATGTGCGGGCATGAACGTGAGATGGTCCTAGGTGTGAACGTTACGGTTTGGCGAAATTGCGATTTTGTTTATCCTCGGCGCCACCGGATGTGGGAACTCCCGACACTTTTTTCGCCACTTTTTTCCTCGGCTAATATAAACATTAAATGGCGGGAGCACACGTCTTGTATTGTAGATGGCGCTGGATTGAGTGATGAAAGCAAGAAAGGGATTTACTGCATTTTTATTGATGTAAGCAAGTTCATGATGCTGGAAGTACCTATCGCAGCAAACAGCTCGACAAAGTCGTTCTTGACACGTTTTATGGCGGCCGTAATGACGACATGTTTGGAATTCTCAAATAATAATTATTGCTCTAGACATGTTCGGTAAACAAAACATTTGCAAATATTTGTATACTTGTTCGTACTTACGTAGGTACTTGTGGGGAAATATTTTTATACTTGAGCTAGCATTTGCGCGCGTGTTTTCTGTTTGATGTACTCGTAGATGTCCTTCTAAACTTAAAAACCCGTATGATCAAGGCAACTTTGCTATATTTTTGCAAAGCGTGAATTTTGAATGATGAAAAAACATTTGTAAGGTTTCGACTGATTTGTATCCGAAGCACGGCATAACTATTTTTCTAGTTTCCCGTCTCTTGGTGTGGTTTGCCGTTGTGCTGATCTTTTTGGAAGATTCAACAGAGAGGAATATAATAATATAACCTCATACACCGGCAATTCATATTTCGATCCAACAAAAAATACAACATGTTAATTTATTTAGAAATCAACGGGTTAATAGACCATCTGACATTTAGAAATTAAAACAATAAGCTATCGAAAGAGAAGGGAAATAATGTTCACTTATTAATTAATGCATGCTTAATTGTGGCTTCTAGCGGAGGCTGATAATGGTTTATAAAATCCATAGTTCGTTCTATGACTGTTGGGATATATGTACATATAAAGCTATGAACCCTTGACAAGCGGGTGCGGACATTAACGTCAATACAACTCAAAAGAGATGGCGAGTCTATATTTCCAGACAGAAGATCATGGAGGAACAATCAGCTACCTCAACAGAACTAATAAAAATGTTTTAACTGGCCAATATCAAAGCGTGTGTCAATAATGAAAACTCTGAGCCCATCATGCTTTCGGCAGATATTCTCCAAGGTTCAATTCTTGGGCCCATACTCTTCTCCATTAATATCGATATTATTACTACAACAAATTTTAACAGTGATATTTAAAAAAAACTCTGATGGCGTGCATATTTATCGAGGTGCTCGTGATCTGTGATATAATCTGAGATATTAATACCAACCTAAAGCATATTTTTGATTTGGTGATAGACATGGTTTGCACACAATAACGTAGAAGTTGTGGCCAGCTCTATCTACCGGCCTTAATATTATCGAGAAGGTTTGGGGATGTCTTTCACGAAACATTCGTAGGAAATCGTTTGCGGAATATTTAAAAAATTCCGTATTTTACAAAAGATTTTACTCAAATTAACCCCAAAATTCTTTTTGTTAAATCAAGAACTTATTACAGTTAATGGTAATACGTTACAAAAGTTTAATTTGAAATAAAAATTTATAAGATTTCGCAAAAGGGATTCTACGTATAAATTTATACATCCTTTCTCATCCTAGACGTGTTGTATCTCTTTGGAAAGGCAATAAAATGAACAATTTAATAAAAATAAAAAAAGTGGTCTATAAATTACATAAATGTCAGGGAAAATCTGGAAAAAGAGCAAATTTAAGGAATAATTTTTTTCAATTTATCAAGTGATTGTACCTGCAGTGGTAGAGGGAGATTCAATATTTGTGGCATTTTTTGGAAAGGACGCTGAGATAGTAGTTGTTTAGTGTGCATTTAGTTTTGCTGCGTTCAGTATATCAAATGATAGAAATAGTATAATAATGAGCACACCAAATTTATAAATCACCATATAACTCGAAAATGGTTGAGATGGCCCCCCGTCCATACAATATTTTATTTTCCTAAGTGAGATCTATCACCATACTCATTTGTGCATGCGTTATATAAAACACCCTGCATTTGCACCAGTTTTTATGGAAATCTTATATAACTTACACTTCATAGTACGCCATCTTGAAAGATTTGATTTTTGTTGATAGCAGATTTGAACAGTTTCGTACGATCCCATTTTAGAAATATGTATATAGTAATTGTATGTATTTTTACAAGATGGCGGATAACCTTTTCTTTGCAATCAACTTTATGGAAGCCTGTGTCGAGTAGACTACGATAAGCTATGTGACGTAATTATAAACCAAATATGACGGACGTCCCAACACACCGGTTTACCCCCTTCTTAACAGCCCTCTTGATATGGGTATCAAATGTTAGGGATTGTTGAGAAAATAAATATCATAACGTTAAAAACTATATGACATCATTCTAAACCCAATATGGCGGACGCCCCAAGATGGCGGATCACCTTTTCCTTCACAGGCCCATTGATGTGGGTATCAAATGAACGGATTCAACGAGTAGAATGCGATGTATAAGTCAGTATATTATATAATATATATTTTATTTTTTACTTTTTAGTACATTTAACTTAATAATGAGCTTGTTTTTAAAATAGTAGTTTTTACAGTTAATTTTTATGTGCTCTTTAACATAAGGCTAATGATATTTTGAAAATATGATATTTAAGTAAGTCAAGAAAAATGCATTTCAAAGAGTGCGAAAAGTTGAAAATTTTCTGGGATGTAAGACTTTAAATTCCGCCACCTTGAATTGGTTAGTTTTGAAGCAGATTTGAACTTAGTGACTGCGACAACTTCTAAATAATAATTTTCATGAAAATCACTTTAAGCCAATCGCCACTACGACATCTTAGAATTTAAATCGTCAAATTTAAATTTTGAGATAAGAATACGTAAACCAGCATTTTTGTCTTAGATTTAAAAATTGTGACATTACAATTAATTTAAACTAAAGGCTAAAAATAATTTTTGATTTTATGTGTGTTTGTCGCTACTCTTTCAGTCAAGCTAATTTTTACCAGTGCAACTAGCTGGTAAGTCAGAATAACAAATAAAGTTTAATAAACAAAGCAGTGTCTATAAATTGCTGAACTTCTTTTGCTTGCGAAATATTTTGTGAACACTTCGTTGACTCCACTTCCTCAGGGTAAGCGGTCAGTGTCGCGAGGGGATCCGGCACTCGACATTGTTCCACTGTTCTTTTTTATAATTAATTGCTGGAATACTTGACGGTAGAGGTCAGCGGCAGTAGGGGCGCAGATATTGTCCGCGCCAACAATGCTGGCAAGAAGCTAAAGTTTCATTTTAATACCAAATAAAACACACAGCGGGCAGCGAACAAAAGAAGCTTCTTGCGCACTGTACCAGCATTCCACCTGCCCAGCCACCCCTTCGGCCCGGGGATAATTGCATTTGGTTAGGTTACTCCCCCGTGCAAGACACGGTGCATGACTCTCGTAATGGAGTCGCGAGTCGTCCATCTTCCTAAATGTATCCAGTAAATTTTGGACACTTTTCATTATCTCCGAGATATTTCAGCAGTACATGAAGAGAGGAAAGTTCGGATGAAGCGGGCATAAAAACGCGACTTACAGTGGCAGGATGTGTCCCTAGACTTGCTCCACCTGCTAACGTGGGGTTTGAGGGATAAGTTAGTTCGTCAGGAGCCCCGGGGCTGGTGCGGGTGACGCGAGCCATTATTGTAAAGAATGTTTTCACGTGCTGCTAGAATAACAAGAAATTGGTGAAATATTCGCTGGCACGCGGGGGTCCCATTCCGGGAATATCAACTAAAGCTACATGCCACATTTCGTTTAGTTTTCGCCGGGACCCCGCTCCAAGAAAGCTATAAATTATCTCGGCAGCAAAATGTAGTACAGTGTCGCTGCCTTTAACTTTTTAAAGGACTCCGGGCTGATTGATGTTCCCGTTTTGGAATTTCCCGCGGGTGAATATAAAATACTCCCAGAAATAGAGACATGGGTCGCGTGGATGGCTGGGATGGGGAAGGAGCGAGGTGCACATGTTTCTTGTTCTCCTGACACATTCTAGAGGGGTGGATGCTGCTGTAGCTGCTGCCGTTAGTCAGAGGCTGTTTCGATTTCTGCTAGTGAGGGGGCTCCCCACGGGGATGGCGTTTGCCACCGCAACAAGATTAAATTTGAATCTAGGCAATATTCACCTGTCGGAGATAATTTGCCCCGACGGCTGTTTTACTCCGAGATAAATGCGCGGCAATCCTCGACATGATATCCTGGCAGCAGTTTCGATTTCGGGGAAGGATACGACTTAAGCTGCCGGTGTTGGAGT
Source organism: Neoitamus cyanurus (assembly GCA_947538895.1). Classification (NCBI taxonomy): domain Eukaryota; kingdom Metazoa; phylum Arthropoda; class Insecta; order Diptera; family Asilidae; genus Neoitamus; species Neoitamus cyanurus. The sequence goes on from OX384547.1 coordinate 14,477,586, forward strand.
TGGAGGCACAGTGAGGGGTTTATGCTGCTTTCTAAAGTTAAGTCAGGGGTACGAAGCGAAGCCTGCATGAAATTCAATTCTTTTAAACAAACATCTAGGGCTGATTTTTCGATAACAGAGTAATGGGTACCTAAGCAGATTGCTAAGGGGCGTAAACCGCACAAATTGAAATTTATGTTATTAGTGAGAACTTAAACTTCCATTGCAACGAAACTTTTTTAAATCAACACTAGGTCTAAATAAGACTGGATAGGAATATAGCGAACGTCGTTCAAATGCCCGCCACAGCTTTGCTTGGTGTCACGTGTTCGGGAGGTCCAATTTTAGATGACTTTGTTGCATAAATCAGGTTGAATTTTCTGGATGGCGTTCGTTATGTTGACTTCCAGGGCATCAATTGTTTATTGCGGTTTATTCGTACAGACTGTGATTTAAGATATCACCAAAGGAAGAAGTTTAAAGGCTTTAAATCACATGATCTCGGTGGTCTCAAATCGCTTGTGCAAAATGTCCATCGTGGTATGCGCTGTGTGGCACGTAGCGTCGTGCATTTTATTTTTCCAGATAACCAGAAAGTAACCAGCTAATGAACCACAAATCGTCGCTTTTTCAGTTAAACATACTGTCAATAACCAAACTTCTCAACGTCGTCGTTCAATAACCTGAGTGCCAGGGGTACCTACGACATGTAATTTACTGCCCCATCCACTTTTGTGATGTTTGTATTGTCATTTATACAATATGCAAATATGGATTTTATGAAACGTTTTTATAATGAAGCTTTTAACGAAAACGCTTTTAACGTTTGCTTTCAAAATATTTTTGCGTAAAAAACCTTTTGCGGAATTTAAAAACAAATCTGTTTTTTTAACTTAAGGAAGATTTTTAGTGTGTTGATCGATTTTTTTGTAAATTTCAATATTATGAAGCCTCTATAATATCTCTATGTAAACCTTTTTATCATGTATGCCCCATACAATGAGTTGTACTTAATTTCAAGAATGCCGGTCGGGCGCGCAGCGGACATTAGTCGAGTTTTTCAAAACTTTAAACGCGTTTTTCTCCGAACCATGGCTTTTGAGTTAGTGTGCAGTACTTCGATATGTAAAAATTGTTTGAATAGAAAAAACTTGGGCTTAAAATATTCGAAAGAAATGTGATCCTCCTGATTACGATTTTTTGTGATATTAAGGACAAAGTCGACCCCTCAAAAACGAAAAAAACAATGAAACATTCGTTTCTCCTTTTGAATTTTGAGCGATTTGTAGATTTTTTTGAATACCTGACAAGTTGCAGCCTTGTTCAAAAGTATTAGACACCTCTAGTTTTCTTCAAAACAAGCCGTTTAAGACATGTTTAAAAAAGAATGCACATATTTTTTTAAAAAAAACATCATTATTTATTATTTTTATTCTAATTTTGTGTTTCCCCCGTTTGCTTGTATCACCGAAGCAAACCTTTTCGGCATACTGTTGTCCATGATGGCACAAATATTTGAATATATTTTCTCCCAGTCGTCGAACACAGCTTGGCTCAGGGACGAAAGTGAAGCGCAGTTACGTTCGTGGACTCTTGCTTTTGATATGGGCCAAAGATGCTCAATGGGGGATAAGTCTGGTGACTGTGAAGGCCAATCAATGAATTGGACATTGTTGTTCGGGAACCACTCCCCACTTTTCTTCTTTGCTGTGTGGCAAGGAGCATTATCTTGCTGAAAGATATAATTTTCAGGCACTCCTTCGAAAATTTGTGTTATGGACAGATTTTTCGGAATCCATCATTCCTTCACACACAAGTGGCTTTCCGACTCCTGATGCGACAATACAGGCCCAGAGAATAATACTTCCGCCACCATGTTTCACTGCAGGGACGAGGCAATCCAGACGAAAAGCTTCCCCCTTCCTCCGTAACACGAACTGTGCCCTAGGTCGGGCGAAAATCTGTAATGAACAGAAAAAATATGGAAACAATTAAAATTTTTTTTTTCTGAACTAAGAGCCAGCCTCAGAATAATTTTATTTTTGGCATATTTACTTCAATATTTGATTCGTCCGATCATACGATCATATTATGGGAGTGATCTGGATTGTGGATTGTTGGGGGATGAGGTGATGAAGGGTTCTTGTGTTGGTGTGGAATTCTTCTTACGTCCGTTGTTGAAGTATTATATGGTTGGGAATTTATATTTTGACTCATAATTCATACTTTTTTTTACCGAGTGGTCAATTTGCCCGGTTTCCCTGCAAATCTGTATTTAAAAACTAATTGAAGAGATATTCTATGAGGTGACTTTTATGTCAAAGTATGCGTGTCAGTTAATATAATTAAAAATAGTTAAGTGGCGAGTTTTGAAGTTCTGTCACTGATTCCATGGTCATGAGCCCATTTTCTACAAAAATACATATATAAATTTTGCATAGTTATTCAATGAGGCAGGGTTTTGTGTCGTGGCTTCTCGGACTATATTCACTATAAAATGCGTGAAACAAAAATTCCGTTTGATCTTTGAATCTTCCTATATCCCCATACAATTTTCCTGCTAATTTTTACCTCCCATATCACCTAATTCCTGGTTGACCAGCTGTACTGGGGAGCTCAATATATGTAAGCCACAATATTTTCAGTTGCACATAAGCGGAAAATCGAATGAAATAAAACGTTTGTCCAAAATGTATGTATTTAACTTGTCTGTCCTCGACTGTAATACGACATGCTGAAAGTTCTCCGATTTACACAACAACCGATGTGGCACTCAATCAACCTTCAATGCTAGCCGATATGCGTCCATACATACCTATACATATATGATAATATAGGTACAGCTCTTCACGAATATAAACATATGTATGCACCCTAATTGGTCCATTGTAAACCCCTCTTTAGTGCATATGATAAAATGTTTGCATAGTCAGTCACTGCGACTGAGAGTACCTCTGAAGGAGCGTCCTGAAAGGTATTGTAACACCGACCCTTAATGTTGCAGCGAGATAACCAGTCAGGGAGGACCCAGATGACAATGGCTCGACCCTAGCAAGCATCCTGTTGATTTATGGCCTTCCGGTGAAGTTTATTATGACCCTGTCAGGCTCAAACTTCCTATCGAAAAATTGATACAGTTCATATGCACACGAAAAATAGAAAAATTTCCTTGTGAGCAGATTTGGGTTACTGGAGAGCACAGCATCAGTTCTCACAATGGATGAGCTCCTTCTTAAGGTACTTGTGACAGTCGACTTCAACATTGTTCGGCCACCCAAGTGCGGGAGATGGATTGTTCAAAAGGTACTGCAGCTGCGGACGGATATGTTCCACAAGATGCTGCCTGAAATGCGCTATGAATGCAAACAGCGCCATAAAGTGGAAACGTTCGTCCATCCTTCCGTCCGATTTTGAAGCAAGTGCCCATTCACCTTCCAAGTGGCTCGTTTGCTTACCATTCAGCTGTCTGCAATAAAAAAAAAACTCTAAGACGTGTGAGACGACCCGAGAACTCCCACTGGGGTAGCTCCATTTCAAGTTGACGTGGGTGGCTCATGAACGGTGTCGTCCCTTCTTCATTTCTTCGCGACTTTTTATGACATGAAATGGTCGGACTTAGCTCAAAACTTGGTCTGATTGCGAATTCGGGCCACTGCTCGATCCTTTGCATATTTTATGCGAGCCGGGATCCGGCTGCAATCAACTTTGTGCTTTACAACTTACATAATCCTGGACGGGGCTAGCCCATGCGATGTCCACCCAACCAGAGCTGCGCCTGGCATTCATTTCTGAATTAATTTTGCAATTTATTGCGACTATCATCGTTTCGCTTCCCAAGTTATGACGGCATATGCAGATGTCGCTCGTAAAGTGGCGATATAACGCGGTCATCCCGTACCAGAAGCTGTCAGCAATCCAGATGCATTCTGGGCGGACGTCCTAGATTACTAGCTAGAAACATCGTGGAAGGGAGCTACTAGAGTGCGGCAAATCAGGCAAAAAACAATTTTTAAAATCCAGAGGGCTGCTAAACCTCAAATTGAGGATTACTCCCCTGTGCTCAGTGACTTTTGTAAATCTTCCCGGAGGATTATGTATCATTCTCAAAAGCCCTGTGTTTGAAACAAGTTGCGAAAGTGTCCTTCAAGGATGCTCCGCAAATATTTGATGAGGCTCGATTGAAAAGGAACCTTTTTCTCGAATATCCTTCTCTTAAACCTCCTTTCCGGCTATTTACAAAGGTCTCCTGAGGGCATTAGCTTAAATAGATTTTTCCTGCTCTCCAAGCAGCATGATCCGGCGGAAGATGCAACAACTTAATGACAATAGCTCCCGGGCCCTACTTCTCTTGCTCAAGAGGAAAGGTATATACGTTTTGCAGAATTCTACAATTTTTCATGTCCTTGGCCATGTCGACGTTAGAACCAACACGCGATGACAAAATAATTGGAGAAAGCCTGAAAAGGTCTCTCTGCTGGTCGACCTTTTACCAGAGAAGAAGATTAATTTTGTGGTAAATGTAAAGGAGGAATCTCTGTAACTTTTCTTCAACTTTTCATTTATTTATTTATTTCATCATTCCTTTTGAGATGCCGAAAACATTTGTAAAATTTTCTGGGAAAGCAGCTGAATTAGAGAATGCTGACCTTTCAAAAAGACACGGTTGAGGGATGATGGTAAGACAGATTTTCTTTTACATTTCAATTAGAATATTGTGTTGCCAGGGCGATAAAGCCAATTAAAGAAATTTTATACTTAATGGCTGGAACATGCTAACACTGCGAATCCCCTTACAATCATTGAAAACACGTAATCAATAATCACCACTTATTCGCAGCTACATTATACATACATCCAATATATGTATGCTCAATTTACCCAATAAAGTTGCACAGTACAAACCTACCAATTTTTGAGTTATGCAACGTATTGTAGGTATGAAACAATATTCCAAATATTTGCAACTGAAAGCCTTGAAACGCTTTTCCATTTTCATACTGTATGAAATGAGTATGCGTTGAGTTCATCGATTATTTGGTTTGTTTTAAGCTTCTATGAATTCTGCGATAATTATGTATAGTAGTATATCAATCAGTTGACGCCCCAATAAATTTTTCCTTGAGTTTATCCTTATTTTCCTGTACGAGGCTAACACAAAAAATGGTAAAAACACAAACAAAAAAAAGTAGTAAAAATGAGCTAGTTCATATTTAGAGTTCGACTACGACGGGGGTAATTAGTAAATTAGTAATGAAGGGTATTATAAAAATTCTATATTGGTGCCAGGTGTGGGGTTCTTTCTTTTAGCCGAGCGGTAATGGCAAAAGTAAACTGGGTTGGTGGTCTAATCATCTGCGGTGCAGAAGAAAGCTGCGCTTGACACAAAATAAAACAAAGACTTTCCAAGCAGAAAAAAACTGGCCTTTGTTTCAGTTAGGTGCTTCTTAAAATTCTACATGTTCTTTTTATACGACCGAAATACAGAAGATATCTTCCAAACCCGACCGCCAACACAAGAAGCAGTGAGTCCCGGATATTCTTTTAGTTTATTCTTTATCCGGGGGATAAGTTTACAGTTGCTGGAGCAACATTTGTGCCCGAGAATCTGCGGGGTTGCGGTCGTTTCACAATTCAAGGAAAAAGTTCGGAAAAAGGTCATAATGGCAACTGTCTGCTTAGTTTGTTTTTGTTTACGCTGGTCACACAAAAAGGAGGTGAGCCAATGCATGTAGTAGGTGCGTGCACCGGCGAATTAGACCGATGTAAATGCTTGGCAGGGGCACTGATTGGGAGCAACTGGGCCGAAGGAACGAAGGGATCCGAAGTATAAGTAGTAAGAAGAGTATATCGAATCTTTCAACATTTATAGAAGAATAATATAGAAAAACAATTCTGACGTCTTGTGACTTTATTAATTTGATTGGTGTTCCACAAGGATCTGTACTAATTCGGTTTTTTTATTTTATTTATTACTGATTTGATTGAGAAAATTATTTCCAAATTTTACATGCTTACGATGACAAACGTTTTAGATTAATCAATGGTAAACAAGAATGTAATATATGTACTGTGAATAACAGTAAATCAATGTTACAAAATGATACGTAGAGCGTGACATTCTGGCTGCGCATCTACACGCGTCTGGCGTGATACGTCTATGCATAATTAATTCTCGAAAGGCGCCTATGTGTGACGAAATATGGTTTGAATTTGCAAACGTTGATGGCAGATTCAAAATCCGCGACCCGTAAAGCTTCCTAATGAGGATTTTCAGGGCAATCGCTTAAGTATAGATTAACTTTCTCGGTAGTCATTTTGGGTCCGCCCTTTTTGAATTTGAAAATGTTGGCTGTTGATTCGAAATTAACGACCCCGAAAACCTCCTGATGTGAGTTTTACGGTCAATGCCTTGCAGTTTAATTTTTTCGGTACTCATATTGGATCCGCCATTATGAATTTGGAAATTTCAATGGAAGATTCGAAATCAGCGACCCCGAAAACTCCCTACTGAGGATTATTACCGTAATTCCAAGAAGTAAAATCGTAAGAAGCAGTTTCTATATACAGTATTCGAAATCGAGTATCTTCACACGAGAGTCGAAGTCTCTTACCCATTAGCCTATTTGATCCGGTAAAAACTGGCGGAAATTTAGTGCTACATAAATTACCAGCGTCCTACAGAGGAGCGTCTTAAAATCTGCATAATTAAAACGTTTTTCCACGATTATGTCTAAACTCCGCGACATGATTGATTGAAATGTTTTTTGCTGAAGAAAATTTTTTGTCACGGATCAAACGCTATTATAGATTTGTGTGAACAAGTCTTTGTTTATTTATGAAAAACAAAAATGCGAAAAATAACGATATTTTCTCGGTGCTCTTTGTAATAAGGCTTGTGCTGGGCGCACGAAAATTTGTTTTTTCTATCAACACGGCGGCCGAGCGGGCTCCTTGATTTGTTCTTTTTGTACAGAATCTTTGCATTAAACAAATATATTCTTATTATCGTAGGTAAGCGGAGACAGTAGATTAACTCAATTATTTAAGCCGTTATTTTTGAAAGTGGTATACAAGAGTCCACTTTTTGCGAGAATTACCTGATGACTATCTACTCGGTAGTATTTAAAGGTAGACATTGTTAAAATGGCATGTTAAAAAAAGTGGACTCGGCTCATTTATTATTAATACAATTCCCAATTTCTTTCTGGGAAATATTCAAACAATTAATCCATGAATTTTAAGTTGTAGGTACTAGTCGTGCAGCAGATGTCCCTAATTACCATTTTTCTGAGTAATACGACATCACATCCAACATCCAACCATTTTTATCCCCTCCAAAAATCGCAACTTATTTTTGTATACACCCCAAAAATGTAATCTCGGCAAGAACAGACGAATTCCAGTTCACAAATTTGAATTATTCTCGTCAATTTAAAGTAAAAACAAGCAAAGCAGAACGCAAAAGTGTTCTCCTACTTGTACTGAGCGCAAGAAAACAGCTAAGATGAAAAGCGGGAAAAGAAAAGGAAAGTATTAGAATTGCCCGAATAAATGCAAATCCTGGGATATTAAATAAACATTTGATTAAATCGGATGAAAGTGAACGGAGGCTTGGGCGGCCGCCGCAGTGCTTATTTTGGCGGAGCGCGAGCGAAAACAGCCGGCTCAACGCAAATTCCAAAAGTTCGGCTCGCCTCCTTTGCCGATAAAAATTAATTTTCCTCCTTCGGCCGGCGTGGCGCACGGAGAAGTTTCGCATAAATGTTTCTAAAAAAATTCCGACTTTTTGCAGAATTATTTTTCGCAAGAGCCACGACCTGTTTGGGTGCGGGAAACGGAAACATGAAAGAATCCCCCTGATCCATGTCATAAATCTTCCTAATCCGGAGGGACTTTTATTCTCCCATCAGCTCTCCAACTGTCTTGAGGCGAAGGAATAATTTATTTAAAAAGAGTAAACAAGTGCGGAGGTGGTGCAGTGTAGTTGTCCGCCAAACTTTGTCTAATTCCAACCAGGCGAAGCTCTGCTTCCCCGCGGATACTGGGCTGGGAAAAATGTGAGAAATGCTGTAAGCGCTGGGAACGACCGAAAAATGAAGGGAAAAAATGAAAGGTCAAATGGGGATCGGAATGGCTCTGGTGATGGGGTGGTTCACCCTTGTAACTTGTAACGGTGCCGGTCGCAACGAAACAATTTTTCGGTGTAATTTTCATTGGGAGGAATTCAATTTCATTTCAGCGGTTATTGGCTGCTTGCCGGCTTGGACCAGTGCTACAAGACGGGCTCAGCCAGTCCAGGAACGACCGCTCATTTGTTCGGCTAAAAATTCGAGCTTTCATTAATTTTATTAGCCGAAGGGTTGAAAGGGCCGCTTTTTGCCACGGAGGACAACTGAAGTGTAATCGTATTGATTTTGGGGCTCAAATTGAATTTAATGGTTAACGAGTTTTCTGATGCGCCCTGGGGCCCCGACCCGGGGTTGTTTAACACGATTTCAAGGATTAATTGGAAGAAAGTTTGCCAGAGCGAGTGGCACCCTCGTTTCTCGGCATCGAATAGCCAGAGAACCATCCTCCTATCGGGCCGGGGAAAAACGAGGAGACTTGGCAGCTAGCTGGGTAATAAATACGTGAGGAAAGGGTACAAGTTTCTTGAGAATGTCAAAGTGCTCAAGTTGGCAAACAGAGGACGGTTAAGAGGGATCAAGTGTTAATAAACTGCTTAACTACTTACGTCCTTGAAATTCTATTTTAGACCCTCTGCGGGGGAAGCGCCCGAGGAATTACAAACAGGCAGCACCGCAAGTTTGTGCGGCTCGGCAAGTTTGCCCAAAAACCAGAGAATGTGGGTTTTCCCAATTTCCTGAATCCAAACTGCTCATGACATTCCTTAGCTATGTGAACATGCCTAGTTACTGGCAAGTGTAGGGTTTAGGGAAAATTTGGGAAATTAACCTGTGCTCTGGTGACTGCTGGTTGTGGGTAATGCCAGTTGGCTGTGGTCAGCAGTTTTTGGTAATTTCATTAACTCGGTAAGCTTTGCTCGCTTCATAGACCTGTTTCCTTGAAAGGAAATTATTATGTTTTTTTTTCTGAGTTGAATCGTTTCATGGATATACGCCATATCAGGTGACACCATCTAGGAGGCTATATGATACCATAAAATAAATGTATACCAATATTAATGGTAAATTTGTAAGGGCCCCATTTTGCGGTAAATTTTCCTGCTTTCTTTTGCCACAAGATAAAGCATGCCAACTCTAGTACATTAACCTTCGTCATACTGTATCTTTAATTTGTGTAGCTGACTTTGTTCTTGCAAAATCAAATTTCGCGTTTCATTCCTAACGGAGACAATACTGGTGTGCGATCATGTGTTTCAGCATTTCAGTGTTTTCTCACTGCCACAAGTTATAGAAAAAAAATTATTTGTCATGCTTTTAGGTCTAGTTTATTTATTTATTGCCAATAAGAATACCTTTCCACCTGACAACTGCTGCAGGAAGCTCGGAAATGGGAGAAACAAAATATAAGACGCGGCTCATAATTCTAGCGGACTCAATGTTTGAGTTGAGCGATGAATTGAATTTGATTTGAGAATTGGGATGTTACTATAATTCAGGGTTGCCGAAAACTTACAACTCATCACTCAACTCAAACATTGAGTCCGCCCCAATTTTGAGCCGGTCCTCAAAATTTAGTTTTCACCCGTTTCCAGGCTTCCTGCAGCTCTGTGTACCCCTTCAGGGTTCCTAAGGACGTTTTGGAACTTGCTCTACAATAAATCAAGGAATAATATTTCACATCTTATATTAACGGGAAAGGGCATAACCGCTACGGTTCCTGTATAATAAGAAAACTTGTTTCCTTAGAACTATCCGAATATATAAAAGCACTCAAAAATCCGAATCAACTATTCGAATATTTTGAGGTCTAGTCGATTTCTTCAAATCTAATAGTAGGTGTAACCACTCAAGAAAAATAATTTTGGGCTTAATTATTTAAATTTTTGTTTAAAAAAAACCATAGGAAACGAAGGGGGCCAGAAATGCAAAAGAAGTCTTTGATCTATTTGCCATAATTAAATTTATTATTTAGCAATAATAAAAATTTTGATTTTTTGACAAAATGGCGTCTATTTGAAAAATTTTTTTCGTTTTTGATTGAAATTTTCGCTCCAAATTGTTAAAAAAAAATAGTAATAAATTCTTTAAATTTTATTCCTTCGTTTAATACCTGAGGAATATATCTAAGAAGATTGTGTAAAAATTTGAGAGATCGGTTGCGCCATTTCTGAGAAATCGAGATCACCGACGTTGAAAATACCGTTTTGAGAAAGTTTCAAAAGCACTTTGCATAGAGAAAATACACTGTCTCTTACTAATGCACTGTCACTTTACACGTCTGAATACATTAGAAGGGAAAATTTACAATAGGCGGGTGAATAATAGGGACAGCGTTCTAGGTAAGCGCTGCCGCTCCGCCCGCCCTCCTATTTTCAAACGCTCTGACATGTCTTTACAAATATGAGTGTAACTTCGGAAATAATCGCCGGATTGACTTGAAATTTTCTCTGTGTGTACTTAAATATATGTGCATTCCGAAAATGCAATCGATTTGTTGCAAATTCTTACTGCGTATAACCCCTTAATTAATTTAGTAATAACTTCCTAATACTCTAGTATCTATGCTTTTTTTTCTTCGGGACAATTAAATGAAATTTCTTTGCTTTTCTTTTCCGCTCCAACGAGGTAATCCAACTGGTAATGTATCGGTTATGTAGGTACCGATGACGATTCAGCGATACTAATGTATGCATGTACTTTGATACGCCGCCGTCTCGTGGCTATAATTTATCTCCCACTAAACATGCTGCGCCGAGGAGATATGTTTTTGTAAGGTGCGGTGTGTCGCTCTCCTATCGTTCTTCTTTCCCCCGAAAATTACACTTTTCGAAAGACTGCCTTCTAGTCCAAGCGACCAGGCCTCAACCAAGCAAACTTCTTTCTCATTGGTTCTGAAAGAGGATAATTTTCTGGCAGCACCGAAGCTCTAATTCACATAGAAGGACAACACGAAACATGACATATTGTTTTTAGGGTACCTATGTATACAGCGGATAAATAAAAGTATTGTTTTCAGATAAACCGGTCTTCGCCTGACTTTACTTTGAAACGTAACATATTATAAAAGTTGTCCGAAAGTCTTATTTCACAAAAAAAAAAAAAACTTGCGAAATAATGGTTGACCCATAGCCAATAAAAATAATTCGGAAAACAACTCTTATTAAAACTAGAATTATAAAAGTTAATGTTAACTGATATCTCATAACCAATAAAAATAAATTGTGTAATAATGGTTTAGTTATCCAATGAAATATGGAAATAACCATTAATGTGTAATTTTTATGATAAAACATAACAATTACGGTCTCTACTAAAAACACTTCCCACACATTACCTGACGATTGTAGCTTAAGAACATTTCCGGATTAAAACGGTCGAACGAACACATGAGTATTTCCACTCAAATTAATTGAAATGTAGTGATTTGGCCTGGGCTGAAATCACAAACCACCTTGCGGAAGTGGCAATTTTGCACGAAAAGGTAACTGGAGCTCTCAGCCCCCATTGTGCCTGATAACAGAGTACGAAATGCGAAACAAAGGCCGTCAAAGAACACGCAGTAGGTCGCCGTATCAATCAATCTAATGATATTTCGTGTAGGTGAGATACCAAAATAGCTTCAAAGGAATTCCCCCACTATAGTGGATTGCCTGCGGGGGTCGAAATGGAAAACTTCAAGCTGATTTGATTACAAACTAGAGGGGGCCCGATATAATCTAATTGTTCAGAAGACGTATCAGTTCCCTTTTGCCCTCCCAACCCTATCGTCTTATTCAATCCATTCACTTTGTCACATGTTACCACACGTAGGATGTGCACGTTTAGTGATACCTCCCTCAAATTTCTCAAATATGCCACATTTGAACCACCTTCAATCAAAGTCATATCCAGGCTATAGGTTTACTTAATTAGGAACCCGAAAACAAGATGCTAATTGACAAGCGACCGAATTTTTCTCGAATTTTGTGAAAGAATCTGCACACTTTCCTCTTTTTTTTAAACGTGTGGCCTTACCTGTTTTACACAAATCTAATATAGGAAATCTCCCAAGTGGGATAAATGATGGTTAGTATACGAATGGGGCTGATGCCGCTTTTAAGCGGTGTATTTCATACGGAAGAGCTTACTCCGCCTCCGTAAAGAATTTATGGAAATTTCCAAGAAGGCTCTTCACGGACATGTAGTTCCCTCGTCAGCTTAATAAAAGCGGCGTACTAGGAATAAACAATTTTGAAATATGTGAAGACCCCAACACCATCTCGAGTACTCGAGAGTCGAGAGTGATGCTTGAGCGCATAGAGGGAAGGACATGTTCTGGTGGAAAGCAGCTTATTCAATTTCATTGAAATGTTCTCTCTCAACTTATTATCCCTCAATTTTTTGAGAAATCCTAGGAATGTTTTTAAAGATAGGTCATTATGGTCATTGAATTTTAACAATCATAAGCAAATATTGGGTTTTACTTTTGTACAATACCTCTGTATGTAGAGTTTAGTAAATATCAGTTAAATATTAGGAGAGAGATGGTGTTAAACAAATCTCCTAAATACTGGTTCACATATAGCTAGCTGTGTAGTAGACGGAGTACTTACCACTGCATGGGAGTCCATCATTGGATGCTCAAGAAAGGTTGTAGTATACATGGACACGAGGAGAATTTAATAGTTGAAATTTAACCCCCTTCCTGTCGACAGATTGATCTGCAATTTGGTACACACCTTTAGTTCTGATGACAATACAATTTAATATAATCAGTATCATTGTAAATCCAAGATGGCCGCCTTTACAAAATGGCGGATTACATATTTTCTCACAACCCCTCAATATATGTAGATATCAAATGAAAGGGCATTAAAAGTAAAATACAGTACACTATGACAATTTTCTAATCCAAGATGACTGCCACTACAAAATGGCGGATTACATATTTTCTCACACCTCCTCAATATGGATATTAAATGAAATGGCTTTACAAGTAGACCACAGTGCATGGCGGATCATAGAGTTGGGACAGTCTATACTTACATTTAAAAAAAATAAGTAAAAACAAATTTTTAAGTTCAACGGTTTTATTGAAAATAAAGATAATAATGATGTCGATAATGTACTAAAAACTAAAAAATAACTCAGCGGACCTAGGTACCAGTCATCACACCACTTCCCTCATCAATCTAGGGCATTAATCACACAAAAAAATAAAATCGTGGGGCGCGTGAAATTTATATCAACAGTCAACCGCTCATATCATTATAAATGCTATTGACATATTTACTCAAATTACGCTAATATATAAAAAATATATATAAAATATTTGTGTTAAGTACAAAGATTAACAAAATCTTAACTGTAGAAAGATATTTGGAAGATAATTTTACGTGGCCATAAAACTTAACTAATGAGGAATTGAAAAGAGAGTGATAATGAAGTTAAAACGCAGATGGAGAGAGAGAAAAAGAAGTGAGAATAAAATAACAAAAAAAAAATTTAACTACAAAGAAGCTAGCATCTTCATGCAAAGATAAAAACAAAATATAGGTTTAAAATTACAAATTCGTGGAAATTTTAAGAGCTTGAATCAAACAACGAACGATGTCACCTAAGCAGTATTGTAACTAGATGGGGCAAACTTTTGAAGATTCCACTCATGTGGGCTCAGGAAAAAAAAGAACGCTGCCCATACTTCGAGTTATAGTAAGGAACGAAAATACTCCTATGCGGAGCCGATTGCAAAAAATTGACTGCAAAACGTTTTCTCCATCCTATTTTTTCCATTGGGCGTTTTTTTTTTTCCATGGTCATTTTTTCAATTTATTCTTCTTTTGCACGTTGAGTCCAGAGTGGCAAATATTATGAAGCCGTATGTGAAATCAGAATGATTAGAGCTTTTGCTAACTTCATTCGCATATATAGGGTGTTTCAGTTAACTTAGGATAAAAATGATAGAGGTGACAGGTCTCCCCTAGACAAACAAAAGCGTAATTTAATAAAAATAAAAAAGAGATGCATTAATTACATGAATTTCGGAGAAAATGTGGGAGAAATGTGAATTTTACAAAATTTTAGAGCTTTTTTTGACTTTCGCAAGTGACTGTACTTGCAGTGGTAGAGGCAGAGCGACATTGGTGGTTTTTGGAAACCACATTGAAATAGTATTATAGTTGTTTAGCTTGAGTTTGATGTCGCTGCCTTGAGTAAATCAAAAGATAAAAATAAAATAATAATGTGCATCACGAATTTATAGAGCATCCTGTAACTCGAAAACGGTTGAGATCACCCCCTCCCCCACCCTGTCATACGATTCTTTGTTCGGCTAGGTGCGCTCTATCACCTCTATCATTTTGTACTACGTTAACTGAAACACCCTGTAGAGTGAACGACTGAAGACAATGGAGTTGAGCCACAATTGAGCCCTTCCCTGCACAAATCGATTAACTCCACTTATTGAAATATATTAAATTTATGTGTCAAAGCACTTTGTTTAGTGATAGCTTTTATACTTATAATAAATTTCCTAAATAATAAAGATTATCACCATTAAATGAGACAATTTGGTTGGCCATTGAATAATACCATAAATAATTTATTTCTCCAATTTTTGTTTTATGGAGTGAATCGATTTGTGCACTGAACGGCTCAATTGTCGTAGACAACCGTAGATTTTTCGTGGGATAATACAGCAAGATAATTTGCAGTCAACCTTGAAACCCAGGCTTTTGTAAGATTTTGTAAATTGAAATATATTAGTTTAGCGTATTAATTTATGCAATTGTGATTGTTACAACATCGCCACAAGGTAATTCAAGCAATCATTCAGCCGTTTAAAAGTCAGTCTGGAGTGCACCCCTTGGCTGCGATTGTATTTACACTCCTTTTTGGGATTTTTTTTTAATTTTTTGTCTTGTTTATTTCTTTTTATATTATTTCAAATTTCACATATGTAAGAATATGAAAATGACATAACTTCAAACTTGTGATCGATCCTGTCTTGATCAAAACTATAAACCATAAAAAAAGAAACGGTGACGGTTTTTGTTAAAACCAACAATAATAATAATGCTGCACACCCCATTTGATGATTTCATCAGGAACGACTCGAAAAGTACATTATACTCATACATGTGGGGCAGAGGCCACAGTTCCTCTAATATTTTAAATAATCAAATTACGTCCCTAAAATTTACTGGACTACCCCAGACTGAAAGCGCAATCGAGACTGCACAATAACAACAACAAAAACCTCCTATATGTATAAATAGAAACGAGTTGGCCACCGAGCACAACTAGCTGCATTTCACTAAACATAATTCGTTCCCACTGGCTGGTGTGGCAGGGGTGCCCGGTGGGAGCCCGAACAGAACTAGTATAGCATAGAAACTAGGCAAAACTTAGCTCGTTTGTTGTTCGGCTTTGTTGAGGTCAGTCAGGACCAACAGCACCAGCAACCACAGTAATGGCAGTCCGTTGGACATCCTCCAAGTGGCTCCTCTGAATGCAGCATGATCCGGAATACAAGTTTCGTAACAAAGGGCCCAATAATTGTCAACATCGAATATGAAAAATGAAATGCCTGCGGAGACCGGCAAGAAGAGTGAGTGTACTGTGGAAGCCCAGTTGGCCGAAACAGGTCAGATAAACGTCTGCAGGACTCAAGTGGAAAAGTCACCCGGGAAAATCCGTAAATCACAAAAACGGCATGCGGCTCCTCCTGGTCAGGTTAGGTCTCGGTATCCCTAGTTGACGGCATTGAGCTTTTTTTTCTCATTTTTAATAAGATGAAAACAACCCTCGACCTCGGGGATTTCGGACCACGAAGTTTCCGTATCAAAGGGCGAAACAATGGAGTATTCCTCGCTCCTGTAATTTTTGAGGTTTTCCATTTTCCAAAAACTTTTCCGAGGACATCCTGCTTCTGGTGCTGCAGTCCCCAACTCCCCGGAGTAGTTGCTAGTTAATGGTCGCCTTTGTGTCCCTTCTAGTGTAACGACATTTTCCCCGGTTTGACGCAGTAACTAAGCACCGGGGTGTTTGCTGTGATCCTGGCCCACATCAAACACTGGAATTAATTAACATTTACAAAACAGAGCTGAGAATGTTTGCCTTCCAGGACGCACAGTTAGCCGCGTCGACAAATGTGTGACCGCTTGGTGTAAGTTTATGGATATGGGAATGGGTTTGCTGGACTGGCCTGGATCAGCAGCCGGGCTGTAAGAAATCCCAAACTGATAGAGTTTCCCACTCACAGCATGTTTGCACTCATGGACATAATCGGGCGGTTTGGTGACGCTTCTGGTACTCGAGATGCGATTATGAGCCTCCGGGAACCAAAATCTTATAAGATCTGCAGCTTTCAATGTTTGTTTTCGTCCGTAGGGTTACCAACCGAACTATTTTAAAAGTGAATATGTTTGTACTATCAAAAATATATATACACAGTATGTTTCAGCAAAATAAGAATAAAAGACATTGAGAGTTTTTCTTTTCATTTCCTTATTATTTTCTATTTCAAAGTTGTCTTTTCCTCCTGAAGCAATACAACGACGAGCCAAATTAATTTGAATGAATTTTTTAATTCATAGCGGTTGGGCCAAACTTTATGAAACTTTTTTTTTTTAATTTGGATTTATAAGCTGCGGTTTTTTGTACGCCTTGTTCTGGAACAACCATACATTGAACATTTATTATAATATAATAAAATTTATTCTGCACAGGGCAAGCCGAACGAACTATAAATGTATGTATGAAAACACAGGTGACACTAAATTAAATTTGTAAATGGTTTTTGCTAGTTTTCATAAAAATATTAGTCCAGGAAAATTAGACATAAATGCATATCTCCACAGTTGGAAAAAATTAGATACAGGTGGAAAATTGAGAGGCAGCTTGGTATTAGTGCAATATAAGTATATTGTGTGAGAGTTCCCCATCAGTCCGAGTACCGCACGATTAATTACGCAAGGTCAGAAGCCGCGAAATACTGGTTTTCCCAAATATATCGAGAACGCTGGACTTTTTGACAGTTAAGGCTCAATTAAAATTAATTTGTAGCTGAGTTAACTCTTTACCCCTTAAAAAGTTATACGCAGTTGCGAGGCTCAAAAAAGACGTCCTTTTATGAATTTTTTATAGAAACAGTTTTATTTGTCAATTACAAGTGATGGTAATTCAAATAGAGCCTACTATTAAGAATACAATAGCGCGTCGATCATGTGCATTAATGTGCAGTGTGCACCGCTCCTGTAGATGATGTCCCAAACGGCCCCTAAAAAAAGGCGCTTGGCGGTGATCTTGAAGATTTCTCAGAAATGGCTCAACTGATCGGTCTCAAATTTTTACACAATCTTCTTAGATAACATACATTCCTCAGATCTTGAAAGAAGGAATAATAAAAATTGATTTTTGACAAAATGGCGTCTATTTGAAAAAAATTTCTCATTTTTTACTAAAATTTTCGCTCCAAATTGTTAAAAAAAATAGTAATAAATTTTTTAAATTTTATTCCTTCGATTCTGAAAATACCGATTTGAGAAAAACGCGTTTAAAGTTTCAGAAGTAGTTTACATATAGTTAAAATTACACATAGTGACCTTACAAATTCAGGTATATCTCCGTAAATATTTATCGGATTGGCTTCAAATTTTCAGAGAATATACTTAAATATATGTAGGTACATTTCGAAATTCTAACTGAGTACTTATAACCCCTTAATTCACTGTATGTACTCTCTTCCTCATCGCCGGTTATTGATGTTTTTATTTAGCTTCATCGCCCTAAAGACTCATCTTCATCTTCTTAATCTGACCATTCAGTCCTTAAACGTGTGTCAATAAGGACGATTTATATACGTCATCTTACACATCTGACTATTCAGTCTCTAAAATTAGTTCTAGAACAGATAATAGATCTATGTCATCATTCATTTCCTCTTCATTATCATTTTTTGTAGCAGTATTTAAACTGAGGTGCTCTTTTCCCGGTAGCGTTAGATGTTAGTTAGTAGTTCCATCAGTCAGGATAGCTACTGCGGGCTTAGCAAAGTAAACATAGCTTAAGCCCCATGAAATGCCAAACGCTCTTCTACATTGCCCAAATGTCGCTAAAGCTTTTTAATTGTTGGCTTCCAGATCTAGTTTTCAGTTTAGCCTTAGTGTCTATCTAGTGACTCCTAGATATTTGACACTGTTTGTAAATTTTATCTCCTTGTCGAAAATTTTAAGCGAGTGATAAATAATCCAACAAGTTTCCTCTTGTTAGTTAAAACAAGCGCTGATGTCGTGTCAGCGTTCACCGATCCGTTTTCTGTCTGTCTGTCAGTGGGCTGTATCTCATGAACCGTAATAGGTAGAGAGTTGACAATTTTACAGAGTGTGTATTTCTATTGGCGCTATAACAACCAAATAATTAAAAACCAAGATGGCGAATTTCAAAATGGCCGCCATGCTAATTAGAAAAAAAATTATGTCGATTATGTTATAGCTCCTGCCTTGTTTATTTTACAAAAGTATTTAAAAAGTACATAGTGATATCTTGTACGATGGTGCGGAACTCTTCGTGTGCAAGCCCGACTCGCACTTGACCGGTTTTTGTACTATGGTGAGGGCTTGTTGTTGGAGCCCACAGAGTGTGTTTAGGAATTTTCCCCTTGTTAGGATCACTATATCACCCGCGTAGCTATGAAGAAGTACCCTTTGCGGTTGCGTGAATTAACAAGATCATTTACATTTACATAACAGCAAAGGAGAGAGTGTGCCCCCTTGAGAGCACACTCTGCCTGCCTTACTTGTAGCTTCGTGGAGCGCCTTTTTAATTAAAATAACTGTGTGATGCAGGGCGGATTCTGTGGATCTCTCTTTTCTATATGCATATTATGCTTCATTTGTACTCCACCAGATGTCTCGATCTGATGAATACGTCCAACATTTTCTTCCATAGTCGTCATAAGAAAGCTTGTAAGGGTAATAGGGCGACGGCGGCGGTTCCGCACGGTTTATTCGATTGACCTAAAATTTTGCACACTTGCTTTAAGAATGAATTGGAAGACTCTAGAGCTTTTGTGTCACAATCCACTTTTCTAATTTGAGTTAATTTATGAATTAGTTAATACTACAAATACTACAACAACTTTTGCAGACCACTTATGGGTGGCCACATTTTTCTATGAGACCAAATGTGATACTGATAACTCTACGTGTGCGAGACAATTTCTCAGATGTCCTGTTCCGGGCGCCAATAAAAGTCCCTGCCTGGGTGAAGTGAAGCATTGTGGAACTCAGATAAGTTCCGTGATGGGCACGGTGATCTATAAGGACATTATGAGGCTATTACCAGCTCCAGAAATGGGATTGCGTCCGATCAATTTTGATACCTCATTTATCCTGATAGATTCGCTCGGGCAACCCAATTTTCCACTCATCCGCGCACTCTGTGCGCTTTTGCACCTTAATTTAATTTCAACTTCCATTTCGGCCACTAATTCGATTCCTTTCCATTTTTATTTTTCAGATATAAAGAACCTCACAGACGCCATGGCGGACGATTGGTAGCAGATCAGCGACGCTAGCGTAAGTGCAATTTCCATTTTTAAGAGCCTCGTGAGGGCACAAAGGTATACTCAAATTAAATTTGCAGTGATTTTGCGCTATGATGCTTTCATTCAATCAGAATAACAGGGAATTTCTCCTTCTGCCCTCCGGGGTGTATTCACGTTATGCCCAGGAGCACAATTCCTCCAGTAAGCTGACACAAGCACACCTTCCGGCGCATTCAGGTTCAATTTATGATAATAATCGCCCGTTAGCAGCAAATATCGATTAAATCCGATTTCAATTTTTGTTTTATAAACAAATTTTCACATTCGGCCTTTTGGATGCGATTTCGCGAATGTAAATTGGGCAAAAGAGTGTAAAGGCGAAAAAGGGCGCCATTTCCTGTTCGGTACATACTCCCCGCGGATGTGTCAGATTGATTGAAATTATTCGTCCACATGAGCGGATTAATGGAAAGAAAAATAGGAACACCATTTGCATGCCCATCCATGGGATATCGTTGCATCCGCATGTGAAAAAATTGGAAACTACTGGGTTATGCAATGATTCTATATCCTATCTGACCATCACCACCACCTTCAGCATTGGAAAATTCCACTTATGGGAAACTGCCTATTTGAAAGTGGTGAACAGAAATCCTATTTATTTAATAGAAAGCCTAGCAGTAAAGTTAAAACAGGATATTTCTGAAAGCAATTTTTCAAATATTGATATCGCGTCATTTGACTCTAACAACTGAATTTCATT
Organism: Neoitamus cyanurus; assembly: GCA_947538895.1. Classification (NCBI taxonomy): domain Eukaryota; kingdom Metazoa; phylum Arthropoda; class Insecta; order Diptera; family Asilidae; genus Neoitamus; species Neoitamus cyanurus. Next base: position 14,497,981 of record OX384547.1, read on the forward strand.
CTTTGATTAATAAACATATTCTTCAACTTCAAGCACGAAGACATTTTTTATCAAAAAAAAAAACAACCGTAGTATTGTAAAGAAGAGAATTTCCCATTAATATCCTACAACTAGCGATAAGATCATTTATTTGTGCACGACGCTCAAGATTAAAGATATATATGGAGTTTTTCCTTTGACTACAGAAGACAAATACAGAAAGTATGAAGATGAGAGACAGAATAAATAAAAGGAAACGTTTAAGCTTCAAGTATGTTGAGGGATTGCCTTTGAAATGTTACATTTTTTTAGGGTAACCTTGCATTTTAGCAGGGATAAGGTTTATGTTCCATTGTATTGGGAGATCGGCATAAGTTTGAAAATGAGTTTATGTGGTGGGAGGTCACGCCATTTGGGCGCCAGCTTGAAAAAAGGGGTGTTAACAGTTTTTGCGCTATATCTGAGTAAAGGTACATCTTACAGAAAATTTGTACAGAGACGTTTTGTTTGCAATGGAATTCTTTACAATTTTATTTAAGAAAATTTTTGTCGAAAATTGAATACATAAAAAGCTATAACCCTTGGTAGATAGAAAATTGTCTTACAAATTCCTTTTAAGTACAGTACATGTTTTTTGAAGAATGTCACTGCGAATAATTTCCATTGAAATTTTTTGTTATTTCTTTTATTCTGACGAATTTTACAGCGCTGTGAAAGGTTCAAAGTGACACACCATTTGTAAGTACACGTTACAATTTATATATTATACATATATTAAGCCATTAAAAAATTTTTGTGCCTTTAAAATCTTCTACATGTTACAATCTTTTTCTGAATCTTTCAATTCAGGACTGCTGTCGTCTGGTACATGAAGTAATATTGTCGTTAAAAATTGCATTGTAGCCAGAGAGCAGTAGCACATAAAACTCAAACAAAACTCATGCTAGAGTGTATGGAACCAGCGGCAGCGTTAAAATGTGGCTTGGTCAAGAAGACTGGAGACCAGGAGACTCAACTCCGGTGGTGCGGGTAGGCCGAAAAACGTCCTCATAATTTGTCCATCATGGCGGCAGTCCTGTGGTATGGCCTGTCATTCGAGCAAGAAGACTAGTTCTCTATTCTTGTTGCCACTCTTCTTGCATTCGAGTTGATATTTTGTTGTCAGTGGGTTGTTATTCGAGCGTTTCCAGCTGTTTCAATGGGATTGTTAAAAATGGTATAGGTGGCGAGATATTGCTCTGTTGCGAACTGTGGAAACAAAAGCCCCGACTTTGGTCCAAATAAACTGTTTACAACATTTGGACAACGCAAGCTGACATATTACAAGTGTCAGAATGAATCCACATAAATGACAAGAATATCTATATGCGCGACCACACGTCATATTGGAAAAATGTAAGGACGTTTTTCGGCCTACCGCAACTGCTGATTTTTCGAGGAGTTGAGTCTCCTGGTCTCTAGTCTTCTTGGACGTGGCAATGATCGAAATCCGCTTTAGTGGCCAGAGTTTTATTAAGGATGCGTAAATGTGTATTTAGGTTGCTGAATTAGAGGAAGAATGAAACTCTATGAATTTTCGAACTCGATAGAAAAATCATAGATTTGAATGAATATACAATGGTTGATGGACGCACGACGTGCTGATTTTGTTTTCTTTTTCGCACTAATGCCGGTAAGAGCTAACAGTCGTTTAAATATCGACTTTTTAAATTTTTCATTATTCCATTACTTTGGAATCGGAAAGTAAAAAATACTAGAGTTTTCTGCGCGGTCAAAAGTGGCTCGAGTATTGTGCTCGGGAAAAAGCGACTCAAGTTTTCTATTCGGAAAGGAACGGTTTGAATTTTCTGCGCGGTTATAAGCGGCTTACGTCTTTGACTCATTTTTGCTCGAAGTTTTTTTTTGATTCACCTTTGCCCGGAACCTTACGCAACTCGTCTTTACGCAGAGTTATTTTTTAAGCCACTTTTTTCTGCACCTTTCAAATAGGTCACTTTTACTCTCAGCCTATCAACTATCGCGCGATGGAGCTTGCGATACAGCTCACAGTGGGACAAAAGGCCGAAATGCTGGCCAAAAATCTTTAAAATTATCCAATTAGTTTGAGACTTGGTATTGAGGGATTTTTAGGGTCGCTGATTATGAATTTGATGTTCTTCTTTTCATAAACAAAATGGCGGCTTAAAAATGGCGACCGCAAATAGTGAAAAGTATTCCAATTTCAACGGAACTTGGTATCGAAGGAGTTTTCATGTGATTTTTTTCATAACTCCGAAGAAAAACCTGCACCGACTGCGAGGTCGGAAACGGTCGCACGTAATTTCTTCATATTTAGTGTAAAAGTTTTTAACGAAAAAGACAAAACTAATTTTAAAGCAGGAACTGACAGGAATTTTTTTGTAGGGCTTTTTAAACAAAATAATTTTCAGCGTAGTTATAAAATATTTTCAGAAAATCATAACTATTTAGAGATTTGCAATTAAAAAATATTGTTTATTGCACTCAATTCTGCTTACCTTAAAGAGGAAATGCCATTTTGTTTCACATAAATAACTCTTCACGCAACAAAGTTATAAGTAAAACAAATAGCAACTTCGCCGAACACTCCGAAACACACAGAAACGCTCGCTGAAACGGTCACTTTTGAAGTAGTGCAACGAAGCGAAAATGGGGGAATGGGAAAATTGGGGGGGTCGGTAGTGAGTATAAATCTGATTTTCCGGGATTCTACCCGCGCCCATTTGTCCGCTGTCTTGAAGGGTACGAACTGTTCGGCGATATCCCTCTAACCGTTACTCGTACCAAAAATCTTAACAGAGACTTTTTACACAGAATGGAATTCTCTTCATTCTGATTAAATAACTTTTTCACATCAAATTAATAATAAACAAGTAAGAAGCCGTAAAATGCAAAAATATTTGCTCAAAAATTCGTTGAGACGCTATAATTTTCGTATTTTCAATTTTAGGCAAAATGTGATTTAGGGCTTTTTTCTAGAACATCTCTTTGCAAATAATGTAACCTGTTATTTTTTCAATTTTCATAACTTTTAATGGTTTTATAGGATAACAGACATGTTTATATTTATGGCAATCATGTCAGTGCCATGGGAAAAATATTTTTTTTTACCGGTTTTTCTTAGAACTTAAACCCACAACACAAATAATGGAACAAGTGCTTCAGCATTTCTCAAAATTCGAAAATTCGAAAAAATTTGTTTTCACGGATACTTGAATCTTTGCACAAATAATCTACAATACACATAATGAAACAGTATTGTGGTATTTTCAAAAATTCAGCAATTCTTAGATTATTGACATGATTTTCACATGTAATTTAATATACTCTATATATAATTTGTAATACTGTAAATCCCTTAAAACTAATGATAATTGAAACAAAAGTCTGGTAAATTAATTGCAAGAAGATGTTCTAGGAAAAATCTCTAATACATATTTTTTTTAAATGTAAAATGGAAAAGTTAAAGCGTTTCAAAGATTGTTTGATCAAATATTTTCGCTTTTTCCGGCTTCTAACTGGTTTATTATTAATTTTACGTGAAAATTGTATTTATTAAGAATTGTGGAGAATTTGATTCTCTGTAAAAAATGTCTTATGAAATATTTCCGGTCGAGTGACGGCTAGCGAGATATCGCTTAAAAACCGTTCTCACCCATATTTTCAAGATGGCGGACAAATGGGTAGAACCCCGGAAACTTGGTGTTATATGGCTATTCTCCAATGGGTATGCCATTGCCATTAACCGACGAGTGACCAGTTGGCGGAATAGCTGACAAAATGCGTTCGTACATAATTCTATCAATGTAGATGTGAACTCAGAAAGCTCTGTTTGTTGTGATCGGTGAAATGCAAAGAAACGAACTAAGTTTTATTTTATTTATTTTTAAGAATTAGCTAATTTAGCAGAACTAGCTGCTTAATAAATTTCATTTCTTCGTTTCTACACACTTTTACACAATATTTACTTGAGCTTAAGCTCACTTTTGCTTGAACTTTCACACATCTCATGTACTAAATACGTATCTAAGGCCCGAACCACTGCTAAAAAGTGCTGAATTAAATGCGGCAACTCATATGGTTTAACTAACACAAAGGAAAAGTTAGAGCATGTCGACCAAAACACGAGCGAGAAGGGAGACTCATTTTATAATGAGAAGGAAAAGGCTGCAGCATTTTGGTTGGATGGTTTGGTTTTGGCATGCCCATTGGAGAACGGGCAATACTCACCACCGACCGCTAACAGATAAGAAGAAAAAAATCGGTTCCTACCCAATATGCTCAGATGGCCCCTTTTTTCCTGACTGGACTGGAGCTATACGAAGAAACAAATAATCACACATAATCTCTCGCTAGCGCGCACTTGGGTGAAGCGTAGATTCATATTCCGTAAAGTCGAGACAGTATTTCATATAATTCATTATTTATGTACCACGGATATCAGATCTAAGGCGTTTTGAAGAATGTTGGGTCGCTCCCTCCCATCATTACCCTAAAATCGTAGTTCCGCCGATGAGGATGAAAGCCAGAGAACCCTTTCACTAATTATTCTGGGAAATTTCCATTTTGCTCTTAAACTCTAAATGGACTCAATCTGGACACATTTCACGCCGACATGGCGTGTGCCACTGCGTGCTAAATGGTAATGCGTTTATCCGCAAAATCATAAATTTAAACAGGGTCCGGGGAGCTTTCAGTGCAACTTAATCGCAGTTGTGACCACCCAGGTAAAGGCCTGTGAAAGCTCTTCACGTTTTCATATCCAGGTATTTCGGTTATGTCCCGGCCCCAGGCGCAATAAGCCTTTGCCCTGGCACTGCATAAAGCAATTTAGGAATGCGCTTTCAATTAGGATACATCTTAATGCGGCCTGCATCTTGCGGTGCTGCATGCTCTAAGCTGCAATTACACCTGCTCCTGTATCCAGAGCTCTGCTGCTCCAGCTGGCACTTGGCCTCGCAAAAAGGTACAAAAGTGATTAAGCAGTCGGAGCAAGGAGATTATCCACTCCAAAGTGGGTGCCAGGCAGGCGAGGTATGGGCCTCGAGTGTCACTGACTTAAATTTGCATAAAATTAAACCGAAAACACTTCATAACGGTTGCCGGAAAGTTTAAGCATCTTATCCCTCCTAATCCCCAACTTTAGATAAAACAAGTTCCCCGGCTCCTTGGAACCATATTTTCGGGGATGGAAAATGTCCAAGATTATGTTGTAATTATAACGTTCGGGGCGCGGGCGATATGGGCGGGGTTTTTATGTTCGAGTTGGCATGGGCGCTCTGCTTATCAACCTTCTCCTCCTTCGGTAAGGAGTTAATAATTTTCGGGGTTTCCTCATCCGGATATACCATAAACACCCCAAAGGGGTTCGCGGGCCGGGACGAATCAATTTTTCGTTCGCAATCCCCAAGGGTTGCATATTTATTAGGTAGCAAGACGCAAAGTAACAAAAAGAAATTAACTGGGGTTGAGTTTACATTTTGCGATGATGTCGAAAATAGCTGACGCGGACCGGGACTCCCGGGATAAAATATGTCAGGACCGAGGGAAATTTAATTTCAATTAGGACAAACCCGCCGCAACGGGGCATTGTGTGATAAGAAATTAATTGGATTTGCTTTATTGGTGCGATATCCTTGGAGGTAAGTCCCTGTCGTCAGGTAAAATAAACGGGTCTTACGGACGTCAGTTCTAAACGTTCAAATATTTATGCATCCCTTTAAGGTCTCTGCTGGGAAGAATAGAAAAGTATCTACAGGTTACCGAGAATACGTAATACCTAGGAAAGATGGTTAAAAGTTTATGCCAGCTAATGGCGCACACACCGGTTGGGGGGCACGTGCACGTGTATGTTGAATGGTCTACCGTCTTTAACCGAGTTCAAAAAAGAAAGTTCTGTTTTCAGCCGCGATGCAGGTATGCAGTATGTATGTCGGCGAATTCCTGCAAAACTACTGGACGGATCTAAATGAAACTTTTTTCATAGAAAACTTGCACAAACGGAAATTACAAATAGCGAATGCAATATGACGGCGTAAAATACGCAACTCTAAAGGATTTCTATGAAGTCGCGTCCTTTTATGTTTTTAGGGTCGCTAATCTCGAATGACCAATCAAAGTTAAAAAATTTAAGATGGCGGATTCAATATGGCGATTGAAAAGTTTCAACTTGAACGGATTTTGCTGTAAATGAGCATACAGGGGTTTTTGGGTCGCTGATTTTAAATATGCTATCGGCATTTGATCCCAGGAAGGTTTTGGGTTCCCGCACTTGAAACAGCTGCATTCATTCTGAACAGTTTTAATTTACACAAATGAAAAAGCCAAGGCAAGGTCTGCTACTATAACCTGAAGCACTAAAAAATTAAAAATCAAATCTTGAAAAAACGGGACTTCGTAGGTGCCAACCCGTATCTTACGCGTCCGTGCAGTAGGAGAAATGACTGTCAACGACGTCTGTCTATCCTAGCGCGTCTGCTTGCGTTCGGGTAGCTCACTCCAACATGTTCGTCCTTCGCGATATTCATATGATTCATACTTGGTCTTCTTACAAGTAAATCCATATAGAGGAGTTAGTTTTCGATTCTCCCGGGTGTTTACGGCCTCTAACACAGATCCATCAGCCGCACTGATCAAGCTCGGTGTTCTCGATCGAAACACTCGTAACAAAAATATTTTTTGTTGTCGTGACTATCACCTTTGCTTTTCACATAATCACGCTAAAAAATATATACATGCCTGATTAATTTCTGGAGGTGGCGTGCAAGAAAAAAATTCCATGCTTAAAATCGCATCTGGGCGGTGGCCAAAGCATTTCCTAAACGGCTTAGTACACGATCATCAATCAATTATTAAAAGATCGATTGTTAGGCGGGCTTATGTGTCACGTAGCGCCATCCTGCTGAAACCACAGCTCGCCCAAGTACAAATCCTCAATTTATGACCACAAACACGGTGTATGCCACTGTAGCGCCATTCGTTTACTGTAACGTTGTTGCTATCTTTATCTTCGAAGATTGCACCTTTAAGACTATGTGTTCAATTGCTGAGATCTGTGGCGAGTTGAAATTCTCGAGATTAGACGGATATTTTCGGCAACAGTGCAAAGGACGATCACGAGGGTGACTTGTCTTATCAATTAGCATGCTAATTTCGCAAATTTTGCGTACAGTAGGCGCGGTTAGTGTATTATTTCGATCGAAATTGCCGGCAACAGCATTCACTTTGGTAATAAGTTTCCAATATTTCTCAAAGTTCTTTAAGCGTTAATCGATTCATTTCGTACCAAGGAGATATGATACTGTGTTTCTGTAAACAAAATTTAATGAATCAAAATAACATATAAATGTAAAAGAAATCTACAGATGGCCCGCCCTATAGATGTATCGTAAAGAACGTGCCAACTCATTTACCAGCATAGAGAAATAAATATACATAGATATTATACGGTGTGAATTTAACTCCAAACTGTGTCGAATACGGTCCATCCTTCTGGAATTTATATTTTTTATTCTATGGTATACATAGGTCAAACACATTAGCATAAATTTAAAAACTCTACCGGGGTTAATTGGATGCATTCGAATAGATGCTGGTGTTATAACCAGTCAAGTAGAAACTACTTATCCGTAAGGATTTAACAAATTAAATAGATAGTAAATATCCGCACAGTGTTTTTTTTTGAATACGTACAAAACAGAGGGACAGAGGTCTACCTACCTACCCAAGCCCCTTTTTGTCCTCCATTTGACTGGACTCTTACGCTATCAGTTCTAATTCCAAGTTTGAATTATATTGAAGGAAAATAATTCAGAGTGATCTCATCGGTATCCACCGTGATGGCTGGCATAAGCAGAAACACCTTTTGGTGTGATAAAAATATCTTATAGGACAAGTTTCGCTTTTCTTGGGGATTTTACAAGCCATTTGCATCGGTTCGGATTTTTTCTCGCAGCTTCATCTCAAAGGATATTTTTTTGTTTTTATCCCTACAAGGATAATAAACCAAGAGAATTTCACTCCGAAAGAATTTAATAATTAAACCTTTTTGGTTCATACCGTCCATTTTTTACTATGTACCCACTTCGAAAAAGCAAAACACGACCAAAATTTCCGGGAGCTCTACTGCGATACCTCCACATGTGCGACCGCAACCGGAAAGTCGAGTGCATGATTTTAAGCATTTCATATTTTTCAATTAGGCACAAAACTTTAATTCCTGTTGGACTTGAAAAGTCACACACCAAACATCTTATATGAAGTTTACCTATCATTTAAAAAAAAAAATGTCTTTAAAATTTCCCAATAAAACAGGACCACTTAGTGCGCCGAGCGAGCGCCGCACACCGTCTTTAATAATTGCCTGCGAAATCACAGTGAAAAAATGTGAAAAACCGCGTACGTTTATATCAACTGTGTGTGCGCTACCAGTATTCGCATTGTCCCTATCATTGTCAGGGGAGGTTGAATGGCAATGTCATGGTAGTAGTGACTCATTACACCACCATTGTAAAAAATTGCTGCATTTTATATCTCACACTGTTTTAAGATGAACATGTATTTATTTTAATTAATTTGAATTGGGTTAAAGCCGAAACTTAGTTTTTAAGAAGATTTTTTGAACTCAAGAATTTTCTCATTGAATTTGTCCAGCGGAAAGCCTATCATTGCCTCTGCTTGTGTTACGGCAAGTCCCGTCCTGAACTAGTTTCGGCTGATGGGAGGCACAAAACAAGCAATTTTCCGCTGAATGTTTGCCAGCACCATTCGTATCGATCCCACACCGTATAGCCCGAAATGGACAATTTGGGCATCAAGAAACCTTTCATCCGCCCCCGCCCGCACACCTCCGCTTTTCCTATCACTTTTTCAATTTCCCCGAAATCCTACTAATGTCTATTAGCCTGACTTGGGAACTTTTGTTGCACGCCAGCCCCGACAACTGGCTTCATCCACTTCAATAACGGCGGGAATTGTGTGCTTCTTTTCACATTCCCGAGTGCCGTGTCCCATTAGGCCTTCCATGGAAACTGACACCGATTTTTGCCACGTAAGCAGATCCGCGCTCGATATGACATCCCAGGACGTAGCGATGAGTTCGAGACGCGGAAAGTGCGTAATATCAGGCATCCTGCTGGTATCATGTGCCTCCCCCGCTCCGCCCCGCCAAAGCCTTTTCAAACGCGAGCTCTGCAGCCAGCTCTTGCGGCCACAGACCTCCTTTCGAGGCTCATTATGGAGTTTAAGCCACTTTGCGTTATTTGTCGCTTAGCAATTCCAGGGATGTTGTGCTAAAGATCCCCCACCATAATGATTTTGATATGCTGCCCACAGGCGGGGGGATTAGTATGATACTTTTTAAATATCTCATTCTGCCCCAGTTTAGACCGGAAAATTAGCTGCTTTAACCGTAGCGGGGGTGGATCGGAGGGCTGGGGGAACGCCAAAACATCTCTTTCGATCGGGGCTTTGTACGGTTGAACAGGTTTCCCTTTACGGCCAATTTCCACTCTTTGGAGTGATTTCGGGGATTATCGAATTTGGATGCTTTTTAACGGCGGATTAGCCGAGTGGATTATCTCCCTTTTCAAAAGGGTGCTTCGTGGAATTTTCGCTTATTGCAAATTTGTGGAAACTTTACTCTATAGTTACCCGATGCGCAACGACATGGAAATGGTCGCGGAGTTTTATTAGCCGTGTTCTTTTGTGGCCGGTATCCGGAGCAGAACATTCGCGGCACAAACGAACGATTCAGAACAGTGAACAGAACAAACATTTTTGTTTAGCCATGTTGGTGCCCTGGCTCTCAGAAATTGCAAACATTCATAAATAATTATCTTCCTCCTCAAAAAGGCTCCGACTATTCGACCGCCGCACAGTGGTCCCAATCGCCCGAAAAGCTGGCCATAAATCGAAAAATCAATTATCGATTTTGAAGTATAGTTCAACTCAGTTTAAGTCAGAGGCCTTGGCGCATGCTGCTGGAGGCGCGGGAAGATTTTATCTATGGTATTATGACAAGCCCACCTGCCCCGCTGTTTTTTGCAAGCACCCTCATTGGACACTTGCACAAAATTAGATATTTTTTTATGGCCCTTGGAGGGGGCAAATAGGTGCAATTTTCTCGGCTTCTATTTAAGGTACGACAAAAGTGATGATACCAGCTTAGAGGATGTTTCGTGCATTACAAATTTGCTCTACATGACTTTTGTCGTAGCTGCAACATTTATCGATTGGTGGTGGGGCGAACTTTTTCGAAAAACAAATTTTTTTTTTCACAAATTTGCTTATTTTATTTGCAACGTGGTTTTACTATTTTAACCGATATTATTACTAAAACCGATGTGTGCTCCTAAACGTCGCGAAGGATTGGATTCCTTGAGCCATAAACCGCAAGTATCTACCTATTTGGACGAAAATAGGACAATTTCTAACAAAATCGGTAGGCCACTTTGGTTTTGAAAATTATCAAACGGAATTTGGATTCCTTGGCCTCAAAAACCCACCAGTACTTATTTTTGAACACGTATGCTCACAATTCGATTTTTGGCAAGTTTTTCAGGCGGTTGGGACTACTGTGCGCCGCCATGTGTTAAGCGTGACAAGTGTGGATATACATAATAATAAATCCACAGAGGAGTGCGAATGGTCAAAATTGTTGTTTTTTTCACAGTTTTAGCTTCCAGAAAGGAGTGACCTTTTATCGGAACCTTTTCGATATATTCACAATATCCTGCTTATAGCTAACTCTCGTTTTTGGTGCAGAAATCAAAAAGTTGATTTATTGGGTGAGTCCGCAGACTTTTGCTAGAGCATCAAAGCAGTAAAAATTCATTAAAGTAAACTCTTTTTAGCTAACATAGCCCAGGAGAAATAGAGTTAAACTTCGGACAAATTCCTAATGGAAATTTTCCTTCTCTATTTTTTTTAATTGGGGCACTACAAATTTTCTCTCAAAAGTCCCAAGCAAAATCGTGTCGGATTTGCACAAGCGCGAAGGTCAAAGGTCGCAAAATTCGGTTTTCTCGATTATTTCGTAAACTACTAGTTATGTCGTTATAAAATGTATTCCTTATCAAAATCTATATATAAATGGACTTATATTAAATTTACGTAGAACTTATAGTTCTGGAGATATCAGGCTGAGAAGAATTGGAGCAAGGCGCATACTCCTAGGTACAATTACGCATGTACATGAGAGCGGTAATAGTTCTCAGTAGGCAAACAAAAAATTGTGTAGCAGGGAGGGCGTCATTTCATTTGTTTTCGAGTTACAGGGTGATTGATAAATTCGGGTAACACATTATTATTTTAGTTTCATCTTCTTTTATACTCAATGCAGCGCAGCGATCAATCATGCCAAAGAACTACTATCTTAATGTGATTTCCACAAGTGGCATCAATTTATATCTGTCTCTATCACTGCAGGTACAGACTTGCGAAAATGGAAAAATGCTCCAACATTTTCTCAAATTCACGTTTCCCATATTTACTCCGAAATTCATGAAAACAATACAACTATTTTTTGTTTTCATTAAATTGTCCAACTTATTTTCTTTACAAGAAGGTACAACACGTACAGGTAGGGAATGGAAATTTATAAGATATATATATAATTTATATTTATATATACATATGTTAATAAAATTTATATGAAGAAAACCTTTGGCGAAAGGACCCCGCACGTTTTGTATGGCGCGTAGTCTATTACGCTGAAATTTTGATATGTTGAAGCTCTCGACATTCTGATCAAATATTCTTTTTGGTACGAAATGATACTCTGGCTAGTTTCGATGCTTCACCGCAATAAAGCTAACAGTTCTATACCATACCCAGATTCACAGCACATATAAATTATATTACGGGAAAGCTATATTGTTAGGTACTGTTCTCAAAATTCAACCCCCAAGGGGGTACAAAAGGGAAGTGAGGAAAGGTTGGGAAGGGTGGATAAGGAGGGAAGTGACCCTTTATAGTTCGTTGTGTCCGAGCTTTCACAAGAATTTTAGTTGTTGTCTGAAATTTGTTATATTTAACATCATTTATAAATCATTATTTCATTTCTGTCCGCTTCTGGGTCTCACTATAAAAACATGCCAGTCTCCTTTACGTTGCAAATTTCTGAAGAATTCGAACGTGGCTTGAGGTTAGGAACTGATCTGTATAAACAGTAGTGTATACCAGACGTATGATGACGTCAGGCGAATTTTGGATACAATTGTCAGTTTGTATATTTCCCTGAAATAACAGGATTAACATTTATATATACATACCCTGATAGTGCAATCTGTTCAACCTAACTTTCCAACGACGTTAAAAAGTTTGAAACTTCCATCGTACTTGTACCTTCGTAATGTAAGGGCCTGCTTGAGGGTTTCCCTGTAAACTTGCTAATGTCCTCGAAACACGTTTACATTCTTAATAGTTTCCAAGCACTTTCTATAATTAGATCGCTTCGCCCGCTCATCTCCATAACTCCCTTAGCAATTTGAAAACTGCTTAGCAAATGCCATCCCACTGAACTGGTCCATCAAATGCACCTGCCGCCAAATCGTGTTCCCAAGACAAGAACTCATTTTCCTACCTTGAGCACCTGCAGGCTGTCCAGCATCTACACCTTCCAGTCGGTCAATTATGGTTAACTTTCGAAAAAGAAAAAAGAAAAAGAAAAAACAATTTTGCTCATTACCGAAACTTGCCTGAAACAAAACTCATCTTCGTTAAAAAGTTAAATTTCATTTAATTGTTCGGTCACTTGTTGGTTAGGCCCCTGCTCAAAGGCGAAATCCCTGCAGCCGACCACATCCCAGAGGAGCAAAAGAATCCTCTTCAGTGGTATTTATCCTGAAATTACAAAATTCATTCGAGGATAATTCCTGGAACATCTAAAATGGGTGCGCCATCCCCGTCTCCATTGACTAATTTTCTTCCTGTTCCTCAAAATGCTGATGGAGCGGTTAAGGCTGCTAGATCCTCCAGCTCGGCCAGCGCATTTCCCGCTCGAGTCCTACTTTGGATGTTTAATGACACTCGGGCGGCATTTAAAACCACAAATCTTCTAATTACGAAGTTTCGTCCTTGGACTTTGTCTCTGCAGCAGCATCCACCACCATGTTCCAGTTGTAACAAAGTAAAAGTGGCACTTTGTTTTCGGTGGAGACTGTTTATGGAGGAGCTGCTCTGCAGGAGCCTGTCGGCGAAGTGTGGTACTACTGCTGTTGCCCAGGAGCCAGACAGGATATTCTGGAAATCATGTCTAAGGAAATTGCTGGAGACGCGGGGACCACTAAAAAATAAGAGGTGCCACTCCTTTGTGGCAACGAGGTAACGATGGTTTGCGGGAAATTTTTAATGATCTTAGGGACAACAGATGGTTCTGGAACGGCGCGCTCGCATCCAAATGTCTCAGTTCTTCTGCTCCAGGTGGGTGTTATAAAAATTCTTTTTACTTTGTGTAGGGAGACCGCGTAAGTACTTTGTGTTGAACAAGGACCTTCATTTGTATTAATTCAAGTAGCTTTTGATTTGGAAGGAATTGTTTAATGGAAATGCCTTTGCATATCAACATTAACCATGAATGTGAGTATGTACATTGTACGCACACTTTATTAAAATATCAATGGGCAGTGAGCGATATGCTTAAGATGTCTGTGAAGATGGTGATAGGTAGGTCGTCCTATTCTTTTATTCGGTCACCTCAAGTTCCAAATTAGTGATTTATGGTATTTAATACACTTGTTATGCTTCCACGAGTATAGGGAAAAGGCAAGGTGATTTTATTCAGGATGCTATTTGCCAACCAAAAGTAGGAAAGATACGAAACAAATTTTTTTTGCCACGAGTATTTCGATCGAGAACAGCAAGCTTGATCTTAAAGCCGGCTGATGGCACAGTGTCTCTGCCGCAGACACCCGGCAGGATCGAACAACCAATTCCTCTACTTGATGGTACTTGTCAGAACAGCAAGTATGAATTATTTCGAAGGGAAATATTATTTCACGCTTCCAATAAGGAACCGTTCCAGTCAAACATTTTTATGAGTATGAGGGATTTACATTTCAAAACACATGATCACATAGGCCGCAGTCACTACACTCAGAAAAAAACAAAGTTATAAATCCAATGGGATATAATTTAATTCAATTACTTTCAACTATGATTTGGCGCCAGTGCCGAAAATTGTTAATTGAAAATTAAAAAATTTTAAATGTAGCTTGTTGTTTGATGAAGCCCTGACTTTTTTGTTAAACTGTATTTCCTGTATATTCCTCAGTGCGTTGAAATTGTTTTATGTGATCCCTATCTTTAGGAAGGATAAAAACAATTTAATTGAGAACTATTGATACCTATTGCAAAGCTGTCACAGGCTATCTGATATTTTGATATAGTCTAAAGTTTCAAAATGGCGGCTCCAAGATGGCTACCGGTTAGTTAGTTAATAAGTCAAACTTCAAGGGATTGCCATGAAAATCCGCATTATAAGGTTTTCGGGGTCGCTGATTTCGAATTTTCCATCAATATACCCAAACTGAAAGCAATGTGGCGACCAAAATTCAAGATGTCGGACCCAAAAGAGCTACGTAAAATGATAAACCGCAAGAGATTACCCACAAAATCTGCATTATGGGGTGTTTGGGGTCGCTGATTTCGAATCTGCAACCAAAATTTCAAAATCCAAAATTGCAGATCCAATATGGCGACCGAAAATGTTAAAATTTAAGGGATTATACTGAAAATCCTCACTAGGGGATTCTCGGGGTTGTTGGTTTATTTTATCTGACATAAAAATTTCTAAATCCAAAATGTTAATGAAAATTAATATAAAGAAGACTAAGGGGATATGGATTTCAAACTAACTAAAATTTAATATAGCGGAACCATATTGGCTACTAAAGTTCTTAAACTTCAACGGATTGCAATGAAATTCAAAGTTAGGAGTCCTCGGTAATTCAACTTCGAGGATTTTGAATAAAAATGAAAACAAACAAAACTTTATGGCCACTGATTTCAAATCCAAAAAATTTCAAAGTTCAAGATGGCGGACCACATAATGACAACCCAACATTTGAAGCTTCCAAGGAATACCACTAAAATTAATACTAAAGGGTGTAGATCTTGAATTTTTATAGCAGAAATAGCTAATTTAAATGGCATCGAGTATTTTTAATTTCATGAATTCTCCGTTTTCGTATCTGCTATTTGAAATGTAATAGATTTTCATTAAATAAAAGAATTGGGGGCTTATCACAATTTCTGAATATGGTACAAAACACCAACGAGAGCGTTTCAGTGAGAAATAACATAAATATGTATATAAATGCCCGTAATAGCTGATATTGAATATTCTGTTGAAAGTTAGAATTTCTTAACTTATATTCATAAGAAAGATTGAGGAGATTTGGTCAGAATAAAACAATATTTTTTGGTGAATAAGTAACGTACACAGATCACAAAACTTCTGTACAAATAATGGATTGCAAGAAGTTAAATGTGTAAATAGGAGCAATGTAGTGGCAAACTCAGTACAATCACACGCCGCCACCCGTACGAAGCCGGGTAACTCACCTAGAGTCGTAAATAAAAATTCAAGAACATTCACATGAGTAAAATGTTAAAATAAATTGTTCAAAATTGAGCAATAAAATCTGTTCACTGCAAATCTCACAACCCAACCGCAGCTTAAAGTTGCCAACATTTGGTCAATTTATGGAAGTTCCCATGGCTAATAGTGAAGTTGTTTTAAGTGGTGTAGTGTTATTACTTGTTAGCATAAAGGTTGAAGCGTAATCAATTTTCCTATTTCAGAGAGAATCAGCGCTATTGCTTTCGCAGATGTGTTTGCATTATACTTATTCTCTGCTAACAGTGGCGTTTTATCTATAACACCGTTTAAAACAATTAAACGGAAAACAGAAACAAATATTAATTTTCCGTCTTTGTAGGAACGTAACATCATAAATAAATTTTTGGTTTTGTGTGCGCAAAGAGAATTCAAAACCGGTAATCCTTTTTTTATGTGCAAGTGATAGTATTGATTCGTGTTCTAATCCCCGTATAATTATCGCTGCAGTGTGAGGATCTTCTATAGATACGGAGTAGACATATAAATCATCTTATCAGTAAGTGCCGATGCCAGATACGTGTGCCGAAGTGAATTCCAAATCTCGACTACTATCACGTCTACTTAGTCAAGTCCACTCTGCTGTTAGGTTCTTTTTTTTTCTACTTTTAAATAAAGTCCCAGGGCCGAGGACAAGCTATCCAAAAACTTTTCCAATAAAAAGCAAACAAATCACGGATGTGTCTGGCGAAATAATTCGTTCCCCAATATTTCTTTATATCCTGTCATCATCAAGAGGGGCAGGAATCGATCATTGGCGGGTATCTATGACATTCACATATGCTCCAAGAGCCGCTCAACTTCCTTAAGTGATTGAACATTTTGCATATCGCTTCGAGAATTTGTGTATGTCGCTCAGTGCCATCTGGTGTTGAAATAAAATTACAACTCCTGCTGCCATACAATTTATATGGGGCAACTTCTCATATCAGGGATCACTTCTTGCTGTCGGGAACGAGGGAGCCCTACAAGCCATCCCTTTTTCCAGTGTTATATGTATTATGGAAACCCCATTATCCTTTTCGGTTTTTTTTTTAGGTCTTCCCCTGGTCCTCCAGGAAAATCGGACGACACTTCTTTATGACGTGGCTGTCGAGTCGCAATATTTATGGCTGCGACTGTTGACATCTCCTCAAATAGAAAATGTCTAGGGACCGATTGGGCACGGAAAGAAAAGAAGTGTTGAGAGGTGGTGATAAGTTGTGCGGGAAAGGAGCTATCGATCCAAAGGATGCTTGATGTCGAACTAAAGGATTTCTGTCTCAGAGCTGAGGAGGACGGTCGGTCGTGAGGGAGAAGATGCTTTGCTGTTGAAAAAGAACAAACTTTCGCCGTAAAGTGGACTGAGGTGCCTGATGCGGAAGAGTTAGCCCCAAACTTATGACTGAATATGGTAAGGTGGCACTAAACCAATTTTCGAGTATATCGGAAAAGCAATTTTAGGAACACGAGTTGTTGCTGCTCTGCGACACGGAGCACCATTTGCATAAAGTGATGTCTGAAGGAAGCTCGATTTGGGTGTGTAAGTAATAAATTGACATGCTCAAAGAAATTTCTTATTTGCGTACTATGGATGAGTCGTTGCCTTTGACCAACGGATCATGCACGGAATAAGGCCCAAAGTTTCCTTCAATTTAAGTGAGAAACTTGCACGTGCCTGGGACTATATGCGCTTCGAAAGTTTTTCTCAGGAGGTAGTCGATGCAGCTATTTTCAAACTATAGAGTTTCATAGTTAAGTGAAAGTACTTGCATGAGATCAAAACTTAACTAGTTTCCAGTTAGAAAGTACATACTGCTAGTTTTCGAGTTATTAGAAAAGAAATATTGGAATTGCACTTGCTGTTGTGGAAATTTAATTGAACCGTATACAAATTTAAAAAAAACACTCGAATAAAAAGTGTTTAGAAAATTCGACAAGAGTTTCTGACTTTTCCCAAATTTGCCCATAATGCAATTTAATTGAAAGAATATTTTTAATGTGTACAGCCATTAGTTTTAGATTCTGCAGAACACTTCAAAAAAATGCCAATACCACCAATACAGGCCAATAGCCAATCTCAGCTGTGAAAGTTGTTTGAATCGCTGGTGTGTAAACCAGCCAGTATAAACTTTTCAATGGCTTATCCAGCATGGTTTAATTAAGCAGAAATCTGCAGTCAAGAATTTGTCCGAATTCTATAATTTACTTCTTGCAGTTGAGATTGGCAGCCAATTGTTTGCATTGTCACTTATTGCAGTATAATTTTCACCCAATAAACCTCAAAATTTTTATCTCTCTGATGCCCGTTTACCTTTGGCAGGTGGACATCTTTTTAGATCACTAATCGCAAAATAAAGTGTTACATTTCGTGACACCCTTTCTAAAGAATTTTTTTAATTTCTCTAGAGCTCCTAAGGGGAACCACTTTTCTTTATGAATAATTATTTTTAATCTCCGGTATACCGTCGACAAATAAATATAAAGATTACTCACATCGAACAAGCAAAACGAGGCCAACATATCCGAGAGCTCTACGACAATGCCTCCACATGTACGTCGGCAACCGGCGAGCTCGACGCAAGAGAAATTGCAGTTGTTCGGCGGCGCACGTAGAAAAGCAAATTCCAATAAAGAGAACCAAAAAACAAGGCAACTGAGTGTTCGTATGATTGCTGAACTGACCTGCTGTCTTGCTGGACTATGGTAAAGAAGGGATTGACTGTATTAGCTAACTTGCATAATTTAATTTTCGTGAACTTCTTTTTTCTTGTTGACCGTGGGTTCATAACCTGGAACACGTGGTTTCCGCATCCAGAGATTTTACACTTTGCACTCGGATGTCTAGAAATTCAGATGCACATCTTGAGACTGATAATTTTAGCCGGGCGTTTGATATTGATAAGCTATACTTCTTCCTTATTTAAAATATCTCAATTTGTAGTTTTCGCATTAATGTCAAAATCTAAAGATCAAAAAGCTCGAACGGAAACAAGACATTACTAATTTTTATAATTATAATATAATACATTACTTAAGTAATCAATTCCACATTCCTAACAATTGCATTTCAGATAATCCTCACATTAAAGTGATGAAAGCTTCGATTGTGCAAATTGTTTTTCAGATTTCGAGCACTAGCTCTAGGCAGTAGGAAATCTAACTATTTCGAGCAGCAGGCAAAACAATAATATTTTTCTTGCCCCGAAAATACCTAAAAATTGTCACACCTGTATCACTTTGACAACCTGCAAATCATTTGTTTGTTTTATTGCCTTCAACCTATGCTCAAGCAAGGCAGCAGGTTAGCGCAGCAATCGTACAAATTCTCAGTTGTCTTGTTTTTTTTTTTGGTTTTATTTCTCGGATTTGCCCTGCACAGTACATGTTTATACGGAAAGCTCGCCGGTTCTCCTTGCACATGTGGAGGCATCGGTGTGGAGCTCTCAGAAAGTTTGGTCACATTTTGCTTGTTCGAAGTGGATAATCTTTATATTTATTCGTCTATGGTTATACTCACGTCGCACAGTGGGATTGTGGCATCAGTTAAGAATGCTGTTCGAAATATTTAAAACTTAGAACACAGATAGGTTCTCGAGGCTGCTGATTTTGAATTTCTTATCAAAAATGTAAAATTCAGGCACAATATGGAAGATGAAAAAGGTCGGTATGAAAATGTCGATTTCCAGACAAATCAATATACAGGGTGTTTCATATATAGGGCAAAAATGATAGATAGATGATAGATGATAGGGCAAGGTGATAGATCTCAGCTAGAGAAAAAAAACATCGTATGGCAGGTGGGGCAACCCCAACTGTTTGGGAGTTAGAGGGTGATAAATTCGTGATGCACATCGTAATTCTATTTTTATCTTTTTATCTACCGAACGCACGACATCAAACTCACGCCAAATAACTACCATCTTAATGTGCTTCTCAAAAATGCTACCGTTACCACTGCATGTACAGTCACTTGCGAAATTGGAAATAAGCCCCTAATTATCCTGATATTTACGCTTCTCCCACATTTTCTCCGAAATTAATGTGTATAATTAGTAAACCTCTTTTTTACCCGACTCCGCGACAGCAAAGACGCGTATCTAGGTATCTATGTGGGAATCTTTATCTCCTGGAGTATCCCAACGGCTGGATGGGTTTTAATCAATGAGGTGTCTATCAATTCGTCTAAACCGTACGATGATTACAAGCTGTTATAGGTATACATGTTTTAATAAAAGCAAAGCTTATTATTTTGTTATTACTTACACAGTAAATACAAATGCAACGTTCTCGAGTTTATTTCCAAGTCTAAATGGTGAGATATTTACGAAAAAAACTATTTTTCTACTATAATGAACATTCCGGTAAAAGCTCAAGGTTTGTGACCACGAGATCTGAAACTTAAACTTAAGCTTTTCTAATACCCCCTACATATCTCCATCACCAAATCTATTGTGGACGGTTTGCAGGCTGAAAATACAATTCAACAGCTCTAAGAAAAATTCGACTGGGCCATGTTTACGGCAGATTCTAAGGAATGCACCACTCACTGTGTCCGCCGTCCGTCGCCGTGTAAAAACCGTGCACTCAGTGGATATGCACGGCTGTCGTACGGAAATGGCGCTGCCGCGTTTTATCAGCTCATACATCACTGCTTTTCATGCCGCACCGTTTATGCGGCAACCGTCTATGTGTGATAAGGGCCTTAGGTCTATTTCTAAAATGGAAAAAGGTATTATAATTTTCACTCTGTTAATTTACAGCACACTTACTTACATTGTGGGACGCGAGTACATTAGTGGTAAGCGTGTTACACTTCCGATCCAAAAGTCCTAGGTTCGAATCCAACTCCTCCTCTCCTAGACTGCACTTTTTCTAATAAGCGACAAATGCCAGTCCTATCCAATAAGTATAGCTTCTACGGGTTAATCAAAGCGAACATGTGCAATTCAAGAAACAGAGCCTCGGAGTGGAGAAGCTTTTTGAAAGCCCTATGCATAACCACTTACATATTCGTATTTATTTTGCATTTGGCCATAACAAAATATTGCATCATTTACATCTCGTTACACTTCATCAGTTCCACAACTAAGTGGTGAATGGTTGCACAATAATTGAAATAAATAACAACTAAATTTTTATTTCGCAAAGAGGGAAAAATAGTGCCCACTTTATTTAATATTTGTTTTGTGTGGTTTTGGTTTAGTAAAGTAACCAAACGATTCCAAATGAACTATTGAAATAAAATAAATAGGTGTTTTTCCACTACACTATTTTGGTAACGTACGGAGCATTAGGTCAAACCTTAATGTAGTCCAAGACCATAATAAATAGGAACAATTTATCGTAATTAATATCAGGACTCAATGAAACGAATTAATATTTCACTAAAGCACACAATATTGCTATAAATAACCTGCGATGGTGGGAGGTATTCAGAATCAACTAAAACATCGCGTATATTTTATGTAGCCCTATAAAATATGCAGTTCGGAACTACTGCCAAGTTGGGTCTGCACGTTGTACAAATTGCCAAATATTTTACTTTTGGTAGTTGTACAAATTCAAATGAAATGCTTTTATGCGATCTAACAAAAAAACTGTTTTTCTGAATTGCCATCAGAGCTGCTGTGGGCTTAAAAAGTCGGAAAAAAAGGAATATATGTGGAGAATGGCTCCATATCCCTTTTTTGCAGCTCTTGAGTTGTTTGGATTGCTGTAAAGCTCATTTTCAAAGATACGTACTGCTACCAGCAGCTGCCCCTCCCGGGCGGGCGGCGGTGTCCAGTGAAAATTCCTCGATTCGTCTATAACTCATACCAATCAATAGAATCAACATGTCTAGTGGCGAGGTGCCCTATGTAACTGCAGCCATTGTTCGGCCCGTACACAGGGGTGCAACAAAGCCACCGTCTGTCTGCTCGTCTGTCCATCATCGAACCATGCTCGGCCGCGTGCAAAACCACCCACCCTGACCGAGTCCATAAATCCTTGAAAAATTCAAGCCGCATCGATGCAGCTGGAATCAGCGAAGCGATAAATAATTTGAAATAATTTTAAATAAACATTTCCATGACGGCCGCCGGTGCAGCCCTGCGGGGGCCTTTGCGTGGTGGGTGGTTGTCCACGAGGACTGAATTGTAACGATTCCTAGTACCCTATTGCCCGGTCTGGAACTCGCCGGAAATGTGATTATATTCAATTTGATTATCCCATTTGATCTATTTACCGAACTGATGATGATGAGGCCACTGATAGCCTGCCAATTGTTCGGGTGCTGGCCGGCAACTCCTTCTTTTATAGAAACCCCACTGGGGCTCTTGTGGTAAACGACCTTTTTTCAACGTACACGCTGGCCAACGTTTTGGGATGAGCTCCGGATGGTCTTCAATTATGTAATTGCGTCTTTTGCCATGAATAGCTGATTTTTTGCTTTCATTAACTAAATTGAAAACGCGGGGCGAATGAGGACGAATCCCGTGGTGGAAAGGGGTTATTAAGGGAGCTGGCCACTGTGGTGGATCCCATAAAGTTTCTTGCACTGACCAACATTCTCTTGAATGAAAAAATTTCCAGACCAGAAGTACCGCTAGTGGTGCTGCTTCCAGGAGTTCTGGAAAACAAAAAATGTCCATAAGGGGAAATAGGGCCACATTAGTGCTGTTGGTCTGGCACAATTCTTTGAAAGCGTCACGTGCGCGATGCTCCTACCATCCTTTTTGTTTATTTTCTTAAATGTACATAAAAGTGCGATAGACATTAAGCAAAACGTTCGCATGAGTCCTAATGGGTTAATTTAAGAGAACATTGATGTTTTTCTCTTTTAAAAAAATGGAGTTGGGTATGCGGAAGAAACACCTGAGATGAATAAACAAAAAAATTCTGAGATTCGGAAATTTTGAACTACATACTCGTATATTAAAAAAATTAAATAATATCGGACTATGGGCTAATTATGATTTGCACGCCCGCAATCCAACTGAGTTTAAAATTTTTGTTTTCTCAAGTCGAACAAAATTGAGCGAATTTACTTCTGAGTTGCGTGATGGGCTGAATTGAAGTTAAATCATTTTTTATTTGAAGAGTTGA
This sequence comes from Neoitamus cyanurus, assembly GCA_947538895.1. Lineage (NCBI taxonomy): Eukaryota > Metazoa > Arthropoda > Insecta > Diptera > Asilidae > Neoitamus > Neoitamus cyanurus. Next base: position 14,520,665 of record OX384547.1, read on the forward strand.
GATCGAAGTAAGATGTGGTAGTCTGAAGTCCTTCAATGCTGATGACTGACTGAAACGTCTTTTTCACTGCATTCACAACAGGCAGAGGCGATTTTCTCTTTTCACCCTGTTGATGCGGAAGAGGTTGCAAAAGTTGCTATCCATTCTAATACGGTGGCAATAGATCAGTTATGTCCTATATAGATTTATCAAATTCGTCCTTCCTTTTATAATTGCACATCTTTTCTACGTATTAAACTCATATGTGACAACTTGTACTTTCCTTACTTATGGAAGTCAGCCATGATACTGGCATAACCTAAAATGGTTGATGCCCTATTAGCATCCTAAATTTCAATTTGAACGTTATGGGAGAACTTATGACCAGATCGGTGAAGTTGGCTCCCGCTTTTGCGAATTAGGCATTTCTTAATAACGCGTTCCTTTGTCCATCGTTTCCACATATTAGTTTCATTTGTCCGAGCTCCATTGTACAATTTTGATTGGAACACAATATTAGACTCATTTATCCAGGCCTGATTTAAATTCTTCAAGTCAAAATTTCTTTTATCCATGCCTTATTTTATCTGTCAACGTAAATTCCTCAGTTAATCAAGCCAAAACTTGTCTGTCCAAGCCATTCATTCATGTCGAATTCTCATGGGTCCATGCTTTATTTGACTTATCCATGTAGAAACTTGTTCTTCCTGGTTCAAACTGGTTTGTTCAGACCTAATTTTCGTCATCCAACCCGAAACCAAGTTTGTCCATACTGAAATTTGTTTCACTTGTTGAGCTTCCATCCGCCGATTTAAAAGGCAGCTTGGACAAATTTTGGACAAATCTGGACAAGCAACCCATAGAGTTCCAATTTATTTTTGCAATTTTGGGGTGCTGCTGGTGAAAAAAAATGCAAACAAATTTTTTTATCCGACATTTTGAAATGGGGATTGGAAAAATAAAATTAATTGGTGGACCTGAACTATCGCTGTACAAACGAATGCACAAAAACATAGCTAAATTCACAAAACCAGGTGCAAACTGGAAAGACCCCCAATGGTCGAATAGATTAGGACATATCTGGAGGAACGAGGAAATAAAACATTTGTCTTGAATATTTTATAAGCATTCGACAATGACAATCATCAACGACTTCTGGAAAACATAAAATCATATTTTCAATTCTCATCTTCAACTATTCGGCTACTTCAGGCGGCACAAACTTTGCAGAGTTATTCCACTTCGCTGTGGAGTCCCAAAGGGATCAATACTTGGTCCACTTTTAATTAGCACTTTCAGGAATGATTCAGTCGATGATATGTTATGAAGTTAAATAAGCACATGTACATATATGCCGATGACGTGGAGGGTGGTAGAAGACTATTTCGCTCATATAAGTAATGATCTGAAATAGTCAAAGAATGCAGATGGTGATGCCTTCAGGTATTTTTGACGAAGGTCAACAAAAGTTTTTCGATACTTGTCTGAACGAGATTTATTACATGTACGGGTTGGCGCCCTAACCATTTCCATTTCGATGAAATTTGGTTTACGAGGAAAATTTCGAACTTTTTTTAGTGCTTGCCGCACTACCACACTACCGCATTATTTCAGGAATACGTTGCATTACATGCTTTTAAGGTTCTTTTTACACTTCACACTTTTTTTTATCATAAGAGGGATCTTAGCTTCTAGGATCGGAATAACTATAATTTTTGTTTTTACTTCTAGCAAACAAGTAACATCTTTAAACGAATTTACCTTCACGTTAATGAGAATTCAAGTTTAGCTTGTATTTAAAAAGTTGATCATTCTTGGAATTTCATTTCTGCCTAGCTTAAAAATTAACATAGATATTCCAAGATAGCGAGGAATTAAAAATTGCGCTATATGCGTAAGGAATATTTACCCCATTTAAAACTATTTTGAGTAACAGAGATTTGTCGACAACTTTCTTTTATACTAAGTCTAAAATTAGCTTGTTAGTGAGTGCCCAGTCGGATATGGTTTTCAAATCGTCATCACTCTTTGCTATAGGCAAATAGAGTTGGATATCATCACCATGCACACACATTATGTAATATACAAAACCGAACCGAAGCAGACAAGTCATTTACGAATAGTAAAAACAACGGTGGTCCTAATAACGAACCCTGAAGAACACCACTAGTTATATCGATTAAGCTCGAACTTTGATTGGCCGACACCGCTTAGTCAAGTAATTTAAAATCAGCAACGCCAAAATTTTATCAAATTTGTGTTGATGATATTATTTAGTTTGCGCCGGGAATCCCATGGTCAACTGTGTCAAATATTTTGGAGAATATAGGAAGGGTTAGAACGAGAAAAGAATCATAGTCCCGTCCAATGCGGATGTCGTTTATTACATTTAATAATACAAAAGTGCAGCTATGTATGTCCTCTTTATAACCAGTATGGAAATGATGACCTCGATGTCTCTCTTAAGTATTCAAAAGGTTTTATAGTTCATTTTAATTGAATTAAAAGTGTTGAATCCAAAATTATTGACTAGTATTTCTATATATAACCATTGTGAGTGACGTACTCTCACACATACGTCCAAGTCTCAGTTTATTACTTTATTTAAATCACAACAAAACTTTTGCTAACAAGTTCTGAGATTCCACTCTCGAATAACAAGGATTCCAAGAAAGTTTTCCCAAAGCAAAAAAGTCATAACAAGGAACGCACAAAAAGTAAAGAAAAAGCAATTTGTTTTGGCCGACATTGGAATTCGTGGCAAACATGTTTACATTTAAGAATTTTAAAATTAGTACGGGAAAATAAGCAAATTGCATTCATTTGCGTCCCTTCAGTTTAAAAGGGCGGAAAATTCAAATTAATTCACTGTCAAAACAGTACAAGAGATTTGTCCTAGACCCAGAGAAGTAACCGGGGACTGGGGACCCTGTCGCTTTAGAATCACTCCATCCATGCTAAATTGGTAAGATCTGAAAACCCCAGAAAAATAAATCCTTCCAACAAATTACCAGTCCATCCCGTCGAGCATTTTTTGCTTTGCCCCGACAGCCGCCTCTGTCGTGTATCCCACAATTTGGATTAAGTTAACAAACTCCGCAGATTTTACCTGTAATTTGCATAATTATGTGAAATCCAAAGTCCGTAGCGTTCGTCCTAAGTGACCAGAGGAATGCTGGCCGTCTTGGTGGGGCACAGCTCTTCTGCGGGGAGATTAGAATTTGCTGGGGGTGCCCTGGACCAGGGGAAAAACAGGCAATTTTCCACTTCTGGAGCACAGCATAGTGCGCCACCATTCATGACGTTGGACATTTCAGGCTCGGCCGGATGAAGGTGCGCACCTGGCAAAAAGTCGGATTCCTCCTGTAGTTACCGACTCATCTTGGGATGATGCAAAAAGGGTGTTTCCCTGGCCCTATTTCAAGCGTTATCTTGTTGCTGTGCACTTTTCCTGGCGTAGGCTTATGAGAGTGCCAGCCCAGCATAGTCGGGGCGAAGTAACATAATTTGCATAACATTGCCTCTCAGCAACTTGCACGGAAAGGCACATACCTTCTAAGTCGTCTTCAGTCGTACTCGAGTCCTGTATGCCGTAGTTAATGTCGTCACTTGTTTTCCAACGGTTCATCAAATATTCACCTCGTTAGGGAAACACTGTCAAAGTTTCGATTGAGCTTTTTGTTGCTGGCCCACAATTCCCACTCCCGCGGCTCCCCCGACTATACCGTCGCCCCCGTCACGGTGTTCTCCAGAGTGATAAATTGGGTTTCCAACGAATGGGTCTGGTTCGGTTTAGTCAAGTTCTAAGCACTAAGCGGTTTTTGAAAGTTGAATGAGGCACCGGGACTCCTGGGACTAAGCAAATGAAAACGAAGTTTTTTCGGGATTTGCTTGTAAATTTTCAATTCAATGGAGTCCCCTGCGGGGCCAGGTGGGGATGGTGGTTTTCAGGTATCCTGCTGGAATTCCAAATAAGAAGTTACTAATTTTCGGATTTTATTCGAATTTTGGAGTCGGAGGAGCCAAGCCGGCATTTGATTGGGGTTGCTGCCATCTGAGCTTAATTAGGGCAATTTGTTTTTCTGCGTGTCATGGGCAATTAAGTCGATGACTTACATCTGGATTTGTAATGTATCGAAGGGCAATTGGTTTACTACAGGAAATCTTTTTTAAGAGCGGCACGTGATACGCTGATGAATTGTGTAGGGTTTGAGGATACAAATACGAGAGAGAGAGAGAGAAAAGTATTCATTGATTGATTGGGCAACTTTTATCTCAATTACGGGGCTACATCTGAGTAAACGAATAAAAAAATCTTTTGGTGCGTAAACATCTCTACAGGGAAAAGGGGATTATTCGAAACCGGCGCAAAGTTTTAGCACTTTGCAAATTTTTCTATGCGGTTTGATGTGTTCTACAACAGGAATTGCATTGCAAAGAATATTGCAAAGTTGTTTTTGGTTTTGTTTTTTGACCCAGGTGTCATATTTCGAACATCACAGTTCCGATGTCATCCTTCGGCTGTCTTCGCCTCCGGCGAGGTAGGGTCCTATCGCGAGAGAGGAACTCTCGCGTGAGAGAATGTTGAGTTTTCTACTACACCCATCCCATCATTGCATTCCTCTACCGTGAAAGAAATTTCTGGTAAGCATGTGATCAACCCGAGCGCAGGTAGACGCGTGAGGGCAGAGAAGTCATTCCTCCTCCACTGCGCGGACGCTTGTCGTACGGCTTGGCTCCGACTCAAAAATATATTCTATTATTTTTAACTTTTTAGTGCTTTCTAATATAGTAGCAGAACTGCCCGGCCTTATCCGGAATTTTTCATATTTGTAAATTAAAACGTGTGGAGACGGAATTAATTTTTTCCGAGAGAATCCAACATATTCCCAAGATCAAATTCCGATAACAAATTTGGCTTTGTTTGGGTGCACGCATTCGGAGGTTGACCACCAATTTCACCAAAAACGGCGAGCACTACAAATCGATGATAAACAATTTCTTGTGGCCTATACGGGATAATATGGATACTGACGACATGTGGTTCCACCAGGATGGCGCTACATGCTACACAGCACATGCCACAATGGACATTCAACAGGAGCGATTTGGAGGCGCCGCACAGTGGGCCAAAACGACTTGGTCGCTATCAAAAATCTGTAACTTTTGTTGTGTTAAAGATATCATAATGAAATTTAGGCTAATTAATTTTGACATTATTACCCCTTAACTGCCAACAAAAAATATTTAATTGGTTTACAGGGTGCCGCTAACTAAATCAAAGAAATTTGAAGTACTCCATAAATGAATTATTAATGTTATTTAAAAAGTTTTCACAACATTTTTAATTTATTCTTTAATTATTTTGTCATCTGCATGATCAATATTTAATAAAAAAAAAAAGAAATTACAAATTTATGCAAAACAATAAAAATTTTATATTGGTATTTTCGACGAAAAATTTTTTTTTCAATTTTCGCAAATCTTTTCCCATTTTCGTTTTCATTATTTTTAACAATATTATTCTGTGTATTTGGAAAAAAATAAAAAATTATTTCACACCCCCTCTCCTATAAATCCCCTCCACCATATTCCCCACCGGGGTGCGGGTAGTCTCATATAATCAGGCATCCATTTATAAACCCAACCCCAAAATATCTTTCACCAATTCCTAACACTTTTCCCACAATAAATAAATTATTTCTTCATTTTCCGTGTCATGGAGCAACATGTCACCTTTATTCACTCTTTTCTTCGAATTTCTTTTCCCACATTCGTTTTTCTAATTTCAATGGCTTTTTGTTTATGCTATTGTACGTATCATTTTATAACCTCTCCCCACTGCACCATACATATGTATATCTTACAAAAATTCGAATAGTCTCACACAAGTTTCTAATGCATCATTCTTTCATTTATTCCTAATATCCTTTTTTATAATGGCTTATAACTTTTTTTCCTGATATACAATCGTGTGTACTTCTATAGATAATTTAATAATAAAGGTTCAGTTAAAATTTGAAGTCAATCGGATGAAAACTGTTCGAGTTCTACTGCTGGCAGATTTTTAAAAGTGGTTCCGAGAAAAACGCGTTAAAAAAAAATATTGAAAGAGTAGCTTCAGACAAATTAGTTTAGAGACATTACAACATTTAAGTACACCTTTCTACAAAGTTTCTTTTGATTCGAGGGATGTTTAGCATTATTTAAGCCAATAGAAAAAAAAATTGAAAACCCTAAATTAAGCTGGTAATAACCTCTTAAGTAGCTAAGATTTCCGTTACTTTCACCTACCTGCAACTCATGTTTTTAAACACACACACAATTACAATTCTCCCTTATGTCAGGCAATTATAATAAAACAAATTAGGTGTCATAAAAATCAAAGTCAATAATCATCGTACGTATTTACCTGGATGTTATAAAGAACTAAGCACATACTGAATAGGGCGCATATGCAGAGTAAGTCAAAGTCAGTTAAAAATGTCATAAAACGTAATAATATAACTTCTTTAAATACAAATGATGTCGTTAATCCTAAACGTGCATTAGGAAAACTGTAATTAAAAATATGCAGCCTTAAAAGTCATAAAATGCCTGCATAAATGGGAACATTGTGTGGAAATATGCACGTGAAAGCAAGGTAGACTTTACTTCAAATGCAATTTTCTCCCAAGTTCACAGGTAGACGCAGCCAATTTTTGTTTTAAATGATAAAGGAGGGTTTATAGTTTCGTCGGTATTAAGGAGAGCGTGGCCATCTGTGGCCATTTTTTTTAAAGTCAAAAAGAAATAAAAATTTCAACGAAAAATCGCCCTTTTCAACTAAAAAGCTATTGTTAAAAAAACTGTTTGACTTTTATCATAAGTTATTGGCCTAATAAGACTTCCTCCTATGTAGTAAGTGATTTCATTAACAACAATTCAACCTCCCCATACAAACATTTTCACAATATAACTTTGAAATCATAGAAAACTCGAACATTTTATAAGGAAAATGAGCTGTTCAGATTTTTCTCTGACTTTAGCCATTCCAAACACATAGAGGGGGGGTGAATATTAAAAAAAAATTTTGCCATAAGGTGATACATTTAGTTTGCTATCGAATGGCATTAAAATTTTTAAAATCTATGACATGACGAAAATCGATTTTTGGTCACCTAAAATTCGTTTTGGCCCACTGTGCGCCGTAGACTGCCCACTGATATCGTGCGATTTAATGGCTTTTGACTTCTTCCTTTGGAGATAACTTAAATCACAGATCTATGCGAATAAACCGCAAACAATTCATGGCCTCAAAGTCAACGTAACGAATGCCATCCAGCAAATTCAGCCAGATTTATGCGACAAAGTCATCAAAAATGGGACGTCCCGAAAAGGCGCGGCGGACATTTGAACGATTTTATATTCCATACTTAATTTCATGAAATTTTTGTTTCCAATAAAAGTGGAGTGGATATCTCACACATAACTTGATTTATTTACATTTAAAAGTCGAGCATTCTCCGAAACAGATCTAATGATTTCAATGACATTTGGTATACGAGGCTTTTGGGGGTGACAAATCGACCCAATCTCTTTTGGAGTTGGTGAGTTTAATTTCCATTTTAGTGGAGAGTGGGTCGCTGTTGATTGTTATAATTGTTAGGGAGTGGTCTGATGAGAGCTCGGTTGTGGACGTTGCTTTTATTTGGGTTTGGCCAATGTTTTTCGTGATCCCGAAGTCGGGATATCCCTCCAGTCAGATGGCCAGTAAGTGGACGCTCCTCCTCATATTCAGTTCAGATTTAGGTGGTAGATTGATTTCAAGAGCTGTTTTCCTTTGAGAGTAGTTAGCTGAAGCCCCAGTGAAGATACTTGGCGTTGAAGTCTCCTGCCACTGGGAATTGGCGGCGGAGCGAAATGAAAAACTCGAGTTTTTTGTATTGAATATTATTAAATAATGTGACGTGTCTGTTTTCGAAAAATGGTCTTCAATGTATGCTTAATAGATAAATAAATTGGTTATATGGGTGTATAGATCCGTAAGAAACATTTTTAAATATTAATGAATTTTCTACTATGTTAGGGTGGTGTAACACTTTGAATGTGGTCTTTGACATAAGTGTACTTTTGAAATAATTATTGGCTTATTGCTCATATAAAAATTAATGCAGCATAGCAGTTTTACTAGCCGACATATTTAAACAAACCATCCCCTTTATTTCTGCGGAGTTTCCTAGCACTTGAACAAAGCACAAGAAATTCCAATATTTTCTTTCTCAGTATTCAATCGCAGTACATTCCGTTTGCCATCAATTACCCAGCCATTGGCCAATGCTGCCCTTTCCCAATTACAAAAGGAAGAAGCGAATTCATTCAAAAGTTCTGTATACTTCCCGAGAGCTTGTCAGGGGAAACCGCAACAGAGGGTGCCATTGTATGGTAAGGCACTGGAGCACTGGCGTGGCATATTACTTATTGCAGCGATAATTGCGGACGTCGGGCTTCTACTGATACTCCCCGATCGAGGTCAGCAATTTTAGGGACTTCCCCCTAGTGAGTATTCCTCCCCGCGCGGGAGTCTGCCCGGCTCTGGTCTCGCCCGCTTTGTGTCGTTAATGGGAGATTGATTGTTGTTGCTGGTGCTGTTCCTGCCGTTGTCATTATTATTTATAAAAGGGAACTCTAGGGGGGGGTGGTTGGGAACCAGCCATGTCAGCCTTATCATCACAGGCATCTTCATCATCCGTTCACTACACCCACCCCGCCGAGGTCGTCAACGTTGTAGTCGTCATCGTCATCATCATCGTTGAAACAAGTTGAGTGATGCTTAGGGCCCTGATTTGTTTGGCTTGTTGTTATTGTTTGCTCGTCCATTTCAAAACCGGTAGCCTGTGCGGGTCCGGCTTGTGTTTACTGACAAATTCAAGGGCTTGCGGGCTTTATGAAACAAAATCGGGTTACAAATTGGGCTATGAAAGTCAAAGACTAGCCCTGCCCTGCCCTGCCCTGCCCCGCTCCGTGGGTGGTATACTGTTTTTGTCTTGTGCTTAATCACTTCTAATGGATTTCCTCCAGTCCCATTCCCGGACCAGCCTTGCGACATAAGGAGTCCTAATTACCGGCGTATTAGACATCCATTGTTGGGTGATCGCTCCAATATAATTGGTGCAAGTGAACGTAATCTTCTTTTTCTCTATAGGCACTTCTACGCCCACTCACAATTCTGTTAGGCCTTGGGAAGCACTCTTCACGGCAACACACATCCCCACCCACGTCCTCCTAATTGGTCTTCTCGACCTCTCCCGAAAATGCCCCCGGCGCGGCGTGAAATAAACTGACTGGGTAAGCATGTCTTCTCGGTGCATGCATGCGACGTACACTTCAGAGAAAGTTTGATTTACTTTAACTTCGCAGTCGGTCACAGCTTATAGCGCCGTCGAGTTTAAGCCAAATTTCCGGGTAAATTTTAATCAAATTCTGCATCTGCCCCCCCCGTTCAACCGTTCGGGGCCAAAGCCCGCACACGTCGCCCCCGGGGGACAAGTACGCAAAATTCAATTCTGGAGCCGGTCGCTTGCGCTTGTTTTCTGCATGCGTTTGTGCCCCAAGCACCCAAGCCTAAGCGGCGGCGGCATCCAGTTCAAGTTGGTTGGCATTCCAAAATTCTAGTCAGGATCTTTTATCTTGATACGAAGGGCGGTTAGGGCGCTTTCGAGTTTTAGACGCTTTTAGGAGATTAATAGCATTATGGAGTTGCGAGTTTGTTTTCATTAAAGTTTTCTTGTAAATGGGGGGATTGGATATGCCGAGAAATTACTCCTGCTCCGCTCCTGAATAAATTTCCTGGCTTTCGTGCTGAAGACTCCCTGTGACGACCTTGTTAAAGCAGTGCGTGATGGGACGTGCTCTTTAAGGAAGCCTAGGTTTTTCAGGTTAAGTGAAAGGAGCCTAAGTCAACTCCATTTAAAGTTTGACGGCAGTTTCATTACATTTTGCCTGGAAGGCTGACTCAACACATTTCGAGTGTTGGCATCATTAAAGAAAATTAAGTACTTTCAATTTTGCTGAAGTCTGAAAATTTTATTTTTAGAATAAGGAAAAATGTGTGCAAGTGATGTCTAAGACATATATAGTAACTTTCTTTTCCACTATTTCAGCGAGTGATATGTAAAATTCCGTCTTTCAGCGGAGCCGCGGCAGACGTCTTGTAATAGACAGCTGAATTGTACGAATGTGGCGTTCGAGTTTTTCTTTGAGCTGTTTAATCGTCTCAGGGTGGTTTATATAGACTTTACTTTTCAAAAAACTACAATAGTCCACACAAGTTAAATGGCGATTTCTCGGGCGCCACTTTTGGTTGCTATAAAGAGAGATGAAGCGACCTGGGAACTTCGTATGTTATATCATCATTGTTTTGCATTTAGTGTGGCAAGTCGCTCCATCCTGTTAAAAACACATATAATATAATAATAACCGGTCAGCAACTTAGATCACTACCGGAACCAGACAATAAACACCCTACACAGACATAAAAGTGGGCTACTGACAGATTTGAGAAACCTCCAACGACAACTGACTGACAGACAAGATCCTCGTATAGTATCGCTCAAGCTTATTGCCAAATATAAGCAAACTGTTTCAGCGGATTGTTCTGAAGTCTATAACAGACTGCACCGAAGAGAAGAATATTATAGCGGATAACCAATTTAATTTTAGATCTCGGCACGACACCATTCATGCCGTGTCAAAACTAATATCCGACATACAATAGAATAGAAGCAAAAGGCAGTGCACAGGAGCATGCTTAATTGATTTCGAAAATACTTTTTACACCGTATGGCTAAACGGTCTTATCCATAAATTAATCACATTTGAAATACCGGGACCACCATTGCACACGATTTATAAAATGATCACTCAGAAGAACTTTCTTGTAAGAACTCTAAATCTAACTTCCATCAGGCCCTTCAATATAAAAAATGGTTTACAGTAGGGCGAGGTTCTTTCGCCTATGCTGTTTTCTGTTTAGCATCTACACGATTGACCTTGTGGATTCCCTCGGTAATACTGCAGTGTATGCAAACGATCGTATAGAATACAAGACAGGTCCCAGGGAAAGTTATACGCAGTTTTTTGCAGCGCGACCTGGAATACCTAGAAAATTATTCCAACAAAGGGAAATTGGAAATCAAGGCTTAAGTCAAGTTCCTGTGCTTTTATCGATTTTGATAAAACTTTGTGGAAACATTCGTTTAATGTCGAAACGAGTTAATATGAGAAAAATTTCCACGGAAAATAGTACTTCCCAAGAAATTTAATTTTGAAATTTTTCGAATGCACTGCTTTCCGACAAAATATTTTTACATGCTTACACTCGCGTTTCTACAATGTTTTAATAATTGTTGCACTAACTCACATAACACTCCGATGCGTAAAATTTCCTTAGCCCCAAAAGACCCCAAAAGGCACGGAGAACTTCTGAAAATACAAAAATATATTTAAATTAATTCACTTAGGATATTATTGAATGCGTTCAAACAGAGAACATGGTTCGTTCACAAATTTAAACGCAGTCGAAACAATTTCAATTGTTATTAGAAATCCAAAATAAATTCGCACAACGGCTACTTACAAAATGTTTGTAACTTTTACAATTTGTCAAATGACAATTGTGTTGCGAGTAGAAACTATGAACAGGTAAGTGAATTAATTTAAATATATTTTTGTATTTTCAGAAGTCCTCCGAGCCTTTGGGGTCTTTTGGGGCTAAAGAAATTTTGGGTGTCGGAGTGTTATGTGAGTTAGTGCAGCGATTATTAAAACTATGTACATAGAAACGCGAGTGTAAATGTATAACATTTTTTTACGTGATTTCGGAAAGTGCTGTTTTTCGTGTAAACATTTTAGTATGTTCATTCGTTTCGACACTAAAAGAATGTTTCTACAAATTTTTATCAAAATCCACAAAAAACACAGGAACTTGACTAGTTCCGAAATCAACTTGGATAAATGTGAGGCGATCCTGATTAGAACGTAGACTCATAGAGCTAGTACCGACACCACGAAAAACTGTAAAAACCTAACCATCCGGAGCCAGACAGGATAAACATTACAGAAAAATACCGTGGTGAAGTATCTGGGATTTTTGCTAGATAATTGCCTCGTCTTCAAACGCCAGGTCGACATGTCACAACAAACACCTTGATCGTAGGGTCAAGGTAGTATGTTATCAGTCTCTGGTCAGGCCTGTTTTAACATATGGCCGCCCTGGCTTGTTAAATATAGCCCGTCATATATGGTCACTCGAAATATCGTACCCCGGACTGCGAACATCAAAAATATCATTCAAATAAAATACTATAAATATATTAAATAGGATCGGTAATTTTTTCGTGAAATTGATACGTACGATCGCATTCTGAGAGACACGGATAACGAAAACAATCTGATCTCGGGAGAATACCACCCGAATCAATTGCATCACGAGCGATATATAGATTAAATAGCTTCATCCCTTCAGGGACTTTTATATATCTTACTAGCTTGCCCGGACCCGGCGTTTCCCGGGATACTATTAAATTTTTATTCCTTAATTTCACAACGCCTCCCTACTGCACAACCACCTCTCCTATGTGACCCAGCGGGGTGGGGGTGGTCTCATTAAATCAACCATAAATTTGTACACAATACACCCCATACATCACTTTCACCTATTTCTAATACTTTTTTAACTGTAAACTGTAAAGTATTATTAAATTTAGTATTCCTCATTTTACACCACCTCCTTATTGCACTCCCTCTCCTATATCTCCCAGCGGGGTGGGGGTGGTCTCATATTTGGAAATTTGAATAACAGATTCGAAATCAGTGATCCTGAAAATCCCCAAACGCGGATTTTCAGGGATATCCCTTGAAGTGAAAAATTATTCCAATTCATGCCTACACTCCACAGCCGTTTCAATTTTATCGGCACCCACCGGAAAAACCAAGTTTTCACTATCTTCACCAACTTTCACCAACCCGGCCCAATTTCCTATAGTGCCTCTTCTTCTTACCCTTGAGATATACTTCTGGGGGTGTCACTACCCACCCCTCCGCCACAACAAAAACACGTTTTCACCAATAATTCCCACATTTCACACTTTTCACCAACCTTTCTTTCACCAACACATTCTACACTACCTCCCATTTCCTACGATACCCATAACATGGCACACGCATTGCTAATAGTATCATTATGTATTTTTGCAACAACTGCAGCGCCATCTGCCGGGGTGATTTGTGAATCTAAACCATCCGGGGCGCCACCCAAACGCATACAAAACAATTCATTCAAATCGGTCCAGCCGTTTAGGAGGAGTTCAGTGACAACACACGTACAGTAGATTTATATATATAAAGTAGAAGATAAGCAAGGGTATGATACAAAATTAATCAGGAATACCCGTTCTACCATACAACGTATAGTATAATATTATTCGAGACGCGATAGATAAAGCGATCAGACACAATCCTGATACGTATAATCCAACCTTGCTCCGCTTCAGTACCAGTATCTCTGGTAGTAGGAAGAAGTAATTAAAGCCCCCACAGAGTTTTGGTGGCTGAAAGATAATCGATAGCAATGATAAATGGTGCAAGTAAAGTAATATCATACAATTGGTTTTTAATTGGTTCGACGCGACACTTGGGCACAAATTATTACAAATTATTTTTAATTATTCAGTTGGCATTTAGTACGCGAACAAACGTTTCACGCGAACATAAAGTGTAAGAGACCGGTTTTGTGAAATAGTTGTACTGCTATTATAATTTTACTTGAAAATATAAAGTGGAAGTACTTGCGAAGAAAAACATTTTTTGTTGAAGGTGTTGTAAGTTTTTGAAACTCATTAAAATTCATTCTAATGCTTTGCCAGACGCATTTACCACTTCTAGGGTCAGACCTTGACATTCACCTTTCCAATAAAATGGAAACTTTTAAACTTTCGTGATATGAAGTGAGTGAATACAATCAAATCAGTTGTGTTAACATTTGAAGCAGTCTCGGGATTAAAAACGAAAATTTCAACGAAGGTTGCGTGAAAAATTTAGCTTGAGAACAGCTTCGTAATAAAATCTCAAAGGCAAGTAAGTAACAACTCAAGGGCGATGGAATTGCCCAAAAACATAATTAAGTTTAAAGCGAACTGGCGATAAAAGCAATCCCAATTTTCCCAGCTTGGAGCTGATCTGTGCGTTCGGGGCGAACAAAACTTTATCCAAAATTCAAAGCTTAAAACATACTTCAAAAATAAAACTGCATTTAGGCCATAAATTTCATTGAGGAATTCTTTCGAAAGTTTTTATTAAAGAAAAATGCCCGAGCTTCATTGAAGTACCAAATGAGACCCATCCAGCAAGCTTATTATCCGAGAACTCCTCATTTCGGGCTCCGGATCCGGCGCCCCTCCAGCCACCAGCACCATCCGACTGATCCATAAAAATAAATTAAGAGGGACGACCTGACCCGAGAGCAGCCCGTAAACACGAAAATGAAAAATTACGCTAATATCGCTCTCAACTGGAAACTCGCACAATTTTTCATTGCCCACGGGCAGTCCTTTTTTGCATCCAGTCCACCGCCTCGCCCCGTCCCATGAATTTTGCCTGGCTGGCTACTACTTTCCTGAAAGCTGAACCAGTCAGGGAGCCGCCTTGTCCGGGCCGGTTTCCGTCCCCCGCACTCCCACCTCGAGGGCATAGGATCTGCAAGATTTTCGGTGAAAATATTTTCTTCGCTCCTTGAAGAGATAAGGGGAAATATGCTCACATGTCCTGAATACTTTCGTTTTATCTTTAATAATATTTCTGTTATAAACGTGGCTTGAATGGCATCCGGGATCCTATCTGGGCTGGAATTCCAATTCCTGGATGAGTTCCGGAATATTTTATTACTCCGGCCACGGCGGTTGTTTATGGCACGACTTTAACCAACTTTTCCGCCACACCGCCACTGCCCCACCCAGCTCTGTGTGCGCAAATTGATAAATAAGGAGAAGTTCAGAATTAGCAATGAAGCACCTGAAGCAGCCACTACCGGCCTAAGGCTCCGGGTGGTCTCCTTGGACGCATTCGAGGCTCTGCTGAGTGCCCGATAAATTAATGCTGACACGGTTTTTCGGGCAAAATGATATTTTGCAGTATTTCGTACAATCCGATTGGCTCCAAACTTTCATACGGACGACGTTGGCCATCCATTTTATGGCGGAGCGCTGATTAGAATTTTCATTTGTTTTGATCGCAAGCCAGCGACCAGACCGAACTAGCTGACGGGAAAGTTTCTTTGTCATCAGATTGTGCCCGATACTGCTTAAAACCACAGGGGTGGTGTGGGGGAATATGACACCGCTCCTTCTGATAAATCAGGATTACGATTTTAAAGCAGGAGGCGGTGTCATGTGCAAAAGTGGCACGGGAAAATGGCTATGTGTTTGATGTGCCAGGTCGGTGGATTTAGGCAACTTTCGTCCTCTTTGTGCCGATGCATAGTTGCATGTTAGGTATTTGTCATTTAATTTTGTTTTACAGGGTATTCCAATAAGGACGCTCGACTTGGAAATATCAATAAAACAAGTTGTGTGTGAGATATCCACTCCATTTTTATTTCATTTAAAAGAATGGCATTAAATATAGAATAAAAGTTTGTTCAAATTTCCGCCAACGCTTTGCTTCGTGGCACGTATTCGGAAGGTCGATAAGGTCGATGACATTGTCTTATAAATCTGGCTTAGTTTGCTGGATGGCGTTCGTTATGTTGACTTTGAAGGCATTATTTGTTTGCAATTTGTTCGCATAGACATGAGATTTAAGATAGGGCCAAAGGAAGAAATCTAAAGGCGTTAAATCGCACGATCTCGATGGCCAGTTCATGTCGCCGCCGCGCGAGACTCCCATACCCTAAAATCGCTCGTGCAGAATGTCTATCGTGGCGTGCACTGTGTGGCAGGTACCGCCGTCCTGTTGGAAATACATGTCGTCGCTATCCATACCATGCAGTGTAGGCCACAAGAAATTGCTTGTCATCGATCTGCAGCTCGTTTTAAAAAAAGTAGGTACGGTCCGATGATTACGTAAGATCCGTACCAAAAAGTGGCTTTCTCGGGATGCATTTGGTGTATCTCGTGTGGATTGGTATCATCCCAAACCCGACAATTTTGCTTGTTCACATATCCATTCATCCAAAAATGGGCTTCGTCGCTAAAGATTATTTTTTTCACGGAATACGCGGAACGTTTCTCGAACGGAACAAATTTTACAGATGTTGTTTAACAACATGGCTGCTATAACCTATAGAATTTCGAGCGTCTACATATATTGAAGGACTCTTTATATGAGATCAAAAAAGCTTCACTTTAGACATTTTTATTGCAAAACCGCAAAATTATAATACTACGGTAAAGCACAACGTTTTCTCTCCATTTTTCTTTTAAGTAGCAAAATTGTAAGTGCCAATTATTTAAATACATAGTTAATTTTAAATTTAGTGTTTGCACAGTAAGTACTAAATACCGTTATGAAAATAATTTCAATAATATCTGAGGATTCTCTCCCACCAACTTGTCATGCCACACTGTATCGCTTTGTCTGTTTGTATATTTCTAATCTTGCATCGAGAGAAGGACTAATCCGATTAAAATGAATTCTTCAAGTTTATATGTAAAAATATGTCGTCTGTCGATGTCTTTTACTTTAACACCAAAAAGTTTTTGCTGTACCAAATGCAAGCGCAGAGCAAATGGTTAAGCACAGAGGAAATTTGTTTGGAAATTTTCATATCATCGGCGTAAATTTAAAGATCCGAGTGTTTGATGATGCACTCAACATCGTTTACGGACAGACTGAAGATCAGTGGACCCAGATGGCTGCCTTGAGGCACCCCTAAACGGGCCACAAAAGGGCTTGAGGTCACTGAGTTGAAGAGAACACTGTATTGACGTAGGTTTAGGTAAGACTCCATCTAAGAAATAAATCACGGCTGGAAACCAAGGGAACTTAGCTTAAAAAGGATAATTTGGTGTGAGATTTTGTCAAAGGCTTTACTGAAATCAATGGCAACAACATCGACTTTGTCACCATTTTCCAGTGCACATAATGTTCTCGAGACGAAGTCAGTGAGGTTAGTCGTAGTTGACCTGCCTTTTTATCTTAAAAGATTAGGTTTTTTTTCTGGAAATTAATGGCACCAAATTCTTTTCCAACTAACTTTTAGAATTATGGTTTATATGTACAACGTTACGTGAAAAATGCTTGGTTTACCCCAGCAAGAACTAAAAGCTTTTTAAAAGAAATTTTCTAATACACCACAGTTGCTCTGAGCACTTAAAATGAACTATACTATGTTATGTACTCTCAATTCTTTTATTTTTGTGGAGTGATCCAGTGGACCGCATTTTACTTTTGTGAGTGACAACGAGATAACTGTAAATGAGATAAAAATAAATATTCCGTGCACGCTTTAAGGGAAATATTTTAAACTCGTTTTCGTTTCACTCCATTTTCATCCATAATGAGGAAAGTTGTTGGAAGTGACCACTCGTTCGCGAGTCTTTTTGCTCATTTTGCATGCAAACTTTCACCAAGAAAAGTGCCACAGGAAATAAAATGGAAATTCAATTTCCGCTCGACTAAAATTCTTGGCGAATTTTTCACATCCTCAGCTTGAAGGTGATTAGCATCTCATTAAAAAGGCGCTTCCAGAGCTTCACGTATTTTTTATTATATCGCACCCTGGGACCACCACACCCACTTTTCTTCTGCTGGGTAAAATTAATGCCTTTTGCTGAACCCTTTTTCATACCCGTGCCTGAAATTTTTAAATATTTAATTTATGTAAAACCGTGCGAACGAGGGAAATGCACCAAACGAGATTGCCTTCTGCATTTCACCAAAATTCCCCAGTCCTGGCAACTTGAACTCTAAAATTTTAAACTCAAAATTCAGCTCTACTTCGAGTTTATTATAAACAGCGGGAGAAAGTCAAACGCTCGAACTGTTCAACAGCCTTTATAAGAATTTCCCCAAGGGCCACCGGCTGCTATGTCTGAGGAAATGGAGTTTTCCTTGGGAGCTGCTGAACTCCGTTCTTTAGCGTCCCTCCGAAGAAGAACTTCAGTGTCTATGTTGTTTATGCTGTAGTGTCTGCTCCTCGCGCCCCGTGGCCGGCTAATAGGATGTGGATGCTTAAGGCTTCGAATAGTTTCTGTCACCATAGCAGCGAAAAGTTTGCTTCACTTGAGAAACTTTTAAGTTTTATCGGCAGTTACCACGTTAACTAGCACAGAAACGGTTAAGAATGTGGTGCGGTTCCTGGACGGGGAAAAAGTGAAGATAGTCCGAGGAGTTCGTATCGTTTTTACTCTTTCGGAGACAAAAATAAATACACTCCAACTCATAAGACAAATGCTGGCACATGAATAGGTGGCGAGGGAGTATCTGCTTTTGTTCGAATTGCTGCTTTAGACATTATAACTCCTTCGGGGAAAACAATGTGACGGCAGTTACAATAAAAGTCGAGGTGTTTTGAAATAAATTCTATAGCTTAAGAGTAATTAAATATTTTGCCAAGTATGCAATAAAAGGCCGTCCAAGAACTCAAAGTGTCGCCATTATAAATGATTTACACACATCCCTTGCAGCATAATAGCTATCCCGAAATTAATGGGAATTTTATGATCAGCGCTATTTGTAACAAAGTATTGGCAGATTCACCTCTTTGGTTGTGCACTTTTAATGGCTTCAAATAGTTCCATAATTTTCTACCAATACGAATAATAATGGAACCAACCCGGCTGGAAAAAATATATTCATATCTGGTAGTGTTTTTTGGAATTTTTTTTAAAAAACTTTTAAGATGGATAAGTTTGTAATACATATACCAAAATCTAATATACAGGGTGGACGGAAATTTTCGCTCCACTTATTTTTCGTGACATCTACGTTTCCTACCGAACAATCTACGAACAACGGAGCTTTCAAAATAAAATACATTGTTAGTTTTCAAAAAACTTTTATTAGTAGGACGTATGCATCATATTTTTTTTTTACACTGCTTTACCCTATTTTTGAAACTTTCACATTGACGAGAAATTGTTTCTTCTGTTATGCTCTCCCATTCTTCAGTTAGCTTGGATTTCAAACTCACCCGATTTATTGGCCGCGGCTTTCTAAATACGGACTCCTGTAATAGCGCCCACATATGCGAGTTTCCTGGCCAGTCTGTCCACACAAATTCAAATAAAGCTGTTGCTGCTGAGATTGATGCCACGGCAGTATGACACCTCGCTCCATCCTGCATTCAAATGGCTGCTCTTCTTTTGCTAAAATACTGTCTGTTCAAGGCGTAGTTGCCGTAAACTAGAAGTATCCTGTTTCTATAATATTGACTGTTTACAGTACTTCTTTCGTCAATAATTATAAGTTTAGTTTTTCCACTTCATTCTGATTCCAGCAGCAACTATTACTTTCAAACTTTGCTTGGGACGTACGATCAGCACAATACTTTTTGGATCTGCCGTGCAAACGCTGGTGTTCTGCCTAGTTGAGTAAGGATACAGCATGGTGAGAAATTCATCCCTAAAAGCAATCCTTGCTCGTTGTTTTTTCCCTCTGTTATTGTCCTCAAGGAAGCCTTCCATGTCCAGCCTATTGCAAAATAATATCCTGCCATCAATGTTTTTTGCGTGACACCCAAGGACGCCTTCTGACATAATCCTTGAAACAGTTTTTTATCTTTCCCGATAGCTCGGTTATTGGTTTGGTGGCCCTGATGCAACCCATCTTGTGTTTTGAAAAGATGTAATTCAACTATTGCCTCCATTCTTTGTTATTTATTTAATTTATCTCTTCATACTGGTATCTTTCCTATGTCTTGGGAGTGTTCGATGATCACTTCCTTGCAATTTGAGTTGTATAGCTAACTCTTCGAAGCCCTCGTCTGTGATGTACTTTATTTCCACTGCAAGCCATTTCTAATGCCCTTTCAATATGGGTTCATTAAGGGAAAGTCAACCACTACTAACTAATCTTTTGAGTTCTCGAATTATTGCATTTCTGCCATTGAATCGGGCAAGCAAGTGGATTGCATTTTCACCGACTTCAGCAAGGCTTTCGACAGGATTAATCACAATATTCATATTCATAAATTGTATGTTCTCGGCTTCCCAAATCGTTTTGTTGATTGAATTTACTCGTATTTGCCTGAACGTACTCAATGTGTCCATTTCCGTGGATTCCTTTCTGATTATATTGAGAATATATCAGAAGTACCCCAAGGTTGGTTGGCCACTGTTGGCCCACTGTTGTTCACAACATACATCAATGATGTATATTTCATTCCAACGCACTCGAGAATTCTCTGCTACGCTGACGACACGTACATTTTTCGCTTGATATCTAACGATCATGACTGTGAAAATTTAAACTCGGATCTAGACGCCTTTCATAAATGGTGTTCTATTAACCTTCTTCCCCTCAACATCAATAAGTGTACTTGTATGTCCTTTTCACGCAAAAAAAAAAACCCTCTGCTTTCCAATTTCAAGATCGGTGGGCATTTCACTCAATTCGCGTTTTTCTTTTGAATGTGGTCTTCCATATGCCATAATCCACAAGGCTAATGCAACCTTGGGATTTATAAAAAGGTGGTCTAAGGGGTTTAACGATCCATATATCTCTCTACTACTATACTGCTCATTCGTATATTTCTACGAAAAGTACAGTAATAGAATTGACGCTGTCCAACGTAGATTTGTGCGTTTCGCCCTCCGTGGCCTACCTTGGGAAAATAGTCTCATATCACTTCCTTATTCTGACAGACTCAAGCTAATCTCGCTGAGCACTTTGGAGAGTAGACGAACAAATTTCAGAACTGTCTTGGTTCTCGACTGTCTGAATGGTGTTATTAATTCTCCTGAACTTTTGGCTCTAATTAATATTTCCATCCCCGAGCGGTCTTTTAGGAATTACGACTTCTTCCACATCAACGCACTAATTATGACTACAATGAGCCTATAGCTTCGATGTCACGGTCTTTTAATTTACGTTTCTCTAATATTTGATTTTCATCTTTCGAGAGGCCAGATAAAGGGTCTGCTTCGTTAATGCTTATATTTTTCGATGCAAATTTCAATTGGTGGCTTTATTTTATTTATTTATTATTATGTCAGGTTGTTGATGAATTTGTAAATAAAACACAAGGAAGAGTACCGTGAAAATTTGTTTTAAAATTCTTTGAAAAATAATTATTTTGTGAATTGTTCATAAAAATGAATAATATTAGTAATATGTGGAAGACCTGTCTCTGTGGGTTTCTAGGAGGGGTAGACCTATTATCTTATCGGAAATCCGTCCGTCACGACACCACATAGTGTCTTGGAAGAAGTTTTCACTTAAGTCCCTAGTTGACGCGGCCCACTGGCATAAATCCTGTCAGCCGGAGCAAAGGGCTGTGTTGTCACCACATTCCGCACCGGCGGATATTACGCCACTATTAGTCGCGTCAATAGGCGCCCATTCATACGTTCCGCTGGGTGCTCCTCATTTCGCATGAACAATGGGCCACCTCATCAGGAATGTATTCACTTCGCTGAGTAAACTTCCGCTCGGCTGATGAGCAAGAAAGTGCCGGAGTGGAAGTGTACTCGGTAGCGCCGCTCGCTCGGGGCAAGTCAACAGGATAATTTAATTAACCCCTCCATCAATGTCCTTTATCTGGGACGAATCCCCGAAGACGGAGCAATCAACGCTGGCTCCTTCACTCTTTGCAGCCACCGTCGCCGCTTCGTCGACGATACGCGATGGTGGTGAGGTGGCGGTGAGTTTAATTCGCCCTACGGAATTCGGGCGGCGGCGGCACTTGTACCACGTTTTGACTTAATTTCGCCCATGCCCGCGTACCCACCGCTTCAAAGTACCACCTCCGCCACAGATCCGAACCTGAGGCGAGTGGCTGTTTTCGGCACAGTCCTCAGTCCCTTCACCTGCCCCATTTCGATGAAAGAAAACGCACCGTGTCCAGATTCGCTGGCATGGCTCTGGCTACTCCTGTCGCTCAGGTGCTCCATCTCCGCTAGAGGGACGCGACGGCGACGACTGGAGCTCCCCGAGGGCTTTTTCTAGGGAATAATAGGTACTGATAAGTGTGCTTAATGGAGAGCGGGACGGGGGACGGAGGCTGTGGGGAAGCGCTCTCGCTTGAAAACACCTGAAAAGGCTGAATGTGAAGTGCTCGTCACGACAGGAACTGAGCGGAGAAGTGAACAACTTCACCCGCAAAGCAATCACAAGATAAACTGCCGGAAAGAGGAGCATTTGCATGCGGTGATAGGTGAAAAGACCGGGACTGCCCTGAGACACACCTGAGCACAGAGATGATTTTAAAGTGCACTGACGCTGCGGGATCACATCAT
This sequence comes from Neoitamus cyanurus, assembly GCA_947538895.1. NCBI lineage: Eukaryota > Metazoa > Arthropoda > Insecta > Diptera > Asilidae > Neoitamus > Neoitamus cyanurus. The sequence goes on from OX384547.1 coordinate 14,543,077, forward strand.
CCCACTTCACACTCACTTTCGGGCTCAGCAAAAGCGCCTTGAGCACGGTTCGGATAGGTGAAAAGGTCCAAAGGAGCGGGATTAGGGCATCGCCGGATGAGCTCTTGCACTACACCCGGTGTGCCGATGCTTCTTTTGAACACGTCAACAGCCCTTCCAGATGGCGATGGACTAGACGGGCACTCCAACGCTCGAGGATTAATTAAAAACTTTAAATTAAGTGTCGACTGTCAGATGATATGGAGGCGGGTGGTGACACGCTTAGTGTCTAGCCCTCGAAGGAAACCGCCGCTAGGTTTCCGTCTAACGGAATTTTTAATCTAAAGGTGAACAAAGGTGAATTACCCGAGATTGGATGCTCCGTGGCACATTTTGTCCCGCATCCCGGCGAAGAGGTGGTTCAGGTGCAGCACGTTTTATCCTGACACGACGGAGGTGAGAACGGAGGATTCTACGTTTGGAATTCTTGCGTCGGGTTTTGTGTTTAATGGAGTTAGCTTTGCATAAATTGCTTCAGGTTGCAATGCCATTAGCAGCGAATGGGTATCGTTTTGTCAGTGACTGCTTGGAATGCACTCCGTTGCATCTTCCTTTGGATTTTAGAAGAGCAATTATGAGACTTCAGGTGGATTTTAAGTGGACCCTTTACTGCTCCAATAAAATAAAGCTGCTAATACCGGGTCTTTGAGAAATCTTTATTAACTCAGCGCAACGTTGCTGTAGGAACATTGCGAGGGTAACTACCTCCCGTCCAGAATGGACATCTTTGCAAGTATGCATTTCTTGTCGATGCACTTGTTTAATGCAATTCCCAATATTCAAATTGGTAGACAATTGCGTAGAACGAAAAGAGCTCATCGGAGGATCCCCTTTGAGTCTTTGAGATTAAAGTGATTATATAATTCATAACATTTACATAATTCTCGGAATAATGGAACTGCAACTGACAGGCTGAGAGTAAAACCTACCTATTTGCAAGCTGTAAGCTTAGATATGTTTCCACGTAAAAACGAATGTCAGAGCAAAACATGTGAGTGCAAGTAAAATGCAACTATTTAGAATTGTATTTTGAGAAATGTAGCTACCTCCTTACCCAAAAATCCATGGAAGACAAAAACCGTGGCAGAGAAGCGACGTATGAAGGAAGGGTGATAAACTCAACCCTTAGGGCTCGGTTATGCTAGCGAATAGCTGGTGCTATTTCGACTGGTGCCAGCTGACACAAGAAAGTTAAATACATGTGATTGATACAGAGGTGGGTAGAGATTTATCGGTTGCTATTTTTTTTGAGTTTCGATTGCGATAACTGTTTTCGAGTTATATAGAAAAACACCGTCAAAAATCGGCTTTTCTTGTTTTCGCTGCATCTTTTTTTCAAAATACGTTGAAATATTTTACTTTACTATCATCCGTAAGTATAGCTTCCGGTAAGTCGAAAAAAACATTTTTGAGCGATTTTTTTACCTTAAGGGGGCAGATACCTTTAGAATGGGTGAAATCAGTCAATTTAAATGAATTTTTTTCAAGGTGATACAATAATTGGATCATTTATTACTTTCGACATATTGTTAATACATTATTAAAGTGTTTTTTTGTTTACAAAATGGCGGCTCTGCAGAATATTTCCTCAAGCGTCTCCCGCAGGTCATCAAAAACTGCTGCAGCTGTCAAAATTTGTCTATTTATCAGAAATTAAAAAGTTTTCTTGCTGTCGATTACCAACATATTAAAGGGAAGGATAAACCTATAAAATAAAAAAGGTTAAAAATTAAAATTTATATCGGCTGTCCAGATTTTTGGCTATTTTTCAAGAGATTTGACCCCAAAAAAAATTATTTATTAACCCGATATCTTTAAACTTTTAGGTACATCCTTCCCATAGAACTATAAAGAGCAACCTTTGAATGCCTAATCGGTCATTAACTTTTTGAGATACAGAAAGAGCAGTTTTTGAAAACACAGATTCGAGATAATCGCGTTCAAAGTTTGTATTGAAACTTTCGTTGGCATTCTAGGTATGGCCACCAAAGCATCTTTCCAGTAAATATTTTCTGGACAAATCTTCGTAAATTGGTAGAAGATGTTTTCATTATATAGTCGCCAAGTATGAGAGTAAGTTATGAGACAAAAGAATACACAAACGTACTGTGAAAAGGCATTGCTCCGACCAAAGCTCTCCGACTACCTGGTTAATGACGGTATGCGGGCTCTGACGTTTTTCCCAAAAACTCCATTTATATTCAATATTTCGATTTGTCCTTTTGACAGTATGTTGCTAACATATTATATATTCGAATTATGTAAAAAAAAAATTCGATTTTTTGAAAATTCTAAAGGTATCTGCCCTCTTAAGACCAAAAGACCTTATCGAAAATCGGTTAAATTTTCTCAACCAATAGTTCTACAGTTACAATATTATTTTCTTTATAAAAGGTTGTGCTATCATGCTGTAAAATAATTGTAACGGTTTTATCAATTTTAAGGGTAAATAAATGACTTTAAAATAATTAAATTTTTTTAGGTTTTGTTTTTTCACAAGAATTTTACCAATTTCAATGAGAACTAGAAATAACTTACATATACGGGACTTCATTACTGACATCTTTTCACGAACTTACAAAGAAAAATGTTTGTCCTACGACTTTCCCAGAGCCCAGAAAACAAGAAAAGCCGATTTTTGACGGTTTTTTTTCGATATATCTCGAAAACAGTTATGCCAATTGATACTCACAAAAATTGCAATCGATAGATCTTTTTAGCACCAACAACTTTCTAATTCAACTTTCTTTTTTTTCGATTAGAGTCATGGTTTTTATTTTACGGAAATTGTTTTTTCAATGTTTCAAATTTTTTAGATTATGTTCGTCACTTCAGATCGCGTCCATCGAGAAACAAATCTCTCCTTGAATTGTTTTCTATACAACCGTAGTTTTTTTTCTGTGTATGAATTTACGTACACCCTTCGACCTATTGATTGGGTTATAAAACCATGGGGTTAAATAAAACTAACCAATAATTACAGCAAAGTAGCACTCACTAAGTTAGCGTTACTCATTTATCAAGAGAAGTGCCGAAATTTTGTTTTGAATTGAATAAATAACAGGAAAAACAAAGTGTGTGGAGTGTATACTTACGAATGACAGAAAAACTACAAGAAAAAAAAACATCATTAATTGCTTTTGCCCCACGCAGAAAACTAAAGCTGCGTTTTTTCGTGTCCCTTGTTCTACTCCGTACAAAAGCTCAATTAAGGAATTTATCCGTGTGTTAAACCGTTTAATACAGGTAGAAGTTGTTGGTGAACTAACAACTAGCAACATCTGTCAAATGTATTTTAAATTGTTCAGTGGTATGTGGCAAATCACCATAGTTATAGCGTTGAAGAACGTGTACAAATCATCAAATTTTATTGTCAAAATCACTCCGTTCGAGAAACGTTCATGATCGAAAATCATCTTTAACGAGGAGCGCTACAGATTATTGATAAGCATCTTTTTGTAGCCTGAACTTGATTATATGGATTCCGACGATATGTTGTTCCAACAGGATGGCGCCCGTGCCACACAGCGAATGTCACGATGGACTTTCTGCATGAGCGATTTGAGTGCGGTTTAACGTAGTTAGTCATCTTCCTTTGGGGCTATCTTAAATCACAGGTTTATGCCGCAAACAGTTGATCCCCTCAAAGTCAAAATAACGAACGCCATCCAGCAAATTCAGCCAGATTTATGCGACAAAGACATCGAAAATTAGACCTCCCGGATACGTGCCACCAATCACAGCCGCGGCGGACATTTGAATGACGTTATACTCCATTCAATATTCTTTCAAATAAAATAAAATGGAGTGGATATCTGACACACAACTTGTTTTATTTACATTTAAAAGTCGAGCATCCTTTAAACATTAAAACATTAAACATTCAAAAATTATTGTTTTATTAAGAGTCTAAACAAACACTCATAAAAGCCGAAGTGTCTGCCATTAACTTTAACAAATCCACCAGAGGTCGAACGTAAAATAGTTTTCGACTTTGAAAAGGATGTCTTACTAAACCTGAGAATTGACTAGTCAAGCCCAGGAGCGCTTAAGCTTCGCTTTTTTTTACTATAACATACCTCAAGCCGTATAATTGTGTACCGTTTTGATTATCATCTTAAAGCTTAAGCTAAGCCGAATTAAAAGACACCCATCACTTATACATATAACGTCAAAAAGTGGACTAATGCTCTTTTGGAATTCATGGCTTCAAGTCTGTCTTTTAAGTGTCAACCGTCTTCAGCAAAAATGGACTGCGTTTAATGCCACATTGGCATTATTTGAATCCTGAAATCGCTTCATTATGTTATTATGAGAAAATCCTGCAATTATTCCTAAGTGGGTATCAGCAACAGCAGAGTTGGCAAAAATCAGGGCCATCTCCGCATTTTCCTACCGGCGACGGCGACGCGACGACCGATGTAAGGTCCCCAGGTGAGTTCGTTATGCAAACGACGTCTTCAGTTCCCGGTCCTTAATCTTTCGTCGGATAGAAGAACTCCGTCGCTTTGGGGATGCTCTGCATATTTTTATTAGATATTCAAAAAGAATTTTAATCACGTTGTTACCCGGAAAGGGTAAATCCATCGCATGCAACCGCCCTGCCACCTACGTCAGTAACGAGTGGGTCGCTGGCTTCGTTGGTCCTAATCTGACGCCTCGGAAATGTACTATTGAAAAAGGAAAAGGGGAATAAGGAAGGCGGAAAAGGTAAAAGGGATTTCATCTTTTCCAGAGTATCACCGCCATTGTCATTCCGTAAGCAGCGCAAGAATTAACGTGCCCGACGAGGGTTCGCCCCCGTTCCCCCCCACATATGCCCTCACTCGTCGAAAGGAACGATACAATTTCCAGGTGAATGGAACGACTCGAAGACACAACTTGTGATGCCTAACTCCTTTCGTTCCGTGCACCCTCCGGTGGCGTTGCGAGGGGGCAGAGTGTGTGATAGGATTATTCCGGTTCATTAACTCCGGGCTGATGCGAGCGCCCAATTGAATGTAAATGAGGCGAAGTTTTAACGCAAATGAAAGTTTGCGATTTTATTTCGTCCGCCCCCAATCGCGCACCGCCTGGCAATTTCTTGAATTTCTGGAGCTGATGTTGTTGAGCCCGCTGTGAATTGTTTCCTTTGCCAGGCCATCCGTTCAGTTCCAGGGGTTGGTTTTCTTTTTTCCGAGAAGGATTGGATTGGATTGGGTGCCCAATCCCAACTCACTCCGTCCAAAGCTCTACAAGAAGCACCTGCTGAAAGAATTGAATGGAGCTGAGGACTTCGCTGAATGACTCCGTATGCCTGCCGAGGTGAATTGAATTGTATCGCTTGGGATTTCCAGGTGATCTCTGACGGAACCTTCAATTGTTTTAGTTTTATTGCGGTGACGATTGTCTTCGACACCCTTGGAAACGACACTGCAAAGAGGGATTAGCTCTGGGTGAAGCAGTGACTTAGTTTTGAAATTGATTGCGAGTTTACGGACATGTTCAGCTCTATTTTCTTGAACAGTTTTTTAGTCACGTTGGAGGGGCTTTGGTTAGCTTTGAAAAGAATTTAATGTGGCGTTCCAGCAAAGATTCTCTCTTTTCAAATGTCTTTGATGCTTTTTCGCCCTTAATGTTTAATGCCCTTAATGTCGCGTGACACTTCAAGTTTTCAGTCAGTTTCATCCTAAACTTTAATATCACGAATATTAGACGAACGGCGTTTTCTAAAATGGATCAAAAATTCTTTTTTCATTCGAAAGGCCTTTGAATGGCCAGAACGAATCGATAATTTGGATCCTCTTGCACACTTTCATTTACAGCGGCAAAATTTGTTTCAGTACGCGCATTCCTATAGTTATTGGTGTTACTGTATTATGCAGAGAGTATGTCGTACGATATCTATCCACAGTTCGATCGATGGCTCGATGGCGATATAAAAACCACAACGATCGTATATAAGTCTCATGAATCGATAACTTATTTTCAAGTTGGCCGATTTCTCTTTGAGAAGTTCTGTTACAGCTAGGAAAAACGGTTTTATAAATTAATCAACATACTACATTTCTTTCGATTAGGTGCACGAGGGTTTTTGGGTTCGCTGTCCTTAAATTAAGAAAACAAGTAAGCTAATGAACGGGCACAGCAGACTATCTGAAATAGTCCAGACATTATTAGCAAAAATTAAAAATTATAGCAAAATTTAAACTAAGAACACGCGCTTTTGTAGGAATGTGAACGTGAAAGTAAAATATAATTTTTAAATATAAAGAATTCATCTAACAGCGGTAGGATGCTTGATTGCAATTATTCAGAATTTTTCATCACTAGCTAACATACTTCTAAAAGTTGAGTTGTTATAAAAATTTGTAAAGTACCCCACGCTTTTAAGCTTATTTTAGAAAAAGTTATGTTGTGTTGGCGGACTTTCTATCGCTTTTGAACAAAATCTAAATCTTTATATTTAAAAATTATTTTTTACTTTCTTGTTCACATTGCTTCAAAAGCGTGTTTGTTTAGTTTTGTTTTAACTATTATATAATTTTATTTTCCAATTTTTAGGCTTAAAAAAACTCGAGTGTAAAAGTAATGTCTCCTCAATTTCGAAAAAAAAACCATGCTACTGCCTCACCTATGTAATTTCACGGGTAAAAATTCTTCTTCACTATTTCGAAATGTTTTTCTATTTTTGTTTTTTACATATACATATATAGATATTTTTCAAAAGTATTAGCGAATTTAGTTTTCTTCATTTTACACCTTCTCTCCTATATGTCCCAGCGGAATGGGGTTCGTCTCATATTTGGAAATGGTAGATTCGAAATCAATGAACCCCGAAACCCCCTAGTTTTTCCCCGGATTTTCATGGCAATCCTCTGTAGCTTAACTTTTGCGGTAGCCATATTTGATTCGCCATGTTGAATTTAGAATTTTTGTGAAATTATTGTATTGTCATCGGTTCTTAGTACTTGTGCAACATTTAAAATGATTCAGATGTCTGGAAATGGGTGAAAATTAATTTAAAAGATTCCGTTACAAGCTGAATAAAAGCGTTTAAAAACAACACTTTTATGGTTGATTCTAGAGTTTTTGGTGTCGGAGATCACAAAATTTTGCAAAATCTGAAAAATCGGAGTCGACTTTGGCGAGGTATCCAAAGTCAAAGGACCTGATTTTCCCATAAATAAAAATAAATGTCAAAAAGTTGAACTTCAAAGGATTGCTCTGAAAATCCGCATTAGGATGTTTTCGGGATGGCTCATTTCGAATTTATCAACAATCAAGATTGTGAATCCAATAATTATGGCGACCGAAATTCCTTAATGTTAAGCAATTTTTATAAAATTAATCATTAAGACGTCTTTGGAGTCACAGAATTAAAATTCTATCAAAATTCAGGATGGTGAACCCCAAAGTGGTTACCAAAAAAGTGAAATATTGCCCTAAAAATGCGCACTTTATTTCTCAGAGTATGAATTAACGGAAATTGATAAATAAAAGAAATAATTCATTTAAGTAAGAGAGATTTTCTTCAATTAAGTAACCATTTCCTAATCCTGAAATAATAAAATCATGAACAAATGCGAAGAGAGTCATAAAAGAACAAAAATTAGCCTATTTGGGAATCACAGGCGCAATGAGTCCCCACTGCAACCGTTCAAATCCTGCTTAACGTTACAGCATTCCTTCTTCAGGTTAAGAAGGAGGCTCTCCTGGGAGCATTCAGGCAGCAAAGTCTTTAAATCAGGAGACCTGGTGGGACATCTCGTCATCCTCGAAGAAATTCGATTAGAGGAGATAATCAAAATATTCGACACAACCACAACCAAACTGGATTTCATAAGACCATACAGCGTGGTACTTAAAACCCGCCAACAGTGCCACGGCAGTAAAGTGTCCCCACCGCAGTGATCGATGGTATGGTACACCGATGAATCAAAAACCGGTGAAGGAGTAGGGATTGGCGTGTATACGCGTACGTACGTACGTACGCGTGTAAAACCCTTACCATATTTCAAGCTGAAATAATGGCCATACTGGAATGCGTCAATACCTGTATTAACAGAACCATAAGAGGTTCTACTATCTTTATATTGTCAGATAGTCAAGCTGCACTAAAAGCGCTCAAATCCTTTAGTGAGGATTGAAAGCTGGTTTGGGAATGCCTGGTATCGCTGAAGCTTTTAGCAAGCTGTAACAAGGTTACGCTCATGTATACTATATGTTACAAAAGCAACGAAGTAGCCGCCAGTCTCCCCGGGGCGGAATCTCCCTTTATTGGTCCGGAACCTTTCAGTGACATCTTGTATAAATGCCTCCTAAAAGGGGCTAAAGAAAACTGGAAGAAGAGTAGCCGATATTGGAATAGCACCAAAGGATGTCGGCAATACAAAACCTTCCTGGTTGCACCGCATGATAAGGCCGGGAAACTCTTCCGTCTAAACAAACAGGAGCATAGAACAATTACTGGACTCTTCATTGGACATTGCTCCTTAAGCCTTATGGTATATCACCTTAAAAAGATCAGGAAAGCGCATTACTGTGCGCAAGCCTCTGAGACAGCGGTGCATATTCTTTGTCAGTGTACAGCCCTAGCAAGGCTCCGAGTAACCAGTTAGATCACGCCTTTCCAACATCGGAACAGGTATGGAATACGACTGCCAGGAAAATCCTGGGCTTCTTCACGAAGCTAAACCTAGGATAAAATGTTGATGGGGATTCACAATAGATCCTTGCAATCGCGGTGATCGAAAGGCTTTATGCCTACACGCACCCTCTCCAACTAAACTAAACTAGTAAAAAAAAACAATATTTTAAGTGCATTTCACATTTTAATATTTCTTAGGCACCCGGGTTTTTTGTTTCGAGTAAACGATGCACAAATTCCACAAGCATATTTCCAAAATAACGTCATGAGAAATCTATTCAAAATTGATAATAATAACCCTCCCAAAAACCCACAAAATATTTCCCTCCAGCATAAATTTACAGATGTGTCTCCTCGAAAGCGGGAAATGCATCTTTTAAGATGTATGTATAAGCCCACCCATTTGGTCCTTCTTCCAGCCGCTTTAATGCAAAAAGACGAGGAAAGCCTTGATAAGCTGGGCCTCATCTAGTGTTTACACATAATGCCCCGCTTTAGGGCGAAGCCCGCACATCACATCCTTGTCGAAAAGCAAGGAAGAGCACATATTTTCCCTGCCATAAATTGGGTAAACTATCCCATTAGAGGTCGCAATAACTGAGCGAAACCGCTTAAAATATAAATTCGCTTACTCGGAGGAAGGCCTCTTAACCTTTCGCCGACCTTGCATGAAAAATTCATAAGCATTTAATGGGAACTCATTTGGGCGCATGGAGCGGAGGCATCGTGCCAAAAGGGAGCGGGCGTACATACATATGTATGCTATGCTAGTGCTGTATGGAGGAGACAGTCGCTAAAAAATTCTACCCAAAATGAGGAGCATTTAAGGCGGGGAGCGGAATTAAATCAAATGAACCGCAATATGAGAAACGAGTATGTGAGCGGCTGGATTTATTCACAGGTATTACGTAGAAGAGATGGGATTCAGGATTCGGGATGCCGCCTGCCTCGTTCCGTTCCGCGGCATGTAATCATGCACAGACCCCCCGTGCTCCAGGTTTTCGCAAAACCATAATCGGGCATGAATCAAGCAGCTGTAAGCCACTTGAATATATCTCTGCATGGATTAAACACTTGACGGGGCCCCGGCGTCATTTGGCTATAGATGAGCCACCTCTACCCCACTATTCCACTTTTAGGCGAAGGTGAAAGGTGACAACATCACACGGTAATAGAATGAGGAGGCAACTACTGATAGCACTATTACGGCGCATTCTCGTGCAATTACAACCCTCTTAGCCTTGGCGCCGAAAGTAGCGTTGGAGGACCTTCCTCAGCCTTACGTTCTCGGAGTTAATGGGCCCGCGAAATACCTGGAGGCTTTGGAGGCTCCAGCACACGCACACCCTCTCGTAATGCATAGCTCTCAAGAATTTATTAAAACGTTAAATTTTAATTAAACTTTACGCTCGGAATAGCAAATCTGTCAGAGGGTAGAGTGATAAAAGGGCCGCTCCGGGGTTGGGTGTCGTAAAATTACCGGATATATCGTCCTGCATTTATCATGATTTAGGGGATTGCGCTGATTAGCCCCGGGAAGGCATAGCGGCTGGCTTAGTACTGACATTTGAAAATTGCGAAGAATTTTTCATATTTACGAAAAAGTTCCTCCAATGCCGGAGATTTGTGTAATACTTCCATTTGCCCTGCCGAAGATGAAAGGCCCCGCGCAGGTATTTCTCTACCTTGAGCGGAGGTGTCTTATGGCTTAGCAACAATTGATGGCCGGATAAATTGCAATTTTGAAAAATTGTCCCTTAATGGAGGGAGAAATGAAATTTGGGTTTATTAAGGGACATCAAGGATAGCTGAATATTTCGTGGAGCTTTTTAGCAGGCGTTTCCATGCCTTATTGCTTATTTTCTAGGAATCCGATTTCCTTAGCAGAGCATCTTCAAAAGGACAAGATAATCTAGTACTTTACCTTATCACGAGACATTTCATAAAAGACAACTTAGGTAAAATGCGCCAAGCAACAAAAATGCGAACGCTCGAAATTTGTGATTGTGCATAAATTTTCCCGACTTCACTCAAATTTTTATTATCAACCCAACAACCAAAAAAAACTGTGACAATTGGAAGTCGTTTATAATACTTTAAAACTGCCTTCATTTAATTTTCAAGAAAAAAAAAGATTAATATAGAACAAATTTGAACAACTACAAACTGAACCCGTATCTTCAAAGTATGTATACATACTCGTATGTATGTACATAGTGCAGACACAACACAGCATTATCTAGGGAAATTAAGAAAATTTATGAATTTGAACAGCACTTCGAATGCTAATATTTAAAAGTATTAGTAAAAGAGAGGTTTTGGTTCTCGCCAAACCTCACACCTGGCACCATGTTTTGTAGCAATACAATAGTTAAAAAAATTTCTATTCCTACTTTAGTTGATCTTACAGTGAACATGGCTGAAACAAGTTCAAATTATCCCACCGACCTTTCAGGGAAACTCTTCTTAATCAGAAAGTTCTGTAAAATATTTATATTATTGTGATTAAGCTTCAAATGAAAGTAAAGCTTCTTTCAACATGATCGCTCGAAATTTTTTAGGTTATAACGGACATGTTGTTAAAACAATATCTGTAAAATTTATTGCAAAATGTTGAGTAGCGTGTCACAAATCACCACGGAAGGTTATAGGGTTGAAGAACGTGTGCAAATCATCAAATTTTATTATCAAAATCAGTGGTCCGTTCAAGAAACGTTCCGCGCATTATGTGAAGTTAATTAAAAGTAGTTATAACCAAAAAGCACTCCACGCTTTTTGAATTAGTCATTGGACATAAAAGAAGTCATAAGTTTACTAATAACTACCTAGCATTTCTATCATCCGTCACGTATTGAATATTTTTTATTATATACATGTTTGCGTTTACTCTACACTAAAGTGAAAATATTAGCAAGGGTAACATTCATATATCGTAACAAAAAAAATTCAATTATTTTTTAAGTTTTAATGCGTGATAAAAGCGTGTTTTTCAGGTTTCTTAAACTGTAATTTATTTTATTCTATTCAGTCTTACAATACATTAGCATATTTATTACTGATTTAGAATACATTTAAAGTTCCCTTAGTTGGCATTTTTAACAGCTTTATAATAATCAATAACAAAACAAATTAGCCCAAACTCGAGAGGTTTACTAGTAACCATTGAAGAGTTCCACTATCCACCTCCTGAATTCACCATCAGATCAGCACGATGGAACCTAATTTTTGTATTGTCATCGGTGTTGCGTCGTCACTGGACCTGAAAGAAATCACAAAGAACCAACACTCATCATTTATAAACACAACATACTTATCTGATGCCAAATGCGACGTCATGCTATATAGCCTATTGCATTGTAAACCTAAATAGAAAATTATTGCATTAATTAATAACAATTGTACACGTAATGAGAAACTTTCCATAACACCCCAACGACAAATAAAGCAATTTTAATAATTTGTTGAATGAATGAATACTTACCGAGACATAAATCACTTTGCACTTATTTACACATAAATTTCACTTTCACAACAACTCTTGACAAATCGAATTAGATCTATTAGACCTAAATGTATTTTGGTAATCGTAGGACTCTGTCTCAAATAGGACGCAGCCCAACCAGAGAGAGAAAGTTCCTGCAATTGATGGCAATACATGAAGTATTATGAGGGGTATGCTATACATGTACCCAAAGTTGCATTATTCTGATCAAATATGGTTATTTTTTGGAATTTCGAGTGACTGGTGGGGGAGAACTGCAATTCCCTTTAACATCACAGGAAAAAACGGACTGACTCGCTTGTAGAACTCGAATAAAATACGTACGTTGAAATCGCTAATCGTTGATGGAAAGTTTCCCTAACGTTTTAATCTTTTTTAAATCGTTAATCCATAATTGAAATCAAGTTGTGTCATTGTTAATTGTAAATTAACTTGAACTCTGTGGTTGAGAGACAAATTGTGTTTTCAATTGTACTCCATAAGAATACCTTGGTAGCAAATTTGGTAGAGCGTCGGAATCTTACGATCGGAATCGAGGGATCAAATCTCATCAAGTGAGAATAGTCTTCCCTTTTCTTTTTCTTTTTTATTGACTGTGGACATATTACTTTTGAGCAAGATCTGCGTATTAAGCAGTGCTCCTTCGGCGAACAATCGGTATTACATATATTTGCATGGTTTAAAATCGATATGACACTTAGAAGTTGGTTAAATTCGACTTCCAAGATTTGTTTACATAGTTGCAGGTGAAGCTAATAAACGCATGTTAAAAATAAAATGTCCTTAAAGTTTGCTACGGCAGGTAAAAAATTATTTAATTATGTATTTTGAAATTACTTGAAGCATCGAAGTAAGAAATTCCAACATAAAATGCTTTTATTGCATCTTCAGTCATAAAATTTATTACGTTCGGCATGCAAAGTGAATAGCTGGAAGTACTAGTACTATTACATACTCACAGGTAAAAGGTTCCACATCAAGTTGTTTCGGTTAAACATACTACTTCAAAACAAGAGTCGGTGGATCAAATAAACAAAAACTTAGTTTTTAAACGAAGCCCGCGCACATGTTGGTATTATAGTACAAGGATTGTTTTGAAATTAAATTGGCCTTTTAGGATGAACTCCAGAACAATATTTCTGTGATGCTATGTAGTAAAGCAAAGTATCTAAATTCTTTAGAAATCGAGGCATTTCAAGATGGCAGCTTCACTACCACGAACTAAAACACATTAAGTTTCTTTAAAAGTTGGTACACAGGAATTTGTGGGTCCACTGATTTCAAAATACAGTAGAGTCACATCAGCTGGTCGAGATAATTGCATCATTATTGTGTCTTTTCCCCCTCACACATGTCATCGATTGCAGCCTTTAGACGTTGGAGTGTTCGGGCCATTTAAGGCAAAGCTGAAAATAGCGTTGAATAATTGGCATTTGTCGAATCCAGGCAAAGCAATCAGCATTTATAATATTCCTAAACTGGTAGAACTTGCATATTTCGAATCTTTTACAGTAAAAAATATTACAAGTGGATTTGAAAAGCCAGGTATGTGGCCATTCAATTAAATGGCCTTCAGTGATGAAGATTTCGCTCCCATTGGTGTATATGCTTCAAGTAATTCGGAAAATGTGCCACCTAACCCGGAAACAAGTTCTGTCACTCTGCGTGCGATCGACTGATATGAATGAGGAGAATATGCTGCTGTCTTCTAACGATATTCGTGAGCGATCGCCTTCGTTGCTCCAAAATCATCAAGACATTGTTACCGGAACTGACGGACCTTCCACCTTTGCGTCTGAGGCTCAACCTGAACTGAGAACTTGTCTTCCCATAACATCAGAAGTCATAAAACCTTATTCTACAGCTGTTAGGAACAAAAAAACCAATAAAGGAAGAAAATCGGGTAAATCTCGTATATATACAAATACACCTTAAAAAATTAAATAAAAGAGCAACATAGACAGAAAGAATTGAAAAAACCAGAATAGGAAAGAAAAGCCAGAGCCAAAGCAATGAAACGTAGTTTGCAGGATCTTAATTCAAAACAAAAAAAAAAGAAAGCTAAGAAAATAGAAAGTGATGAAGATTCAGAGGAATCTGTGGAATCACAAATACGCTTGCGGGAAAGCTCAACGTCTCCAGTTGATTCCGAAATCGATGAAAATGCTGATGATTGTAACATCAATACTAATTTAGATGTGACACCAGAGAACATCAAAGATAATTGCTATGTTTTGGTAAAGTTTGAAAAAATGACTTCTGTTGTTTATTACGGCGGAAAATTCCTCAGTCATTATTCGCGTACAGAGCTGAAATTATCTTATCTTCGAAAGAAACCAGGATCATCATTGTCATTGTTTTTCCTTGATATAGAAGACATACACACTTTGTACACCAGCGATGTCGTCATGATACTCTCTGTTCCTCCACGACCACACGGTACAGCTAGAACGGCTAGAGTTTTACTTTTTCAATTAATTTGAAGAATTTTAATGTGCTATAAGTACAAACCAATATCCAAAGTAACAACCAAATGTTTAATTACTTTCTTTAATTTTAAATTGTCAAAGACTAATACAAAGATCTCTCCTAGACGGATAATTAAGTATAGAATTATAAAAAAGTAAACTAAGGATGAACGACTTTATTTTTGTTACTTTTCTAAAGAATAATTTATTGACAATAAAACAATTATTATTAAGTTAGTTTTGTGATAAATACATATTCTTTTTGATTTAATAAAGTTAAGTGAGTTTAAGAAGTGTTTTAATTACCCTGTATGAATCTGCCCCATAGCGTACGAAAGTACCCGTGGCGAGCATTCGTACAAAAATGTTATCGTAGAAAAATGGCCATGTAACCCCTTAACCTTTTGACATAGCAGTTTCAAACTTTTTTGTTACAAGCTACAATATATTTGTTGAATTTAGGTGCATAAACTAGATAATATTGACAATTTATTACAGAATTAAAAATAAAAATCTCAAAAGTGTACGAAGGGTGACCACTTTCCCCTACACAATTTTTTTTTAAACCACTCTAATATAGTGGATACAAAAGATTAAATTTCTTAGCATGGATAAGTTCGAGTGCCGGTGTGCTAGTTCTTATATAAAGCTATTAAAAGGCTGCTATTTATTTTAGTACTTTTTCATTTAACTAAAGTGCTCGAGGTTGTGCGATTTGATATTCTTTCTTATAAAATCTTTGGTTTCGCCTTGCTGCCCAGATGCAATCACAAAGTGCACTTCTATTGAAAAGAAAGGAAACAGGTGCTGCCAAGCACACGAAACAAAACAGATTTTCCAGAATGAAATGTATAAATGCAAAAACCTCCTAATATAAACTTTAAAGCCAGTCGCAGGAACCCACCTGCAGTTCCGCGAATCCTGCGATACAATGGTTTCCCTCAACAAAGTATTAAATCGACCCACCTCCTGCTGCCTCATTTGGAGTGTTCATTTCCAATCCATGGAATTCATCGCTTGCAGCAGCCCTGCCTGCCGCTAGGGTAAAAATTTTAGGAGCGTGTGAAATTTATGCGACGTAAAGTTTTGCAATCGCCCGCAATTCACGGAAATTTGAATTGGCAGCGGTGCCACCACGGCCACCCACCCGTTCACCACCAGACAGTGGTTCTTGAAGTGTAACCGATCCCGATTTGTGTTTATGTGTATATGTTGTGCAGTCCACCCACGTTGCACTGCACCGAAGGGATAGGGATGGGTGCCTTTTCAAAGCGATTTGCTTTGAAACCCTTTGAACTGAATGTTGCCGCTGGGGTTTGAATTATAACTGACGAGCTTAGCGGGCGCGGTGTGGTGGTGGGGACGATTGTTGCACAACAATGCATCATGCACCTTATGCAGCCGAGACTTAACTTTTTACGACTTCGCAAGGGAATTGCTGGGAATAAAGTCAGGCGGGAATCGGGGTCCGCGGATTCCTCCGATCTCCATGGCAAGGGCAGGCAGAGCGGCGGCGGACAGAAGGGCGACTACAAAAAGAGTGTTGAATTGGGGCGTAACAATTTCGGAACGTGCTCACCAGACAAAAACTACACATGACTTGCCGAAGATATATTGGACTTGTTCCCGATTTTACGAGCACATTATTTATCAATATACATATTTCAGGATAGGAGAGGGGACCGGTCGGGAGGAGCGGTTGAAGCGGGAGTTGATGCTGGAAAGTTTGTGCAACGGAAGTGCACATGACGGCGCCCCTATATTCATAATTCCGGACAGTGCCATGCCAGCGAGAGTTCGCGGTGCGGTTTCACGACCCTCCCTTCTGTGGCTCCACGCGAAGGGTGGTTTTTTGCAGTAACAAAAGGAGAAAACTTTGCTGCTTCTAAAAGCAGTTTCCTGCACAGCAGCGTGCCGGGACAGTATCCCGCTCCGACTATGTTCTGTATTTTGTCAATATTGATGGATTGTTTTGAAGTCCGCCAGACATATTGGAGCTTTGTGGTTGTTAGCGGGATGGAAAATTCCCTTCTACTTTGTAAGTTATGTGCGCATCCATCCACCGAACTGATGGAAGGAACCAGGCGCCACGGCTGGAACCCCAGTTATGTTTCCCTTTATGTGGCACCGCTGGTGGTGTGGTGCCGAAGTTCCGAAGATCAACATTCATCACTTAAGGAGCGCAGCGGTGTGGATAATCTGGGGGCTAAAAGGGCACCCGATGAAAGCATCAGAGTGAGTGATTTACCACACTTTGTTGTGGGTTTCCGTTCAGCTAGTGCAGCTATAAAGGCTAACCCGATCAGGAAGGGTGGTGTCATCCTCCGACTGCGTTGCAAGGGCGATGACGCCCTGTTTTTTGCATGGCACATTGATTTCTGAAGATTGCTCGAAGGCTCTGCTTCGATGACTTACTTGAGCACAAAGTTAAAATATGCGCCATGAACAAACTTGGGGGAAAGAGCGATTTTAGCATGCCCTGATGCTCGCTCAAGTGGATAATTTTCTTTTGGTAGGTCACCTCCAGTCACTTATTGAATAACTTATGTATGGCGTCGTAAAGGATACAGTTGGTTTAAAAGCAAATGTTGGGGAAGGACTTGAGCCAATTTATCTAATATCTAGTGGCTGGCTGTAAGGCGCCACAAGCATCAATTGCCCTTGTATCCTGATAACATTGTTGCCACCCAACAAAATGGAGCATAATAGCATCAAAGTATCGCTGCAACTACGTACTAAATTCCGAACGTTTCAATATGAAAAAGTGAGAACATGAATGAGTATCAATAGTGGCACACGAATGTGCATGCACGCTTGCTTTGCCTTCAGAAAAGCTTGTCAGTTGTATCGTGTTATTTGATTTGCCTGAAATCAATTGCAGACAAATAATCAAAATAAATAATTGCGTAGGAGACTTCACAATTCAATTTCATATCCCCAACATAATATATTCTTGAATGTTTGGAAGTATCTTGGTATTAACATAGACAAATAAATATAAATAAAAATAATTACCAACTTCGAGCAAGCAAAACACGACCAAAATGTCTGAGAGCTCCACAGCGATACCTCCATATGTGCGACGGTAACCGGCGAGCTCGACGCAGGAGAAGCCGAGTTGTTCAGCGCGGCCTACTTTTCGTGTTCTCTGCGGGGCGAATTCCGAGAAACAAGACCAAAAAATGCAAGGCATAGCCCATACGTAATTTCGACTGATGAGCGTCTTTATTCTAACAACTCTGCCGTTGTGTCCAGGTTTTCTGAGAACTAAGCGTCTTGTTTCATCGCAAGCCTTAATCCCCAAATATTCTTCTATCATTTCATGTAATTTTGGAGCACTTATTGTTACTTTGGAATTATTAAAATTTTTGTCAATAATTCAGCGTTAATCACGATCGGAAAATACGAATTCCCCAAAAACGTTCTATAATAATGTTGCACTGTAGAAAAGCTTTAATTTACGATATTAGCAATTTCCCGTTTACATTTTCGGAGCTTACATTTCTTTTTAATTCATTATCTCATAGCACAATATGTCAAGACCATTTTCTCAAAGTTTTAAGTCAATCTGAGTTAAACTCCCGGAGAGAGACCCTTTTGATTCTCTCTCTTTCTCTAATCCGTAGGCATTTGTTAAGCAAGAGCAAAAGCATGCCCTGGGCATTTCAACTGCAGGACGAACATTGCCTTATGGACCTGGGATCGAAGATTCCATGCAAGTAAAAAAAAATGTCTCCGTTTTCTTCCAACTTAAAGTTTTAATCGCTTTTTTCTCAAAACTGCATTTTTGAAATCGGTGGTCACGATTTCTCAAAAACTAATGCCCCGATCTTGTTGAAAATTTGCACACTTCTTTTCACTAAAATTGACTAGTGACTAACCAATGTATTTTTTTTTTCTTTGATCACGACTTATTTTATAAGACAATATACACTCGTACATGGTCTAGATTTTACCGAAAATCGTTCAATTTTGCACACAACTCAGCCAAAAATTCAAACTTAAATCAATCACGGTCCATACTCATCTACTAACCGAAAATATTTGGTTTTTTTTATTTCTGATAAAGCTTTCATGAATTATTCTGACCACTGTGATGAGTGAGAGCCAACGCCTACTAGTTCAAATTATGCTGAAAGTAGAAGATTCCAGTTTTTATTTGAGCCCTATTTTCATGCAATTTGATTGATTTAAAGTACTTGAGTAGGATCATAAAATAACACAGCCACACAAAAAAACAAAAGTGGGTATTACTTTTGATGCCATATGTCATATCCGTAGTAATTTGGCCTGCTGAGCACGAATCCGCGACCAGAATTGAGCTTTGACGTCCAGATTTTTTTCTAACCTCCAAAAAGTGGGTTAAAAACAGAGAAAATCGTGGAGTAAAATTCGGAAAAAATTTATTTTTAACATTTAAACCTATATTCATACGAATTGAGACCTGCTGAGCACGAATCCGTCACCAGAATTGAGCCAGTTATTGCGCACCTTTATGATACCTGGATAAGTCACCGTTAGTTAAGATTTGTAACCCCCGAGAGTGCTCACCTAGAGTAGTGAGATCACACAAACAAAATTTCAACCTTTATACTTTGTCGTATGTCTGGCATGCGCTGGCTCTTAGTGTACAAGGGGTCTCCGGAAACCAGTTCTCATAGTTATTTTCAGAAAAAAAACTGTACGGGGTTAGCCTGTTAAATCCTTAAATTCAAAATAACGCAAATTCAAAACCTCACCTAATATTTTCTCTGCCTTCTGTAATTGTAGAAATTGTAATCTAAAATGTTAGGTGTGTACTTAATTTCTAGTGATTTCTGGCAATTTTTACATTCAAATTCACAAGCTCAAGAGGAACGTGTTTTCAGTGTGTGTTAGTTTTTGCAGAATTTTGTTAAACAAGGAATTTTCTTAGATGTGTAATCCAGAAAAATATTAATTTTTCTCTTTTTTAAATGTAGTATTATTTCGAGGTCTACTGGGAGAGATTTGCGATCGAATTCAGAAATAACCTCCTTGAAGTAAAATTGTTAGAAATAATTTCGTTCATCGCACTTTGGCCATCCCTCTTTATCTTACGCAGCCTTGCCAAATTTATTTTCAATATGATAAATAAAATCGCTTGAAAGTTCAAAAGTAATCCAAACACTTTAAAATAAAATAATATTTAAAAAGTGACTAATCGTTTATAATACACGCATAAAGTTTAACGCGCAGCGCCCTTTGTCGCCCAAACAAATTATCCGTCTCCAATATTCAATCAGTGCGAAATACTTGGAAATATAAATCTTAGAATAGTCCCCCAACCCCATCACTCAGGCAAGGTAAAGGGGCAAAGAGATACAAACAAAAAATATTATTAAAAAAATAAAGCAGGCGGGACCTATTGTGTTTAATATTTCAACTATGGTGTCAGATGGGTCCCATTTGTTTTACTTGTAATATTACAAGTTTTCAGTCGCCATATAGGATCCGCCATCTTGAACTACCAATTACCCAAGGTCAGAGACCCCGAAAACCTCTTTATGTATTCATTAACACGGAAATTCGTTCATTATCCGTGCTTCCTTGTGTAACTTCGCATGTACAAAGCACGCTCTCTTCCACGGGCAGGGGTTAAGACACTCCGTGAAAATAATCCTGAAGCCATTTAGCTAAGGCCTTAAGCTACTTAAGGATATATATATATTGCCAGTATCTTCTATATGTATAAAAATGAATGCTTGTCTGTATGTCCTTTATATTATGCCCTTTATAGAATCGTTAACTATGCATTTGATCATGTGATGAACTGTAGCAAAGTTGTTGTGCATGAGCCCACGAAGGCTTCTGAGTTAGTACCACTAATTTTCGACAGATGGCGGCACTGTCAGGAAGAAGAAGAGGAAATTTGTTGTAATGCGTGTGCCATGCTATCGTTGGAAAGGGGAAGTGTAAAATGTGTTGGTGAAATAAAGGTTGTTTAACAGTGTGAAATGTGGGAATGTATTGGTGAAAACGTGTTATTGTTGTTGGGGAGGGATGGGGGGTGACACCCCCAGAAGTGTGTCTCAGGGGTAGGAAGAAGAGGAACTATAGGAAATTGGGCCGGGTTGGTGAAAATAGTGAAAACTTGGTTTTTTCGGTGGGTGCCGACAAAATTGAAACGGCTGTGGAAGAAAAGCGTATGCATGAATTGGAATAATTTTTTCACCAATCGATAGCTAAGGAAGCAGAGTAATCTGTATATAAAAAAATGAATCCCTATTTCCCTTGGTCACGCCACCACGCGTGAACGGCTGGACCGATTTCGCTAATTCAAGGGATTTCCCTGATAATCCGCGCTTGGGGATTTTCGGGATCACTGATTTCGAATCTGTTATTCAAATTTCCAAATATGATACCACCCCCCACCCCGCTGGAAGATATAGGAGAGGGGGTGCAATAAGGAGGTGGTGTAAAATGAGGAAAACTAAATTTGATAATACTTTACAGTTTACAGTTAAAAAGGTATTAGCAATAGGTGAAAGTGATGTATGGGGTTTATTGTGTACGAATTTATGGTTGATTTAATGAGACCACCCCCACGCCGCTGGGTCACATAGGAGAGGCTGTTGTGCAGTAGGGAGGCGTTGTAAAATTAAGGAATACAAATTTAATAGTATCCCGGGAAACGCCGGGTCCGGGCAAGCTATTCACTTATATTTATTCTCGTTATTAAATTTCAAGTAAATCGGTTCAAAATAATATATCTCTCCATACAAAGATTTATACCTCCTTTACCCCCTTAGGGGTTGAATTTTGAGGAATGCTGAAATATGTGTTTATAGTTCTGAAGTCTGTGGCATTCGTCTCCCTTTCGCAAGTGTAAAATTCTATACATTATCGATTTAACTTAACTGCTTCTACACACATGACGACATGAAATCCTTTGCAAATAAATTTTAAATGAGGAACCTTTCGACAATTCCCTCCTCGGAAGAGAGTGCGCAAGTAAATACCTTTACCTTCCAGAATTAACGATCAAAGTTTTTGCCGCTATCCGAGCACAAGAAATGCATCGAGCACAACTTAAATTGCAAATAAATTCCGTCAATTTTCCCTTGCCATACCTCTTTCCGAAAGGTAATCAATTGGCCACCCACTCCCCCCAAATGGGAGGAGACACTCAAAAGTTTTAATTAATTCAAGTGCACCGAAATAAGTCAGGTAAACTCGATGCAAAATGTAAGCGAGTTGCGAAGAATTTCAATCAATTTCGTGTTCAAATAAATAAATGAGCGTATACCCGAAACCTGGTGTTCTACTTCTGAGAAGCCCCACCTGCAGATTTTGTGCGCTGTTAACGCTGCCAAATTAAGGCAAATTTATTATTTTTAAATAATTTCGGGCAGGGGTTGCGCAATAGAATGCGACAGGGTGCAATACATTTTATGCAACGAAGCTAATTTTCCTGGGCACTGGCTGAGTCAGCCTTATTTTCCTGGGGATAGAGGGGACTTGTGCGTTCCCAGAGTTTGCTCCAATTATTTTGCGAGGGCCCCGGGCGAAAGCATCACAAAATATCGAAATTTATTGAAAATGGCTCCGTCGACTTTTTGCTTTTTGCCCACAGAAGTTTTTTACTTAGACCAAGAGTTTAATTTCCCCAATTTTTTCCGTTTTTTCCAGGCGGTCGAAGAAAGGAGCTGCAATCCAATAGCATATCGAACGAAATTGCTGCTGCTGTCCTGGACCCCCTTAAAGGAGCCGATCCACTCTGATGGAGAAATGCCCAGCTCGACCAGGGATGTGATAAACTGAAGAGCTCACGACTGTAATAAAGCGAAAATCGGGAAGGATGCGAATTGGGGATAAATTTCACGTTTTACTGTTTCAGGAACCAAAAGGACTCTAAATAAAAAATGGACAATATAGCCGAAAAGGACGCTGGTCGATACCACTACGAACC
Source organism: Neoitamus cyanurus (assembly GCA_947538895.1). Taxonomy (NCBI): domain Eukaryota; kingdom Metazoa; phylum Arthropoda; class Insecta; order Diptera; family Asilidae; genus Neoitamus; species Neoitamus cyanurus. Next base: position 14,565,645 of record OX384547.1, read on the forward strand.
GTATCCGACCTTGAGCAAGCCGAACAATGGGGCCAACTCCCTAAAACGTGACGAAACTTCAGCGCCCCTAAAAAGCGCTGGTGCCGGCAGTTCGACAAAGGCCCGGCGAAAATGCTGCTCATGCAAGGGTTCGTCCTCTGGACAATTCTGGGCGGGACTTTTAACAAATTTAGGAATTTGCACACTGCTCTTCGCATATACACTTTTAGGTGAGGCCAAACCACTTATGGACCTGGACCCGGCCAGCAAGCTCCCTTTTTTCATTTTTCCACTTTTCGTCTTTCCAGGCTCATTTATATTCCTAGCGATAGAAGGCGGTGCGTCGACCATGCAGCAGCGGACGTTAGCCTCCACAAATAGACAAATTCCACGGCCGTCACAACGAATTATTGAAAATGTCACATTCTCACCAAGTGCCATGTCAGATGCCATGGAGGCCCGCCAACGGACCGTTGAAAATATTTGGGACATTACTGTCTCCCTCAACATTCTGTACAGAGAGAACTGGACTAGGTGGGTATTGCCCGTTGGGGTGTCTCATATTCGGGTCACGTTCCTGCTAAGGAAAAACTTTTTCATGTAAAAGGTTTCATTAGACGGGCCACTGTGCTTAAATTACTAGACTCGGGCACGGGCAGAATGAACTTTTAGCGTTTATGGCAATATTTTTCAGAGTAATTATAAATTAGTGCTATTTGTCTAATTTTAGTAGAAGCGTTGCTATATAGGCTGTGCAGGAACCAGCAATAAAACACTCTTCTAAAATTCTCACATTACTGCAGAAAATTACAGAAGCCTTTCGGCAGCCTACGTACCTGTAATAGCAAATAATAATAAATTAGTAAAAAATGGTTTAAAATTAGCATGCAGGCAAATGCCGACAGTATAATTACTTAAATGCTTTCAATGAAAAATGTCACAGGGGAACAAAGATTCTGCGCTGTGGGATTTCTCGGTCGAACTTGGGTAATTCTGGTCTACTGAATACGAAAATAATGACAGATTTGCCGATTTGACTCTACTTTATGATACGAGTATAAGTTTACACAAGTTTGCTACTAACGTTGAAATTCCGAAATCTGTGGCAAATGTGCCCAACGAGAAAACCTCGAAAAGAGGGTAGATAAGTAAAGTAAAATATTTTTGATAGTTCGGTATAATGAGAACTACAGTAAATTCACACAAAGTAAATCATACCCTGAGTAGGTACTTAATAATCTGCTGAATCTGAATTTACTCCGAAAACTAAGTTAGGTTAGGTTGCCATGGCTACCCAAGGGTACTTTTAGACCATATTAGACCCATTGTGGTACCACATAGGGTAATTCCCCATTAATCCGAGTTGAACCATTCAGGGCCCTTGACGGACCATATGGGGTCACATGTATATGTCTGCGGAGTCAATTCGGTGAGGATATTGAAGTGGGTAGTGCTCAAGTATCAAACCCTGCGTATAGCGATGAGGCAGTGACCTGTGATAATATCCACCGCCATGCTCATAGATACACGCCAGTAGCTTATTAGATCTGGCCTGGTTGAAAGTTGTCCAGATTTGCCGAGTTATGCGGCTTGTGTCCTCGGTATATCATCTGATGTTTGCATCTATTGTAGCTGCTTTCTTGATGTTCAGCTTACAGAGATGCGCCGGGCAGTAATGCCTGATTCTGGTAGGGCAGTATCGCGGCGAGAAAGCTCATCGGCTTCACAGTTCCCCAGAATATCTGTGTGGCCCAATCCATATGAGTTCCAGATTGTGTCGTTCCGCTGCGTCATTAGGAATGAACGACAGTCCTGGGCGATATTTGATGTGGTGTATACACCAGCAAGAAATTCTATTGCTGCCTGGCTAACAGTACAGATGCAGATACTCCCACAGGGGGCTTTGTAAGAGAGGGGCGACGTCCTGCTTACTGGTGGACGGATGAGAACAAGGAACTAAGGAGGGAATGGCTCCGTCTCAGGCGGTTGGATCTGCGAGTCGACCGACACGATCCCGATGCAGCCATTAGATCTGTTGAACATAAGGCAGCGAAGAGGAGTCTTCGGAGGACCATTAGAGCGAGTAAAAGCAGATGCTGGAAACAGCTCGGTGAGAACCCCAATGAGGACACCTGGGGGCTGGGGTATAGGATCGCGCAAATGAGAGCTCGGAGAAGCTCCTGAAGCCTCGCTTCCATGCGGCTTTAGTTGCCGCTGGAGACCTTCCCCAGAGTCAGTATGGTTTTCGGAAAGGGAGGTCGACGGTGCACGTTATCCAGGAGGTAGTCGAAGCAGTTTGGGCCATCGAATGCGGAAATCATTATTCCCGCCCGGTGTGCCTTCTGGTCACTCTGGATGTGTGCAACGCCTTGAACTGGGTGAGGTGGGGGGATGCGCGTAATGCACTGTCCGGAAAGAAAGTCCTCTCAGCAGAGACGGCCTAGGGCTCCATACTGGGACCTGACATATGAAATTTCACATTTGACGAGATCGGACCGGAAGGCTCTTTCCTGGTTGGGTATACCGATGACATCGTGGCGGTAGTCACCGCCAGGAATGTCGAGGCGGCCCAGTGATGCGTCGGGTTAGTACCTGGATGTGCGACCATGCGTTGGAGTTGACCTTGGCTAAGACCGAGATCGTCATTCTGACAAAGAAACTCATTCCCTTGCTGATGGGAATGCAGGTAGGAGACATGGCTGTTCAGACGATGGCGGCAGTTAAATACCTGGGGGTGAGCCTAGATTACAGGCTGGCTTTCTGAGATGAGATTAAAAGCCGGCGAACAAGGCGGCTGCGGTGACGACGGCGCTGAGCAGAATTATGGCAATCATTGTTGGACACAAACCCTCCAAAAGGCGTATTTTGCTTCACACCGCCAAAGCCGTAATGCGGTAAAGGGCTAAAGTCTGGGCCTATCCGATGCGGTGGGAGAAGTAGGGTCAGCTCCTGGCGGCGTTCGAGTGCCCGTAGTCAATACGCAACCGTTTTTGCCTAGTGTTGGGCCTAATGGCGCTGGATGTTGCACACTGTTTGCTAATAGGTCCAGCGGTAGTACGTGGAGAATACTCTCCAAGGCTTTTCTGGAAGTAGAGTTCAAAGCTCCTATGATCTGCCGTCATGCTAATCTTTGAACCTTCTCCTACAGCTTTGTGTAGGTGAACTGCTCTATCACTGATCACCAAACTAACGCCCCATAGACTAGAACCAGACCGAAAACTAAGATGGCTCCCCTATGTTATTATTCCTGCTTTTTTAAAATTTAAATAATACGCTATAACGTTTTCGCTAAATTAAAGAGAATATTTAAAATTGGTTTCACAGGTTAGCTGCTCTGGAAATAGCGCGCTTCCAGGATCAGCTGATTAAACGCTTTACTGAGGATGTATCATCCCAGCTGGAAGGTAATACGCCGTCCACAGGTGCTGTCATGGTAGTGCCACACCAGAGTAGTATGCAGGAATACGACTGGACATTTGCCAGAGCATTTCTATACTCCCTCACGGTACTTACAACAATCGGTAAGTGATTGAAAAATTTAATTTTTGGCTCAAAGTGCATGTATGACTGCATAAAAGTGGACACGTTCTTTCGATCAAATGGATGAAGCGATATTGTAATACGACGGCAGTGAAACTTCGTCAAAATGATTTTAGAATTGGTATATCGTTTAAAAGCTGAAGCAAAAAGGTGACACTCATACTTCAAATAATCACGGTGTATTGCACACCACTAAAGTTAAGGAGCATAGCGAAAAGCGCAGGTAAAAATAGCTTGTGAGCGAACAAAGTGAACAATTCTCAAGTCTTCTTAATTTGCAAATAGAGCGAGTCTGGCATCATCAAAGTGCCATCAGCACAAAGTGGCCCGAATCCACCTCCATCCCACCTCGAGCTTTATGCGAGTTCAATTGCTGATATCCAAAAATATAGCCGAAGTGGATCAGAACGGTATTCCTGGATTGAGTGAGATTCGCGCACCATTTTCCCCCTACCGCACCTTAAACACAAATTTGTAGACCCGAATAGAAGCCTCTTGGCAGCTGGGGTTCCGCGGAACTTTTGTTGTGCCGCTCCCCGTGTGTAAGGAATTCACTTTGATTATCCTGCCTAAAAGACGTCGTTTCAACTGGGTGTTTTCTGGGAGCAAAGAAACTCCTTTATCTACCGTCTTTCGATGCCTCCGCACCCCTTGGCGAAAGCGCTACCATGTTTCGCGAGCTTCCGCTGTTTTTTATTTCCTCGCATTTTTATCTGAGCACCAATTCATTTTGTCACCGAATCCTTTTGTTTGTCCTCGGGAAAGCGCGGAGGATTACGTTTTGTCGCTTCAACGAATCGTCTTACTTTATTTCGCATTTCTGGATTTGGCGTTCTTCTCTGCTTCGTGCACCCCAACCAGCCGGGATTGGGGCCACTCGATACTGGGGAATCAGTGGAGACCGGGGGTGATTTACATTAATTTCTGCTAAGACGGTAAAACATTCCACAGTACAAACAGCGCTGGGGCTCCGGCATGTGCCCTGCTTATTTGTGCTTTCCCAGCCGGAGCAGATCGACGGCGAGGATAATGAAAAAACTCCGAAATGTATTGCGACTTACGTCTTGGCGCACGCGGAATGCTAACGGTGAAATTAAATATCGTGGGAGTGAACAGATGTGATTTGATTAAGGATAACGAAGGTAATAAGTATCTGGGGCGGCTGGTGCCCGGGCTGTCTCGTCGTTCGTGTGGAAGGGTTGTGCTCGGCGCGGTGCAACAACACATTTTGGCGCGTCGTCTAATCGGCGGAGACGGCGGCGGCTCCTGTTAGATGTGCCTCATTAATTTCAGTGTGTTTAATGCGAAAAAGGGAGCGCCATTTGTCATCATAAGGAGAGAAATGAGGAAAAATTGACGTCGGTTCCCACTAAGTGGATTCCATTTGTTCTTGGGCGAAAGTGGTCAAGACGGAAATGGCCACTTAAATGCAAAAAGTTCTCCACCGATGTGAGTTATGTCCGGTGTACCGAGCTGCCGGGCGTATGCTTAATGTGCCCTGGGAGACTGCCGTGCACGAATTGAGGTGATAAGTTGCTTGTTGGGCTCCTTCTGCTTAGCGAATTGGCAAAAAGTGGATGGCGCTAGTTCTTGGGTGATAATCAAAGACATTAAGACGGGAGGTATGGGGAAATCAGATACTTTGGCTTTTTGTCTTTCCCTGTGGACGTTGCAGTTTGATATAATTTATTGTTGTTATGCTAATTTTAAACTGTTAACTTTTGTAAAGTACCTAGTGAACACAATTTATCACGCTAATTTATTCCCATAGAACAAAATCTGTTTTACATCTTGAGATTTGCGAACTAGAGAGAGAGTGAGCAATAACCGCTTGAAGTTGCCCTCATGGAAATGAGCAAAGTTTGCTCTAAACATTTGAATTAAAAAACGAAATATTATCCCTTAAAACTTTGAAGCGCAGCGGGTCACTCAGAGACCCATAAAACATCCCGTTCGATTTTTATTATTTATGAGCAATATATACATAACATATGTAGGTAGTAGGCGGAATTTAATTTAGAACACAAGGATCACAGTTAGTTTTCGAATTGTTTTATTCACTTACTTTATTAGTCCTTAGAATAAGTTTTAAGCAATTCAATTAATTCCGAACTATACGATAAAGAGATAGAGAAGTTATAACTTAGATTTAGGTTTATCAAGACGATATAAAATAATAGGACTGATTAGATTAAATTGAACTTCACTCCACTCCATTGGATTCCATGCCGCTGTTGTAAGACCCATTCTTGTTTACGAAGCATGGTGACCGGCCGTGGATAACGTCACCCACTTAAAAATTCTGGAGAAGGTCCAAAGGACAGCTGGTCTGCTAACACCACCGTCAAAGGCCCTGGAAGGCCCTGGACACTATTCTCCATCTTTCCAAGTATGCCATTTGTCTACACCGACGACTCCAAGATGGATGGCAAATTGAGATATGGCGTCTTTTCCGATCCTTCAGATCTGATCTTACCCTGTCCTTACGCCTACTGGACCACATTTCGGTTTTTCAAGCGGAGGTAACGGCAGAGAAGGATACCTCAATATGGTTGCAGAACAACATCGCCCCCTTGAGGGACGTATACATGTATCTACATATTTGCACCGACATCCAAATTGCAATAAAATCGTTAACTGGTATTCCGCACACCACTAAATGACGTGGCAGGACGCTTCAACCTTGAACTCATGTGGATTCCGAAACACACTCTATGCTGTGTAATTGCAAGGCTGACGATGTAGCTAGCCTTGGCACTATCTTGACATAATCTGTCCAGCCAAGCATGCCATTAGATGGACATTAGTTTAGCGGCTATTAAAACTGCAAACAGCAGACAGGACTGTTCCACATCCTGGCAGATATGGCCAACTGTCAACATAGCTAGATCCAAGAAACTATTGTCTCTCAACCGAGATTCAATTAGCACGCCTGTGGCTGTTATTACAGGTCTTTGGCTCATTGACAGACACGCTAATAGACTCGGAGCACCGTCGCGGAACTTAATAATAATTATAATAATAATAGTTTATTTAACAAAAACTGTACAAAGGCCTAGCCATATAAATGTTCACTATAAATACAAAATTCTTGTGGTGCAAAAAATATGTTATAATACAAAATATACTAAAAAGAAAAAAAAATACATTAACAATAAAAAAAAATCAAGGTATAGTAAAACTAGCGAACAACCTGATAAGGATGAATGCAAATGGTAAACCGAGGAGGTGACACATCATCCAAATAATTTTATCCAATAATGCACAAGTTACGACACATCCGTTTAAATTGGCTTTCAGTTTTGGCAGTTTTACATTGGGTCGGCAGGGCATTCCAAAGCTTAGCTGCACAAACAAAAATGAGTTCCTCGATTGTCTATACTTGAAACGCGGAACTACTATATTTCGGGTTATGAATGACTGTAAAAACCTTAACTTTTCAAACAAAACGGGGGCGCTTGCCTATTTATAATCCAGTGTAAGTAAATACACTTAGGAATTTTTAAGTGATCCTCCAGAGTCATACCGAATATATTCCTGGAGAAGGGTGAGACATGGTCAAACCGGCGCAATCCATAGACATAACGGATACAAGCCTTGTGTAGTCTGGTTGAGGATTCCGAATCCAGATACCAGTAAAGACAATCGCAGTAGTTTAGTAGGCACGATACTAGTTTAAACAAGATGCACCCGGCCGTTGCTGTTAAATTTCGACAGGAATTCCACCATTGTCCAACAATCCCATAGAGTTTACCCGCTAGATAGCCAACGTGGTCAGACTAGGACAAAGTTGAATTAAATATTACAACCACATTTCTCACTTTGTTTGTAAATGGCACAATAACATCATTTAGAATAATCGGCTGTAAGTCAGATGCTTCAATAACGATTTTATCAATAATTATAGCTTGAGTCTTATTTGGATTTAAGTTAAGGTTATTCTACTTAGCCCATTGTTGTATCCTTTCGAGGTCCCGATACACGTCCCGAATAACATCACTAAGAGAGATCCTAGGTGCAGTTAGATACATTTGTACATCATTATATTAGTATATCTTATTACGCTGCACTGAAGGTCCAGGCAAACAAGGACGTCAATGTCATCGAAAATAGAAGTGGGCCCAAAATCGATCCTTGTGGTACCCCCAAAGATAATTTTATACATTCAGAAAGATTGTCACCTATCTGAACACATTGATCCACAGCGTCGAGGGTCAAGTTCTGTATAACTTTCCAAGAAGAGAAATCCACTTTCTCTGTCACTGTTCGGCTCTCGCTATAACTAGAGGCTGACACCTGGGTATATCCCACTTCAGAGCCCTAACCGAACTGGGGTCCGTGGATATAAAGGACCTAGTTCGGCTCATCAGGGGCACGAACTGGTTTGACTTAGGCTCCTAGGAGTCATTCCTATGTGGTATCACAATGGACGTATTATTGTCTAAGCGTGCCTTTTCTATAAGGGCAGCCACGCGGACCTATATCTAAAACCTAAGATACTCTTCCTGTTCATTCAACACAGTTTAATCTTGGAAGTTGTTCCATACACACGAACATATTCGCAGTGGTGAGTAAAATCTCATTCACCCGTCGGTGATGGTTGTGGCAGAGTAAAATTTTAATTTGCACCCATTTAGAGGAAAATTTAATTGCCTGGTCCCTGCAATTATCCGTCCCTCCATTACCGCTGGCGGCGCTCAAATACAGATCCGTACCAGCCCGGCCCGGCCGGATCCTATTCGAGCAAGTGCTGAATATTTAAAAACTAATTAAGACCTCTCAAAACAATTGGAACCAATATCTGGCGATTTATAGCAACTCATAACACCGCCGGCTGATTGGTTTGTTAATGGCAACAATCTGGGCAACGTTTCCGATTCTGGGGAGTGTAATTAGGCGAACAAGTTTTAGGGGGACGGGTGTCATTATGACGGAAATTAATATCAAGTAAATCAGGCGCTCAAATGGTGGATACCCTGTGGGTGGTTCGAGCATACAGCTGGGCCTCATGCAACACCCACAAAATGTTGTGGAACAAAGGGTGCCTGTGTAATGACAGCTCCCATAAAATCCTGGAAGTCCAGGAAAATTCGAATTTCGGGTAGCTATCCCGGATGATGGCTGGAGGGCCACAATCTGATACGTTGGTGAACTGCAAAAAGCTAAGGTAGGGGGAACGTCACAAAACTGCCGAAAACAATGGGAATTGCCATTCTTGAAAGTGAGACTGATCCGGTCGGAATTTCTCCCCAGTGCTATTATCACTCCGGGAATTCCCCCGATGTAGCGATGCCGTGACCATATAGAACGAGCTGAAGACGCCGGTCGTCTCATCCGGGCTATCCGAGTAATCGCCACAAGGAGGGACTGCTCGTCTTTGCTTTCGTAATTAAACGGTTATACCCCGAAATGCCGGGTAATAACATTAGAGGGGCGATAACAATAATTCGTCCCACGCCTCGGATGACTCTGTTCACATGCTCGTATGCCGGGAGCGTGGCATCGCTGGCGGGCGGGTGAAGGGCACATGAAGGATATCTTCTGGCTTTTGATGCCTAAGATATTCGGATCTTCAGTCAGAGCTCGCAGAGCAAGAAACGAATGGAAATGGCCGCTTTGTCGAAGTTAAATCCTAATCCCTCTTTGTCCCAACAAATTTATTTCGACAGACCCATAGCTCCTCCTTACATAATTCCGCTGGCAGTTAAACCACAGAAATCCCGAAAGTTTCTTATCGACCGCTGGCGCTGAACTTAAACCTTTCGAACTCCTTCCTGCCAGATGGTATAGTCCTTCGAACTGACGTAGGTGTTGCGCACACGATGTGTGTTATATGCTAACATCTAATGCTCGTCCTACTGGGTTATCCATTTTTCCGAGGTCCCGAGGTCCCGGCGACAGTATGGAGCTCGTGAGTGGGAATAATTAAATGCAAGGATGTATGACACCGCTTAGCCCGTGCTCCGCGCGCCGGATTGAAACAAATGAGCGTCGGTCGGTGGATGGTTATTTATCTGCAGCTATGTCGTTCCATCTCGGTGCCAAAGTGGCCTACTTTACGTTTAGTGTTCTCCCGGGATTACACAGCTCCAGCGATATATAATGCGGCATCACCACCACCACCTTGCTCGCTCGAGGTGCTATGTGAGCCCAATCACGGCACTCCGGGAAGCCTTTACTCTGAAGTAATGAAAAGAAAATCTCTGGGGTCGTTAAGTATCTCCGATGCTATCTTTCACTCCATGAATTAGATTGGCTCGGGATAAACACTGCTGTGGCTTGAAGGGGATTACTTGGTTTTGATAACTTCCCTCTTGGTGCTTTTGTGCCCCCCTTGTAGCTGGTGCTCTACTGCTGGTGCTGCCGCCTTTTTTCACTCTGTCACTATTGATTCCAGGCCCACCCCTTAAGTGCGGAAAGTTTTCTTCTGTGAAGTTCACTTTCCTTTCATGGTCTATAGACGTGTTTTTCGTTAGTTCACATAGAATGTCCTATTTGGAGGTAAAGGCGCATTGCCGCAAATTAGCTAGTTAGCGAGGAACTACGGAAGGGATCAAATTTTTTAAGAAGGGATTGTGCAATGAAAATTTATGATTTTTGACTATTACCTACTTCTACCAAAGCACGAACTGACTACGAAAAATAACAGCTAATTTCGTGGGTGCATATAGCATATTTGTTCACTCTTGACAATCGAATTTGACCTTAAACAAATAGTCCAGTCGTTCTAGATTTTGGTTATACACTACTGATAAAAAAAAGTGAGCACAGAAAAATGTTCAAGGAATTGGTGCAATCGGGGTAATAACAAGTAATCAGACTTAAATATTTCAATTAAAGTATATTTTTTAAGTACTTCATTCCAAGCGGTTTGTATTGTTATCCAAAGTTCATTAACGTACTTTATGGGATTTTTGTGGATTTCCCGATTAATGTGGTTCCATATATTATCGATAGGATTAAAATCCGGACTGTAAGCAGACCAATGATCCATTATTTGAATAATCTTCTCTTGGAACCACATCTATGTCTTCCGGGCAGTATGGCATGGAGCATTATCTTGTTGGAAGGTGTATTCATCACTTCCGAGATCTCTCAAAGTAGCAATCAATCCTTCTTCTAGGATATTGGTGTAAATATCGGCGTTTTACACCTTGGTTGATTTTTATTAGTTTTCCAAAAAAAACATCCCCACACCATTATTCCCAGATTTCCTTTTGTTGACGTTTGAATGCACTGTTCACCGGACCTCCTAATACAAGTTTGCGGACGATCAGATAACAGATAAAACCTGCTGACTTGTGATCCTTAAGCTGTTTGAAAAATCGCCGCGAGTTCCATAAATGTTGATCTCCTGTTTTTTAATACTTCCATATTTAAGGCGTGGATATCTCTCTCCGTCAGTTTTTGTGGTCTACCTGTTCCCGGCCTTCCGGGAAAATGTTGCGCGTTCCCTATATGAAGCAATAACCTTGTGTACGCCTCCCGTACTAATGATGACACCTTTATTTCTCATCTCCTCTCCTCTTTGGAAGTTTCCGCTTTCGTGCTATCCAATAATGTATTGAGTGCTCGAAACAAATTGTAATCGAGTATGTATTCACGAAAAAACGTTTTTCAGTCCCTATAATTCTGAAAATTGAAATTGAGGTGGGGGTTGTTTGGGGTAATTTCTGTGTTTCCATTTTCCGTAATTTTGCGGAAATTGATATTTAAAGTTGAGGGTACGTTTATTGGGAATTTTTTAAGGGCGGGTTTTTGTAAGTTAAGGGATGAAGATGATGCACATGATATCTATAAAAAAAATTGCCCTCTCTTTTACTCGAAATTTATACAACCACCACAAGAAAAGGTGATCCGAAAAAACCTGTTTTTTTCGAAATGTTGAGGTTAGTTTTCTCAAAAGCTATTGGTTCGGGAAACAAAAAATTGTGGAGCGCATTTATCTACACAATTTACTTCCGTGTAGTTTTTTTGTACGACTAACCCCTTAGGCGCAATTTACGTTCCCTTTCACCTCCTAAAGCAATTTTCCCACCCCCTATTTGTACGATCTCGCGCTTTCGTAATCAGGACAAACCCCCAACAACATACTGTTACGAAATTTGCCAGCCGAGCGACTAGCAGACAAATCTCGGGTAAAAAAGTTCTAAAAATTCAAAGCGGGCTCGAACCACGTACTCAGAAGCGGAAGTCCGTGTATTTCTCGATGCACTACCGAAAGCTTCTTGCAAGAGCTCGAAGGGAAGGAGCAAAACTCGCTGCAGGGCCATAGTTCAGTTACAATAAAATACACTGGCTCGGGTAATTGCAACTTTTTTTTTTAAGACAAAATAAACCTGTCGGGAATCCAAAATCGAGTCCAAACTCTCAACGTTATCACCCGCACGCATTCAGTACGACTGGTCCATCGCTCTCCTCTGAAGATCCAATTTTATGCCGTTTTCGGAAATGCAGTGAAGTTAGTCCTGATGTTGAGGACTGGCTCATAAGTAGCTAAGCCCACAAATATTTTTTGGACCAAGAAGTGATTTTTGTAACAATACAAAAAAATCAGCCTTGTTTTTTTTTTCTTTCTTTTCAAGCCTAGAGTAACTGGGCTGAAAGTATTTCATTCTTACCATACAATATGATACCTCATTTATTTACTTCGCAGTGAGCCGTACAATGTCTATTAGTATTACAAAAAGAAACAACAAAAGTAAATTAATAAACAAACGTTGGGAAAAAATTAAAAATATTCTGAAATAAAAATCGCAATTGGAGCTATAAGAATTAAAGTTGAAGTTTAAAAATTTACTACCAAACACGTTCTACGATATTTCAAAAACTATTCAAGATTTTTTTTACACCGTCCAATCTCCTTCGTTGTCCACTGGAACGGTTGACCGCGGGGGCGCGTCGTATGAATGCATATTAATATTTTCGATGTTTGAAATTGCTCAGGAATGGTGAGTCTTAATAGAAAAAAGTATATGAATCCTTTTTGTAGACAATTTCAAGGTCTACAACTTTTGTATAAACTATTTTTACGATAGCATTCACCGTTTAGGAGAAGTGTGCAAAAAACCGAAATTGTTGATCTTTGATCACGAGTAACATTTTTAGCTCAAGTCGAATCGGTGGGGACCTTTAATATTTAATTTGAATTTGTCCGCAGTTCCAGCTTTTTTTTCGTCTGTTATAGTTCCGGTGATTTCGTGATGAGTTAGTGACTGAGTGGGTTTCGCGTTTATGTACAATACATACATATATGTATAGATACTTGTTAAACAAAGTAAAGTCGCTTATATGTATATATGTATACAGTACATAGTTTGGGAAAATTTGAAGCTAGTGACCTGGAACAAAAAATAAATCGACATATCGAGTCATGAAGTAATAAACATTCAGACAGATATAAACACTTTATGTTCGTCATTGCTTTGCTAACCTATGTTTATGAAAAATTCTGCAAAATAACGAAATGTAACAACAATTTTATTATAAGTACACGAAGAGCATAAACGCAATATCGGTCGTTTCATTTTATAGGTCAATTTCGAAATAGTAGCAATATGAAATAAATATTGGCGTCTTGTGTCTCTTTTCCTCGCACAATCATTGCAGCATTTATATTATCTTTGCGAGTTGTAGGAACAAAGGAGTAGAAATTACGTCCAATCGTAAAAATCTGTAAAGACGGCAGACCACAGGGGTTTTTGAAATTGGCGGCGCGATGTTTGCAGCAAACATGCTCTTAAAACTCTTCAGACATTTTGAGCAGCCTGATTTCTGCCGAACGTAAGTCAGTGCCGATTATCACGGCTGCAGCGCCATAAAGCTAGCACGTCCTTGGGGGATGGCCACATTAAGCACCCAAATCACAAACATTGTAAGCAAACACCCGAACGTAACGCGGGAAGCATTTCATATGAAAATTTTATATCTTTCACCACTGGAGAAATGTTTTTGCCAAGCATTTGCACCCATTCGCGTCCGCCGCGCCTGCAGCCACCGGCGGTGGCGATGGAGGGGCTGATGGGATCTTCGGAACCGATTTAGCTGCCAGTAAAGTTGTGCCGTAAAATTTTCCAGAATCCATCATAATTTATGCGGCAATTTTCAGCTTTCCTGGGTAAGGTAAAGTACTAAGTATCAGAACTCTCGGTAAACTTGATGGCGTGCGATCTAGGAGTAGGACGCGCCGGACCCGACATACCATATTCTATCATATGATTGAAGGTGGGCGCTGGGTGCAACTTGGACGGGATAAGGGCATGAGATATGCAAATCCCCATTAATACGTGCGCCACGCCTGTGCCAGAGCATAAATTTAATAAGAGTGTTATGGTCGCTAAAGCTCTGGCTGTTGGTGTGGATTCTGTATCTTTGTCAGAATCCATGAATTCCCCATAAACATTGAGGAGGAGCAGAAAGGGATTATATCTATATTATCACTGGCATGGTGCAATCTTTAGGATTTGGAGCAATGAAGTTGTGGCTTCTTTCCTGCTGCTTGAAAATTCATTTTACCTCCCGGCACGGCTGCTGCAAATGCCCGCTATGTTGTTGCAAAACCAACCTCGAGCAGCAGGATGTGAATTGTGCCAGGTGTGGGATATATCTTTCGAAAAATTCTCGTTGTTTTCCTCGGGGTAACGTAGAAAGAGAAACCGGGAAAAACACCTTCCACTGCAGATTCATTGCCTGTCTGGTGGCGTTTCGGTGAAGTATGGACTGAGCGGAGCTACCAGCATGGGGATACGTCGGTTAGGTATAGTGCACTTTTTCGTATTGTATAACTTGGCTGAGAGATGTTTACCAACCCCCTTCTGTTCGCTTTATTTCCTGGAAAAAATTTCCAGGTGTGAAACGTGCCTTTTGTTTTTTTCTCATGTCATACGGAAAGCTGCGGTTGATGAAAGGTAAAATATATGACTTTTGCACGCTGACCACAATCTCTAAACTAGATAACATACTGCAACACAGTAGTCACTGGTTAGGCATCAACAATGTTTCAAAGAGTGAGCAAAATTATAATTTAGCCCATTACTGTTGTAAATTGGAGTAGACAAATATATTGCTGAAACGATATGTTATGCCCTAGGCAGACTAGAGTTCTTGAACTGGTTTCTGATGCCAAAATGATGTTGCTCATGTAAAATTCTCATTGCTGAGTACTTCAAAGATCCGTATAGTTACACTGGTCCAAACTGTGTTTGTATACTTTCATGTCACTAAAAATTTGTCACTGTTAAAATGAAACTTCTTTTCCAATGGTAATTTGCAAACAAGAGCACGGAAAATGAAAAGAAATTATGAATAAAAGTTGTAATTTGATTTTTCAATAGTCAGGGAGAAGTTAACGGTAACTTTAAGGATTTCTATAAAACGCCAGCAAAATGTCAAATGGAGAAACTAAACAAGTTAAAAGTAAACTCAAGTCAAACGTGACGTTACGAACTAGTTCAAGAGCTGCAATCTTTTCAAGGCATTAAATCTTTTACTTTTGATCTGCTTTATCACCTCGCAGTGCTTATGTTGAGATATGTCTTTATTTGCTTTGTGCAAATTCATATCGCCATTATGAGCATCAACTTATTTTATGCAACAAATGTCGGGTTCTGACCTAAAATACTGTCAAAAGAAGTCCCTGAAGAATATTAAAGAAGACATCGAAAAAATATACTGAACTATACCTACATCACGTACATACCTATATATGGTAGCGGTAAAGCCCACGAAACCCACAAATAATCAATACAAAAACCTTCAAAAAGTTCGGGAATTTCTATCCTCTTCTTGATTTGTTTTGTGGAGAGACCCACAATAATCACCCCCAGGGAGCTGTAGGCAATTGCTTTCAATTTTACTTCCTGTTCTATTTGCGATGCAAAGTTTACCGGGTTGAATTTGGGGGGGGGAATTCTTTTCAATTCCGCAGGGGTTGTTTGGGTTTCTCACAAGCAAACAGAGAAGTATTAGATTGGCTCTTTCTGGGTTTATAAAAATTTAAATCAAAATAAAAGTATTCAAAAGCTGTAGTTCTTACCGGTAATGACAAAAATTCAATAAGCAATGTTAGGGTTACTTTGTTCGCCGAACAGTCCTGAAGTAAAACGTGTCCACAGTAGCGACAATGTTTTATGAGTAAGTGGTGATTGCTTTGTAGCAAGTAACGTTTGCAACCAAACGAAAAGTATTAAACAATTCAATAACATCTTGGGTATGCAGAAATGTGCACTGGAATTCAGTAAAAGTTGGACAGTCACTCACAAATATTTTATTCATAAATTAAGAAACAATATAAACATTTTCGATTTGTTAGGTCGCATTGCGGGATTTTTAATATTATGTAGGGAAGTGAAGAATCAAAGTTTTCGTCACCCCATCCCCCGTGGTCCCTCCGTCATCAACCGGTGGACATTTCTTTCGGGTTTTCGCGTATAGCTCCGTTCCAGTACATTCAAGCGCAAATCAAGTTATCTGCAATTGTGTAGAAGACAACATTTGTATAAATTTAAGTTTTTTACGATGAATAGAAACGGATCTGTGGAACGCCCAACAACCGCAAAAATCGCGTACGTACTTTACAAGATTTCCAGTTTTTTCGATATTACATAGCAGTAACTTCGGAGCACTTGATTGTAATGTAAAAGTTCTCTAGAGAGTTGAATTATCTACAAAATGTATTAATATTTTTTATGACCAACAGAAGGTAGTATTACCGCCACTTGGTAAAAATCCGAAAAAGTTTCGATTTTCAAGTTTAGTGCTTGCAACAGGTGTACAGGAGTAGGCAGAATATTCACAATTCATTACAATCTAGGTTTTTCACCGATGGTGGAGGGAGCATAGGAGGTGGGGTCACGAAACCTTGGATTTTTCACTACCCTACCGATCTATACGACATATTGAAAATCTAAAACTACCGGACCTTTTCTAAGGTGACTCCCCTTTTTCGGCCTTTATTCGATTAACTATTAGGCCGCTCTAAGATTTTTGATAATTCGAATTTGGTTTAGCTCGAAAGGTGCCCAAGGGTCTTAAAACTGATATACCAATACATATGTATATTATGGGCGGTAAAAATCTGTAAGTAGCACAATTTAGAATTCTTCCTCAGTTCCTCTCTGCCCGCTCTGATGATGATTTCATGATACTGAACACTTTAAAGTTTAACACGTTTTTCTAGAAACCACGTTTTTTCAATGACCGCAAACATAACTCGAACAAATCGTCACCAATTGATTTTAAATTTTATATTCACATTCAAAACTAGATTATCTATACATATAATTACGTAGGATCTTTTCGTTTTATTGCATAGATTTTTTTGTTACAATTATCTTCTGATTTTTATCTCAAATTTATTGCCTTTTATTCAAAATTGAGCCATTTTGTCAAAAATCAATATATCGAAAAACTCCTATACATTTTGATAGCTGTTCCTATCTATAAACAAAAAACTATTCGTTGTTGGTCCCAGGTAAAAAATTGCATCAGCTACGTTTCCGGTCGTGGACCCTCCCAAAAAGAAAGCGGCAATCGAGAAATTCTGTGCAGCCACCATTTTGTTATAAGTAATTTATTAATTATAATAATTTTCCATAATCTATTAGTAGTGTAATAAAGACCTGTTCACAGAATTGTGCAGTTAAGAACGAAAATATCCGTATATATGTATGTTTGTTTTTAACGGGCACAGGAAAAGTTAAATATGGTAACAAATTATTTAAAAGAAAAGGGGTCAAGAACGAGTTGGGCTTCGGGCATTGAGTGATTCGTACGAATGCACTTTGATACTGAACATACTGAAACTATGATATTTCAATTTGCTGGAATTTGTGTTAGTAGGTATGCAGCAGTTATTCTCTAATTATTGGTTCATTAAAATTCTATACTTGACAATATTTCCTAAACTCTGTCTGTGAAACCCTTTCATTTGATACCCATGTAAAGGGAGCTGTGAAGAAAAATGTAATGTGTCATCGTGGGGCATACGTCATATTGGATTTAGACTGACATAGCACAGCTTTCCGTATTCTACTCATCAAATCCTTTCATTTGATACCTATGCCAAGAGGGTTGTGAAGAAAAATGTAATCCACCATCTTTGGGCGTACGTCATTTTGGGTTTAGAATAATGTCGCATAACTTGTTGTATTCTGCCCGGCAAACCCTGTCATATGATACCCACCTCGAGTAAGTTGTCTTCTCGAGACATCTGCCATATTGGATTTGGAATGACGTTCCATAGTTTATCGGATCTAACTCGCCCGCGCTTTGATGCACATATTTATAGTATTTGGTGAAATTTGCTTTTATTGTTAAATATTTTGATTTATAGTGGCTTCCATTTAGCGTTTTTTATAACGATATATAGTCTATGACACTCGAAAGATTAATACGATTCTAACGAGCCCTCATTTATGCAAATTGGTAAATCCAGTGGGGCTCTAGGTCGTAACATCCGAACAAACATGCATACATACAAAATATCATGCATAGACTGATGAACACATTACCGTTTCTGTTGTGGGGTAAAAAAACGCTATAAAGGCTTTACAACTTTTTTTATGAGCATTTTTGTCATGCGATGAATGGTTTTCGATCGTAAATACCCTCTTTAACGAGATAAGTGCAAGACATCAAAATTGTAGCTCTTAAAAACCAACAAAGTAGTTTTTTTTTTGTTTCGCATAAATGCCGCAGGTTGTAGCGCTCCCGGACTAGTTGACTTCAGCGTGGTGTATCCTATTTGCAGTTCCAAGTTTGTGTAGTAGCCGTTATTGGGTCCGTTATATTAAATTTTAGTAAGCCCATATCCCCTTAGTCTTCTTTATATTCATTTTCATTAACATTGCTTGTATCAAGTGGAGGAGTTTTGGTACCCATATTGGATCCGCCATTTTGAAATTGTAAATTTTGACCGCTGATTCGAAATCAGCGACCCCGAAAATCTCCTATTGCGGATTTTCAGGTCAATCCCTTGAAGTTTAACTTACTTAACAACATGACCAACCGGTAACCATCTTGGAACAGCCATTTTCAAACTTTATCAAAATAACAAATAGCCTATGTATATATCAAGTTGGGTTATGTACTACCTTGTGTCAAAAAATGAAGTCTATAGAAGCAATCGTTTAGGCGTGTTTGAGAAACAAACAAACAAGCACACTTTCATTTTTATATACATAACATATATCATAGATACGAGTACGTTGAGATACAGATAAAGTAATCTCTGTGGTTTCACAGATATCTGAACGTGGTCCCATTTCCTGCAAACTAGTAAACCCCACTGGAGGTTACTTACACCTTCTGAAATCTTAGAACTTTTTCACTTTCGATCCTCCAGAGGTGCAACTTGAAATTTAGTTACCTTAAAGAGCCAGAGACAACTTTACGCTTTTTACACAATTATTTTGCCCAAACCGAAATACCAGGAACAAGAGTAACTTTGCCACCGTGCACCATCTATTTCGTGAGTTTTCCCTTTTTTTCTTTTTTCCATTTCTTCCCGAGGAAGTGCCAGGGAACTTCTTTCCAGTTTCTCCACTATTTTGCCCAGCGACGCGCCGCATCGCAAAGAAATCATGTTCCCTAGGGTGAAGCGAATTAAAAATTATTATTTCGTGTAATTTGAAAAGTTATATTTCTTCCGGAAAAAGACTCGGAAAGGGAAAGAACAAGAAGCCGTCAGCTCCTTAACTTGTTGCCACCTACTTTGAGTCATACATCTCCCTGGGGTGGGCGTCTAAGTTAAGTTAAAGTTTCCTTTCTGCTAGTGCACTTGGGTGCTTGCTGTTTAGAAGCAGACTCCCAAGATGTGATGGATAGCGTCTCATGACCCAAATTGGGAAGGGCTTAACTTTCCTGAGCTCTACCGCTTTCCGTGTCGCCCGGGAAATGGTTTCCCAAACCCCTCCACAGTATCAACTAAGGCGTGGGGGTGTTGTTGTGGCACTCGTCTGCAGCTCACATATTTGTTTATTGGCTTTGTTACTTTCATCAGCTACCTGCCGGTTGTTGGTTTAATTACGATATTTCCTCGTGCACATGTCGCAACCACGGCATGATGGAATTAGCTCGTGCTACCAACAAGATGGGTTGGCTGTTGTTACAAGCGAACGCGGAGTGTTCTCAATATTCCAGTGGGTATGCGACACCTGTCCTGCAGCCCTGTGGTGCGTGAATGACTTTAAATTAAGTCAACACACCTCCTCCTGTTTTCTCGGCAAGTCGACATGCTTCTAGCGAGTGATGTTGGGTCGCATCCCGGTAGATAGTGGGGCTACGCGTCCCACTGACGTTTTTCCCCCAGTTCGTATTTCCGAATGAAATTTGCTCTGCTTCCGGATCTGCTCTGCTGATTTATCATATTCTCTGTCGCCGCGCTTTTAGCCAAACCATTTTTCACACCCTCCCCATTGTTTGCAGTGAAATAAAATTTCCGCCGTGCTCAGCGCCCATACCTTCATTTACATGGGCTACCGGAAAAAAAAAACTACGATGGGGACATGTCAAGGGGAATTTTCCACTTTTCATTTCCCTCCATTTGTTTTTAAAACATTGTAACTCTATTCCCCCAATTTGCACGTTCGTGTGAATAAGGGCCTGCATGGTTTTGGTCCGCACTGAACGTGTCCTCGTCAACGATTAAAGCAGGATTAAAACTGGGTCAAATGGGTAAATATTTGTTTTGCTTTTCTTCTACCTCCAACCTCCAAACGCAAACATGCTAGGACAAACTAAACGGAGTGGAGTCTTTAGTCAACTTCATTCTTCCATTCTCATGGCAGTTCATAGTCAAGCTCTCTCTGCCAATCCCATGTGACATTTTTAATGAAAATGGTGGCTTTGAAAACTTAAGTAATATGTATTGCAGTGTTGTGCAATACTTTTAGCTTTACGATGTTACTAACTTGTAAACAAAACGAACACACATGTCACTGGAATAAAATGTATTTTCTCTAGTCTGTAAAACACACATATCTATTTATGTATGTACGAGTATGTAGAGATATTATTACAGCTATCGCATGGTTTGTTGTACGAAATAAAGATGTTTTAAAAATTATTTAAGAGATACACACTCATATAATAATGCAATGTTAAGTGGGATGAATTTTTGTTATTGAGTATCCTGAGTCTATGTCTAGTTTGTCTTTTGTGTAGTGAATGTGTTAGATGCGTTAGAATGTATTAAGGGGTTATACGCAGTTGCGAGACTCAAAAAACACGTCCTTTCATGAATTTTTAATAGAAACAATTTTTATTTATCAATTACAAGTGATGGTAATTCAAATAGAGCCTACTTTTAAGAATACAATAGCGTGTCGGTCATGTAAAAATATTAATGTGCACCGCTCCTGTAGATGATGTCCCGAACGACCTCTAAAAAAAGCCGCTTGGCGGTGATCTCCATTTCGGCGGTTTGGATTATGTGAAATCAAAAAATATGGTGGATTCTTTTAAAGGATAGATTAATGCAGGTATATTGAACGAAGGAATAATAAGAATTTTGATTTTTGACTAAATGGCGTCTATTTGAAGAAAATTTGTCGTTTTTTACTGAAATTTTCGTTCCAAATTGTTAAAAAAAAAATACTAATAATTTTTTTAAATCTTATTCCTTTGTTCAATACCTGTGGAATATATCTAAAGAGATTGTGTAAAAACTTGAGACCGATCGGTTGAACTATTTCTGAGAAATCGAGATCACCGACTTTGAAAATACCGATTTGAGAAAAACGCGCTTAAAGTTTCAGAAGTAACTAGTTTACACATATGTAGTTAAAATTACACATAGTGGCCTTACAAATTCAGGCATATCTCCGTAAATATTATATTTATCGGATTGGCTTCACATTTCAGGGAATATTCGATTTCATCAATACACTGGCGGAAAAGTTCTGTAAAATAAAACAGCAGCTTGTTCACTCAACCGCAACTTCCCAAGACTGACAGATCAGCTGCACCGCAACACGGTATATAGAATGCAAGGTACATATGCTCACTGGATGGATTTGTTTGGAAAATTCGGGAAAATAAGAGAGAACACACCTTTTAGGAGATATGCGTTCGCCTCGCCGCTATGCTGTCCTCGGATCGGACCTTGTGGTGTGTGAGCTGACCCAAAAGAAGGGATGGTTTCCCTACTTTAGAAAATCATTTAAAAGAAAATGTCAATAAACTGTTATCCTCTGTGAAACAGGCACATTAAAATAAAACTTTTCCCTAAAATGCATACATACATAATATCATCGAGAAAAGGGTGTAGGATTTTTATAAACTGCTACCACGCCCATGACTACTTGCTGCTCGTACATATCCTGAATTTCGAAGTGTCCAACATTTCCTATTTCCCAAAACGATTTACATTTGGTTATAAAAACGGCGCCCCTCCTCGAGATCTTGAGATGTTTTCCTCTAAAAGTTATAAGAAAGGAAACCAAAGAAAACCGCGTCGCGCAAAGGAGTTCCCGATAAACGTGGGCTACACTGGGAGAACCGCCAAACTGAGTCCGTTGTCGATTTTATCCCGGCAAGTTATAGCCCTGCCCATTTCAGTTAGTGAAATGTTTTGAATCAGTTCAGAGTTTGGCGCTTTAGTATTCAGCCGGAATGGCAGGACATTAAATTTGGACAACATTTACCCAGATTAGCCGGGGGAATCGGACTAAAATAAAAAATGGCAAAACCGGGCTGTGAGTGCAGGATACCCGGCTGGTATGTGCATACCAATGTGTCTCCTTCCTGGACAAGTGGTGTATGGGACCGGAAATTCCTTTAAAGGAGCTCTCAGGTTCCGACAGGCGGGCAGCAGGAGTGGAATCGGGTGCGATTCATGGCCCTGCGTAAGATACCATTCTGAAAAATCGTGCCTCGAATTTAATACTTCGATTTCGTTCGTTTCCTTTTTTTTTTTGTTTCTCCTGCTATACTTCTTTGCGTTTTATTATCGCACTACCCGGGGCAGCACTCGTTGTTTTCCGATACCATCCCCGCGCCTCGGGCTGATACAGCCATACATTCTAGACTAATCCTGTTATTACATTATCCTTTGACGTTCCACCGTCCCCAATCGAATGGAGCTAAGGCAGCTGCCCTTGATGGCAGAGGCTGGAAAGGGATGTGGTGGGGCTCCGGCTATATTCCATCGTAGCCAAAGATGTTTTGCGCCCCTTAATAAAAAGGATTTCGTCCTCAGAGACGTGCCTTTATTTTTCGACCACTTCTTATCTCGAAGTCTCTAATGTCACCCAGCCAGCGATATTGTTTTCTTCCGCCTTTTTTTATCTTCCGATTCGGAACAATTGAAATAATCAAAGGCACAAAAGCGCCCGCCGCCGGGTTGCGGCACAATCTGCCCCTAGTGCCGGGCCGGGTCCGAGAACTTCGCAGATGAATGCAAAATTGGCTCAAACACAGCCCCTGGGGGTAAATATTTATTCCGTTCCAAATCTGGACATCATGAGCTCTCCTCTGTCCTCGGAAAAAAAAATCGTAATTTCACAATAAGCCCTTTCGGGGGGCCGCGATAATTGAATTTGCCGCCTGATGATGATGAATTTGTCATGAATATGGATTGCCTCATGGCGGATCCATGGCACCGCCACCACAGTTCTGCAAATATTTAAATATCCAAATAGCAGCAAAGGCTGCTGGGCACGGATTAAGCAAATCGCATTCCAACCCATTCGCTTGTTTTATGACCGTTTCATATTTCACTGAACAAATCCCGGGGCCCTAGAGCTTATCTGGGAAAACGGAGAAATCCCCATAAAAAAATGGCAGCACATTAAAAATTAGAAAGAAAACCAAAGGAAGGCGGTGCGGCGTCCTTCACAGACTTAAGAAAACTTTCTCCATATTTTGTATTTTAAGCCCGGAAATTCCCGGAAAACTTTGTCCCACTCCCGAGCTTAGCGCCTGAAATATGTCTTGCTGCAGAAATCTCGCATAGGTAACTTTCTCCCATAAAGAAGCGGCAGCTGTCAGCAGGAAGTGGGAATATGCCCAAGCTGGATCTAGATGCAGTCTAAGCGTTTGTTAGAATTAGAGCTGAATCACGGCTGTGGCGGCTACTTTATCAGCGGAAACATTTTGGAATTTCTAGTTTGCTAAAGGACGCCTCAACAAGAGCCTCGCGCCATTTCCATCAGTCAAATGTTTAAGCAGAGATATTTGACAGCTGTCATATTGAAACATAAAAATTTACGAACATGCCGAGTTACATTAATTGTGAAGACCCATTACAAAAGTGGAGACAATTGTACAGTGACATTTCGCAAGTTTCATTTGGTGATCGTCCGGCGCAGTCCACTATTGAAAATGTTTTCATTGAAAGATGACGAGCAGTTTGTTGTGTCAGGTTGGCAGTAGGGATAATAAGGCCGTCCTTTTTTAAATTGCGCAAATGCGTCTGTTTACTGTCAAGGGCGATCGCTACCGTGGGACATCTATAAAACTTTGTATGGCAAGAATTAGATTGAATGGACGTAGATGACATGTGGTTTCAACACGATGGTGCGACCTGCCACATCGCATGCGAAACAATAAAGTTATTGCAAACCAGGTTTCCAAGTCATGTCATTTCTTGTTTTGGAGACCAAAACTGGCTATTTGGACATTTCCTCTGGGGTTTATATTCATATTAACATATTTCTATATTTCTGGACAACAAACTATATCTCCTATGTCTACAAAATTTTCCAGTAATTATTGCTTAGTGGAATAAAATCCAGGGAATTATTCAAATATTTAGAAAGATAGAGAGAGATTAAAAAAAGAAAACACAGAGAAGAAAAATCATACGTTCCACAATTAAAATGTTGAATAGTACTTTTAAATTGATTTTTCAACGATACTAACGTACAGGCAAGAAATTTCTTTCGGAGCATGTAATTGATCAAAGTAGGAACGCTCGCCATATTGCAAAAAAAAAGCATGAAATAATTAGACGAATTTGCGAGAGGGGGGGGGGGGGGGGGGTCATGTTTACCCTACCGATTTTCCCTGTTTATAAAATATTTTGTAAAAGGCACATTTAAGTCCATTAGCCAGAAACTTAGAAAGAGCAGTTGCACAACAGCCCATTCATGTATTAGTTGCAATTCGTCATTAATTCTGCAAACTCAAACCTCAATCAAACCGATGGGGCTGCTGTATGTCATCAACAACAATAAAGGTACCACGATTGAGCCGTGTGGAACGCTCATGTTTAAAAGGAGTAATTCAGATTTTATCTAATTCAATATGACGTCAATTTTTTCTGGTGAGCGGAAAAAATCACCGTTTGGATTTTAAAGCAATAATGACAACCTGTGGAAAATGCTATTCCCTTATAAATAAGGGATGAAAAATTCAACAAAAATCATGTTCAAATTATACCGACTCAAAAAACTCCTAATCAGAAAAGCAAAATAAAAATTTTCTTCAGGAGATTATTATATTACATCTTGAATTAATAATTAAGTAATTACAATCAGGTTAAAATTTTTGCGCCTTAGTTTTCAGAACTGCTTGAAAATTCGATGCCTCAGAAGGCAACCCCGTCCCATCCCCAGATTCAGAATAAGTCGTCCTCCTTTGTATGTGTGTCGGCATAACGAAAACAAAGCCGTAGCCGCTTAAAGAAAAATTTCATTCTTATCATTTGAAGTAAATAAGTTGGTTATAAGTTATAGTTTGGTACACATTTAAAAATTTCTATAAATGCCATCAGTAGCTACATAGGTACATAATTGAATAGGTAATTTTGATTTTATTTTTTGCTGTTTAGTACATTTGACTTAAGGGGGTAGTCTCATGTTCGATCTTCAAAAAATCGATTTTTGGTTGTTGCATATTTTCAAAGTTTAATAAGTTGAGAATATACTGTGAACATTTTAGCCCGATACACTAAGTCATTTTAAAGTTACAGCAAATAATATGGGAGAGCCTACCCTGCAGCTGCGGCATTCATACCTCAATGAAAATTTACTTCTCCAAACTTTGAACGCGTTTTTTTCGAACCTACTTTTTTTCCGTCGGCCCGGATGATTAAAAAAAACTATTAAACCGATTCGGCTGAAATTTTAACACATTATTATACACATGAATGGTTATGTCCGGTACCAGAATTCGATTTTTTTATCCACTTACTTTTTTTTATCTCGATTTTAAACCGAAAAAAACAATCGATTTTTGAAATTTTTTTTTTCAAGGCCGCCGATTTGTTATTTTGCACTCAAATCTTTTAAATCTGCTACGGGACAGAATGACAACCCTACTGAATAATAATCTTTTTGGAATATTGATTTCAGATGATTACAAAAGGAGCAATCAGGGTGGCCATTCAATAGCTAAATAATGTCATATAATTATCATAAGAAGATTGTATTTAATTTTCCGTAACAAAAAAAATCTTTGAAATCCTTCAATATTTAACCTCGGATATGAGACTACCCGCTTAAATAAAAGCTTGCTTTTAAAATAGTATTTTTTTGCGGCTATTGATAAGTTTTGAAGTGTGCAAACTGCCCTGGCCGCAGCATCAAGTCAAGGTCACCATATTATTGCATTCTCAAAGGATCCATATTTTCCAAGTTTCAGTCTATTCTGATAGCGGAAACTGTTTGGAAATTTACTCATTCAGCTAATCACATTTTAGTCGTTGTATCCGTTAATTTGATAGCCTTGGTAAAAAATATTCCCATTCGCCTTGCGAATGACAGTTGTTCTATATGAACCACCCTGTGATAATTCAAGGAAAAAATCTAATGCCACATTCGTGCGATGCCAGGATAAGCCATTTTCTGTGCAAAGCAAAAATTCAACAGTTAGTCTGAAATGACGCGAAACAATAAATCTTAAATTTTGTAACCGTTTCCAAACACATAGATGCTAAGCCGTGTTTGTGATAGTTCTTGAATAAATGTTTACGACTCAGTATCTAGTGAAGTTGTTTAACAGGGAAATATTTAAATACTTCCTTGTCTGGCTTCCTGTTTGGTGAGGCATGCAAATGCAGTACCCTAGGCCGGAGTTTAAAAAAATGGAATTTCCTGAAACAAAGGAGGTTAAATTGACTCTACGCCTTCGGCTAGCAATTTTCCACCGTAATGAGTTGTTTGATGTCTCAAAATTCCTCTACCCCCTCCACTCGCTCAGGGAAAAATTTCCAAAGTTATGCAGAAATTGTTGGCTGTCTTTAAGTTGCAACATTCACTGAAAGTTTGGTAAATTTCGTTAGACTCTAATGGATATGAATAACTTCCTGGAGCAGGACACAGTTTCTAGCAGTGAACCATTAAAACTCCGTAAACTATCTCTCGAGTTTCCCCACCGACTGGGTGATGTACCTCCCAGGAAAACAATCACAAAACGTTGTTAGGGGCTAAGGAATTCCATTCGCATAAGTTTTTCTAGTTAACGCCCGTCTCACCCACCGACCGGCCACCGCTTTATGAAGACGAATTCGACTTTAAAGGTAAAATTGAGTGCTCTCTGGTCTGGCGTCTTAGGTGACCTCAGGCCCTTTCTTACTCGCAGGGCACCAGCAAGCGGGGCGAGATATTTTTCAATTAAAAGGAAACACTAACTGAGGGACGGCCAACTTTTAATTGCTGACGAGCGCACGCTCCCTCGCCCAGGGCCCTCATGGGATATTCCAAGTTGGGTCATCAATAAGCGGGAACTTCGCTTCGGCGAAATTTATTACTCGTGCTGGCATGGCGGCTGATATCTCATATCGGGCAGGTTACTAATTTTTCTCTATTGAAAGTTGGGGGGGAGTGCGGGAGTGCTGTTAACCGCACGCCTGGCACCAGCACAGGCTCTCTCCGTCTTGTTTAGAGTCCTAAGTGGAAAACTTTTCCTTCAGTCGAAGCGGCAAGATTTATCTCTGTGTCCCGGCGAAGTGCACATGCGAACGTGTTTTTAATGCGGTCTCCGGGAAAAATTCCGACAGGTCGATGGGCTCGCCCTAACCTCCATGACCCTCGGCTCAACTCCATCGACGCACTGATTTCGGCCCGTGTTGCGGATGTTTAACTTCTTTTCATTGGAAGTAACTTTTAGCGCTTCCGTGGAACATAGGCCACCACACGCTGGGAAAATTGCCATTTTCACCCGCCGACCGTGAAAATATGGGACAGGGGTGTTGTTTGCGGACGGCTGCGGTGGAAGAACTCCTTTGTTAAGGATATTGAAAGTTATGTTTACCCATAAATTCTAGGCGGGTATTTGTTCTCGTGTCGGGGCATACACCTACGTCTTTTATCTGGACGCGATGGAGGTTGCAGCAACATGACTAAGCACACAAGCCAGTCCTTGACGACTCCCTGGAGCATTATTGGCCGAAGTAGAGTCGATCATTTGTTTACCTTGCACTTAATTTTCCCACTTCTTGGATTTACCTTTGTTGCGGGGATGACGCAGTAGGTGAGAGGGAGAAGGAGAAGGATCGTTTTGGGTAACACTGATAAAAAATTATATCTTCACACCTTGATAATGTGATTTGTCCGATGATCAAACATTTGGTAGACAACTGTAATTGGCGCATGTGATTATGAGTTTACTTTCAGACAGTGTGATGGTAGCTTTAATTGTGGCTCGCAACAAAACCGTACTTCCTCTTAATTTTGTCCCCTTTCCAAGGCTTTTAACATAGATTGAATTTATCAGTCTTAATGCCTATACATTAGGATTATAAAAGCATTGAAAATCCATTGGTGGAACCTTAGACTATTACATACATTTTTTACCAGTTACCATTTAAATCATTATTTCTCCTTACTTCCTGAAACTTTTCCTGATATATTCGAATGTTTGATTTTTCTTCAATTCTAAAGAATAATTCGAATGGAGAATTTTTAATATACCGTAAAAGGTTTTCTATGTATAAATTTGCATAAACTTTCTTTGCCTGGACATGTTGTACCTTTTTGGAAAGGAAATAGGATGGGCCATTGAACAAAAATAAAAAGAGGAGTATTAAGGAGGGACACCACTGTGGAGAGTTGAAAAAATTTTTTCTTTTTGCATTTTCTGAAAGTAATTTTCAAAAATATTTAAACAAAATTTTAATTCACAAATCGTATAGATACCGAAGTTAGAGCTGTTTACCTGGGCGAAGGGAGGGCAGCCATTTAATGACAATGGCCACAAAATATTGAAAAAAAGCGCCAATGAGAACGCCGATGATGGAGAAGGTCCGTAATCGACGAAGTTTGGTAAATATCCAAATCTTAATATCATTCATCGCTTACTGCGACAGAATGAACTTTGCGCAAAAATTCTCTTCATGGCCTTAAACTTTTAAACGCGTTTTTCTCGAAACGACTTTTCTCAACCTGGTAGACTTCATAACACGAGCTACAATTGTCCGATTTTAAATTTGAAAACAAGAAATTATTTGTAATCGCAGTGATAAACGTTGTACGTAGAGGATTTTTTTTGTTAATTACTCTATTTTGAGCTTCCCAAATAGAAGTAAATGTGAAGTAAAAGTCATACCAGAAGGGATTTTTAGTTTGAACACTCGGCATTTTGTTAACACAATTTAAAAAAAACGGCACCAAAATATGATTGAATAATATAAGTTTCCTTACCTAAACACCAGCTCAGAATGATTTGGTATGTGATCCATGTGTACATGTACCTATGGTTTTGGCAAAGCCATACAATTTTTCGCCTTCAATGATTTCAAGAAAAACCAGAAACTCCTTCTGTTATCACTAATAGGGAATTAAAGCCCAGCGCCCACGATGTAAGTTTTCCTGGGGGTGCTTGCCGTTTTGTTATGGGCTGACCGCGCTGCTGCGAACAAAGTAAGTTAAACTGCATGCCTGATTTCAGGCAGCCTTGCAGGCCAAAATGTCCAGAAATGGATGAACATTAAACGTGTCTTAAAATTGATTGATTTGATTTGCACACCTTGTGGCCCGTGGCCGACGGGCTTCACATCGCAAGCACCATCTAGATATAAATAAAAGGCAACAAAACCCAGTACGTCAAATCTTAACTCGAAATTTCCCTAAGTAACCCAAACGTTGCTGTAGCCGTAGTAGGGGAGACTGAGGCTGGTGGTGACATATTTAACAAAATGTCGTACTGCATTTCATCTATATGAATATATAATTATAATAATTTGGAGGTTTTGTAATTTTTTCTAGATAAAGTTACTTTTCAGCTTCGAATTAGTAAATGCAATTTGATTACAGGCCTAATACAACTATCAAAAATTAATTATTAAGAACACAATGACAGTGTAACTTTTTACCACTCATTTTGGGGTTAGTTGTTATACCACTAGGGGTAAAATGTGACAAGTTATGTGTATATGTAATCTAGATATTTATAAATCAGCTTTTTATTACGAACTAGCTTTCCCGGACCCGGCGTTTTCCGGGATACTCTTAAATTTGTATTCCTTAATTTTACGACGCCTCCCAACTGCACCACCGCCTCTCCTATGTGACCCAGCGTTTTCCTATCTGCGTTATGCACATGTTTTAGATATTTTCCAACAGTATTATTTAAGGGTTCATCCTAGTTTACCAACTTAAAAATTTATTTTTTTTTTATGATGAATTTCGTAAGTAAATCACTTCAGAAATATCATGTTAAAATTTCATAATGATAGGAGCAGTCTAACTATATTTTTTCGATTTTATTCGAGCGCGCTCTCCGGCGTGCTATTGAGTATATGAGCGCTTGTTTCGCTTCTCTTCGGTGCTCTCGGCTTTGTAAATGCAAACAACTGTCCTATTTATACTTGAAAATAAGTTATATTAGTCTATTCTAATACCCAAAAATTTTATGTGTATGTTATTTGAACGTTAGTCTCGTTTTGCGCAAGTACAATTTTTTCATGATATTTCAACAAAAAAACTTTACACGTGTTTTTCTCAAAATCACTTTTTCTTATACGGTGTTGTAGTTTTCTCCGAAACGGTTAGACCGATCGTTCTGAAATTTTTACCACATATTTGTGACATGCATGGGTATCGTGTGTACTAGAATTATGTCAAAATTTTAATTTGTTCATTTTTTTTAACCGAAAAATCATGAAAAAAAAACACGTTTTTCGAAAATTTTTGTTTAAGTTACCGCCATTTTGTTATTTTTGCATAAAAATTAATAATTCTAATATACACGATAGTCACTGGCACACTGAATCTAAATGTTGCTGGTTTTTGTGTTTCAGGCTAATCTTCACTAAAAAATCAACAACACTGTTGACATCGCTTTTCTTTATATGCCTACACGAATTCCGCCATTTTGAATGTATTTGTTATGACAAATAAAAAAAAAATATTGTTTCGTATTTTCTAAGAATGTGTTTATTTAGCCCAAAAAGAATTAAAACGATATATAATTTAGGGACTGTGAAAGAAATTCTCAAAAAAAGCTTAATTTTCAGGCCTTTAAACTAGGATGAACCCTTAATTTAGTTTTCTTCATTTTACACCACCTCCTTATTGCAACCCCTCTCCTATATCTCCGGGGTGGGGGTGGTCTCATATTTGGAAATTTGAATAGCAGATTCGAAATCAGTGATCCCGAAAATTCCCTAGTGCAGATTTTCAGGGAAATCCATTGAAGTTCAACTTTTCGGTCGCCATATTGATCCACCATCTTGATTTCCAAAATTTTGATGGCTGATTCAAAATCAGTGACCCCAAAAACAAAAACCAAAAACAAAAGTTCTGAGTTTCAGTGAAATCCCTTGCATTTTAACTTTTTCGGTCGCCATATTGGATCCTACATCTTGAATTCCAAAATTTTGAATTCAAGCTCGAGATCTGCGACCCCGAAAGTCTCCAATTGCCTTTTTCATAGAGATTCCCTGAAGTTGGATTTCTATACAAAACGGAAATTTCGATTTTTTCGATTTTCCGGCTTTTCCTTTGGGGTTTCCCGAATTTTATTTTTTTTAAACCTCCCCTGTTTTATAGCGAACAAAACAAATAAAAATTATCGAAATTGGTTAGGCCGTTTTAGAGTATTAGCGAGACAAACGCACAACAATTCATTTTATATATATAGATAATAGTTACATTGTTACAGACGAAGGGAGTGTTTGCTGATATCTTAAATAAGTCAAGTTTGAGGGAAGAAAATATAATAACTTTCATACATGTAACATGTTACAACATGCCCCGGAAATATGTAACTTTTAGCCCCAACACCAAAATCAAACATTGGAGATTCAACAACAAATTTTTAGGTTACCTTTGCTAAACAACTTTGAGTAGAGTATTAGAAGAAAACGCCAACGCATCAATATCACATAAATATATCACTATTACTCTAAAAATAAGAGGTATAGACCAAAATTACTAAAAAAAAATAAAAGTTACATATGAGCACATTTTTCTACCTACACGTGCAGCTCCTCTGTTAACAATGTTACCGCCACTGACATGGGTGGCATTTTTCGAACATTACTGTAACTATGTTTTTTAATCCGCAAAATACATTGTAACTTTTTTCCCCTGTACCATCCAGCCCCAGTCTCCCCTACCATAGGACGGGCTCACTTATTTGCTTTAACGTAGCTAACGTATGACACTTCGGCTACGGCTGCGATTACGTCACAATAAAATTTCCCTAACTCCCAATTTTTTTATTTCTGTACACTAGTGCCCATACACTCCCTGCAGCACGCACTAGACATTTTACCACACTGCGGCTGCGCCCCAATGCAGCGTAACTCGATTTTTGATATAAATTAAGTGACATACAAATACATACATACTTAGTTTCAGATGTAACCAGCTCTAAAATCCAGCAATCTCGCTCATAAGTTAATATCCCAGTTCGCTATATTCTTTTCTCAGTCTGCCCGTTTTGAATTATCGTGTAATCCGTTGAACAGTGTCTAAAACCATCGCTTGCACAGAAACTAAGGTTGCAGGTAATAACTTTCCGGGAAACCTCAAATTGCACATGTAGTTCCGTATTTCTTCCTCTTGGCTTTATGCGGTAATTCACAAGGAGAAAAGTTAATGGAAGCCTGCACTTCAGAGCTCTCATTTTTCTTTCTAAATAAAATGTATCCATGCGAACCAAGAAATCAGGTCTGGTTTGAGTTACCCTGTGGTGGAGGTATTAGATGACCGGTGATAAGGTGATTCATCTACTTCAAGCAGAAATGCACTTGCCTTCCTACTGACCCAAGTGAAGTACTTTTTCAGTGCATGGGCGAAGGTATTATTATCACACAGGTATCAGTTCATCACAGGAAATCAGGTGTGCTTATGTTGGGGGTGATGGGGCAGTAGATCGGTTGTGGGGAATGTTTAGTAAACACTATCGTCCAGCAATTTCTCTGGCTCAATAAAGTTATTAGATGGGCGGGAATTTTGAATTTGAGGCCACCCTCGCCACTCTCAGACAGAGCAAACGAAATTTTCACCTGCGGTAGTGGCACGTGATTTTCAATTGAAATTTTGGGCTTCTCCGTGCTGAAGACGCGTATTTAATAAAGTTTCTGGGGGCATGATACAGAACGTGCTGACGTTGATATTTGACAGGTATTGGGTAAATAATCCTTTGAAGGCAATCCAAGCTTGTCCGGGGGACTGCCTGGGAAGAACTCAATTTGCATATAGCCAGAATAACCCGGCTGACTCGGGGAAAATGGCAACTCATCGCACGACCGATATGAACCTCGCACTTTTCAGGTTGAAAGGCTGTCAGTCATCTCTTCCACGTGCAAGTACACCGTCCTGACACTGTTATTTATACGGGCGAAATTTACAAGGACGAAATTTTCCTGGAAATTACCCTTCAGCACAATATTGGGCCGAAATCGTATCAGCGTCAATCACGTATTGATTCTGTCGGGCTGGTGCGCCGGTAAGGTCTCCCCCATTCGCGTCACGTCCGTCGGCATGGCAGTAATATCAATTTTGGGCTCCTTGAGCCGAACGTGGGAGATGCAGGGCCACTCGACTTATGTGTCGTAGCGCCCGGTTTCGTACCTGCCTCGTGCCCGTGGATTTGTGGCCTCCATCCGGCAATGCAGCTCTAACGAGGAAAGTATAAACACGTAATAGATACGTTGAAATTCCCGATGAGGATTGAATACTGATGCCAACTGTTTCCCGATCCTGTGGCTGCAGGTTAGCATTGTTCCGAAGGCAGAGTACGCCCGAAAGTAGTATTTTACCCAGAACCCAAAATTAGGCGATATATAACAAGAAAAGTAATGGCTGGTGGCTCCACACTAATACGATTCTCGTACTGTCTGCCGTCATCGGAACTAATTTATAGCAGCGACTATACAACCTTTAGTACAAAGAATGCTCATCCCGGATATTATCTCTTTATCTATTTTTGAGCTTGGTACCGTTATCCCACCCAACCCCACAATTTTTCTAAAAGTCGATATATCTACTCAAGATTTGCTGTTGAAGAGAGACGAACAATGTCAAGGCTGAGCTTAAAATAAAAAAAAAAGATTGGAACAGTGTTACAGGGTGCCAGAGAAATATAAACAACATAATGTTTATCTCGCATTTTTATCACAAAAATTAACAGTATCAAACACCAAAGAGGTCCTTTATGCCAAAATATAATTCACTATAAATTTCTCAAAATATTTAAAGCTCACAAAAAAGTTTTCTCATTTTTCCCACATACCACAAATTATCGTGAAATTCACTGAAAAATACTTTCACACAATAATTCACACTATACTTGTGTAAAACATAAAAATTCCAAACATGTTAGGAATCAAAAAGAAAACGCCAGAATAAATATAAATAAAACAAACCAGACGGCTTTAACACCAAATATAAATATATATTTCAATATCTGTACGTTTGTCTATACACATTAATGGTAAAACGGGCGAGGATGTCCAGAGCCGAATGTTTACGTGGATGAACCGTGTTTCTGCAATTAAATCAAAACAACTAATGAGTGCATGAACTTTTACAAAAACAGACAACATGGATGCCGGGCAAACTAATTATTCCCCCGAATATAAATAAAGTGCTCTCTCATAAACCTGGTCATCATCAAGGGATACACGCGCGAGACGATGCGACAAACCGTTTGCGAAAACACAAAAAGGGGCGGAGAGGATCGCCATCTCCTTGCACTCGTGGAGGATCGCCGTCACACGATGCAAACTACCCTGGACGGTGAGGAGGATCGCCATCCTCAAGGCTAATGAGGAGGATCGCCATCCCCAAAGCCTCTGTCTTCCTCAGGTTCAAAAGGAATCAACTTTCCGGTATACAAACACCACCCGACACCATGCACATTTAATTATACGAATATTATCTATAAAATACGTTTAAAACACTCGTCTCGACGTCGACACAAATGATCAATTAATTAATTAATTAAACTACATACACATTCATACACTCAGTGAGATACTCACTCTGTTCTTTCAGCTTCAACAAAACTAATACGGATTAATTATTCTTTCAATTTCAATTTTCACAATTTTCTGCTGATTTGCACTTTGCACCGTCTTTAAACCGACTGACCTGTTCTTCATTTTCAGCCTGATCCCTTCCTTCGTTTTCGTTTTAAAATTCAAGGAAAATTACTCGGGATTTTGTGACGGCGTCATAAACGACCCTCTTTTCTCAATAAGGGAAAAAAAGAAATAAATGCAATGCTGCCCGAAACTATATGCGTGGTCCCGTCGTCAGTCGGACGGGCACGTGCACCCCTTTGTATAATTATAGATGCGCGATCCTTTCTCTAAAAAACTAAACGATGCCCGTTTAGTCACTTAGTGATAGCCTGCAATAAACCTGCTTAGTTTGCTCAGCGGAGCGAACCTCAGGGATTATTGCGTCTTTCACATTTTTCCTTTAAATTTACGCATGCATATTTTCCGAAATACCAGCCTACTAACCTTTCTCCTTACACTTGCAAGTCAACCGATCGCAGCACGGCACACCAATCACCATACAGCCGCATAAGCTTCCTGTGCAATTGCAGAAATTCGCATCCGCATCCGCAATCGGAGATGTTCCGCATTAATTTTAACATCCGTATCTGCAATAAACAATGCGGAGCTTTTGCGGATGCGAATGTTGTGCGACGTAACCCAGGGAAATTATACGAAAATGGAGGAAACCGCGACAAAATGTCTACCAAACTGAATTTTTAGACAGACATTCTTTGAGGTGTCCCAAAAACAAATCAACGCAAAAATCACAAAAATGAGAACATATTCAAGGCCAACGTTTTCTCGCGTTCTGTGCATCGGACATCCATGATGTGCAAGATGTAGAGGATTAAATTATCTACAAGATTGGTTTCTTGTATTGTTTCCCGAAACCTCGCCGTTTTCGAGATATTCAAGGTCAAAGTTTCGTCCGATGCATAGAAAAGATTTAATTAATAGTATATTTTGTACGATTCATCTATCTTCTCAGAGGATAGCAGCCTTGAATCTAGTGAAGATGAGGAACACCTTATTCTACTAGAAACTGTACATCAATTTCAGCCTCCAAAAATGAATCAATCTCAAAAAAATTGTCAGGGTCCAGATCGGTATAGCACAAAAAACAAGGACACATTACACAGAAACACAAATATGTTATATGGCACAGTTTTGGAATTCTCAGATCACCGTTCTTCACCGAAACGTGTGAAACTCACACAATATCGCTCCACAATTAAATAAAATCGAGTTAAAAATGTACATACGTGCAAGAGATCATTTCCGGGAATCAGGTGTGAATATGGGTGTGCTTTCAGAAAGATCGATAGTGAATAAGGGAAAGGTGGAATGGAGGGGGGGGGATATTTCTCGCACGGGTCCTGTAGTTAGAAACTAATATGTTTGTGATGCAAGATTTAAATTAATCCCATAATATTAACTTACTTGTTGCACAGTACTTTGTTGTTTATAGTCGATAAACAAACCTAAACTAAAAAATGCTGAGTCTTTGTTTAGTATTTGTTTCCTGTAAAACTACACGCCCCTAAGTTACTACACCTCATACAGCGTGTTTTATCTATCGGGGATAAAAATGAATGGGGTGATAGATCTAACGTAGCCACGCAAAAAATCGTACGATAAGGATGGGAGGGCTTCTCAATCGTTTGGAAGAAAATGTCCAAGAGACTTGGATTTTAGGAAATTTTAAATCATATCACCTGAAGTGATTGACTAAAGTTTTGGCAAAGCACATTCTTTGGATGTGCTTGATGTCGCGGCATTAATTACATCATAGGATGAAAATCGAATAATAATGGGCACCCCGAATTTATTAATCACCTTGTAACTCAAAAACGGTTTAGATACCTGACCTGACATACAATGTTTGTTTGGTTAGGTATGCTCTATCACCCATATCATTTCTGCAAGCGTTGTACCATATACCCCATTTTTTCTGATTTTGGACAATAAGACCCCAGTTGTTTCTTAATTGTGATCTTTCGTCGCATTCGTGGCCTTCTCGACAATCTTTTATGACCTTAGGGTTTCCACTCCAACAATATTTTGCATCATGAATTTTGTTTTGGACCACGTATCCAGCCCACTTGGACTTTGCAATTCTTTTGCCTATAATTCGGTTACTTTTGCTAATAGAACTAATAGCTCCATGGACATTTTTACGGCATTTTATTTAACGGTATATCCCAATGTGTTCCCACCGTGCCGTGCCTATAAAAACTCGCTCTTCATCTTCACCATGGCACGACAAAGAGCTCCGTTCCCTTCCAACAAAAAATAAATAAATTATGACAATCCAACGGATACCCGTCGACCCTTAAACTTGGCGAATCTTGTTCAGCTGACCAAACTACCATCGCCAAACTTTTCGCTGATTTTTTCCGTAAATCAAGTCCCAGATTCTGATCCTCATTACTTTCGCTACATGCAAAACTGCTGGCAAACATCCCTCACATCCATTGACATTAATCCTTCTCTTGTTGCTGCCAAAATCTGGGTGCTCCCGGAAGACTATAAGTCTGGCTCCGACGGTATCCCCGCAATTCTCTTAAAAAATTTTCTGCCCACCTCACTCAGCCTCTTTCCACCCTCTTCTCCCTTTCTCTATTTGAAGGTGTTTTTCCCCGTTCTTAGAATGATTCATTTATTGTCCCTATCTAAAAAAATGCTTGTGTAAGAGAAGTTTCTAATTGCCATCCCATTTCACTTGTCGATAGCATCATCTACGACTACATGTCCTTCCACTGTAAACCCATTCTTTCCCATGCTTAACATGGATTCCTACAAGGTGGATCTACGACTACTAACCTGACAGTCTTCATATCACGTACTCTGCAAGCTATGGAAAATGGCAAGGAGATCGACATTATTGCCACCGACTTCAGTATAGCCTTTGACAAAATCTTCCATCAGCTCATTGTTCTCAAATTTAGTATCCTCCGCCTTCAACCCTCTTTTATTCATCTGGATCAAATCTTACCTCAATAATCGTCTTTACAGGGTTCGCTTTGATTCAGCGATTTCTAACCCCTTCTCACGCTGGCGTTCCTCAAGGTAGCCACCTTGGTCCATTAATCTTCATTCTCTTCATAAACAATGTTGAACTGATAATTACACTCAGAGATATTAATTTATGCTCGTGATATGAAAATGTTCAAAAGTATTTCCAGTGCATCTGATCATATATCCCTTCAAGAAGACTTATTCAGCTTTGCCACCTGATACTCGAAAAACTTTCTGGGACTTCATCTCTAAATGCCAATCAATCACTTATTCCCGCAGACGCCTCTCCACCACTCCTCGGACCTATTTTCTCACTGGTTAACCCATTCCATCTGTCAATTCCTTACGAGATCTGGGCGTTATCTGCGATAGCGAACTCAATTTTCCTTCCCATATCGATCATGTCGTTAATAAAGCCAACTCAGCTTTAGGTTTTGTCAAACGCTGGTCTAAGGAATTCCCCAGCCCCTATGTCACTAAAGCCCTCTGCTTCTGCTTTGTCAGGCCCCTACATGAATTAATAGGATTGAAGCCATTCAGTGTAGGTTCCTTCGCTTCGCGGTGCGCGGCCTTCCCTGGGTTGATAACTTTAATCTTCCTCCTTATGAAGAACGATTGAAATTGATTAACCTACAGCCCCTAGCATTGCATCGTGATGTCGCCGACAGTGTCTTCGTCCAACAAGTCCTAACTGGCTCCATCGAGAGTCCCGAATTTCTCCATAACATCTCTCTCAATACCAACCCCCGAAATATAAGATCCTTTCCACTCTTCCGTTTTGACACCCACCACCTTTTACGAGAATGCTACGTCAAGCTAACAGTACTGCCCCTTTTGATTTTCACATTGAAAAAGGTACCCTCAGACACTTCCGTACTGACCACATCTTTGTTTCATCTGCCCCTTGTTTTAGTTCTGTAGATGTAGATTATCATGAGGCGGGTAGATAAACCCTGCACTTAGACTAAAGGTCCATTGTACAAACCTCGAGAAGAGAGACTGACATCTGAGTTAATCTCGGTGCCCACATTGAGCCGTTAGACGACCAGTTCTTCTAACAAAGCTCAGGATGGTGGGCAGCGTGAGTTTATGTAGATCATTGGGATCTAAAAGAGAGTTCCCGAATAAAGCGGTTCTGGCACTGTTGTAGAACGAACATGCACACAAAAGGTGAGCAATAGTCTCGTCCTCCAACTCGCATATGCAAAGCGGCGAATCCGCTATTCGTATAGTATGAAGATGCTTGTTCAGCCTGCAATGACCAGTAATAATGGCCATTGCTTGGCTCAACTGGCGTCTACTGAGGTTGAGTAGACGTCTGCCGAGGCCTAGGTCGACCCGATGTAAAAACATCTTAGACTGTCTACAATCCATTCTTGCGGCCCACCTCTCATTGTGCTCAGAGCGGACCCAATCCTCCACAGAGCGACTGATGAGAGATGATGCAACACCCACGTAGGGTTCTGGTCCTATAAAGGAAGAGCAGGCCCCTTCTTTCGCCAACTTGTCCGCAGTCTCATTGCCTGCAATGTTACAGTGGCCAGGGATCCAGATTATTGAGACTTAATTAGAAGTCGCAATGAGATCAAGCGAGTGACGACACTCACTGAGAAGCTTAGACGAAACTATGTATGAGTCAAGTGCTTTAAGAGCAGCTTGGCTGTCAGAGTTTTAGTTCTAGTCTTGTTTAAGTTTAAGTTGATTTTGTTTATTTTTTTAGCCAATTACTTTGTTATTTTCTTTGTAGGTCGAATTAAGCGAAATAAATAAATTAGATTTTCTGTCTTACTAAGTCAATAAACGATATTTATGAGATAATCAAAATTTTTGAGAACTTGCTTTTGTCATAAACGCCTTTTTCTAAGAACTGGGCAAAAAACGTGTTAGCCACTAAATTCAGCAATAATGACGACTAAGAATATTTATACTGATTTTATCTAAAATCTGAGATACAAAACTTATGCGACTTATTACACCAACCAATAAACCCAAAAACAGCAAATTTGCACATTCATGCTTCTGCCATGAGGGCGACACATTTGTTAATAAAATGCCATTTTGTACACTC
Source organism: Neoitamus cyanurus (assembly GCA_947538895.1). Classification (NCBI taxonomy): domain Eukaryota; kingdom Metazoa; phylum Arthropoda; class Insecta; order Diptera; family Asilidae; genus Neoitamus; species Neoitamus cyanurus. The sequence goes on from OX384547.1 coordinate 14,605,649, forward strand.
TACAGAAACGCGTAAGAGGTTAATTATTCCTATGAAGGGCAAAATGAAGAAGTTACATAAACCTTAGAAATCTGTATATATAAAAATCAATGCCACTTTTCGTTGTAATTTTATAACTCAAGAACGGGCTCACCTATCCAAACCAAATGTTTAGGCTTTGTTCGGACTATTTAGTAGATGGTTTATGTGAAGTTTGCACAAAATCGGTAGAGCGGTTCTTCATTTATCACATTTTTTGTAACAAATGAATTCAATAAATGGCGGATCATTTTGTTAATGGGGATTTTGCTGTCAAATTGAAACTTTTTTAAGATGGAGATTGTGCTGTTAAATTGAAACTTTTTTCAGTGTTGACAGTACAAGCATGTTGTTATGTCATTCATGCGTTCATTTAATTTTGGACGTGCTTCGATTAAAGCAAATTGTCAGCGATAATTATTGTAGTTGTGCGCTCGCCGGGGATGGCTTTAGACACAAAAAATTGCCCACTTCAAAGAATTTTTATGAATAAGGGCAATCGGGAGATTTAGAGGTCGCTGATTTCGAACCGGTCATCAAAGTTTATAAGGGATTTCCCTGAAAGGCCGCACTAGGGCGTTTCTGGGACCGCTGATTTCGAATTGGAGAGTAGTATAATTACGTAAATATACATATAATGATTTAATGATTCATAGTTTTTTTTTCGTAAAATGTAATATAGTGTAATGTAGATAGGAATTTACTGTTTATTTTTTTCCGAAAAGACGGAGAGGGAGTAAGGAGTAAGGACGTAAAAATAATTTTGTAAAATAACAAACATGAGAAAGCCTGTGTATTAACAAATGTAGAAAGAGAAACTGTGCGTGTTGAAAGTCGAAAATTTGTTAAAGCAGCAAGAGGTTTACCCCTGCCGATTGGAAATAAATAAAAAATTGATTCATCTATAGTAAAAAAAGAGTTAGGAATAGATAAAAGTGATGTATGGGGGTATTGTGTATGAATTTCTGCTTGATTGATTGAGATCACCCCCACTTCGCTTGATCATAGAGGGGCGGGGTGCGGTAGGAAGGGTGCTTAAAATCTATATAAATAAAAATTTAAGTATCCCGGGCAACGCCGGGTCCGGGCAAGCTAGTACACTTATAAAATATGTAATCGCATTAGCCCGGAAATGTCAATTCCCCGTCCCATGCAATTGAGTATATCCATCTACAAAAAAGCAATTTTCTAAATATCAATAATGGTGTAGCGTTTAACGCTGTACGCTATATATTGGTTTTCCTTTGGTAATTACCAAACCCCTACATATTTGTAGAGCACAAGCCATACATAGGTACTTTGAGTAAAGCGGATGATGCATTCGTGGTACTGCAGAGCTAGCTTTATTATAAGTTTGCCTTAAGCTGCAGTCACATCGCTCTGCAAACTGAGGAGGTAGTAAAGTGCAATTTTTGTCCAAAGTTTCCATAAAAATCCCTGCCACCAACTGCTTAATGGGCAAAGCGCTTAGCGATGATGGTTCATATTTTTCGTTGTTATTTCATTTTCGAAAATAAATCTCCACTAAGCACCGCTTCTTTGCACAGTACAGTACAGACCGCTCAGAATCAGAACCGGCACGCTACAAATCCGGCAGAAAAATCACTTTATGGGTGGATGGACCCATCCCGAAATCCCATCAGAAATCCTTGGGCAGATTGATTAATGATTCCGACGTAAAATGAAAACTGAGCACTCACCACCACTTCCGCCCCAAGGTGGTGTCTAACCCCCGGCTACCTCGTTCCCTCGCCCCCCACCCGCACTGCAAATATTTGTAATCGTGAATGCCTTCATTCGGCACGGAATCCGGGCTCCAATAACAAATCACTTAAAACGTTTTGCCAGTAGGGGTATTAGTGCCGACTGAAACATGCTCCCATCCGAAATAGATTTATCCAATCGGATCGAATCCTTTCACTTTAATGCGATAACCTGGAAATCCTTTCGCCCGCCTGTGCCGCACCGCATTCGTCTTCGGGTCGGGGCACATAGTTGATGCCCATGGCTGGCACCGGAGCCCCCCGGTACGTGACGCAATTTCAAAGCTTGGTGCGTACGTGTAACACGTGACTCACCCGCACAATATGTAAAGCTCGTGGCAACAACTACATGTAACACGAACAGGAATAGCACAGAAGGCGTTGGCTTTGAGCCTTGGCAATAGGAATCGTGTTAAATGAGGCTCACCGATGTACAGGTACTCTAAAATTTTGGTAGCTCCACCGACAGCGACTGGAGCACCTAAAGGAATTATCGGATGACCTCCGCTGAAATATTAAGACAAATTCTTAGTGCGGGTGTTTATTTGGGAGCAGCCGTCTATACTCCATAAATTCCTGGATTTTCTCCTCAATTATTCCAGCTGAGGTGTGGCAAAACAGAAACTGGTGTGTTCCAAAACAACCATATCTTAGGCTTAATATACCCGCACGGGTAGAAATGACTGGCTGCCGCCTTTGAGCAGATTTTTCACAATATAAAATTATCTCTATTTTTGGGTCTCTTTTTGAGAACCGCTTCATCTTAGCTGGATAGGAAAAAAATGTGGGGGAGGGCTGCTCCGCACAAGCGAAGGCTAAATGATCCGATCGCACTTCCCACATCCATAGTTAAATTCTTACAGCGAATTGGGCACGTGAAAGGAAAGGTGTCTTTCACTAAAACCGCTCGAGCCTGAACGTTTCCTTTTTATGCATGTAAATAGGGGCCCGTAGCGATAATCCTTGGGGTCATCCGAAATAAAAACGTTCCGCGTGGCGGCCGCAAACAACACTGGGAATTCGGGCATTACGAGCAGTTTGGAACATTTTCGAGTTGCTGCCGCTTGATAAAAAAGGGGATTTTCCCCAAGACGTGCAGAGTTATGGGTGAGGCTTATACCCACCTTGTGTTTTCCCTTCCGATCCCTGCGTTCGCCTATGCGGCGGATTTTCGAATTCATGCGGAACGACCGAAATGGGATGTAAATTTAACAAGTGGGGGTCATTATATTCACATAAGAAACACTTTGTGAACAATGCGCCTTTGAAATTTTGGCTTGAATTTATTGCGTGCGGTCATTTACTCTTGAATTATTTATTGGGAGGATGTAGATACCTACAATATCTTTTTAGATGGTCGGTTTCCTACCATCGCCACATCATGACCGTCAGCTACCACATACCCAACTAGTCCGGTGAGTGGAAAAGGCTTCTTTGAAATCCGGTCCTTAGCTGCAGAACGCGGTCAACATGTGGTATTACTCACTTTAGATACCTGCAAATACAATTATTTAAATATTTATACAAACTTTCCACTGAGAAATTATTTTCCGAGTATCATAAAATATAAAATAGTTAAAATTAGAGGCAGATCCAGGGGTGAAACCATGTAACTTGTTTCGAGTTTTATGAAAGTCGAAACAATTTTTGTTTGGCAGTATGTAATTCATTCGACATTAAAATATGTAGTAAGGTCACACAAAGGCACCACTAGAATCCAAAATTCCTAACGTCAACTGAATTATTTTAAAATTGAAAAAGTTTGTATAACCATTGTGCCTTAAGCAATTGCTAAACTAATAATTTAAAAGATTTTTGCTTCGAGAGTGATAGTGAGGGGGACAATATACAAGAATTGCGTATAAAACGAAGAAAAATCAGAGAGGACAGCATCCCATTCGAGTTAGGAGATAGAAGAAAGTTTAGTGCTCTATGATGAATTATTAAATATTAAAAACTGGTCAAATGCGAGTCGGATTCGCACTCGAAGGGTTCCTTACCCTGGCACAAGATATAACACTATGTACTTTTTATACTTTTGTAAAAGTGTGGTGTTGTGTGTGGTGTGGAGGTTTTTAATTGTCCCAGGTAGTAATCATCTCCAGGTGCTGAAGTCTTCCTTCTTTAACGTGCAAGTCGGGTAAAAAGAGGAGATGGCCACACTCCTAGCACTTTAGCACTTTCTTCAGTCTTTCTTTTACTCTTACTCGGTGTGTGCACCCAAACGCAGAGAGTGTGTCGGATTACACGAATTGTACACACTGCTTGACCCATTGATCTGACGCAACCTGAACTCGCCCAATGCATTTCACGCGGCGCTTGCGCTACGGTTTCTTGATATACTATTTGTTTATTTAGCATTTGGGCCGAGCAAATGAGTACGGTTTACTCAATAGGCCCATGGGTACATCGTACCCTGCAGAAGTCCGCATGTGCTTCGCATTAATAGGAGTGAGTAATCACCGACCGTACTTAGGGCAGGTCATGGTGGTAAACAATTCGCTCCGTGTGCAGCCGGTGCATTTTGGTGGCGTCAAGTTCAAGTGCAGGCGCGCATGGCTTGCAGTATATGGTTACTAAAAAAGAAACAAGAGAAGCGCTATAACATAATCGAAAATTTTTTTTCTAATATGCATGGCGGCAATTTTGAAATTCGCCATCTTGGTTTTTTCATTATTTGTTGTTATAGCGGGAATAGATACACTCTGTGAAAACTTCAACTCTCTACCTAATACAGTTCATGAGATACAGCACGCTGACAGGCAGACAGCGGAGGCTGAGTAATAGGCACCCTTCGTGTACGGAACCCTAAAAAATAATAGATATTAGAGATTCCGACAGATTTTTAGGATATGTAAAGATGCCTTTAAATTTCTTTCGGAGAGAGCCCGCATTTTCGTCTGATTCGCCAATAATTACTGCTACAGTACATAAATATAAATTTTGAAGTGTATTCAACACGAAACTCCCTTATTATACATAACCATAACGGTTATGATTTTTTATATTTAAAAAATCAAAAATACAAATCATAAAACAATGTTTGTTTTTAAAATAGGCATCAGGAAATGATTCTCGAGAATACTCCGCAACATGGTCACGTTACATGTTATGTTCTACAACATGGTGCAATAAAAAAATTACTTCACGTGTCATGTCACGCGTGATATAACACACACATTATATGGCATAACATGTAACGTGACCTTCTTGTTTTGTGGAGTAAATATTTTCGAAAATATTTTTCTGCCGTCTATTTTAAAGACAAACATTATTTTGTGATTTTTTCAATAAAAAATGAAGAAATTGAAAATACTTTATTATGAAAATTATTATATTTCCCTGAAAGTGAAAATAATTCTCGAAAATGTTCTTAAAATATACTTATTGCCGAATTTTGAATTATACATAAATGCATACATGCTTTTAAACGACTTGCAGCGGAAGAATATAATACAATTAACAATTGAAACAATTAATTGCAATTGACGATTGAATTTTTAGTTTTAATTAAAGTATTGCATGCGGCAATTAAGTGATTTAATTGAAAACTACAATTAATCTTTTGTTCAATTAATTTGATTGCAATTGATTAATAGATTGAAAAATTAGCTGACTGGCGTGAACCCATACTGACCAGGAAACCGCCGCGAATATGCGAGAAGCTCCCCAATGGGAAATCGAGTGAGCGATTCTCAACGAGGGCATTCAGAAATTTATTTTAAAATCACTTATTGAAGGTATAACAGACGGACTGAAAAGTTCGTAGGCTAGCATAGAAAAAATTATTTTTTTGATAGAATTTGATTTTATTATTCAATATATATAGTTCCCTTCGAGGGCGATACAACGATTATAGCGGTCATGCAATTTTTCGATACTATTTTTATAATACGATTTGTCTTTAGCCTCAAAATAGGCTTCAGTTTCGGCGATTACCTCTTCATCGGCGCGAAATTTCTGTGGAATTGGATCCGGTGTGAAATAATGGAGCCATGTTTCATCTATCGTCACATATCGACGCAAAAATTCGGATTTATTACAATTGAACAGCTCCAAACACTGCTTAGAATCATCGATGCGTTGTTGTTTTTGGTCGATTTTGAGCTCCATCGCGGCACCCACTTTGTACAGAGCTTTCGCATATCCAAATATTCATTCACGATATGACCAACACGTTCCTTTGATATCTTTAGGGTCTCAGCTATCTCAATCAACTTCACTTTACCGTTATCAAAAATTATTTTGTGGACTTTTTTGATGTTTTCGTCGGTAATAGCGTCTTTGGGGCGTCCACTGCATGCATCGTCCTCGGTGCTCATTTCGCCTCGTTTAAATTTAGCAAACCACGGTGCAAAGTCCAAATAATGTTTATCAAGCCAAGCTTTGGTTTCAACAGTATTTTTTTTCGCCAAAAAGCAATGCTTTATTAACCCACGAAATTCCTTTTTATCCATTTCTTCAAAGTAACAAAAGTTCTTTCACTAAAAATGCTATAACTCAGATACTAATAGCACAACAACTGTCAAATTTATACACACGTCTTTTAAAGGTTAGGGCTAACTAAAAATCATATGGATTTGATACTAGTAGAGCCATCTAGGGGTCAGCCTACGAACTGTTACATTCGATGTATTCCTTATTACTCAATAAGAAGCTAGGAGGATGGAATACACTTGCGAGCGACGTGCACTCTGTGAAGAAATGACTCATGCTTTCATGGTTTTTCTTATCTCCCCCATGCCTTTGTTTAAGAATGTTGTGACCTGCGTCCTGAAAAGCTCCCTGACGCGGAAATTCTCATTCTAATTGTGAATGCAGTATAGTGCGAGTTTAGTTTTGAATTTTTAATGACAATTAGTGCGAGCTTAGTTTCTTTCTATTTTCTTCCATTTCATATATGTACATATTATGGGCCTGGATTCTGTTTGTCATCTCAGTTTCCGTCACTCCGTGACAGCTTATGACAACAAGTAAATCTTTATATATATAATTCTACTGTACGTGTGTTGTCACTGAACTCCTCCTAAACGGCTGGACCGATTTGAATGAGTTTTTTTGTATGCGTTTGCGTGGCGCCCCGGATGGTTTAGATTCTCAAAGCAGTCCGGCAGATGGCGCTGCAGTCGGTATGAATGTAATGTATTTATATATTGCCGTGGCGTGTGCCATGTTATAGGTATCGTTGGAAAGGGAAGGTAGTGTACAATGTGTTGGTGAAAGAAAGGTTGGTGAAAAGTGTGGAATGTGGGAATTATTGATGAAAACGTGTTTTTGTTGTGGGGTGGGGGGTGACACCTCCCAGAAGTGTATCTCAAGGGTAGGAAGAAGAGGCACTATAGGAAATTGGGCCGGGTTGGTGAAAGTTGGTGAAAATAGTGAAAACTTGGTTTTTTTGGTGGGTGCCGACAAAATTGAAACGGCTGTGGAAGAAAAGTGTATGCATGAATTGGAATAATTTTTTCACCAATCGATAGCTAAGGAAGCAGAGTAATCTTCTTATATATAAGGATGAATCCCTATTTCCCTTCGTCACGCCATCACGCGTGAACGGCTGGACCGATTTCGCTAATTCTTTTTTTGTTGTGTTTGTTATTGTCAGGAGAAGGTTCTTATGAAAGAATAAGTTTTTATGAAAAAATAAGAATATTGCGCGGAAAATTACAAAATTATGTTTTTGGTTTGGGTTTTTGGGAGATATAGGAGAGGGGGTGCAATAAGGAGTTGGTGTAGGTAGGGGCAGGTGTCGGGCAGGGCAACGTCAGTCGGGTCCGCTAGTTTTCATATAAGAAAATAAACAAGCAATTCAGTTATAAGCTGACATGTGACGGAAACTCAAATGACAAACAGAATCCATGGCCCTATATTCTGAATCACTGAAAAAGGATCACTCAAAAATTAATTCGAGGGAAACGATTCCGAATAGCTTCCTTGCCTTGCCTCCTGAATGAATTCTGGGTAATCTAGTGGTAAGGCATATAAAAAGCTTTTGTTCCGGTTCGTTCCGCGGACATGCCTGTGTTAAAAGGATATAATAGAGGATACGGCGGGTCAGGCATTCTTGCCTTCCAGAGAAGCCTTCAGAATGCATAATTGATGTTTCTTCTTCCCATTGGGTCACGAAAACCATCCACATTCACATTAATGGATATTCGCGGGACTGCACGCCGCCCGCCGTGAGACTGGAGAGGAGTCAAATGTTCTGACAAGGCAATGAACTTTCTTACGGCTTGTTTGTTTACCTTAGGCGAGTGCATAGGTAGATAAGATCAATGCATGGTCGTAGGTATATGCTGCGGAATTATGAATGCAATACGCTATTGAGAGTTGTACTTTATCTAGGAATTCGAAAACAAAGGGCCCAAATGTGTGGATTAAAAATAAGTGTGTTAGACTGCCGATCCAAAAGTCCCAGGTTCAAATCCCACTCGGACCCCACGCTTTCACTCCCAGGGTGCGATTTTCCTAATAAGCGACAGATGGCAGCCTAATTCAATCCAAACCTAATCAATTAGGATATATACTTACTGCGGGCTGATCACCCATAGCGAACATAAATGATTCATGAAACGAAAGCAAAGCCTCGAAGTGTAGAGGCTGTGTGAAAGTCCTTTGCTCCTATTTTCGATGGCCATACCGATACTACCATTCCTAAGGCAGACGCAACAGTAGTATTTGCCAAGCGATTGTCGAGAGAGTTTGATGATTAATTAATCACAATGCACATTAATCGCATTGAGCAGGTCCAGCGAAGGTTCTTTAGATTCGCGGTTCGATGTCTTCCTTTGGTCAATTCGGCTATTATTAATTATTTTTATTTTAATCTCATAAAAATACTCCAATGTGTATAATACGAATAATATGAGAAGCGGATTGACCTCTTCCTCTGTTTAGGGAAGGGTGAAACTTCAAACCACCCTGCGATCATCCCTTCGTTAAATAGTCATCTGCCCTAGAGAAGCCGCATAATCACACTGCAAAAACTAAAACAAAAAAGAAAAGGAAAAACCAGAACATCCATTCCCGTCAGTTTCTCTTGCCATAAAGCTGTGGAGGCGCTCATTTTTCTCGAGAGTCATCCACCCATTTAATCCCAGCCTGCAGTGCAGACGTCCTGTCCCGGGAATTAACAATTGCGCGCGGTCCCCATAATTGAATTTTAAGCGAACATCTCGACATCAGGCCGCAACATCTCCTTAATTTACAGTCTTGAGTGAACAACAAAAGTGACACTAGACAAGCTGCTCGAGACTGGGCTGCCCCGGTGTCCCCTGCGACCCCGGCCGCTCCTTCGACTTGGGGATTTATGCCCCACTTGTGTGTACTAAAACTAGATAAATGGGGCAGAAGCAAGTGCTTTTATATTTCAATATCACCAGACAGGCAGTCGCCAACTTTTCTACTTTCTTTTTATCCTGGGGCTCTCGGATGCCCCGGGGTGGCATGGCTGAAGATTCAGGGCACGGGGAGCTGCCATAGCCGCGCGGAAGTGTCTCTAACCGCACACGACCAGCACGACCACCACTTTCAGGGTGCGCCAGCCGCACCCCGGCATCGTCATCCTCAGGGGAAATCTCGGTGTTAAACCGGAGCATCACTGGGTGGACCGGGTTGCTGTGATTTGGCCTAAAAAACATGCATTCCTCCTGATGCGCGCTGGGTGTGCAAGATGAATGAGGCAATACCTGCGCCACCATTCGAGATACGTAAAGAAGCTGGTGTCGGCCTGGAAGCGGTGCTCCCGGCGGAAGATGTGCAGCGTTCCGGTATTTATTCAGCCAGTCGAGCGGGCACGGCTGCCGGGTACTCCGTCACCTTCCGCCGGGATTTTCCTTCTTTTCGCGATCATTTGTCAAAGTGATTTTTGGCCTGTGAGAAATTCTAGTATAAACCCTTAGCACTCAGCAGAACTGTTGCAGCTGATGTATATGCGCCGCCGGGGCCTAGCTCCTTTTCATTATCCGGGCGAGGTGCATCTCCCCCCGCACGCTACAAATTTGCAACTAGCGACATCTAAGGAAGATTAATGCTGCACTTAGCTGCTGCATGCTGGCGGGCGGGGATTTACGGGTTAAGATAAATAAAAATATCCACCGAGCGCTCACACAATTACAACAATACCGAGATTTAGGTAAATTGTGGAAAGCTTCATTATTTAAGTGCATTTCGGGTGAAAAATGCGCCCAAGTGGGCCGCCACCGGTGCATTACTGATGCACATTTTTGGCGGAATGCATCTTAATTTTATGCACACCGCGGGAGTAATGTCTAGGAGAATTCAATTAAGCTCATTTAGTTGCACTTGTTTCGAGGGAGTTATTTCGCTGCAGCTGGAGTTGGGGAAAACATTGCGGCTTGCCCGAAAATATTGTAGGGGAGGGAGGCTCGAATTATTGTTAAATCTCACTGATTTAAAGGACTATAATTTTGTTGTAGGAAGTTAGGGATGCAGGAAAACGGAGATATTATTCTGACTCAAGTGCGAACATATTCGCTGAGATAAAATAGGTGGGGTAAACTGCGGTCAAATGAAACATTTCTGAGAAAGTCTCTTGCTGTGATTAACATACATGTACACTCCGACTTGATTGCCAATACGCTTCAATCACATCCCAATTAGCTGCATATAAAGTTTAAGAATTATTCTGCACTGCTTCATATGTACTTTCCAGTTAGACGCCATTTAAAAGAGACATAGAAAACGTTTAAACTGCCACTTTTTAGTCCGAGAAAGATAACAAGAATATTGCTCAAAACTCAAAATAATTAATTCCTATTATTATGTATATTAGACGTACAATATCACGCTTTATCCAAAATCCTCCGAAATCCCGCCAAATGGCCACCGCGGCTTTTCTTGCACACGTTCATCCGCTCACGCCAATTTTCGATGACTCTGTGCAACATTTCGGCCGGTATCTCAGCTATGGCTTGACGAATATTGGCTTCCAATGCCTCAAGAGTTGTAGGATGGTTGCTGTAAATCTTCGACTTAATGTGACCCCAAAGGAAATAATCCAAAGGCGTTATAGATCACACGATGTAGGCGGCCAAGCATTGGTACCATTTCTGGAAATTAACGACTTAAGTTAAGTCCATGTTAAGTCGGGAAGTGTGAGGCGGTGCACCGTCTTGTTGGAAATAAAGGCCGTCCGCATCAATTTCATCAAATTCCGGGGGAAAAAAATAGGACAACATCGTGTTATAGCGGTTGCTATGAATGATAACGGCATCTCCTGCCTCATTTCGAAAGAATTAAGGTCCGATGATGTCGCAATACCATAATCCACACCAAACGGTCAATTTTTGTGGATGCAATGGTGATTCATTTTTTTAGCTTGTTAACGAATCCATTGAGCCAGAAATGAGCCTCATCTCAGAAGATGATTTTGCGATGAAAATCACCGTCGGCTTCCAACATTTCCACGACCGTGATGGTCGGTTGGCTTGAGTTCTTGTGCCAGTACCATCTTATAAGGATGCAGCCCCAAATCCAATCGAAAAATTCGCCAGGTTGTCATCCTGGAGAGCGCCAACTCTTGAGAACGGCGCGGAACAGACGCATTTGAGTTTTCACGAACACTGGCTTGAACGGCAGCAATATTTTGTTCACTTCGGGCATTTCTTTGTCTTACAGGCACCTTTGTATCGTGAAGAGTGAATTCACTTTCAAACTTTGTTATTATGCGTCTTATAGCGCGCTCAGCGGAGCATTATGATGACCGTTTTTAGCACGAAGCGCCCTTATAGTACCGATAAGAAACTGCGAATTTGCGTAATAATTTTGGATGGACAATTTTCAAGCGTTGGATCAAAGTGAAACGTTTCATGTTGAAATCGGCTGACTATCAAAATCAGGTCATCCCTATTGGGAAACCCTTTATGTAGACGCAGTGTAATTATAGTTACTCCGAAATTTTTGGCCAAGTGTAACGCTTGAATGGGATTGATTCATGGTTGCCAAATATTAAAATAGGTACTTGGATTTTCCTTTGAGCTACTGGAAATATTTTTTAAATACTCTATTACTTTCATGAAATGTTCACTATTGACCCACCCAGAGGAAATAGCCAACCCTAAAGTACCAAGCGGTGCACTCTTTGTTAAGGTCGCTGCACACTTACCGGCACCGCATGGAAAGGCACCGGCCGGCAACGGCAGGCACCAGCAAATTTCATGCACACTAGAACGACACATGTTTAGCGCCGCACGGGATGATGGAACCTCAGTTCAGTAGGAAATTATACAGCAACCAGACAAGTGCTTTTGAAAAATATGGCAAAATTTAATAAAAAACAATTAATTTTAATTGCAATGCTGTTAGACGAGGAAGACAAGAAGAGAGAGCGAGAATACTGGGTCCACCATTTATTCTTGGTGAGGGGACATAAGAGAGAGTTCGCGACTCTTTATAAGCAACTTACGCACAACGAGTCAAAGTTTTATTTGTACTTTCGCATGAGTATCTCGCAGTTTAATTGGTTGCATGAAAAAATTATATTTAAAATAGAAAAGAAAAACACCAGATTGAGAGCAGCTATTTCATCCAAAGAAAAACTTGCGGTTATTTGGTGTTGATCCCCAATAACAATCCATACTCTCTCCTAGTAATTGTGGTCACTATATTTTTTATGTGCCATATTATATAGCACCACATTCTCTCTAACAAGTTCAAGTAATTTTTCTTGCATCATTTTCGATACCTTCAGCTTCCACCGACAAACTGCAAATGCAGTTTCACGGCAAGAAAATTTTTTTTTGACACCTTTACTGGTTATGTGTGCCTTTTTCTCCACTTATTATGCTGCACAAATTTCTTCTTCCCTTTGGTGGAAGGACTTTTGTTGACTTCTGAACAGTTGTTGAGCTGGTTTCGTCTCAATTGTAAATTCTTATACCATTAGAGAGCAAACCTGCGTTTCTTATCAACACATTTTGGAGGTTTTCAAAAAACCTTTTGACGTTTAATCTATTGGAAGCAGTAGCCCGGTAGTAGGCTTTCTTAAAGACAAATTCGGATTTCTAAGGCGAAACCTCTTAATTAGTCTATTCCAGCTATACCATTTTCGCACGAATGTGGTGTCGCCTTAACAGTTCAGTATTCAGCCATAGAATAATGCACAGCTTTCTTCTATATATTCTTTAAAGGCTTTTTCTTGCTCTGCGCTGAAAACTTTGTTATTATCAGTGGAGTCAATTTTATGGGCCTTGAAGGCGCCTTCAATTTAATCCAATATCTTCGTATAGTAGGGTATTGTATTGTACGGTGTTCTGCAGCTCTGCGAAGACTTTCTCCACATTTAAGTAATTCCAGCCCCCTCCTCATTTGTTCCGCGCTTGTATTACCGACACTTTTTTATTATTTTCTTTTACGAGGTATTTCAACTCTAAAGTAATAATAAGAAACAAAAATAATAAAACAAATTAAGCAGAAAGTTTTAATAACAACTAGCAACATGGTACACACTGAAAGTTTTCACTGTACCCCACACTCATCTGGTTCAGTGTATACCATGGCGGCTGATATTGTTTTTAAGAATATAACTTTTAATCTATTTGTTCTTATGCGTTTCGCAACAACTACACTAATAAAAGATATATCATTTTTATTTAAAACTAACTTGCCCAGAGCCGGCGTTTCCCGGGATATTATTAAATTTGTATTCCTTAATTTTACAACGCCTCCCTACTGCACCGCCGTCTCTCCTATGTGACCCAGCGTTTTCCTATTTGCGTTTCGCACATGTTTTAGATATTTGCCAACAGTATTATTAAATTTAGTTTTCTTCATTTTACACCACCTCCTTATTGCACCCCCTCTCCTATATCTCCCAGCGGGGTGGGGGTGGTCTCATATTTGGAAATTTGAATAGCAGATTCGAAATGAGTGATGCCGAAAATTCCCTAGTGCGGATTTTCAGGGAAATCCCCTGAAGTTTAACTTTTTCTTGAATTCCAAAATTTTGAATGCAGGCTCGAGATCAGCGACCCCGAAAACCTCCAATTGCCTTTTTCATAAAAATTCCTTGAATTTGGAAAATTCGCTTCCTATACAAAACGGAAATTTCTTTTTTTTCGATTTTCCGGCTTTTAAAGCTCCCCTGTGTTATAGCGAACAAAACAAAAAGAAATTATCGAAATCGGTCAAGCCGTTTTTGTGTTTTAGCGAGACTAACGCACAGCAATTCATTTATATATATATAGAAAAGGAGAGAAGAACTAGACCAGTGATACGCAATGACGTACTTGCAGAAAATATTTCACAAGGCACCCAAATCATTAAATTGCCAGCTATCCATCTTCGCGGCAACGCTTCTCGAAACTGACTGACGTGAGATTGACCAGTATTGCCAAATACACATTTTTAAATTAAAGACGGTTTGCTCTTAGATTCAAATATTTGTGTATCTATAGTGATTCACTGTGTACCATGGTTCAATGTTGACCAGATGACCCTATACCACTAACATGACTAACGCAAAAAATTCAAATATTAGCCATTAAAAGGTGTCGTGGGGTTTTCCCAAGCAAAACTATTTCATTGTTGTACTAGATAAAAACCTTCGTTTCATTAAAACCGAGTTAAGGGTTTACGTTTCGCTCGGGGGTACTAAAAGTTATGAACACTGTCTCATCAGGAGGGCTAGATAATAAAATATCCCTTATTTCTGGCGCGCAAATTAAGACAATGTGCAAAGCGACGTATTCATTTAATAGCGCAAAACTTTCACAGATTGAGCTTAAGAAACTTAGGAAGTCTTGGCGATAAGTGTTCGCGTTCTATAAAAGTCCAGTGTTTCATTCTCTGCAATCAGACCGGAAAGAGATCTTAATTAAGAGCCCGAACTGCTTTTGATAAAAAAAAAAAACAAAATGAAAATATCTCCAGCAGTGCTGCTTGGGGCCGCTAGTCGCTACCCGGTTTGAATGGGAACATTTATATGGCTGTGCTCAGGACCTGGAGGAAAATTCATTTTCCGAAAATTTCCATATAGTTTGGTGCATAGTTGCTAATTCGCGCCTTCCCATAATTAATTCGTGCGAAAGGAAACAGTTCCCTGGTGCGTCTATGGAGCTAAAAGCGTGGCGTTAATGAATGCCCCTCTCGAGGGGGTGCGCGGAGGGTTTTAGCATGGAAATTCATGAGCCAAGAGGTTCCCCGGTGCACTTGCAGCAACAATAGAGGAAAATTCAGGCGCTCCTCTCTGCAACAAACGTTAGCTCATTACCTAACGCGTTCCATTCCTGGTGCCCCCCCGCAGCCACAGATATTTTATATATTATTCCCTGGAATCCTGCTAAAGCTCGCCTACCCTTCCTGCCACCCTCATGCATCATTCAAGGCACTCTCGGAAAAACTTAAAAAGTTTAAGCCATTTTCTATCTATTTTGATTACATTCCAGGCGCCTCCAGGAGGCTGCAGGAGTGAGGTACCCCAGATCGGTTAGGCTAGAGTACGATTGTATTCTAGAATCTGGAGCGCTCCAGAATATTTAAGCACGCAGCCAGACAGCAGGCGTACAGCCGGGTTGGTTGGAATAGAATAGAAAATGGAAAGTTTTGTCGACTTTGGGTGGCGGGGGAGGGCGGAAAGGGCCGGGATTCAGAGCTTCGTTCAAAAACTTTCAAAATGAGTTTTTAATGACTGCCTCTTCCCGGCGCAGCGCTTTATTTCGGCTCTTATAATACACACGCCACCCTCGCGCTCCTCTCGAGGACCGAAATTATTTTCCTTTTCTTTTTTACCCATCTGATGGTGGAGGAGCTGCCACCAGAACCCCTTCGGCTCCGGGAGATAATCGACTTTATCAGAGCTCATTAATCGCAATTCCTGCCCATTTACTGCCATTTGTCAATTTCCTTTTGGCTGGTGCGGCTGCTTTGAATGGACACCATCGAGAGGCTGCGAATGGACCGCTCATTCGAGTGGAAGAGATACAAATTAAAGTTTTCAGGTGGCGGACAGCCGAGGCCGGCCCGGGGCCCGGAGAATCGAGTTAATGGCGTATTTTATTTACGAGCAACTGTACTCGAACGGATAAATCATCTTCTCGATCTTTACGGGCCGGACCAGTTGGGGTGGTGGCGGCTTTGCGTATAATTTATGAGCTGACTTTGAGGTACTTAGCCAGAATAGTTATTTCGGTTGCATAATTCAGCGGAGCTACCTTAGCGACATAATATTTGCAGTAATTTACGACTGCAGGCTGAGGTCCTTGGGGAGATTTACGTATCACTCTCGCCTCATCTCTATAGGCAAAACCTTTAATGGCTTTGTTCATTATTAGACCGGAGCGTCCTCGGCAGGAATACTAATCTCTTCATTAATCTAATCCTCATGCATTGCTGAGTCTGACTATAAAGAAAGCAAAGGCTTCCGGCTTATGGCCCTTTTGCCATAAAGGAAGCAGAGTGCCATCACAGATCTCCCTAATGCCGTAGTTTTACATATTTTATAGGCTGTGTCCCTGTTCCTTTTGAGTGCAATATTTCCTGAATCCTAATAATTCGATAGGCACAGATATAATTGATATTCATTAGAGACGTGAACAAAATTTATGTTATGAGTAGTCCTTACAGATTTCAGAAATTGGGTATCATATGAATTTATCTGCCAGAATTCCGTTTTTAGAGAAACGTCTTAGTTTAAAGGGATTATTAACTTCCAAATGGAATCCTACATCTGTCCGGAACTTAAAGGTGTATCTTCTGATACACTAATATGTACTTTTCATGGAAACAGCATTTGCATACATTTTTAATATGTTTTGCAAGTGTTTGCTATGAGAATACATATGTACTCGTATGTTAGTTTTTGTAAAAAAAAGTGTTGCCTGGACTCACTAAATAACCACCAGAGCGGGACCTATAACTTTGCCACTATGAATGGAAGTGCTATAAATTCTAAGTAGTATAAACTTAAGGACATACTACACTGACCGGCAAAATTATTCAATGAAAAATTATTGTTCAGGGAATTGCAGTTAGAATCGGTTATACGACAATTTTTTTTTTAAATGGAAGTGTCTGTTTGGACAATCGGGTAACTTCGGCACACGGACTTTGGGGAAGTGGCTATTTGCACCCAACTATGTCCATGTGTGCTTGTATCTGTTCCGTACGAATGAAATCCGTGAATATTTGCTTTTTAGTAATGCCGAAGTTACCCGAGTCCGTGTCCCATGGACTTTACACCGTGAAACGCATTATGCAAATAGGCACTTGCCTTTGAAAATATTTCTTTCGCACAACATCTCATAAAACCAATTAGTTAGGGCACAGATAAGTAATACAGATGCACAGCCACTGTGTTAAAAAGCCGACCCAATGCAACATTTTTGCTAGCCAAGTTTTCGGGTCTCTAGCGAAGTAATGTTGCAGGGCAAGTGAATGTTGCAAATCTTGGCTGGAGCCTGTGCACTTGGCTACTAATTTTACCGTATTGGTAACTAATTTTGCTGGGCTATAACCCTAACCTTGCATACATATTTATTATATAAATTCAATCAAAATGCTATTTTCAAGCATTTATTTAATTTTGATGAAATGCGACACCACGCGTATTTGCTTTAAAAAATATGAAACCAAACAAATTCATTAAAATACGTACCTCAATAAAATTCAATTCAAATTGGTATACGCCGCAAATCACCTAAAAGAAAAGCTGAACAGCCAAATACAAAATTGAAAGATCTGCCTTGATAAATCAATTAATTATCACAGCATACAAAATTCTTCAAAATTGCTTACAAAATCAACCCGTCATCGTCATCAATTGAAACTCCATGAATTTCCCTCCTCCTCCCGAGTTTTCGCGCTCATTCTTAGAATCTCTCGGCTTTTTGGAACCCCACCCCACAATGGCTGGTACCATTTTTAAAATCACATGATGCACTCTTTGGTAAACTCGTTGTTATTATTCCTGGCCATGCTCAATAAATTCGATGAAATAAACACTTTGCGCGATGACTAGTACTCTTCAAATGAAAACACAAAGCAAATCGTGCATAACCGTCGCAATTGTGTAACATTGTACATTAATCGGTTGGTACATTCATAGTTGTGCAGGGTATAAGAAAAAGAGTTCGCTAATATTGTAAAACAACGTTTTGCACTTATATTCTGGGACCTTAATAAAAGTTGCTTTAGTTTTTCCAACACTGTAAATGAAAAAAAAATTTATTTAATCAGAATAGTCATAAATAAACAGACCAACTTAACCTTTTCCGTTTATAATGTAAGAAAGTTTATATCCGAAATCTACACTGACGAAGTCGTGTGTAAAGGCAGTTATTTCCAAAACCCTTATGTACGAATGGAAGGTTCAAAATAACCACACTCGTTGACTGATTGAAAATCAATAATTTATTAAGGTAAAAAGAGAACAATTTTATACTAAGCTAATTGTAACAAATAACAAAAAAAAGAGAAATTGCTTAAGTACGCAAAATGACAACATTTCACGATGGGCACGAGCTCACGTGCCGGCGGTGTCAGCGCGAAGTTCATTCATTTCATAAAAGTGTTAACGTCTCAAATTGCACAGCAGCGCAATTGCCAGCGCAGGGTGCATTACCCCTGCTGCATGAAATGAATGAACTTTAGAATGTTTTTACATATAAGTGCTTACGCACAATATTAGGCAGCAAGAGCAATATCCGGCACACAGTGCAATGCCCTTGCTGCGTAATATGACTGGATAACAGAATTTTCTTATTTCTTCCTAATAGATTAAATTAGATTTCTTAATATTAGATGTACTGCGTACATTCTCCCGCCTCAAGATTGATAGTCGGCAGCTCCGTGTGAGACCTCAGTTCCCTGCTACAAATTCTGGGCGCGGGGGTTGGCCGTGTCTTGTTGCATAATTTGACACCAGGTCTCTGTTTGTACCATATGTAAGAAATGATTAATAATATGCCGCCGATGGTAAGGTAAGTGCTGCCATAGTGGTGTAGGTCATGAATGTTCATACTCGGAAGTTCGTCTAGGCGTTGCTTCTGAGTGTTTATTGCTGCTTCTAATTCCGCTACGTCATTGCTACTTGCCTTGCTCGTCAACTGAGGGATGATTGGCCGCGACTTGTTTACGATCAACCGTGAGTTTAGGTTCAGGTGCGTTGATAGAACTTCTTGATCTGGGATGAATGATGAATGAAGTCTTCCATGCACCTGGTTGTTTGATGGTATATGGAGTGTCGGATGGTTAATACTACAAGTCCCTTGTAAGTGGATGAGTCCATTCCCAGTGAGTGACAATGGGTAATGGATATTGTCGCAGACGATATCACATCTGGTTTCTTCCTTCAGCATAAATAACCATGTACCTTTGTTGTGCAGCTTAATCCATTTATTTTCAATTTCCGTCCGTTTTAAGCGACATAATGGTGAAATCTGTCTTTGATTGTTTAACAACTCAAGTTCACAATGACTTTGATTAGCCCGTAACGTGAATATTGGTTGGTTCAGATTGCAAAGCAGTTGATCGGCTATCACATGCTGGCAGGCTCGCACGTCGTCTTCTGACATGGGATTGAATCGATCTCGTCGTTGATTTACTGCTAGGTACTTGCTGGATGGTTCGATGTAGAAGTATTGACGCTCATAGAGCACTGGGATTGGTATGAGTTCATATAGGTTATAACTCTCTGTCCTTATTAGTGTAATATTAATGTCGAAGAGAACATTATTATCCGTAATCCTTATGTTGACGTGCAGAGAGTTGTAGATTGCTAACAATGAAGTGTTACTCCCGTCACCAGGCAGCTTGAGATTGGGTGGTAAATGTTCCCGAATGATCTTAAGTTGATCGGTGAGCTGGCTAGGTGTTAACAATAATGTGTTAACACGTCCATGTCTTATGTCCGTTACCACTGATAGGATACTCCTTTGTATATTCTGAAAGCTAAGAAGGCTTAAAGTCAGTAAAATAGCTGCAGAATTGAACGCCTGGGTTATTTTCAGTTCCTGATCTGACTCGCTTAGCGTTTTTGTAACTGCTTCAAGTTTAGTCTCCATCAAAGCAATTTGACGTTGTACCGTATCATAGTTCTTCTTAATAACGTTGACAGTGTTTTCCATGATTGATGTTTGATTCCTCAGTAGTTGTTTAAGCAGCTCTTCGTTTCTTCTTGTCTCACGAATCTGTTGTTCGTAGCGAGATGCAAATTCTTGGTCAAGAATTCCAAATAGCTTGTTAGTAATTGTACCAATGAACTCGAAGGGAGCTCGTCTCTTACGAGTGCTGATATGACTGTTTTGTTGGTACAGTACTATGTTGATAGCCTCAGATTCCTGGAGTTGATGTTGAAGTTGGTGAGTGGTAGCAATACACAGCTCTTTTGACAAGTGGACTTCAGTCTCGCAAAGTGTATGCAGTCTGGTTATAGATCTTTTTATTCCACTAAATTCACTCCAGTAGGTAGTTAAGTCATAATATACGAGGAGATTCCATTCACTGGAGTAAAGTTGCATGTCCGAAATATCGTCAAAGTAAATTCCTTCGTGTTTTGTGAATTGTGTAAGGTTGTAGGGCTTCTCGGATTTTGCCATGGCTATGACACAACACAACGAAAGGAACAGCAAATGCCCCTTTACTACAGACGTTCCTGCTGGTGATCCCCTTTTCCTTCTGTCAGAATCTATTCGATGTCGTTTTTGGATTATATTATTATCGGAGTCCGTGGATCGTTTGCGATTGGTTACTGTCTCCTTAGTCATATCTTGATCCGCAGAATCATGCTGGGTTGGTTTCATAGGGTTAGGTCCTGTACAGTTGTCAGGTGTGCTCAGCTCGGCAATTTGTGTTGATTCTGTTTCATTATTGATAATAGGCAGTAGTGATAATTTTGTGATTGATCGATCCTTTAAACCTCCTTTGGTTTGCAAGGTTACGACTCTTGTTAAACCATCTTTTCCAGGATGTAATTTGATGACACGTCCAAGAGCCCATCTTGAAGGAGAAGTTTGCTCGTCCTTTATAAGTACGAGGTTTCCTTCTTTTAGGTTCTCTTGTCTTTGAGCCCATTTTGGTCTATGTTGTAATCGTCCAATATATTCAGCAGACCATTTCTTCCAAAAGTCTTGGTTCATTCTATCAATATGCTCCCATCGTGTTAGCGTATTAACCTTTGTGTCCAATAACTCTTGTGCTGGGACTGTTAATAGTGGAGAGCCAGTCAGGAAATGCCCTGGTGTAAGAACGTCCAAGCTTTCTGGATCTTCCGATAAAGGACAAAGTGGCCTGGAATTTAGGCATGCTTCGATTTGAGTGCATAACGTGCACATTTCCTCATAAGTGAGTCTTGAATTGCCGACAACACGTCGCAGATGATGTTTAATGGATTTTACCCCGGCTTCCCACATCCCTCCAAAGTGAGGAGAAGCTGGCGGAATAAAATGCCATTGTGTGCTACTTTCTAATAATGAGTTGTTTACTGCATCCCTAAATGACTGCTGCTTGTGCAGGTCACTTATTATCTTGCTAGCACCGACAAAATTTGTTGCGTTGTCACTGTAAGGGTTTGATACTAGACCTCGTCTGCTCACGAATCTTTTAAAAGCAGCGATAAAGGCTGCGGATGAGAGGTCGGTCACTATCTCGATATGTATTGCCTTTGTAGTAAGACACACAAATATAGCGATGTAACCCTTGTGGGTACGATTTCCTCGTCCCTTAGCAAGAAGCAATTCGAACGGCCCAGCGTAATCCACTCCAGTGTGCGTGAACGGGGCACTTTTGACAACTCTTGCTACTGGTAAGTTTCCCATCATCTGATGACACATCTGTGCCTTAAATCGGTGGCATTTCACACAACCACTTATATGTGCCTTGACTGCCTTGGCACCATTAATGATCCAAAATGATTGCCTCACAGCATGGAGCGTTAAGGTATTCCCTCCATGCAACGTGGTTCTGTGCGCCCTTTCGATTATTAGCGTTGTTAACTCACTCTTGTACGGAAGGATTATAGGATGTTTACGGTTGAACGTTAGAGAGGAGTTGTCTAAGCGTCCACCGACTCTAATAACTTGATCCTTCCCGAATATTGGAGCCAGCGATAATAGTCGGCTAATTTTATCGATTGGTTTTCCCATCGTTAACTTCTTGACCTCATCGTGGAAGTGAGTTTGTTGAGTATACCGTGCGATTATTAACAATGTTTCGTCCAATTCCTTTATTGTGAGCGGTGTACTGCGGAGCTTGGATTTACGCTGCTTCATATCTTGCTCATTTCTAGATTTCGTACGCTGATGCAGAATCTTAACATATCGCAGGCAATGAGCTAATATATGTTGAATTTTCTCGATGGATGAATAGCGCTCTAGCAGACCCTTGATTGGGTGCGATTCATCATTGATTATCGCGTGTACTGCTATTGGCTTCCTTTCTAAGTCAATTGTATTTATTGGCTTTTTGCTATATGAAATGTGGCGTTCTTTTAGCCATGAGGGACCCTCCCACCAGAGGGAATGATACCGTAATTTGGATGGGTAAATTCCTCGTGATGCACAGTCTGCAGGGTTTTCGCTACTCTTGACATAAAACCATCTGCTGCTGTCTATTATTGTTTGAATTTCAGCTACTCTGTTACCTACGAATGTTTTCCATTTGTATGGATTTTCTTGCAGCCAAGCTAACACAATTGTGGAGTCAGTCCACGCATAACAAGAAATATTTTCGATGTCTAGACTCTTCCTTGTTTCCTTAATAAGAGTTGCTAACAATGTTGCTCCGCATAGCTCCAGTCTTGGGAGAGATAATTTTGACCGAAGTGCAGCAACCTTTGTCTTGGCTGTAAGTAAGCAAGAAGATGAGTTTCCGTTTCTGATTACACGTAGGTAGATAACAGCGCTGTATGCCTTCTCAGAAGCGTCAGAGAACCCGTGCAATTCACAAGTACAGTCTGATCCTGCGTATTGTACCCATCGAGGAATTTCAATATTGTTGAGACTCTGAAGCTCAGATTTTATGCGTTGCCATTTGTGGCGAATCTCATTGCTTACTTCAGCATCCCAATCAGATCCATGTAGCCAGACTTCTTGAAGCAGTAGTTTTATCTTGACTATTACAGGTGCCAATAATCCAATGGGATCATATATTTTTGCAGCCTCGGAGAGTAGGGTTCGTTTGCTAGTTACCGAAGATTCAGGGTTTATATTCGTTTGGATCTTAAACTGGTCAGTTGTTGGATTCCAATTGACTCCAAGCGCCTTTATGGTTTTCTCGCTGTCGAAATCTATTTCTTTCGCACATTCTCTTAGATACCACGGAATTTTACGTAAGTGTTCTGTGCTGTTGCTAGACCATTTCCGCAGGATGAATCCTCCACCCTCGAGAAGTTTTATTAATTGTTTGCTTGCCTCACAAATGTCCTCAACGGTATTTGCTCCAGATACCACATCGTCCACGTAAGTATCATGGAGTATTATCTTCGAGGCAATGGAATACTTCTTCTCATCATCTGTTGCTAATTGTTGTAGAGTGCGAATTGCTAGATATGGTGCCGCTTTCGTTCCATACGTTACTGTAGTTAACTGATACTCCCTTATAGGTGAGTTGATATTTTCCCGCCAAAGTATGCGCTGATATCGTTGATCACGTACGTCCATTTTTATTTGGCGGTACATTTTTTCAATGTCAGCCAACAATACAAATCGATGTTTTCGCCATCTTAACATTATTGACGTGAGATGCTGCTGTATTTGTGGTCCGGCCATCATGATATCGTTCAGGCTTTGTAGATTATCGTGTTTCGCAGTAGCGTCGAAGACCACTCTTAGTTTGGTCGTGGAGCTGTCGTGCTTGAGAACAGCATGATGAGGTATGTAGTAACCTGTATCTGTGTTGTCAGTTACCGGAACCATATGCCCTAAGCGGATGTATTCACTCATGAAGTCCTTGTACATGGCTGCATAAGTTTTGTCAACCTTAAATTTTCTTTCCATTTGGAAGAGTCTTGCCAGTGCCAATTTTTTCGATCGGTTTAGATCCTTCCTTTCATCTGGGTTTTGCTTAAAAGGAATTCTCACTGTATAGCGTCCATCAGGGCCTCTTTTATAGGTGGATTTGAAATATCGCTCACATGCCATATCTTCTGCGGTTAATATAGGTTCCTCTTGAACTTCTTCTAATTCCCAGAATTTTCTTAATTCCTTTCCAAGATCGACTTCCGATATGAAGCAGTGTAAACTTTTATTCCATAAGGACGTATTGATTTCTCCAAAGAGAATCCAACCTAATTCAGTTTGTTGGGCTACTGGGTGTCCTGGACTTCCCCGAATCAGATTCTCGAGTAGAATATCTGCATAGACTTCCGCCCCTAAAATTACATCAATTTTATCGGGTGTGTCATAAGCTGGATCGGCCAGTACAAGATTCTTTGTGTGGTTCCACTTGTTTGAAACTATTTGATGCGATGGCATTAATTTTGTAAGTTTTTTTAGTACAAGGGCTGTCACTGTAAGCGAATAAGCTGATGCGAATCTGGGTTTAATTGTAACATCAACTGTTTTACTAACTGTCCCGATCTGAGTTTCGCCTACTCCGCTCACCATGGCATGAATTCGGTTCGTTGTGGCTCGTAATCGCTGCACAGCGTTTTCAGAAATAAATGTGCCTTGCGACCCTTGATCAACAAGAGCTCTCAATGTAATAGGATTTCCTCCTTTCCCAATTACGGTTATAAGTGCGGTAGCAAGGAGGACGGTCGATCTGCTTGTATGTTCTGCTAAATGGCTAGCGACTGTAGCATTTTGTGCTGTCATTTGGGAATCACTTGTGGCGTCAGTAGTACCCATTTTTTGAAATTTGGGTTTCGATTCATTGTTGGTTTCTGCAGTAGTTGATTTTAAATGCAATAAGGTGTGGTGTTTTTTATTGCAGATTTTACACACTCTCCAACTTTTGCAGATTGCCATTGAGTGTCCCTTCATGAGACAATTGATGCACAAATTTAATTTCTTTATTAACTCGAGCCGTTGAGTCGAAGATAATTTCTGGAATTTCTCACATCCATATATTTTATGATTTCCCTTACAGACTGCGCAGAATTGTTTTCCAACCGTACTATGAAGCATTCTTGTTGTTTTGTTGGGAACCTCTGCTTTCTTTGCTTGCTTTGAAGGCTCAACCGCTTCAAGTGCTTGAAATCTATTTTCCAAGAACTCTAAAAATTGCTGTAAGCTTTGAATCTCTCTAGGTTTTAATAATGACTGCTCATATAAACGACGAGACTCCTTGTCTAATTTCTCGGTGAGAAAATGTACCACCAATGGGTCCCAGTTTTCTGTATCGACTCCTAAGTTTTTAATGGCTTGCACACATTCAGTTGATGTGTCATGCAATCCCTTGATTCCATCTGCTGATTCCTTGCTTAATGATGGTTGCTCAATTAATGTTCGAAGTTGGGCTGTGACTAGGGTCCTTTTGTTATCATAGCGTTTCGTTAAGATACCCCAAGCCGTGTCGTAATTCTCACCTGCAATCTGTAGGTGTTGAATCAGCTCTTGTGGTTCACCCGTGAGGTTTGTCTTCAAGTAAAAAAGCTTTTCCGACTTGCTTATCCTCTCATTTTTATGAATAAGTTCGGAAAATAAGTCTTTAAATGAGTTCCACTTCAGATAATTTCCATTAAATCTTGGGATCTCAATCTGTGGAAGTTTGATTCTCTCATTCATTCTGCTGGGTGTTATCCCTACATCTGTATCAGACCTTCCTGGCAGATGTTTTAGTTTTGCCAACTGTTCCTGCAACTTGATTATTGCGTCTTGATATTTATCTTCTGTGCTATCATACACGTTTAGTTCAAAGTACTCGTCTTTGAATGTTCCCATCGACATGATATTGCTGTGATTTTGCACTATCAAATCCCAGTACTTGGTTAGTGATTTGATTTTCTCTGAAATGTATGTCGCAGAAGACGTAGGCTTCAATTCAACCTCGATTTTTTCAATCGCCCGACTCAGAGAATTAATTATAGCCATTTGCTTCTTAATATCTCGTATCTGTGCTTGAACGCTTTCAGAAGTTTTGTTCCGTTCCAGAGCTTCTCTCATTGCATCTTCGAGCAATCCTCTGGTTTGGTCACACAATGCCTCCACCTTGTTGAAAAAATCGTCCTTGAAGTAGTCATGGCCAGCAGCCGTTTCCTTGTATTTTTCCACCTCTAAGTTCCTCAGCTCAAATGCCTCCCATGTAGTATTTAGCTGTTGCAACCGCGCTTCACAATACTCCTTGGTTTTTCGGGACACAGAATCTTTCCTGAAGTTGCTGTTGATGGTCTTAATCCTCTTAACGTCGGCACTCTGAAGCTTGATGAGTTCCTCCATGCTGGGATGATCCAATGATCTGCCTCAACTTCTTGTGATATGTTCACTCGACACAAGTCACAGTAATTTATTTTCACTCGACACTGAGTTCTAAAAAATCCCTTTCAAAGACACTAAGTTCAATGAATGGATATGCCTCAGTAGTGTACTATCTTCACTTAAACACTAAGTTTAGGCGACACTCTCTTCAAAGACACTAAGTTCAATGAAGATCACCACCGACTGGCACGCTCGAAGGACCAAATGTACGAATGGAAGGTTCAAAATAACCACACTCGTTGACTGCTTGAAAATCAGATGTACTGCGTACACCTTATTTACCTCAAGAAGTTTTGACCGTCATATTATTGAAATTCAAAATTTCGAAATCAAATTTGAAATCAGTGTCTCCAAAAACCCCTATACGTTGAATTGCACGGAAATGCGCTCAAATTGAGAATTTCCAGTCGTAATATAGGATTCGCCATCTTGAACAGAGACTCGGAAAAACCCTATATTTATATGCATTCATTAGCACGGACACCCGTTCATTACCCGCGCTTCCTTGGGTCGCATGAACAAAGCTCGTCCCCTCCCGCGGGCAGAGGTTAAAACACTCCGTGAAAATAAAACTGGGGCCATTTGCCTAAGGTCTAATCCCTCGGGGTAATTAGGAAAAAAGAATATATTTGCTCAAACAAACCCCTTAGGAGTTGATTTTCGAAAAATGCTTTCTTAGTGGACCTCTACACCCTTCAAGGAAGATATCTTCCAAATTTCATGTTTCTATCTTCAGCGGTTTAGGGTGTGCATTGCCTGTCAGGCGTTACTTAGTAACGGTACTGTTTTATAC
The DNA here is from genome assembly GCA_947538895.1 of Neoitamus cyanurus. Taxonomy (NCBI): domain Eukaryota; kingdom Metazoa; phylum Arthropoda; class Insecta; order Diptera; family Asilidae; genus Neoitamus; species Neoitamus cyanurus. Next base: position 14,632,591 of record OX384547.1, read on the forward strand.
TCGTATATACCCAGCTGGAAATTTGGTCAGGCATTCCAACGGAAGCCTTGTGGAAGCAAAGAAAACTTTTCAGAATTAATTACAGGTTAGTCGCATGGAAGCTAGACGGAAGCACAATCGAGAACAAGAGCACCTTGCATATTTTCTTCTCACTCACGCCCTTTGAGATCGAACTCTTCGTCGATTCAATGATTCATTCCTGTTTGTACTTTGAGTGGATGCAGAGCGCTGATCGTTCAAGTCCAATAACATGACTTTGGGATAATTGAGTTCTTTCATTTATCTACTTTAAATTTCCGAAATTAAAAATGTAATCTAGCCATATAAGAGGCGGTTACAAAACGATCCCACTTTGATTCCGAGCCCTACATCCTTAGATGCTTCTGAGGAAGCGGTAGAGCATGGACTTTGATTCCAAATAGATCTCATGTCCAGTCAATGTGATACATTCCTTACTGCTCCCAAGGAATCTTGGGAGAGTCATAAGAAAACTTTTTTACTCTTCCTCCCTAATGACATGCAATGTTAAAATAAAATGAAGTGTCCAGCAAAGAGTCATGCATCCATGCCTCCTAAAGGATAGCTCCCGCTTGCATCCAGGATTGCTTCTTTTCCCGCTGGGTAGAGATAGAGATGTACATCTCTAACTATTTTAAAATTCCCACATACATAAGTGTGGTGAAATGTTTATAACTGCTTAATTTGTTTTATCATTTGAGCACGTTCAACATTTGTTAAATGTGTTAAGAAATCCGATTGCTGTCCTAAAAATAAGTTATTTTGCGCGACGCATAGGAAGTTACCTCAGAGTTTGTGATAAACTTCCCTGAGAGGCTCAAAGCAATCCCATTTAATCAAATCGCATTTAAATCTCGCTGGAAGGGAAATTCCATGCGGAACACCACAGAATCTGCTTCGAAATCGTTAGCCCCGCTCATACAGGATTCATACCGCAAATGTAATTAAAATGGCATTGCTTTCCATCTCTTAACGGTTGGAAATCCTCTGCTTAATATGCGCACACACAAAGGCACATGCAGCCGAGTAATCCATCCATCCTCGGAGGGTCCATTTAATTTTCCTTCTCAAAGCACCCATCCATCCAATTCAATCGGATAGCGTCAAACAGTGTCAGAAGTGTAACGTGGAAGCATTTGAAAATGCCGGCTACCAGCACTCCGGTCCAATGCCGGAACAGTTCATAAATCGACGAAACATGTTCATCAAAACCGATAAAACGTAAACATCAAAATTTGCATACGAAAATCAAATTAGATTGCAACCCCGACTGCGGACGGACTCCGAAGGTGCACACCTTAAAGAGGTTGCTTGATAGGCGGGGGAGACTCGTCTGCAGCACTACAGCCACCGTCGTCATCGTGACCAGCACTCTCGGCACGGGAGACTTCCGGATGCCGGGCATCCGTGTAATGGAATTTGCCCGGTTATTGCATTATGGAGAGTGCTCATTTCTTTTATCTCGTCCCAGCATCCCTCCAATATTTCTGGCATTTTCGAGTGGCCCAAATTTTTTTTTCCCCACCCATGAGCATCCCCGCGGTCTCGGGAGGCGGCAGCACACACATGCGAGCGAGTCTAAGCGCAAAATCGATGCAATTTATGCAATTTTATGCACATTTTAATGTCCAGCCAGAAACAGGAGCCACTCTCAGCTGTAGTCGTTATCTGGTTGCTGGTGATAAGGACAAATTCATTTCAGCGTGAGTACCCTTTTTGCCCCCTAGCGCGCGCTCCGGGGCTCCGGGGCTGCAGCTTCGCAATGACAATTTGATTTAGAAAAGTTCCGGAGTTTGTTAATGCGAGTGGAGTGGAACGGGGCCTTGACGCTGCGAGTGCAACTCGCCCGGGCTTTAGGTGCCATTTGATATCCTCCCAGAGGGAACCGGGCGGGGGAACAAATGCGGAAATCATTAGGACAGCGTGTAGCTCATGAGACAATTTGTTAAGTTACCGGTGACGACGTGGTAAAGTGATATATGTGCCCTAAGCTGCAATTTATCCAACTGTTGTACGCTAGGCTGCTTATGGCAACGGAGTGGTTTTCCGGTCCCTTGAAATAATCTTAGGGCACAAAAGAGAAGATGACGTCTTAATAAGAAGCGGTTGCGATGGCGATTGCGGATTTTATCAGAATCAGGCCGAAGAGTTGCCGCTTTGGTGTGGTTTTGCATTATTCATTTTCAAGGTTATTGGATTTCAAAGGAGAAGGAGATCTGCCGAAGGGTCCTTTCTTTGGATTCTTTTGGAGTGGGTTAGTATTCAAGTCGTCATGGCATCACATCTCTTTCCATGCGGAATGATATTTTATGATGCTGCCGACCCTTGAAGTCTGTATTTTCTGGAACGACCTCGTTTCTCCACTTTAGAAATCTGTTAATAGAATGCGATGAGGTGTGGGTACATTCCTCGCTTTATGACTTTTCCAATGCCCAGAATATATTATTTGGAAAAGACCATTTTCATTATTATGGGTATGGATTTAAAAAGGAATGGATGACCAGTCCACTTAAATTGTTGAGAAAAGATTATTCCTTACGACGCAATAACTATTCAAAAATGAGGACAAGTGGTTGAATATCACGAGCTGATAACGTCATAAATAAACAAAACTTTGTTGTTCTAATAGACAGGCGAATGGAATATTTCAAGTACCCATTTCATAATTTGAAAATTGTTTAATATGTATATGGTAGTAGTCAAAAATAATAAATAAAAAAAATTGTTAAAAGCAAGCTTTCATTCAATTAAATTAAAACTGAAAAATCCGAGTGCCCCAAGCTTTTACTTATAGGCACATACAGGGGGCTCAGAAAAAAAAATTATTTTCTACTTTTAGTTCTTCCGATAAAAGCATTTAATTTAATTTAATAAAAGCTTGTTTCAATTTTTTTTATTATCAGTTTCTACTTTTTAGTCTATTATATGTCTTGCTTAAGCTCCTAATTTGATACCCAAGTCTAGGAGGTTGATTTGCGATCGATGTAAAATACATGGGCTAACCATGTTCTGGTCATGAAACCCATCAATTTGATGATGGCAGTCATCCGCTATCTTGGCGCATCCGCCATATTGAACTTAGAATGACGTCAAATAACTCGTCGCATAATACTCATCAAACCCCTACATTTGACGCTCATATCAACGGAGATGTAAAGATAATGTCTATCATCATCTATGCCATCTTGTGCTGTCCGCCATATTGGAATGTCGTCACACAGCTTATTGTCATTCCCTTTCATTTGATACCCATGTCTGAGGGGTTGTAAAGGAAAATGTAATTCGCCATTTTGTGGTGGCCGCCACAGTTTTCGAGTTACAAGGTGATTCAAAAATTCGATACACACTTTATTATTTTATTTTTATTTATTGATCCGATTGCAGTGAAGACCAAACTTACGCCAAACAACTACTACCTCAATTTCCTTTCCAATCGTGTCACCAATGTTGATCTACCCCTACTACTGCAGGTACAGTTACTTGCGAAAATGAAAAAAATGCTGCAGAATTTCCTAAAATTCACGTTTCTCCTACATTTTCTCCGAAATTCCAGTAATTAATGCACCTCTTTTTTATTTTTATTGAATTGGCTATCTTATTCTATGGAGGTAGGTACAATATGTCTAGGTAAAGAAAAGATATACAAATTTATACGAAGACAACTGTTTGCGGAAAATTAAAAAATCTGAATTTTTATTTTGTTTTCAAAATTAAACATTTCTAACGCACTACCACTAACGGTAATAAGTTTTAAATTATAGGAAAACAATTTGGGGATCCTGTAAGTTAAATGTTTTATAAAATGCAAATTTTTTTAAATTCTGCAAAAGCTTTTCTACGTATAAATTTGCATATTTTTTCTATACCTGGATGTCTTTTACCTTTATGGAAAGACACCAAGATGGGAAATTCGATAAAAATAAAAAAGATATGTATTAATTACATGAATTTCGGACAAAAAGTGGGAAAAGGGTTTTTTTCGCATGGTTTCAATTTCACCAGTGACTGTACCTGCAGTAGTAGCAGTAGGTCAAAAATGACAGCATTTTTGAATGGCACATTAAGATGATACTTGTTTCGCGTAAGTTTAATGTGGCTGCGAAGGGTGGACCAAAAGATAAAAATGCCGAATTTATGAATCACCCTGTAACTTGATAACTGTTGGGATCCCCCCCCCCCCCCCCCCCCCCCCCCCCCCTCGGCCATACGATTTATTATTCGGCTAGGGAAGATTTTGGTACGCGTTTTAATACACCCTGTAGGTATATGCGTAAATTATTAAACAACGCACCTTACAGCATCAGAATTTCATAGCTCAGCAACTCAGAACACTGACGATTATTTAAACTCGGTCAAGCCCTTCTCGTGCAAATAAATTTAAAATAAAATTTAAATTGTGAAAAAGTCGAACCCTCCTCACTTTAGAGACCTTCATTGACTTCAATTTTACGCCTCATTATTAGCTCTTGAATGGACATTTCTTATGAAGAGCTGCTAGAAAATAAATAAATGTTGATTTCAATAGTTTCCCTCTTCAAAAATACATGAAATCAAAGAAACTCTCAAATGTACAAACAGAAGTGTGGGTGGGTATTATTAGGGGAACTCAAAGATTAAAGAAAACGTAATTATTAAAATCTGATCGAATGGAAAGGTATTTATTTCGCCTTTGTATCAAATACATATAAATATATATACAGCATAATTTCCACAAATTTTAAGAAAAAGCTCTTATTGTCCGAATGAATTGCTTTTTCCAAAGCAGCCGTTAAAGTCGTTGCAATTTACCAGCCTTTTCCTTTACCGCCACCGCCACCGCCATATCCGCCGCCTCCGCCATATCCGCCACCTCCACCATGTCCTCCACCGCCACTGCCGCCACCTTTTCCGCCACTGCCGCCACCACCATGTCCTCCACCTCCACCTCCTTTACCGCCGCCACCATATCCTCCGCCTCCTCCTCCTTTACCGCCGCCGCCGCCTCCATATCCTCCTCCTCCTCCTCCTTTACCGCCACCAGGTGCAGCTCCAGCGAAAGTCGCCAGCAGGACCAAAAGAATGGATCCCAAGAAAAACAGCAAATTGCTCCACTTCATTTCGATCGATGTACCGTGCGCCTCCTTAACTCGTAGGGAAGTCTCATAAGCTGAGCGACACCCTCCACTTATATACGATCTGAGCTTCGGCTGCCGTGGACTAGGTCAACAAGCCAAAGCCTGGACAAGTTCCGTCAGCCACAGCCGGGCGGGGGGAGCCTTGAAGTCCGAGAGTTCTTTGCACGTCTCCGTAATTAAATCCACAATCGCTCACTTAAGGTAATCAGCAGTTCTAGGACAAATTAGTATTTTAACGCTTTCCAAGTCGATTTGCATTTTTCCCGCCCGGCCAGCGGCCACGGGGCGCATAGACAAGTCGGAAAAGTTAGCACTGGCCATCGTGTTCACTCTCGGCAATTAATTACGCCTTTAGTGCTAATTAAACGAAAAGTCATAAAATTCTGCAAACTTTAATTAGCCGCATTGTGCCCGCCAGAGAACTGTCACAGTTCGGTTAATATGCTCAATCCCAGTCTGCATGAGAACAAAGCACGGGATCGCCGCATAGTACACGACATCGTCGAGATCCATAAAATATCGAGGTGATCTTCAAGCCACGCGCGCATGCTTAATGATCCGGGCGGTATTTTCTTCTACAAATCATTTGTGGACAAGGTTGGCAGCTGAAGCGACCATAATCATGACATGACATACCTGCACTGCGGTCGCGAAACCCATTAATTGTATTACGTTGAATTATCTTATTACTGGGAACTCTCTACATATTTTCCCATTTATGAATATTTCATTTTCATAGGTGAGCTCCCCCGAGTTCACACGCTTTGTACCAGTATTGTTAAAATAACCTCGAGGCTGGATATCGACCAGATAGAGAAAGACTTTGCTTCGATTTTATTAGCCAATTTTCACATTAAAAAAAATTAAAATAATTACGCGTATTTAATGAAATAGCGTGCCGCGGCTCTAGTTATTCCCCCTATAGGTTGAATGGCTTTTCCCCATTATAAAGAAATTTTAACAATAGCAAACGATCAAGTGCTACGCCAGCGGAATTTTTTAATAATTGTTCATTATATTAACACAGTGCAAACAAAGTTGTTTTTCACATCACAAATATTTCATGAATATTTCATAAGTTTATCCAGAAAATACACAAGTACTTAACTAAGCAATAGAAAATTGAATAAGTGCAGACACATCAAAGGAGATAGAAGAAATCACTTACCGTAATGTAGGCCTATTTGGAATCCATGGAACTAATTGTAGCATAACTAAAAGTAGTTTAATATTCGTTTGAACACTGTTTTTTACGTTGACATTATTACAAAGAGTTTATCAATATTCCTTTAAAACTCAAACAGAGTGCAAGTAATAATATCCAAATATATAATATATATATATATATATATATATAATAATAATATGTAGGGTATGTACATATGTACATTTGCTGGATCCATTATGAGGTCTTCCTCGTAAATCACTTAAAAAAACGACTTTTTTATTATTATTTATTGGAGAATTCTTTCATTGATCGTGAAAAAATTAATTGTTCTGGAAAGTACACATCTTCGACTATCTCTCGGGAAGTTTCATTTTGTGTAGATATGCGTGCTTTATCGTCCTGATTTCGATAACGCAAATTTGCTGCCACTGTAGCTCTGCTCCTGTTCAAGATATCGACAAGAAATAAAATTCAGATTAAAGTAGACACATCAACATAGGGAGTGAACCACCATTTAAAAAATTTGCCGGATACGTGTAAAAATGACGCGCTTTTTTAAAGAGGGTTAAAAAAGGACCTTTTTAGGGTTCCGTACCCGAAGGGTGCTCTACGGCACAGGCGGGCAAACGAGGCTCTTTTGACTGCCGAGTGCTCCTCAGGTAGATTTTAGAGCTCCTCATTGCTGCTGCAAGTGTAAGCGAGAAATACATACATACTCCTGCCATGAAAAATTACTTGTGCGGCACACAGGACACAGATAACCTCCTTCTCACTTCTTAATCACTCCTTCTCATTGCGTTAATGGAGCGACCCAAAATGCACTCAGGTATACGGCTCCCATGAAGTCAAAGTTTGCCCGGCTTTGCTCTACGGGACCCTATTACTAATTTTCTGCAGTCCGTCTGTCTGTCAGCGGGCTGTATTTCATGAACCGTAATAGGTAGAGAGTTGAAATTTTCACAGCGTGTGTATTTATATTGCCGCTATAACAACAAATAATGAACAACCAAGATGGCGAATTTTAAAATGGCCGCCATGCTAATAAGAAAAAAAAACATTCGATTATGTTATAGCGCCTCTCTTGTTCCTTTGACAAAGGTATTTCAAAAGTACATAGTGTTATATCTTGTACGATGGTACCGAACCCTTCGTATGCGAGTCCGACTAACACTCGACTTTCGAGCTCTCTCTAGAAGTCAATTTTTGCAATCTAAGGTCAAACTGTTGTGGTGTGGAACAAAATGCCAGAAGATTTAGACCGATAGGACATATAAATTTTTGTCAGAGGAAAAAATTTTCAGAGCCTCATATTGCAAACTTACGCTGCTACTCCCCAACCGTGCATGTAAACTGTATGTCAGATTGTGTAGTCGCAAAAAAATAAAATATAAAAACATAATTCGAAAAACTGAGTTTTCTTTTTCAAATTCTATATTTTCTATAATTCCTAATACCTTTTTACCACCAGTCGCTTTAAAACGACTCAACTCATCTCTCAGCAGCTTTCCGCTCAATGTCGACATTTATTGAATTCAACTTGGAAGGCAGGCCTTTTTGTATTCCTTGAAAGACGTGGCTTTGATTAAAAGCATCCTCGTCATCACAGAAGGTCGAAATTATGAACAGCGAATTGGAAGGACTCTTAGCGACAGCGGAATTTCTAATTCACTGCTCATCTAGGTTTATTTCATTAAATTTTTTTTTTTTGGATTTGCTCATCCGGTCCAGAGATAATTAAATTTGGGCTGCTCCGGGACATCCAGTAAATCAATGGCTGAAATAAGTGTAAATGGAGTCCTTGAAATGAACACACCGTCACTGGTGCTCAAAAGGAGCCGAAACCACTCAGGATGCTTTGATCACGGGAGAGGAATTTCCTTTCATTAAATTTCTTATTAAGACAAAACCTGCGTAAGACAGCCGCCTCTTTCAGGTGAAACGGTAAATTGTGTGAAATTTCCGGAAAAGTTCACGCTTGACTTTATCAACTGCGGTTTGCTTCTGGTGGTTTGGGTACTTTGGGAGTGAAGTAATTTCATTACAGGATCTGAGCAGCAGGCCATTTTGTAATAATTAATTCGCGTTCCATTAAATCTCAATTCCACATAAATTGCAGCCTGTTAATATCCCCATCAATGTGTCCGGACACCCCCTCTCGGCCTCCCATCGCCGTAAGCACCCCACAAATGTGTTTATCTCGGCCACAACCTAATTTCAACGTGCATTAGACGTTCATTAATCAAATTAATCACCAAACAAAATTATACATGCATCCACCCATATTAACAATGCGCTCCAAGTAACTGAGCAATCAACTCGGAGACAGGTAGTCCGGGAACAAGTTGTCAAGTAATTGCCACCACCGGTGTCACAGGGTAATGGGTTTGGTACCCGTACAGGTAAAGACCCCAGAGCCCTGCGGCTGGCTTTGCTTCGGCTAACTCCGGATGTCGTGAAATTTTAACCACTGCATCCCATCAAAATCCAATCAACTCCCCGATAATCACCTCGCCTGTCGAACACCCCCGACCCCCGACCGATGTCCAGAGTTTCCCTTCACAGCCTTCAGGACTCGATTTCCTGACCTCGCAGAGACGGCTCATTTGAAACCTCCGCAGTTAGAAGGCACAACACAATCATTAGCTTAGCTCGATTCCCTGATGGCGCCTTTTTTCCTCAATGAAGTCCTTTGGAGCCAATGACACGAAAAAATTCCAGGATTGTTGAGGCGCTCCAACCCAGCTCCTTTGGGCGAGAGGATGGGGCTTTTGTTTTCATCATTGGCGTCTGATGCAGGCTCCCTCAGGTGCACGATTTTGTTCGTCACCGCTGAGCAATGATGATGATTTATGGCTTATCGGGATTTATTAAAACATCGCTAAAGAAGCCGTTCCCGCGGGAATGACGCACATTGACATACGATGGGGCACACATCGCTTCCATGGACGACACCGCTCTGCTGCTGTGGTACACAGAAGTTAATTACTTTTTGTTGTGTCACCGTGAGCAGGCGACACTTGATGAATCGACGGAATTGTGTCAAAGGAAGTTTCAACATAAATGCCCTCGATGCGGTGGGGACGAGGCTTTGTTCCCTTTGATCCACGGATGCGCAGCGGCAGATGTAGTTCCACATAAAGCGTCCGGATAAGAGATAAAGGCTCAATTTTGTAAAACCAGTTCGCTTAATAAATGCAGCCTTTTATGTCTCAGCTTTAAATGGGAGGATGCACCTTGCGAATTGCATGCCAACGGGCTTTGATAGTTTTTATCTTTCTAGGTTTTTAGATCAGGGCTTCAAAGTAACTATTGAAACGTAATTGTCGTGACTACTCATCTATACTTCGACCAGCTGCCCTTAATTTAAAAAAATTAGCAAAAAGAGACTTTTTAAGTTAAACGGTTTTATTGCACAATTGATGATGTACTAAAAGCTAGAAAATAATTATTGGCCGAACAATCTGGGGCTTTGATGAGACCAAAATAAAATCGCGGGGCGCATTTAGTAGAATACTTTGTTTTGTTGGAGTTTGGAAATCATACGGTCAAAGCCCCAGATTGGTGACCCATAATTATTTTTTAGCTTTTAGTACATCATCAATTGCGCAATAAAACCGCTGCCTTATTTTGTACTGCAGTGGTTATACTTGTTTCGGAACTGATTACTTAACTGCCAAGTTTATTTTGAAGAGGAGCATCGACCAGTCGTTATAGTCATGTTGGATTTAGTCTAAACTTGTATTTTTCGATTTTTAAAAAAGATTAGCACTACTGAATAAATCAGTTTTATGCAACTGCAGTACATTATTTTCCAGAACCTTTGCAATACCATACATACAATGCAAATCATAATTTTAAATTCATCGAGTTGGATATTATTTTTGGCATAGCATTTTCTGCAGCAAGTCAGCCATTTCATGTTAGTCATTTAGAATTCCGTTTTTTTATTAGGTATGAGAAAAAGTAAGTTCCGCTTTCTAATAAATAGATGGCGAAACTCTTATTGTATGTATCACGTCTGAACCGGTTTGAAATTTATTTGACTGGTCTAATGTCAGTGTGAGAATCCATTGTATCTCGATTAATTAAGGTGTTTACAACAGAGTTTTTTTGCGATTGAACATCGAGAGTTTTGTACCAAATAATCGACATTTGCGGGAAGTATTGTTATCTTTATATATAAAAATGAATTTCTGTGCGTTAGTCTCGCTAAAACTCAAAAACGTTTCGGTTTTCGGGGTCGCAGATCTCGAGCATGCATTCAAAATTTTGGAATTCAAGATGTCGGATCCAATATGGCGACCGAAAAAGTTGAACTTCAAGGGATTTCACTGAAAATCCGCACTAGGGAATTTTCGGGATCACTGATTTCGAATCTGCTATTCAAATTTCCAAATACGAGACCACCCCCACCCCGCTGGGAGAAATAGAAGAGGGGGTGCAATAAGGTGGTGTAAAATGAAGAAAAAATAATGTCACTACTAAACTAAACTAAATTTAATAGAACTCTTGGAAAATATCTAAAACATGTGCAAAACGCAAATAGGAAAACGCTGGGTCACATAGGAGAGGCGGTGGTGCAGTAGGGAGGCGTTGTAAAATTAAGGAATACAAATCAAATAGTATCCCGGGAAACGCCTGGTCCGGGCAAGCTAGTACTTCTATAATTTAAAGAAATCTGCTGCTGAAAGTCATCGTTTGTTGTAGAATCATACGGTGAACATGCTTTTTCGGATTGTATGTGCAGAAGATGGTTAAGATAGTTTAAAGATGGCATTTTCGATGCTCTACATATGGTGGTATATGAAAGGTACTATTTATCATGAGTTGCTGAAACCATCTGAAACCATTACTGGCGATGTCTACAGGCGGCAACTAATCCGTTTAAAGTGAGCTATTGAAGAAAAACGACCAGAATGGGACAATCGGCACGATAAGATAATTCTTTTACACGACAACGCGAGACCTCATATAGCCCAACCAGTAAAAACTATTTAGAAAGGCTGAAATGGGAAATGTTACAAGACCCGCCGTCCTCACCAAACATTGCACCATCTGATTACTATTTGTTCCGGTCGATTGCAGTCAGCCTTTAGCGGAGAACGGTTTCATTCTTTTGAAAGTATCCAAATTTTAATCAATAATTGGATAGCTTCGAAAGACGATCAACTTTTTAGGGATGGAATCCGTAAGTTGCCAGAAACATGGACAAAGTGTGTAGCGTCGGATGGAGCATCCTTTCAATGGTGATCAAAAAAGTTACCTAATAGTATTATATTATTGTTCAGCGACCTCAAAAACTCCTATAGTATTAATTTGAGAAAAATTGCTTTGAAATTCATTGAGGTGAGGACGCTCGACTCGCTCGAAATAAAACAAGTTGTGTGTAAGATATTAACTCCATTTTCTGAATTACCTGGATGGCATTCGTTATGTTGACTTTGAGGGCATCAATTGATTTCGGTTTGTTCGCATAGACCTGTGATTAAGATAGCTTCAAAGGAAGAAGTGTAAAGGTGGATTTCGGTGGCCAGTTCACAGTGTCGCCGGATGAAATTACCATGCTCTCAAATTGCTCGTGCAGATTGACCATTGTGGTATGCGCTGTGTGGCACGTAGCGCCGTCTTGTTGGAACCACATGTCGTCGGTATCCATATCATCCAGTGTACGCCACAAGAAGTTGCTTATCATCGATCTGTAGCGCTCGCCGTTTTTGGGGAAATTCGGGTCAGCTTCCGAATACGTCTCACCAAAATCTATAAATTATTCTTTATTGTTTTACTTACATTTAAAAGTCGAGCGTCCGTATTGAAAAACCCTTTTTCAAATTTGGCTAAAAAAACGTTTTTTCATTGTTTAAGCAAACAATCAGCGCAAAAATAAAGGTTTAACTCTTTTCTGTAAGTAATATCTAAGCAATATAAAAAGGTTTAAGAAAACTCCATGCCATACTCCAGGATTCAAGGATTAAAAAAAAACTAAAATTTTTGTGTAATCAATTTTTCAAATCACAAAAAAAAATCAAAACATGGCTTTTCTATTGATCAAATTTTCCTCTGCTCGGCAGAAGAACTTAGGAAGTCTTCAAGACCAGAATAACATGCGCCCAATCTGAAATATCCTCTATCAGCTCTACACATTATCCTTGACCCCGTAATACTAGGAATTCTCTATTATCACCATGGTGGAAAACATGGCATCTAATAACCGCATCGGCTGCTTTAATGCTGCGTGATAGTAATCAGAGCGAGATCCCCAGGTGCCCATAAAGCACACATAGACAAGGCAATCCATTACTGCACACCTGAAAGTTTCACAGGTAAATGATAACAGTTAATCCCCAGCAGATTAGTATAAAATCTGACTATAGTGCTCTGCATCAACGATGGCTGGAATCTCCCAAATCTCCCGAATATCCCCTGTTTCCGCTGAGTTCCTGCTCACGTCCTTCTGAGCCCTCTCAGCCGCAGTTGGTCCCCAGCTTCAGAGGTATAGGGGGCGGTGGCTGCGCATTCATAAGTTACCTGGACGGGGGGGACTCGCAAGCAATTGATTGCACGTTCCATGTAATCAGCAACGTAATGGCCTGGGAGATACTCGGCTCGGGTGGACCCGAACGATTTATTCAAAGACTCGGCCCAATATATGCAGCGCATTAGAACAAATTACGTGTCGACATTCGATTATTGAAATTGCGTCTCCCCCGGCCGGGGGCGATGGGGAGATATGCACAGGTGCGGATGTGTAATCGCGACAATGTAGCAATTTATTTCCGCTGCACCAGCAACCTCCTGAATTGAATTTGAGTCCTCGGGGCTCGCAATTGTTTCGTCGTTAAAAGGACGAGTGCTCTCGACAGGCTTATCTGAGATTGAGCTGCGAGTGGCTAACAAGCTGTTAAAAATAGTTTGAAGCCATTCTTGTGCAACAGCTCGCTGTCCTTTCAGTCAGGGATACTTTCTCCCTTTTAAACTCGCAAAAAACTTGAATTCTTTCGAAAGGCAAGTGCAGGAAGCTGTTCGGTTGTCCATTGGGAGTGTTACGGCCACACACAGCATCCCTGGGAGAGAGATGAATTTTCAAGATATGTGCACACTCGCAGATGGAAAAACTGCCGGATGTCCTTCAGTGTGATATATGCTTCCCAATTGGACGTCCTTGCTCCGTCCTCTTATGATTTGCTGGACGGAATCTCTTTATTGAATAGCCCCAACTTGCCAGCAAATCATATTTTTCCGGCCTGGTTGTCACACTGATGTGCTTTGTCTCGTTCCCGGGGAAATTCACAAAAAATTGTGCTTCCCAAGGACTCATGGCTCTTTCATATGATTCTTGACTTGGGCCGCTTGGGCGGGTTACATGCCCTGCGTTCTATTTCTATACACGCTTCGAGGTGATAGGAATTTCTTAAATTGGACTGAAAGTGAGCCTTCGAAGAATTCTACGCTTCAAATGGAATTTCTAAAGTTTGCTGAATCTTTTCGGAATTCATATTATGATGGATATTTGAAAATGAGAATGGACTCTACGCCAGCATGACTGTCAAGTTATGTCGATTCTGAGCTCTTCCTGTTGTTGTTATGTGCATTCTTAGATAGCTCAGAGCAAAAGTTAAGTACTTTACGTATTTTTTTATGTATCTACGAGCGAGAGCACCAATTTAAAAAAGAAGTTTCAAACCATTCCCGATGCACTTTGCGATGTAAGTATCTGTATTAATGTTAATGTTTCCAGAGCAAACATCTTTTGAAGTGATTGCGAACTGATGTTGGAATCATGGTTTATGGTCACTAAAACTCATTCAGCGGTCTTATGTTCCTAGTCCGATATAAAATCACGTAGGTATCTGGGGAATTGTAGTGATGTACAAACATATAAAAATAAATACTTAAGCGGGAGAAGAAACAGCAATAAAACAGATACGCAGGAGAACAGTGCTTACTCACTTTTAACATAAAAAGAGAGTCAGATAAAATAAAATTTCTCCCAAACTATTTGAAATATAAATGAAACTTATGTATTGTTATTAAGCCTAAAAGTGAACGTTATATGTTATTTGCGTAACTATTCAATTTGTACTGGTATTTTTCCTGATTGTTGAAAACTATCTTATATTGAAAAATTGACATTCCCGATATGTGGGTCGGCGACTGATTTATTTATTTATTTAACGCTAGCTGAGTTACCCGTTGTATATACATATGTTATTTTTCACTGAGACCAAGAAGTTTCGTTGATCCCCATCTTTTATTTAATAGAAATCTATTAAATTAAAAATAGCAGATGCGAAAACAAAGAACTCTTGAAATTAAAAATGCTTGATTGCCATTTTGGATTCGCCATTTCAAATTAGCTATTTTTGCTATAAAAATTCAAGATCTACACCCTATTAACCCTTAAGTATTAATTTTCGTGGTGTTCCATGGAAGCTACAAATGTTGGGTTGTCATTATGGGTCCGCTATATTAAACTATATTAATAGTAAGTTTGAATTTCATATCCCCTTAGTCTTCTTTCTTCTTTATATTCGTTTTCATTAACATTGCTTAAAGTGGAGGAATTTCGGTAGCCATATTGGATCCGCCATTTTTAATTTAGAAATTTTAATGGCAAATTTGAAATCAGCAACCCTGAGAACCAATTGCGGATTTTCAGGGCCATCCTATGAAGTTTAACTTTTGGGTCCGTCATCTGGTAATTTTGGTAGATTTGAGTTCGGTAACCCCAAAGACGTCTTCACATTTTATTTAATTAAAATTACATACTTGAAATGCAAGAATTTCGGTCGCCATATCGACGAATTTTTAATTAAGAAATTTTGGTGGCAGATCGAAATCAACGAACCCGACAACCCCCTAATGCGAATTTTGAGGGTAATCCCTTAAAGTTTAACTTATTTAAGAACATAACCAACCGGTAGCCATCTTGGAGCTGCCATTATATAGCCTTGCGCTTTCATAAAATAACAAATAGCCTATATCCTAAGTTGGATTATGTACTACCTTGTACCAAAAACTGAAGTCTATCGAAGGAACCGGTTAGTAGTGATTGAATAACAAACAAACAAACACACTTTTATTTTTATATATGCAAATCATAGATCAACAGGAATTTTACCATCCGACATTTGCAATGAAAAAAAGAAAACAAAATTGATGCAGGATTCAACCATAAACAATTATTAAGGGGGATTTCTAGTGTGAAAGCCTGAGTTCGCGAATTTATTTTCTATAAATACAAATAAAGAGACTTTTTGCGTCTTTTTGTTAAAAAATAAATAAAAATTACAAAAAAACCATTTTCATTTAATACAAAAGATCCAAACGTGAGGGCGCTGCAGGGCGCTGTATCTGCTCTCACCAAAAAAAAAAAAATCGGTGTGCTGTGTATCATCGCTTCCAGTTATCTGATATCAAAAATGGCTTGTGGCTATCGTTCTGATTAGATTCAAGTCAAAATTCCAAAAACTCTACAAATGACGCGAAATTTAAAAAAAGAAAATAAGCCTTTTGAAGGGCCGAAACTTTATTCTTAATATCGGGAAAAATCTGAATATAGTCACAACGAGAAACACATGTCTGTCGAACATTTTAAGCTCGAGTTGGTTCAATTCTAACAATTTATGTAAAAGTACTAACTATTTTATTAAATATTTCGAAAACGAGACGAGCATGAATTTTTTCAATGATTTTTCCCTAACCCTAAACTCGATCGGAAACATGTGCTGGTCGTAGCTGTCGTGTGTAGAGATATGAATAAAGTGTATAAAGCAATAACTCTCCACAGACCAGAAAGTGCAGTACTTTACAAAATTATGGGACCTCACACCTGACACCATGTCGTGTGTGGAGAACCAAATAAAGTGACGGTTAGAGTGACACTGAGAATGTGGTTTATTACGTTTTGGAGCTACAGTGCAGGGCTATGGAACTTAACGGCGAAACAGAGATATTCAACTAAGGAAATACATACTTAGATATGTCTCTCAATAGATGCCATAGTACATGGTAATTATAGAGAACATTCAATTATTAATGTAGTATTTCTGAACCCGCTCTTTTTTTTAGAAAGTTGCTGAAACCGGGACTGTTCTGGGTAAATCAGTCATCGTAGCTATACTGCTACAACGCTTAGAACGAACACCCGAATATTTAAATATATTTTTCTGGTGTCGAATGTCAAAATAGACCCACTAAGTATTTTGTAAAGTCACCGCTGCGTACACAACGTACATATAATTTAGCCTTTCAGGAACCCATTTACAGTTGAGGAGTTGACAGCGTATAATCCAATTACCCATCCGCCTATATGGCTGCTTTAAAAGCACTTACTTACACAGGCGCGTAATATCCTCAGAATTATGAATTACTGGCTTTTAGAGTTCCACTCTCATTACTAGTCGACAGCAATTTTCGGACGCTGCCGCGGACACAATCGACGGGCGATTACTTTGTTTTTCAAGTTAATTGCTGCAACAATTGCTCGATTATACTTATGAATTCGAGACCACCGAGTCGAACGCACAACATGCTCATTACCAGCCCGGGCGCCGTCGAACCGCCGAAAAAGGATGAATTTTTCATTGGGGCTACTATCGAACCCTGCGTCCGCCGCACCGCACCTATTAGTGCGGGTGGCCGCGGCATGAATGTCGTGTTAAATTACATCTGCGAGCGCCAAATTTTCATGGCGTTTTAATCAAAATAACGTATTAACACGCAATTACTCATTTCGGAATCAGGTGCATATTTGCATTTTAATTTAATGGGGTGCCACACCTGCTACCCGTGCGGGTACGGTTTTGAATAATTTCAGCCGTAGACCGCACAGATAGGGCCCTTATGGGCGGAGGTGCATTTCCCCAGGCCGAAATCGTGGAAACAGGTATGCCACAGTTTAGCCATTCTGCAGCCACCGCCGGCCACCAGTTGTTGATCGAAAGTGAATTCCAGTCGATTTCATAAATAATTCAATAAAATATTCAATAAGGCGGTTCCTGCCGCATTTCAGTTCAGGCATCATTTGCTGGAAGAACCCGCCAATGCCCGGGAATTTTTCTAACGCCAGATTGTACGAACGCCAACATCATAAGGGTGCACTTACTACTACTATGAATCCGGGTGGACGAGGTATGCTGAGGGCATGAAGCTCTTATAAATGTCATTGGGCAAAATTTATGCACCACTGGCACCATAGTGCTTCCAGTGCAATTTCGCATTATACCATGGAGAATTTGGTTGACTGTTTCCGCCCATATGGCGGTAATGTGCCTGCAGATGTGCCCGAAGCTCCATGAAATTGTTTGGTTTATTGGATCTTTTCAACTTTATGGCGTCCTAAGTAATTCACCCCCCAGCACTCATAAAAGTACCTACTGCAAAACGATGAAACATAGATAGCTATTTCCGCAGAGACGGGGAGGATGTCATTTCAATTGGACTGCACTTGTGATGAACACACAAAAATCCCATTGTAAATTTTATGCTCCTATACACTTCGGCACTCGCAGAATATATGGTATGTGGATGATAGTGATTTATGTAAATTTTCGAAAATTACCTCTGTCCATACCTAACAAAGCTCAATATAATTCAATTGTCTTTTTATTGCTTTAAGTACATAAGCACATAAGTACATATGCAAATTTAGAGTTTGTCATAAAGTTTTGTTCTCAATTCCAATTGTCTGACACACCAAGAAGAATCTCGTTTACATTTTAATGGACTTAAGTATAAATTCAAGAGTATTTCTTTATAATTCACCAACATAAAATTAAAATGTTTTTAAGAACAAGTGTTGATAGGAAAAGTGACTGTGGCAAAAATTTCATGTAAAAAAGACCTTAAACATAATTTTTAAATTCAGCAGCAAAAATAACTAATACGTGCGAATATTACAACTTAATAAGGTTTTCTTTGATAAGTGGGATGGAGAGGGAGGATGCATTACACACGCAAAATAGTTAAAGCTATTTCGTGTTTTCTGAGTATGAAAACAGTGCTCAGAGATAGTCTCGATTTTAACCCGACTGCGCCAGAAGGAGGGTTATGTTTTTCGATTGTGTGTATGTAAAGGGTGGTCCATCTAATGTTTGGAATTTGAACTACCGGTAATTTGAAGTTTAGTTGATTATATGTCATTATCGACTCGACAGAAATTTAGTTTAAGGTTTGACATATACTTCTACTTTACGTCTTCTACTCAAACTGTGAGAAATTTGGGAAAACAAATTTGATAAAAAAAAACTTCCAAAATCCCAATTTGTGGATCAATTCCTGAAGCGAGCTCGTGAAACTGGAATGTTGGTGGATAAACCAGCTCATGTACGTACTCGTCCGATGCGCTCAATCGAAAACATTGCTGTTGTTCCTCAAAGTGTACATGAGCAACCACCAACATCAACTCGTCATCGTTCTCAACAATTGGACATTGCACGCACTTCTTTGATGCGAATTTTGCGTAAAGGCCTTGCCATGAAGCCATATTAAGTTCAACTGGTACAGCAGCTAAAGCCGGTTGACCATCCGAACCATACAGCGAACGCCACAATCGATCTCTTGCGCCCTATCTTCGGAAATCGCAGAAATGGAGATGTGATTTGGTCGGCAAGAAGCTGCGATTTGACGCCGTTGGACTATTGTCTTTGGGGAGCGGTGAAAGATAAAAATAACGTCAATAAACCAGAAACAATTCAAGGCCTCAAGTACGAGATTCAAGCTGCTATTGACGAGGCCCGAAACAATTGAAAATGTACTCAAAAATTGGGTGGATCGATTGGGCTACTGTCAAGTCAGCCGTGGTGGTCATTTGACCGAAATTGTTTTTCATAAATAAATGACATAAAACAACCTTTTAAATAAATGTTCAACCATTGAAAAATATTGAACCGTTTTTTTTATAACAAAAAGAAGTTCCAATTTTTAAAGGGGCCACCCTTTATATTTCTTTGTCACGCTCTGTAGCCTAAACGACTTGATGGATTTTAACTTGAGAGGCGTCGTTAGATTCGCCTTAATTGCGAGAGTGACACTGGATTTATCAAAATTATAAAAATTGAAAGGGCCGATTTTTGGCGCAATATTATATGTCTTCAAACAATTTTTTTCCCTCAAAACCTATCAAGTGGGTTACCAACATAACGGGTTTTTAAATGACTTACAAAAATATTATATATACAAATTATATGATTAAATGTAATTTGGAATAAAAAAAGCCAAAAAAAAGACTATTGAATAAAACAAAAAAAACCCGACTGACTGAAAACAAGAAAAAAAGACGTAAACTAGACACATGCATAATTAAATCTATAAATAAATCGGTACTATTAGAATTGATGTAACTGGTCAATATTTGTAATAAACTGACAAAGTATTCCTATTTGGCAGTCGGAGGCTACCTACACAGACTAACAAAAATATGTCAGGTCAGGTAGATTTCTGAGCTCCTCATTGCTACTGCAAGTGCAAGTGAGAAATGCATACTCCCGTCGTGAAAAATTACTTGTGCGGCACACAGGACACAGATTACCTCTTTCTAACTTCTTACTCACTCCTTCTATAACATAATTGTGGTGAATATACCAAAAACAAAAACATATAAGCCACAAACATTCGTAGTTGCGGACGAATTTTACAAAATTTATGAAAATTATGCCAATTCACGTCCGCAAGATGCTTCAACCAACAGGTTTTTTGCAGAGTATAGAGAAGGCAATGTACAAATCAAGTCATGGGAATAAATTCATTTGGAAATATTCCAAAGATTGTAGCCACATAACTTCAATTACCACAAGCTGAATGTTATACTGGTCATACATTCAGAAGAACTGCGGCCACACTTCTCGCGGATTCAGGAGCGAATTTACTGGAGATGAAACGACTTGGAGGATGGGATTCTGATGCTGTCGCTGCATCGTATGTTCAAAACTCTATAAAAAATAAAACCAATCCATCGAGGAAAATCATGGAAACAATAAAAAGTGCATCAAGGGCAGCTGAATCCAACGATGAAGACGAAATGATAGAAAAATTTTTCAGTTAGAAAAACGGTGGAATTATTCACTTACATATTTCTAATTGCTCGAATATAAATATTTATGTTCATAAAAAATAAAAAAATTAATATTTATTATATAATTATCTTGTTTACTTTTAATAAATAATTTCATTAAATTTTTTATTTTATTTTTTGCGGGGGCTCCGCCCCCTAAACCCCCCGTTTCCTCCCCAAACTAGCCGTCCCAACCCCCTGAACGAACCCCCGCCGCACTTGTGATGAAAAATAGCATACGCGACACGGGCGGTTGTTGCTTAATATACTATTATGCCCTTGTCACCACCACCAGATTTAAGACGAATAAATTGGAACCTCATTTGCTAAAATTGGTCCAGGCGTGTATAAGCTGCGAGAAAACACACAAACAAATATAGGTAGGTATCTTTTGAGGAGGGTTTTTTCGAACTCCTCAAAAGTTTCAGGCGGGTTGTCTGCTATTAGCTGACTGGCTTCTCTTAACCGAGCTTTAGCCATTTTTAGCATTGCGGGAGAATCTTCCGCGGTGAAACAATACCTACTTAACATCTCGGCAATTCCTGAGAAAAGATCGCAATTCTTGCTCGATGAAGGGGTGCAGAGTCCCGTCGAAAAGAAAGACTACCTCCTTCATCATGGTCAGCACACCGCTGTAATTAACCATTTTACGTTATTTTTGTTTTCACGCACGAAATTTGGTGGTGCACAATCGCTTGCGATCGATTCGGCTTCGGAAGTCAAAAACGACTCGCCTTGCAATTTATTTCCACTGGTTTACATTTTTCAACTACTTATTCTAGGATTCTGTCTTAAATCTGTTCTTGTTGCGACCCTCCAACTTCCAGGGACCGCGAAAATCTTTTTAGCACTTAGTACTAAAGTTTTTTCTGTAGTGGATTTTATCAGAGCTTTCCTCTGCTCCCTGGCTTGATTCAGACCGAATTCAACTCACAATGGGAAAGTGAGAGGCCAGATTTCCGCGCTTCCTGTTCCATCTGTTTTAGCTTAGCATTTAGTGTATTAAAAGTAGGACTTACATTATTATGATTATGGCTGCTGGTGCTGCGGTTCCTTAGACTGGTCCCGCTGCGTAATTTTACTCCCTCGGCGGGTGGCTGTACTTCTGCGGTAAGACTTGAGCAGCTAAATGCTCTGCTTCGTTGGAATTTGGGGAATACTCCCGCCGGAGTTCCCAGTTGCTGTCTCGCTGTTCGGCTGTTTCGGTCCGGGTGCTGAGGTCCCTCGGAACTGGTGTTGGTGTAGATGTTAGGGGCTCGGCCCTCGTGGTTTGGAGTTTGAGCGATGTAGATGTGGTGCCTTCTGGGTGTCCCGGGCGGGCAGAGGGTCCTTCCGGTTGTTCGGCGTGCTGCATTCGCACTTCCTTCTGATTTTATGCTAAAGTTGCGGGTGGGAGTTGATCCCGATCGTCCCACGTTGGTGCCGTCTAGCACGATATTTTGCGGGGAGATCGCTTGTCCTCTGGGGACAGGGGCGACTACAGTTGTTTTCCCCTGGTCGAGTAATCGCTTCCTCAAAAGCAGAGGCGATTAAAGATGATTGCCCGGGAGCGTAGCGAGATACTTCTAGAGGCCCCCAAAACCAGACTCAGTTTTTGGTGAGAGGGTAAGGTGTCTTGTTCTGCTCTCTATTCGTCGCAAGTTCTCGTTGTTTGAGGATCAAGGCCTTTTCAAGATCTTACGATTTTTTAAGTTAGATTCAGGCTTCCCTGATCCTACCGGCTGTGCCAATTTTGTTATGTATCTTCCCGTGACTGTAGGGAAGTATGCATACTTCCCAGTTATGCATACTTCCCTACAGTCACAGCCCAATCTGGCCTATCGTCTGGTTAAGTGTGTTCAATCTCCTTTGATTGAAAGACGTATAGGTGAAGCACCTATGCACTATTACGATGCACTATTATGAACGGAGTAGGTCGATGTAAGCACAGGCCAGATTGTTGTTTTGTTATTTATTCTCCCGTGAATTGGAGAATACCCGCCGTTGGGGAAAGTGGTTCAGAAACAGGTAGATAAAGCACGAACACTGAAGCTATTTGCTATTTTATAACTTTATTGCCAACACTTGTGGCTTTAATTCTAACTTACTAAAATCACTAAACCATTCATCTACTTCACCCGAGACTCGGTTGCGACGACGGTTTAGTTTCCTTTCCAGATTACAACTCAACTTCAAAGTTCTTGGCCGGACTTAAGGTCCGCTGCCAAATTCAAGAATTATGGCGGAACCATATGTTCCCTCCACCGGATTTATTAATCATAGCCAATAAGGTATGCTTATGCATTTCTCTTCGATTCTTTCTTAAATGCTTTCTTTGCCCACGCTGAATTTCTTGCCCTTCGCGGTAACAAGCAAAGACGTGTGCCCGCGTTTTGGATCTCTCGTTACGTTGTGAAATAATATCTGGGGCGAATATGCACTTAAGCAATAATAGACTGTTTGTCAATTTACTGTTCTGGGCACTTAAGTGCACTTACGCAATATTTTGTTCGTCTGAACAAATTATGCTTAAGTCGTTAAAGATTGCCATGCTTCCTGATTTAGCTTTTATTTCTTCGGCACGTAGCTTATCTCGATAATAAGTCACATGCCGGTATGGTATGTAACACGAGCATACCCTCTTCTCGGTGCGTAATTAGGTAAAAAGTGAAATTTCGATTTTCTCATATCTGCAACTTACTGAAACTATAAAAATCAATTATTTCAAGTTTATTTTATTGTGTGCCATATAGTCCACATACCACATGAGACCAACCATCGACAAACCATCACATACCTACATACTAACATATACATTAGATTGCGTTCCTCCCAAATATTTGTGAGCTATTTAGCACGACCCCGACTAATCAGACTAACTCCACAATTTAATTCCTTAAAATTAAACGTTAACAAGACAAGCGAATACCTGACCTGGTCGGGTGGCTGTTAGACGGATGTCAGCTCCGAGGAAACTTAATTGATTGCACAACTAAGAAAGATAGTGATAACAACATGATCCCCCGACATGGACTATCTCTCACTGGATGTCAGTTAGCCAGAACGCCATAAATCACGCTCCCTTCACATCCAGCCGGGGGATGCGCTGGTACGGTTCCTTAGTTATTATGTTCTGCCATATGTACAGGCTGGGGTGATAGAAATATCTTTCCAGATCAAAGGAGTACAATGTGCTTAGGGATTCAGGATTTACACACGACAAGTAAATCTTCTTCGCCACCTAATGCACCACAGCTTCGTGCTCGAAACGAGGTGATAAGACGAGACGAGCTCATGCTCCACTTCGGTGAGCAATGTGCTTGTATGTGCACGGGGCGGGGAATGACCACATCGGGAAAATGAAAAATATACCAGCTCGTGATGGATTTCAGTCATTTCTTGTAATTACACAAGAGAGAGCCATCCAACGGATGTTTTGCGGAGGAGGTTTCTGTAAGCAATCTTACCTTGAGATACTTTTAATGACCGCCGGGAAAGATGCTGCGAATGCCCCAGTTTTTGGTGTCCTTGGACGGTGTCGGGTTTCTGGAAAATATGATGTTCTAAACTCTTACTTGAGCAGCTATAGCAAACTGATGAAATATTATCAATTTTCTGAAGTGACATGTGAAACAATTCAGTCTTGTAGCCATTGAATAGAAAGACATCTATCTCCTGATTCTTATTGGAGACCATCCAGTGGAAGCGATCCATTTTTCTGTATTCTTCTCTAAGCCGGGAAATGTGTTTCAAATCCAAACGAAAATAATATAATATCAAATTTTCCACCACGGAACTGACAGTATTATTGATGGATGCTTACTAAATAATTGCATTAGCGATTTTATACATTGCCGCTAATCACTACACCTTAAAGGAAATTTTCTTTGGGCGTTAATTTATTTAGGGAACCATTTTTTTAATTATTACACTCTAAACAATTTTCGTGCTCTTTTACCCTCATTATTGAAGAGAATTGAATACCTTCTATTGTAGTAGTGAAGTCACAACTGAGAAAATTATGTAAATTTCTGTTCAAAACTTAAACATGAAAAATGTGAAGTATATATAATAAAAATTAATAAATAAAAGTGTATTACATACACTGGAAGGCAAAAGTATTGGCACACTCGTAATAGTTAAATAAAAATACTAATAAATGGTATACAAGTTAACCAATTTATTCAGTTTTTCAACAGAAATATTTTCCGTTATTGAAAGCTAGTACCAGAAAAACCAAGTACCTAATATTTAGTCGGCCATTCCTTCTTCTTAATTGCTTCTCTTAATCTATTTTGCATGGAAAATACAAATTTTCGGGTTATTTCTGAACCAATTTTCTCCATTCATCGGAAAGAAGTTGTTTTAATTAAGACTTGCCAGCAATATTATGCTTTCTCACTCGCCTTTCTAATTCTTCCCAAAGATGTTCAATGGCGTTCAGCTCGGGGGACTGCGGAGGAGTCTGTAACATGTGGGGAATGTTGTAAATGATCCACTGACGGACGATGTAGGCGGTATGTTTGGGATCATTGTCTTGCTGGAAAAAATAATCTTCTCGAAGTCCTAATTTGTCTGCACTTTTTTTTAGATTATTTTTTAAATTATCTAAATATAGTGTCTTGTCTATTATATCCTCAATAAAACCTAACTCTCCGATCCGCGAAAAAGCCATACATCCCCAAACCATGACTCCTCCGCCCCCATGCTTTGTTGTCTTTCCATTTTCTCGACTATTTTTACAGCTACAACGAAAGTGAGATTGTCAGCGTAGAGGTTGCTTCGACTTTTACAATTTTACTTATTATGACTTTTGTGGTAACTGCAGCATACATAGTATTATTTTCGATGTTTGAAATCGCGATATCTCAGAAATGGTGATTCGTAAGAAAAAAAAGTATATAAACAATTTTTACGAAAAAATTTACAGGTACGATAAATACCTTTGACAGTTTTTAGCAGAAGTCTGATCGACGGGGACTTTTGATATTTCATTTGTAATAGTGTATTGAAGACCTATACCAATTTTCAGCTCAATGAGAACCAATGCAAAGTCACAACGTTTTTTTTTTGTCTATTTCGACTGGACTACACGCAACTCTTCCGGAAAGAAGATGACATCCTCCTCCATTTCATCAGGGCCAACTAATTTGTCCAGATTTAGCCCTAGCTGGTTTGACGAGGAACTCAGGGTTTTCTCGTGGAGCACATTTTTCACAGTTTTGGTCATTTCAGAGGTAGTGCCGCCCTATAAACTTCTGTTTTTATCGATATAAAATCCACAAGTACGGGAGTGAATGTTATCTGCGGGGAGATCCAGTGGTACCCCCGAGAAGGCTAAATTTAAACCGAAAACAGCACGGTATCCGGAGTACCCATAGTTTCTAATAAGATTCCCCTTAGCCACGCAGCCCTCGGTGTATGCTGCTCTATCTGAACTTGCGGGGTGTCCAGTTCGGATCTCCTTATTCAGTATTCAGAGCCACCCTGTATGGTTGAGGCTTCCGGGGTTTCTGCCGCCTCTAAACTTCAGGGTGTTCCACTATTCACCACCTGTGACCCCACCGCTGACACCAAGCCCCAGGCCCCAGATTATTTTACTTACTCCGCAAATTCGGTCTCAAAGAAATTATTCAGTTTTAATGAAATATGACTTATTTCGGAGGTTACTTTGGTATAGAAAAATAACCAGTAAGTGTAAGTACAACTCGCGCGTCGAATTATTATGGCTACGGTCTCCAAAGAAACAAAATGTACCTACCTAATCAGATTGTCTAGAAAATTGTATCTGTAGTACTTATTCGAAATTTTGGCTTCATTAATTTGAAAAATGGAGGGAGAGGGGAGAATTGGTTTTTAAACAACATTTTGAGATCTATATCGACAACTACTATCTACATAAATACGTCAGACGAAGCTGATTCGTGATTTACTTTGGATATATATGTATATGATATACATATATTTATATCCCACAGATTACGTCGCCTTCGGAAATACTTATACTAACTTTTTGGTATTTTCTGAGTTCTCATTTTATAAGATAAGCTGTCTTGGCGTGCTTAAATCTGTCGTAAATCCTGTTAAGGATTTATTAAATTTCTTCTTATTAAAAGTTAACAACTCTGTGCATCCACCCAGAATGGAAAAACAGGAGCCAACTGAACTGAGGTTGACAGCAATCCGATTTCAGATAGGGCAGATAGTCCATCCAGTATATTCCCCAGAGAGACCCATCCCAGAACCATCTGCTTTAATATGAAATATATTCCGCCAAAAGGCCAACTTAATTAAACGTTCATCCGGCAATCGATAAATTCTTGTACCATTAAAGCATTAAATCCATCCC
Organism: Neoitamus cyanurus; assembly: GCA_947538895.1. Classification (NCBI taxonomy): domain Eukaryota; kingdom Metazoa; phylum Arthropoda; class Insecta; order Diptera; family Asilidae; genus Neoitamus; species Neoitamus cyanurus. The sequence goes on from OX384547.1 coordinate 14,659,269, forward strand.
TTGCCTCCAGGCTGTCCCTGTCTGGCGGCATTGTTTCATCCTTATCTGGTGCTGATTTACATTTTTTGCAATCAAAGGAAAATACAGCAGAACCTGATTCCGTATTGCGATACTTCATATCATTAATCATCTCAGAGATACATTTCCCTCGCGCCCCATCCCGCCTGACAGCGGAGATAAAAGAAAGCATCATACAAAAATCCTCCTTATCCGAGGAAGATACTATAGCCGGGCGCAATTCGTAAGCAATGACTCTGCTCTGAGACACTGTGAACTTGTTCGAATGTTCGAAGCGCCCCACCCTATCCTCCCACGGCTATGGCTCCCCATGAGGACTGAACCAAAATAAATCAGTTCATTTCATAAGACGAGAGCACAAGAGTACACAGAGCTCGACATCCTGCATCAGCGTTGTCAGATGTTCCTGTCATCCGAAAATATTGTGCCAAGCGGGGAGCCAGGGATCCCCACCGACATCAAAAGGATTTTATCACAGAGACGCCCGTACCTAATATGCGACGAGCGGAGCAAGGCGGGGAAAATTGCTAGTGACGATAACGATGCATGGCGGAATGAGGTGGTAATAGAGCCCGCAATTTACCTGCCCTTTCGGCAATCATAAGAGTTCTTCCTGTTTCCTATTTTCAGGCTATCCCCCCGCAGAGCCTACATCCCATTCAGACTTAAAGGTCACAGTATCCTTTTTCCTTATCTTGCATGATGGAAGCAGCGGGACTCCGTTCACTTTTTCGTTTTATCAGAAATTGCTTGTTTGTCGTCAGAAGGATCAAAAGCCTCATCGGCCTCGGTGGGACGGCTTCTCGTGTATGTACGGCGGGATGACTGGGGATATTCTGCCCGAGTACACGGATCACTATGTCCGGGAAGTCCTTAAACAAAAAATTATAAGGCGAGCGACAATAAATCAAAGCAAATCCGACACGACTTACTCGGCCGTGGACGAAATTAGGGACTGCGACCCCCTTCCCACAGTTCCCTGTGATCCACTATGGGCTTCGAGTGAGGACCATTCGATCGGGTTTGACGGGATTACTTCCGGGGGAAGGGACGCTCAGGTTTAATTTAAATTTACAAATCCCTTTCATCAATAGTCGGAGTGATTTTGATGAGATTTTGCAAGATTGATGTGCATTACGGGGCCCGAGGAGCAACACAGTCCTTTGACGGGTTAGCGCTCCTTTCAAAAAGGCAGGCAATGTGTCGCCGGAGTGATCCATTGCCGGCTTTTTGGCAATATCATAAATTTCACGGCAAAGTGGGTAAAAATTTCAGTAAGTTTCTTAATGACAAATTTGGGATTTGTTTGATCCCCCTCGGGTACGGATTTAGGGACAAATTTTTTCGTTGACGAAAAGAATGCGGAGATATTGATTGCCCCATAATCGTGGACGAAAAGGAGGAGGTGTCTACTGTCTTCTTATTCAATGGCTTGAATTCTTTCACGTGACACTTCCGGAAATTGATAATCGTTCATCAGTTCATTTTTGCTTGTCAGGGAAGACATCCGAGACATATGTATGTTAGTTCGATTTTCATAAAGTTTTGTGATTCCAAAAATTGTTGTGTGGCATTTGATAGATCTGACTTCTTTTCAAAAAATACTTTCTATGCATGAACTGAATATGTTATTTTTCAAGAAGAAGACTAAGTGGACGCTAGTCGAAGGCTCAATCATTAAATTGTATGTAAGGCAAATTGAATGGCCGAAATCCATTCTGGTCGTCCTACTTTTGTTGTTCGGCAGGCTTGAATATATGGCTCTGTTTTAAAGGAAATAAGGTCGAAAATTTAATAAAAATTGTATTAATTACATGAATTTCGGACGAGGGAAAAATACATGAACTTTAGGAAACGTCAAACCACTTTTTCACTTTCGCAAATGACTGCACCTTCAGTGGAAGTGGTTTATGAACATTGTTGACATTTTTGGAAATTACAATAAGATAGTAGTTGTTTGGCGTGCGGTTGATGGCGCTCCGTTGAGTACATCAAGATATAAAAATAAAATAATATTATGCTCGCCAAACTTATGAATCACCCTGTAACACGAAAACGGTTGAGACCAGAATCCTACAATTATGTTGGTTTGTTTTTCGCATGCGTTATGCGAAACGCATCTATATTTATAAAAATGAATTGCTGTGCGTTACTCTCGCTAAAACTCAAAAACGGCTTGACTGATTTCGATAATTTTGTTTTGTTTTGTTCGCTATAATACAGGGGAGGTTTAAAAAAAGAAAATTCGGGAAACCCCAAAGGAAAAGCCGGAAAATCAAAAAAATCGAAATGTCCGTTTTGTATAGGAAGCGAATTTCCCAACTTCAAGGAATCTTTATGAAAAAGGCAATTGGAGGTTTTCGGGGTCGCAGATCTCGAGCTTGCATTCAAAGTTTTGGAATTCAAGATGTCGGATGCAATATGGCGACCGAAAAAGTTGAACTTCAAGGGATTTTCACTGAAAATTCGAACTTTTGTTTTTGGTTTGGGTTTTTGGGGTCACTGATTTTGAATCTGCCATCAACATTTTGGAAATCCAGATGGTGGATCAATATGGCGACCGAAAAGTTACACTTCAAGGGATTTCCGTGAACATCCGCACTAGGGAATTTTCGGGATCACTGATTTCGAATCTGCTATTCAAATTTCCAAATATGAGACCACCACCACCACGCTGGGAGATATAGGAGAAAGGGTGTAATAAGGAGGTGGTGTGAAATGAGGAAAACTAAATTTAATAATACTGTTGGAAAATATCTAAAACATGTGCAAAACGCAAATAGGAAAACTCTGGGTCACATAGGAGAGGCGGTGGTGCGATAGGGAGGCGTTGTAAAATTAAGGAATACAAATTTAATAGTATCCCGGGAAACGCCGGGTCCGGGCAAGCTAGTTGTATGTAAAATCGAAATCCACTCACAGTCTCCGAAACTATAAACCCTACAAACTTGACACTTAGAAGGTAGGTTTTTTATACGACGATGTAGACATCATGGAGAAAAGACATTTGGAAATACAACCGCGGAAATTTGAATGAAAAATTTTGTTTGCAAACAGCATATTGCCAAAGAACTTATAACCATAAAGAAGTTGCAGGAGCCCAATTTGCCAGCTAAACTCGTTTTCTGATCGGTAGCAGAGAAGGAAGGGTATCAGAGCGGGGAAGTGATTCTTAGAAATTGCGGCTGCGGACAAAAATGCGCAAGAGCCAGCAACGCGCTGAAGTCCGGGCGTATGTTATTCATATGGGTTCATGCGCTGGGATGAACCAAGCCAGCGTTGTTGCCTTTGGGATGAAGGCAGGCCGAATTCTTATTCATGAAATTAGTAAAAGTATCAGAACCCACAAGAATTTGTTGTCCGCCTTTTCACGCTAAAAGCTAAACACAAAGTAATTTTCTTGCAGCAGTAAAAGAGCAAAATGATCGCCCCTATCGTCATTAAAATTCTCCAGACTTCCGAGCTCAGTTCAGATTTTTCCTGATTTTCCCGCCTATCCTAGAATTGGGTACTGCGAGCACTCATGGGGGCAGCCAAAGGCACATCAACGCATGCACGGTACACCACAACTCATGAGTCCAGAAGAATAACATTGTGCTCCTGAATTTCTGTAAGTTTTCTGGATGGTGTCGCATCGCAAGGTGGCATCAGAAATTTTTGGTCACACTTCCGATGTAAGAAGCGTCTGAATATAGGCGTTCATATTCTTGTGTTCATTGTATTACAACAGCTATAGAGGCACGGCAGAATTTTGGTTCAAGTCATTTGTTCCACTGCGTTCTTTATTACTTTATATTCTTTGATACTACGCTTAAGTGCAGACATAAGGAATAAGGGATGTTTGTATGGGAGTTTCGTTAGTACCATATAGTGACTCTATAACCCGAGAACCACTGTTCCGATTTACATGATTTCGTTTAGTTTATAGATATGTTCTTTGGCCACGTTTTATTCCATTAGCAATTGTAAGGTTTCATAATGGCAACCGAAGTTTCTCATCCCTCAAGGGATTACTATGCAAATGGGCTCTTTTATGTTTTAGGACCACTGATTTCGAAATTAAGATAGCAGATCCTACATGGCGACCACAAATTCTTGTTTTGAATGAATTTCCCTGTAAATGAATACATAGGGTCTTTGGGATCGCTGATTATAAATCTGCGATCGATATTTCCGATTTTATGATGGGCCGGCTAAAAGTTACCAAGTTACGATCTGTCGTTTCGACATAAATGTTTTTTTCTAAACTATATATCTACATACATATATGCCACTCCAGATTTTTTTTGTAAATCATTTAATTCTACACGGGTATTGCAGCTTTGCCTTCCTTACATAAATACGCTATTATTGCGGCATGCGAGAACGGCTATACTATGAACATCACCGTGCCTACCATATGCGTCGATTTGAATTAAGTAAAGATAAAATTAATGTTTTCTAGTTTCATACTTTTCGTTTCTTTCATTGTCGCGTTTTTTTATTTTTTATAATAATTTTTTTTTAACATTGTATTCAATAACCCATCGAAGCGATTATCCTCTTTATACAAAACTCTCTAAATTTATAAAGTATTCAACAATTGCTCAAGACCTCATCCGCAGTTGAAAACGCTTTTAATTTGTAAGCCAAATGCTGTTCATGAAGTATCCAATTAATCAACGATCATGTCCTGCTAAAGCGTAGGTGTACCCTCACATGAACGCTCAAGCCGGGCTAATCCACTCCCATGCCATGTGGTCTAAAAATTTTAATTTCGAAAAATGCATAGTGCACACCTGATCAAACAGCAAACCTGCTAATCTTGTTAAATCACTCGTCACCATAAAAATGCATGACATGATGGAAACGTGACTTTTTGCCCTGCAAGTACGTATTACCTGCAAAGGAGGGCCCGATGTGATGCTGTAAAATTCATGCTGGAATAATGCAGTTACGTCGTTGAAAAAAGAACCATCCCACGGCATGCCACCTCCGACAACGCCGCGTCGGAAGAATACAGCTTCGCTGATACATGAGAGTACGTCCCTGGCGCATAAATAATAATGTTCGCCAGCTGAATAAGATCCATTTGCTGATGGTCCATATGTGCAGTTGTTAAGAAGACATTCAGTCTGCGGAGGATGCATTTTGCACCGTGCGCCTGGGAAAAGGGGTTCAGTGCAGTTTCCTCCGATTTTTACTGTTCGCCCCAGCCCAACTAATCCCGAAAGGTTCGTTAGGGAGCTGGGACTGAACTTAGGAGCCGCATCGCAACAAGAGCAACTGGTAGCCGCAGTAGAAGTGTTGCAGCCAACCATCCCCGCTACAGGGAACCCTCGCCCAGCTCTCACTTTGTATTATTGCAGAATATTCTAGCTGCAAAAAAAAAAAGATGATCGGAACAAGACAGAAAAGCAATATTATGGTGGCGCCAGTGGAGCAGAAAATTTTGATGGGTTGCAGCAGAGGGGGTTGTTCTGAACAAAGAAATGATGTGCGCCATTCATAATTGAAGAGGTCAAATCGGAGCTGAGCATTGGGGCTGTTCCAGAAATGGCTTATGGTGCTCCTAGTGCATCCCAATGGCTTTCTGGGGACTTGTGGAGTAAAACCAACCTTCTCGATCCACCCTGCGATGTGTGCTCTGCAAATAAAAAAAAGTTAACATAGAACCCCTGTGAAGATGAAAAAAGGTGCATTCACTGCACTCTGATTAATTGACTTTGTCGAGCGGATGAAACTGGATTTGCGCTTATTTATTCGATTCATTTGTCGCCGGTGACAACTCGAAAACTTTTTGAACTTTGGCGTTGTCGTGCTGAAAAATTCTCTCGTTTGTCCCTCGTCTTGACTGTAGGTATGTAAATGGGGATTTGGAAAGTTCTTACAATAGTAACAAAGAAATGTTTCCACACTCGGAAGCCATATACATCAAATGGTGGAATGCGACCAGTTAACCTTGAAGGTAATATTTTTAGCTGCACTGTTTATCCGATGGTGTGGCTGTCGCTAAAGCACTAGGGCTAGTAGTGAGAATATATACACGCATTTTTTGGAGAAGTTGTAGCTCACATAGAAGCCGAATTACGGGACTTGGAAAAATTGGGGGTGGTTTAAACAAGTCACCCGATCGGCTCAAAAGAATTTCTATTATAGAACCACATGTCCCACAGACACGTTACAATCTATTTCCGTGGAAAAAAACCGAATTTTTCGCGAAAATGAGAAAAAACTTTTTTTTAAGGTTTGCCACCTCTAGAAATTTTTTCGGGGAAACGCAAAAACGGGTAACCTGTAGATCGAGTTGAAATGTAATATGTAATTGTTTTGTTGACATGCACCCCAAATTATGGCACTTTAAAGGAAATGCAGGAAATGCAGGAAATGCGGGTGTGGTTCACCCCCAAACCCCATCGGTCCGGGTCAAAGAAATTACTGGTTTCGTAACTCGGATTAATAAAACTTTTTAACTTGGTTTCGTTTGAATCGGTTGCGTACATTTCGCGATACTAACAAACTACGAGGTCGAACCCCAACTGATTTTCACCCCCTCAAACCGTTTTTTGGCCGATAAAATAAAGACTTAAGTAATAAGATTTGAGTCTAGTTTAACATATCTGAGTTCCATCGAAATCGGCGCCGCACACCTCGAGGAGTTTGGGAGAATTTGGACAAATCATGGATTACTCCGTGTAACACATTTATATGTGTTTATAATCTTTTTCCTCCCACATTCTCTGTGTAAATGTAAAATAAAAATATAGATTTCATATATCGTTGGAAAGAGGAGGCTACGGGCCTCGCACAGATACCCGTATGTCCGGCATCGAGTGAGCGAGACAGTTTCGGGAGCGTCACAAAAATATGATATGGTATGATGCGCGAAAATCGTCAAATTTTCAGGAAAGGTTCCTTATGCTCGGAGAAACCTAATTAGCATGTGTTGCCGCCTCTTGGATGGTACCACACTCAGACCCATTTCCGGCATTCTGATGTGGGAGGTAAAAGTAACCTGCTTTTTTTCCTGAAATTAGAGGATTTCAGCTTTCATTTGAACCTAATTTCAAGCTTCTAGCTGAAGTAGGTTTTTTTTTCTAGATAAATGAATGTGAAATCAGTACTAGATTTAAAAAAAAGACTGCTTTGCATAGAAGCATGAAATTGGAAGCTGGAACCCTCTACTTTCACAAAGATATAGTTTGACCTTTACCACCTTCATCAGAACGCCAGAAATGGGAGGGGGTAAGCCAACCCATGCTAGGTAGGTTTTACAATCATAAGTTACCTTTCCTGGAAATGTCACTTCCGAAGATGCATTCAAATTTTTGCGGTCGTCACTCCGTCTTAGTACACGCAGTCTATGTCTCATTTTCATTTCATTCCTACGCTAAAAAAAAAATATTACGTGTTAAAAAACCCGACTGCGATAGCACTAACATTCCCTAACAAAAATGGGAAAGAAGGTAATTTTAGGTAAAGCACTCGGATTACTTTTGATTATTGACTTGGAAGCAATTTGAGTTAAATCTTTTTTCAAATGCAGATTTTTTTAATATTCCGCAAAATGTTTTCTACGTATAAATTTGTATAGGTATGCTTCCTCTACCTATACGTGTTATACCACTTTGCAAAGGTAAGAAGATAGTGACTGTACCTGCAGTGGTAGAAGTAGATCAACATTGGTGGCATTTTTGGAAAGGACATTGTGATACCTAGTAGTTGTTTGATGTAAATTTGATTTCGCTATGTGGAGTATATCAAAATATGAAAATAAAATAATAATGTGCATACATAATATAAATTACCTTGTAACTCGAAAATGGTTGATATTCACCCCTCCCACCTCCTGCCAAAGTCTAGGTGAGATCTATCACCCAGCTCATTTTGGCAGACGTTATGCGAAACACCCTGTATATTTTGTCCATGCTTATACTCTGTTTCTTTAAAAAAGGGCATTGCGTGCTCAGTTTTGTAGTAGACAGTGTAAGGGCGGGGATGCATCCCTAAACAAAATAAAAGTACGAGACATTCGTGAATTTCAGAGATGGATCCCTCATTTTTAGGTGAGTATAATTACTTCAGAATTTTAGATGCAGCACCAATTAAAATAGTCCTTTACAATAAGATTAGGCATCTCGTAGCGTAGCAGTTTTGCCCGAGAATTAGGTAGAATTTCTACTCAAATATTACCCGAGGGCGGGATGGGAATGTGAGGACTTTCTGGAGAAATTTGCATCACTCGCAGGGCTTTTGTGGCAATTTTCTGAGAATTGTAAATGAGCAGCCAGCTCGTCTTTTCTAATTATTCCAAATTGTGATATACTCAGCGATCCGAACGGTAGAGCTCCATCGTAATTAAATTTATGCGCCAAGGAACTCCCATTTGAAACTTTATCGGGATCGAGTAATGGAGAGCTTTAGAGGTTGTATAACTGTTTTTTATGTTAAATAGCTTTTCCCTCGACAGACTTGAGTACCTTGAGTGAATAAGTGAAATATTCCGCTGAGAAAATGTAACTTCTGTGTTACAAGGCAGCTCAGGTTTTTGAAGGAAATTATGAACATAAAAGTGATCACGTAGATAATCTGTGTGCCAATTTTCCAACCGAAATAATTTGTTTTTTAATACCAACGTCACATTTTCTGATAGTTAGATAGAAGTTAAATATTATAAAAGTTATTTTTTTATAAACAGCTAAATTGGCAAGACATTTATTAAAATTTATAAACTGAGAGCACAGACAAGTAATACAGATGCCCAGTCGGATAGGCAAGAAAAATGCAGTTGCCGAATTGCCGCAGCTGAAATTGTTTAAACAATATAACTCTTCACCCTTAATCCAATTGCTCAAATTATGCGTACTTTACAGGATAGTTAGAAGGACATCCAAATAGAGGTATCCACAAAAGTTGGAATTTTTCGTAATTTAGACCTTTTTGGTAACTAATTTTTCTGGGCTATAACTCTAATCTTGCATTCATATTTATTATATGATTTCAATCATACTGCTATTTCCAATCATGTGGGCTGATATTCTCGTAATTTTTTTTCGATTAAATGCGATACCACGCGTATTAGCTTTAAAAATATGAAACCCAACAAATTCATTCAATGAAATTCAATTCAAATAGGCATACGCCACAAATCACCCAAAAGGAAAACTGAATAGCAAAATACAAAATTACAAAATCTGCTTGGATACATCAATTAATTATCACAGCATACAAAATTCTTAAATATTGCTTACAAAATCAACCCGTCTCCGTCATCAAGCAAAATTCTATGAATTTCCCTCCGAGTTTTCGCTCTCATTCCTAGAATCTCTCGACATCTTGGAACCCCACCCCACAATGGATGATGTCATTGAAACATTGAGATTCCCCCACCTTCGTTTAGCTAGGTGCCGACAAAATGTTCTTTCTAAATTTGAATTTTTACAACATTTTCATTTTCAAATTTTGTACAGATACTTCCGAGCCGAGTATTTGCTTTTTAAATACATATGCAAATATATGATTGAGAAAGCGCGGATTTGTTTTTAGTTGCTGTTGGCTTTTGTTGCGAAGACATTAAGGGAACACTCAGAACGTCACTTAGTGTTTATGTGTGCATATGTAAGTGTCTGCCGACATATTTTTGCATTTCTGTGACAAATTGAATACACAACTTACATTTCGCTTCTGCCCCATCAAAAATTACTATATGCTGTTTTTTGCAAAAGAACAAGAACAATGCTAAAATTCCGAAAATATTATTTAAAAAAAAAGTGTTTCAAACAAAACATGTAGGTTGTTTATCCTCTACAAAAAAAAGGTCCTTGTGATGTTTGTCGTAAGTTCAGTTGTCTTCGATATTTTGAAAATAACCAGTTTCCAATATGGCGGCTGAAAAAATACACGCCTCCACCGCAGTAGAATTTTGTATATGGAACTGCACATGATTCACCCGACAAATTGTTTTCATTGACAGATATATATTTCTAGTTTCACTGCAGTTAGGAGCATAGGGCTTCCACAAACCCTCTCCTCTTCGAGGCTCTGCTTCCGTTTTTTTACCCTAAGGTCACAATTCGATGTCAATTTCGGAGTAGACTTTTGTTTCAACTTTCATGCTCACTCCCAAATAAGTATGTCACACTCGCACCCAACGTAAGGTGAGAACACATAATCACAAGTTAGGTTCTATTCCTATTCGGACGCCGAATTTTCGAAAGCTTTCGGAATTAAAAGAAATTCCTATTCGAAAAGAGATGGTGCTTTCAAAAAGATCGGAATAAAATCGATGTAAAGCAGACAAATATGATCAATTTCGTACGTATGATAGCTCCTTATTGCAAAACTTAACCCACGGAATTTGCAGAGGGGATTCCTGAAGGCCATGCCAGGTCGTCTTTTCGCGAACCAAACAAAGCACTACAAATGATTAAGGGCAAGTTTTGTAACAATATTTTTCGGTACGGGATTTATATCTGAAAATTTATCAATTTCTGCGGAGCTTTTATAAAAAGTACTCCATCAAAATTTATAAAATGGGACAGAATTCTGCAAATTTTCATAGTTTCATTAATAACGGTCAACGTTGATAAAACGCGCACATTATGAATCTGCTTTATTTGAAGTCACCGGGCGCTCTGGAATAATACAAGCACTAATTGAAAATTCTTGTTAATACAATTTCAGATTCCATCACCGAACGAAACTAATGCACCATAAAATTTGTTGAACGTTAGCATAAATAGCTGTCCTAAAATGTTTTCTCTCGTAAAATAAAACAGTTTCAAAACAGAACTCCCTATTCCACAACACAGTCCATGCTATCGTCGGAGCCCCAAAATTAATATACCATGAATTCCCTGTCATTTGACAAAGCTTATAAAATTGCAATCAGCCACAAACAACGCTCGCATAAGCGCCAAATAACTCGTAAAAGGCGCAAAATTAAATTCATTTACGGGCGCGGGCAACAACTGAATTTTTGCTGTTGTGGCCAAACAAAATTTCTATTCCGACCTGTTATCGTGTTTAGAATTCACATTTCCATCAAGGACCAGGGCGCACTTGAGGACCGCGAAACAAATGGCACATGAATTTTAATAAACATACCGGCACGCCACTGTCGCTTTAACATTGCGCTACTTCGTACCCGCATATGTCGATGCTGTAATCTGCATAAAACAGCAATTGCTACATGTTCGAGTTTGGGAAGATTTAATTAAAAAATTACCCGGGGGCACGTAATTTGGACAACATTCAGCGGCTGTATTTTGTAATGTTCTGCATAAAACGCGGTGTTACATTACAGAGTTATGGCTGATAAGATATGTATGCCCTGAAAAATAAAAAATACACATATTAATAAAGGGTCTTTCAATAAGGACGCTCGACTTATAAATGTGCATGAAACAAGTTGTGTGTGAGATATCCACTACATTTTTATTTTATTTGAAAGAATAATATATGGCATTAAGTATAACGTTAAATGTCAGCCGGGGCTTTGCTTGGTATCTTACCCTCGGAGCCCAACAGCACTCCAGAAGTATTTTTAATGACATCAGAAAGAGTCCGTCGGAAAAGAAGTCTGTGAGTGCGATCAGAAAAATAAGATTGGATCCGGTTGACCAAACAACAAGGGAATCTCAACACAGACAGCTTCTGAACCCTAATTTTGACAATGTTCACCAAGGTAAGCTACTCTTCAAACATCAAAGCATCTTTAAAGGTCCCCGCACATTTTGTTCGAGAAGTGGCCTTCGGTTAAATTGGCTGAAATTTACATATGTTGCATTGTTTTAATACCTTTTCCGCCATCCCTCTTTCTCAAAAAGAAATTATACTGTGAACTCCTAGCTTTATTTCATTTTACTAAAAACCGTTATGAATTAAATATTCATAGATTTACTCAGTTATACTACTCTCCAAGGCACTTAATCCAAGGCAAGAGCAAGTTAATCCTCCCACAATACATGATAGCAATGGCTATGTGTATCATATGTGTTTGGGGTCGCTGAAACTGAATCCGATGTCAGCTCAACCCCATCAAGTCAGGTTTTTGACATAACCTCAAAAAACCTCAGCAAAAATCGATAGAAAAATAAAAATTTTCCAATCTGGCGATCACACCATGTCTTTTATATGTTTTCAGGGTCGCTGAAACCTGACGTGATGGGGTTAAATCGACATCGGATTCAGTTTCAGCGACCCCAAAAACATATGAAACACATAGTCCGATCCTCGGGCCCGAAATTTTTTTTTTGTGGTTGTGTAATTATTGCGATATATCAATTTTTTTTTCTCAATTTCGACCTTCCTTCATTTTTCGGTTAAACATTGTGTTTTCTTTTTTTCAAATGTTTTTTTAATTTCGTTTTTCCCATGTTTTTGGATATTTTTCTGTACTATCATTAATTTTTTATTTAATTTCACACCCCCACAGTTAATCACCCCTCTCCTGTTTGTCCCAGACGGGAGGTGGTGGTCTCATTAAATTGAGCATCTAATACATACACAACACCTGCATACATATGTACATCGCTTTCACCTATTCTTAACACTCCCCGTTTATGTAAATCAATATTTTCCAAATCAAATCTACTCGATTCACCGATCTGAGTGAGTTTTGACTGGTCCTCTTTCTTCCCTGGCTGATAGCTACACACTTGCGGAAGTGAAACAATCGCAAAATTAAATTATTTATTTACGAATGCAGGGCAGGATGAAACAATGTTTGCCGGGCCCTGCTAGTATTGGACAATCGATCGTTTGGAAATTTGTCTTGCTCGATAGCTGACGAAAATAAAATTAAAGCGAAATTTATATCTGACGCCCTTCTATTCCTGTGCCGCCCTATATCGTTTTTTCCTCTGAATACTTTCCGACCTGTCGATTTAAATTATTTTGGACTATGTGTTGAGTGATCATATTTACAATCTTTAATGACAAGATGGTTTCTAATTTTGGTGTCTAATGTAACAGGGGGCATCTGTTTGTTTAAATTTTTTTATTAAGTGTTTATTTATTTATGTATGACAAATTCATTAGCAATATGATTACTATACGATAAAGTCACCAATTGAAATTTGCATCGAAAAATATAAGCTTTAACGAAGACCCTTTATCTGGCCTTTCGAAAGATTAAAATCAATATTAGGGAAACGAAAATTAGAGGACCGTGACATCGAAGCTATAGGCTCATTGTAGTCATAATTAGTGCGGTGATGTGTTAACTGGAAGAAGTCGTGATTCCTCAAAGACCGCGCTGGGATGGAAATATTAAGTAGAGCCAAAAGTCCAGGAGAATTAATAACACCATTCAGACAATCAAGAACCAAGACAGTTCTGGAATTTGTTCGTCTACTCTCCAAAGTACTCAGCGAGAATAGCTTGAGTCTGTCAGAATATGGAGGTGATATGAGATTATGTATATTCCCAAAGTAGACCACGGAGGGCGAAACGCATAAATCTACGTTGGACAGCCTCAATTCTATTAATGTCCTTTTCGTAGAAAGGAGACCAAACGGGGCTAGTGTATTCAAGTATATGTATGTGGGATGGAATTTGATGTGCGATAGGATGGTTCTTCTTAATTTCCCCACAATTGTTGATTGCTGTAGTCCTGAATCTGGAAGCTTCTGGACTATTCAATATAAAAATGAAAGAAAACTCACTACTTTAGAATTACACATTATTGTCCGACCTTGTCTCAATGGCTATTTATTGTGAACTGACTTTTTCTATTTTAAATTCTATTTTCTCCTCTCAAACCTACTCGTATCAAAAATTTACAATCAAAATCTTACTCTCTCTCTCGTTAGTTTACAGTGAATTTCGAGTATAATTTTACAGTAGCCATAGCGACCTTCTATGAATCCTAAAGCAAACATGTTCACACAATTAAACTTTATTTGAATTTACTATTGGTGTGTGGCCGAGGTGTCTCACGTTACTTTTGCGCATATTCGTTAATACATGAAATTCACAATTATAATTTTGAGATAGACATCTTATCTCTGCCAGGTTCTAGAGTAATTTAGAATAGGTGCGTTCGACTTGCCACTGCGTCAGTGAGCCGGCTCACTTTGAAATCAGCTGTCAAATTGACTTGCTCAGTTTCGGCTCAGTGAGCATGGCTGTGCAAGAAAAACGCTTTGAAGTGATTTGATATTTCAATTGTCTTCTCAAAATGGTTAAAGGGGTTGATTCTGAACAGCGAATCTGATACAGATCCTTCAGATTAGAATTACTGTACTCATTTCATGTCATGTCAAAATCTATCAATCCATCATGTATAAATGTCAGAGGAACTGAGCTGAGCCAACTGAGAATAGAATTTGCAGGCTCAGATGACTCACTTCTGGCTCAGAAAACACTAGCGACACCATCCGGAAAATAGGGATATTAGGAGTGAGAAAAACACTGCAACACTGCAAACAATGCAACTGAGCAAACTGAGCCGGCTCACTGAGGCAGTGGCAAGTCGAACGCACCTATTGTCCGCCACATGTATAACGAATGAGCGTATAGTAGTCGAGAGATGTATGGATCGTCAAACTTCTTAGACCACCTTTTTACAAACCCCAAGGTTGCATTAGCCTTGTTGATTATGGCATTTACATAGGAATATGTGGTCTTCAAAAGAAAAACGCGAACTTTATCAAGTCATGTGAGGGGATGCCCATCGATCTTGAAATTGTAAAGCAGAGGGTTTTTTTCCGTGAAAAGGACATACAAGTACACTTATTAATGTTGAGGGGAAGAAGGTTAATAGAACACTATTTATGAAAGGCGTCTAGATCCGAGTTTAAAGTTTCACAGTCATGATCGTTAGATATCAAGCGAACAATTTACGTGTCGTCAGCATAGCAAAGAATTCTCGAGTGGGTTGGAATAAAGGATACTTCATTGATGTATATTGTGAACAACAGTGGATCAAAATGACTACCTTGTGGTACTCCTGATGTGTTCTCAAGATAATCCGGAAAGGAGTCCACGAAAATGGACACATTGAGTACGCTCAGACAAATACGAGAACATTCAATCAACAAAACGATTTGGGAAGCCGAGAACAGACAATTTATGAATAAGAATATTGTGACTTATCCTGTCGAAAGCCTTGCTGAAGTCAGTGAAAATACGATCCACTTGGTTGGCAGAAATGCAATAATTCGAGAACTCCAAAAGGTTAGCAGTGGTTGACTTTCCCTTAATGAACCCATGTTGAAAGGGCATTAGAAATGCAGTGGAAATAAAGTACATCACAGACGAGGGCTTTGAAAGTTTAGCTACACATCTCAAGTTGGCAACAGGACGATAATTTAAGATGTCACTCTTATTACCTTTCTTATGCAAGGGAGTGATTATCGAACGCTTCCAAGCCATAGGAAAGACACCAGTACGAAGAGATAAGTTAGTAATCACCCCCTTCCAATCATTCAACAAACTCTTAACTTTTGCTGTAGGATTACAAGTATTACGTACAAACTTTCATGAAAGGTAACGTTGGTTATGGCATTCAAATCATTACTGGCTGACAAAAACTGTCAGAAACCATGGCAGAATGGCGCAATAAAATCCTCTTGCATTGCTCACGTGGGAGATGAACTGGGTTTGACTCCCTAAATTCAACTGGAATCCCTTCGGACCCTTTTTCATTTCACATTTTTTCCCTGCAACCCTTTGCAAACATTTCGCTTTAGATCCTTTATGTGCCTCTCTATCAAGAAGCGCTAAAAATGGTTCAGTCGGAGCCATAGAAAAGGCAAAAATCAAAAACTCCCAGGATGACGGAAAAGCCTATTCTCGCCGCGCCGGATCTCTGCGGATTCTATAGATGAAATGTTGCGTTGCCACTGGATAATTGGGAATGGAAATTTTCACGTAGAGATGGGCGAGAGTAGCTTTCCGCTTTTGTTTCGACATTTTTTCCCCCCATACTTTCGTTTTTATTTTCGCACTGCACAAAAAAGTATCAGTCGAATTTTTAGAGTTTTTTTCGAGCATTTAATTTTTATTTCCATGCAAATCTTCTCTGATGCTCGTTGCGGCCTTTCCCTCCACCGTGCGATCCTTTGACAGCCATTCATTCTAAATTCGCGTCCTGCATGAATTGCTCTCGGCAAAGTTTCCTTCTGCAATGATCTGGGAGACCATTTGTGCTGCCAGAGTTTTGGTGGTTTTGTGCATGTTTTTATTAAAGTCGGAATAAAATTTCAGTTAATGAATATGTTTGGATAAAAAATATTTGCTTTTCCCTGTATGGTTATTTGACGTTGTTTTAAATCAAAATAATTGAATGCCCGAAATAAAATATGCAATTTTAAAAATGGCATTTATTAAAACCTTGATGCTAACGATCTTCAAATGTGAATTGCCACAGTATCTGTACATATATCTTTATTTATATATATATATCTTTCACTGAATTCGTTGAAACAATAGTCAATAACATATGATGATATGGAAATATTCATTTTGGTGATATTCATATAATTTTTTATTAGGACCCGTTGCATTGTATATTCACATAAATTTGCTGATTTTGTTTAAAATTAAACGAAGAGAAGACATCGATGAAACTTATGCTTCACGATAGATTTGAAATATGCGAATGTCTCCCAAATCGCTTATCCATACAAAAGTTTAAAACGACTTGATATTAACGTCATATTTATTTTATTTGCAACTCCATTAAAGAGCACAACTTATTTTTTGCTGGAGTCAATCCTTTGGATGAAAGATGAAAATTGGATTGTTAATTCACAATTTTTTTTTGAAGTTTTCGTAGCTTTCATAGTATGTACTAGGGGAATTTGTGTACCAACCAATGGAAGACTCATAGTGTGTATGTGCTTTCAAACAAGACGTTCAGGAAGCCCGCACAAAATCAATGAAAATTGGTCCGAATCGATTTGGCAGAAAATTCAGTACGGTATAGTTCTCGGCTTTCGGATCTTATGATTAGTTTTAGGTATACCTACAGAGGGGTGAAGTATGAGAGATTTGCTATAGGCCTAGACAAGCCCCAAGAAGTTTCTAGACGATTAACTCGGAAACAGAGGCATCTAAAAGAAATCTATGAACACAAGAGTCTCAGATAGTTACCGAGACATGTCAATGCAACCATGATAATGACCTTAATGGGTCATATCAAGGTAAGACTAATTTTTTTATTTGAACCAATTTTTTTTCACCTTGCAATGTCAAAGCGAATTTGGGAATCCAAACTATATATATATTCATATATTCTTGGTAGACCGAAAACATAGGCCTTCATAAGTTGTTTCATGGTGTAGGTGTCCATTGTTCTGCACAGTTCTTTTGATGATAGTCGCATTGTTCACATCATGGCTTTCAGAAATCTTGTTCCTTGTTACGTATGTGATAGGCGTTTTGTTCACCCTTAGATGTATCTCCGAATACAAGTATATCTACAAATTGTAATCAATCAATTGTTCAAAAAAAAAACATCTACATTCCAGAAGATGTAATATCATATGTTGATCATTTAGATGAGCGAGAATACTTATCCACTACTTAATTTTTTGCATTTTGTCAAAAGGCCGTATATAATTCGAGGACCTCTGTTACAAACTTTTTCAGGAAGTCTCGGCACTATCGCTAACAATTCTACTAGAATTACTGCTGGGATTGGAATCTAAACTATTTTCCTCTATTACAAAGCTTCAATTTCAAGAACTAGTTTCATACTGTGACAGAGTACTCAGTGGCGTAGCGTGGGTGTCAGCCGCCCGGGCGGAAAAAAATTTTGCCGCCCTCTTATTTAGGTACTTCAATTTAAAAGACTATAATATACAGTAATTCTAAAGAACTTTTCAGCAAGAACAGGCATCATTATTGTGTATTGTACAGGTTACAAATAAAAAAGTCATATATGTATATATATATACTATATATTATAGAACACTTATGATTATACCTTGACGATCATCAAGATTAAGTTATTAGCGAATTAGATATAAAACGCAAATCGACTTCCAATTAGAACTAGGACGATACTGTTAATATTTATATTTTTACTGTCTTAAGCTAAAACTTTATTCGTGTACTTTTTTTAAGAGCAAAGTCTTTTATTGCACTTTCAATGTCTATAGCATCACACACTTCTTGCTCAATAGACAAGATAGTCAGATTGGTTAGCCATAACGTACTCATTGTTGATCTTAAATAATTTTTGATCAGTTGCAATTTTGACAAACTTCCCTCACAGCTGGCATTGCTTATGGTAGTTGTGAAGAATATTCAGAGCATTATTATAATATTGGGCAGAGCATCTTCCAGCTTAGATTTCACAATAAATTTTAATAATTCAAGTGAGTCCGCTTTTGGCAGCAATGAAAGTTCGCAGTCGAAGTCCTGTTCGTCAATTTTGGCAGATGCGTAGTCTAGATTACAATTTGTGTCATCCGAATTTAGTAATATAGCCGGCGTTAGATAAGCAAACTTGTCCGCCAAATTCTGTAGTTTTTTTCTCATTTATGTATTGTCATTAGTCCTATAAATAATTTTGTGAAAACCCTTAAAAATGTCTTAAAAATATTTAAAACACCAACAGGTCAGACTTAGATTCGGATTCGACCCGAAAGTTAAATGCAGAATATTTATTTGCATATAATCCTGTGTCTACTTATAAACTATTTGTATTGTACACATGTCTTTGCATATCATAGGGCGCCCAAGTTGGGCCAGCTTTTTTGTCTACTGCATGGTTGGATCGATTTTTTTTACGGAAAAATGTTCCTTAATATGTCTAGAATCATGTCCTAAAATTTTACGAAAAAATAAATATGGCTTTCGAGTTATAGTGCTACATATTTTGAGAGAAAAAACGGTGGCGGCGCAGCTGACGCCCGAGCACGCTGTTTGGGACGCCGCCGGAAGAAATTCAATTCAGTTATATTTTACGTGGCCACTTGAACGTATCGATAGTTTTTCTCTAGAAATTTCGAGAAAATGCCAAAAACTCAAAAGAATGTTACATCAAAAACTCCAAAAAGAAAATTCCGTGGAAACCGGCACACGGCACTTTCAGCCGGTGAAGTCGATCTAAAATAAAACGCATTTTTCTCGACTTCATTTTTTCAATCGAAATTCCACGATATCTCTTGAACCGCTCCACCGATTTCAATAAACCTTGGTTCATTTTGTTCAGAATTCAATTGTGCACAAATCTAATTAGGATATAAGGCAAAAACCAAGTAGGTTTTTTTTACAGCACTTTATGTAAAAAAATTTTCGGAAAATTCTCTATTTTCGAATTCAAATGGCTGCCATTTTTATCTAATCAACCGATTGGTTAGATCCTAGTTAGACCTATAGATTTTTATGTCAAATTTAAGTGGTTTTTTGATTTTTCTGTTTCAAATGATTTGTCGAGCCGCAATCACGGAATTACGGAAAAAGGCCGAATTTTTTTGGCGCCCTCTGGCGGCAACGGGTGATCGAAAAATGAAAAAATAAAAAAACAATTTCTAGTTTTCGTTAAATACTTCCAAATAAAAAAAGATTCAAGGTCATATGTTGTTTTGTTTTCTTGTAAAAAAATCCCAAACTTTTGCTTTTTTTAATTCAGTTAGGAGAAGGTCACCTTAAGGGGTTAAAGAAAGGGATTTCCCGATTTCCCGATCGGTCCGAAACAAAAATATGAGATGGTTCAAATATTTACAAGATATTATTATTATTTTTTTGTGAAATTTTGCCGCCCCCTAAAGTGCCGCCCCCTAAAGTGCCGCCCACCCCCCTTCCCCCGCCCCCACTACGCTACGCCACTGAGAGTACTTTGCCAAAGAGGTTACAGATATGAAAAATAATTGCTACATTTTTTATGCAAGTTATGTCAAGGTCTTTCAGATGATTTTCTCTCTCTTATGTTTCAATATCCTAATAGGCAAATGGCGACTTTAGTGGTTACTACTTGTTAGACAATCCCTCATGCAACACTTCGTATCCATATTAATATTATTTGATGAAATTTGTTTTTAATTGTCATTATGATCAGACATTTTGACTTAAACTGGCCGCCATTTTGCTGTTTTAAAATGATATATAGCTCATAACACCCGGGGGATTAATTCGATTCTAACGATCCCTCATTTATTCAAATCGGTTAATCCAGTGGAGCTCTAAGCCGTAACATTCGAAAACATACATACGTTCTGATAAACACATACCATTTCCGTCCAGTGGCGTTTCAGTTAAAACGTAACAGAGAAACAGACAGAAAAGTTGAAACATTTAAACAAATTGTATGGGGGGGAGACAGGCAAACGTTTTCAAACTACAGGGTGATTTAAAAATTCGGTATGCACATTATTGTTTTATGTTTATCTTTTTATCTAATCAACGACCGTCATCAAACTTACGCTAAAGTACAACTATCTCAATATGCTTTTGAAAACCTCGAAATTCATGTAATTAACACATCTTTTTTTATTTTTATTAGATTGCCCATCTTGTTGCTTTTTCCAAGGTTTCCTAAGTATAAATTTATATATCCGTGTGCTACCTGGACATGTTAAGTCTCTTTGGAAATGCAAGAAGATGGAGGATTTAATAAAAATAGAAAATGGGCGTACCGTTCGATATTTTCAACTTTGCGGGTAGATTTCGAATAAAATTATGCACCTAGTAAGAGGGCTTTTTTCGATCCAATTTCCTACCTGTTTTTGTTAAACACATTTGTTTTTCCAATTTGTCTCTGTTTTACAATTTTCATTTAAAAAATTATTCGATAGCCAGACAGGATGTGTAATAAATATTATATTAATATTTTGGTTTGGGATGGAATTTATTGCCCTAGGGCGGTAGGGGGTCAAATTTACCCTTCCGAGTTTCCCCTTCTAATATTCTCTGAGCCCCTGTTTCCCCTTATCCTTTTTTCCGAGTGGTTAAATTTGCCACGGTCATTTTTCAGCCTGAAATGTGCATTTTACAAAATATTTCATAGACTGAAATACAACAGGGAAAAATGACCGCGGGAAATTGAATATAGAGAAGAAGGAGCTTCGCAAAAAGCCCCATAACCTTGAAAAAAAAAAAATAGTTACAAAAACTGTTATGAATTCTTTAATATACCTTAATTTTAATGTGGTTGAAATATTTACCAAAGATAAAAGCTGTATGAAAGTCTAAAGGTCTCACATTTTAATTTACGCCTACTCTTGATAAAAAACGTTTTATGATATAAATTCAAATAAATCCTAACTGCATATGGCTTGGAGTTTTGTTATTTTAAAAATTACACATTACCTCTACACTACAACATTAGGGGCACCAATCTTTGAAAACATAACATATTTGGCATAAGCAGTTCTTTCTGCTTGAATTTCATGAAGTTTAGAATTTTTAGGATGGCATTAATTGTCACTTAGAATTTCAATTTTGGTGACATTTTCGACCCTGTTTTACCTCATGTCGGCCTACTGTATGACGGGAAATCCACTGATTTGTATCTGTTCACGGGCTGATGATTAACAACACACCCAATTTATGTGGACTGCATCCGCAGCCCACTGACGTCCCCGCCATAAATATTTGCATGCCAAAAGGCTGCGTATTTCGGCCAATATTGTTAATCATACGGCGCGGGCAGGAATAATTTTTTGTTGTCTGTCAGTCAATACGCCCGCCACCGCCACCACCGCCTAGCCGAGCGCATTTAACCCAAGCAGCGAATTTATTTTAATTTTGCAATTTATGAGGAGCAGTGCGGGTGCATTGTTGGCGCACTGTCGGACCGATGCTGGTCGGAGTTGTACCGACACGGAGTCCGCAAACAATATGGACTCGGTATGGAACACTGGAAGCACCTCATCGGACACACTGTTCTGTGTTGAGCAAATGCTATTGTAGCCACCGGGCGATTATGGCGGCTGGAGCTGCACCAGAAGTTGCTAATGCGGGTGACAACTCCTGGCCGGGTCCAGTGTTTGCGGACGCAATTAAAACGTTTGCTAATATCCCGACGAACTATTTTGATTATCCATAAACAAATTCTCAATGGTTGGCAGACACTATACCGGGGCCGTTTGACTGCTGTTGGCCTCGACATGACTCCGGTTAGTTAAACTTTGTTGTCCTTGTTCACTCGAGTGTTGTTGGCTTTTGTTCAAAATGGGATTTGTGTTTTAACAACTCAATGGCACTTAGGGGCTCCGGGTGATACACCCTGAGTTATGCGGGCACCTCGGCTGCAGTAAATTGTCTAATTCCTCGAGGAAAGGCAAACAGTTTCCGCCGCACGGCAAGGACAGGCGAAGAAATCCAATTAGGACTGTGTGCGATGCGGGGAGTGTTGGCTAAATTGTTTTCGTGATGTTTTGTCGGCGGAAGAGTTTTGTTTATTTGATTGCCACTATTTCACGCGAAACATCCTGTTTGCATCGAGAGCGGGGAAAGGATTAAATATTTGGGCTTCATGAAAATTTATTCAAGTGATTTCAATTTACCAGGGAAGGCGGGGTGGCAAGGACGCTTTTAGAGGTGGGCAAGTAAAATAAAAGTCATACCATACAAGAACATCGTGCAGGAAGTGGATTTGAAGGTGTTTACTGCTACTGTTTATGTATAGGTACTATAATACAAAGCTACTTGATCTTTTTTTGAATAAGTGGGTTAAAATGACAAGGTTTAAAACAAAATATCGTTTAAGAGCTTAGCGTGCACGGTCTAGTAAAACATTTGTTTCTGGGAATTATTTTATGTATTGATTTTGCACAAAAAATAATAAGTGAAATGTTTTTACACATTTTATTATTCATCTTTACTTACATATAATACATACAACGTCTGTCTGTTCAGTGTTCGATTATAATTCAAGAATGACTGAACTGATTTAGATCAATATTTGTATCATACAGTTTTTACCGGCTCAAGTTTTAACCTACTTTTTTGATTGTCAAATTTTATTTTTGAGTGTCTTCTAGGTCTTTATTAATAATATATTGTTAAGAACTAATGACCTCAAGATGACCGAATGTTTCGTCCGAAGTGAAGTTGCTAGATTAGAACAATTGATTCCGCGATGGAATCCCCAAAATGCCAAAGCGGACTACTGATTCCCCAAATGGATCATCAAAAGAGAACCTGGTTCCAAAATGGAAACACCACACCGTTTTAAGCAAATTCAGTAAGTTGCAAAAGTCACAAGAGTATGTGAATTGTTCAACTGCATATGGCGAAGAAAAAAATCAACATTTAAATTTGTGCACATTTTTGTAAGCCATTTAAGAAACCCGTTATATTGATAACCCACTCGATAGGTTTTGAGGGAAAAGAAATTATTGAAGACATATAATATGGCGCCAAAAATCGGCCACTTTAATTTTTATAATTTTGATATATCCAATGTCACTCTCGCAATTAAGACGTATCTAACGACACATCAGAAGTTAAAACCCATTAAGCCGTTTAGGCTACAGAGCGTGACAAAGAAATATACAGACATACATACATACATTCGAAAAACATGACTCTCCTTCTTGTGCAGTCGGGTAAAAACAACTGAACCACCTAAAATTTGAAATTCTACTAATGCAATATAATGCATCGGCATGTCCGCTTTTCTTTTGTAGATTTCATTCGGGTAAAGCATGCAACCCAGAGGTTACCTAAGAAAATCTAAGTATGAAAACGAAAGTACGTTGTAAGGGGCACCACGCAAGGAGGCATTCTTTCACCGCTTCTGTGAATCATAGTCCTAACCAGTCTTCTCAAGGATTTTGACTGCTCCAGGCAATTCACCGTTTCTTATGCCGATGACTTTCGTAGCCAATAACAATGGTCTGAATATTCTGTAACCAAAAACAACGGTTTGTGCATAAAGTAAGAATGCTCGCCCAGTTCACCGTGGATTAAAGGTCGCCAAACTACCAGGGGGAGCCACCAAAAAGGTGAAATTTGTCGGTCACTGATTATTTTAAACCAAAAGTCGTAAAGTGGTAGAAAGGGAATAAACTACTCTGCACGATTTTTGGCTAGGCAATACTCAGGCACATTCACGCAAAATATTCTCACAAAATTTCTTTAATGCTCGATTTCTAATTCTGAGTCCAAATAATTTACACAGAAACCAGATGGCTACCTCCGACCATCAGTATTGCAGAATTTATATACCATCAAGTCCCGAAGTTTTGTAGTTTTCAAAAGAGGATAATCGAATCGATAAATCTCTCCTGCGTGACCACCCTAGACTAGGTGCTACATATGTTACCTGTCATGCCTAGCGATATTCCACTAGTGTTCCTCAGCCTGGGTTGCGTCTGAATGGGCGTTTTACCTACCGCGGAAATGTGTTTCGAATAAAATTTCGAATACTTCCTGTCTGGAGTACGTGTAGCTGCCATCAGACTTTCGTATGGAGATCAGCTTAGCTGCGGTATATGGAGCCTTGATGTCTCCTTCATCCCTTCTATAGTTCTTCGCAGTATTTTCTATAAGACTCGAGTTTAGAAAACCTATTTTTTTCTTATAATCTTGCTGCAAAGTGCGATAGAGTTGCCCGTCATCATCTTTTTGAGCTTTTAAGGCTCTCCCCTCCCCCTTTCCGTAGATCTTCCATCAGACGATTGTAAGTCTTGTTCGGGTGGTGTTGTGAAGTTGATTTAGAGTTCTAAATTTTAAAATGTCCAAAATACAAAACGGACCGTCCAATTACAGAAGAAGTTTATGGTGCGCGCACTACATGAATGTTCGTGATTCCTACGAATTCCGATACAAACTATAAAATTCAATTTGTGATTTTTAGTGAGTTCACCTCCTTTGGCCGCGATGTGCATCGACGCGTCGAGATAGCCTTGTACCAGAGCGATCTGTACTTTGGCTCACAATCGATAGCCTCCTTTAGTTGAGCGGGCAAGGGCGAGCTACGACCGTACAAGGAGTGCAAGGCAAATACTTGGCGGATACCGGGGAATTATGTATTCCTTGAATTCTTCCCACTGGAGCTAAAGCAAACAACTTATGCAAGTGGAATAAGTCGAGATTGAGTTCCTTTCATGCCGAGCGTCCCGCACCGAAAACGATTCCTCCATTTGCAAGTTCAGCGAGGCAAGCAGTCAAGGATTCGTCTTGGAGATGTGCTCACCGTATGCGCTACGACCAGGATTCTTGGGCTTGGCAGCTAGCAAACACGTCCGCCTCGTCTGCCGCGCTGCTGCTGGTCGTTTTCCTCCGGTAAAGTGGCATACGAAATTATGTTGACAAGGAGCTGCAATGATACTGAAATGGATCAAGTGCAGCATCTCTGCCGGCACAGCAGCCGGGACCACTCTCAGCTGGTGGATTTAATGGGTTAAATGGGATATGAGAGCAAAACGGAGGAAGGACGCAGCAGGGATATTCCGACGCTTAAATATTTCGTGTTCCTTCAGATTACGAGCGCTTATGCTGGCGCAAGGTGCTGCGGAACGATCTTAAAAATTGCTTTCGGGTGTTAATTCAATGCCATTGGATGATAGTCCTCCATGACTACTCCGAGGATGTGGAGTAATATAAGAACATTTCGTACTAAATTACACGTCAAGAGCACTTTATTTAAGGCGATACGGTTGCATAGATGAGTTTTCGAGCACCGAAATGTCTTCCTGGTGCTGCTGTGTTTCGGAAGCCTAATTGATGAAAGGAAGTAGTTCAGCGTAATGTGGACACTTAGAACGTTCTTCAGAAGTAATTTGAAGTAGGTAGGTACTCACCGGACTCAGGTGCGCATTTATATTTCGGAAAGTTTGGGCAGAAGTACTTTCATTTAGCAAGAAACTGGATCGATTGAATAGCGGTTATATCATCCCTAAGAAGACAGGAGTTTAATTAAATCTCTAAGGTTATAAGACCCCTCCCTGAAACGATCGTATAACAAGCAACAACGGTTGTGCCTGATTTATAACCTACGACTACATGAAACGGAGCATACATACATATGTACTATACAAAGCTAAGCAAAGGTACTTTATTGCATATGCAGAATGATAGTGTATGGCATTGATTACGGACTGTGCATGATGATTGCGTGATTGCAAAAATTATCGATATTTTTATGTTTATGCATGCGTAACTGTCCTGTGTGTGTGCGGCGTTGCTCATGTACAATACTCATTATGTGAAAAGTTCTTGACGTCACACCATGTAGACATGGAAATGGCAAAGGAAATTCTGGATAGAGTTTTTGAGCTGTCTCTACAAAGCCTTGCCTGTCCTTCGGAAGATGAAAAGCAAGGAGTATAAGGGCAGGAAATTCAAATCGAATGCCTTTAGTTATCTCTGTATGCGGGTTTATTCGGGTACTCACTCATAAGCGGTGCCCCTTAATTGGTTAGCGCATCGACGGAAAATTACTGAAAAAATTCGCGCTCGTCCCGTTTGTGAGATATTTAATAAAGTATTTAGTACTTTTGCAGTACAACATCGATGTTAAAAGTACGATGAAAATCGGACATCGATACTTAGCTACAGATGTTAACATTTATGGTGACATTTCGTAACATCGATCATTCCTAATTTCAGCGAAAATTTAAGCAATTTCATTGCGCCAAAAAGGAC
The DNA here is from genome assembly GCA_947538895.1 of Neoitamus cyanurus. NCBI lineage: Eukaryota > Metazoa > Arthropoda > Insecta > Diptera > Asilidae > Neoitamus > Neoitamus cyanurus. Next base: position 14,685,816 of record OX384547.1, read on the forward strand.
CACATTTTCTTTATTTATTCGAGAAACTCGGACATGGACAGGCGATTCCGAAGTTTGCCAAGAAGCCCGTGTACCCGTGTACCTGTGTAAGCAAAAGTTCACACAATTTGCAAACAATCCCGAAGTTTGCCGAGCAACCCGTGTACCCGTGTATTTACACGGGAAAATCGGGTGCGAATAGGCCTTAAAATAATGAGAAAAATTATTTCTAACTTCACACGAATTGGTAGCTTGAGAAGCATTTAGTTAAATTAACTCAATATCCGTTCGCCAATCTCCGTTTATAATGTCTCCCATTTCAGTAGGAATGTTCTAAATCCAATACATTTTGCAAATAAACATATTCCTTTTTTTACGCAAATAATTATGCAAATAACAGCAACCCAAAATAAGAATTTCGATATTTTTAGAGGTTGAATTAATTATTGTGAGAAGAATCCTAAATCGCGAAGCCATAATACCGAATGCGTTTTCAATAATTCGGCGGGCACGGGATAGCCTGTAATTAAATTAATTTTCTTTTGTCAAGTTTTGATGTTTGTATGGTTTCATTAAGTTTTCCGATAATGAAAAAACATCACCGGCGACTAAAACATCTGGAATTTTAATTTCGGTTCCTGGCAAAGCTTCAAAATTGTGAACACCGAGTTCTTTCTTTTGCATCTTTTCATAAAATTTAGTTTGAGAAAATATTCTATTAGTTGCAATGTCAACCATTAAGAATTCATAGGAGAAGCCTAATCCATGTGGTTTAGTTAAGTTGACATGTTTTCCATCCAGTGCTCCTATACAATGATTAAAATTCCATGATCATCAGTTTCAGTTTTGGGCACCTAAAGTGTTCCAAGGTTTCTTCATAATTTTGCATCTTTGAGGTTGTGTAATATTTTAAAGATTTATTAAGTCTTTTATTAAATTTTATTTTTTTTTTAAATTCTGCAACTGTGATAGCTTCGCGCGTCTCTATTACAATTTTTCCAATTGTTTGAGGTGCGATTCTCGTAAGAAACTTCAAATCTTCGAATGAGTCCCCAGTAGCAAGAAAACGTAAAGTTGTTGAAAGTCTTGCACTTAGTGATATTGCATTTCTCATCAGTGTGTTTGGTTTTGTAATTAAAGGACGGAATTTATCCAGCAGTTCATCAAAACTGGATTGTCCCATTCTCAAGAAATTTGTATAGTCAGTGATTCAGTGGCGGACTAAGCCTGTCAGAGGCCCGGGGCGGCAAAGCTGAATGAGGCCCCCCAGCTTTAAAAGAAATGTAGTTTTACAAGCTTTTTATTCAGTTCACATTTGTATGTATAAATTAGTGTTTATGTTTATTTCGTTAAAATCTGGCAAGTGAAATTTAAATTCGACTTAAATTATTTAGGCTAAATGAACATACATACCTTCAATATGGAATGGATATGGGTGAGGAAAATAAAATACGAACCGAACGACAAAAAAAAAAAAAAAATTAGATAAAATAAATCAAAGATAGTTTTTTTATTTTGTGTGGCGTGTTATATGTGTTTTCGTGCCTTCAATTTACTGAACTCCTCAATAACTTCTGTGAAATCGATTTCTTTTGAAATTTATCTTTCTATTGAAAGCACGGCTAGATTAATCAGTCGCTCTTGACCCATTGTAGATCGAAGATAATTTTTAATTAGTTTAAGTTTCGAAAAACTCCTCTCGCGTGATGCAACCGAGATGCAAATGGTCAAGAAGTATTGAAGTATAAGCGATATACAGGGTAACGATTCACTGAAGTCCCATTTCATTATAAATTGAAGAATTTTTTGGGCTCTCCATTTGGCAGCAACGTCCATACTCGTATCGGTGGCTTTTACATGTCTGCGGTACCTTTTTATTTCTAAGCAAACTTGCTCCTTGTCAAATTCACCATAAATTTGTATCAAATTGTCAACTGCTACAGCCAGATCGTCATCAGAAGCTTCTACCATAAACTTTGTTTCAATAATTTGGAAAATATTATTGATTTGTTCCATGGCCCCGTATCGTGTCGACAATTCTTGTATAAATCGGTCTATGCATTCATACATTGACCGACGTATTTCTTCTTGAATTGATAACCCAGCATCCAGAGCTGATTCACCCGGCATCGTTCTTTTTACCTTTTTTTGTTATACTCGAAAATGCACTAACTCAACTCTGAACTCATTTACTTTTATACCGCAACAAAAATCAAAATCACTATTACACTTTTTAATGAAATTACTTTGAACGGATAAGATCGCGTTTATTACTTTACAATTTGAAAAAAGGCTTATCCGTTCGCGAAAATATCAGAACACACTAATAAACTATTAAATATCAACGTAATGAAATTTAATATATTTTAAATGAGGCCAATGTTTTTAAAAGAATATTAGTACCGCGTAAAAATTCTAGATGGCTGTAGTGTTTTGATCTTGATAAAATTATGTAGGTACTAAGCACATTTTTAAAGTCTTGTTGAGGATTTGATCAGCAGGGGAACGCGGAGGCATTTGGGGGCCCCCCAAAACCGAAGGCTCGGGCGGGCCGCCCCTTCCGCCCCCTGTTAGTCCGCCACTGCAGTGATTGCAGATAACTGAAGTTCTTTTTGTAGATTTTCATGACTTAGTTGTTCCCACTATTTGAACCAATTTTTCACCCAAATCTTTCTACACTTTTTACGTTTTTTTTTTCTTGTTTTAAGCAAAATATATTACGATTGCAGCAGAGGCACTGTCCGTATAACCCAAAATTCCTCTATGTGATTTTTACCAAGTCTGAGGAATTGTCATTCAAACATATCTATGCTGTGTGTGCTGAGAGCAACATTAATTAACATCGCATTATATGAACACCAAATATTTTAAGGTTGCCTTCTCTGTGATATGAATAATCCCATCACAATACATTTGTTCATATGGACTACAAATTATTTTGTTCTTATTTTTTTCGTTGTATTACTTTACATATATAATTCCACTTAAAACCTCATTAAAATTAGTCACAACGAGGTCAAAATAACAGTAAAAGTCCGAACTTCAGTAGCCATATTGGATCCGCCATTTTGAAATTTGAATTTTTGATTCCAGAATTGAAATCAGCGACCCCGAAATCCTCCTGGTGCGGTTTTTCAAGGTAATGCCTTGAATTTTAAGCAATTTAATAATATAGCTAACCGGCAGTTATCTTGGAGCCCCCATTTTGAAACTTTGCAAGTTATTAAAATAATAAATAGCCTATATTTTGAGTTGGATTATATACTACCTTGTACCAAAAACTTAAGAATATCGAAGCAACCGTTTGGGCGTGATTGAGGAACAAACAAACAAACACACTTTCGTTTTTATATATGTAATATACATATATCATAGATTTTGATGTCCGACGCTACCCGGCGTCCAGGGCTACCCGACATTCTGCATACTTTCACCAAAAGCATAAGGTTTACTCAGTGTGTACCCACGTTTACGTATAAGCCGATGGTTTAAGTCCGCCTTCATTTCTTTGCGCTGTTTCCAAACTCCGAATTTAGCAACAAATAGACCTTCTAACATTACATGTTGATTTTTCGAAACCCTTAACTCACTGTATAAAGGGAACTAGTTGATAAAATATTTACATATGTATGTTAGATACATATATGACGACGATTAGCTTAATCAAGATACAAAGTTAGAACTTCCACTGGTACAGTCTATTTATACCCGCCAGGATAATACAATAAGAGAATATATTCCAAAAATTGTCTAGCACGAACTGCAACGATATTTGTAATTTGTTGAAAGCACACTAATTGCTTTCACTTTAATCCGAATCAAATTGTAATCCTATGATTCTCAGCAGCTCCTCTTGTACGTGATTTTCCACTGCAAACTGCGAAAAGTCCAAAGAATTGCGCAACTTTAACCCCTTCAGCGCCAATGCATTTTCCCAACGAAGAAATAGAACTCGTCCATTCATTCGAAGCACACGCCCGAGTCTGCAATAGTCGCGAATTAAGTTATAACAATGGCAACACGTCCCAGAAATTATCCACCCTAATTGTTTCGCGTTAAACTGACACCCACATATCCCGCGTCCCATCAAACCCCGGATGCTCGTTTCTAGCGGCCCCAAACTACTTTTAAATTTCCATGCGAAATAATTTCGAACAGTCACTTCTTTTGTCTGTCCTCCGGATGCGGCGGGGCGAAGAGGAGAGACAAAATCCTACGAGAAGAATTGCTCAATTTTATGGTTCGTTGTATTTCCTTTTTCCTAGTCCTTTTTCGTCCCGGGCATGTCTTTTCAAATTCCAACAGAAATGAGCGCTGCAATGCAAGGGAGTAAAAGGGTGAAGCATTTTCCCTTTTTGCATATGATTACCTGTCTCCTGTGGTACTCGTTCGAAGTTACCTGTGTCAAATCCCAGTTCACTCCAGCATCATCCCGAACGCTCCTGTGCGAGTCTAGCAAGAGCCAAGCACGCTAAGCTGAGTGCTAGTTTTGTTTCCAAATTCATTCGTCACGAACTCGAGACATAAATAATAGAATAGAAGCGAATGCGGCACTCGCAGAGGGACACGACCAGAAAAATGGATATAAAATGAAATTTTTACGCAGATGCAAAAATTCCGCTGGATAATAATTTTCCCATTTTTTGCCACATTTTATGAGAGTCATTCATAGTTCTCGCAGCCGCAGGAAAGTTTCGGTTCGATTTTACTGGTGGCCGATGGAGTTGGACTTTCTATTACCCAGACCGCTCTGTGGCAACTTTGTTTTACCTCGCACATGATCCCAGCACCCGCTAGTTGAATCAGAGCTGAAATTATGATTTTTCTGGGTGGAAGCCCTTCCAGCAGTGGCCACGGTAGCGTTCATTGTTCTTCTGCATTAAAACGTCATGGGGCGGTCGTCCATTGTTCCGGTCAGGAATAACATAGTATCTGACATCTTAGTTCACAGAGTTGAACATGTAATGGGAATAATTCATTGTCATAGCAGAGACAAACACAGCATTCCAAATATAAAGAGGAAGACACATAACAACTTACTTCTCAAATTTGAATGACCATTAGGAAGTTTGACTAGCTGCACTTTGAAATGGTTTTTGTTGTTGATACTTTTACTGATTAAGCAACACGGCACGGCAGGGACTCAATATTGAAGTTAGTCGGATAGACGACGTAAATACACTGCGGAGCACTTGAATAGGTACACGGTCATAAAGGTCAAATATGCGTAACACCATACATGCAGGTAAATTTTTGACCTGACTGCGCCAGAAGGATCCTTCGTAGAGTGCACGTCGTTCGTCAGTGTATTCCTTCCTCCTAGCTTCTTATTGAGTAATAAGGAATGCATCGAATGTATACCTTCAATAAGTGATTTAAAAATATATTTCTGAATGCCTTCGTTGAGAATCGCTGACTCGATTTCGCACTGGGGAGGTTTATGTTTTTCGAGTGTATGTAAGTATGTGTGTGTGCATAATTCTTTGTCATGCTCTGTAGCCTAAACGGCCTGACGGATTTTAACTTGAGAGGTGTCGTTAGATTCGTCTTAATTGCGAGAGTGACACTGGATATATAAAAATCACAAAAATTGAAATGGCCGATTTTTGGCAACATAATACATGTCTTAAAAATGTTTTTCCCTTCAAGACCTATAGAGTGGGTTATCAACACAACAGGTTTTTTAAATGGCTTACAAAAATATGAACAAATTATATGTTTAAATGTAATTTGAAATGAGAAATGCTAAAAATAAAATTATTGATAAAACCAAAAAACCCGACAACCTGTAAAAAAGAACGAAGTGTCTATTCATACGGCGATTGGACCAAAGTAGACGAGAGTGAGCGATAGATTGGGTGAGAATGGTCCACAGTGGGTAAGAGTTCACGAGTGCATAAGAGTGGGCGGTAGAGTGGTTGAGAGTGGATCAGAGTGACATGTTTAAATTTAAAATATGTCCTGCTAGCAATGTATTTAGCTTTCCTATTACAATTACTTTTCTTACTGATATTTACCTTTTAGAAAATAACTACTGGCAGACAATTTACCTTTTAAAAAATATTTATGCAGACTATAATTTGACAGCACTCTCAACTGCTCTGATCCACTCTCACCCACTCTCATGCATTCTGGTCCAGTCTCAACCACTCTGGGCCACTCTCATCCACTCTATCGCGCACTCTCGTCCCCTTTGTTCCAATCGCCGTGTGAATTGACTCTTCCAAAATAGAACTAAACAGATATAAACACATTCATAATTAACTCTATAAATAAATCAGTACTATTAAAATTGCACTTTCGTCGTACTTGTTGTGTGCTGATAGTGAGTGCAGCTAAAGGTATATTATATTGCTAACACAAGTACTGATGTACCTAAGTATCTTACTGATCAATATTTATAATAAACTGACAAAGTATAACTAATTGGCAGTCGGAGGCAATTTTCAGAACAGTCCTAATTCCTGCTATAAAAACTCCAACTTTTTTAAAAACTTATTACCAAATTTTCGCTATGTTTTCCTTTATTATTATTTTTTATTTTACTAGAAGAATTGATAAGACCTAGGTAAGGCCGGGTGCAGGTTATAAAATAAAAGTTGACAAAAACATAACCTCTAATTTCATTCAAACTTGTCAAAGGACTCGATATTGTAATTGTAAGAAAGGGGGGGCGAAGCCCCGAGCACTCAGACGAATAGTCCATTGTACTCTGCCCCCACCCTAACCGAACTTCTTCGTTGCTCTGATGAACCGAAGAACCTCGGCTAGGGGTCGAGGACAGTACTCTTCCATCCTCAATACGTCAGCGCCGAATACAGCGCGCCGCGCTTGGGAGAACGCGGGACACTCGCAGAGAAAGTGTTCTACGCTGTCCTCATCCTCCCCGCACGACGCGCATGTAGGATCACTGACGATTCCCAGGGTATGTAGATGTTTGCCACATGTAGCATACTATGCCCTGTTACAATCCCTACAAGATTCCTGCATTCTCTCCTGTTTAACTCGATATTACGCCTTTTGATTACTTTGTTATTAGGTTTCCTACCACAACGATATGACAAAACACCCTTTGTCTACTCTACATAACTACATATAATTTTTTTAATCCTTTGGAGAACTTGATTATATTAAATTAAATTTGAATAGTTCGAATAATTCGATTTATAGGAATAACTCAAAATATCTAGTCAACGTATTTACTTCGAAAATGAAGTATGAGAAAGTCCGAATTACAAAATACTGAAGGGGCGCCATCCCATCTCCCCAATAAAAAATCACATCCCTCAGATCCAGCCTGGCACCAAATCGACAAACACAGAAAACTTCCTTAATCTTGTCCACCACAACACAAGGCAATTTTGATGCCCTACTCTTGAAAATATGTCACAGCAACTTGTTACCACCAAAAAGAATGCCGACAAGCCATCGCATCCCTTCATCGCCAATAACGTCTGTGGCTTCGACATATGTATGTAACCAAGCCCATTAGTTCCTTCGTTATCGCCAAAATTTGAGACGATCCGATCCGCCAGACGGTTGCTCGCTGCATAAATAAATATCGTCCACCCACTCCTTGGCCGGAGGTCGTGTCGATCCGGTCGCAGGGCTAGAATTAATTTTTCATAATGACTATCAGCGTTTCCAATTCATTAAGCTAATTGAATCGAGAAAGGACCATTTCTCTAATTCCCAGCAGCTCTACACCATCCGGATCGGGATGAGGGTGTGACGCCCGCCCCGGGGGCACCCACAGACCGCGGGCACAGTTGACCCTCAAGATGAAACGACTCAACATGGGGCGAAATGAAGAAATCTATCCGCCGAATATGTGGCTGCGAGTAATTGTTCTGCTCATTTCGAAAACGGGATATTATGTTTAATCAGGGAGTGGGCTGTCTGTGGCCCACTTGGAGCACCCGGAGCAGCGCCTAATGCGGCACAGCTGGATTCCCCGGGTCCTGAGCCAGGCAGGGTGTGTTTTAACAAGAAATGTAAATCGAAACACACTGCCGGCCACCGCCACAGCCGCCGCCGAGCTGTGTAACTAAAAATAAACTTCCGCGGTTTATCCAAAACTCGGGGATAAATTAAATTGCGGAAAATGAATTGCAAAACAAAATTGCTTTTGGCGGACGGGCGCTCGAGAGGCAAAACATTTCCAAATCAAATTCGGTCACCCGCAAAAATACATCATGCTCAGTCGAGAGGAAGGCGCTTTGTGCGGGGACACATCCACTTCCCGATTGGAATGTGCGGCGGGTGCTGCCCTGACAGAGTTGCCCCATAGAAATATTGGAAAGACCCAGCGGCAGCGGCCCGATCCGGGCCTGGCCTGGCCTCCAGGGTGTTGAGGTTGCAAACAACGCGTCGCCCAAATGGCCCTTTAGCCGGGAAGGATTTGTTAATGGAGGAGCAGCATCCCTGTGACCAGAATGACCATTAGCACCCCGTGAGTAATTGTTTCGTTGAAATGAAGGCGAGGTGATGAATGGGTCCTGTGTCAGGTGGCCGCCGGCAAATCGTCATGCAAAGCACTCTGATTGGGGCGTTATTAACAAGCGGGAAAAGGCGCGAACGCCGTAAAGAGCTCTAATCACTTCATGGTCAATGTGCGCTGGGCCTCTTTAGCCGACTCCATTAGACCCTTGAAAGCCCAGCGAGAAAATCCGGCGTGTAACACCTTCCCCGGCTCATGGGGTGCCCGTTGACATTAACAAATTATTACAGGCGCTCCGAGCGCTTCCGGCCCTCGTCATTTGCTCGCCCTAATGCCTCCGATGATATCGAATTTCTCGGCAACAACGTTTCTAATTTTCCTGCTGGTAAACAGTTCCGACGGCCATATGTCCACAGGACGACAGAGATGTAATGAAAACATGATGACGTGCCAGAACGCCGGGAATAATCATAGCGTTTACGATAAGACGGCAGGGATTCGCCGGGAGTGCCTGACAAATTTATTAGACGCCTTTGGCACGTAGATGAAGTCATTGTCCGCCACAAGATGGCTGGTATACGTGGTGTCGTTTCTGGCTGGCGACAGCAGATATTTTCACAAAAGCAATAGCTAGAAAAGGACTGTCACATCGGTCCCCTAGAGAAACGGTCAGCTCTATCGGGCATCCTAATGCAATGTGGAGTATGGGTGCTCAAATCTCAAAATATATTACTTACTTTATAAAGATCTAGGGAGCTTGATCCTTATATTTAATAGATAAGGCAAAACTAAATACCACTCGACCCTTACTCTGAGGATAAGGACTTATGTTAGCAAAATATTCTACGAGCGACATTTATTAACTTGAATTGTTACATTAGTCCGAAAGATAGGTTTCACCTTTGTCCATTTGCGGGATACATAAATATAAAAAATTGCTCATACATATTTCTTCCTTTAGAGTTCCTTGTCATATGTCCTCATTCAAAGGTAAAGCTTCTCAGAATAACCTCCTTTACGACATAAGTATTTCAATTTCACCGAAATCGGGGTAGGCCCCTTTGACGAATAATTACTGAAAATTTTATTAACATGCGTAAAATCCGAAAACGTGCTGTTTGACCTCTTGCCAACATACGAGTATAATCTAAAAAAATGAAGGGAGATGCCGAATTCAAACAGCAGTCAATTTTAAAAAGGTTTATTATAAAAATATATGGATTATATATAATAATGAGTGTACAAAGGTCAATGGAAAAACAAAGAAAACAATTCGATATGTAAAAAAGCAATGACGTGAACAAAAATGGAATTCGATGGTATTAAATTATTTCCCGGCCTGTGTCCTGCAATAAAGCAAAGAATTTGTTAGTGAGGATGGGAAGAGACTTGAGCTCAGCATGCTATAATCCCTCAGGTGAGTCAAGGAGGTTAAAGGCTGAAACATAATTCCAGCTTTTTATACCAGCTCTAAGCCAGCTTGTAGCTTTATCGCTGCCGGAAGAGCTGTGCACAAAAAAATTTTATTTCCTTTAAAAGTAACCGTCGCACAAATTTTAAGTCATCTGAAAAGATCAGGTGTTAAAATGACACAAGCCAACCGAAAGATTCAGCTTTGAGCAAAGCTGGAGATAGCTTCAAGCCGGCTTAAAATTTTAAGCTGCAACAATCGCTTTCAATGGTATGGGTTCAAAGCTCAAGCTGGCTTAAAATCTGGAATTTCGATATGTGACAACTGACAAAACGTGGGTCCATTACTACACGCCAGAATCAAAGTCGTGTCACACAAATCGATAAGAACGATGGTCAAATTGAACGAACTGCGCTTCGAATTGCTTTGTCACCCACCGTATAGTCCAGATCGGGCCACCAGCGCCTAATGGCTGTTTATTAGCGGTTTATTCGCATCGATCTGTGATTTAAGATCGCCCTAAAGGCAGAAGTCTAAAAGCGTTAAATCTCGGGATCTTGGTGATCAGTTCACGTCGCCCTCAAATCGCTCGAGTAGAATGCCCATCGTGACATGCGCTGTGTGGCACGTAGCACCGTTCTGTTGGAAACACATGTCGTCGGTGTCCATATCGCCCAGTTCAGGCCACAATAAGTTGCTTATTATCGATCTGTAGCACTCGCCATTTTTGGCGAAATTTCGGTCATTTTCCGAATATGTGCCACTAAGCAAAGCCGCGATTGCAGTCTCAATAGATTATCAAATTGACGATTCACAGTGTTACCAGATCGGTGGAAATAACCCATAAAAAAAGACATTTGCACGAAAAGTTTGGAAATAAGAGATATTGTACTGTCCTGTATAATACAGGACGGATGTTCACCGTACCTATAGGTTTTGATTTATTTGCGAGTGTCAAAATATGCGACATAAAAATATTTTTGATTCCATTGTCTTAGAAGCTTGATTTTATTATAACTCCAAGGGACCGTAGACTTAAGTATTTTATATTAATTTCAACTTGATACCTCCACACGTGAGAAAAAGTGCCTTGTCTCACAGATAGACAGACGGACAACGAACTGATCCTATAAGTGTTCCTTTTTTCCTTTGGAGGTACGGAACCCTGTAAAACATATTTTTCGATCCTGTAAAAAGGGTTTGCACTTGATAATTTGGTCGGAGCCACACTGTATTGTAATTTTCAATCCTATCTACGTAAATACATATCTAGGCTATCTAAGCCTCCAAATATGAAATCTTATTAACGCTTTAATTGAAGTGCTTGCAAATGCTGGAATTACTGGAAAAATCGTACATACGTATGTGTTACCCGTTATGTTCTGAATAAGCACACAGCGCAATAAAATCGCAAACAGGTGCTCTTACAGAAACGAATGGCCTTAAAAAAGTGGAACAATAAACCTAACGCACATACATACCACCCCATGTCGTCTAGAAACAAATCATTTTTTTGCATTACCAGTGGAGTACCCTTCATGGCAGCTCTAGGAGGCAGCCGAGCAACTTAATTAGACCCAAGATGGTAATTACCATAAAATGCCTAAACAGTTAGGTACCAGCGCGATGTCCTAATTGCATCGATAAATCTGGTCCTCTGCCGAGTAACAAAATGGGAACATTTTTCAAAACCCACAGCCATTGCTGCCGCCATGCCGCGGTAGACATATTCGCAGTTGAACAAGTTCCAAACGTGACAAAATATATTCCCCGAACCAGAAAACCACTGCAACAATATTTCCAAGCGCGCCCGGGATCTAATTACAGTGCCAAGTCGGCGCAGCCCTCCTTGTTCAGTTTTATGACAAATTCCGTAAGTCACGTAACCATCAATCTTCGTCTTTCTATCCAGGCCCGCCCCGTCCTTGCCCTGACTGTAGTAGACTTCGCGTCTAGTCGGCAACGTCACATACTTACATATGTAGCTACATTGTGCCGTACCATACCCCGTCCACGTCTTGCAGTACACCACCACCCTTGATAGGGTCCTTGTCAGGTACGTTTGAAGGGAAGTACGTAAATATACGGGGACAGGTCATGTTTTTAATTAATTGCAATTGAAATGTTAATTTACCCCGAACCACAAGTACAGCGCACGGGTAGGTAGGTGGGTCTGTGCAATAATTGCATGCGCTGGGTACGCCTTTCCCCCCCGCCCCAAGATACGCAGGGGAAATATGAGGGATATTCTTTTAATTAAAAATTCTGCACACGAAAAAGGCTGCAACTCAGGCATATCACATACTTTTCCATTGCACCGCAGCAGTTGCCCGAATAGTGGGTGGAATGAACCCATCATACCCGCCCCGGATGCCTGCTACTCACGCGTGACCTACAGCCCTTGCGTCCCTACGCCCCGTGGTAATTGCCGAGGATGCGGAGGCCTTATCCCATGGGCTACAATTGACATAATCAAACATGGAAACTGTGTGGCTTCGTCCACGCAAAAAGTGTCTTGTTTTTCCAGAAGGACTCTTTGTCGGTCGGAATTATGAAAAGGAACATGAAAAGAGGAAAATTATGAATAGCTGCGCTTGTTCGCATGTTTAATAAACAAAATCGGGCGGACCAGGGACCACAGGGTGTCACACCGCCTTAATTAATTAAATCTATTTTTCTCAATATGATACAACTGTGAAAAAACGAGCTAACCCTAAATTTCGCCGAATGTAACGTATGTACGGCATTTCCGGAACATCACCTACGGGGTCGAGTGCTTAGGCGATCCCCTCGAAAATTTGTTTTCATTCCGGGACAAACAAAACTTTCTTACCGAAAAGGTTCGAACACGTGTCCAAATGCTGCCAGAGTACCTTTTAATTAAATCACGTCCCTCAAGCGGGGACTGAATTTAAAGTAATTCGAAATGCCTGTGCCGAACTTTCTATGCCTGTTGCCAAAGAAATATCAAAGAAACCAATAAATACTCCTGGCGTTGGATAGGATACGTACGGACGTATATGAAGGTAGGAAAGGAAAACGAGTGGTCTGACCTTTGTTGAGCCTTTAACTTTAAAGTTTAGGTAGGGCCAAGCATTTAAAGCGGTTGTAATGATTTTGATTCAGAATTTCATCTTTGAAACCACTTAGGGTTGTTGGTAGGCTGAATAGTTACAATTCAAACAAATTTTCCCTTTTCAAAATTTAATTCTAGAAACACCACGACCAGGTATGGATTGCTGTTTCGAAATTTTCCAAATTAATTTATTCGATTAGACGACATTTTTGATTCCAGAAATCTGTCCACTTTGGCGTAAGAATTTTGGAAAGGTGTTTTCAAAAAGAATTTGGTGCGAATGTATTGGTTGGCTATTAACAACGATCAACTTAGTGGTGCCATATGCATTAAATGGGTAAACATGTTGCTACATCTGGCACAACTGTTTATAATTATTAATATTTAAGCACGTACATACATACCATATTACAATCTCTGATAAATTGGAATAGGTGGGAGCTGTTGCATGGATACTTTTAAAAATAGTTGATAGTAATAAAACAGTTAGAATACCAACAACAAAACTAGTTGTTTTCCCAACTATTTTAGTTCTGTGAACTAATTTAATTAGATGACTGAATATCAATGAAAATAATAGTTAGTATTTCTAGTCGGTTTTTTTTCAGTATAAAATTATTATGTTTCTTGGAAGTAAGAAAAGGTTGTTTAAAATTTTGAAATGTCCGAACACCCTGTCGTGTATGCAAGTGTATCGTGAGCAGAAGTATTGGAGTTAGACTCGCCAGCTTCCGCCTTTTATTCCCAAAGTCTAAAGGTCGATAATGCATATTTACAATTTTAACATACTTTTTTGGACTAAAACGTTACCGACTTGCTATAGTCAAAACTTCTTTGTATTGACGGCTTTATTTTTCAAATTTTATAAAGTCGGTACGCTTGAAAGGAGTAACGATTAGAACTGTTCAAAACCCAATAAAGCACCGCATAGTCCAGTCAAAATAAACACAAAAAAGTCCAAACCTAAACAGAATTCCCACAGAGCTGAAAATTTGTACAGACCTTAACTACATCATGACAAATGAAATGTCAATAGTCTCCAACGATCCGACTTGTGCTAAACATTTTATTCAAGATAAAACGTCAACGACACCGCTTTTTCGCATATTTCTCGTAAACAATAAGTGTTATCCCAAAAATATTTCATAAAATTGTACGAATCACCATTCCTGAGATATCGTGATTTCAAACATCCAAAAAACGAGTGTGCACTAATATGCCCCCGCGGTCAACTGTGACAGTCACAACAGAAGTCATAAGCAAACTTGTAGTACTCGAAGCGCCCTCTGTGATGGTACCGTTACTTGAAACAATTAAGTTAAACAAGTAAGTTCTATTTTCTAATAGATGCTGTAACTCTTATTATATGTATCACGTCTGAACCGATTTGACATGTATTTGACAGGTCTAATGTCAGTGTCAGAATCATTGTATCTCGATCAGTTAAAGTGTTTACAACAGATTTTTTTTGCGATTGAACATCGAAAGTTTTGTACCAAGTAATCGAAATTTGCGGGAAGTATTGTTATACTTCTATAATTTGAAGAAATCCCCTGCTGAAAGTCATCGTTTGCTAGTAGAAGCATACGGTGAACATGCTTTTTCGGATTGTATGTGCAGAAGATGGTTTAGACAGTTTAAAGATAGCGTTTTTGATGTTGACCATATGGTGGGATATGAAAGGTTTTATTTATCATGAGTTGCTGAAACCGTCTGAAACCATTACTGGCGATGTCTAAAGGCGGCAACTAATGCGTTTAAAGTGAGTTATTGTAGGGAAACGACCAGAACGGGATAATCGACAACACCAAAATAATACTTTTACACGACAACGCGCGACCTCATGTGAAAAGCTATTTAGAAGGGCTGAACTGGAAAGTGTTACACCACCCACTGTACTCACCGGACATTGCACCGTGTACTATTTGTTCCGGTTGATGCAGTCAGCCCTTAGTAGAGAACGGTTTCATTCTTTTGAAAGTATCCAAATTTGGCTCAATAATTGGATCACCTCAAAGGACAGGCAATTCTTTAGGGATGGAACAAATAATTTAAAATTATCTCTAGCATACACTTTGGATAGCATAACTATAGCAGCACACAATTTTTTTAAATTTTACCCTCTTCATGTTCATTTCTGGCAACACCAAAATAATGTATCGTAGGAAATCTTCAAAAAAAAGCAATTTGTTCATACGTACATTCTACTATAATACATAAATGCAGAAAACTATAACGGTGAAATACTATTTTTCTTGTGTTCCACAACTATAGCACCACTTTTTTAGTCATTCGATTTTCGGTGTTCTTCGCTACAAACTTGATTGTTATGACTTATGTCTTCAAATTGCGTTTTGTTATGAAGAATTTATGAAAATCCGCGCGGAAAATACCTTAGAGAGCAGGAAAAGAAATTTTAGTGTACCAAACGGACTTGGGTTCCGCTCGATCGCTAGGAAAATTAGTCGCTCGCACAAGGTAGTAATGAACTCTCTGAGTGACCCCGAGCGTTATGGGAAAAACCAGAAAGAAGAACACAAAAAATTGTTTTCTGAAGGCGACAAGTGCCGTATTGCTAATGCATTCAGATATTGGTAGTCGTTTGGTGGTATTTTGATGTCGCTGCGTCACGTAGATCAAAAGATAAAAATAAAACAATAATGTGCATACCGAATTTATGAATAAAAAAAAATAAAACACTGTTACTTAAAAACTGTTGAGAATATGAGAGTGAGGGCCCTCCTGCCACACAATTTTGTGTTTGACTAGGAGAGATCTATCACCCCCTCATTTCTGCATGTGTTACACGAAGCACCCTGTACATAGATATCCCATTTAGGGGTCCATATTCGATTTGATGTAAGGACCCCTAATTACTGACCTATTGTAAATGGCAAACTGTGACCCGATAAGCAAGATCGTATTACGGCTAATAATAATTGCTTTAATTTTTACCACTTAACGAACACAGTGCACTTCATCGGCTTTATCTTCCTTGCAAATGACTGGATGGCTCTCAAATTGCCTTTTAACGATACTCAACTTGTAGGTGTAGTGACACCGAATGCCCTCCTTATCCTATTTACTCCGCTCGTGCACCCTGAAAGAATATAATGTTTGCCACGTGTACTTTAAAAAGCAGAAATCAATGCCACCTTATCGTAGGACACCACGAGCAGCAATCAGCGACGCGGCACTTATTCGTGCCGTGTCTCCGAACAGAAGTTTCTTCTGTTATCCTACAGATGGGCTTTTGTGCCTTCTTAATGCCTCCAATTCATCTTATCAAATGTCAGGCGAAGTAGAAATACTCCCCAGGACTATCTCTGCAAACAGTCACAAGAATTTTCGTGTTGCACAAGAAATTTTTATGAGTCAAGAAACTCGTCAGTTCCCGTGTTATGTGCCATCACTGCCATCAGAAGTGATTTTATTCGTACTTATGTCGGGACGGGGCGAAGGGGCTTCTGGGGCTATTAAACGAAGGCCATACGTCAGAAGTAATTTGTGATAAGACTCCGAGCGAAATTAAGACCGTATTAAAGGACGCCATTCCCTGGACATGAACGACATCGTTCCAGGTGATCTTGTGTAATTTTTTTCCTAACGGCTAGTGTAATAAATCTTATATGGTCGTTGTGTCCAAGATATGGTGTCATTAATTAAAACACAAGTCTTCACTGCCCTAATTGTAAAAAAAGGAGTTTAGCAAGACCTAAAGGTCCTGAAAATGATTTGCAATTTTGGGAAAGTGGGTTCGTTCTGAATGGTTTATTGTCGTTCCTTGAAGAGATATTTTGTGGGTTCGGGCTTTCATCAAGAGTGCGAATTAGTGATGCCCAATCGATTGTTACTTATCGCTTGCACGTACCTAAAGCGACACATAGACGCAGTTGGAGCAGATTATTTATGAGCATCCGTCCCTTTTGCGCCCGTAGATGAACTGTCCCAGGAAGGTAATCCCTCCGGATGCCCAGGGCCATACCGCCCCCGGCTCCTTTTCAACATCTTTAAAGGTTCGGAAATAGCCCCTTTCGGATCTCCGGAGATGATGTGAGTTCGCTGCAGATTTCTTTGATTGAATGATGGTCGGCACGCTCGTAGGAAGAATTTTGGCAATTTATGGCAACAATATTTCATTAGGATGTCATGTGCTTTTTGGGCACCAGTGATGATACGGCCATAAAGGTAAAGGACATTTTAGGAGTTATCTCGAATAATTTATGGTGGCCGACTTGTGATGCTCGGTAAAGGTCGCCGGCTAACGGGAAACTACAACAACTTTGTTTTTATGATAAATTACTCCACTTCCGAAGCTATCTCCCCTGCCCGGCCTCAAAATACCTGCCCCGGGTGGATTTACGAACGGTTTAATGCGAAATTTGATTTATTCGGAATTCATTTCATTGCTGACACCGTTTCATTTCAATTTTATTGTATTTACAGAGGCACATGCATAGACTGTTCAGAGTTTGAAAGTTTGAGGTTAATTTCGACACGAACGGACTACTCACTTATTGTTAGTTGTTTGACGCTTCGATGCTCACTGCTTAAATGTATTTAATCTTTGCTTGGGCGATACTTTGATAGCTTAATCTTTGCTCGCAAAAATTTTCTTGCGGCTTTGTTTGCAATAAATTTTCTTAAGAGAGGTTAATTTCCGCAATACTTCCGTTCGCCGACTATTACAATTCCATGCTAAAGGTTCTGGAAATGCTTTCAAGTGATTTCTCGTAATGACTTCCCATTAACATTTTTATAGCCTTTATCTGATGTTCTATATCCTTTTCATTTGCCACGATTATGTTTAGTGTAATCCGGCTAGTTAAGATTAGGATTAGTTCAAACTAGGCTGTGTTGGTGGAGGGTGTGAATAGTTATCAAATTTACTAAATCAAATCGGTAGATGTATTCGAACCGGTAAGACTAATTACAACTTTTCGAACTATCCAAACTACTAGAGTTCCTTAAAGCCTTTGATAAATTTCTCTGAGGTGGCACTCCAACTCATTAATTTAAATTTTGCTTGGGTGTGTATATAAGTCACCGTCGTCCTCTAATTTAAATGACTTTTTTAATGAGCTGGCTCAAATAAGGTGTGCTTATGATACAAGTGTTCTTTGTGGGGTATATTAATATTAATCTCCTTTCATAAAGCGCTAAGAGTAGAGAGTTTCTAACGTATTTAGAGATGATTAGAATGTGCGTTATTAACTCTGAACCATCGTGTTGGAGACACTTTGTTGGATCTAATCATTACCAATCGCACCGACATCGTTGATGGATGTAATCAGTTTGAAGTCCCTGGTATTAGTGACCACCTAGCAGTTCTTGCATCCCTGCGAATAATGCTTACTGTCTTAGATTCATTGTCAGATTAAATAATTTCCTATTGAAACTTATTAACATTGATCAATTGCATATATCGGCTAGTGCTGTATCTTGGGATTTTGTATACTTGACCAATAACGTAAATGAGCAAAATCAAAACCTTAATGACACGCTATTGGGGTTTTTAAAAAATTGTGTGCTTTTACAAACTTACCAAAGAAATGGATATACTCATGATCGAGCGTGACCATGTGTACAAATTTTGTGAAAAAATACAAAACGGAGACATTGTAATACTGATTAAAAACAGGTTAATAGAAACTCAGAAATTCCAAACTCAACTGCCTAATTTGACGTACATATTCTTCTACTCACTTGGACCAGTTTATTTAGCTATTTAATGTAAAATTCACGTACTGGAAATCGTGCTCTATCACATGGAAAGCCAAATAACTATTAAAGCCATCTACAACAACAGCCTAATGTGTTCGGTGCTGGTGGTCTTCTAACATAACCTACGGAAATAATTCCAGATAATATAAACATCAACCTACACAAGCCAAGTGGCGAAACTACACTCAATTTCTATAATTATCGGATTACACTCCCAACATACATACATATTTACCCTCAGTTGTAACCCCAAACATCCATTCACCAATAAGCTTTAAAATTAATCAGCAACGTTGAGCAAAGGAAACACATAAGTAGGCATCATTGATAAATAAAACAAAGAAAAGAGGACCTAAATAGCTACCCTGTGGAACATCCCGAGAGTACATCAAAAACTTTTGATTACACAGAATCAATTAAAACAGCCTGTTTATGATTCATAAATTATGATCCAATCCATTAAGGGGTTATTCTCATGTGAACGCATGAATTTTACCTCCTTTTTGGGATTTTTTTTTTATAAGACAATAACATTCAATCATTTTAATTTTTTTATATGTTTTTATTTGTATCTTAAACTGTATAAAGAAATTGTTGTTTTTGCTTATTTTACATTTTTTATATTTATTTTTTTAAATTAAACTAGACACCAAAAAAAAAAGCAGGTCACTGGCCATGGTAAAAGCGGCTGGTCATGTTATCTGAAATGAAAAAATCGAATGGATTATTGTTCAGTACATCTGTCGCTATCGTAGGTATTAGAATTAATCAATTTCATTGAAAAACAAAAAAATGGCGAACGGTAGAAAAGAAAGTTACGAAAATCTTGGTTTTTTTTGGTCAAAATCGTTTAAAAAAAGTAAGAACATATTTTCGAAAATAAACAATTCTGGTACCTACGATAACTATTAATGGGTAGAAGAACATATATAAATTTCAAAGCAATCGGTCGATTAGTTTTTTTGTTAGTACCATGGCCGTTCTAGAAAATGACGTTTCGAGTAAAACGCGTTTAAAGTTTCAAGAGCAGAATTTTCGTGGACAATTTATACTTACACTAATCTGCTATGCCTGGACCATACAATTTCACAATTCACGACACAACTTTATATACACTATTCCACATATACACAGGTAGGTAATATACTAAAGTTGACCTTTAGAAACTCCGTACGCAGGTAAAAATGACCGGTGAAAACAATAGAAATGTAGCAGCTGCAGACCTGGCGCGGCGGCGATAATGAGTTGTAACTTATTTAATACTAGGAATTTCGGTCTGAATTTTTCACACCATATATTCAATAGGTTTTACTATCGAAATATGAAATAAAAAAAAATCGATTTCTCGAAGTGGTCACATGAGAATAACCCCTTAAAGGAATGTATATATGCCTGTGTATAACACAATTCCACCAATTTTGCACCTTATTCAACACAGTCTATTGTTAGTTGGTTGTTAAGTTATTTGAAGTTGACCTCCCGCTCATAAACCCGTGTTGTCGATGACAAATAAATTCTTTGATTAAACTCTCAAAGAATTTCGGTAAAGGCATCAATTCGGCAATCCCTCTGTAGTTACTAACTTCACCGCGAGGACCAGCTTTATGAGGAAGCTTAATGTCAGAAAACTTCCTGGAGTCCACAAAAATGCCTAACCTCTGAGATAGATTAAATATTTAACACAAAACGGCACAAGGTCAGCCAGCACAATTCCATGACTATTATTTTTGAGGCACAGTGTTGCATTATGAAAGCCCAGAAGCACCAATGCAGTCCAGAGTATCCAACAAATTATATTAGCTCCTAAACAAAAAATGTGACTGAAAATTGGCGCAAGGATGGTCATCCACAAATCAATTCCTAAACCCATCTGTTCAGAACTGAACAATCTTATTATTATTTTGCAATTCTCAATTTGTAATTATTTTCCTAATTGTAACAAGTCAGTCATTACTTCATGTCACCTACTTGAATTTGCAGAAGTCAACATAAGCAATATTTGGTCTGACCGCAATTTCACATGAAGTAATGACCAGCTCACCTAATTAATCGCAACATATCTGATTAGTCGTAAGTTCTTATTGTTATAAATACCGAACGGTTTTGTTAAATAAATTCAGTATTCAAAGAACCTTTTGAGTATTCATTTACTTTGACCATCCGAGTCAAACATTGGTCCTTCGAACCTTTTACAAGTACCGCGAGAATTCAAGCCACTTGAATTTTTCCATACAACTGCCGCCTGCGCTAGAGCTTCCAGAATTCAAGAACCTTGGATTCTTTTAGCTACAACCACACACAACTGCCGCCCGCGCAAAGAGCTTCCAGAATTCAAGAACCTTGGATTCTTTTAGCTACAACCACGCAACTGCCGCCCGCGCAAAGAGCTTCCAGAATTCAAAAACCTTGGATTCTTTTAGCCACAACCACATACAACTGCCGCCTGCGCTAGAACTTCCAGAATTCAACATTTAAGCATTTCACCTCGAGAGCATCATCTACACTCCGTAGAGGTCACTATACCTTACTTCTGGAGACAGCAACAAAACAAACCCGGATTTTCAACCAAAACAAACCCGGACCTACGACATCAAGACTGCCAGCTTCGAGTTGATTGCATCACAGAAATCGCCGAGTCAAAATTCGCCGAGTAAGCAAAAATCTTCAGTTGCAAAATGAGCACAGAAATTTTGATTGCCAACCAAATGGAGATAGCTCAGAAACTTGAGCGCTTTCTAAGCAACTTTAAAAAAGACAGTCCGGAACGAAAAACGCCGGAATATTTAAAGAAGAAAAGTGAGGAACTTGAGCTCTTATGGGAGAATTTCAAGCTTCTTCATTACCAAATAGTGCAGCAACTCAGCAAAGATGAGAATCATGCCTATTTCAAAGAGCAAATATACATGAAAACTGAAAGGATTTACTTAAATGCTTCAGAAAAAATCATGGCCTGCTTACAAAAAACTGCAACAACTAGCTCTACAGACCACGATTTGGCAAAATTGCCTACACCCTCAGCAGAGACACCTGCGCCTCCGGCTTCCTCTCTGCGCCCAAACATTAATGTTGGCACACATCCTCAGGTCAATGCTTGGGAATCGTTTCTCCCCCTAGGCCTAGAAGCGAGCCGGTACAACAATTTACCTAAGCTACCGCCAGTGAAAATTCCGAAGTTCTCTGGTAATTATAAAGAATGGAAACCCTTCTCAGACATTTTCACTAATGTGATTCACGGCAATATATATCTGAGCAAAGTAGAGAAAATGCAATACCTTTTATACCATTTGGAAGGTGATGCCAAGAAGGTAATAAGCCATCTTCAGCTTTGTAACGAGAATTACGATACAGCCTTAACGCTGGTAAAATCACGGTACAGTAATAACAGAAAGATTATTACGACGTACATTAATACTATTCTAGACACAAAAAAGGTAGAGCATAGATGTCAGGAAGATATTATTATGCTTTACGACACTATAAGAGAATGTATCGAAGCACTAAAGAATTTTAATTGCCAAACACAAGAGTGGGGACCGATAATTGTTTGCATCGCCATGAGGAAACTAGACGCGGAAAGCCTGCGCTACTTTGAAGAATCTCTTAATAATCCAAGGGAAATGCCGACAACTGGCGAATTGCTAAACTTTTTGGAGAAACGTTATCAAGTGCTGGATTGCATCAAAGAGTCAAACCAAAATAAGTTCAACTCCGCTTCTAAAAAAAAGGCATTCCATGCCACAATAAACCGATCCTGTGCCTTCTGCAATAAGGGGCATCCAATATATCAATGCACAGAATTCAAGAAATTAAGTGTGCATGAGCGAAGCGCATTTGTTGCCAAAAGGAATTTGTGTACTAATTGCATGGTTCATAGCAAAACTGAAAGGTGTAAGACAAACAAATCATGTTTCTATTGCAACCAGAGACACCATACGTTGCTGCACCGTAAAACAGAATCTGCCGGAACTTCATCGCCTAAAGAAAAGGCTAAAGGAGATCCACCTAAACAGACCGAATCTGACGACGCAATGGCCTTTCACAACAACACAAAAGTAGGAAGCGTCCTACTACCAACGGCGTTAATAAGAATAAAAAACACTCTTGGGCAATCAGAAAGGCTTAGAGCATTGATTGATCCAGGGTCCCAGGTATCGTTCATTACCGAGGAGGCCGTTCAGATGCTCAAATTAATAAAAGAGCGAATAAAAACAACAATCCTGGGTGTTGGGGAATCCAAAGCAGCAAAAGCTTACAGCAAAGTAAGGTTTTCAATGCAATTAAACGACAAAAGAAACTCATTCCTTTGTGTAGAAGCTCTCGTTTTGCCAAAATTAAACTCGGCGCTGCCTGATACCTCAATACCGGAAGTTAACATTAAGCAATATGGGAATATTATACTTGCAGATCCCACCTTCAATAGGCCAGGTCCTATTGACATATTGTTGGGAGCTGACGTCTACGCAAGGATAATCATGGAAGGAGTTATAGCTGATTACAACCTACCGACTGCTCAAAACACAAAACTAGGATGGATAGTTTTTGGAGGCATCCCAAGAAAGGCCAGCCAGAGTCGCAATGAGGTCTCAAGTTTCCTCTCTCTTGCCGAAATTGATGAGAAGCTTGAACAATTTTGGGAACTAAACAGTGATAATCCACTAAGCCAGCTCAGTGATTCATGCAACGATCACTTTCAATCTACCCATAAGCGAGACAAGGATGGCCGGTACGTGGTCCGTCTGCCATTCAAGGATACTCCAGAGAAATTAGGTAACTCTCGAGCTAGAGCAGTAGCCAGACTAATACAAATGGAAAAAAGGCTAAGCAAATCACCTCAGGATAAGATGGAATATAACCAGTTTCTGTTGGAATATCTAGCACTCGGGCACATGAGTCCAGCGAAAAAATTCTTAGGAGATCCTTCTAAGGTATACTGCTTGCCCCATCATGCAGTGTTCAAAAGGGACAGTACTACCACTAAGCTACGAGTAGTTTTCGATGGATCATGCAAAACTGAATCAGGAACAAGTCTTAATGATTTGCTGCACTCCGGCCAGAAATTACAGTGCGACTTAAGCCAGATTCTATTGAGATGGCGTAAGCATCGGTACGTATTCACGGCGGACATCGAAAAAATGTTTCGGCAATTAAATATGGCAGAAGAAGACAGGAACTATCAAAGGATACTATGGAGAGAAGATCCCTCCCAGCAAATTCAGGAATACACATTGAACACGGTTACTTACGGCACAGCACCAGCCACGTATCTAGCGGTAAGAGCGCTAAAACAACTTGCTATAGATGAAGGTAATCATCTCCCCATTGCGAAAGAGGTATTAACAAAAGATTTTTACGTTGATGACATGCTTTCCGGTGCTGACACCAAGGCAGAAGCTTATCAACTCCAGGAGCAAATTATTTATTTGTTAAAAGCAGGAGGTTTCAACTTGCGCAAATGGACATCCAATCACCACGAATTAATAAAAAATGTACCTCGAGACTTATTAGAAAAGGGAATATTGGAAATAACTGAGGATGATTCAGTTAAAACATTGGGATTAAACTGGAATCCCAGAAGAGACGAGTTTCAATTTATGATCAATCAGAAGGAAAGCAGTTCCGAACTCACAAAACGAGCACTATTATCGACAATCGCAACAATTTTTGACCCTCTAGGATGGTTGGCCCCAGTCACTATATCTGCAAAACTGATAATGCAATCACTTTGGAAGATAGGAACAGATTGGGATGAGCTCCTACCAAGTGAGATCACAAACTCATGGAAGAAAATTGAAACAGAAATGACGGAATTGCACAAAATTAAAATTCCTCGATGGATAAGCTATCGGAAAAATCAAGAAGTTCAAATTCATGGGTTCTGTGATGCCTCTGAAAAAGCATATGCTGCAGCACTATATATAAGGACAACTGACAGCAAGAACAAGGTTTATACAACGTTATTAACAGCAAAAACCAAGGTTGCTCCTTTAAAACAAAAGACCACGCTGCCCCGTTTAGAGCTATGCGGTGCTCTTCTTTTAGCACAACTAATTAAAACTGCCAAGACTTCATTAGAGATATCCTCTCCGGAAATCTTTGCTTGGTGCGACTCTGAAATAGTCCTCGCCTGGATATCAAAAAACCCTTGCAATTGGCACACCTTCGTTGGAAATCGTGTAAGTGAGATACATGATTTAGTAGGAAGAGAGATATGGAGACATGTCAAATCCGCTGAAAATCCTGCGGATCTCGCAACCAGAGGGATAAGTCCTAGCAAACTTGTGTCAAACAATCTCTGGTGGAAGGGACCGCTTTGGCTTACCAAATCACCGGAATCCTGGCCTTTAAAAAGACTCAATTTGATAACCAACAAGGAGGAGAGAAAAACAACGACAGTTTGTGCCATAACTGTCTCCTCTCCAGAAATTTTTAAATGTTCTTCATTCACGAGACAAGTCCGAGTGATCGCCTATGCCTTACGTTTTATCAACAATGCTAGACTGAACAAGGCAAACAGAAGAACAAGCTACCTATCCACAGAGGAACTACAGAAAGGAAAAGATTCCATTATAAAATTGGTACAGCTGGAAGAATTCTCAGAAGAAATCAATGCGCTCAACAAAAATCAACAGCTGAAGAAGAATAGCAAGTTGCTCTCACTTCATCCGTTTATAGATTCAAACGGCATTTTGAGAGTTGGGGGTAGGCTGGAAAAGTCACCCCTGCCAGTAGATGCAAGGCATCAAATACTTTTACCTCCAAAACATCATGTCACGAACCTCATAATCGATTACGCTCATCGACAAACGCTACATGGTGGTACACAGCTTACACTTAATTATCTAAGACAGACGTTTTGGGTTATAGATGCCAAAAGAGTAGTGCAGGGAAGAAACCACAAATGTATTACATGCTTTCGATATCGCCAAAATCATTCTCAGCAACTCATGGGCAACTATCCAGCAGTAAGAGTCACTCCATCCCCACCATTTTCAAGTACAGGAGTAGATTATGCAGGACCCTTCTTGACAAAGGCTTCAAAGGGGAGAGGCACTAAAACACTTAAGGGATACATAGCCATATTTGTATGTATGGTCACCAAGGCAATTCATTTAGAGCTTGTCAGCGATTTAACCACGGACTCCTTCCTCGCAGCATTCAGAAGATTTGTTTCCCGTCGAGGAATCTGCAAAGCAGTTTATAGCGACAATGGGACAAACTTTGTTGGCGCCAATAACAAATTAACCAGAGATCTACAACTTGCAATCTCCAGTGCGACCAAACAAGCATCTGAAGCACTAGCGAATGACGGTACAGAGTGGAAATTCATTCCAGCAGTTAGTCCACACTTTGGAGGACTCTGGGAAGCCGGAGTCAAATCGGTCAAGGGACACTTAAGACGTATTTTGAGCGAAACGCTGCTCACTTATGAAGAATTCAGTACCGTCTTGACTCAAGTAGAAGCCTGCTTAAATTCAAGACCTATTGGACAACATTCTAGTGACCCAAGAGACCTAGAGCCACTTACGCCTGGACATTTCTTGATAGGCAAGCCACTAATAGCACCCCCAGTTCCAGGAATTGAAGAAAAGGGGTTACATCAAAGATGGAAGCTGGTAGCGAAGCTTCAGCAGGACATTTGGAAAAGGTGGTCATTAGAATACCTATCCCTGCTTCAACAGAGAAGTAAGTGGAAAACGGAAAGGAAGAATCCAACAATTGGAGAATTAGTCCTCATCAAAGAGGATAACATGCCACCACAGAAATGGGCCTTGGGCCGAATTACAGAACTACATCCTGGAGATGACGGATTGGTGCGTGTTGTTTCTGTACAATTTAAGAATGGAATCAAGAAACGTCCTTTAACCAAGTTATGTCAACTGCCGCTTTCAATCTACAACGAAGAAGACACTAATCCCAGCACCAAACCTGTTACAACAATGACTGCTATCACACGGAAGCGAAATTCTCGCAGAATAGTTCATACAGAGCCCGAACTTTGGTCAAAACCAGAATACTTTGACCAAATTTGCACAACAAAGAGCAATACCTTAGCTGACAATAAGAAGAGAACAGGCACGCCCACAAACGAAAGAAGGAAGAAAAAACGGAGAATTGCTCCATGCACCTGGGCAACGAAATTGCTGCACACAACCATTCTAATACTGTACTGGTTGACTGTAGCGTTCGCAAGGGACTTCGAGATCGTACAACCGAAATTGGGCTTCTTCGTGGAAAATCTAGGTAATGCTCAAATAAAAAGAGGCAATCTTAGGCTGCAGGTATCTCTTCCAAAGGATGAACTGATTAACGATCAAAAAAATATTGACATTACGTGGGATCAAGTTAAAAATATGTGCGAGAGGACAAAAGCTCTTACTTACATAACTCGCTGCCAGACATATCTTGAGCACATATCTACAAGAAGACAGGATCTTCTCAGGGTTACTGATGAGGCTCGACAAAGGTTAGAGCACAATAGCAGGAACAAAAGAGGCATCCTTGGCAGACTACTCACTTCAGTGTTCGGGGTAAACGATGAAGTTTACAGTGACATCGAGTCCCTACAGCATAATCAACAAGATATATTGCACTTTACAAATCAGCAAGTACTACTCCTAAATACCAAAATAAATCAGTCAAACTTTAGAACACTGGAATATTTAAAGCAAGTTGATGCCAGGATAGATGACGCTAGCTCAACAATTAGGGAGATGTCATCATATATCACAAGGGCAGATCACAACAGGCTAAACATAGAAATTATTTCCGCCTACCTGAGCGCAGAAGACTATTATGACGAGCTAAAGGAAAAATATGAGAAATGGCTGAGAGCACTGCATAATCATGGGAGTATATTGGACTTTGTGCACACCCGGGACATAAATGCAATCATACAAAATGTTTCTCAAAAACTGGGCACAAACTTCTTAATACTTCAAGTGCCTCAAACTCGGCTAGATGTTGAGGTCGAGAACAGTACAATGAACTTGTATGGATATCTCAATATAGTGGAAAGAACAATTTATAGCTTGATTCATGTTACTCCAACGCCACATAGGATCAAAGAAGACACATATGTGGTAGCTGATATACAATATTCGACTCTTGCGATCAACTTCAACCAACAAACATACTTCAGCTTAACAGGAGAAAAACTGAGATCATGTGCAGTAGACCATCACCTTCACTTCTGCACGCCAACAATTGTATACAACATAGAGGAAAGTCCATCTTGTGTCATTGACGAGCTTTATAATCGACATCCAAAAACTATGTGTAAAATGCACCAAGTGAAGGTCATGGGCATAGTCTGGAAGGCAATGGCAATGAAAAACTCCTGGCTTTACGTCACAAACGAAACGACAGTAATCGCTGTTATGTGTAAGGGTACCAGAACAGAAGCAGTACTCAACAGCACTGGAATAATTCATCTACATGATGACTGCCATGTAAAAACGAAGGAAGTGACTCTAAAAACCAACTTTGAAGAGTCGGTGGAGGTTCTAGGAACCCATATGAAGGAAATTCCACCTGAGGCCGCTGACATTACGCCACAGAATCCTCCATCAATACTGAAATCCAAGAGTCTTCTCCAATCAACCGAGCAACTTCTAGACTACAGCTTTGAACCAGAACTGCACGGACCTAATCTAAGGAAGGCGCTAATTCTGCATTCATCAGGCGTAGGAGCAACACTCATCACCTTCCTTCTTGCTATTCTTGGATGGAAGTACCGGCATCAGCTCAAGGGTTTGGTACTCAGGCGTAAGGCAAAAAATTCTCAGCCCAAGGTCGACAACCCACAAGAATCTCCTCAAACATCAATTGGACAACATTATCATCGGGTCCTGGCCCCCAGCCCCCCCCAGCATGTTCAGAACTGAACAATCTTATTATTATTTTGCAATTCTCAATTTGTAATTATTTTCCTAATTGTAACAAGTCAGTCATTACTTCATGTCACCTACTTGAATTTGCAGAAGTCAACATAAGCAATATTTGGTCTGACCGCAATTTCACATGAAGTAATGACCAGCTCACCTAATTAATCGCAACATATCTGATTAGTCGTAAGTTCTTATTGTTATAAATACCGAACGGTTTTGTTAAATAAATTCAGTATTCAAAGAACCTTTTGAGTATTCATTTACTTTGACCATCCGAGTCAAACACCATCTGAACCTACTGGTCACAGTATGCCTGGATGAAATTTGGCCACCCTCCTGCATAATTTGACAGAATTATACTGGGACACCATTTTTAAAAAATGCACCTCCACCTCGAAACGGTAACAACTTTGTAAATCATATTATCTGCAAAGCTGTTATTCCTACGAATAAAAGTTTTTTTCTTCCTAAGCTACAAATTTTTTTCCGTAAAGGTTCATGATGACCATTTTTTCGTGACCTTTGACCATTGATGGAGACTTTTGACATTTTGTTTACTCGTATAACCATATTTTCAAGGTCCGTACCAAAATCCAGCTTTAGTGTAATGTCTAATTTCCCTGGACTATTTGTTACATAACTTGCCTTCGCTCTATCACATTTTATCGATGTACGCACCAAAAAATGTTCAGATCACAGCTTGTATGAAAATTGCAGATTGCCCTTTCGTTCAGTGTTCAGAGCTCAATATTTATTGGGGGGAAAATCGCTTAATCGGAGGCAATCAGAGCTAAAATTGATCACGTCCTCGCGAAACCCGGAGCCCATTATAAAATTGCTGGGTATTTTCCCCTTTGGCAACGAGCATCTTTTTCACGTACATATAGCTCTCCACATTTTTCTCCCATTAGCCGCAAAAGTACGCATTATCTGGACGTCCATTTCGGGTGCACTGAATCCTCAACAAACGATGTGGAATGGGGAATGTGGGATGCAAGGGTACCATGAAACACAATGTGCCCCCGTGGCGCAAAAAGCTGGCATAATCCGACGGGATCTTCTTCACACCGCACTTATTCCGCTACCAGCGGGCACTAAATAAAAGAAATCATCCCCTCCATAAATCGGAAATTTATTTGCCAATTAAAATGTACACTTTCCACTGGTGTTGGAAGTGGTACGTGTGAGCCCTCGGCGTGAATTTCAAGCAAACCGAAATGAACGGGAAACATTTTTATAAAGGGTTTTGGAGCAGGACACCTTCGCCTGACCACCCACATAAGGCCCCTTTCCAGGGGAGTAGTGCTACCGCAGCGAAACACACCGGACATGATGTGAGAGGGGGGGGGCGGGCGAAAAAGTAGATTAAGTGGGCCACTATAAGTCCGAGCAGAGCAACATATAGTACATAGCAAACTCCCTTTCTGCTGACGATTTTAGATTTCATCTCGAAGTGCATTAGCAGAAATCTTTGAAATTTTCTTTCTTAGCGAAAACTTTTATGGCGGACGATGTGGGACTCTTTGGATGCGAGGGAACGGGCAGTAAATCGGAAAAGCGGTCGCACTGTGTTTATGCTTCCTGAAAAATAGAAATATTTATGTGGGAAAATGTAGGTCACCAGCGACTTTCCGTGTAAACGCTGGTATACGTTCTCACGCCACCTTTTAACCCTCCTCCCTCCCTCCCGACGGCGACGACATAAACGAACGGTGGAAGTGTCACTCGGTTATAAGTAAGCGATTTTCAAAGATATGCGGCAATGGCAGTTGCTTAGAGCTCCCCAGAAAGGCAGGAATTAATTTTTAAATAAAGAATTGCTTGCGACGGACAGTTAATTTCTCTTGAAGGGATATTTCGATCGCTGGATGTTGCTCTGCAGTCGCCTTTCGATTGCAGGGAATGCACTGAATATTACAAAGATCCCTCCCTTCCCAGGTTATGGTAACTTCTTGTCTACAGGCGAAGTCAAATAAACGTTTTGTGTTGCAATCTCACTTCCCCAACGACGTTAGAATCGCAACCTTTAACACATAGTGTCAATTTCAATCTTTAATGAGAGCTGCTGTATTTATGGGGGCATGAGAAATTAATGAAAGTAATAAAGTAACAAGGACACTTTGATAGTTTCACGGGTACAGGAACGTATGTACGGATACGGTTTCTGAAGTGCACTTTGGAGTCATGCTAGAGATTGTACAGCTGGTGGAGGAGAGTATCTTTGTATCTTCCATTAAATATTCAGAATCCCATTTAAATTCAATTCAGGCGTTCATATTGTTGCAAAAGTTTCTTCAAAGCGCAGGGACCACTTCCTGACGCATTAAAGAGAAATTGCAGGTCTGAATAAAAGAAATAAAAGGAGGTGAATTGCAATGCCAGACACGATTAGGAAGCTTAAAATTATTCTGAATCTTCTTCTGATGAATGTAATGTTCTTCCGAGGACTTTAATGGCGAGACTTTTATTTATTTAATTCAGCTTAATACAAGCTATACATACAAACACATGCATACATAAATATAAACATAAGAAATTAAGGACTAGAACTAAACTAAGCCTTATTAACTAACAGGGACAAAAAAAAGGGGCTTTAAGAGGGACCATAAAGGACTTTCTTAAGGGAGGACTTGGTCAGGTGAAAGTCGAACGAGGGTGTGGAATTGGCTTTACGGATCATCCTTGAAATCGGTTCGGAAAAGCCATAATTGGTGCGGTGAGAGGAAAGGCAGAAGAGAGGTACTGATCTCAGGCGACGGGGATTGGTGTGGAGGGATATCAGCTGCAACAAAGAGGGGCAGTCAATGACACCGGTGAGGAGCTGGTGAACAAAAGTAATGTCGGCAGAGTCACGCCGTTTACTTAGCGGTTCTAAGTCGATCAATTTCAGTCGATCCTCATAAGGAGGCAAGTTTTGGTGGTAACCAAGGTAAATCACGTAGAGCAAAACGAAGGAACCTGCGCTGGACAGATTCGATTCTATTAATGTACGTTGACTGAGTAGGAGACCATACCTGACTGCCATATTCAAGGATGGGTCGGACAAAAGAGACATAAAGGGATGGATTTGGCAACGTATGGGTTTTTGAATTCGGTGGACCAGCGTTTCACAAACCCGAGGGCGGAGTTAGCTTTGGCTAATGTACTGTCGATGTGAGAGCGAAAATTAAGCTCGCCATCACAAATGACGCCGAGATCACGAAGAGAGACAACTGTAGGGATGTGCTCACCAGATAAAAGATAGACTCTAGGGTCGGAGGGCAGGCGTGTGCGGGAGTAGGTGATAGATTGGCATTTAGAGACGTTTAATTCCAAAAAGTTTTTACTGCACCAAATGCAAAAAGAATCTAGGTCTGCTTGTTGAAGGGGGGGGGTCTAGCGCGGAGGAAATTTGTTTGGAGATTTTCATATCATCCGCGTAAGTTGAAAGGTCCGAGTGTTTGATGATGCATTCAACATCGTTTACGGACAGAATGAAAATCAGAGGACCTAGGTGGCTGCCTTGAGGGACCCCTGACCGGGCTATAAAAGGGTTAGAGGTCACCGAGTCAAAAAGAACACTGTATTGACGTAGGTTTAGGTAGGACTCAATCCAAGAAAGGAAACACGGCTGGAAACCAAGGGAACGTAGCTTAAAAAGGATAATTTTGTGTGAAATTTTGTCAAAGAATACAAAGAGTACACATAATGTTCTGGAGACAACATATGCACTGATGACTTACGACACGTATACTCGTGGAATGAAATTCTGTAAGTTTATTTGCACTTAATGGAATTTGCAGAAATGAAGGCTTCACATATTCTCGGACTTAGTATCGCAAGTCTTCAAGATTTTAATCTATTATAATACAAAACGAAAATTCCTCATCATGGACGTCGTTTAAAAGTTACAATTGCAAATGGAATGAAATAAATGTTCAAAGGTTTTTTTTTATCACGACATTTTCCTCCTTGTATGTTATAGATTACAAAAACATCAAACTTCAATTGAGCAAGATGGATAATTGTGTTAGCTTTAAAACAACTTTTTAGAATGTGAAAAAGAAAAAATTCTGGGTAATTGTTAAGATGAACTACGCTAGTTCCGATTACGATGAAAATGAGATATGTTCATCCTTTTTTTCCCACGTCCATTGTCGTCCATCTAACCCGAATCGATTGATTTTGGTCTCATCTGACCAAATCACTTTCGCCCAATCGTTGATGGTGAAATTTTTATAGCGGTTGGCAAAAGCCAAACACAAAGTTCGATGACTCTTCGTAAGGGTCGGTTTTTTTTACTTTGGCTCGGCCATGAAACCCATTCTTTCAAAGGACTTTTCGCACATCTTCAGACCCCTGAACCTCGTCACCCGTTTTAACAAGCTTTAAAATTATTCGCTGAACAGATGGAGTCATAATGGCTTTCCTTCCTGGCGAATTTTTTTCAATGCTGATGTTTAACGGTTTTTTTAATATTGGTGCCGGTACCAATAGCAACACCAACTTTATGAACAATTTTCCGGTACTTATCACCTTTTTCCAGGAAATGCTTGATTTCCGCTTTTCTTCCTCACTAATTTTCTTCATCTTTCAAAATTCAATAATGTATTAATTAACCTATTTTATTTATTATTATGTACTCACTATTTAATTACACACTTCAATTTTCTCCTTAGTTCACGAAATGTTATAATTTTTTTTGCGAAAAACTCAAATATTTTGTAAAAATGTGAAAAACTTTCTAAATTCAACTAATTGTTCAAGTTTGTATCGTTATTCAGTAACAATCTCTATTCTGTTTTCAGTCAAATATAGTAAACAAGAGATTCGTTGAGTAGAAGAACATTTGCAGCCGTACTTGTGCAAATGTTATCATTTGGAGGAAGCGGGGTTAAAGTAAATTTCGCATTGTATGTGAACAATTAGTTGAGTCGCTGTCTTTTTGTATCTATATATGTATGTTATTACCATAGAAAAACTAAGCATAAAGAAGTTCAATGCCGAACAAAAATTTAAAAACCTTTCCCTGGGAGCGAGGCATCCACAGCCATCCACCTTACTCTTATTCTCATTCAAAGAACAAGGCAGTTCAGGCAGGACAGCATGGTCTTTCCCTTTCGGTTGCGTGTGCTTGGTGGATGCCTTGCTAACAGGGAAAAGTGTTACAAATTTTTGTCCGGCATGGAACTTAGTTTTTCTATGAGATTACTGATGAAACTGTTACGTGAGAGGCACCTTTATATTTTTCTTGCTTTGGAATTTTTTCTTTATATATACATATTACTAGCAGACCCGTCCCGGCTTTGCCCGGGCATTTCTACAATTGTAAATTTAAACTGTTGCAAAATATATAAAATTGTTGATAGAAGCGCAGTCTAGTTTTAGAGAGAGACTGAGACATACGTTTGAGACTGCCCTTTATTGGTCGATTTTATAAATGGAAAAGGAAGATTGATACTAGAATGTTGTCGTGACCTGTCTTCTTTAATTTTAAGCGCGTGATTGATCCCAATATAAATCCTGGAGTACTCACTCCACCTCCATTTGATCTGATTTTTGTATTATCATATCCGCAGAAGAGAGACTACCATATAAGTTTCTCAGAGAGTATAAAAAAAGTGAGAGTTTTTAAGCTCATAAAAAGCTCCGCTTGACCTCTTCTGGAGTATATTCAATCTAATGGAATTTTCTCTTTCCATGTAAAATTGACGAATAATCCTTTTCATTCATCAATTCATCTATTTGCATCCTTTGGAAGATATTTAATTCTCGATGCACCAGTTCAATGAAATATTTTCATTCTGTTTGTTTTTCAATTTTATATTGTCGAAAAAATGCGTATGCGCATCCGTTTGGCCTCCTCTGGAATATATTCAATAGCAAGCCCGTCCCTTGCCGGATTTTTCATATTTGTAAATTAAAACTGTTGTAGACCTAATGAAACTATTCCATGCGCGAAGACGATTTATCACTTTTCCTACGGGAACCCAAAACAATCTTGGGATAAAATGTGACCTGTAACATGAACGATAAAATGCTGTACCTTCCAGTAAAGGCCTCATCGAAATCGGTTCAACCGTTCTCGAGCTAAGCCCCCACACATAGACAAAATTTGATGACATGTTTGTGTAGATATATAGTTGATATAGTTTAAGTAAAGATATGAGCTTCGAAAAAGGCAGTTATTTCATAACCACATTCCCTAAGAACCATTATATTCAATTACACGGATTTCCGTTCCAGTTGAGTCCCCATATTTGATCCGCCATCTTGAATTACCAATTAGCGATGGTATTCATTAAGACGGAAATCCTTTCATTAGCTGAATGTTCTAGGGTCACTTTATATGCAGAAAGCCCCCTACTCCCACGGGTAGGAGTTAAGACACGCCGTGAATATAATATCGGGGCCATTTCGTCAAGGTCTGAAGCTGTATAACGGTTTAAAGATATTGCATGTATCACTTATAGTTTTCCAGAAAAACCGATGATAGACAGATAATTTTCGTTACGCTAACTTTCTGAACATATACCTGATGAGTGTACCGTCACAAAATACTTTCCCATTAATATATTTATATCCTCTTTTACCTCCTTGGCGGTTGAAATTTGAGATATGCTGAAACATCTGTTCCATTATTTGTGTTGCAGAGTGTTTTCGGGGTCGCTAATCTCGAACCTACTATCGAAATGTGGAAATTAAATATCAGACCCTTTGCGTCTTGCTAGTATTGTTCACTATACAAAACGCACAAATAGATCAAATTGAAATACTTAATGGTAGAAAACAGTATACTGATAATGTATTTGTTCTTTTATTATTTTACCCACCTTTCACAATTATAAAATACGCATATATTTCTCTTTTAATTGAAAACCATTCCCAAAAATTTTGCTAGTAAGAACTAATAAATATGACAGTTGCACTGAGAAAGTAAAACGATAAGTGACACCCGTTGACACCTGGCGGGAATAACTGATCGAGTGGTAACTGATATGATGTTTGAAAATTATTAAAGTAATAATATCGCCATTAGAAAATAGGGGTTGGTGGTAGAAGGATGAAAATTTAGTGTTTTGTGTATTTTTTAATTCCGAATCATAGAAAAATTAAAACAAAAAATTTTGTCCAAAAATTAAAAAAAAATTTTTGGGGTGGACCACCCTTATCACTTAGGGATATGAAAAATAGTTTACGTCCTATTGTGAGACCTACTGAATATACGCACAAAATTTCATAAGAATCGGTCAAGCCGTTTCGGAGGAGTTTTGTTACAAACACTGTGACACGAGAATTTTATATATTAGATATGGGCTCATTTTATTTTGTCCTTTCCCGCTACTGAAACCACTCGGGTTCGTGTGGTGCACTTTATCAATCAATAAAATTTCAAAAAATTTAATTTACTAATTGAGGCACCCTTTGTATGTACAGACATATAATACTATCTGACCCATACTCAGCCATACCCGGTCATTTTTCTGTCACTTTTTAGAAGTAACCTCAATGACCGACATAAATTACGTTAAATTATTATTTTCATTTCAGGAATTAAGACTGTTTACATATCAGCATCGAGAGTATCATTATTCATCTCACAATCACTAACTCTAAAAACTATTCCGACCCCACTATAGTAGTGGTAGAACTGTCTTACCCACACAGTATTTTTACCTAGATTGTAAGTCGTTTGTGTCCAAAGTCTGGTGTAAATTGCTCCAGGCATTCCAAAGTTATGCTGGAACATTCACATATACACATGTTTATTTATTTTTACATATAACATATAGATATAGATAGAACAAAGCTATGTATGTACTAAGCCAATTATTGAGTTTCATTTAATTGTCATCTAAGGAATTTAAAAAAAATCTAATGATCTTTTACATAACTCCCCGAAACAGAAACAATCGAAAGAACGTGGTCCGATAATAAAAACTCCAAATTCATTAACACTTCAACAAACGAACAAAATTATTTAACGCTAATTTAATTTCTGTTTTTTGTTTTTCAGGCTACGGGAACATCGCACCAAGGACAACTATGGGCAGAATTGTGACACTGGGATATGCTATTTTGGGAATACCCTTAACGCTGGTCTACTTATCCAGCACTGGAGGTGTACTGGCACGGGTGGCACGGGGTGTATTTTCCAAGGCCCTATGCTGCTGCCTATGCTCAAACTGTGGCTACTGTTGTTATGATGAGAAACGAATGGCAGAAAAGGAGCGCCGTATGAAGAAAAAGCGGCAACAGGAGGAAATGCGTGCTCAGCAACTAGCCTTACAAGAACCATATTACGTCCGTTCCGGATCGCTGCACAACAATTTACACTCACCAGAAAAACAGATACAAATTCCAGAAATCGACTCATTAAGCACGTCAGACTCCAGGACGTCCATGCATGGATTGAGCCTCCTAGCACCTATCTTGCTCTGCCTGGCTATGATGATCATTTACATCCTCCTAGGCGCCATAGCACTCTATCGATTAGAAAACTGGCCACTCGTTGACGGGATTTACTTTTGCTTTATGAGCTTATCAACCATTGGATTTGGTGACCTTGTTCCTGGCCTTAAGAAAGAGTCAACAACCACAACATGGTTCTGCTCAATATACATCATGTCCGGAATGGCCCTCACGGCAATGTGCTTTAACGTCCTTCACCAGGAGATTGTCCATAGAATAAAGCATGTCGTCGACATTAAGAATCCTTCAAAAGACCGTGACGATTCAAACGACTATCTGGTTTCCTGACGGTACGAGAAAAACACCAATTTATACCAACGAAATCCCACCGAGGAGACTTTAGTTACGGGTAAGTTTGAATCTACTTTGGATTTAGAACGATAAATGCCGATCTACGTGAAATCTATTTATCAAATATTCCTCAATGCAGGTACACCAACATCACTGATATTTGGACAGGAGCCTGATTTGAGTCAACTCCATGTTCTGAAAGACTGTACAAATCACACCTTGGGACATGAGCTTGTCCCAATTGTCACAATGGATCCAAATAATCCAAACAGCTCACAGTCAGCAACAATTGTTCTTCCTGAAGTTATCGATAATGTGCCTCAAATGTTGCAGCTAACTGCATCCAATCAGCCATCTAATTCAGGTATTGTCGAACCGAACCTGATGCAGCAGACCATCGTTGTCCAAAATGTCCTAACCGGAGTCTACACACTGCCAGAAGAACCAGAACTGGAGTCGGGCGAAGAGAATCAGACACCAATCTAGATCAATCTAGATCTGGTTTAATCGCTGCTGATTTTACTTAATTTTAGTGCCGTTCGCCATATGTATGTAAGGACGTTTCACACAGGCTTAGACGAATTTTATTCCGAATAAAGTGAATTGATAGATTCTAGTTAAATTTTAGATATCTAAAAGGGTAGGAACTAGGAATGTATGGTGCAGTATCCTTTGAGGGTTTTTTCTGTAAGCGTAATTCGCCAAACATCTTTCGAATAGAGAAAAATGAGTGAGTGAGAGATCTTCTTAAATTATTTATGGGACTTTTTCAAATTTAGTAAACCGACTACTCTAGAAATAATTTTATGAAACCAAGATATATTGTTGCCTCCTAATACTGATGCAAAACTCATGTATTTTACTCGAATACTCTGGTTCACCTCAACGAAGAGAAAGGGGGTAATTTCGTCTACAAATTGATGAAATACCACTTCGTTATATTTCAGTTCCTTCGACATTTGCATAAAGGATCGAATATCAAGTATGAATATTTATACAATGGTCTTGGAGGAGTAATTACCTCAGAAAAACTTCTGGGGTATACATATTGGAATATTTTCATTTCAACTTTTTTTACATATTTTAGAAAATTAGAAAATTTTTAAAGAAAAAAAATTTATTTTAAACTGAGTAAAACACTCAGTAGTATGGAAAGGAGATTTATCTGAATTAAGATTAAAAAACATACTGTATTGAATTGGGTTTCTTATTAAAATAATTTTTTATATAATATTTAAGTTTATATCTAATACTACTAGTTTTATAAAAATCAACTAAACTCACAGCTGTACAACGTTTAGTTTTTTAAAATCCTGGACAATCTAGCTCTTCAACACATATTTCACACTGCCCCATATTTTAATTTTCTACATCACAACATCAGCATTTCTTAGCAAATGAAAAAATGCACTAATCATTCCTATACCCAAAAAATCGAGTCCCTGTTATCCAACCGATTTCCAATTAGCCTTTTGTTCTTTCTGGCAAAAGTAGTTAATACTTTAACGCACCATAACGCTAATTAATTTGTAAAGCAGATGGCAATCGGGATTTCGCTCGCCTCAAAGTTGTGAAACTGCAATGGTGTGTTAAAAGTAACCACAGATATTCATGACATACTGGATAAAGACTTCCTAACCATCCTCACCTTGCTCTATCTGAGGAAGACGTTTGACTATATTGAACACCGAATACTTCTTATGAAATTATGTGAGAAATTCTCCTGCTCAAACTCAGCATTCAAGTTAATCCAAAACTTCCTGCATCGTAGAAGTCAATTTGTGAGGGTACAGAGTGCTTCTTCGGACCTATCTCGGCCGTGGTGTACTTCAGGGCTCTATCTTTGTGCCATTACTATTCTGTATATAGATGATATGGTTGACGTAGTTGGTAACTCTAATAGACATTTAGATGCAGGCAACATACAACTGCGTCTTAGGAGCCCAATCGGTCTAATCAAGGACTGCGTACACCGCTGAATGAAAACTTTCATCATATATGATTGGTCAAGACAAAATCATCTGGAATTGAATCCCACTAAGTCATTTTGCTTAGAAAGTTATAGAAATTGATGATTTCAGCTGTCTACAACAGGTGGAATCAATAATTCTACTCATGAATATGTGGAAACTGCGAAAACTGTTGTGTAGGCTTGAGATGACTCTGGATTCATTCCGGTATTCTCTTATTTCATATGATAAAAAACTAGTAAAGTCGTTGGATTACGAAGAAGATAATAATAATTCGAAAAACTCAGCAATTTTGCAACCTATAAAAGTGATTGAAAGAGAAGTATCGCTATAAACAATTTCCGATTTGGAAGGGGGTCACTTTTTCCATTCCAAAATTTCCACTAGGACATTCTTTCCATTCATTCTTTTTTCCATGGTCTTTTTTTCCATTGTCTTTTTTTTTCCATGGTCAATTTTTTCCACTGGATTTTTTTTTCCATTGTCATTTTTTCGGTAAGGGGTCACTTTTTCCATTCTAAATTTTCCATTAGTACATTCTTTCCATCAATTATTTTTTCCATAACTGAATATTTGCCTTTCACAAAATGTCTACTGATTGAATTATTGCCTTTTACAAAAATTTTGGGCAATGGAAATTTGGCGCTATGGAAATTTTGGGCAATGGAAAAAATAGAATGGAAAAAATGACCCCCAATCTCCGATTTATGTGATACCACCGATTTTCGCATCAGCTGTTACCGAACCTATAGGCACCACTAATCACTTGGTTCAAAATCTTAGTTAAACTGGGCTATAAAAAAAGTGAGAATGCACATTATAAATAACTAGCTTGCCCGGACCCGGCGTTGCCTGGGATACTTAAATTTTTATTTATATAGATATTAAGCACCCTTCCTACCGCACCCCGCCCCTCTATGATCAAGCGAAGTGGGGGTGATCTCAATCAATCAAGCAGAAATTCATACACAATACCCCCATACATCACTTTTATCTATTCCTAACTCTTTTTTTACTATAGATGAATCAATTTTTTCATTTATTTCCAAGCGGCAGGGGTAAACCTCTTGCTGCTTTAAAAAATTTTCGACTTTCAACACGCACTTTTTGTCTTTCTACATTTGTTAATACACAGGCTTTCTCATGTTTGTTATTTTACAATATTATTTTTACGTCCTTACTCCTTACTCCCTCTCTGTCTTTTCGGAAAAAAATAAACAGTAAATTCTATCTACATTAGGTACACTATATTACATTTTACGAAAAAAAAACTATTAATCATTAAATCATTATATGTATATTTACGTAATTATACTACTCTCCGATTCGAAATCAGCGGTCCCAGAAACGCCCTAGTGCGGCCTTTCAGGGAAATCCCTTATAAACTTTGATGACCGGTTCGAAATGAGCGACCTCTAAATCTCCCGATTGCCCTTATTCATAAAAATTCTTTGAAGTGGGCAATTTTTTGTGTCTAAAGCCATCCCCGGCGAGCGCACAACTGCAATAATTATCGCTGACAATTTGCTTTAATCGAAGCACGTCCAAAATGAAATGAACGCATGAATGACATAACAACATGCTTGTACTGTCAACACTGAAAAAAGTTTCAATTTAACAGCACAATCTCCATCTTAAAAAAGTTTCAATTTGACCAAAATGATCCGCCATTTATTGAATTCATTTGTTACAAAAAATGTGATAAATGAAGAACCGCTCTACCGATTTTGTGCAAACTTCACATAAACCATCTACTAAATAGTCCGAACAAAGCCTAAACATTTGGTTTGGATAGGTGAGCCCGTTCTTGAGTTATAAAATTACAACGAAAAGTGGCATTGATTTTTATATATACAGATGTGGGTTCTAGAATATTAAACAATTAGTACATACGGCCTCAAACTCTGAAAGAAATATCTAAAATTGTCCCTTTTTCGCTCTTTCGGGCTTTTAAAGTTAATCAACTTTAGCGCGCTATCTACCTTGATCCGATTTACTTGAAACTTTGGATAAACCACTTAAGCCACAAACTTTGAACGAATTCCAAGAAAAGCGGTAGCTTAGTGGTAAGCATATACAACAATGGGATAGTATGGGAAGCCATGGACTTTTTTCACTAAATATTCACTTTTTTAAAAATGGTCCACTTTCGTTTTTCTTCTCATTATCCTGGCTATTTTTCAAAACTATAATATTATTAATTTTTTTCATCATTTTACACCCTTCTCCCATATGTCCCAGCGGGGTGAGAAAAGTGTTATTAAATCAAGCATAAATTCATACGCAATACCCGCATACATAACTTTCAATTATTCTCATTCATTCCTCCCGCTTATGCAAATCAATTAATGGCAAATAAAATTTATTCGATTCATTGATCGGAGTGAGTTTGGAGTGGTGCTCTTTCCATGGCTCGTAGATACACCCTTGCGAAAGATTATTATTATTAAATTATTTATTTACGAATGTAGGCTAGGGCCAAACAACGTTTACCAAGTCTTGCTAGTATATAATAAAACAGTAGAAGGATTCGTCATTTTCAATATATCTATGTACCTTAAAAATTTTAAAAATTCATAATGGGGTTCCGAAATGGCGAACAAACCTGTCTTCAAAATTTGATAATTCAAAATGGCGGATGCAGTATTGCGATTATTTTTGAATTACAAAAATGGATAAGCACAGGCAGGGTTGGGCACATGTTTGTAAGTTTTTGTAATTAATTGGCTTTTTGTGCACAATTTAAAATATTTTGAATAATCTAGTAAAACGATGGAGAACGTTCAGAATTTTTAGATAATCGTCAAAGATTTTAATTTCTACCGATGAAAAGCTCGTTAACTACATATAGTTAGTACTGCAAATCCTCTTATCGAATCCCTTCTGATTTTGTGAATCTGGAAAACACATGAAAGAGGCTTAATTGGAAGGACGCCTCGTGATCGGAGTCCATATAAAAGTCAACGTCCCTGTGCCTGTAACCCAATTAATTTTAATTTAATCAATAACAACCAGCTCATCTCCGCCTGTCCTTTATATCGAAATGATTCCCAATTCCCAGAAATGTAAAAAATGTAAAAGTACCTCCTAGGAGAAAAAAAATATTAAAATATTTAATCCCCGAAAACGGGTTTATCTTTGATGGATTGCACAACTACCAGACGTCAGAAGATCACCCCTATAAATAATTAAAAAACTGCAACTGGCTTATCACATTCTTCAGGTGCTGACTAATTAACCAAAAAGCCAAATCTGAACCGCCGCCGCCACCGCTCCAACCAACAGCCGCAGGTAGAGAAGACTTACTAGAGCGTCACTTTAGTGGCTCTCGACATTCGGAGTGGCTTTCCGCAGTAGTTGTTCGCATATAAAAATTCATCCCAATTTGCATTAAACCCGTCGCGAAAATAAAATATAATAAAAAAACAACGGGGGAAAAGGAAACTGCGAAACAGAGAAAACACCGGGGCATTTTAATTTTTTTATCATAAGCGTGTTTCGATATCAAAAATGTATATGGTATATGGAGGCAATGGTTGACAAAAATGAATTCATGCACAAATTGAACCAAATTCGTCTGTTTGCTTTCTGAAATATAAATAAGCCTCGCGGGCTGATCTTTTTTTTTTTTTAAATCAAAAATGAAAATCTCCCGTAAATGAAATGAGCACGCCAGAGAAGCCCCACTGGGCGTCGCATGCCATTTAAGAAGGTCTCGAGGCGAATTATAATGGAATTTCGCAGTCGCGAAACATATCTTAATTTAACACTAAGCCGGCGCGGGGGAGGGCCGGCGTGTTGTACATAGGAGCCATTAGGTGGAGTCTAACTTATAAATAAAGTTAAAATAATAGCTGTTGGAATTCGTGTCTAGACGAAGTAAAATTAATAAGAATTTGAAGGAAACTTAAGATTTCGAGCAAGTTATTGAGCATTTGTAAAAACCTAGTGTAAATTTTACTACTCAAATTACTCTGTACATAAATATAGTGCAAGGTGCAAGGTGCAAGGCGGATACTCACTCAATGTTCGGTGTGGAGAGCGTAATTATTTTAACACCCGCTCGGTCCGAGTCGGGCTCCTTCGTGAACAACTGACGTAAATTCAATTTTAATAGTTAATAGCAAGAGGCAGCAAGGTGCACGCCACTAAGGAAACGATAATAAATGTTATTATCAGCCAATTGTGAACATAACTAATTTAGGCGAACTATTGTAAATGGAGGAATTTTTTTATACATTCTTAGTTTAGTATCTGCGAGCAAGAGGAGTCGTTTTGTTGGTATGATAAAGAGTAAGCGAAATAAAGAACTAAGTTCTATTTATAAATTGTCTTTTGCATTCTATCCTCATAATCCCCGTTTCAGAGTTAAAAAACGTTAATATGCAGTCTGATCTCAAGGTAAGTACAAAACCATATATGAAGGGTGACTAACCCTCCGAAATCATCTTTTTGATAACTAGGCCTCAAAGTTAAATCTTATTCAAAATGGTGCCGTAGAACTTAACAATTTTAACACTCAAGGCTTTAAGGAATGCTGTCATTCATCATCATCATAATTTTATAATTAATTTTTTAATAAAGTTGTTCTTAGAAGAGAAAATTAAGCACGAAGCTTTGTAGTCACCTTTGGCGCAGCACAAAATAAGCAAACGTTAATACGTTAGGATGCTTAGTCATTCTTTCAAGCGTTATATCTCGTAAACGGTTAGGCGTACGTGGTCAGCCCTTTTTATTGAAAATTGCCGGAGCTAAAATTTGGTAATACATGTGTTTGTCGAAGAGTTCACCTTGTTCTCGAGATATTTGCGAAATATGACACTAATACCAAGCTGCCTCTCAATTTTTAGCCTAAACCTAAATTTTTCAATGTTGAGTTGTATACTTTTTTGTAGGGACGTTAATTGTTATGTTTTATCATAGAAATTATACATGAATGGTTATTTCCGATTGATATTTTACTGGTTATCCATTAACCATTATTTCACAAGTTTTTTTGTTTTGGTTGTGAAATAAGAGTTTCCACCAACTTTTATAAAACTTGTAAATAATAAGAGTAACCATCAGATTTTTTTTATCGGCTAACC
Organism: Neoitamus cyanurus; assembly: GCA_947538895.1. Classification (NCBI taxonomy): domain Eukaryota; kingdom Metazoa; phylum Arthropoda; class Insecta; order Diptera; family Asilidae; genus Neoitamus; species Neoitamus cyanurus. Next base: position 14,730,132 of record OX384547.1, read on the forward strand.
ATTACACAGCCACACAAAAAAAAGTGTCGTGATCTGGGGACGCGACATATATTCTCCTATGGATTTTGACGCGCTGAATTCGATGTCAAAATATCCCCTAAAAAAACTTAATGAAATTAGTGTTCCCTGTACGGGGGATGAGGCATATCAATTCTTATGTTTGTCGATGCACTGAATGCGAATTGATTGTCAGAATTGATCCCACACGATGTCCTTTAACAATAACCTAAAAAAAATCAATAAAATGATATAAAATTGTGATGTACTGCCTTGAAGGCTGATTTTTTTTAAAGCCTATATCAGCGGAGTATCATTATTACAATTAAGGTGATCTAACTTCAACTCACCTAACCTAACCTAACCTGGCCTTATATAACCCTTATCTTCCATCACAGATTCTACTATTCCGTCAAAAAGGTAAATTTGGTTCTTTTTTGGTCATAAAATAAAAATTGAAGAAGTAGGTACTTAGGGGGAGTTGAAATTGTAGTTCTCAAAAGCTGTAACATTCTTGCAAAATCAACCATATAAATTAAATTGTGGTACACGGGTCACAAACTTTTTTTCGCAATTCTGGTCACCTTCGTTTCCTCCGGTTTTTTTAACAAGAATTTAAAAAAATTAATCCCAAAATAATTTTTCTTGAGGGGATGCCTACTAGTCATTTTTAAGAAAATTATTTCCGGGAATTGTCCACCACATAGTAACGTTACATGTTATATGAAATATGGTATGACACATGACGTGACATTAAATATTTTAGAGTAGAGTAGGGCAGATTCGAGAACCCCACTTAGGTACCTCGAAGGGCTGCCAGAACTCCAGGAAGCCTGCATGGAATCTTGGCAATGAAATGGTGGCTTTTAATAAAGGAAAAAGAAACGAATCTCCAGACTGCAAATTTAACTATTAAAACTACGTGTTTATTGCACAGTATTATCATTCATCAGGAAAAAATTGACGATTATTACGATTTATACGACATAAGTACTTGCAATGAAGCAAACCGAACATGGCAAGAGATAGAAGGTACAATAACAACAAATACTGTGCAAAAGAAATTCGTGATAACGTCACTGTGTTCTTTTTTTTCAAATAAAACTAGTTAATGTCAATAAAACTGTCATAATTAAAATGAAAAAAATGTATTTACTTGTGTATATCATTTTTTCTGCAACTTCTTCCCACATATCTGTCCGCTATACCTAACTCTATTAAAATAGAATTTTCGCTCGTGTTCCATAACGCAGGTCGAACACACACTTCCCTTATTATAGTTTCGCAATCCATTTTCACTTCTCAAGAAATGTATCACCAGTGGCGCTTCCTACGAGCGTAAAAATTCAAACCAATCGTGTGGTTCAAATTACGCTCGCCTTCGCCACGCTACTCTACGTTACGCTATTTTTGCGGTATACGCAATATCACAGAGACAATGGATTTGACAAAACGCCCATTTACGCTACGCTGTGCTACGCTTTAAGTCTGCGCGAGGCCAGTCACCTCTGGCTCGTCACCCTTTATATGTAGATATTTCAAGATTATTGTTAGTTTCATTTATTACCACTTTTCCATGTCCTGTAAATTTTACGGTCATCGAATTTCATGACAAAGATTAGAGAATACATTACTTCTTATTATTTTCTAGAAATTTTGCTGACTGTTATTAAGGGTATAATACGCATACACAGTTATTTCCACAAGACCGTATATGTATACATCTGTACAAGAGAAAGGATAAATTGTATTTTTTAATAACAACTACACAATACATTTTCGCAACTACATTTCATACAGAACCAATCGTCTTCACTATTGATTTATTAAATGGTATATTAGCTGATAATAATCGGTTAATTTTTGCCTGGAATCTGTCGAGAAGACCTTCAAGTTTGTTTGTAGTTTTCGTTTTAAAAGCACATCTCCTTTCACTAGCTTTCCTTTAAGCTTCTGCTTGCTTCAAACATTTTCTATATGATTTGCGTCTGGCAATTGTGATGACTATTCCATTGTTGCATTAGTTAGTACTACCAGTTTTTTGTTAAAGCTCTATCATGTATACAAATCAGGTCTCCTTTTTTACACACATCTGTCAGGGAATCCCACCCGATGTAACAAGACCTCTGAAGCCTTTTTTCCTCAAAACAACGACAAAACTTTGAGCAATCCGCCAATTTTGCCTAATATTATTTCGAAGTTGCATTGCCTGAAATCCAAACTTCCTCCAAAAGTGCAGAGCCATCCAATCCAAAACATCGCTGGGATTTAAAAGCTGGTAAGCAATTAAGGCTAAGCACGACTCCACCACATTCCTCCACCAGCGCCAAAAAAGTTTTTATCAATTCTATTCACTTCCATTCACAACCCCTCGAAGGGATGAGATTGCTCCGTCCAACCACACCAAGCCGCGTCCAGGCGCACTTTTCACTGTTTTTGTGGAGCGCTCGCTGCAGACATTTATTTTTGGCCGGCCACTGTTTAAAGCTCGCGCGACATCGGAATATTAAAGGGACAATGATATGCGACTCTCTGCTTTTAGGTCAGACACAATCTTCCATCTTGTGGCAAAAAATTGTGAAAGGCTCCGGCGATGCCCGGGGCGGATTGGCATCGGGGAGGTTCACTTTGGAATGTTTCAATTTGTCCATCAGTGACCCTTGACACGCTGACAAATGATCAATAAATGCGCCCCTGGCCCCACATGTCCAGCATATTTCCAACTGAAATTTTGCTGCTGGCTAGAACCCGCCAATATGCGGATGGGGTTGCCGTTTTTGCTACTCGAACCCATTTGGGGCTGCAGCGGATGGAGCGAATATTGTGGATTTTTGCTGACATGAAAGTTACACAACAAATGTCCAAGTTAATTTTTATAATAAAAACGTTCAATCGCCCCGACTAAATGGATTCGTTGGAGGAGGGAATTCAATTTGCTTGCATTCCGGGGGCCATGATACTGAAAGTGGTGCGGCTGTAGGGAAGCACAGGGTATTACAAGTATTTAAAGCAAGTGGAGTAAAGCAGGGCGAACCATGTATTTAATTATGGCAGGTGCGCAGCTATATCCGCACATTTATGGAAGGAAGTAAAGGATTGAATCAAAACGAATTTTGTTTGTTTGTTGCTTTCAGCAAAACTAAAATGAAAAGGCCACAGCACAAACTGTACGGAAAAGAGGGAAGGGGAGAGGGAGGCACTTTATGTTCACTTTAATGTGTCGGCAAACAACCATCACATAACACATTCTGCCCAAAAAACTGTCGAACTAATTTAGAAGCTTTGTGTGATTTTCGCCGGGTATCGTAATTATTTTGATTTCCAAACTTAAGGACTTCACCAGAAATATGAACGTTTTTTTAGATCAAATGACAATGATATAATATACAGGGTGTATCGTATAACGGCAAAATGATAGGGGAGAGAGATTTCTCCTTTGATCTAATTAACGCTGTGACATCAAACTCACGCCAAGCAACTACTATCTTAATGTGCTAGTCTACGCACATAAACCACAGACGTTGAACCACTCGGAAGTCAACACTGTTCGCGTTATTGCCCAGTCGCTCGAAAAAGTGGTCGAAAATCCAGATTGCGTTTCATCCGAACCGCTGGCTGCCCGAAATCACCACAATGACTACCCTGTGGGTGCAGTACCCCCAAAACAGCAACAATTACCCTAGATCGCCAATTATAATTGCAAACAATTTGTTTTCTGTTTGAAAGGTATGTAGAAATCTATTGAAGGAAAAGAGAGTGAATGCCCATACAGCGAAATTTCTTAACCAAAATATATGTCTTTAGGTACTTTGTCAAACACTTTAGCAAAATCAGTGTATATTTCATCTACTTGGTAGACTTTTTCATAGTCGTTTAAACAAACCTTGATTGGTAACACGACCCTCTAAAAATCTATGCTCCTGTGGAGTGGACAAGCAACAATACCGTCAAGTAATTTGGAAATTGTTTTCATTAGGGATACTGCTCTAAAATTCCACAAATCGAGAAAATGACCTTCTTCCAGCGATAAATTAAAGATTTTGGTCAGTGGATCTAGTTACTATAGAATTTATGCACATCTTAAGGAAGTATGCTAGTATAGGAATTCTACGTGTTTTTTTAAAATTCGATAAAAAAAAAACAAAGAATATTTTTATTAACCATTTTTTCTTAGATATTTACGAGTATTAATATTTTAACAATACAAAAAAAAATTTTAAAAAAAAAATTCGAGAATTGAAAAAATTACAGGGTGTTAAAGTGGGGGTGTGAAAAATAAGGGTGCGTCCTCCTTGACATGATTGACCCTTCTGGTGACAAAATGGCGGCTGTTTGAAAAAACAGTGATCTTTTGCCCTTTTTTTTCAAAGTTTTGAATTTTTTCAAAATAGTAAAAAACTAAATTTTTAAATAATTATATGTAGTTCCAACGATAGAGGGATATATTAGAACTTGAGAAATCACGTCAGACGTGTTGGAAAAAGTAGTTTCGAGAAAAACGCGTTCAAAGATTTGAGCAAAGTTGCAGGCAGTCTGTACTTACATCAAAACTCACAATTTTTTTTATTTTTGAACTACACACACACAGAGTACGTACTATACGATAGCTTGAGCAAACTGAGCTGCCCTGCACACGGTGTATAAAAGACTTTCTGTAGGATGATTCATCAGGGAACGTCTACCGCCTATTGTTCGATTCACTGTGGCAGGTCCGGTTTACTCACTGTGTCACTAAAATAGCTATAACTCTGTAAATATTTGAAATTTTAAAAACTCCTTTGGAGGATATATTTTCGAAGGTCTGATCTTTAAAAATATGAAAACAAAATCAATTTTTTAAAAATTCTGGACTAGAATACCCCCTTAAGAAAAGCAGAAGAGATACTGTCTGAATCCATGCCGTAATTCCAGTGTAGATGTCTATAACATCCTGATTATCTAAACTAAGGGAACCAAAATTTAGAAAAACTCCTAGTTTCAATCATTGACGGATAATTAGAACACGTTCCATTGCAATAAACCAACTCAAAGAAATTAGCAAATAGTTCAATAGTGTCTTCCAAATTATTGGATTTAAATGCATCGTATTCCATTATATTTACTTGGGAAGCCAGATGATTGTCGCTCGTCATTCAACTCCGAAAGGCCCTTCTATTATTAATAATGCAGTATTCAATGAAATCAATAAACTGCCTGTTAAAAAAACGATTTAAATTCTACAATTCCTTCCTCAATCCTAGAAAATTTTTAAGATTTGACTCATTACTAATTCTTTTGGGGGGATTCTTATATCCCTGGCCCCGATATTTGGGAACAGGGTCCGAAACATTTTGCTGTGCTGACTAACGGAAAAATAATGAAAAAATTCTATCCAAAATAATTATATTATATGTATATATTATATATATTTCATATTATTATAATTTCCCTTTTACAAACTGCCGGTGGAGTTAATTTTCCTTTTACAAACTACCGGTGGAGCACAGCAAAATGTTTCGAACCCCGTTCGCAAACATTGGTACCAGGCAGGGCCCTCGCGCCCCAGAGTGCGATGTGTGCGATGCACGCGGGCGGCACATTCAAGGGGCGGCAAATGGACTATTTGTGTTATGTTTTTTGTACTGTATAGAAAAAATATTTCACTGATATGTATATCAATTTTATTTGCATACTCAAGCCTGCGTGAAAACTCTTACGAGTAGTTTTTTTTCGGAGAGGAGTGATTTTTTTAACGTGAAGAGAGAATTTTTGAAGTTCACTCTGTACGGAGTGAATTTTCAAACTTCACTGTTTAATGTGTTTCATTTTAATTGAATATATTTCAGAATCAAAATTAGCTCCATGTTTCAATGATTGTGTTTCGTTTTTGTGCTCGACTTTTTTAAAATCATTTTTGCTTAAAAATTATTTCATCCCGCTTTTGTCCTGATTAATAATTTGACTCGTTTTTACTTTTAGCTTATCATTTGTAAAGTACTTTCACTGTTACATTTTTCACATTTTTATTTGTTTTCAAAAATTATCTTATTAGTATTTTTACCTGTCCAAATCGTTTTGTAATGACGTGACGATGTGAAGTGAAGCATTGTTGCATTTCAGGAAAGTAATGTGGTTATTTATTTGAGGATTCTTCTAACTCTTCCGATATCAGTGGCTTCGGGTGAACGTTCATTTTTTAAACTCAAACTTATCAAAAATTATTTAAGATCTACAATGGGCCAAGAAAGATTATCTGGATTGGCGACTCTATCTATTGAACATGAACTTCTAGACACTGTCGATACAGAAGAGGTTTTAAAAGAATTCGCTGCAACCAAAAGTCGCCAAGTTCAATTTTACTAAGCATGCGAAAATGCTTAGTTCATTGTGTTTATAATTTAAGCGCAGATCAGATTGAATTACTTTTATAATTTTAAGTAAGTGAAAACAATTTTATTTTTGTTAAAACTTGAGGTTTCTTTTATTTGTGTAAATGTTTGAATTATTTTACATAACAATGTGTAAATAATTTTTTTTACAGTTTATTTAAATTTATAAGAAATAAAGTTTCTATTAATTGCACTTACAGTATTAGATATTTAGGATTTTTAACGTTTTTCAATTTGACATATCGTCTAGTGAGTTTATCCGCAATAAGGGGCGTCTATTATGAATCCGCTACGCGGGCGGCGTGAGGCCTTACGAGGGCCCTGGGACCAGGGATACAAGAATCATGCCATTCTTTTGTAACCTTTATGAGCTTTGTTTCTAGTAATTTTAAGGTGCTGTAAAGATTTATTGAACCATTTTGGAGGATCATTTGAGTTATTTCTGGGTGAGTAGAAATTTTTTCAATAATTTTTCGTTGATTAGGGTAACAAAGAGCTTCGAAACTCGCTATCAAATTTAGGGGCACCACGAACGGAATGCTCCCCCTCCACTAATCTGGCAACGCTGCTGTCACTGACTCACGCGTGGCCCGGTTGGATTTTTCGTCCACGCACACGAATGTACATATAACGCGCGTGATGAAAACCGTACTGCACAATTTACAAGCCATGAACAGCATTTTATTTGCGTGCTCGTACTCAACAGGCTACGCCACGCCACGCCATGCCAGGCCACGCAGCGCGATGTAGGGAGCTTCTTGGTGCGCACAGAACTCTCGAGGTATACAGTATACACAGCGAGGTGAGTAGAGCAATTTCAGTTGAATCCACCTCATACCTCAACTCAGCTCGATGCTGCTCGAAAAGAATGTACGAGTTCAATCGTTCAGAGTTCAGCGCGCTGGCACGGCAAAGTACCTCGCGCAATCGCATCGCTGTTATGCACACTCCGAATGTGTAAGCATAAGCACGCAACATTTTATATTTTCGACTCTTAATGCCTAGCCTTGCCATGAACGCGTTGAAGCAAACTAAAGATCTTCCCAAACCAACGCTTCCCGCACAAGCGGAAGCGGGATTAAATAGGTTTTGACGGCAATCCCGCTCGCACTCTCGTGGATTCGTCGCCAAATACATAGCATTGGGCTGTGAAGTGTGAAGGTGAAAACTCTAATGCAGCTCCAGAGGTGCATGGGCACGTTTCGTGCGTGTACTTGCTCCGCTTTGTACCAAAGAGATTACGCAAGTCCGTTGGCTGCCGCATGTTTCGGCAGAACATTATTTCAAATGAGACAGTGCACACGAGCCTAAAAATATAAAGTACCACCACGAAAAGTCAACAAACGATCATTTGCTACGGTCTGAGGACCATTGCACAAAAGAGATACTGCCCGCGGAGCGGTAGACAGTTTAAGCATAGGTTTAAGCGCGTGAGGGTTCCAGAGGATTCCAGCAACTCGAACATATTTCAATTCAATAGCCTCAACAGAAATTCAATTCTTTTAGGTGGCAAGTGGCAGCAGGCAGATGTATGGACATGTAACGCCTGCACTCAGGGCCAGGCACACGCCACCGATGACCAAATTTCTGAATAACTTGAAACACATATAACTTGTACTCTCTTCTCTAATGCATCACTACGGCATTCTTGTGTTAGTTTCCGAGTTTTCAGCAGTACCTCATTTTACTATGTTAGTTGGGTATAGGCGCAGAAAAAGCTTCACGAAAGCAGCGACCGATTTCATTGTTCAGACCTAGAGTAAATCTACATGTATGATTAGATTATCTTTGGCGGTCTGGCAGTACCTTACTTATGTTTTCACAAGGGGTGTCGGATGGATATGTAACAAACTGGTACTTAATTCTTGTGATTTCTGGGCCGCAAAAATAAATTTCAGAACCCCTCCATAAATTTTACGAATGAGCTGTGAACAAGCTCTTTACCCGGAGCGGGAACTGCGGTTCCTCTCTGTCGCTCATCTTTTCCTCATCCATGTATTCCGTTCCGGTGGAAAACAAACCACGCTGTGTTTGTGCGCAGCATGTCCGTGCACAGCGTGCGCCATAGTGGGCTGACGGCATAAGAGAAGCTTCGGTCCCGTGTGTGCCGTGCCGTCGCTTCGCTCGCAGTTTGCAACTGACTACGTTTGAGTGCACGTGTTTGTTGTCCTATTATGGAATATTTTATTAGCAAAGTAAAACTCTATCCCTGTTTATGGGATACGGGCCATCTTTCTTATAGAGACACCAGAAGGAAGGATTTGGCTTGGGAAGCCATATCCAGATATTGTGGATTGACAAATGGTAAGTGAAAACTTGTACCTACTTTTTATATATTGTACATACTTTAATTCAAATCACTCCTGCATTGTAACACCGGCGTTTTGTCACCTCAAAATATTAATATGGTGACAAACTTTACCTCTGACTAAGAAACTTTTGTTAGAACATTTCCATACAACAGAAAATCTCTCCAGGGTATAAAAACTCAAAATTCACAATCTCAAAAAATTCGTTGAGACTGCGTTTGAGAAAATTTTAATAATTTTTTGAATAACGTAAAGTGAGAACCTAAGCATAAAGAAGTCTCATGTTGAACAAAAATTTGAAACGCTTGGCGAGGCATTCATCAGTTTTCAGAAAGATCCTTCATGATTACGATGACGACCCAATCTGCAGGGCCCGATTTGTAGGAACCCTTCAAATTGGGTATTGTGTGGGAAAATAGCGCAATAATTTTGTGCACTCCCTAGGTACGGCAATTGGACGAGGAATAAAATAACCTATTCAACCGTCCGTCCAGCCACACTCTTGCATCTGATAAGTTGTGTCGTGTGGAGAGCACACCCAATTTCTTACCCTACAGATCGGGCCCTGCATATTGTATTGGGTCGTCTGCTGCCGCCTTACACACTCATCAATTGTTCTCATTCTTTTTCAAAGAGCACCCACGCTTGCTCACGTCTATAGAGTTCGTGTAAAGGCCTGCACAGGAAGGCCGCGGGAACGGGTGTGGCAGCGAAACTGTTGAGGGACCAGATACTATGGTGGGATACGGAACCATTCACACCAACGCGCGAATTCTAGAATAGTCCAGTAAAAACAATTCCTTCTGCCTGCAATCAGTCCACAATAGAGGTGACGATGGAGAATTGTGTGGGCGGGTTAGAAAAGCTCAAATTTGAGTTTGTGTAGTCACAGACCTTGAGCTTTCTCCGCAATGTTAATTAAAAGAAATAGTTTTTCGTAAATATTTCATATTGTAGCCATGCTAGATCAGATATTCAAAAACAGTTTTTCAGATCTCCGAATTCTCTACAAATTTAGTTATGACAACTATTTTCGTGACGTTAACACATTTAAAGTTATAGCGCGAAAAAGGTTAAGACATTAGGACAACAATTGGTTATTCGCATTTATCTCGTTTTGCGTAACTTATAACAAAAAATGTACTGATACAAAAGTTGTAGAGCATAAAATTGTCCATACATCTTATGCATAACATTTTTCCATACGGCAAAAGCTTAAGCCTCTAGAGCGCCGCAAATTTGCAAAATCGGCGCAAAAAGTGGTCATAAATGGTTCCGATACGTGGTGGCATGGGGATCAAGGTGTGCGTTAAGCCACGATTTTAGAAATGCCAGAAATAGCAACATTTCTACATGTCAGATAATATAAGATTCGCAAAATAATCCTCTTTCGCCCTATGAATAGGTTTTCGTCTATTTGCAATGTGATACCACACATTACAAAATACCCGTTACGTAACGGAATGGAAGCGTGGTGGTCAGGCCAGGCGTTACGGTTCTAGTATGCGGGGAGAGGGAGGTCGAAAATTAGGGAATTTTTCGTTACATTATTTGCGTACGCCCCTTTAGTGGTATTGTATATTGTAAGTCTCCTAAACTTACACTGTATATTTTTAACAAATATCACTTGCATGGATTCAAAATAAAAGCATTTGCAGAGGGAAGGTGTATGCAGAAATGCCAAAGAAAAATTAAAGAAAATTTCAAAGACAAGACACCAGTTAAGTGCATTTTTTAGGTAGTTATAGGTTTTGTCTTTTTATAATATATATGGTAACACAAGAAACACTAATGAATTGATGTCTCAGCACTGTCAGCTGTGTTATATATAGTGCAGGATTTTGTATTATAGCAGCGCCACCGCGTCCACGTTTTTCTGTATTGAAGGTTCTAGATAGTTAATATTTACAAAAATTAGGCTCGGGGAGCTGCCCCCATTCCCACCCCATTTTCAACCCAGACTAGGCGTGTTAACTGTACATAAATTAATTTTGTCGTTCTTCTTTTAAAGCAAATATGGGTTGCTTTGCTAAATTCATACGAATTTAGTGAAAAAAAAAGAAATAGAAAGTGTGTCAAAGCAAAATTCAGAAGGTTAAACCAAGTACATTGGTTACACAAATCCGGAAGTGCTTATTCGTACGGAACTGTGTCCATGTGTGCTTGCATCCGTACGACCGAAATCCGAAAAATGCATCGCCTACTGACTGAATATTTGCCTCTTACAAAATATAACTACGGACTTCCGTCTATTACGTGTACACACAAACATGGGCACACGAGTCGAAATAGACTAAAGAAAGCTGAAATTGCGGAAGCATAGTGCTGAAAATTGCTGCACATCTTAAATACACTATTACAAATGAAACATCAAAAGTCCCCATCGATCTGAGTTGATTAAAAATTTATATTCAAAGTCAAAGATCAACAATATCGGATTTTTGCATATTTCTCGTAAACGGTAAGTATTATCGTAAAAATAGTTCATACAAAAGTTGTAGATCTTGCAATGGTCTATAAAAATGCTTCACATACTATTTTTTGTGCTAAGTACAATCCTGAGATATCACGATTTCAAACATGAAAAATATTAACAAGCACTCATACGCCTCGCGGTCAACCGTTGCAGTTCCCACTAAATTTATTATAAGCAAACTTGTAGTACTCGAGCGCCCTGTACGATGGTATCATCACTTCCATCAAAGCTGCAAAAACCGCTGAGAAAATGAAAAAAGAATCTTTGCACTCTCCTCGCTCTCTGCTGACATGCTAATGTTAAAATGAGACCTATTAGAGGCATAAGGGAGGACTCCTAAACTTCCTCGGGAGTATTCTCGGATTAATTTTAGATGATCTCGTTTCCTACTGGATTCCTCTCATATTTGCTGGCGTGTGCCCATTCAGATCAAGAGTCCGGGCCCAAGAAATTTCAAAAGTAGAGAATTCGCAATAATCGCATAAAACGTGGATTAAAATGTAACTCCTCGCAATTTACCCGCTTATTTCAGAATTTGATCTATCGGCAGCCTTAAAAACACATCGACGCATGTTGAGTCCACTCCAACGCATTAGCCCATAATAATAACATTGCGCGCCGGAGCTTCTGTACGAGTATATTTCAAACCAGCTAAGAACTTTAGTTTACTTCGGAGAATTGATTTAAATAGTTTAAATAATCTCAACCACGATTTGGAGGCGATATTATTGTTAAATGCTTGCCCTTTGTTCTATTGCTCCAACGTAATGGAGGAATTTAAAAATGGCTCTAAAACCTTAAAAAAGATTTCTCCACTTCTTATTCTTTAAGTCTCATATAGTGTTACAGATTTATTCGACTATTCTTACTATAGTTTTATTTCCTATCTGTAGTTGTAACCTATAGTTATATATTAGGTCCGCAACTAAGTTCTCGCTGTTTTTTTTTATGAATATAAAACTTTATTATGAAAAAATGGTTACTAATGAGTTATTTAAAGTACTGCCCATCGCTAGCGACAACCTTTTCCCATCTTTCTGGCAGAGCTCGAATACCGTCACGGTAGAAGTGTTCGTCTTTTGAGGTTATCCATGAATCAAGCCAATTTACGATGTCGTCATATGAACGGAACTCCTGATTAGTCAGAGCATGTGCCATCGAACGGAATAAGTGATAATCGGACGGCGCAATATCTGGGGAATATAGCGGGTGGGGTAGGACTTCCCATTTGAGTGTTTCTAAGTAGGTTTTGACGGGTTTGGCAACGTGAGGCCGATCGTTGTCGTGCTGTAAAATCACTTTTACGTGCCCTGATCGTATTGTGGCCGCTTTTCGCGCAGTGCTCGGCTCAATCGCATCAATTGAGTTCGATACCGTTCCCCAGTGATCGTTTCGTTCGGTTTCAACGTCTTTTCAGCGTTTTCGAAGATTTTCGGCCTTCCTTCACGCGAACGGTCGTCAACATCAAAATCACCGTCTTTGAAGCGACGGAACCAATCACGGCACGTTGTTTCACTTAGAGCAGCATCTCCGTAAACTTTTTGGAGTTCTCGATGCGCTTGAGCCGCCGTTTTCTTCGAATGAAAAACGAAAAGCAACACTTCCCCGCAAATGACGATTATTTGGCACATAATCAGACATTTTCACACAACCAAAAGTATATGTTCCAAAAACAAAATCACAAATGTATCAAAGCAGCTTGCTTACCATATGTCTAAGCTTGGTTCATGACGTTTTAGTAATGCTATAATCGACCAACTCTTACTACTGGAGCCATCTATTGAAAAACAGCGGGAACTTAGTTGCGGACCTAATATAATTCCAATTTTTATATTCCAGGTAAAGAAGCCAAATCTCAGTGGAAGAAATTACGGGATAGCCATAGGGAAGCATTGCGACGTCGAAAAGAGCAAAATTTGAAGCCTTGGAAATATGAGGCAGCGATGGGATTCTTACTGCCACAGACTGAAAATACCACAGATATCACAGATACCCCCACTGCTAATGTTGTGACTACAGGATATTCACCTCCATCGTCAGAATCTCCACTTTCACCCTCAGGATCTCGACTTCTAACTCCATCTCCCACAGGACCTGAAAGTAAGAACCAAAAAAAACTTTCTGCTGAAAATGTTAGTGATATGTTAGACAGAGAGAAAAGACGAGAGCAGAGACAAATTCAAAGACATGAACTGAGGAAAAAAGCGATAGATATGAAGCACGTTCCACAAGATGCACTATCAAACTTGTTTACTAGTTTTTGTCAGAAGACACGCGAACTTCCCAAATACTTACAACTGCGAGTACAAAGAGAAATTTTTGAAGCAGTTACTCGTGCTGAAGAGGAAGCTCTTTCCATTGACCCAATGAATACTTACTTCAGTCCCACATCTTCTACTTCGTCGTATCGCTATCCCAATGTCACAAATTATCAAACCAGCTTCTTGCATGATACGTCAGCCGAACCAAAACCAACATATGCAAACAACTGTGAAGTGGAAGAGGATACCAAACCTGTATTCAGAGAGGGGTCCAACCCTTAAAATTTAAGGAGGTGTGATTTTGATATTAGTTTTTATTTTAAATTAAATAATTCCGACGAAACAGCGGTAACAGCTAATGTTGGAAATACCTATATAATTGTAAACGAAATAAAACCTATTTGTTTTTTTTTCCATTTCTTTGTTTATTGTACATGCATCAGCTTGTGAAACTCTAACATGTGGTATTGCGACTCTTACTGGCTAATGGTTTGCAGTCTGGTAGACGCCGTTTCTAAGAAGCCTTGTACTGCTGTTGGTTTTGCTGGTATTTTGGTTGTTGGTAGATATCCACTGGGTCCAGTCTACGCTGGTTACTGCTGTTCTAAGGGATGGCTGGTTGGTCTTCTTGTCTATGGTTGGGTGACGCTGTATTCCCTTTTAAGACTCCTCCTGTAGTCCTTGTAGATCTGCATTTTATGCTATCTCTCAAAAGTTGTTGAAAAGCTCTTAAACAATCAACTTCTTCGATACCTGAACCATCATAGGTACTTAACGAAGTGGCAATTCGACGTAATCACTCGTGTGAGACCGCCCTACTGAAGGTCACCTCGGATTTAAGGTTTGCTTTGGACAATAGAGAAGTAGCTTACTTGGTTCTACTTGATTTTTCCAAAGCCTTTGACAGTATTAACCACGACACTCTACTTAAAAAGTAAATTGAAACATTTGACTTGTCTTCTCCTGCTGCTAAGCTCATACATAGCTTTCTCTTTGGCAGGTTCAAAGCAGGTATTGAATTCGTCAAACCAAGTCTCGAAATTCTTATTTTTCTTAGTTTCACAAATGCATAAGTCGAACAATTTCTCTTTAATATTCTGCAAGGTACAAAATTGTTTGAAGTTTTCACTAAAAATCTATCTACTTATAGACAGGTACATATGTTAGGCGAAATCAAGGTAAATAATCGTGACACGTGGGAGGAGCTGGGTGGTAACATTTCAATACACCTCGGTCACATTTTCCTGACACACACAGTGCATGCACCTCTGAATGTTCTTTTGCCTTGCCTTGCCTTACGTCTCCCTGTTTATTTATATTGCATATTTATACCTTTTCAAAGTAATTACTTTGTGTACAAAACAAACAACGGCGTCATAATCATAGGAAAACCACCCAAGCGTCGGAAGTCGGTTAAAAATAATTACATCGGTCGATCAGTACGTCGTCGTTCTCTGTTGCCTTTTATGCCCCGCACATACGAAATTGCATTCATCAATTAGGAACGAGCGCAATGGGCACAAACACCTGCTTGCTCAGATGTAAATATTCCAACGCATACAGATGAGTCACAACAGCAGCCAGGCCGCAGATCACGGGCCAGCGTAGTCTCGGTGCCGAGCTCTGAAGTCGGCATTTTTGGTGAAATGAACGTGGTGGGAGCCAATCGAAGACAAAATGTTCATAAGCACGGCGCGGCGGACAAATTTTTGTTAGAGATGAGTTCTCTATATACTGTATGCTTGGTGGTATTACTTTAAATGTCCTATCGGTAAGGTATCTTTGGAGGATGTTGTAAAATTTCAACGGTAGTAGTTGTTTTGATTTTTAGTAGCAAGCCGTCGTGATTTACTTTGTGGAATGCCTGGGCGACGTGGACATCTAGAAACAATCCAATACAGTATCATTTCGTTTCTATAGCCTCTTTGATCTTATTGAAGATTTTGTGGGTTTGCTCGATAGTGCTGTGCTGACTTCTGATGTGTTGGGATAACGTTATTTGCCTCTATGTGGTAGGTTCTGCAGTTTTTCGAGCAGGAGCTTCTCGAATAGTTTGGATAGGATCGGGAGCAAACTTATAGGCCTCTGTGAGCCTATTCTGCATACGTCTTTCCCTGGCTTGGGTATAAAGAAAACCTATTTGTAAAATTTAAAAGTGTTTACACAAATATTAGATGACAAATTCCATTCCAATTCCATTTTTGTTGTGTAAAATGTTTGATGACCTCATTCGAAAGTATCAAAATAATTAGCAGTAAGTTGCAGTCAAATGCCGAATAACCCAAAATGATATGTTAAATAGTATGTTAAGCGCCCTCCTCATGATCGCATATGCGGGCAGAACAGTGGTCTTCGTTATATGACAGCATCTTAAATCAAAACTACCACTCCGTACTGTAACATTTGACTATATAATCCCGGTAGAGTAGACATTAAAATATTAAAAGCTCTAAAAAAATTTCTGACTAAATTTTTAGCATGCACTTTGCATACCCAAATGAACGTTATGTCAGGATGTATTATCAAATTCTACGAATAGTTATGACAATCTTCTACATATATAAACGTTTAACAGGAGACTTAGAGCTTGAAAGAATCAAATTATTAACTATAAAAATTTACACCGATTACAGCGCCATCTATCATGATAAATAAAAGTTACGTATTTTTTCCTGTAGAACCAGAATCTGAAAAAAAATTTAGGCTCCCATTTTCCCATTTACGATGCCAGTACCTACACATGCCCCATACATAGTTTTAGTATAGGCCCCTTAGAAAATATTGAGGGCTTATTTGGAGCATTTTTTTCGTACGATTCGTATTTCTCGGGATATTTCGATTTGTCAACTTCAATGAAAGACCTGTGGCCCATTCTACAAAACAACTTTGCACTTTTCTTTGCAAATTCTGTTCTACAACAATATAAATCACATAGGAAAATTTGTGGAAAGCTAAAACTTTGCACGTAAAAATTTCAAAGTCTGGTAGTGACTACTGTATGTAATGTTACGCTCGCGATTCTCTCTCACGTTAACGTACGAAAAAAAAGCCTAGTAAACCGTTGGCGGAGCAATTTCAACTGTTTGGGAGTTACAGGATGATTAATAAATTAGGGAGGTACATTATAATTTTATTTTTTCATCACACGTGCGGGGAAACCACTACTATACCGTACGGGTTTACGGGTGGAAACTCGCCGATTGCCCACTGTAAAGCCTATTGGGAATAACCCACTGGTAATTTTAAAGAACGCACGCGAGACTTAGAATAACGCACGCGTACCTGAAATGGAAATGCACTCAGAATATTTCTTCAAGAAATCCTTCATGGGAGCCGTATACCTGAGTGCATTTGGGTCGCTCCATTAACGCAATGAGAAGGAGTGAGTGCATGTCCCATCACTGATCACTGGACAGGAGTATGCATTTCTCGCTTGCACTTGCAATAGCAATGAGGAGATCTAGAAATCTACCTGAGGAGCACTCGATCAATCAATCGACTCGTGCACTCAGAATATTTCTTCAAGAAATCCCATTTTTTTTATATACTTGGACGTGTTAAACATCCTTTTAATGCTTTTCAGGTACCTAAATAAATTATTTAAGCCGGGCATGAGTAAATATCACATGGTCACCAGAGTAGTTAAGACTATGTAATGTAATAGCATATTGCTTTGAACATCTGTATCTTAGATATCATAAAAACCTTTCCTTACTACTTTTCTTTAAGATACGTATTATCTTTTTGAGAGATAATTACAGCAAGAATTGTTTTTTTTTATTTGATGGCAGTACCACCTGTAACCAGTAACACTGCCATCGTGGGCAATTGGCTAGTTTCCACCCTAGTTGCACAAAATACTATTATGTTTTGAACTATTAACGCAACGGCATCAAACTCTGGCCAAACAACTACTATCTTAATATGATTTCCAACAATTCCACCAATGTTGATCTACCTCTACCACTGCAACTAACGTTACTAGCGAAAATGAAAAAATGCTTTAAAATGTCCTACAATTCACATTTCTCCCAAAACTCTCAGAGAAATGAGAGTTAATCTTCTGTAAGTGCAAATAAAGTAAATGTTAAGTTTCCCAAGAAATAAAATCATCAAATGAAGGCTTATTAGTCGCCATAACAACCGTCGGAGCAACTCGTCACAAGGACTGCGTCTGTCCTGCAGAAGGAAAGTCCTCAGAAATTCTCAATAATCGTATATTCAGCCAGTTGACGATTAAATTCAGCACAAGTGCAGAAATGCTTTATATAAAAGGAAAGACGTTCATTTCCCCCTGAGAATGGAATTGGAGCAATTTTCAAGAATGCCCTAAAAAAGCAGGAAATATCTGCTC
Source organism: Neoitamus cyanurus (assembly GCA_947538895.1). Taxonomy (NCBI): domain Eukaryota; kingdom Metazoa; phylum Arthropoda; class Insecta; order Diptera; family Asilidae; genus Neoitamus; species Neoitamus cyanurus. The sequence goes on from OX384547.1 coordinate 14,747,897, forward strand.
GTCTCGTGAAGAACTTTTACTGCCTTTCCGTAATAGCAGGAGCTTAATAAAAAAGTTAATTAAAAAACTGCCGGCCGAATTTTCATGGAGCTTTTTACTGCAGTGGGAGAGTCGTTCGTTACCGTTAACGACGCAATTCCCAATCTTACGAACACCCCCTACGTACGCCCGGAAATTTGCTTAAGAGCGCAAACCCCTTAAAGTATAGTATCTGATTGTAATAAAAAATTATTCATAAGCGCAATTCAGAGTTTGGTTTATAGCCGTCGGCATCGACCAAACACCCCCTTCCCCCGTATCCAGATGATGACGACATTATTTCACCGACAAGCGAAGGTACGTAGAAGGGCGCCTGCCGGAAAAGCACCCAAAGTCGAAATAAACCACTGCCTGTCCTATTGGAGTTCACTTTCCTATCTATACAAACTAGGGCGGGGAAGGGTGGGTTTGGGGCGCTCGTGGGGCCGGAAGCCACTTGGAGCGGCAGTCACAGCAAATAAAATTATGGTGCCATAAAAATTAGAATAAATTAGAATCATATCATGAATACTTATTAGGCCCGGGCGTTTGGATTGCGGCGAAATTTAGGGGGCCCTTCTTCATCAACAGTAGGTAGTAGTCCTCGGCCGGTGTCTCCCAGGGCTAGTGAGGCTACCAACGCAGGGCGGCAGGCCCGCCACGGAACGTGGCTGGCGAAGGAGTCAATAACCATCGCACGTAAATTGCTATATAAATTCCCAAGGCGCCTTTCCGCAGCGAAACGAAGGAGCTCCTTCTTCGCCAGTCTTGGCGGAAGGATGTGTGGCCCTGTGCCTGGACCTCCTTGTTTAGCGGCTGAGATTTCTTTTTTTTTTCTCCGGCGGCGGGAAGCGGGCAGAGAGTTTTTATGGCCCTGGTGCCAGCGATCGCCTTAAAATACCACAGACGAAATAATTTGCTAAAACACTGGGCTACATAAGGTTCCTAATGCTTCCCTTATGCTAAGAGGGACATAAGAAAAGCAAAATGGACCTCCGATACGCAGTGCCCGGGGCATAAATTCTCGTGGCAGAGGTGAACTGAATTTTCAAACAGGGCAACGTCTCAATCAATTCCACTTCGGTCCCGGTGTAATGGCCTGTGTCCGGCTATCAGGAGTTGAGTTATTAAAGCTGGGAGCGGCCTCTCCTGCTTTATTCCGGGGAGGTAACCTAATCGTAAATTTCCACAGAAACGGAAAAATAGGAGGCGTTCACCGATAGGGGCCAAAAAGTTTTCATTTTCTGCTTCTCCGGCCCTATGAATGGGAATCACTTTATTCGCCGAAGTTATTCCTTATGGCGGGCAGTGGGGCCAGAGGTGGGCGGTTATATTAATTTTTTTTTAATTAAACGTGTTCGATAAGGCCGATACGAGATGTACCTTAGATGTGCCCTCGATTTGATGAGCATACCGCTCCCAGGAGACTGGAGAGGCACGTGCCAACAGGTTTATTGGAAAACTTCAAAGTTCGTTTTTGTAAAGAAACTCCATTATTTCGGGGATGCGTGCTTGGGCGAGAGCTTCATTGGGCTCTCGGCGGATAATAGAATCTTCTTTTTTTTAATCAAGGGGAGAAGCCTTGGTTGTGCGATACGATAAAAGAGGCAGTGGTTTTCCAAACTTTATGACAATGTGTTATCTTGTTTTCCTTTAGGCTGACTTTTGCTGCATGGATGCAAATAGTCTTCAGGAATTGTTTGCCTTTTATTTTTTGTTGTGGTGGTTTTGGTGGTTAGTGTTTTCGATGGCACATTGTGTATGCAGTTAAGGCCGGGGTAATTATTGCGAAAACGGTAACTCCCCCGACTTCACTGAAATTGAAATACCTGTATATGCCATAGGGAAGGTCATTCCGAGAAACTTTTGTTTTGGGAGTATGGTTGGGAATCCATACATACATACATACTCCAGTCAAATGGTCGGAAAAAAGGGACATCTGTGTATTTTGGGTAGGTGGCGATTTTTTTTTATCGGTTGGGGGGTTGATCGTAAGTATAAAACTAAGTTTTCGGGATTCTGCTCCCTCCCATTTGTCCGGCATCTTGAAAATAAGGATGCGAGCGGTTCTTCAGCGATATCTCGCTAACCGGCACTCGTACGAAAATTCTCAAAGAAGTTTTTTTTACAGAGAACCGAAATTCCTACAATTCTTATTAAATAATTTTTCACGTAAAATTAATAATAAACCAGTTAGAAGCCGGACAAGGCGAAAATATTTGATCATAGGGGGGCCCTGTTTTCCGAATAATTACCAAGCTCGGTTGATACGAAACGAAGCAAGTTGGCGGGCCAGGCAAGTAAAGGCCAGTTTACACCAAGTGCCGGGGCAAGTAGCGTTTACACGTATGGCTGTTGAATTGCAAATGGGTAATCTTATCATAGTAATATTATAAATGCAAAAGTTTGTGTGTTTGGATGTTTGTTACTCAATCACGCCAAAACTGCTGAACGGATTCGAATGATACTTGGTACGGAGGTAGATTATGTCCTGCAATAACATATGAAATCAAATGAATGAAAATGAAATCAATGAAAATCAGCCCCTAAAGGGGTAAAAGGAGGTATAAATATTTGTAGGGATAAAAATATTTGTTTGATTCTATTTACTTGAAACTTTGCTCAAACACTCTACAACATAAATATTACGTATTTCAGCATTTCTCAAAATTTAACCCCTAAGGAGGTACGTGACAACATCTCACTCCCAGGCCTACATGTTCAGAAGGTTTGCGTTACGAAAATTAGCTGCCTATCATCGGCTGTTTCTGACAAAATATATGTGATGTATGCAATATCTTAATACCGTTATGTAGCATAAGGCCTTGACGAAATCGCCCCGATATTGTTTGCAGGGAGTGTTTTAACCTATGCCCGCGGGAGTAGGCGGGCTTTGTGCATGCGAAGCGAAGTTACACAATAACACACGACTAATGAAAGGATTTTTGTGTTTATGAATATATAGGGTTTTTGGGGTCACTGATCTCGAATTTGTCATAGCGGATCCAATATCACGGCTCAACTTGAACGGATTTTGGTGTTATTGAATAAATAAGGGGTTTTTGGAGACGTTGATTTAAAATCTGCTATCGAAATTTCGAAGCTCAATATGACGTCCAAAAGTTCTTAACGTAAATAAATTTTCATGAAATTTGGTTCTTCTTGGACCCTAGTCTTTGGTTTCGAAATAAATGCTTTGTCTATGTTATGCGAAAATTTACATAAACGTGCGGGAACGGTTGAATCGATTTCGTTGGGGCCTTTACTGGAAGGTAGAGTATTTGATCGTTCAAGACTTTGGCTACATTTTATCCCAGGATTATTTTGAGATCCTGCGGAAACCCAAAATATTCCCGGTATAAAATTTTGATGGCAGATTTAAAATCAGCGACCCCCAAAATCCCCGTATATTCATTTACAATGATATTCTTTGAAGTTGATAATTTTCGGTATTTCATACCATATTCATAAATTGTGATAAGCTCGCATTTCTTTTAATTAATTTACACAAGACTGAGAACTCTTGAAATTAAAAACGTTTAATTGCCATTTTGGGTCCGTTATATTTCTGCTATAAAAATTCCCCTAAGCATTAACCATTCGTGGTATTCGTTCAAAGTTTTGGGTTTCCATTATGTGACCAGCCATCTTGAGTTTTGTAATTTTGATCGATTCGAAATCCCTTGAAGTTTAAGTTTTGCACTAGAGCACCGCAATTTTGAAACCTTGCACTTTATAAAAATAACCTAGCCTATACGTTAAATTGGAATAAGTAGGTAGGTACTTGTGTGAAAAAATGAAGTCTATCGAAGCAACCGTTTAGGCGTGATCGAGTGACAAACATCCAAACAAATCTGAAAATTCACTTGCCTTGCTTGCCAAGCAACTTGAATTGCCTAAAAAAAACATGCAACTGGCAAGTAATTTGGAGCAAGTTGCTTTGCCCGCCAAGTGGCTTTGTGGAAACCGGCCTTAAGGAAGTAACGTTCTCTAATTTACTTGCCGTTTGTTAACACTAATTTGAATGGTTTTGATAGGCAAGTCAAGATGCCTAGCAAGTGAATTGGAGTAAGTTACTAGCTGCGAATAAGTGGCATTTAATGTACCCGCGATTCCACAAAACATGGATATTGGAATCTGTAAGGGTATAATTAATCCAGTTTACCTGAAAGCCAAAACGTACAGAAAATATTTTACCCTCATTTAAATAATGCAAAGACTGTTCAAAAGCATCGCTTTTGTTGGCAGCGAAAAGCAAAAAGCACTGACAAAAAACTCCTTAAGAATTATAATGGCGCCACTGAAACTATACAAAGTGATTCGAGGGACTCAGAAAGATTTGTTTGATTTCATTACACTTGCAAGTCTGGCTGACTGAGCATCTTCTTACCTCGGGCATCTCGCAAAGACAATAATCTCCTTTGAATTTCGTCTTCAGCACAGCCAGAAGTATCAGCCTTACAGCCCGAGAGCTGTTCCCCTCCTCGGTAAGCTCTTTATTCTTTAAAAAATCAGATTTATCTGGTATCAGACAATTTTTTACATCCTTTGTATTTTGTACGATCGGGATCCAAGTAGCCTGTCCTCGAATCGATTAAACCTAATGGAATCCTCTCGTATCGAAAAATCCACGGAGGGATCCATTAAGGTTTATTGATGTTTTTCCACCGGGCAGTGGTGCAATTTTATCGCCACCGTTTCGAAAGACATTCGCTGCGAGCAAAAAAGCGAACAATTTCTCGCTCCGCGACAAAATAAGATATTTTGTCGAAAACTAGGTGCTCTGCGGAATTTCTGATTGATTTAATTGAGGTGAAGCTCGCGTCTTCTGGGTGCATGGAACTTGATTTTAATTTTGCCAGAATGTCGCGAGTGTGTTTTTTGGCATGTCGAGGTGTTCTGGCGTACGTCGTAAATTTCCGAGGCGTGTCACAAATAAAAGTCCAACAGAGCAGATTGTGTCATTAGTTGCGCAGCTATAAATTGAGGGTGCTAAGATTTGACATAAATTCCACTCAAAGCGCGATTGTTCGAGGTTGGCGAAGTGTCCTGGGATGCAATGCGCACTCTGATATTTGAGATGTTCATATTTTACCCCGACGACGGGGAGCAATAATTCATTCAACTGGCGCGAAGGCTTGACTTTATCAAAATTGACGATGCTTAGCGCCGCTGTGGGTGCATTTTTTACCAGACACAATGCTTTTTTGCCTTTTGGCCGATTACTGGTTATTGATTTTTTGGATATTTCATCTATTTTGCATATCTTGCGAGAGAAATAATCTAAATATGTATATAAAAATCAATTGCTGTTCGATAGTCTCGCTTAAGCTCAAAAACGGCTTGACCGATTTGAATAATAGAAAAAATTTAAATTTGCGTTTTGTATAGGCAGCGGATTTTCCAACTTCAAGGAATTTTTATGGAAAAGCGCAATTGGTCGTTATCGGATTCGCTGATCTCGAGTCATCATTCAAAATTTTGGAATTCAAGATGGCGTATCGTTATGGCGACCGAAAAGTTAACCTTAAGGGGATTTCTCTGAAAATCTGCACTAGGGTATTTTCGGGATCTCTGATTCCGAATCTGCTATCAAAATTTCCAAATATGAGACCACCCCCACCCCTCTGGGAGACATAGGAAAGGGTGTAACATGAAGAAAACTAAATTTAATAAAACTGTTGGAAAATATCTAAAATCATGTGAAAAACGAAAATAAAAGAACATTAGGAGAAAACGAAAAAAAATATTTGCCCGTGAAAATTAAGAGGCATGGATTTTGTCGAGGTCTTCAAGAGTAGTATAATTACGTGAATATAGGAAAAATTACTTTAGTGTTTTAGTAAAACGGAGTACAGTGTAAAAGAGGTACGAGTTTACTGTTTTTTTTTTGTTTTTTTGGGAAAAGACGGGTGCGGGTTGGGCTGTCAAAATAATTTTAGAAAATAGAAAACACGCGGGGCAATGTTTATGCCAAAATTGGGATGAAAATATTAATAAATGTAGAAACTGTGGTTGTTGACATTGAAAACTTTTTGAGAGCAGCAAAAATTTACCCCTGCCGATGGGAAATAACCGAAAAAATTGATTTATTTATAGTATAAAAAGTATTACGAATAGTTGAAAGTAAGGTATTGTGCATGCATTTATGTTTGATTTAATAATACCACCCCCATCCCGCGGGGACATACAGGAGAGGGGGTCCAGTAGGAACGGAATGTAAAATTAAGGATTGAAAATTTAATAGTATTCCAGGAAACGCGGGGTACGTGCAAACTAGTTTTTAACAATTGAAAACAACACTCAAAAGTGTACCTTTTCTTGGAAACGTGCCTGGACAAGTGTTGCTTTTGTTTGATTTTAAAAAAACTTTCTCGCATAATAACATGGACATGGTTTGTTTTTCAGTGAACCGGTTTCAAGGCGTTGAGGGAACGACTGAGAACAGACAAGATTGCGCGATTGTGCTTTTAATGTATTTTCGGAATTTTTGGACACGTGTTATTTTTGTTGAGACCCCTCAATTGGAAATATTAATTGCATGGCATATAAAAGTCGAGTATACACATTGGCACATTCATATACACATTGGCACATTAACCCAAAATGTTTCAAAGCACGTTGAGAACAGTAAAAAATGTGCGGTATGAACTAAAGGATTTTTCGAAAAAAGATTTAATTATTAAACGGTTCCGGAGTGGGACTCCTTTGGTTTCAAAAAAATCCGAACGGATACAAATGGGTTGTAAAATAATCAAGAAAATAGAAAATTGTCGTATAAGATATTTTTACTACACCAATTGCTGTTTCTGCTTTGCCAGCCATCTCTACGAATTATTTCCCTTCAATATAATTCACGCTTGGAATTGGAATGGATACCATAAGAGTCTGTTTAGTTATTTATTCATCACCAACAGGTATAATATAAATTGACCATCTGACACCAAGGAAAAATATACAAATGTATAGTACTAAAATAAGAAAACAATTTTGAAAAAAAGAAAAAGAGAAAATAAATATAAGATAATATGTGTGTAAGTAGTCAAGTATAAGTGAATATATAAATTAGGATCGGTACACAATCAAATAAAATATTTTTAAGCGTTGGAAGATTAAAATCTAAACAATTAAAACATTTATTGCAATTTTTCAGAAACAAACGGTTCAGAACTACCGTGATTTGTTCTATGGTAGGATGAGTAAGGAAAGTTTCGTCCTTGAGTCACTAGAGCTCGTGAATTAATATTCACGAGACCCAAAAGAGTGGGAGAGTCTAAAGCGCCAGTAATAACATCGTGTAGAAATAACACCACCGAAACCTCCCTACGCTTAGAAAGCAATGTCAAACATAAAACCTTCAATCTATTTTCATATGGGGGAAGATTATAGGGAGTAGAACATGTTAAAGGACGAAGAGCGTAGCATAGGAATCTTTTCTGCACTGCCTCAATACGGTTAATATGTTCGTCATAGTGTGGCATCCACACCATAGAAGTGTACTCCAGTATGGAACGGACGAAAGTATAATACAAAGTTTTTAAAATTAAAGGATCCTCAAAGTCCCTCGGCCAACGTTTTACGAAACCAAGTGTTGAATTAGCTCGGTTTAATATGCCGCTGACATGGCGACTAAAGTTAAATTTATTATCGATGATCACGCCAAAGCAAGACAAAGACTTGCCAAGAATTTTGTAAGAGTGCACCAAAAAGGATCATTTCCTACTGAACGAAATTATGGTATATTTACTGACATTTAACTGCATATGATTTTTTAGACAAAATTTCAAAATAAGCAAGATCATCTTGGAGCCAATGTGCATGTTGTGAAGTCTCGACTGATCTAAAAATGTTCAAATCGTCGGCGTAGGCTAACACGTGATAATTCTCAATAAGAGGAATTAAATCATTGATAAATAGCGTGAATAAAAAAGGACCAAGATGACTACCCTGTGAGACGCCAGATAAAACGGAAACAGTATCAGAGAAATTGTTAGGAATTGCTGAAAGATCGGATGACCCAGAACCCGGTGAAGAATTTCTTCCACTTAGGCGGAAGAACATATGTAAGATTTACAAAACACCGCTGGAAGTCGGTCATCCGATCAGCCTACGCACGCGCCGATGTCGTAAAGACCTCATTCCCGCCGTGTGCCCCCTGGTTGAAGGAGTAGTTGGAAGATTAAAGTTAATACAACAAAGTTACAGTAAAATTTAATTTTGAAAGAACGACATGTAAGGTAAGACTTAATCCAATGAACTAGGTCATTGGAAAATCCTAGTCGTAACAGTTTAAAAGTTAGCACTTTATCAAATTCCTTACTGAAATCAGTAAACACACAGTCAACTTGTTCATGATTTTGCAATCCAGTCACAAAAAAATTTGGGAATTCAACTAAATTTGTGACCGTTGATCTGGCTTTGACAAAACCATGTAGATCAAGAGAAGGAATTTTCCACTGCAACGGCCATTCACATCACATTACACAAATACCATAAGATGAGCCCCTATTTCTTGTGTCTGGGCCATAAATTTAGCAATCAAAGGACACAAAGCGACTAATAAACTTTACGAATTTTCAGAAATCTCTCGTGCTGAATTTATTTACTAGCAAATTTAGCGCATCACAAAAAACTACTGATTTGTTGTTGTTTTTGTAAAAAGAAAAAAAAAAACAATCAATATGCGCACATTTTTCGATCTTTTGGACATTCACCTTAGTCTTGCAAAGCTACGTTTATCCGCCTTAAAGCGTTGAGAGCATTTTATGAATTCTTACCGAAAACCATTTCATTTTTCCGGTCACTTTCTGGAACTGATCATTTAATCGGATCACTTCGAAATGAAGATCTTTCTTATCACCTCTATCTGCGCACGTTTGCAAGCTTGTAGCTATACCTGCGGCCGAGTATAAGCAAAAAAAATTTTTATGGGAACTATGAAAACTGATCGTGAAATTGGGTAATCAAGTTTTATTCGTTTGTTGACGTTGCTTAGTAAGCGCTTGTAAAAGTATATATGCGACCTTGTTTTTAGCGATAAATTCAGATGGGTCAATATGGCGCGTAAAATATTCCACTCGGTATTCCTGGAATGTGGTAAGACTCATTTGCACCGAAATGGTGTTTTAAATATTTCATGCCATTTTAGGTAATGATCGGGTCACTTATAAGATCGCGTGTAATCTCAATATATAATATTGGAATTTGGGACGATATTAATTTGACTCCCTGGAAATCTGGAAGTTTTTGTAATTTTACCTTTCCTAAGGAAATAGAATGTGCAGCATCTTTATTGAATTTTTTCCATTGAAAGGCAAACTTTAAAAATTAAATGAATAATCAGATATCAACAGTTTTGAATTTTTTTTAATACTAAACGGAAGACTAATAACTACCCAGCCGGTTTAATTTTTGACAATGAAACGGGTGGTGAACCTTCTGCTATTTAGAAACTTTTTGTTAACAGTTTAGCAATGCCTTTTGTAAAGGTGGGTAAATTCAAAAACGCATCGATTCGCACATCATGCCGCATCAGCATCGCTAAAAGTTCGAAAACGCATTTACTGTGCATCATATTATGATGAGTCAAAAATTCAATTAAGCATCATAAACGCATCTGATGCGTCGAAGCAGAGCAACGAGCGCATCATGATTATCGATGATGCTGTGTTATTTTACTAGTGACAGGGCCAGAAAGAACAATGAAGCATTTATTATTATATGGATATAGAGCTGCGCCCCTAGCTATATTGAATCTATCCGAAATGACACGGAAATTGGCAAAAACAAGTTCTGTTCAATGACGGTCAAAAACCACAAAACAAGGCATCGGTTGTGTAGCGCTGCGCTTCACCGACATTATTCTTGACGCCTGTGCTATTTTAGAATTATTTAAACAAGATTGACGAAGACTACTCGGATTCTCCCGATAATGTTCCTTGTATTGTCCCTGCAGGAGGGGTATCCGAATCATACCAAAGTATGTTCCGTGATTTTGTGTAGTTTTCGAGTTATGATTTTTTTAATGGATTTTTGAATTTTTTTTTTCAATATGTAGAAGATTTTACGCATACAATAATCAGCTTCGTAACATTAATGGAGGGTACCAAAATTTTGACCTAAAATCGGAAATTTACGGTCGCGCGAGTTAGTCAGACTTGAATTTTCAACTTTAACTTAAAAATCTAAAAAGGCAATTCCTTAGTTCCTGGGTAACTACACAAAAAATTAACTGAGTAATACAAAAGAAATAGTACTTAATAGGCTATTATTCGCTGAAATCAGCCTTCAAATATCCTGAGGTGGAAAGTTCCTAAGATAAAAAAATAAATTATTGCATTTTTTATCATTCCTACGGCTAATTACATATGATAGAAAGGGTGTAAACTAAAAAAAAAGTAACTTAATAGCTTTGGTAGGAAAAGTTTTTTTTTGTGTGTTATTTTATAATTTTTTTCTTTTTTTTTAATTGAGTTAACTAAATACAATTGACTGTCGGTTAATCGAGCAGAATATGAGCTATATGACGTCATTACCATTTGATAAGGAAAATAATTTGTGGATCTGAGAAACTGAGGTCCGTGGTCATAAGGGACCGAGTTCGGTATATAAGGGGCACGAACTGGTCCGACTTGGCCAGCCACGTGAACCTAAACCTAATTTATATCGCTCAGACTTTACGGTTAGGTACATTGTCAAAAAAAAATAAAAATAGTCCAATGATGATCCGCCAGACGGGGACTGTGTCATGGCTGTCGTCTTACTTGTCTGACCGTAAACTGCATGTTGTGTTCTCAGGTTGTACGTCCTTCGAATTTGTTGCTGTGTCTGGTGTTCCTCAGGGTTCCATTCTTGGCCCACTATTGTTTCTATTATTTATTAATGACGTGACTGCAAACATTGCTTCTAATTGTCTTTTATATGCTGACGATCTTAAAATTTTCCGTGTAATAAATTGTGATAATGACTATGATATGCTGCAGCGTGACCTGTCCGCTCTCGAGGATTGGTGCAATACTAACAGGCTGTGCATTAATGTTAGTAAATGTTTTAAAATGACATTCACGTCTAAAAAATCTCCTCTGGCGTACGTGTATTGTCTCAATTCTGCAATTCTGACGGAAGTTACCCAATTTAAGGACTTGGGAGTAACTTTTGACTTGAAGTTGACTTTCGACGCGCACATTAGTGATATCTGCAAAAGATCTTACAAACTAGCTGGGTTCATACTTCGGACCACAGCTTTTATCCGTAGTATAACGACATCTAAACTTCTGTTCCAGACCATTGTGCGCAGTATTTTGGAATATTGCTCGCCGATATGGTCTCCTCATCTTCAAAACAAGATCGACAGAATCGAACGTGTGCAGCGAAGGTTCTCTCGAAGTCTGTTTGGACTGTTTAAACAACCTCATATTCCTTACCACCGAAGACTCTCTATCCTCAACCTTCATCCTCTTGTTGATAGAAGACTTTATTTGGACGAATGCCTACTCTACCGCCTGTACAATGGAACCCTGAACACTTACCTGACTGATGAGCTTAGTTTGCGGGTCCCTTCTTTCAACAGCAGAAATAATGATATTTTTAGCCCACCTAATGCTTCGCTTGATGTGTATTTTCACTCTCCTTTATTACGTTGTCAACGAAATCACGATAGGTTGCAATTCGGTCCTCTGAACTGCTCATTTCAAGGCTTCAAGCGTGCTGTCTTAAATAATTTGTCTACCTCCTACTGTTAGTTCTTTCTTTCATTATAGAGTTCTTTACTTTTCTTTTTGTTGTTATACCCGACAGCTAAGTGTAATTGGAAATTATTTCTGTACGAAGCTAATTAAATAAATAATTAAAAGTAGTGTCTCGTGAATCTCGTGGGGATTTGCAAATCCTCAAAAACCAGTTATTTGTTTATATTAAGAGATTTAAGGCTTAGTCTGCACCTATATTTTTGCAGGGCTCTCAGAATCTTTGGCCATATGGGACTCAAAGACTTGCTTTCTGTTCTTCTTGGATTGGAGTTAAGTTTAGCTTCTGTGTCTGCGAGAACCTACTCGTACATTAATTTGGCTAAGCTAAGTTTAAATAGTCCTTTGGTTCAGTTTTGATCAATCATCCAGATTTCTTACAAAACGAGTCATCATATTCTAGTGACCACCAAAGGTACCAACTATCAATCTTCCGAAAATTGGTATTTAGGATTAAGTGTACTCAAAAGCTCTAATTAAAATCGAATGAATTTTAGAATTTCGCCGTTTGGGATCCTCCGTCTTGAATTTTATGAATTGAGTACCATCTTTGGGCATTTTTGGAAACCTCCTTCATACTACTTTCATTAAAATTTAATATTTGTAGGCTGCCATCCTGGATTCGAAATTCGATTAATTTTCAAAATTAGGGACCATATTTGAAACCATCAATTCCGAAAACCATCTTCTAACAATTTTTGCAAAAATTTTTGCAAATCGCAACAAATTTATAATTCTCTTGCAACTATACTTTCTGCGGTGCCATATGAAACTAAGAGTTCATTTTCATTATCATCAAATCTGTATTAAGAACAGAGTGGCCTACCTACTCGTGAATATGAGGTACAGTATTGTCGTACAGCATGTGAAGCGAAACTCCAGTATTGTCCGAATGCTTCCGTAATTAATGAATTGAAAAACACCTCGTCTGCCTTTGAGTAATCTACATAATTCAGCCTCTTCTCCGTGCGAGGTCGGGCAATCCTTTCTCACAGAGGTATAAAGAGCCTGGCTCCCATTGAAGGCATTTTTCACTTTTGAAAGTCCCCCAGTTTTAGTGTTATGCTGAGCAAAAGCTCACTACTTGTAAACAATGCACTTGGTGGCCCAAATTGCCCATCAGCTGAAATCTCCATGACCTCACATATCCACATTGCGCACACAGAGCCAAAGCATGTCCCATCCTGTGCTCCCTCGCTCCCCACTCGCGCTCAGTTCTGCTCCAGTGGAGAGTGCAACTAATTTTCCTGCCAATTTACGAGTTCATCTCATCTAATTTTATAGTTGTATACCTCCCCATTATTTCGCATTATGGCCCGGCGAATCTCCCCAAAAAATTTCTTTTCAGCGCCGGCTGACAAAAACAAAAAAAAGAAATGGAGGGAAAAAAAAAGTGAAACAAAAATCATGGAAAAAGCGCTCAGGAGAGAGCCAGCCGGGTGCAGCAGGGCCGACCCGGTTTCGCCAGCACTTTAATTTCACGGGAGTGCCATTTTCATGTTTCATGTTTCTGAATCCGAGAGACTTTTTATGTTGCATTTTCCACGTGCCTGCATTTTAGCTGCACCTTGTAATGTCATTTGGAGCTGAATGGCGGTGTCATATGCTGCAGGCGATGGGGCCCGCATCGCAAAAATTTTGTGAGTGTGTGTGCATGGCGCACTAGCAGGCACCCGTGACCTGGAACCAGGCAACGAAAGTGCACAACATGGCACGCTACAAGATCCGGAGAGCCAAAAAATGCTGGCCAAAAAAAAAGAAATAAAAGCGAAAAGACAAATTGGTCCCAGAAACCAAACATTAAACTTTTATGGGCAGCAAATTGGATCCAAGTTATGCGGGTCACCTACAGCGGTCCAACACAATGCAGAGCACCGTCGCTGGGCTGCTGTAGCACGGCTCCTTCACTCCCACGACTCCAGCACGCCGAATGTGTCACCTGGAGCATAGAAGTGCATGGCACGAATTTTTACTGCATTTCATATGTTCGGCGAGAAAGCCTCTGGGTCTGGTTCACCTGGCTCATGCCATTTGTCAGCGCAGATAACCAGCCACTCAGCCACTTTCAGGTGTGTCGTACCGAACCGACCCGTACGGCTGCGGAGTAGGTACTTGGTATCTGAGACGCCATCATGGCTAACCGCAGTGGCAGTTTCACCGCTTTCTATGCTACCGAGGAAAGGTATTTTATTTTCCGTTGGTTTTCGTAAAAATGTCGCGTTTATCTCCAGTTGGGTCGAGGTTACTGTTCTTTTCGTATAAGAAAGCGAAATGTGACAAAAAGGTACCAACTTAGTGCTTTGCATTTCTTGCACATAGCCCTTGTTTTGTCGCCTCAGCCCAAGCTATCTCGAAACTACCTGGAGGTATGCATGCTATGCCCGACTGCTCCGAATACCTTACCTGTAGGTATGTAAATATTTTACTCCGGAAACAACCTTAAGAAAACCTCGATAAAATTTTGTGGATTTTACTATTTTGCACAATCGAACAAGTCGAAATCAGCAAAATCAACTGCTTCATTGGAAGTTCTACGAAAACTCAAATGGGCTAAAAGTCCAGCATTAAGTAGCAGCTGGATTTTTTCAAAGAATGTCGCAATGAGAAATTTAATTGTAAACTAAAAAATGACAGTGCATTCTATTATTATATTATTTCACACACTAGAGAAGTAAAACTTCTACACAACATTCACATTGTGTCACAAAATGTACAAGTATACGAATCATAGCAATCTTTCGAATTTTTCGGTCGCCATGTTAGATCCGCCATCTTTGATTTCCATTTCGATAGTAGACTCGAGACCAGCGACCCGATAACATGAACGAACCAATTTTCACAGCAATACTCAACCGCGGTGGAGGGGAGCGATGCAACGTTTCATAACGCTTTCCGTATCATGAATCGAATTTGATCTACCGTGCCCAAAGAAGTTTCATTAGAAAAAAGCAGTATCAAAATTAAAATCTTTGAAATATTTACTGGAAAGTGTAATTGCTGACATTAGGAATGAAATAAAACGGCCACTGCAGCTTCGTTGGCAGATGTATTTATGGTATGTATCCTTTTGACGAAATTTTCAAACTCGTTTCGGAGTTAAGACGGCTTGATTGCACGAGTGTGGTGTCCAATTTCATAACTGTCACATCTAGAACTCTGAAAATCCAAAAGAAATTATCGAAAAATATCTCTCGATCAAGAAAGATTAACATTTTTGTGCGTTTTTTGGGTTTATAACGTGTGAAGGTGTTGCCACCGTTACACTAAATTAATTGCTCATTTACTGATTTTTTGTTTGCAGGAAGGTGCTACGTCCCACACAGGTAAGGAACAATGAAGTTAGTGCACCAGAAATTCCGTGGACGTAAAATCCGAAGCCTTCCCTATCTAATTTTAGGTTGACAAATATTAGTGCCAAATAGTTATTTTGCTAGTGTTAAATTGAATAAGTTATTGAATAATTGTTCCCCGGAAGTAGCGTATAGAAATTTCGTTGACAATTTAAATTCTGGTATGAAGTGGCATGTTCCGTTCAAAAATGTGAATCACAATAGCTCTCATCCTAAATTGTTATACCATTTAGTAATAATCGTTGCTAAGACTGAAAAATGCAAAATCCAGAGCATATAAAGCTTACAAATTATTTGGACATAGCAATGATTTTACTATAATATTTTTAAAATATTAAAAAGGGAGCACGAATTCTTACACCTTTTTTCTAAGGCCTTTGACAAGGTTAATATTTCCGTTCTGATTAGGAAACTACAGAGATATGTTATTCATTCATATTTTTTTCAGCACACGTGCGGGGTAAGTGGTACCTTACCGCACGGGTTTCCATGCGGTAAGTCATCAATTAACCACGGTGCGCTAAGGAGCCGATTGCCCACGATGGCTATAAACGAACTCGCTTCGCTCGTGCGTCTAACACCGCCATCGTGGGCAATCGGCTCCTTAGCGCACCGTGGTTAATTTATGAGTCACCGAATGGAAACATGTGCGGTAACGTACCTACTGCTTACCCCGCACTCGTGCTGAAAAATAGCATACGTAACTCGGGCGGTAAGTAGCCGAGTGCCCATGATGGCTGTTAACGCACTCGCTTCGCTCGTGCGTCAACACCGCCATCGTGGGCAATCGGCTACTTACCGCCCTTGTATCGTAATATACTATTTCCGCACGCATGAGGGAAAAGTACCACTAAAACGCACGCCTTTGCGTGCGGTAAGTTGCTTATTTCCCACTGCTTGCTTTCGACGGTCAAAAAAACACGCTGCAGAAAATAAAACACGCACCTCGGTACCCAAGACAAGAGATACGGAGATCCCTGTGTGCCGCACAAGTAATTTTTCACGTCAGGAGTATGCATTTCTCACTTGCACTTGCAGGAGCAATGAGGAGATGCAGAAATATTTCTCGCTTGCACTTGCAGTAGCGTAAAGGTTTCGTTACGACAAAATCTTTATTGCCAATGGTCCTTTTTATAAGTGTTTAGGATTGAAATTTTTGTCCTCAACCATTTCCAGGTAATCAGCAACATTCTTGAAATATGCACGCAGAACCTTCCTCATTACTTTGCTGCAATATTTCTTTATTTTCACTAAGCAAAACTCGTTACAAGCGATAGTCTTGTTGTAATTATTTCTTAAATTATTATTATTTCTGTTGCGGGGGCTCTGCCCCCCACACCCCCCTTTCCCTTTTCGCGCCCTTTCCTCGACCCCCCCCTTCCGACGGTCGCATGCCTCACTAGTGCGGAAAAATAGAATGTGCAACTCGGGCGGTGCGTAGCCGATTGCTTACGCTGCATCTAAACGCACTCGCTTCGCTCGTGCGTTTATTGCTGCCAGCGTGCGCAATCGGCTACTTACCGCACTTGTTGCACAATATACTATTAATGTGGATCAACTCCTATTTGTTAAATAGAAAATAACATGTTTCAATTGATAATGCCACATCCAGACCGTTCGTTGTTAAATCGGGCGAACCTCAAGGTAGTCATTGCGGTCCGGTACTATTTCTTCTTTTTATCAATGATATTATCAACTACTTCTCTTATTCACAATGTGTAATGTATGCTGATGACTTAAAACTCTTTCTGGAAGTCAGTACTTTAGATTCCTGCACTCGCCTATAACAAGATCTGGATAGTCTGGTCGAATGGTGTTTTTTTGAATGACCCACTTTTAAATATTTCTAAATGCCGAGTCATTACTTTCTGTCACTCTTTAAATCAAATAGAGTATGGTTACAGTGTAAACGATTCCCCATTGGTTAGAGTTCAGGAAATCACTGATCTTGGGGGTAATACTTGGCAAGAAGCTATCGTATGTAAAACATATTGAATTTATTTGTTTTAAAGCTTTTAAAACACTATTTTCATAAAAAGAAATTCTGAAGAATTCTCCGATATTTTTGCCATAAAAACATTGAGTGTCTCTTTAGTAAGACCCATTCTTGAATACGTTGCTGTCATTTGGTACATACATACATGGCTCACTCGAATAGGATTGAATCGGTGCAAAGAGCGCTTACCCGTTTCTTCTGCCACAAGTTAAAATTTTTTAAAGATAATATTCCATCTTATGAATCCAGACGTTTACTAGTTGGACTACCTAAACTTAGTTTTCGTCGTGATGTCAGCTGTGCTTTACTTGTAAATTATATTATATGTGACGTTATTGCGTGTCCCGAATTATTAAGATTAATTCATATATACGTTATTGAAAGAAATGTTATCCGATCAAAAAAATGCCTACACGCTTCTTCCCATAAAACTAATTACGGTTTAAATAACGTGATAACTAGAAGTAGCAACAAGTTTAATTCTTTCAATGATTATGTTAACTTTACAATGGATAGAAAAATTTTCAAAATTGTAATATTTCTTTTGGAAAATGTCAAATGAATTTTAGGTATTATAAAAAAAATTTCGATATAATGTAATACTTTCTAGTCTGTAAGATTGTAATGGAATCAGTGGACTGAAAAAATAAATAAATTTAAATTTTAAGTCTTTGTGGAAGCAGATGTCACCAGACAACAGCGGAAATATCTACACAATGCCTATAAAAGTATTTACGTTGTTATTTGATAATAAAGAAGGCAAAACAAAAGTGCTATACAAAGGAAGAGTCAATACTACTGACCAAAACATGTGCTGAAATTGTTTTGGAAGACTTACTCGACCATACTTCTTCAAGATTACGTAGATATTTGCAGGAAGTCATTGAAAATTGTACGGAGGAAACGAGAGGAATTTAGAATTACTTGCATATTGAGGCTGAGATGTGACGGATCGCAACGGTCCAAATTTAGCAAAGCAAAGGTTTGAAAATAATCCTGGAAGTGACAAAAATATATAATATACAATATGGCAGAATCCAGTCTAATTTCCTCCAAGATAGGTACTGTAGACCGATAAGATTACGTTTCATCCATGATACTGAAAACATGACACCTGACGAAATTTAAAAACATAACAGCGCCCAATTTATTATGGCAGAAGTTGGCGACCTTGTATACGTAACGAAAGCAGCAACGAAGATCAGCAAGAAGAAGACGACGAATCTGAATTGCGGGATTCGTTTTTTTTTAATTTAAATTTTCTATTTGCAATTTTGAAAGATATATTTTAATACTCCCTTAATTTGTTTATTTATATATTTCCGGATGACAAATCCTTTAAATAATTTTGGCGAAATTGTTTATGAAAATATTCCACTGTACGGGTTTTGTATTTTGCGAGTTTAGATATACAAAGTGATTTTGCTTTTGATTTGATCGATAGAAGTTTGTGGAAGGAAGTAAATCTAATTTTTCAGTAACAATGGGCACTCATTTTTAGTTTGATATGCAATTTATTACTTTTGTGTGAAAGCACATTGTAGTCACGAAATAAAATTAGAAGAAAGAAAACAACATTTGCGGTGAATTTTATTATTTCTCCCTACAACTTCCTTATATTTTACACTGTATCACTTTCAAACGTACGGATGTCTTGCAGCGTACCCAGCGAGTTTAAGTCCAAACTTTCCCTTCGTGCTCCAATAAATTGTTGGAAAGTTGAAAATTTTGTTCCATTTCAACTTCGCCTTGATGGCACCTGCAAGTCCATTAGCACCTGCTAGGTAACTACCAGCTCCGTCGATATGATGACTCTTCCTCCACTTGTCAATTGTTAGCGAAAAATCTCTGAATGGGAAAATTTTGTTAGAAACAGCAAGGTGGAAATATTTTTCCGGGCCATTATTTCCATTTGCGCTGAAATCTGATCCTGCACTGGCACCGTCCTGAGCTGCAGACTGCTGACTTACGAAAAGGTTCGGTGTGCCCATTTCAGTGTTGTGCCCATCATCGTCTACCGTCGATCCGTCCGTTTCGCCACAAACGACTGTTTCCATCAGGACCTGAAAAAGTCGTTAAAAACAAATAAATTTACCAATATTTCGACGAATACGTTTCGCGGAAATTCGCACAGAACATAAAACTCCTTTCACAGTCAATTAACTCTTGAGCATGTTTTAAAATGCCCGATAAGCATAAAGCGGCAAAAACTCGAGGATGGAGGGATAGTCGACCCGATCAAGGGTTGTTGCCCGCGAAATCGTACTTGCGAATTAAAACTCTCACCGGCCGGCGCGGCGGCGTGGTTGTATCTGCATCGGATGCGGCGGCAATAATAAGGAACATGGAAATGAACACTGCGGCGATAATGACCCCAACAGCGTGAGCCGGAAAAATAATACCATATGATAGAGTGGCCCTAGTCCAGCTCACCCAAACCATTCCCGCTCCTGTGGATTTTAATCACCCACTGCAAATCGGACACAACGTGAGGACATTTTTCGAGCAGTTTTAGCGATATTTCGCCACCCACACATACTGAGGCCAGTTTTGGGGCATAACGATAAAATTTTCATGCGGACGAGCAGAGCAACCCATTGGGTTAAATTACCGTGGAAGATGTGAACGTTTTCCGCTGATGGGCCGGACATGTCCAGGCCAAATGAAAATTTTATTGGATCAGCTCTGACTAGATAGGTGACAACTGGCTATCAGCTCGCTCGGTTCCACATTTTCATAGCAATAGCGCATTCCGCTTGCCCGTCCATGCAGCGAATATCGTCCGGTAAGTGAATAGCATAAATAAAGTGAATTTGAATATTTTTTAATACGTCAAAATGAATTTTGAACTTTTTCACAGGTCTTCATGAGAAATCGACAATTTTCCCTGGCACTTTTACTGACCCGGCAGTTACAGTTTTATTGGATTGTTTTTATAGTTTTGAATCTGATTACGTAATCGCAACGAATTAATATCCCAGAAAGGCCGATGTCAATTCGATCCGTACCAACACTAATCGAACTTATATTCCCCGAAAATGTTTAGATTACACCTTCACAGAGTTATTTCAGATTTTTAACTAAAATATTAACTGAAGACACGTCACACACAATGCTGAAAACAAAACAAAGAATAACTTACTTGAAAAATTTGGTTATAGCTTATACAGGGTGTATCCGTTAACGCATGCTAAAATGATAGGGGCGACTGATCTCACCTAGCCGAACAATAAATTGAATGTGCGGGGATCTGAAACCGTTTTAGAGATACAGGGTGATTCATAAATTCGAAATTTTCATATGCTTATTGTTATTGTATTTTTATCTCTTGATCTAATTAACCCAGTGACACCAAACTCACGCCAAACAACTAAATACTATCTTAATGTTCTTTCCAAAAATCTTAACAGTGTTCATCTACCTCTACCACTGCAGGTACAGTTGCTTGCGAAACTGTAGAAAATGTTCTGCAATTTCCTAAAATTCACGATTTCCCCAAATTTTCTCCGAAATTCACATAATTAATAGACCTCTTATTTATTTTTATTAAATTCCAAATATTATGACTTTTCCAAAACGAACAACTTGCTTAGGTAGACTGTAGAGCAAGGGGTAAAATAACCCGTTCCTTACAAAACGCGGACTACCTACCTAATTAATTATTTTATTACACTGTTAATGGGAAAATTGAAAAATAATGAAAATTTCTAAGAAAAAGGGTCAAAAATGTTTACTTTTAGGGGGTACACAAGTAATTAGTTTTAATTACTGCTGGGAAAATGTTATAAAAGTTTAGTGCAATTTAATTTATTGTCGTTATTAGCTTGTAAATATCAACAAGTGTTGACACTGAAGTACCATAACCCCCTAGTACTAGTACCTTATGGAAATTTTGTTTTGCTGTTAAGAGTCAAAAGCTACGAGTGTTCACAAGTTGAAATTATTACAAAACGGCCGATTTTACGAAATTTAGGAATAAACGGATGTAATTCTCATTTACGCTGTAGTAGAAGGAAACCCTAAAGCGGCTGTAAGAGAATACCAAAGGAGATTTCCCAATCGACGTGTACCTCACAGAGGGGTATTTATACGGACTTGTCGGAGGTTAAGAGAAACCGGAATTCTATCTTCTATCAGTAGAGAAACATGGTTTGCAACATCGGCTGTTTCCGCCGATTTCGAGCAGCAAATAATAATCCTCGTCAGGCAAAACCCTGATATGAGCATGAGACGTATTGAATCACAATTACGAGCCTCTAGAATGACAGTCTGGAGATTGCATCCATATCACCGTACCTCAGTACAAGAACTTTTGGAAGGAAATTCCGAAAAAATACTGGAATTTTGCACTTTTTGCACAGGAGATTTCTGGACCGAAATTTGTGGAAAGATGGGGAATGGATCGATATCAATTCTGGCGGCCAGGATGGTACGTCTGAATTCTGAAGTTATAAAAGTATAAAGCCAGCGATGTATTGGACTGATATTAAATAATATATTTTTGACGACCGAAAAACGATCCCAATTCAATATTCAGCCAATTCAGCCAGTCCTAACTGGTTTGGCAGATTATCAAAATATTTTACCTGATTGGGACCGAGTGTCTGACGCTTATATTTGCTTTTTGTGACTGCCGCCATACACGTTTGATCGGATTAAAATCTCAAGTCCATTTTGGCTGGATGCAATTCGAATAAAAATCGCATCCGACTATCTGAAGGCCTTTTTTCTGTATGAGTACACTACACTGCGTGAAGCTACGACCGACTAACCGACGTTACACTGTGATGTGTGCGGCCTACAGTCAGAAACTAGGATACGATAATCACATCACATGAATCGATTCCGATTATCTGAAAGCCCATCTGCCATTGGTAATAAAATGAAGTGTGAAACAAGAAACTTGGTTACGAAATCTTTAGCTGCAGACCTGAATCTGGTAAACTAGTAAGGCACATATATGTTATTATAGTAAACTTATTGTAAACGCACTTGATGAAAGGTTTTACTTACTACAATTGCCATTGAGCCCAAAACAATTTGTTGTCTCAAGAAATGCATTTTAGTACGCGGTTTAGTAAATATTTAGGAAGAAAATGAAACTACCCAGCCAAAACACAAAATGCTACTAAATACTCGTACCCATGGTAAATATTATTTTTGGAAGAATGTCTAGACAGAGCGGATTGGACCCGCATTAATTTGCGTAATAATATGAGAATCCCGATAACACGCCCCAGATGCGCGTTACAGCGGAAGAAAGTTTACAAAAATTGTCCAAAAATACCGCACAAAGCCCGCACGTCAACTGATGAGAACCCAAGCAACAGAACCCTCGCAACCCGCCCCAACACTTCCAGATGGGGCCAATTAATTTCTCGTTGGCGAGTTTTGCCCACCACTTTTTTTTGTGCCATCTAATTGAATTCGGATAAAACTTTTGCCACGCTTTTGAGAAGAGCACTGCCACCGACCGGACCGAAAAGGCAATTATCCGCGAAATACTTTATCGTCACTTTAATTAGTCGAGTGTCCCTTAGCTGGTACGGAGTTGAATTAGGAACTTGATCCCGAAAACGTAAACAGTCGCCATAAATAAAGCCAGACTCCCGTTTGGAGGGTTTATCAGATTTTTATGGCAATTATCGAATTGAGATTTTCTGTAGAAGGCATCCGACCAGATGAGTCGAGGGGAGGCGAACACAAGGCATTAATTCGTAACGACCGGACCCGGGAACAAGTCTGCGATAAAAAACAGAAAAAAGAAATTTTTTTCTAACGATCGGTAAACATGTGACGGGGGCACTGGACTAATTCCGGACCCTGTCGCAGAACCATTACAGGACGTCGTCGGGCCGGAAGTGTTGTCAAATCTCTGCTGGCTCTTTACATTCGTCATTTATTACGGACGACCATTAATTTCACTTCTCTGTCTCCAGCACATTTTGGCCTTTTCCTGGAGTTACATCACTCCAATGACAGGGAAGTGTCGGGCATTCGCACGGATTAAAGTTAAAATAAATGTATCGTTGTTCACCCTAATGGCCTCTTGTTTTCCTGCCCTCATATCCATTGTTGTCTACAATGGCTTAAGGTATGAGTACATACATAATGTGCATATGTATATCCGGCGGATGCACGCCGCCTTAGACCTTAGGCTTTTGAGAAGCCACGTTATTGGAGGGTCCACTGAAATAAAATAAAGTGTTATAGTACACGTTTATTAAAGCAAAACATTTAACATTTAATAATATCAATATCAACCAAGTACACTCTGGAAATTCAATCCATATACAGGGTGTTCAGATAATATAAGTAAAGGGTCAACACGGACGCTGGAAATTTTTAGGTTATAGCGGCCATGTTGTTAAAGCAACATCTCTCAAATTTGTTGTAAAATGTTCAGTAGTGTGTGGAAAATCACCCAGGAAGGTTATAGCTTTAAACAAATGGGTTGGTTTGAGAATTTATGTAGTAAAAGTATAAACAGAAAAGTCCAAATTTTTCATTTTATAACTTTAGTTATGATAAGCTTACAAAATCGATACATTAACGTACTGAAATTGAAATCCAACGAAATTAGCTACTCCTAGTTCAGAAAAAATATTCCAAAGTGTGCCTCGGATCAAATTCTTCCACTGGGGTGTCACCAAGAAAGAATTTTCAGAAAATCGATTTTTTTTATAATATTGTAGCTAAAAGGGTCTAGATTAAGTCCTACAAAGAATTTTTTTGATATCTTCATTATTTCCGGAGATACAACGATTTTCATTGAGCGGCGTGACGAGCGCTGTATCGCTCCGTAAGTCGGCTCACTGCAGATTTCTTCATTATGGAATCGTCTTAGTGTGAAATTTTCGAAAAATCGATTTTTTTTGTTGCTTTATCGGATAGTATACACTGTAACAAACATTCTCTCAAATTTTCAAATTGAAATTCAAATTATTTCGGTCACTACAGCGTTTCTTGTAGAAAGGGAACGGAGTGGGGAACGGAGCGAGACATCTGCCTCGCTCGGCGCTCCGCTCGACCGTTATTCCTTTTGTTTATTGCTGGCCAAGCATTTCAGTTCGTTTTCGACATCAACCACGGATAGACATACGAGTGAAACCTCCAAGAATTGTATGGACCTCGCATCGCCGATTGATCGTAAGTAAACGATTTATCTAAAATTTTCCAACTTCAATCTTTAAACGCGTTTTTCTCAGAATGGTGTTTTTCAAAACGGTTTCCACTCTCAAAGGAAGAGTTTTGAAGATATCTAGTTTCAATTTGGAAAGAACATTTTTAACGTCATTCTTTATCGCGCTATGGAAGCTTTTTTTTTTTTGTTAATTTTCCTATTTTTTTTTACGAAAAACTGTCGAAAAAAAGGGCCAAATTCGATACTTTCTGTTCAAACCGCCGCCATTTTGTGAAATTAAAAAAAAACCCATAGCGCGATAGCGACTTCCCTACAGATTAATAACCTTTTTTAAATTTTTGTTTCAGATCAAAATTGCGGCCGCAATCGTGGACATCGTAAAGGACCTTTTTTTTTACGTGTCATTTCAACAATTTATTCAACTATTATACACCCAATAAATAAACATAAAAAAAATTATTTTGTATTCGTCATGAATGTATTTATTTATAAAAAAAACCAGACCGATTAGTTTATTTCAACATTAAAAAAAAAATCGCGAAAATCAGTGATTTTTCGGAGGGTCACACTGAGACAATCCCTTATCAAAGTAGCATTCGACGAGTTCACAGCAAAAATGAAACGAGCGCACGAACACCGTAAAGGTTCTCGGGAAACGTTAGGGCGCACATCATGCACCAAGAAACGTAAAAATTAATCAGCGCCGCAAAGATGGAAAGTTCGCATAATTCATAACGAAACTTTCAAACGCGTTTTTCTCGAAACTCGATTTTTCAACAGGTGTCGGTGATAACTCGAGCAAAAATTAACCGATTGACTTCATTTTTGAAACACACATTGATATTAATGTTCTCTACGGCTTAACCGGATAGATTTTCGATATCAGATTTTATTGGAAAATTATAAATAATTTTTTGGAGCAAAATTTGTATTTTTTTTGCAAATGGTCGCCACTTTTTCATTTTTCAAAATTTCGAAAAAAGATCCGGTTAAGCCGTGAAGAACGTAATTCCCAAAATAAATAATTCGGAATTTTTTTGTTTCAGATTGGCGGAACTTAAAAATTCGTCGACACCGTTTGGCCCGGAGATTTTCGCGTCGTTTGACATTTTTTTAAATAAACAAATCAATTGTTGATATTTCCGAAATATAAAAAAATTACCTTATTTTTGAGTTTTTTATTCATATGTGTGCCAAATTTCAAGTCTCTATCTTTACATTCCGCTTCAATAATGAAATTCAAATTTTAGTGAGATTTCTGTCAAATCAACTTGGTGACACCCCTTAAATGCAGTTGAATTCTCAACATGCATTCTGGTTAAATTTTAATTTCACTTTAAACCGCTTTAAGATAATTTGTGCCTAGACCATATAATTGTAATTATTTCATGCATCACACCAAGAGTCAACCGAGCAATTATCTATTCAGGTTGTGTAAGGTGTAACATCTGGGAGAGAAACAAATTCAGGTCACGGCAGCACAACTTTTGCGGCTGCTTACCTGCTTATTTCATTTCAGGTGAACAAGAAAACCTACAAAAACCATTTCTCGAGCCACTTTTCAATTTCCGTGCTAAATAGCTGAAATCCGGAAAGCGTTAATCATAATTTTCCGTAACCTTAAATCAAAGCGCTAAGTGGAAGAAGTAAGGCAGGCAGGAAAAGAAGTAACAAGAATGTTTCAAGTATTCCGCAAGGACTTTTAAGAAGAGCGGACTGACCGGTTTGACACTTTTCTGGTGGCACAAATTTTCCCTTTTTGCAGCACCGCGACCAGTTAGACGCCTCTCAAACGTCTTCAGACCGGCATGGCGTCCAATTTAAATCATTAATTAACCTAAAAATTGGCTAGGAGCACAGGCAGAGCGAGGAGGTGAAATTAGCGTCATCATCTAGGTAGGAGCGTAGCACTCATTAAGAAGAGCTCCTCCGCCGTCTTGGTGGCCGTGATATCCGCCGCCTGGTGCACGCCGCGATCTTCCGACCCCGCCTAAGCAGGTATCATTAGCACCGGCAATCTGCAATAACTCGAAATTTGCATTTAACTGCCGCGATGTGGCGGGAAAGTTGGAATTAACCGCTCTGGGTCAAGTGTATGCAGCGCGGGTAATTGCAGCTGTGCAGCATCAGTTGCCTTGTCGTCGTCCGATAAGGCAAAGATGGCATTCAGACCCTTCTCAGACCCCCTGCGCCAGAAGCACGGAATTTCTTGTAATTTCTTCACCGGTTAATGCACCCGTCCGCCAACCGGGCGGCCCTCCATGGCCTGTTGATGCATGCCCACTTGTGGCCACTCAGAATGGGGAAATGTGTGTCAATGAATGTGCCAACATAATAATGTGCCAATTAGGACCTATCATGCGCCCCTTCTTATTACCGTCATTCTTCCTCTCGGTGCTGGAGGGCTTATAAAAGAGTCCCTGCCGGCTTCTTCTTACCATCGAAGGCTCTCATTACTTATGATAATGAGAAAGTGCTCGAATTCTAATAAGGCTCCTGCCTCGGCAAAATCTATTTTGAGGTGGATGACCGTCTGATAGCTGCCGCGAACGTGTGCTTGCTGAGTTGCAACTGCATACAGTTTGTAGTCAAGCGGCCGTGGTAGGTGCAGGTGTGAAATTCGTGCTAGCGCTAATTAGACACTTCTTGTTCCTCAGGAAGTTGAAATTTTTCAATTCAGAAGTCGCTCCATAAAGCATTAGGTATACCCTAGACATACCGACACGGTGGAATGAACGTTCGATGAATGATCGTACTTTTGGATTTTCATTCATTGCATACATGACAGACGACGAACTTCATTCAAGTCCAGTCTTTTTGACAGGTCGAAACTGGATGCAATCATACTCAACAGGTCAAAGACTTGCGTAGATTTTGCTCATCATTGAGCGTATGGAACGAGCAAATGAAATGGAAATGAGCAGTTCATTTTAGAGTTCAAAGCGGTGCGTGCCCAGATTCTTTATAGATCCTACATACTCAATTACAGTGTCATTAAAAATATAAATAATTAAATTTTGCTTAAATCGCCTCTGTATACAGGAAGGCAACTTGATTAAGACGGATTAAGTAATAGAGAAATAGTTATTGACCATTCATGTATGATTTGCATATCCTCATTAACTCGCACATGGCATCCTCAAGTAAACCCACTGGCCGGCTGAGATATAACTGAACATCATCAGCATACAGGTGAACTGAACAATTTCTTACGTATACATAGGTAAATCATTTATAAATAAACTAAACAGCAACGGACCCAGAATGGATCCCTAAGAGACACCAGAATTAAGACACGCTGGAGAAGATAGGTTAGGAAATTTTGTACTAGTTTTACGGTCGAAGACGAGAAATTAAAGTTATTATGCAGCTTGTTGAGTAGTTTGGCGTGGTTTTCAGAATGAAAAGCTTTACTGAACTCAAGCAATACAAGTGTAGTTAGGTGGTCATTATCAAGTGCTTCATACATATACTTGAAGTAATCCTTATAATAAAATTTGATGATTTACACACGTTATTCAAGAGGTTAGCAAAATGGCCCCAGTATTATTTTCACGGAGTGTCTTTGTGCATGCGAACTGACACATGGAAGCACGGATAATGAACGGGTTTCCGTGTTAATGAATACATACACATATAGGGGTTTTCGGAAGAAGACGTGATGATTCCTGATTTAAAATCTGCTATCGACATTTGGAACTTAAATATGGCGGGCCAAAAGCTCTTAACGTAAGTGAACGTTTTGGAAAAAACTGCCTTTTATCCGCCACTTCGTCAGTGTAGATTTCGGATATTAACTTTGTTAGATTTTAAACAGAGAAAGTTAAGCTTGTTTGTTTATTTTTTACTTTTCTGATCTCGCCAAATAATATTAACGCTCTCGCTCTCTTTTTGATATTTCCGAAAAAGGTCAATAAAACGAAACAGAAAAGTAATAGAACAATTTAACCTTCTTTGTTTAAAATCAAACAAAATTAATATCCGAAATCTACGTGGACGAAGTCACGGGTAAAAGCTAGTGTAATAATAAGGCTTTACCCCATTCGAATAGACATCATTGTAAAAAACAGCATGGATTAGATAAAAAGTTCAACTCTTCGCTAATACTAGCTTCTGGCTGGCTGTGAAAACACTCAAGGCTTGACTAAGAAACTCAAGAATACGATATAATAGAGTGATGGCGTGATGGCGAAATGGAAAAATATACGAAAAGTGTAAACTGATACCATAAAGAAATTCTAAACATCTCTTAGCCTTAAATCAGTAAATAACTATTAATTTCTGTGAAAAAAATTCTCCTGAAGCAATTATTCAAGGACATATCCCAACAGGAATTTAAACTAAATTTATGTAGAATGTCAACAAAATATCTTACCAGACGTGAGAGCCGTAAATAACGTCTGCAAGAATATTTCAACAAATAGCTCCGGATTCGGATACTGAAATGTCACCAACTGTTCTTTATAAATGCCAGATTACTTGTTTTTAATAAAAGCATCCTAAGGAGCGGCGCAAGCGATCTTTTTACTCTTGTTCCACGAACAGTCACCTCAACGAAATTTTCATGTACCCCCTAAGGAAAAAAAAACTTTAGTCACGGCGATATGATAAATCCTCGACAGCAGTCATCAACAACAGCTCGAACTTAATTAGTTTTATATCAAATCCGATCAGCCAATTAAGGCTTTTCCGGAATCGCCATTAGTGCTGAGCACTCTTCCAGACAAATAAGCAGAAGACAACCTGCCGAACATTAAAATATTTTTTTCACACCGTTTTTTCACTCTTGCGATGAAAATCCCCCGGCACATAGCCAAATCATCCATCCTTGAGCATCTTGTTCGGAATCTCAGCAAGAGCGGCTCATCCATCATCACGACCGTATCCGAGCGGTTCAAATGTGTTCAATTTGCATATCAATTGGATCAGGCGTGATAGCCCACCCCCGTTTCATTTGCGCGGGAGAACAAGAGACACAAGTCGACGCAATTATAACCAACACAACACATCTGGGGAGGAATACCTGAGTGACACATCATTTGAATATTGGCCCGTTTACCTGTCGCTCAGCATCGGTAGAAATTAGAAGGACAACAAAAAAACATTATTGATTCGGCCGCGACATCACGACACAAAGCCGCGGTGGGTCTGTCTTGCGAGAAAAGTTTTCTTGAGACGTTCCCCGGTGTTGTCGCGATTTGCTGCTGTTGTCTGTCGCTTCTTTGCAGGCCAGAAAACAAACAAAAGTAAAACGATACAATCACCGCCGTCATCCATGGTACAAGTTCGAGGCCGATCGATCGCATGCCGGCTGGACGAAATGTAGGTAAATGCGACACCTGAAGATCGCAGTAGGTAACGTTTCGCAAGAAATTCAGTTCACCGCTGTTTTCCGATCGCTTAAGTTACAGATCGCTCCCGAACAGATCGATTCTGTGGGGAATCTCCTTTTTGGATCAGTAGCGGATATTTCGCGGATCGTCGCGACTGTGATAGAGCAAAATAGTGCTGTGACTTACGTACGTCCAAAGTTGATATCAACGAACTTAAGGTGATTGCAGAATTAAAAATTTGCATTTTACCTGTCCAATAACGGAACAGTCGATATGAATATTGTGATGTGTTTCTAATTTATTCAATCTTGAAGTTGGGAGTGGCTGTACCATATTTCGGATATTTCTATTGCCCTCAGCCCACACATCCACGAATAGTGAAATTTCTGTTGCAACCAAAATAGTGCAAGTGAACAAATAACAAAGACAACTAGGTTGACTACTGTAAAGATTAATGTGCTTCCTGCGCGATAACAAACATTCTCATTTGTTCGTTTTGTTAAAGCCAATTAAGATGAAAAAAATTTGACGAAAGCAAACTCGTTAATATTCAGAGTCAGCCCAATTCAGAGATATTGAACAAACGTAAAAAAATTAAGAAAGTCAACGCGCTATACAGCTAAACGCATGCAGAATCTTTGTTTAGGTTTTTTTAGTTTTGAGGCTATTAACGATTGCTAATTTTTATTTTTCACCCATTAATTTTTTCGAAAGGCTCTTAATACATCATTTGACCCAAAAAAACTGTTTTATTTATGATTTTTTTCATAGAGCCATATTTGGGACACAATTTTATTCTTTAAAGGAAGTTTCTTTTCTATTGACATTCTACTTTTTTGGTGACTAACACTGAATTGTAGGTCAACGTTTCGGGAGTTTCTAAATCATTTAAATGTCATTTGGCATCGTTTTATTTATATTTTTTTTATCACAAAATTTAACACAGCCTACCAAGCATTTCCATAATGTATATATCGTTTCATTGAAGTAAATGACGAATTCAAAAATATACATAATTATATATAGCTGCAAGAAACGTTTTAAAAAACTACCAAATTGAAAACATATTTGTACACTATAAACAGGGTCTTTCACTTATAAAAGTACAAACTTCGTAAGATAGTATAGGTGGCTAATAAGTTGAACAGTCTAATGCATTATTAGTCCAGGTTTGTCATTAATCACTTCGATTTTATTTACAACTGTAGCAGTACTCACAATACCACAATGAGAGAAGTAAGAATTGTCAACTCAAACAATGTAACATATATTGTTGATATGAAACTTGCGAAAATTGAACATGAAATATTCATTTGAAATATTTTGTGCTTCAGTAGAACAAAGAAAACATTTTTTCTAGTTTTGTTGAAATCTTTCATAAGTCCAGTCCAGTCATCATAGAATTCACTGAATTATTTTCCTTCAATATAATTCACACTTTAAATTAATACTGATAGCATAAGTACTCTAATATTTTGTGTAAAAAGAAGAATAAGGGCTAGTCCTCTTCCAAACCAACTTTTTTGGAATTTGTAGATTAGTAAACTCCCGTTGAAAACATTGTACCTACATAGTTTTTATACATGCACTAGTTTTTACCCGCGACTTCATCCTTCTCCGTTTAAAATCTAACAAAGTCTATATCCGAAATCTACACTGACGAAGTCGCGGATAAAAAGCAGTTATTTCAAAAACATTCAAAAATTAAAAATATCGATGGCAGATTTTAAGCCAGCGCTTCTAAAAACCCCTATACATGCAATTACACGGAAATCCGCTGAAGTTGAGAATTTTCAGTCGCCATATATGTTAGGATCCGGGGTTTGGAATTTCCCATTAACCATGGCAGATTTAAGATCAGCGACCCCGAAAACCCCTATGTGTGTATGTATTCGTTAACACGGAAACCCGTTCATTACCCGTGTTTGATATCTATGTAACTTCGCATGTTCAAAGCTCGCCTCCTCCCGTGGACAGGGATAATGACAATCCGTGATAAAAATATTGGGGCCACTTAGCTAAGCTGCATAACGATATAAAGATATTGCAGGTATTACTTATAGTTTCCCCGTTATTTGTGCTGTTTAATGTTTATGCAAAGCTTAAAATATATTTTCCCCAAACAACGATTTAAATCCCTTAAACAACCATTATTCTGGTCCATACAAACAGTTATTCCCCGTTATTTCGAACAATCCTTTCTTAATGCACCTCTACACCCTCCAAGAAACATACTATATGTAACACATCAGTCAGTCAGTAACGAAACTGTTTTATATACATATGTTACATATAGAGAGGTATACAAATTTGTATTTTGTCAAAAATTTTAAATTAACAATTGCTTTGTTGCTTGAAATATTTAATATATTCAAGTTGGGCGGACCTAATCGAATAGAATAAGATAACATATTATTATTAAACCAAAAATGCATATTGTAGCTATAAAATCAAGCAAATAAGTGTATTTTTAACTTCACAGGTTTTTTGTTTGTTTGTACATTTTACGTATACGTATTTGATTAAAATACTGCACCATTTTCAAATCAAATATATTTATTGTAAGATCAAACATAAATCAGAATCATCCATCAGTCATAAAAATCAAATGAATGATATGATTAATTACAATTTAACGGTATCTCTTCATTTGCATAGAAATTGATTAATATGTAGAGATCTACTGATATTTTGTTGAAAAACGAGGTGGAACACCATTTAAAATTGTGGAGAAACGATTTCTAGGGGAGGAGAAACGATTTTAAGGGATAGAGAAAAGATTTCTGGGTTTGGTTTCATGGAAAAACCCGATTTTTGTAAAGTTGGGCCGCAAACTGGTTTTTTCATTGTGAAGGTGGAAAAGCGATTGCCCTATGAACCGAAGTGATTTACAAAAAAATACGAGAAGTGTGAATTGGCCCGAAAATCAATTTTAGTTGATAATTTTGTTGTTAAAAACCTGAAGTCACAAAAATTTTCGGTGGAGTAATGTGGACTTTTGATGAACGATTTGAGTACTTTTTTTTTAATTATCTGCTTTTTACCGGTCAACTTCACACAGCTATACAGCACAATGTTTCTTCTAGAAAGCTGTTGTATTGCTCTATAATATGATGGCTGTATCTATTTAAATTAAGAACATTTTCAACGATAATATATTCAGGCAGTTTAAATAGGATTAATGAATGGAGCAGCTTCTTTAAGAGTGTTCGTTTATGAGACTTAGTTTGGAAATATAAAACAAAAGTGTGGTTAAACGTTCACGAATTCAAGAGACTCTTATATACCCCATCTACAGACAAAAGTAACCAAGTGTCCCGGCAACTTTCTCGGAATTCAAATCCTCGTCGAATATATTAATATTTATTATCCTTCTTTTCGTATAGACTCCCTAAGTTTAAACAAACAATTTTAAGGGTGAAATTTTATTGGATGGATTTGTCAGTTTGTATATTCATAAGCGTACCTTATCTCTGAAAAAATTCCACCACTAAAGAACGTTATTGTATGGTTAAGTCGTGTGTCTCTTCATTTGTAATTCATTGTGTTGAGTTTTTTCTTATGTGAAAAAAGTGTGTTTTATGGAGGTATTTAATTCTTATACATAATATAAGATACCCTTGAAGAAATATGTCGGAAATTCCGAATTTCAATCTCAATTTCGCGACCACCTAGCACGCCTAATCATCAATTGAAAAGTTGGAAGGGGTGGGGAACATTTCAAACCACTATGACGGTTCATATCTCGCGACTAAACACAAAATCTGAAGTATTAGGTAAGAATGCGTTTTTAATAAAATACCTTTTTACCGACACCCCACTCGATGCGTTACGCGAAAAAAGTGGTAATATCTACTTTCCATGTGCAGCGAGATAACCCAATAAAATTGTTTTTCACAATTTCTCTTTGCACTTACCTTTGATGATGATTCATTGACCATGATAATAATTTCAAACATCTGTATTAGTATGGGCCACAAGTTCACTCTTGGAGCCTTGTTGGACAGCACCACTACTCGCAATTCATCAAATTTTTAATTTAAATTTGGCTGATGTCATCCTCAAGATTTTCTTTGAGATTTCAATGAATTTATTACCACCGTCAATAAAGCTATAACTTTATTGGCGTTCCATCGCAGAATAACAAATATATGTTATAAAAAATAGCCTGCAGCTACTATCCCATTAGGGCCCATCTATGGGACAAGTTACAATCAATTATCTTCCAATGAAAAATTCATCGCCGCAAATGAATTTCCATCGGCAGCCAATAAATAAATCAGCGGAGATGGCTCCTAACGGGCGGCGCGGCGGATCCGAATGCCCGATAGGGTTCCATTATCGTGTTCCGCGGGCCAGCCCACCACCACCACCACGGGCACCTTGCCTTTGTTCTGCACTAATCAGCATGCTAATTGGTGAAAGGCTTTTGGCTTACTCACTTCTGATGAAAGCTGATGCCATTCGACAATTTTGAATATTTTATACCGCAGCAATACGCCGCGCGAAAAGGGCCTGGAGAGAGCTCTGACTAATTGGATCGCCTCTGCGGTGATTTATTTCAACGGACGAGCAGCCCCGCTTTACCGCAACAGTAGCCGCCCTATCGACAAACATTGCCGCTCGGGTGCCCGCTCTATTAATGATAAAATGCCTCAATAATATTGGTAGCCAAACATAAACAGCTTTTTCTGCGGCTATGCTAATTAGCTGCTAATTCGGGCAAAATCTCTATTGTGCGCGGAATCCATCAGGCCGCGATTTATGGTCCGCCAGTCAACGACATCTTAATGCGGAGCAGCATTTGTCAATTTGCTTAAAAGGTGATAAATTGTCTCGAAGGAGTCCCTGTCATGCGGGACAAAAAGCACACGCAATTTGAGATGAAGTCCTAGCCCCCACCAGGTGATAAAGGTATTTTTTTGCTCCTGCCCGGCTTTGTTTAGCTGAATTACCTCGTGGCACAGCGGTGACAGTGACACTAATGTTATCGCTTTCTTTGTACTGCTGCGGGCTGTAGTGCGGCAAATGAACTCTCGTTCGTCTACCCCCTGCAGGCGCAAAGGTATTTTGATTGCTTTCGTGGAATGTTATCCTGATTTAGTGGAGCCTAATTTTTTGCTCCTTTTCGGGATTGAAACTTATCCGCTTAATGACGAGGGTACAACTGCAGCATTTCAAAACCGATGGTAGCTGATTTCTTATCTTGTTATTCCGAATTATACGAATCAATGCAAAAGAGGCTTAGTTAAAGCGAACCGGTAGGTAGATGGAACAGGATAATTTTGTAGGCTGTAGTGCGCGTTTGTTAATCCAAAATCAATTGCAAGAACTGAGAATTCTAGGGGAGGAACAGATGTAGCTGAATTGTTTTAGGGAGTAGGGTAATCTTACTGAATATACTTAATAGAAAAGAGCCCATTTTCTTCCTTAGAAAGTTTAGTTCAAATAAATGCCTACATATGCATATACTTTATTTTTATGAATTGTTTTATGTTTTAACTAGCTTTTCCCCGCGGCTTCGTCCACGCAGATTTCAGATATAAACCTTATTTGATGTTAAACAGATTAGGTGAAGTTGGTCTATGACTTTTCTGATTCTTTTTCAATTAAATTTTGTCCGGAAACATGCATACATCCGCTCAAGTGGAGAATTTTCAGTGTGCTCCTTTATTTGCGTTGTAGAATGTTTATAAAAATTTCACGTAAATCGGATCAAAAAAATATTTTCCCACATACAAAAAGTTATGCCCCATATTACCCCCTTATTTTACCCCTTTGATTTGCGAAAAATCCTTCCTTGGTGCATCTCTACACTCTACAAATTTCATGTTTCTGTCTTCAGTGGGCTAGGCTGTGCGTTGTCTGGCTGTCTGTCAGTCAGTCAGTAGGTAACCGATGTGTTTTATACATGGTGTTTCAGTTAACGGGGACCCAAATGATAGACGTAAGAGATCTCGCCTAGCCAAAAGGGTGGCAATCTCAATTGTTTTTGAGTTACAGCGTGATTCATAAATTCGGGATGCACATTTTTATTTTATTTTTATCTTTTGATCTAGTCAACGCAGCGACATCAAACTTACGCCAAACAACTACTATCTTGATGTGCTTTCCAAAAATTACTACTACTGAAGTAGATTAACCCCTACCACTGCAAGTACAGTCACTTGCAAAACTGAAAAAATGCCGAACAATTTCCTACATATCACGATTTTCCCACTTTTTCTCCGAGATTCATGTAATTATTGCACCTCTTTATTCTTTTTATTGAATTACCCATCTTATTGCCTTCCCAAGGAGGTACAACGTGTCTAGGTAGAGAAAGGAGATACAAAATTATACGTTGAAAACCGTTTGCAGAATATTAATAAATCTGTAGGCCTACAAACTTGAAATTTAGAAAATAGATTTCTTGCATAACGTAGAGGGGACTTTTGGAAATTCAACACTTAAGGGGAAGAAAAAAAGGATGAAATTTTGTATGGGAGTTCTGTCTTTTAGTCTCATTACTCGAGAACCACTGTTCCCATTCACATTTTTTTTGACAATATATATGTTCTAGAACCGAAAATATTCGAATAGTCGAATATGCCCCACAACATGGTACAAAAATAAAATTATGTCACGTCACGTGTCACATCACATGTCACATAACATGTAACGTGACCATGTTGTGGAAGAAGTATTCCCGAAAATCATTTTCTGATGTCTGTTTTAAAGACAACTATAATTTTATGATTTTGATTTTCGATCTTTTAAAAAAACATCAAGAAATTTAAAATACAATTAGAGAAAATTATTGTATTTCCCAGCAACTGAAACTAATTCTGGAAAATATTCTTAAATTATAATTATTGCCGAACTCTGAATTATAAATGAATATATGCTTTTAAACGACTTACAGCGGAAGAATTTAATCGTTAATACCAGTTAAAAATTAATTGCAATTGACGATTGAATTTTTAGTTTTGATTGAATTAATTACAAGCGGCAATCAAGTAATTTAATTGCGAGTAAA
The DNA here is from genome assembly GCA_947538895.1 of Neoitamus cyanurus. Taxonomy (NCBI): domain Eukaryota; kingdom Metazoa; phylum Arthropoda; class Insecta; order Diptera; family Asilidae; genus Neoitamus; species Neoitamus cyanurus. The sequence goes on from OX384547.1 coordinate 14,784,500, forward strand.
TTTAATTGCAAACTACAATTAATCTTTTAGTTCAATTAAATTAATTGCAATTCATTTAGTAATAAATTTTTCAATCAATTGATCATAGTTGGTTGAAAAATTATTTGTTTAATTCCCAACACTGAGCACAGCACACCCCCAAAGCCGCTTGTATAGCCTCTTCTGTATAATTTCTAAAGTCACCTCTAAAGGAGCCATCTAAAAATTTACATAGAGGAATAAAGTCAGTAGTTTACACTTAATAATTTAACAGTTGACACTCCATCTCAACTACAATAATTAACACAGGGTGGGTAGAGAACAGTTTATATTCTTTGTTACCAATTTTATTAAATAAACCCTTTTAAGCTTTCAAACAACACAAACGAATGCCTTATTTATTTACTTTTTTTGGAAGAGTGTCAACAGTGGTACAGTATCAACTCTCGGTGATTTCACCTTACCTGGTTCGGTTAATTGGTCAAATAGTGGCAAAAATGGACACTTACAATTTTATAAATTAACAGTTATTTATGACATTTTATTTTTCCGGGGCTAAATAAAAGGTACCTTCATACTGTGTGTATCGGTAGACTGAATAAATATATAAAAATATAATAAATAAATTTATTTTGTTAGCTGTAAATTGGCAAATAGACTATTTATTTTTTCCTGGCAAAAATAAAAGGTGCTTTTGAACTTTTATTTTCCCATGAGGTGTAAATTGGTAAAAAGACGTTATAACAAAATTAACAGTATTTTTTGACCACTGTATTTTAAGGTTTGAAGCTTAACGAAAACTCTGAAATAGAAAATGTTATGTTATGTTAAATGAGTTACCAGAGAAAATAAAATGGCTTTTCATCCCATTGAAAATATAAAAGTTCTAAAACAACTTTTATTTTTGCCCGAAAAAAAATTAACAAAATTTACACCTCACAAAAAAAATTAATGTTTGAAGGTACCTTTATTTTCCCTGGGCCTTTTTAGTTTCAAATTTAAAAAATACCAACCATTTCAAGTCCCAGTCTTAGAGTCTTTTATTTTTCCTTTACAAGATTTTATTTTTATTGTTCTATTTGTTGAATATTCCATTTTTCCTATATCTCCAGATTTAAACGAGATAGTGCAGTGTAACCAGTGAAATTTTGTTTAGAAATTGATATAATAATAATTAATTAAATTGACGAAGTGTATGTTCGAGCAGAGTGCTATAAATTACTAAGGAAGTGATCTGTGGTGAAGATCAGTGACCAATTAAGATTATGCAATCGGACATAAAGGACAAATTGTACGAACGATGCAGCGACTAATTACCATCACGCTCCTAGGACTGGCCGTCTCGATATCATCGGTAAGTACACCATCTGCTCCCCTTGTGTCTAAACCAGTCCTATCCCGGCTCCGTTTATCCTTGGTGCTGCGGCGACGATAGCGTCAGCAAAATGCCCGCTCTTCCAGCTGACCAGCGACCAGGGCGATATAACATTTAGCATTACAGATGACCCAGATATTATTGTTTGGCTCCATCCGAGCTGTCCAGCAGGACGTGCAATCGAGTAGGGATGGATTGATTGCCCTAGTCTGCCCCACCACCCGGGGATATTACTCAAGTTTACCCACAAATGAAAATTCATGGCAATCGAGTCCGAGAATATTTTAATCATGACGAATATCAAATGGCCCCTGCCCGGCACTGCATTTGGCCTACACTGCTGCACAGCACAGGCGGGTCTGGGGCCTGGGCTCCTATGCCCTGCAGCAGTCGTGTGCCTGCCGGCGACAGGAACGTTTATTTATTAAATTGTTTCGACACAGCCCCGACATCGATCTTGATTGATTACGCGAATCTCATTTGCAATTGTCTACTTAATAGATCTGCACATGACGGATGAGTTCCAATCAGACAAGAGAAAAAAGATTGGTGTATGGAATAGAGTAAAAATTGAGCCAGGTCCCCCGGGAAATACCATATTCAATTTGCAGCCAGCAGGGGTGGTGTGATTTGCCGTGAATGTGTCAGGCAAAATTTGCAAATTTAAACAACACCATGTCCATGTGGAATCAATGATGTATAACATTGCATATTTGCACTGCGAATTGTCTACATAATTTTATTTGTTTTTTTTTCAAATATTTTATCAAAATTTAAATGAAAAAACAAATGCAAATACTCGTATATTAAATCGACCCACGCTACAGCGCCCGTTTCATAAAGTTATCAATTTTGTATTTGTAAATTTCAGCACATTTTTTTTATTAATTTTAAAAATTCCTAAATCATAACATCTACGAGTATGTATATGTAGGTTAGGTTAGCTTAGGTTGACGTGGCTGCTGAGAAAGGCCCATTATGATACCACATTGAGTTAATCCCTACGTCTAACCGGAGGACAATTTTGAAGCTTCGGTGAAACAGTTGGGATCCCTGATGTTATTGAGCCCAGGTCTGCCGGATCATCAAAGAAAAACGCGCCCAAATAATAACTTTTGCGAATTGCAAGAGCAGGGCATGGCGCAAAGGAGATGAGTGATGCTTGTCTCTTTCGCAGGAAAATTAATTGTTATTTTTTTCCTATTTGACCGGATTGATAAATTTGCATTTGTTTAATACTGTCTTATCCATAAAAATGTCCCCATAAAATGGTTTGGGGGTGAAAAGATGGCCGGCTCATCGCACCTAAGCTTGCACCTGTCTTCAAATAATCTGGTTCCAAAACTTTAACCTCGTTTTACTCGAAATTCATTCGACCGCTTGAGCTGAAACATATTTATTAAACACTTGGCTATCGTTCGACGAAAGCTTATTCTAAAAACAAAAATGTGTACAACTTTAATTAACAATTCGATAAAATCTACTTCTTTTTATAAAAAGTCCGCCATTTTTGTAATATTTCGAATTATATAAAAAGCTGTCTTCAGATCAATCATTCGGGCTAAATCGTGTGAACCGTTTTTAAGAGTCCTCTAATGGCGCCCGTGCCACGGCTGCCATTTTGTCTTTTTTTTAGATATTTTTTGTAGCACCTTTGTGTAAATAATAAATTGCAAAAAACCGGAACGCTCTATCTTTTTTACTTTTGGCACAATATATAAAAAAGTACCACTAAAATTAGGACTACAAAGAAAGTCACCTTAAAACAATTTTTTTTTGTTCATTTTTAATTTTTTTTTACTGAAACCTTGGTGAGAAGGGATTTTTTGGGGTGGGCCTGGTGTTCCTGGGAGAGAAGTGGTTTGGTCTTATAAACATTTGAGATCATACTCCAAATCTCTAGCTATGATAGAGGTCGAGACAGGATTTTTTGAAGCCCAAAGATCTTCGAAACGGCATACCCGAGTTCCACCAAACGATACCCTATATAAAGTCTAAAAGCCGCCAGGTATCGGCTTACATAAATTAAACGCCAGTAGGCACCCGTCTGAGAGATTAAAAGCCGGGCTGCCCAGAACTAAGGCATACAACAAAATGGCGCCCAGCGTGGGGCCTTCTTATCCTTTCCCCTTTGAGCTTAGTACTTCAAATTTGTCTCTTCACCTTCCCAAATTTTCCTATCGAGTAACTAATGATCTCTCCTGGGACTGAGGTATGTAGGTCCGAGATTTCAATTAATCCCCTCAATTTGGTTCTTCCACGTGCACAATAATTCTCAGAATTAAACTCATTAATCATTTCGAACATAAAAAGTAATTTTTTTGAGCACAAATGTTGTTTTTTTAGTCCGCCTAAAAATTTTAATTTACTCACTCAATTTGGTTTGTAGGTTCTACTTTCAATAATTTGTGAGATATCCGCGTAAACGATATATTAAAAGAAAAAGCATGTTTTCAAAAAGGTGTGAATAAAAAAAGTGTCTCCTTTTTTACAAATCCGTCAAAAAAACGCTTTTCTTGAATCTTCGAAAATGTTGGTCAACTTCAAATATCTGTAAAAAAAATATCTGATATACAGATGCTTAGAATATGTTTTGCTAGATTGCTCACACATTAATTTAATTAAATAAAATAAGAAAGAATTCACTTATCATTCGAACTGGCTATTATTAGCAATAACTGCAAAATATTAGGTTTTTTCGCCACAAACCATAGAAAAAAAACCAACAAAACCCATAGCTCAAATGGTTCTAAATGGTCTATGCTTGCTTCGCCCTAAAGCTTTGTACCCATCTCCCTAACACCCTGTATATCACGTTACTTAAGTGTGTCAACTTGAAAGTCTATTAGGCTTGATATTACGCAAATGATTTTTTACCAAATAAAACACTTTTAGCTTCACAAGCTCAACTATCACGGTGGAATTAAAATCACTACCAACGATGTTCACAGCATGTAGCGTGATGTTTGCAAACGTGTTGGAACAAACTAAAGTCAAAAAGGTATCTGTGGTCGGTCCATTGTTGGGATCCTGGTCCAAACTTAGGGGAATTGACGAATCCGTCTAAAACTTATTGGACCTTGGATGGGAAGTGTTGTCGCGCTCAGCATACTCGTCTGACCTTGTGACATCAGACTCCAGTTGTTTCGCTCTCTTTAAAACTCCTTGAGGGGATCAAGCTGTAAATCAGTAACTTGTGCAGTTTTTCGCCGAAAGATAGGTCCGTCTATGAAGTTCAATGAAAGGTGGCAATAGGTTATCAAACAAAGTCTGCAATATACCATTGATTGATCTTTGTTTTTATGTAAATAAGTGACCTCTGAAAACATGCGTCGTCATGACGTTTCAGACAACCCAATACTTGAATGGAGTGGCCGTCTCATGACAACATAACTTGTATTTTCCCTTGGAATTAAGTAAGTACGATACGAGCCGCCACGTAACCAAACAAAAGTGATGCAATCTTCTTGGCTAAAACACGCTAAATTCGCTCATTGCCACATTACTCATTCCGAATTCGGAAATTAAGCCCTCCGCCTGTTTCAAGGAGCGACCTAGAGCCGTGCGCAGTATCCCCTTAGATTATAAAGTGCAAAATGCTCGCAAATTTCAATATCATTCCCATAAATTGCAGGTGTCCTTAGACCTGGTGCTTGTCTGTAGCCACGAATTTTATGCAAGTACGCCCCATCCTGCATCATAATGAATCACGGATACTTACCTTGGTCCCCTGCAAAGCCTACTTTCTTCCCATGCACAAGTATATTCAATTCTTCAAGAAATGCGTTCTCCTCTGCTTCTGTAGCACCTGAAAAGTTATGCGCGGCTATAACTTAGAGCAGTAATAGAAAACATGCATAACTACGAGTCACGTACCGTCGGCGGAGTCCGCCCTCTGCCCCCGCCCTCGACTAACTTAAAATCCTCGTCCTGGCTGCAGACTCCAGGTATGAACGTATTTTCCGTTCTGTGCCATTAAGTAGCTTTTTGCAACATTAAAGCGATTCCACACAATCCTGCAGATTACTGCACGAGGAGCACCAGAACTTTGCACGGTATGCAATTCCGACTTAAGACGCCCCCATTTGCTCGGTTAATGAAATCGCATAATTTCGGATCGTCGACGAATTTCCCGTGGCCCGGCCCGTGCACTCCTGCAGGACTCTCCTTTTTTGCAGGCTCCGCAAGCGTATTAAATCAAATTGCCTCGGTTCGCAGGCGATTGAAATCGTGCTGGAGCATTAATAAATAACAAAGCATCGTACAAAGCAGGGCACCGCACAAAAAAAAAAACGCAAATAAACGACGAAAAGTGGGCCTCTGCAAAAACAGCCCAAGAGAAATCCTTGCAATAACTTTGTCGTTCAATTTTATAATTGGACGCGTTGCGAAGAGCACTCGTCCTGCAAAAACTAGGTGCTGGCCGGATTAATCGCCGGGACAAAGCATGCAAAATTACGTTTTTAGCGATGCGGTCGTGCGGACTGTACACCAAGTGCACACGTAAGCCCACCCGATAAATCTGGGCATTATTCGAATGAAAATTTTCAGTGTCACCCGTTATTGTTTTTTGAATAATCAAATATAAACTTGGGAGCTTTTTTATTGTGGCGGAAATATTTTGATCTCTCGTTCGTTTTCCCGGGGTGTTCATTTCACTAAAGGATGGTAATCAAAAAATTTCCAGGGATCAAAGATTTCTCTGAAAAGAAGCTTTTCGCTGTATTGAAATTACTGTGTGAAAAGGATTCGTCTACGAAACTTTCGTAAATATTTTTATTTCATCCGTTCAAATACTTTTTAATAATTATAACTACTGTGTAAAAAATTCATAAGGTAGTAGGTAAAGCAAAATGTGAAAGTTCTTTAATCTTATCACATTCTGTGCAATAAAATAAAATATAAATACATACGAATAAATGTTACACCGTAATATATAGCCTTTAATTTTAGCTTCGATTTCTTCTTTTCACCTTGGATTGGTTTTAAACGGTTTAATTTAGCTTGCTTTGTTTGGGCGTGTGGGTCAAATCTAGTAATTCAAATTTCACCCCCTTCCTGTTGACAGATTGGTCTGAAATTTGATAAACACCTTTAGTTCTGATGACAGCACAATAATTTATATTCAGTATCATCATAAATCAAAAATGGCCGCCGCCACAAAATGCCGGATCACATTTTTTGTTTCAATCCCCTCAACATGGGTATCAAATGAAAAGGCTTTACAAGTAGTACGCAGTGCACTTTGAAAAAAAATTCCTGATCCAAAATGGCAAAAATAATTAGTTAGGTACCAAATCAATCTAGATCATTGATCAAACTAAAACAAAATCGTGGGGTGTGCCGTAACCTGAGTAAATATATAAATGATCGTTCTGTGACGTCGCACGATGATAGTCATGGATTTACTTTTACACACATTTTGCTTTATATTGAGGAATGTCGGCATCATACTGGATTCGCCATTTTGAATTTCACAATTCGTAATGAGCGACCCCCAAAGCCCCCAAGTATTCAATTTCGTCACACTCACTCGACATTTGAAAATTTCGTCGCCATATTGGATCAGCCATTTATAATATCTATACACTGTTATATACTAAAACCTCCCCAGAAAAATATAGCGAAAGAATCCTCAAAATCGGTCCAGTGGTTTTTGAGAAAATCGCGTACAAACAAGAAAACAAACAATAATACGGAAACACAGAATCCTCTTTTTTTAAGTCGGTTAATTAAGACCGTTAAAGAGTAGTGAATAGTCTCTACAGTATGCCGTTGGCGGCTATGGTAAACGATTAGCGCCATTTGGGCGCGAATGGCATGGCGTTACGGTCGACGACTTGCCGTTACCTTCGACGGCATCCCGTTTCCATTACCATCCAGTGTGAAACGGCATATATAATATACATTATTCCCCCAATGTGTCTAGTATAAAAACGTCGTTGCCGTCTAGTATAAAAACGACCCATGGCAGAAAGACAGGCACCTTGACTTTTCTATAAAAGGATCCTTTCAATGTAATACAAAGCCTAAAAATATACAAAAGACGAGCCTAAATATTGAAAATTGGTCGGCCAAAAATAACACATGCAGTTTAGAAACTCCATGAATTTCGTCAAATAAAAATATGTTCTCGTAATTTGCTAGAAAAAGAGTCAAACACATTTTGGTCACTTCTCTTATGAATGCAACATTTTGCACAAACATAATCCTAAAGGTACTCACCACCAATTTTGTCTCAGTATGTTCGAAAAAACCGTGTCATTTCTACTGGCATCGGGCATTACAAAGCCAAATGTATGTATATGTATATGTATGTGTATAGTTACAATTGTTTCTTCGCTTGGAAGGCTCATTCATACAAACTGACGAGCACGAGTTATTTCGGCTGTTCTTTTTTTCTAGCAAAATCTAGTTGAAAAACCAACGACCTTTCTGTATGCAATTTAAATAAATTTTAAAACAATGCTATAAAATCCAATATATATCCAAGATAATCTTCTGAACAAATGCATATTAAAAATTCTATCCCAAAACTATTTTCAGTTTTATAATGATATGTCTATCCTTTTTTTCAGATATGCGGCCAACAGCAACCCTTTATTCACCCTCCAGTGCCGGGCCTTCCGGCGAATACAGACTTAGGTGCAGCACAGCCGCAGACTACACCTAGTCCATCAACGACAAAGCCAATGTATTTAGAAAATTATCTACCAGTCGCAATGCAAGCACTTGCCTACTACATAGAATTACTGCAGTACGAGCCAACACAAACAACCACGTTAGAACCGCCTTTCGAAGGCATTGAAAAGGATGGTGGTACAACATATACACCTCCAAAAACAACACCAATGCCTGGAGCTACAACAACAACAACTTCCAAGCCTTGGTGGGCACAGAGTACGTCGGCTACACCATCGACACCAACAACAAGTAAACCTTCAACCATATGGTGGCAGCCACCTTCAACCACACAGAGGCCATCAACCATTTGGTGGGTACCCCCTTCAACAACAACAAAAGTTCCAACGACTGCATGGTGGGAAAGCACAACGGTTAGAAAACCTCAGCAAGAGACGACACTATCGTGGTGGCAGACAACAACTACAAGGAGGCCAACTACAGTGAAACCAACAGTATACCCTACATCGTATCACAGACCAGGCATTTTTGCTCCAGTGCCGCAAATATATACCAAACCGTCTTGGAACAAACCTATTGCAAATAACGCAATTGAATCAACCACCGAGAGAAATCAGGAGGAAAACACCCCCGGCTATCCATACACGGAGAGCACCACGTCGTTCCCTTCAATAATGTCCGACAAAAATTTCTTTGAATGGTTCTTCAAGCCAAAATCTATTCGAATTGAACCAGATCCTGGTATGATTCCATTATAATTTATTTTGAAACTTTTTAAGAGTTTGTTTTACAGAATACAACTTCCAGCTGCTAGATCCTCTACCAGCCGCCCTCATCAGAGACATTCAATTTGAAAAATTGGAGCTGCCAGCTCTGTTGGAAAAAGACAATATAAATGAGTTCCTGCGGGTATATGATGACGCATTTGGACGTTATCGTCCAATTACTGGAAAGAAACGAGTGCCACCCACAAAGCCATATGTGGATTTCCTGTTCCTCTACGATCTTTTGAAAAGAGAGGCAAAGGCGCAGAACCTGAATCTGTATTTAGTAGGTTGTCAATTTCCATAAATCCATAAACATATATATGAAATAATATTACTGATTTAAATAAAGTTTGGAATTTCACTTTTCTAATATTCTTGCAGGGGTATACGGACAGCATGGTGAAGGACCTACATGAACTTTCTAAACGATCTGCTGAAAGACAACTGCATACCATACTGACGAGGCTGCTGCTACGCAATGAAGTTTCAAGATCTGATGTTTTGGTCAGAGTGAAATCCATTATTAAAGGTAAGGCAAAAATATTTGAATTGATTAAAATTTGTACTGAGTATACTTTCACAACTTTTACTCAACGAGTGATTGCACATTGGGTCTAAATTTGTTGCACACAATACCTACTAATATATAAAAGTGAAACATTGTCTGTGTGCTTGTTTTTATTTCACGTCAAAACAGAAAACTGGTTTGAATGGCATGTTGTATCATAGAATAGCAAAGCTACGCATAAAGGAGGTTCAGTTCATATAAGGAACCATCATCCAAATTTGCTGAGATTCTTACACGTGTATTCAGTATGCAGTATGCAGACCGGTTATACAGGGAAAACTTGAAGATGCAATGTGAAATCTCTACAAAAGTGGTGCATTTTGGAGAGCGAATTTACAGCAGAAACCGAACCTATCCTGTTGTCACGAACTAACACAGCTAAACAAGCAGAATGTCTTCTACTCTCTTCGTCAGTAATTTGACTTAACCTCGAGCATTTCAAGCACACACTCATTGTTAGCCCAATGCTATGAGTACAGCCATGTGCATCAAGCAGAGAGAATACCCGTGCGGAAGTGCTGACTGTCGACATGCCCAGAGAGAAATGGAATTATTCCATAATTCAATTGCGAATACTTCTTTCGATGGAATGTATGCATGAACTCTCCTTTCTAACTTAGCTTCTCTAACATTGGGATGTCATGTCAAAAACCTTCGCTGGAAGCGTATTGTAAGCGTATATGATCAGTGAAACTAAAATGAAACGCAGGCAGGCACCCTTTTGTGTTTATTTTTACGCGCGTAACCTAGGGTAGCTACTTCTCTGAACTCACAAATTCTGTGGAAAAAATTTTCGGACCGATATGCTTCCACGTCCCTTCTCGGGGAAGTGATAGGTAATGTTTTTTCATGAAGCACTTCTTAAATTTCTCGCTGGGCGGTGTTGTTAAACCGCCCAGCGGGAAATTTTGTCAGGCATCCCAACGGAAGCCTTGTGGAAGTAAAGAAAACTTCTGACTATCAATTCCAGTTTAGTCACATGGAAGCTAGACGGGAGCAAAAGCGCGAACAAAAGCACCTTATATATTTTCTTCTCACTGACGCCTTTTGCGATCGAGCTCTTCGTCGACACAGTTCGTGAATGACGGTTGAAAATGATTAATTCTTGTTTGTACTTTGAGCGGAAGCAGAGCGCTGATCGTTCAAGTCCAATAACATGACTTTGGGCTAATTAAGTTCTTACATTTATCTACTTTAAATTTCCGAAATTAAAAATGCAATCTAACCATATAGGAGGCGGTTAAAAAACGATCCCACTTTGATTCCGAGCCATATGGTACATCCTTGGATGCTTCTGAGGAAACGGTAGAGCATAGACTTTGATTCCAAATAGATCTCATGTCCAGTAAATGTAATGCGTTCCTTATTGCTCCCATGGAATCTTGGGAGTGGCATAAGAAAAGGTTTTTTAGTGCTTCATCCTAATGACATGCAATGTTAAAATGAAAAGGAGGGTCCAACAAAGAGTCATGCATCCATATCTCCTAAAAGATAGCTCACGCTTGCATCTAGGATTCTTTCCCGCTGGGCGCCTACATACTTTATACTGAATACACGTGTGGAAAGGCCCTTTCATTACTTCGACCTGAAGTTTTTAAAACACGAAATACATAATCCACATGGTTGTGATGTTGGACATAACCTTTGTGGGACGTGGGTTGTATTGTGACGTGTCAGCATAAGTTAAACGAATTAACACCGACTTGTGTGGGTAAAAACATTTGAATCTCCTCTTCTAGGTTTGCTAAGCAGTGAGCGTGGTGACAGGTGTGGGATGGACAAGCCAGCATTGTATTGTTTATAAGAACTTTTTAGTTTTAATTCGTTGAAGTAGTTTTGTTAGTAATTATTCTTAGATATAATCAATTATCTAGGAAAACTATCTACTTCCAATATTCAGAATCACGAATGGAATTACATTCAGCGACTTTTAAGTAAATTCACTGAAATCAATAGTACAACCTTTTCCATCCGAAAATTTAAATGCAAAAGGTGCACCCGAATCATTGAACTGACCGGATTATTGGATACTAGGGTGCATGAATGAGTGCATGAATGCATTATATACATATATGGGATATGTATAATTAAAATTACGGAAGTTTGAAAATTCCTTTTTTAACACAATGGAACTCACCATAAATTCTAAAATGATTACATAATTTAAAAATGATTAAATACCGTATTTTCTGACCTGTATAGATCATCACGATCATATAGAATACAACATAACCATCGACTTGTTGTCACACCACACGAAGAAAACCTGCGCACCGTCACTGCTTCGACGCAGCCGGCAGTGACAACAAATTTCAAACGCTTCTATTGCTTTTTAAATGCATACAAACATTCGTTTAAACCGTATTTCTGAACAACCAATCCCTTCTGTTTATATTGGTATTTTCGAGAAGGATCTGGTTTTAAATCATTTGGGTATTACTATTCATTCACCTGTCTTACTAAAATGTTAGACACCTTACCCAGACATGAAATTGCATACATACAAGCTGAGCAGACTGGCGATTTGAGAGCTTGAGCTGATGGCTTCCAATCAGTCACATTCTTAGAAAATCCTTTTCTTATGAACATTTGAAGAATGGCTACCCTGTTTAACCGCCAATCGCTGGGGATATGGCGACTGTAGACTTAGAGCTACTGAAGCTTCAAAAAGATGAAGGATTGAAACAGGTGAAACCAAATGGGTGTTCAACTATCGAGTTTTGGAAATAAGTATCGAAAGAATAACATTCTAGAATTAAAGAGTGTGCCCTGGACTAATATCAATTTTCAAGACTTCGACTGCTGTTATTCTTTGTATCCAACACTCAAATTTAAGTTTCAATTGGTTTTAGCTGGTCAGCATTTAACAGAACTTGTGCGAATTGTTGTAAGCTGCTAAGATAGACACTACTCGTAATTCGCAAATCATCTATAGGTAATTCCAATGTTTAAATGATTCTTCAAAACAATTTTTCGATCAAATCAGAACACAATATTTTTTGAAAAACATTTGTACTTGTATTTATATTTTTGAATGACTTTGTAACAAAAAATAAAATGAAATAATTATTTTTGAACATTGATCAGATTTATTTCCTCATGTTTTATACATGCATTTGCGAAAAAGCCACACACACGCGCCATCCAGAGCCCCATGCGGCTGGTAGTCGCTTTACGAATGATCTTATATTATTGGTATACTGATATAAATAAATAAATACCATACTTCGAAATTTAAGCAGTTAATTCCTGTTAGTTATATTTATTTACTTGGAACAATTAAATAAACTGATTAAATACAGATGTAAAATTAGAATCCAAATTCTTATTTCCCTATTATCGCCACTGATATCCCGTATAATAGTAGACAAATAAGTTTCCCTCTTCTAATTTTTTTTAATTTATATGCACGAATGCATACGTTCCTGGTATAGTTACTCTTGATCGATTACTTTGAACTTATTAAACTAGTCCAGTCGAAATAGACATTTAAGTTAGGAATATTTCACATAGAAAATTAGTGCTGGTCTTAAATACGTATACTATTGCAAATGAAATATCTAAAGTCCCCACCGACCCGTCTTGTGCTAAAATTTGTATTCAAGGTCGAATGTCAAAAAAATTGGATTATCGCATATTTCCCTTATGCGGCAAGTATTATCAATTAATCATTAACAAAAGTTGTAGATTATACAATTGTCTACAAAAATTGCTCAGATACTTTACACCTACGAATCAGCATTTCTGAGATATCGTGATTTCAAGCATCCAAAATTCCCCCAGCGGTGAACCGTGGCAATTACAACAAAAATCAAGATAAGCAAACTTGTAGTACTCGAAGCGCCTCCTACGTTTTACGATTACTTTTGTCGGAGCTTAATAGAAATCGAGAAAATTGAAAAACGACATTTGCACCTGGTGGTTTCGGCAGAAAAACAGATATTTCTGACCTTAGACCTTGAATAAAATATTTGGCATAAGTCGGATCGGTGGGGACTTTTGATATTTCATTTGCAATTATTTCTATGCGAATTATTCCGAAGTCACTTTTTTTTTTGTCGGATTAATTGTTTGGTAATTAATTGATCGCTTTAATATAAAAAGAAAACAACTAAATGTCTCTTTCTTCTCTCCTTTAACCTTTAATTCGCCTCAACGTTTCACTTGTTTTCATTAAACATCCTCAGAAAGTTTTTTACTGAAATAACACAATATTTCGAATTTCGATATTTTTTAATGATATTTCTTTCATCATCCACCATTTTGAATTGTTATTTTCCATAGTAGATTTTGAATAAACAATAATGCGTCTTAAAGAGGGCTTAACAAAAGCTGCCGTTATTTTATATACCTGCACCAGATCCTTATAACGTTTTCAATTCACCCAAGAGTGCCGCCTTTTATAACTTACCGTTCAGGCTCCTTAAAAATGTTACATGTCGCGTTAAATTGCCTGGAAGCACGACTCTAAAATTCCACGCTCGATTGCCAAAGGGTAGAATCTTTGAACTGACGAAAGTAAGCTCCCGGCGATCCCCCGCCCTCTGGCAAAAATACTCAGTAGAATTACACACTTGCAGTAGGTACACCGGGATCGGGAGAACAAACAGAGCGGCATTACCCCCCGCCCAAAAGTCGAATTTCGAACTTTTGATTACAATGCATGGAGGACACGTTGGGGTGTTTTGCTTGCAGAGGGGGTCCATTGATCTTACTGTTGCGCTCCAACAATGGCGAAGGTGGTGGTGGTGGTGCCGTGCCGGTGGATGGTGGCTTGAGCGCGACGGTTCGCAACCTGAGCTGGATCCATGGAGGTGTACGGGACAGCCCGGCGTTATTCCCTATTTAATTTACGATTATGATGTGTTTCCAAGTTTGTTAGGGCCCATAAATTTCGCGATTTATATCTCTCGATTCCGCGCGGTGGGCTGGTGAAGGAAGGGTGCCGCCGGAGTCTGGACGCGTTAAAAGCTCTTAATGGAGTCTCCGAAACTTGTTAGCGTGTGCTTCGCCCGTTGGATACATTTTAATGTCGTTGACTCTGCCCATCGGGAATTCCAATTATTTTCATTGCAAGCAATTCACCGAATGGCTCCAGTTGCAGTTATCCGACCATTTCGGTGATGAGCCAATTTTAAGATTGAACCGATCTAGATTGGGTACCGCAGGCCGTTACGGTTCGACAATGGTGCACGTTGCTCGTTTTGTCGCTGAGAATGAATTTCATCAGTTCATTTTTTTAGAAATAAAGCAATAATCACTTTTTTCGAGTTTAGAAAATTACTCGTTAACTGCCTTTTGGTTCATCGGAAGTATTTAGTTTATTTATTTAAAGGTACACGGCACACACGGTGTTAATAAATGGCGGATAAAAATTTTGGAGGTCCCAAGCACAGAAGTTTTAATAGAATGCTTGAATGCGAAGATACAAATTAACGCAACGTTTGTACATACATTGAGGTTGTAGCTGAGATGTGCTTTTTTAAATAATTTGTTAACCAGTATAACTATCTATATATCTATATAAATACAAATGTAATGTTCGTTTGTTCCTAATCGCTAATCTCCGAAAGTTCTTCACCGATTGTGATGAAACTTTGGTGAGCTGTTGTGACCTCAACCGGGAAGGTTTTAGACACAAACAAATTTTTTTTGGAATTCAAAATAGCGGATCCATAATGACGCCGCATTCTCCAACTTTAAGGAATCTTTATGAAAATGGGCACTCGGCGATTTTCGGCGTCGCTACTTTCGAATCTGCCATGAACATTTCCAAATTCAAGAGGGCGGATCCAATATGGCGTCCAAAATAATTAAATTACAAAGGCTTGCCCTGAAATGGGATCTGCCATCAAAATTTCCAAATTTGAGAATTTTTGGAGAAAGTGGAAAAAAATATTTACCCGTAAAAATGAAGGAAGGCAAATTGCGTGGATTTTTTCGAGATTGAGGATTTATTATAATAACTCGGTAATTAATGGATATAGTGTATTGCGGGTGGGCTCAATAGAAGCGCCTTGGAGAGTAGTGTAATTTCGTAAACATATCATCATTTAATGAATAATAGTTTTTTAGCAGAATGAAATATAGTGTAGAAGAGCTCCTAAAAGAGGGATGAGGTTAGAGTGAAAAAACAATTTTGGGAAAATGCGTGTGCCAAATTTGGGATGAAAATAATAAATGTAGAAATAGAAACTGTGGGTGAAACTATTTGAGAGCAGCAAAAAGTTCACCCCTGCCGATTGGAAAAACATGAAATATTGATTTATTTATGGTATAGTAAAAACAAAGTGGTGAAGAATTGGTGAAAATGATGTAGGGGTTGTTGTGTATGAATTTACGCTTGATTTAATGACACCACCCCACCCCGCTGAAACACACATCAAGAACGTTGTCATTCGGCGTTTCTAGCGTTTCAATGGGATTGTGAAAAATGATAAAAGTGGCGAGATATTGTTCTGTTGCGAATTGTGGAAAGAAAAGCCTCGACATTGGTTCAAATAAACTGTTTACAACATATGGGCAACGCAAGCTGGCATATTTCAAGTGACAGAATGAAACCACATGAGAGACAAGGATAACTATATGCGGAATTACACGTGCGCCGCCATATTCGTAAAATGTGAGGACGTTTTTCGGCCTACCCCACCGCTGATATTTCGATGAGTTAAGTGTCCTGGTCCCTAGTCTTCTCACACACACACTCGGCACATATACAGGGTGTTTAAGTAACGGGCACTATAATGATAGAGGTGATAGATCTCAACTAGGCAAACAAATAATAGTACGGGTGGGGCCGTTTTCGATTTACAGGGTGATTCATAAATTCAGGATGCACATTATTATTTTATTTCTATCTTTTCATCTACTCAACGCAGCGACATAAAACTGGTTAAACAACTACTATCTTAATGTGCTTTCCAAATTTCACCCATGTTTATCAGCCTCTACCACTGCAGGTACAGTCACTTGCATAAGTGACAAGTGACACTTTTGCTCGCCTCACGAAAATCCACATCTGCGCATACATACAAATACACATAAGGAAGGGTTTTTGGAGACAATGATGAAGAATTCGAAATTAGATTTTACAATGGCCACAACTTTGCGATTAAAAATTACAGATAACCATTCGACACCTCATTTTATAGCGGGAAAGTCGTACTACATTATACATCAGTTAGAAAAAAGCAAAAAAAAACGTTGTGCGCTGTACATAATCTCTAAGGTAGCCATTTTCGAGTGCATAACATCAAATATCTCAAAATCCTGACGTGATAAGCCCAAATTGTCCTCGAATTCGAATTCTACGCACAAAATTACTTCGGGTATGACCCCCAGTTTCCCAATAACAAAATTTTGTAGATCAGTGTTATTTATGCAAATGGAAAAAGTTCTGTAAAAATTGGCAGAACCGTTCTCGTATAACTTCTACATTTGAATCGCTAGCGTCACCGATTTTGTTACATGCCTTCGCGGGCTTACCACGTGTAAAAAAAATTAACTTAAATCGCATATACATAAGTTTGCAGCAATCAGCGACTGAATTAATTATGCAACGTACGCACCTCAAATAAGTACAATTAAATTCTAAAAAAAACCCAAGGCGATTCAAAAACTGGCACAGACGTGAAAGTAGAACATTAACAATAAATAACTACCGCCCAACGAGATGGTTAGAAATGCTAAACAAAGGAAGAAAACGTTTACTTTTCCCTAAAAAAGAAAACCCTCTCACAATGGAATTACATTTAAATGCGCGCTCCCGTCGTTTAATTATTTGACGGTGGCGGGAAGCTGCGGGGCTCCCAAAGCCAGGGGAACTAATTGGACAAACAGTCAGACTACAGGGGCACTGCAAGAGTCACAATTGCGCGACGCTGCCTGAAAGCAAAATAGTCATAACCCGCAATTACCAGAGCTATTTTTCGTGAACTTTAAAAATTCTAATCACCTGCAAATGAGATTTAATGCGCCAAACAAGTCCCCGAAGGGCGGGACGGGTCGCTACGGAAAAGCAAAATAAAAATGGGACTCGCCGCCTCCCCTTCCCGTCTAATTAGTTACGTAAAACATCTCCTGGGGGGATAATTGCACAACACAACAATTGGCATGACCCGGGAGGGTAGGGAAGGGATAGCCGCAGCCACTGAAAATGATTGCAAGATCTTTAAGACGGAAACTTTTTCCTTTACAAATAAAGAAGAGGGCAAGAAGGACATTTGTGCAATTGTAGTGTACGACTTTGTCTTGCAGAGGAAGTCGAGACACTTGGCAGGATTTCGTCGGTCGTAAAAACTATCCCGCCGACATATTTAGAATTTTTTTTATTGTTCTTAATAGGCATTAGCTGCAAGAGTGTCCTACTTTTTATTTTAATTGGCAATTAAATTCTCCGGGAAATATCCCTCATAATTCTGTCGGATTTTCTCCGGTTGAAACTTGCGGCGGTGTCGGCCGTCCCGTCGGAATTCCTTGAAACTTTCCAAGAGTCCTTACAACAGTTGAATGTCTGAACGTAAAACTGTGGGAAAGGTAAAAAATGAATCTACGTGAGGTCCGTATTCCGCCGGGATACTCCTGTGGTTGACAAAAATTTCACAATAATTTTTTCTCTCTTTTGTACCTGTCACTTGCGGATTTGTTTGCATTTTCCGTTCCTGTTTTAAGTAGATTTCGGAACGCCAAGTCACCAGTTTCATGGTGCATACCTAATGCAAAGGCTCCATTCAGAGCGACTATCTCGACGGCACCAAGTGTCCTGCAGTTACTTCAGGAAGCGACTGATGCAGCTCTCTCCATAGGTCCCGAAAACAACTCCGACAGGACTGAGGTGCTCGGCAGCCCTTGCATTCATACATTCCAAATGTAATGCAAATTTTGGTGCTCTTTGCTCGACGAGTGATGGTTGCATCAATTTCTGCTTAGCTGCAAGTGCAAGTACCTATCTTTCTGGCGGGAAGAGAAAAAATTTCACCCATAAACGACTAGTTGAGAGAGACTCCAAGATTTATGGGACATTAACCCTGCCCGGATGAACTCTAAAAACAATAGGTGCATTCGAATGGACTGAGTCGAACAAGCCCATGGAACATTAGAGACTAATTAATATCTACACTAGAAGGAAGAAGGAATTTAAATCCATTTCTTTACAACTCAGTACAGCGTATTTTTCGTCTGCGTGTCTTAAAGAAAAACGTTGGTAAAATAACCAGATAGAAAAATTAGCAAATTGGTACCAATTTTTAAAAATGGGTTTAAAGCTAACGTGCAAACTAACGTCCAATGTTACCTACCTTCGTCAGGAGTTCCACAGGGTTCCCGTTTGGGTCCTTCATTATTCAATAATTTTACAAACGATTTAGTAAGTGAAATCAATCATTCCGAAGATTTGCTTTTTGCAAATAATGCACAGATTTTTTTTTAATTAACTATGTGCATTGCTCAATAACTTCAGGACCTGACGTGCAGTTGGTGACTGTTGTAAGCGGAACAAATTAGACCTGACTAGTAAAACTCCAAACTCAATGTTGGATTGTTACTTTCCAACTAATGAATTATGGACAAATCTAAATGCATGGTGGATCTCATCTCATAGTGGGGTAACTTCTATGAATACAGATGAGCTTAATAGGTTGTTCGTTATTCATGTGGTGACTTGGCCATTGTGGGGCGGAGAACGGTGATGTGGTCGATTGACTCCCTGAGGAGCTTTCATTAATTTCAGTCACTCCCTTGGATGTAGTAGAGGCACTACACTCTATCAAGTCAAAAGCAACTGGCTTGGATAACATCCATCCTAATATTATCAAAATTCTTTTACCTATTGTCCAACCAAGCTAATATAATCCCTATTCAGAAAAAGACAATACTGCCATTTCTGTCCAAGTTACTTGAGAGGCTGTTACATCAGCAGATGCTCTTCTTTATTGCAAGCAAAAATCTACTGTCCGAGTTTCAGTCTGGTTTTAAATCGGGACACTGTTGTACCTCAGCCTTAATAAAGGTCTGTGATGATTTACGCTCTGCTATTGTAAGTGACAAACTTTCATTGCTGGTATTGTTAGATTTCTCCAAGGCCTTCAACAAGTCAACAAGCTGGCGTCACAGTTTCAATTTTCTCGTACATCGTGTACTCTTACCTCGTCTTATCTCCGTCAAGGCTGATATTCTGGCCAGGCTGCCAGGCCGGGAATATACAATATTTTTAATTGACATTTTGTCATAGTTGAATGAAGGTTCTAATATTTGTGCTTTTTAATACCTCACTAAAATGTATGTCTGCAAACGCGTATGCAGGGAATTTTAGGGGTTCATATCCCCAAATGTCATCAAATTTATTATGCGTAGTTCAAATGGCTATTATATTATATTTATAAAGAGACAAAACTTAGAATCGTCATATCTTTGAAAAAAATTCAAATAATTTCCCGCTCGCTTCGCTCGCACTACAATTACTTACTAAAATCGAGCTAACACCAACACTCCCCCCACGCAAATTTTTTAAATTTCACCCCTGATCTGAGTGGACGTAGGTGTACTCATACGGCAATAGCCTCTAAATTGTGGTGTGCCGCAGGGATCCATCCTTGGTCCAGTTTTATTTTCTCTGTATATTAAAGATATTACTCTGGCTATCATTCAGTTAATTCCCAACCACTTCACTAAAATACTTCAAAATTGAAAAATGGGGCATCTATCCGTAGTTTATCCAACATTAATATTAATATACACTTAAAACTATTTACGATCGGAAACTAGCACTCGTCAATGTTTGTAATGAAACACTGATGTACTCGTATTTCTACTCCAACAGACCATTGTACACCAAAATGATGTTGGCTTAGTCTATCCGTCTGTTCATGGTGTTATTGTTGTTCGTTAATGCTTCCCAGTGTTAGTCGTTTTTGGTAGTTGTTGTCCACTGAGAATTTTAATGTTTTGTAGGATCTGAAGCACATCGAGCGACACCTCATTGGTTCAACAAATTCATTGAGCAGTCCCTTAAATTTCTGCCAAAACTACGCACATCTCTCTCAACATAAAATGAAGTATGGATTGACTTAATGGAACTTTGATTAACAAGCAATGATTTTGTTTATATTTTACTATACCTAAACTTTTTTGCCAGCTGAAACTACCCACGTCCTGCTTGGCTACCCGAAGTAAGCCACTAGGCTTTATCTCGGAGGAGTTAAATTTACTACGGGCAACTCAATTAGCGTTTGTTAAAAAAAATGTGATTTTAAGCTAATTTTCCATATTTCTGTGAGTACCTATGCAAAATTCCATTAGCGTGCCTTTTTTACCGCCGACAGCTTAATGGCATAATTTGTGTCGGCATTGCGTGTAATATAATAAATTATTTTGCCTCCGAAAAATTGAAATACATAATTGAATATGGTTTTTTTTTATGGTGTACCATTAAATCCTGTAGCTCTAACGCTAATTAAAAGACTGCTGCTTTCGCGGGATACATTTTAGATTTCACGTCGATAGCGTTGTTTGATTTAATTATGGTAAAATAGGCTATAGCGATTATTAATTAGCAAAATATATTCAATTTTAATTTACACCTTTTCAAAAGCAATCAGTTATTCGCATGTATGCCTTAAAAGCACAAATCGTCGAATGAAATGCGGCGAATCAGAACACCTAATTTCCGAAAAATAAATTAAAACTTGTCAGCACATTTTACGCCAATTATAATTTATTTATTTTATTTTTTTTGCAGATCTAGAAAATCCACACACCGTAACATCCATGTCGATGAGATACTTCCCACCTCTCCAATTTGTACCCTGACCATGGCGGACATCAAGGCGGGCAGCCCAACTACCACCAAAAAAATCCATTGGACACAGGAATGGTTTTACGAAATGACTTTTGCCAGCAACAACAACGCCTAGAAATAACGGGCACCATACCCTCCCTTGAAATTTATGAAATCAAACCGAAATTGGTGATTAAAATATTTTAATTAATAGTCAGCCCGCCTTTTTCTGTTTTTATTTAAAACGCCCCAACGACTGACGTGCATGCACTACCTATGCCGGTCGATGAAAACTTTTAGCCGAAACACGCATATCGTGCCCGGAAAATTAATAGAAAATTAAAGGGAGGCCAGAACCCGGAGGGGTGGCTGCATGATCCATCAATAAATTGAATTTGAATGCTGTGGCTCCGCTCCTGCAGGTGAGTTAATCCAGTGCGCATAATTATGGGTGACGCAGGTATACGGTTACATCGCGACCCCTCCAGCATCCCTCACGGTTCGGGATCTGCTTGGGGCAGATAATAAACATGCGATTTGCAAAATTGTGCCGAAATGTTTGTGGGATCCCCCGGGAATATATTAACTAATCATTACCGTTATTTAGCGCAAACCAGATATATTGCTGCATCTGGGACAATCACAACTGCACAAACCAAGCATTATTGGGTGGCAGTGGTCTAGTCGCAACAGAGCCGCTTAATGAAGCCGCCAACATGCACCACACGTTCGGCCGTTCAAAGTCATGTTGCATGCGATCTGGATGGCCGGGCCCCATGCAGGGGCATGTTAATATAATCCGGCACCAAAGAATCCCCTTCATTATATGGGGCGTCCAGGTGAACGCTGCCGTAAATCATATGTGCTCGGGACAAGGTTTTATGAAGTGGCCATGAATGCTTTATGGTGCATAGAAATGAAAATCAAAGATAGCAAGCATGTCATGCCATAATAGTGCCTACCTTCGCTTTGACATTGTGAGCTACAAAGGAATATTGGAAATATTCCAATCATATTGCGTTCAAGGTATTTCAATTGTACTACTCTCTTTATTGCAAATACCATAGAGAACTTAAAATAGTGGACTTAACGATGCTACTTAAATGCTCGATGCCAGGGGAACACAATAGATATATTGCAGGATATAAAGTGGCGGAAATTCCATTAGCCCATTTCATATTTCTCTGGATAAATAAAAAAATAATAATGGCTTATAACGACACTTTGTACTTATTTTATTTTAAACATATTACATAAGTAGTTAATGTGACTAAATGGTAAAAATATATGAAAAGCTCTAAGAAAATAAACAAAAATCAAGAAACATAGATTTTTATGTGGAAACTCGATTAGCCCATTTTAATTTTTATCTTATAAATTATGGCTAATTTTTTTAAATTTTTTGCTTTAGTAGGTACTTTGTACTTCCTCCGCTATTTCGTATTACCTCGAACATCCTGTTAGGCATTGAATGAACCAATTTTTGGAGCTCTTCAGCTGTAACAGATCGCCAAGACTCTCTTATGGCCTCTTTCAGTTGTTGTGCAGAATTAAACTGACGGCCATTGGAGTAAACTCGTCCTGCAATAATGCCCCATAAATTTTCAATGGGGTTAAGATCAAGACTTCGCGCAGGCCAAGGCAAAACTTTGATATTTTTCTCCCGGAACCAATTTTTAGTAAAGGATGCTGTGTGTATCACTGCATTGTCCTGTTGATTTCAACAAAATTAATTAATAAATAATTAATTCAAATAAAATTTTCTGGCAAAAAATCTTCAGACTCCTCAAACATTTCTGTGTATGTTACGAAGTTCATTCGAGAAAGTATCCAGGCAATCTGTGATATTCCATATACAGAAAAAGCCGCCCAAATCATAACACTTCCCCCTCCAAAGTTTCGACTCATTCTTGTTTCCTGTGGTTTCCTTAAGAATAGGGTCGGAGAGACAAAAAAAAGCCTTTTTTTGTGATTTTTTTTCACAGTACCTTCTTCTGACTGCTTCAATTGAAATCAAAATACCAAAAAGATTTCTTTAGTATATAAGTAAGTTCATCTTGGATATGAAAGAAGGAGTAAACAAAATATTCATTTTTGAAATTTTGGTTCAGGTTTAATCAAAAACCTTTGATTTTTACCAAAAATTTCTCCTTTTGTTTAATTAAAAAATAAGTACTAATTGAAAAAATCAAAAATCCTTCGTTCAGATCCGACTATTTAGTATCGAAAAGAAGTGTTTAAAATTTTGGCGAAATCGGTTCACAAGATATCGAGAAATTTTGACTACCGACTTAAAAAAAAAGTTTTGAGAAAAACGCGATTGAAGTTGCCACGCCGAGTGTAATGACGGGCTAGGAAGACCGAGCGCTCGGACTCTATTGTCTGTAACTGGAAAAGTTTTGCTCCTAATGACTTCAAATTTTCTGACAATATTCCTTATAAGTTGTAGTATCAGAAAAGAAATTTAAAAAAAATTGATTTCCCGACCCTATTCCCCCCTTAAATCATGCCAATAATATTGAAAACCATCGGGCCCGTCCAGATTAAATTTTTTTTCATCGCTGAAAACTACGTTGCTCCATTCTTCGGAGCAGGTCATATGGTTTTTTGCGAAATTTAGCCTTGCAACTTTGTGGTTATCAGTTAAAGGAGGTTTCTATTTGTCTCTTTTTGTATTTAAGATTTTTGTCTCCATGTAAGATCTGCCTAACACGTCTTGGTGTAACTGGTAAATTCAAATTGGACTTTATTTAGGTCGAAGTGCAGTGATTTTTTCTCATTTCTTGTAGAATTTTTCGTTTCTGGTAATTATTAAGTTTTTGATTTTGATCAAATTTTCGATTCTTGGCATAATTTTCTCCCAATTTGAGAAAATTACTCACTACTTTCCTAGAACTGGTTAACTTGAGAGCAATGTCTGTAACCGTTAGTCCTTGATCCTTGAAAGACACAATTTTTCCCATTTCCGCTTTCGTGAGATCTTTTTCTCGCCCCATAATAATAATACTAACACATTTTCAATTAAAATCTATTTAATGTAATAAAAAATAATTTATTTTTACCTTTGAATACATTTTAATGAAGAATTTAAATCTTATTCCTGAGAAGTAACACACTGTTCAAATGCTTGCAATTCTCCAAAAATTATCAGAAACGAGGATATAAGGTGGTTTTTAAAAAGAGCACCATAACGGTAAATATTCCTGTAAGCCTCGATTCAGTGCTGCCAGATTTGCACGAATCTAGCAACTTTTTATAAAAATTTGAGATAATGTGCAAATGTAATTTCCGCCGCTGTATTTAATGGTTTCAAGGTACACGTCTTGATAGAGAGCGAAGCCATGTTTCTATATAACTAATAGTATTATTTTCAATGTTGTATCTCTGCCACCAATTATATGTAATATTTATTACATAGATATTTACGGTTACCATCGTTCACTTGGTCTGGTCCTTGAGTGATCCGGAGTTCATCAAAATGGTCGCTCTAACGTCCTTTTAACCATTTCCGATCATTTTGGCGATTCACAAAACGCGCAACGAAAATTGTTTATCATCAGAATAAGCAACCGCTTTTCTCTATGCAACGCCGTGCGACTTAAAACGTTTGAAGGGTTTCAAATGGAGCTTAAAATAACGAACATAGATTTCCATTGTGACCCTAAATTTCATTCCCTCTTATGTCTCTTGATCTTACTAACACAACTCCCTAACGGGTATATATGTGATTCAGTGAAGGAGCAAATTGGAAGTTCAGCTCACCGAACAGGTGGACGATACAGCAACTAGGCGAACGCATAGGCAATAGGCACTGGAGAGAGCTACACGACTATTTTGTAGAAAGTTTGTTCTCTCGCAGCTTTATGAATTAAGAATTCATCTCACGCACACAAACTTCAAGGAAGCTTAAGGAAGCTGGATCGAAAACTAAAATAACGGGAGAATTAAATCAAATATCGCTAGATGATAGTTTAGCATCATATAAATCAATCACAAAAAAAAATTTCAAGTCACCGACAAAATAGAACAGAAAAATCAAACAAAAACTTATTAAGGGTTTATTACCAGCTTAATTTTTTTTTTAATAAATTTGATAAGTATGATATTATAATACATTTGATTAAGTACTTCTTGAACTACAAAAAAAATTGTTTCATTGAAAAATATTCCACAATGGTGGCTATACAGTAGGTCGCGTGTACTACCATTTAAAAAAGGTCCTTACACGGCCGGCAGTAGAAGTCTCGTCCAAAGTAACTTAAAAAAAAACAAAATTTATTCATTATCTATATCATTTTTGCTACCGAAGTACACATGATTATATTTTTAGAATTTTTTTTCGCGAAATGGCAGTTGTTTGAAAAAAAAATTGAAAAAAAAAAACTCGAACTAAATGGCTTATAACTTTTTTTCCTGATATACAATCGCTATAATCGTTTGTACTTCGTTAGATAATTTAATAATAAAGGTTAAAGTTAAAATTTGAAGCCAATCGGATGAAAACTGGTCGGGTTCTACTGCCGGCCGATTTTTAAAATGTGGTGCCGAGAAAAACGTGTCAACAAAAAAATTTAAAAAGTGGCTTCGGGAAAATTGGTTTAGAGACATCTTAACATTTAAATACACCTTTCTACAAAGTATGTTTTGATTCGAGGGAGGGATTATTTAAGCCAATTGGCTGAGCTTTCTCTTAGGTTTATTTCTATAGGAACAATGTTTGACATGAAAATGGACACCTATATCTGTTCTTTGTCTATGGTTCTAGCGTGACGTGTTGTATGAGGGATCTCGAAAAGATAGTAAAACGAAACCGTGTTTTAGAAGTACCTTGTTATACAGGGGTTACCTGTAATTTATTCTACTCATGTTCCGATATCTGGGCATTCTTTAAAGGTCTAATTGCTATACAATTCAGGACAATTTTATTACTTTCACACAAATTGCCATTTTAAAATTTTCGATGCTACAAAGTACCTACCACCAGCAAAAGTGTAAAATAAATCGGAGCTCATCTCTGCAGTAAAGTTGTTTCCGTGCCAGCATTGCTTTTATTTCTTCTTACAGCAATGTAGCACAAATGAAGTTCTTTAAGTTTTTAATGAAACACGTGCTGTTAAGTAATTGCTCGGAAGGTGCCTTAGAAGAAGTTGTCCGAAGTGATAAGGTCTGTGGGGACTTTGCACAGGGCACAAGTTACTCATGAGACGACTGGCGTGCTTTGTCCTCCGCAAATATTTGGCCAGGGTCTTACTTTATTATGTAAGTTTTCCTCTATTTTCCCAGGGTACAAAAGGACAAGCGAACGAAAAAGTTGATGCAGAGCAGCAGCCACAAGAGCTTGCCAGGAGCAGCGAAAGACTACATCGCGGAGGAAAACTACTGCACCAGGAGCAGCGAGCGGTTGGCTCAAAGGGAACTTAAGGAAGCAGTACACGTATATCATCCGCCCTTTTGTGGTTCGCCGCCGCTGCCGACCACTTCGGCGGTCTTGAGATCCTTTTCGTCGCTTATTTATTATGAAGGGGATCTCCCAGCTTTTTCCCTCCAGTAATTAATATATACGCGGCCCACATCATTAACGCTGGAATGCGGTCGTGAATAAGCCGATTGTTCTACCGTTTGTCAGTTCCATAAGGCCTTGGGGTTGGGCACGAAGCGAAAAGAAAAGATTCAACCTCACTCGGAGACTGGAGGAATCAAGTGCACGGAAGCGATGTAGTTCTTTCAGTTTTACCCTTTGCAGAAGAAAATGCAGGAAAGTATTAACGAGCCAACTTTCTAGCGGAAAACATTAAGTCGAACCCTTTGAGAAAACTAGGGAGCGGAACTGACAGTGAGCCAGAATTAAATTACAAAATTGCGAATGACGTTATGTTCTCCAAAATTACTTCCTTTGCCTTGGGAAATGCGCAAACACGTAAATTATTTTATACTTGTACCGTGTGGCCAGCTCATTATAACCACTTGCAAAAGTGAATTTTAAACCATTTCAGCGGCATGTTGAAATTGTTTCTTTTAAAAATTATACCTTGGCCAAAAGTATTTAGCCATCCTAATTTACATATTTATTTCTGTGAAAACTAAGGCCAAGAATACTTCGTTATCGCTTTTATTGCTTCCGTCGCAGGTATTAACATTAATTAACATTACTCGGAAAAGGATGCAAAATAACTATACGATTATACCTCTTAGGGGTAATTAGTGATTTTGTAATAAATGCATCAGGTAAAACAGGTGAATTCGGAGGTAAGTTTTGAGTGAAGTGTTGAGTTGAGTTGTTGAAAACTAAAAATGCCGAAAACTAGTGAATTGACGTTGCATCAGAGGAGCAGGATCCAGTTTTTACTCGAGGAAGGAAAAACTCAGAAAGAAATTGCGGGACTTCATCTAAATTGGCTGTTGTAGTGTCGGGGAACAGTGGACGACAAATATTGGCAAGGACTGTGAGAAGGAGACTTTTGGACGCTAGACTAAGGGGGTGCAAAGCAAGGAAGAAGCCGTGGTTCTCTAAAAGGAATCCTAAAAACAGACTGGAATGGGCTTAACGTTATAAGGACTTCACTGCGGAAGATTGGTCAAAGTTGGTCTGGTCTAATAAGTAAAATATTGAGATACGTTGTTGCTTAATAATGAAAAATCAACTTAAGGGGGCCGATACATGTAAAATCAAAATATTTTTTAAGAGCGTTTCTCGATATCTCAATCTTACATAAAAGCGGCGATGTCAGGTAGCGCGGGTGAGCAGCTGTCCATCGCTCCGTCTCCGGACCGCCCCGCTCCGCGCAGACCGGCACACATTTCTCGATTCAAAAGAAGCAAGAACGGCTCGGAAACCAAAAACTTATGCCGAAAATCAGCTGCTTGAACAAGAGGAAGGACAACTCTACGGCGCAGGCATAGCCGACTAATATGTAAGTAGAGAGCTTGTCTTTTCACTTTCCCAAACTTTGAGTTCAAATTCCTCGAAACGACATTTTCGACTACTCGCTGCACGATAACTTTATTAAAAAAGGTTCAATCACGCTGAAAATTTTACTGTGGTTTCAAAAGACCCTTGTCTACTGGATGAACCTAAATCCATAGCCGATTTCGCGAATCCCCGACCGTAGAGGTTGCCAATTCAGCCAAAAAAACAAGCAAAATTTTCATTCAAGTCACATTTGGGGAAAAAATTTTTTTTTGTCTCAAAGTTAGGTTTACATTGAAGTCACAACTGTTTTTCGACAATGTTTTCTTCCTGCTTCGTTTCAGACCAGCACTACCGCCGGGAGAATGTAGCGACTGAAATAAGAGGGGGCTTTTGTGTCACGGGCTCCGCCGCCATCTTGAAACGCCGGCACACGAAAAAAAATTTTCTCGATTCATGAATTCAAAAAAAAAATTAGTAAAATCCTATCAAAAAATTTTTTTAAAAAAACACACTTTCAATGTATCGGCCCCCTTAACTCATGCCATGACCCATTGGGACCCATTATGGCGTTTAATCCACAACCACATTTTTCAATATTTTATGGGTATTTATAATTCCTGGTGCAACGTATGTGCGAAGACGGGTAGAGGAGGAATACAACCCAGAATGTGTTGTCGCCACTGTGAAACATGGAAGAGGAAGCATCATGGTCTGGGCTGCATGGCGGCTAACGGCGCACAGTGGGCCAAAAGGCCGAAAAGCTGACCAAAACCTTTACAATTAACCAATTAGTTTGAAACTTGGTATCGAGAATTTTTGGGGTCGCTGATTACGAATTTTATTTTATTTATAAATGAAATGGCGGCTTCAAAATGGCGACCAGCAGTAATACAAAGTACTCCAATTTCCACGAAACTTGAAATCGGAATTTGATTACGAATTTGTTTTTGTTTCCTGAAAAAACTGGCGACTTCAAAATGACGACCGGAAGTAGCACAAAGTAGGGTAAAAGAGGGAGTCGCTTAAGGGAGAAATGAAATAAAATGTGAATTTATATTCAAATATTTATTGCAAAGGCCTCACCATCAAGTTTACTTCTTTAGCTATGATCTAAGACCAGTTCTAAAGATTTTAAGAATTAACTTTGGAAGTTATAACAGTTAAATAAAACACAGATGCAGCCATAGAAAACATTGGCCATTTTTTTCACCAAACTTGCTAGTTCAGCTTCTACATCAGGACTGTAGACAGTGTGGCGTCCTAGACGTGGCCCCAAATTAAAATGATTATTGTACCTCTTTTGAAGAGTTGAAAATGGGATACCCATTGTTTTAGCAGCTTTTCTTATAGAGTAACCTTGTTCAATGAGCTGCAAAGCTTTTTCCAGACCTTCAGAAGAGCAGGAAGCCTTTTGAGTCGTCCTCACTCGTACTTTTGGCATCTAGAGAGAAATAAAAATAATATAGGTACCTGACTCTCATTTCCCACAAGTGCACTAACGAGAAAAACAATTGAAATAAAAAAACCTGTCAAATACTGACACAATCTAAAGTACACATCAATATTTTAAACATCTAACTAAATACGTGTAAAAGTTTTCATCATATATTGTAAAAAAAAGCCACACTTATCGTTTATTTTATTTTACGAAAAATTAGATCAGAGAATCACAAAAACAAAACACTTTTGTTTCTCTTCAGCGCGGGCGGCTAATATGCGCGAGTCGTTTAATACAATGTCTGGTGGCACAGAGTGGGCGAGGAAGTAATTTGCGCGACGTTCGAGTGTTCAGTTTTGTATATATGTGGGTGACTCTCATTACCCGTTGACTCCCATTGCCCTGTTCTCCCCTACTCTAATTTCCACGAAACTTGGCGTCAGGAGGATTTTCAGGTAGTTGACTGTGAATTAGAGGTTCCCGTTTTCATAAAAAAAAATGGTGGCTTAAAAATGGCGGCCCGAAATAGTGCAGTGCTCCAATTGCCACGAAACTTATCCGAAGATAAACCTGCACCGATTGCAAGGTCGCGAACGGTAACGGCACGTAATTTTTTCACATTTAGTGTAGAAGTGTTTAACGAACAAATTAAAACTGTTTTTAAAGTAGAAACTAGCAGGAATTTTTTTGTAGGGCTTCTTTAACAAAAGAATTTTCAGCGTAAGTTATAAATGCAGTTATTTCAGAAATTAATAAGTATTTAGAAATTTGCAATCAGAAAATATTGTTTACTTCACTGCTTACCTTAAAGAGGAGATTCCATTTTGTTTCACGTAAATAACTTTCACACAAAACAAAAAGGCAAAACAAGTAGCAACTTCGCCGAACTTATTTTTCGACATTCGGTCAGTTTTTTCGGTCTTCCTGTGCGGCGTTGGCGAAATGTTCGTATGTGAGGGTCGCATGAATAGTCAGCGGTATATACACAAATGTACTAGACGGATTACAACGATTCCCTTCGGGAAAGTGGTTGACCATAGTAACTTTTATGGAGTATACTTTCTAAGTGTCGCAATCAGATATTAATCAAAATTTTTAGGGTGTTTAAAGTTTTTTACAAATTCGTATTTGTGTCCAAACCATACCCACAATACCCCTGCGTTTACTTGAAAAACGTACTTCCTACATTTATAAATTGCGTAAAATTAAAGTTTCCGATAACTCTATACCACGTGATATTCGGCCAGATAGATTTATACAAAAAACTGCAAACTTTT
This sequence comes from Neoitamus cyanurus, assembly GCA_947538895.1. Classification (NCBI taxonomy): domain Eukaryota; kingdom Metazoa; phylum Arthropoda; class Insecta; order Diptera; family Asilidae; genus Neoitamus; species Neoitamus cyanurus. The sequence goes on from OX384547.1 coordinate 14,815,229, forward strand.
CCGGTTTTGACCATGCTCCAATTTTTCCCATGTCCAAATTTGCACCAAGATCAAAGATCATCCTTAACCAGAAGTATAAAAATCATGCTGCACCGAATAGCTGGTTGTACCCTTTCATGAATAGCCGCCTGCAGGAGCTCCAATTCCACCAATTTGTGAACGAATTTTGCAACTTTCTGCGAATCCCATTCGCCCTGGTTCTGCTCATTTAAGTACTATTGATTTCGGTTAACAAAAATAGAACAGAGGCTCTTTCCCTGTGGCCCTGGTTTAAATTTGTGTAAAATCAAAATCGCAACAGAAATTAATTTCTCTCCGGGAGCATGGAACTGGTGCAAAAATAAAGCAAACCGGGGCCGGGCAACTTTCAATGGAGCTCTTCCCTGTTTTTTATACATTCGCGGAGCGCAATTTCCCTTTTCACCAGAATCGTGAGGATAAAAATCGTGTCCCAGTTTTCTTGTTTTCTGGGCGTGTTTGACCACAGGAAATGGAGATTTATCTCGATGACTGGCCGCCCTATCCGGTCCGGTGCCACTCTCGGTGTCCCCGGGTATGTCTCGAGCCGTGTGGTAAACATCTTTGACGTATGCGATGTGTGCTGTAATTTTCCGGCGGCGGCAGGGGTGGAGATACAAAAAGATCCTATGAAAGCACTTTTCCATTTTTCCACCTTATCGTGGTGTCGCCTGCTGTAAACAGGATCCTTATTAGCACTTTAAGGTGGACATATATGGTGATATCTGTGTCAGGGACTGTTTTTACGGGGGATAGCTGTCGGGGTAAAGACTAAGGACATGATGGGTTCTAAGATACTTCAGACGTTGTAGGCACTTTGGGAAATTAATGAGGCTAGTGATATCAAATGAAATCAATCTATTCGAACTAAACGAACTTCGTGGAAAACATTCGTAAAAATTACAAAATACTTTCGAGACTGAAAGAACGTTTTCATTTCATGTGCTTGAGTGCATGGCACTAAAAGCGGTTTTGAAAAAATACATAACCAACAAAATGTTATTAACCCAATATAAAAATAACTAAAAGTAGTAAAAAAACTAAAATCATAAATATATCATAATAATCTATATAATTAATCGCTAACGCTATTTCTGACCAGATTTTAATTATTCAAAGACTGATCGAAAACTTATCGACTGACTATGAGACATCACTGAGAAAACTTAAAAAAAAAGAAAAATGGCGGATCCAATATGGCGACCGCAAATTCTCATCTGCAAGGGATTCGATGAAAACGGGTTCTTATGTTTTCGGTGTCGCTGATCTCTAATCTACTTTAGCGCTATATAGTATTTTCGGGAATTTATTGTGAATAAACAGTTCCACAGATTTTAATATTTTTTTTACTGTATAAAGCATAAACACTTTTTGTTTTTCAAAAAAAGAATGGCGGCCGTTTGATGATGATTGATTGATTTCTATTGATCGATCGATTAGATAACATATTACATAAAGTTAATAAAAATAATTTTCCCAACATTTTTTCCCAAAAATAAAAGGTGCCGAAAAACGGCCTTACAGCTCCTACTCCTTTGCAACAAAGTCTGCATTTCTCTTACTAACGATGTTTGACTATCCGATATGCCTTACCCTTCTCAATTTTTCTACCTAATCATCTTTTAGCTCCATAATAAACCAGTGTCATCATACGATTAAGGGGATATTGCTGAAAATCCATTCGCAACCTTATTTTAATTAAGGTGGACAAATGGGTAAGGTTGCAATCCCGAGAACTAAATTTTATACTCACCACTGACCCCTAAAAGATTAGGCACAAAAACATCCATTCCTACCCAAAATGGTCAGATTGCCCATTTTTTCGTCATTTGACTGGACTAGCCATACTAGACTCAAGCGTTCTGATGAGGATGATAAAAATCAGCCTACTTTTTCCAGAAATTAGATGAATTCGGCTTTTATTTGAGCCTTTTTTCAAGCGTATATCTTAGAAACAAACCATAATTTTGGGAATCACCAAATTTTTGTTTAATTTTTAGATTAAAAAAAAACTAGTTCGAGTAGAAGCATAGAAGCATAGGCTGAAATGAAAGCTGAAATCCTCTTTACTCTCAGAAAAAAACTAGTTTGGCTTTTACCACCCTCATCAGAACGGCAGCCGAAACTATGTATTTAGGTTTGTCAGAGCATAACGACCCTTTCCTGAATCTCCGTCCACCAACTCGGCACACTCAATTTTTACTAGGGGTAAACCATCATAGTACAAATTAGTTCAAATGTTAAAATTTTTTAAATCAATATAAAAATTTTTCTTTTTTTTGACTCAGTTAACTAACTTCGGTGTGCTTAAATGATTAATAGCAATTTCAATTCTCTCTTGTTTTAATTGTCTTCTTATTCTCTCCTCTTTGACAATTTTAATTTATATATTGTTTTCTCTTCTTAAAATCAGGTCATATCTTGAAATGATTTAAATCACAATTTTTTGGTTTTAATTATTCAATATTATTATTATACTCACCCGACAATTTCTTTGTAATTTTTTTAAATTAACGTTTTACTAAATGCTCATTTGTTTTTTACGATTAATCAATCACTCAATAACTGCGATAAATGCACTTTGTAAGGATAGGACTTTGTACAGTTGCGGAAATAAATTGCTATTCTTATTTTTATTACTTAATTAATCCAAGGGCAGCGACAATGCCTATTTTACGATACTAATAGAGAAGTGAGCAAATTCACAATTTCCCAATATGCGGCTCCGCAAAAAGAATTTCATCATATTTTCCCATTACGTGCTTTCCACCGACGATAGACACTGCAGTTTTTTTTTATGTTCGTTTTGTTTTGACTCCTTTTGCTGATAGCAATCGCATATCTGCGGGCTGTCCTTCTGTGCGAAGCGAGAAATGAATTGAAAGCATTTCGATCGTCACGTTACCTTGGAGGTATTGTCAATTATTCGATTACAGTCGCATTTTTTACACCGCCCTTCAGCTGATAATCCATGGCTATTTTCTGCCATTGTATGTAACAAATTAGATTTTCAAATCAATATCTCCTGAAACTCCATGAATACTATAAACTCTTATAAAATCTAAAGAAATTAAGTTTTTAAAGTCCGCCATATTGAATTTGTAAAATTAGGAAGAATAATTTAAATCAGCAACCCTGTAAACGCTCATGTAAAGAATTTATATGTACCTAAATTAAGTGCTACCGTGCAGCTATATTTTGTTTGTAAACCGTTTCAATTTTCGTTGCTTGTCACATTTGCGTGCCACAACCTTGAAAATTAACTCCCAATGAGTTTAGAACTAGATATCTGGGAAGGCACATTATTCTATCACCTCATGTGGAACACTATGTGTACCCTCGTTAATTCCCAAAATCGGTACGACCGTCTGGGCTGCAGGAGCCTAAACAAACATACTAAATACAATATCCTTCCAAACCGCAGCAGGCTAGCGTACTGCGTAGGGAGGGTGTATGCATTACCTCTGAACGCCTCAAAAGGAATAATTAAAAGCAACGCCTACGCCTTTCAAGTTGGCTGTAATGCCCAAAATCCCATTCTCTGCGCCCCGGTAGATTTCTCCGTAACAAGACTTCTTATTAAGGCCATACCGCGAAAATTCAGTACAATACACCAAAATGGCGCCCACCCACCCCCAAGGAAACAATTCACTCAAAAATTCCGGTTGGAAGCCATTACTCACCCCCGGCACTTTATTCCTCGTTAAGGAGCACAACAAATGGAAATCATCTATAATATCACTGCCTGCCGCCGAAGATGGTCTGAATTTGACTAATAGCGCCCCACGTTAATCCAACGATGGTTCCAATAATTTCAAGAACGTAAATGCCCAATCCTTCGTTAAGCATTAATCTTGGGCCATCGGCGGCGGCTGAATCGGGTTCGGGCGGTTTATCATCGTCATCGTCTAAGCCGCTGTTGTCCAAGTTAACCTCGGCCCCGGCGGAAACGTTGCGGGATGCTTGGGGCCTCCCCGGCACGGGATTATCGTTATTATTCGAGCCCCGCCCCGCAAAATTTGAATACTTGTAGAAGGCGGTCCTGAATGGCATTTCACGTAAATTTTGTTTGAAGCCACCACCTTTAATCCAGGACTGCATAGTGTCCGTGCTCTGTTCCTGCTCGATCTCCTCCACCTCCTCCGCCTCCTCCAGGGAATCCTGGTTGCCACCATCATCGAGTGCTCCTCCGAATGCTGGAAAATGCAAATTTCGCTGGGCTGTCGTCCATACGCTAAGCAAAGGGGTGAACACCAAGGTGGCTAGAGCGCGGGTTTTATTTTTGAATTTCGCTGAAAGGAAACCGTCAGCGGGCGAGAACCCTTCCTCAGGTGTTACGCTCCCTGGCTCCTCGGAGGTAGTATTAGTTGTCTCGAACACGACATTTGGCCCATCCGAATCCTCCTCGAGGGTGATGCCGACGAACTCAGTGGTGGTCTCGTCCGTTTCACCAGGCCTAGCATCCTGGAGCTGGAACCTATCTGCAAACAGTCCCTCATCCCTTCCTTGGGTAATGGCGTTCGACACCCTGTCGCGAATTTCTCCGAGGACCCTCCCAACAGGGTGCTTGTAAATCTGCACCCTACTGATGGTCGGTCCGGTTGTTGTCCCAACGTCCACCTCAAAATGTGGAGCCACATCCGGCTTATCTGCCCTGGGGCCTGTGCTCCTCCGCTGATTGAGGAAACTGGAGATATGCGTGTACGGTGTAGTCGCAGCTGGATGTAGGTCACCAAAAATGGGATTTGAATTCACCTCAACCTGTTTACCGAAAACAGACACGTTCAAGCTTCCGAAAATTTGGAATAAAAAACATTGAGAGAACCTACCGCACTGGCGACCAACAGAACCAAGATTCCCACTGCCTGCTCCATTGTTGTCATTCAGAAGTCCTACCGACCACTGGGCGTGATTGGTGCCAACTATATTTTCGCTTTCAGCAGAAATTTTACTTTGGTTCAAACCGGGCCGCACTTTGAATATGAATCGCGTCCAGTTGCGTCCACCACCGCCGCCTCTCATAGTGGAGGAATGGCCGCAGCCGTTTTGCATAGTGCTGGAGTCTACAGCTGCCTATTGATTGCCCAATGCCTGACTGATTAATCCGCGTCCAGAATTTCAATTGGACGCGACACCTTTGCGCCGGTACTGCTTCTGACAGCACCACAGCACTGCACCGGGAGGACGTGCCCCAGAAAATTGTTTAATTGTGCCACTGACCGAGTAAGGTAAGTTGATGGTCATTTCTGGAGGCCGCCGACAGACGTGATGTGGTTAATGGTCCCAACGATTAGTACGGCTGACGCATTTTGGACGGACGGCTTGAGTTCAGCTGTGGGTGCCAATAAGCTGGACTGTATCACTCTAGCCTATGACGACGTGGTCCATTTTGCAATAAGTACCCTTTAATCAGAGCTATAGGGTTCCAATTCAAAATGTAGTCAAACTAATTTATTTCCTTTACGTTTGTTTAATTCTTTTAACAATTCGATTTTGGTGACATGAGGTGACCGATATCACCCGCCAGTGACTATGTATAAGTAAAATGAATCACGTTTATTCAAAGCGATATCTGTTTTGGGTTGGGTGGATCATAACATATACATTGCGGGACACTTGATTACCCTCACTAATCTGTTTTAGAAATTGAAAGGGTGAAGGTGCCTCCAAATTAGTAAAAGTGTATTTTATTTATCTAGTGCTGCTGATTTGCCTGAGTTGCTTAAATTTTTATTGCATCGTAGCAAACACGTGGTAAAACGCTGACAAAAGACGAAATGGGCAAAATTCTTGCATTAAAGCAGGAAAATTTTTCAAATAGAGAAATTGCGAAACAAATTAGACGAGATCCTTAGACAATCAACAACTTCTTCAAAGATCCCGAAAATTACCGTACGCAAAATAAAGGAGAAAGTCGGAGGTTCAGCCAGTGTCCGAACAGTTCGTCGAGTAATTCAGCAGTGTCCGCATCTCCGACGGCAAAAACTACAAAAGAAACCACATTTACTTCAGAGGCATAAAGTTGGCAGATTAGAATTTTGTCGCTCTCACTTAAGTTGGAAGCAGGAATGGCAGTGAGTGATTTTTTCTGATGAGAAAATATTTTATTTGGATGGGCCTGATGGCTTTCAGCATTATTTCCATGATTTGAGGAAATCTGAGCGCTGTTTTTTTCTCGTCGCCATACCGCTGTTGGTTCTGTTATGGTATGGGCTGCAATTTCGTATCATGGCGCGATAGATTTAGTTGTTCTAGAAGGTCGACAGACGTCAACAGACTACATCGAACTCTTAGAAATCCAAAAAAATCATGAAAATTTATGAAATCTTCAATGGTCAACGATGGATTTTCCAGCAAGACAACGCACCCATCCATACAGCAAGAAGTGTAAAACAACGGTTTCCAGACCAAAATGTACAAGTTCTGGATTGGCCAGCTCTTTCTCCCGATCTTAACATTATTGAGAATGTTTGGGAATGGCTTTTATGAAAAATTTATGCAGAAGGAAAGCAATTTGAAAGCAGAGAAAGTCTTATTGCAGCCATAAGTGAAGCTTTCGAAGAAATCTCTTTGGATTATCTAAAAAGTTTGTTTAACTCTTTACTAAATAGACTGTTCGAAGTTGTACGTAAAAACAGACGACCTACAAAATATTAATATTAAATAAAAGTATTAAAAAAATTACAGGGCTTTGTTTTATTCAATTTTTTTTTTGCAAATGAGGGTAATCAAGTGTCCCTTTTCAAATGGCCCGAAATTTGAAAATGGGAATTTTTACCTCCCCTGTTTTTTAATTACTTATTTCCGTCATCAGGTAGCATGTAACAAGAGGTAATAAATGCTGTGATAATTGCTTCCAATAAGTAGTTCCACAGCATTACGACTTACATGAAAATTTCAAGTGAGGGTAATCAAGTGTCCCGCAGTGTATGAAGCTATATTTTTCCTCCTATTTCTTCAGATATCTCGGGAACGATTGATTTAAGTAAAAAGTTGAAAATGGAATAAAAGTTTCACAATAATATTTCACAAAAGATACGATAACTTAGAAACTCCAGTATGCATGTTGTTTTTGCAAAATAGGTATGATTAACAAAAACGATTAAAAAAACGAGGTTTTTTCTTGAATTTTTTTTTCCACTATTAAGATTGTACGTACGATCTTGAAATTGAGATACAGAGTGCCTCTTACTATTATAAAACAACATACCGAATTTCATCCAAATCGGTTCGATAGTTTTTCATATAATGAACTAGTTGGTGCAACAAAAAGTTATGCCCACGTTTGTAACACACGCATAGTGAAATTATCATTCCTGGTGATTCTGCAGCCATTCAAAAAAATAGCCTCATATATGATCCACCCAAAAATGGGCATTTTGGAACAAATACCGTTTGGTTAAATTGCGTTAACACTAGATACACGGCGGATCGAACACCCTATACTCGAGGAACGATTAGTTTATGTCGTTAGACTTTTCTATTTCGTTTTCCCATAAATAAAACTTCTGTTGCAATACTGTACACGGAAAAGTACACTAAAGCCAAAATGTATGTTTTTGTTTTAATCGATTTGACCCATATTAGTCCGAGAGGCGACAGCGAAAACGGCAGCGTATATACTGTTACAAAAATCGCTTGTTCGTCCAAAACATTTGCGGGCTTAGCTATAAGCCAGTCTTCAACATATGGACTAATCCACCTGCATTTCCGAAAACGGCATGAGATAGGATTTTCAGAGGAGAGTGATGGACCAGTGTGTGCGGGCGACAACGCGGACTGTACGGCTGTTTTTTGATTTTGGATTCCGGCTTAATAAAATTTAACTTAGATACTCGAACCCAGTGTGTTTTCGTTTAATGTTCCCGGAACTACGGCCCTTTAGAAAGTTTTGCTACTTTCTATAGAGCGCTTACACGAAAGCTTTGGTAGTGCAGCGAGAGGCACGCGGACTCAGATTAATAGGAAAGTCCGGCAGCCCACTTTAAACGCTGCTGGCAACTCGAATATGTACTAGAACGTTTTCTCCTAGATACTGAATAAAAAAGTCTTCGTTAAGTTTATGTATTTTCACAATTTTTTTTTACATTAATTCATATCAACAGGTACCATAAACCACCTGACGTATAAAATAATTGCATCAAAATAATAAGAAAAAAAAAATTACTAATACAAAGTCAAATATCATGCTGGGTATTTTTGAGATGGGTGCAGAGCTTTAAGGCGAAGCTAGCATAGACCATTGAGAACCATTTGAGCCATTGTTTCTTTTTAACAGTCCATGTCTGCGGAAGCAAGCGCTCTTTTTCAACTTTTGCGAAGTGCTTATATTGCACTTCTAAACCAGCACTTTATGGGCCTGTCCGAATCCAAGTCTTCGTCTTTGTCTCATTATGACAGTTAATGTCGTCGACAAACAAGCTAAGCTATTATAACATATAAAGCAAAGACAAAAACATATTCAAATTAGTTTACTTGGCTTGTAATTTGAATCGACTTCTGTAAATAAATATATTTATAAATGACCCTTACTGCCACACAACTTGGTTGTTGAAAGTGTTCCCTTTAAAAGTTGCTCATTAATTTAAGTACTTTGCCAACTTCACGCAAATTTGCCTGATGTTATGTAACTTCCCATGACTGTAAGGAAGTATGCATAACTGGGAAGAATCTGGCTTATCGTCTGCTTAGTTGCGTTCAATCTCCTTTGATTGAGAAGGGTGTATAGGCGAAGCACCTATGCACTATTGCTATGGTTGCACTCAAGTGGAACACCTGTGCGGTAAGCGGGGTAGATCGATTTAAGCGGGAGTTGAACCGGGTATGGTGTTGGATCTTGCGTGAAGTTCTGGAGATCTCTTTACTTCGGACTTGAGGTGGACGGAATAACCTGATGATAACTCAGGTATCCTCTGTCGTACGTAAATCAAACACACAGGAACACCGTTCGTACTTAGATCATTTTATTCTATATATTACTAGTGTGCCCGGACCCGGCGTTTCCCGGGATACTATTAAATTTGCATTCGTTAATTTTACAACGCCTCCCTACTGCACCACCACCTCTCCTATGTGACCCAGCGTTTTCCTATTTGCGATATTTTCCAACAGTATTATTAAATTTACGTTTTCTTCATTTTACACCACCTCCTTATTGCACCCCCTCTCCTACGTCTCCCAGCGGGGTGGGGGTGGTCTCATATTTGGAAATTCGAATAGCAGATTCGATATCAGTGATCCCGAAAATTCCCTAGTGCGGATTTTCAGGCAAATCCCTTGAAGTCTAACTTTTCGGTCGCCATATTGATCCGACATCTTGAATTCCAAAATTTTGAATGCAAGCTCGAGATCTGCGACCCCGAAAACCTTCAATTGCCTTTTTCATAAAGATTCATTGAAGTTGGAAAATTCGCTTCCCATACAAAACGGAAATTCCGATTTTTTCGATTTTCCGGCTTTTCCTTTGGGGTTTCTCGAATTTTCGTTTTTTTTAAACCTCCCCTATATTATAGCGAACAAAACAAACAAAATTATCGACATCGGTCAAGCCGTTTTTGAGTTTTAGCGAGTTTTAGTTGTCGGATCTGGTAAACCTACCGCGACCTTTTATTTTTCATCTTTCACTTCCAACTCCTGATCACAACTCCACTTCAAAGTTCTTGGCCGGACTTTAGGTCCCCTGCCAAATTCCAGATGTTCCCCCCGCCCGCCGGATTTATTAGTCAAAGCCAATCAGCTATGCTAATGCATTTCTCTTCGATTCTCCCTTAAATGCTTTCTTTGCTCACGCTGCATTTATTGTCGTTCACAGTAATAAGTAAAGACACGTGCCCCGTTTTGGATCACTCGTTATGTTGTGAAATAATATCTGGGGCGAATATGCGCTTGAGCAATAATTGACTGTTTGTCAATCCACTGTTCTGGGCACTTAAGCAATATTTTGTTCGTCTGAACAAATTATGCTTAAATCCTTAAATCGTTCAAGATTACCATGCTTCCTGATTTGGCTTTTATTTCTTCGGCATGTAGCTTATCTCGATGATAAGTCACATGTCGGAATGGTATGTAAGACTGACGAAGTCAACGTAAACCTTGACTAGCTCATCAAGCCAAGTCAGCCTTAACTCTTATACTGGCTAACTGAGCTCACTTGCATAGGAATGAATTCGAACAGAGCTTACCTTGGTGTGACGTCATGAACTGGCATAACAAGACGAAGCCTTGGATTCGGACACTATTTCCAAGCGTAATCAATAAGGGAATTCCCCTTTAGTTATAATAAGCGAATTCCCACTTATTAGCAAAAGCACCAACTTTTTCATCGAGAGTGTTTTTCCGAAATTATGCGTAGAAAATTTCCTTAATGTGGACCTAGGATACGGACCAAAATTTAGTGCAGGTTACCACCGCTGCATCGGGTAAAATAAAATTAACCACTGTAACAAAAGACCGCGTGTCAAGTAGCCATAGCATGTAAACATAACCAAAACCGAACCGAATCAAATGTCAGCTTTGTTTAGGCTGCCGCAGCCCCTGCGTTTGATTTTTGTTAATTTTAAGCGTACCCTTAGGCATAAAAGTGAAATGAAAGATGAATTTGCCACCAGTAACATGTCGGGCATTCACGGCAATGCAAAATTTGAACATAAGCGAGCTGGCAAATTGTAGCCAGCGAGAAATTCGACCCTTCCTCCCCTCGCTCGTTCGAATGAGCTTGTTGTCCTCACTGGACAACACAAAATCCTCGATGGACTCGCGAAAACAAATTTTATCTCTTCTCGTTGGGATTGAGGTCGTAAACAACATAGTTGCCCTCCTCCAGGTGAACTATCATGAGCTGGAGATTGACGTCAAGAAGGAGCAACAGTTGAGGCAGAAAATTGGAGCTGGGCAACAGGACAGCGCCCAGTTTCATGGACTACAGAACGGAATAGCCCTTGGGTTTGAGAGGGCTGATGTGACGAGGAAGGTTCGAGTGGTCCTCTCCGAGATTTTCTACATCCAGTCGCAAGTCATTGAGCAGAACTTGTTAGGGACGCAATCCCGGACCTCGGGGGAGAATATTATCAAACAATCTGAGCTCTTCGATAACGAGATTTATTTGGAGGAGATTACAGATATTATCTGCATCGCCTTAGCAGAGCTACCCTCGCTGCTCAACGTTCAAGAGCTCGTGGACACACTGCTCTACGTGAACAATGGACCAGCAATCATCTGTTGGATTGTGGCGAATGTCCCAGATAGCTACAAGGAGATCGTCTCCTCCCTAATATCAACTGGTGATGAGGACACCGCTGAGGGGAAACTGAAGCTCCAAGTTATGAATGCTCTGAGTGAAATGAATCCCGGGCAGGCGTTAGCCACCAGGACATTGTGTGTAGAGCTCATGAAGATGCCGTCGTTGATGCTTAAGCTAAGTTTGAGGGATCCTCAGGATTTGGTAGGTTTTAGCAGGACCTATTTGAGAATTCAGTTATAATATTGTTCCCCTAGATTGCCTTCATTTCTGGCCTTCTCCTGGGAAACGATCAGAATGTCCGGTCCTGGTTTGCTCTGTTTGTTCGGACAAGCCAGAAGAGGAAGAGTGACGCCCTGCAGCTGGTCCGGGAGGAGCTTCTCAAACAGCTGCAGCAGCTTGTGGTGTTCTCCCACAACTCGAAAATCCCCGAGGATTGCACAGTTCAAGCTGCCGCTATTTTGAGATTGTACTCAGCCTTGCGGGGTATCGCAGGAATCAAGTAGGATTTTCCGTACTGCTGCTAAAGCTTTTTTAATCTACTTTGACTCTTTGACAGATTTAATGACGACGAATTGCATCTTCTTATCCAAATGGTAACAACAAAGCCTCCGCCAACACCGGCCGGAATCCGCTTTGTATCTCTAGGGCTTTGTATGCTCATCGCCTGCCCTTCCCTCATCTCGCAGTCCACATTGGAGGCCAAGGCGATTGAGTGGATGCAGTGGCTGGTGAAGGAAGAAGCATACTTCGAAAACAAAGCCGGCGTGTCAGCCTCATTCGGCGAAATGCTCCTCCTTATGGCTATACACTTTCACAGTAACCAAATCTCAGCCATCGGCGAATTAGTCTGTTCTACTCTGGCTATGAAAATTCCTATCCGGCCAAACAACACGACACGTATAAAGCAAATCTTCACTCAGGATCTCTTCACAGAACAAGTAGTGGCTGCTCATGCGGTAAAGGTGCCTGTTACGGTCAATCTAAACGCGAACATCCCGGGATACCTGCCCGTGCACTGTATCCACCAGCTGCTCAAGTCCCGGGCTTTTTCAAAGCACAAAGTGACCATTAAGTCGTGGATCTACAAACAGATCTGCACTAGCACAACCCCTCTGCACCCTGTCATGCCGGCGCTGATCGAGGTGTACGTGAATTCCCTCATCGTTCCAAACTCTGGAAAGAGTCTTGGGGAACACTTGCACAAACCCCTGTCAGAGAACGAGATACTGCGAGTGTTCCGCAATTCTGTGGTTGGAAGCCATTTGGATGTTAGCAGGAAAATTTATTCGTTCGACACGGTGGATCTTGCCGACACCCCGACAGAGGCTCCTATGGAGGAAGAGGATTTTGGGGTGGGCGCCTCCAGTGTCACATCGCAGCTGCTCATACTTTACTACCTGGTGCTCTACGAGGACGTCCGACTGTCCAACATGTTCACAATTCTACTGAATGGGCGCAAGATCAAGTCCTACTCGACTGAGTTCCTGTCGGAGCTACCTATCAAATACCTCCTGCAGCAGGCGCAGAAGAATCAGCACGAGTTTGGTGGGCTATTCCACCCCCTGTTGAGGTTGCTTGTCACACATTTTCCCCACCTTAGTCTGGTTGACGACTGGATTGAGGAGGATGCACTTTTTGCATGCTCAACCTTAAGCGGTGATACGCAGATTCAAGAAATGCACCTGGTCGAAGCCTTCGAAGAGCTCGAGCTTTGCCCATCGAAAATTATCAAGCTACTGCGTCTGATGGTGAAAAAACCTCCCACTGAAATCTGGAACTTTTCCCAGACACTGGTGGCATACATTAAAAAAACGCTCGACCCACAAGTGCCCCGATTGGTGCAGGAAATCTATAAAAAAGTATGGATGCGGCTGAATACCGTTCTCCCCAGAAGACTGTGGACAATGACCATCAACGCCTTGATGCCGTCGGATGCGATTCTTTCCAAGTACAACCTGACCCACGAAAACATTCTGCTCGACCCTTTACAGGTGCTGCGCTGCGACGAACGGGTCTTCCGGTGCCCCGATGCTCTCATGATCGTCCTCCGAATCCTTCAAGCAAGCCTAGCTGCTTCCAAGAGCCAGCTGACAAGACACATACAGGACAAACCAATTCTAGACAAAAACGGGCAAGTGCAAAACGAAATGGAGCGTGAAGAGCTACAAACAGCCCTGGTGGCTTCACAGGAGTCAGCGGCTGTTCACATCCTCCTCGAAGCCTGTCTTGAATCGGAGGACGACAGGCTGAAGCCCGGTAGGGAGTGGGCTCTGAGGGAAATTCGAGGAGTAGTATGCTCCTACATCCACCAAGTGTTCATCGCAGAACCTTCCCTAGCCAAACTGGTGCACTTCCAAACATACCCTCGGGAGCTGCTCAGCATGACCGTTCGAGGGATTCCCTCAATGCACATCTGCTTGGATTTCCTCCCAGAAATTCTGGTCATGCCCGAGATGGAAAAACAGATTTTCGCAATTGACTTGACATCACACCTGTGCCTCCAGTATGCCCTGCCCCGCTCACTGAGCGTGGCGAAACTATGCGTCAACACTCTATCCACCCTTCTGGGACTGCTTTCTTCAGACGCAAGGATAGAAATGTTTCGCTCTACCCTGCCGTGCGTCGTTAGATTCTCAGAGGCATTCCCACCACTCCTGGACGATTGTATGAATTTCCTCATGCAACTAGGACGGATCGCCCACAGCCAAGCAACACTGGGAAGGGCGGCTGTTTCATTACCTGTTTTGGCGCTTGCACCCGGATCGAAGGTAAAGGCGAAGTCAAAGCGGACGCAGAGCGCAAATAAGCTCGTGGAGGACGTGCGACAGACCTTCTCAAGGCTTCTGGATGATGCAGTGTTAAAGCCGAAGATTTACTAGAAATAAAGCCACAAAACGAGTTATTTCCTTTTATTCTTCGCAATATACTTCTCGCTCCAGCAATTTTTCTTTCGCAGTACAGTAAACTCATTCTCGGGCTCCATAAAGTGCAAGGTATCCCCCGACTTCGCTTTCTTGTACTTATAAATTTTCTTCTCTCTGCGTTTTGCCCACGATTTCAGGTCGTCTCCGGAGGTAATGGTACTGGGACTTACTGCTGACAATCTGACCTTCTCTTGCTCCTCCACACCGTCGGGCTCAATGTCTCTCCGCTGAATACAAGGCTTCTTCTGTGGCACCTGATCGGCATCCCAGGTTTCTTCGAAAAACTTTACAGGCGCTTCGCAATCCTTCAGTAATTTTACTCTGCTCTTCCATTTCTTCTTTAATTTTTTTTCTAGGGCATGACGGTCCTCCCCTTTCTCCCGAGGAGCGACAAACTCAACTTGACTAGTTATAGTGGCAGACAGCTTTTTAGCGATGTGGTTTTGCATGGATTGCGGGATTTGTAGGTCCGTGTCAAAGGATTCGTCTACATCGACATATCGTTGTGACTTTGGAGTCGCCTCTTCCTTCTTGTGGACTTCAACTACAAATAATAGCACTTGATTTTAGGAAGTATTAAAATTTTTGGATGAAACTTACTAGTTTCCTTCTGCGGTCCCGTGGGATCATGGGAATTGTCGTACAATGCATTTGTAAAAAGACAAGGATCCGCAGCCTCGAGAATTTGCTTCAGATTCTCATCCTCAGATTCATCAGAGCTACTCATTTTCCCTAATTTCTAATAAAACGTAAATAAAAGCACTTGACGTTCTGACAACTGTCAAATATCTTTCGGAGTGTTGTTGAGCCACTGCAAAGGGGAAGCTCGTTTTAAAGTATCGGATCTGGCAGTTCTTTTCGCATTCGTCTCATCCTGGGCTTACGGATAACAAAGATCCGCTTTCAAATTTAGGGGCACCTCGTATAGGCGAGTCCTCCTTTTTTTTAAATAAGTGGTGCTATGTCTTTTTTATGAGTAGACAAGAAGAAGCTTCTGTCATTGCCTGGTCGTACTGGTCTTGTCACTGAGTATTGCACTTCGCCGGAGGAATAATAAATTATATAATAGTATAATTGGTTTTTAAGAACATCTTTGTTACTATGATTAGGACAGTGAGCCGGAAAATCTTTCCCTTTAAATCACTTCAGGTCAGGAATATTTCTGGAACCGCAGCATGTCGAAGCGATAATTTATTTGTGCACCGTGATACTCCTGAAAACAACCCTGAAGTTCCATTTGAATTTAATGATGAAAATAAAAAACGAATATCCGCAATTTTAAGCATCTACCCTGAAGGCCACAAACGAGCTGCAATGATCCCGTTATTGGACCTAGCACAACGCCAGCATGGTTGGTTACCAATATCCGCAATGCATAAAGTAGCTGAAGTCCTTGATTTACCTAAAATGCGAGTATATGAAGTGGCAACATTTTACACGATGTTTATGAGGCAACCCACTGGAACATTTCATATACAAGTGTGCACCACTACGCCGTGCTGGCTTAGAGGTTCCGATGAGGTTTTGGAAGCCTGCAAGAAAAAACTAAACATTGGAGTAGGAGAAACAACAAAGGATAGGAAGTTTACGATATCAGAGGTGGAATGTTTGGGGGCATGCGTTAATGCTCCAATGATGGCAGTAAATGATGACTACTATGAGGATTTAACTGCAAAGGATGTAGACGACATTCTAAACGATTGTATGAATGGGAAGATACCTAAAGCTGGTCCGAGAAACGGGCGATTGGCTTCTGAACCAAAGGAAGGTTTGACTTCTTTAACAGAAGAACCTACGGGCCCTGGTTTTGGACTACAATGTGGTATTTAATAAAAGTCGGCAACATTTTAATTGAGTTGTATTATTATTATGTAGTTCCAGGGAAATAAAACTACACCATGAAATCGCTGTAGTTTCACATAATGATTTTTTTTTAAATTGCGATAAA
This sequence comes from Neoitamus cyanurus, assembly GCA_947538895.1. Classification (NCBI taxonomy): domain Eukaryota; kingdom Metazoa; phylum Arthropoda; class Insecta; order Diptera; family Asilidae; genus Neoitamus; species Neoitamus cyanurus. The sequence goes on from OX384547.1 coordinate 14,831,358, forward strand.
ACCCGGGAGGACAGTGGCAAGAACCCGCCGATTCAATTAAACCACGAAATTTCTTCAATCATGGCAACGGTCAAAGGACGCAGGTGTGTACTGCCAGATTCTCGCTAATTGCAATTGGGAGAAAACTGACGCCACCACGTCAGTTAAACAATACGCGTATATTAATTTTTGGCCACTGTGCAGACAGACGTAATGGTTTCCGCGGCGACTGCAATCACTAGCGAGAATGTGATAGGTGCACTATTTGCCTGTTGTGATTTTTGATGAAATTGATGGGGAATCTCACAAAGGTAATGTTGAATTGGACCGGTGGATTATCCCTTCTGTATACCGCTTATTCTTTATCACCGGCCTCTGATCCGAGCTCGGCGGCACCGTCTGATATTTGACTTTGTTGTGTACATGGACTAAACTACAAGGTACTCACTGACCGTACAGTAGTAACCTTCACATAACCACAGCAAGTGAAATGATTGTGTGTATCAGGGCCAGGGCTGATATGAATGTTTCACATTTCCCCTGCTAAAACTGCTTTTATTTCTGTCGCCGCACATACATGTGTATGTACATGTTTTTATGGACATTTAACTTAATTATCCGCAACATCTTTCTTATTAGCTAACTTACATCAATTCGTCTGATTGCGATTCTGTTACTTTTTTTATTCGGACTAGCCTGAAAATATAAAACAACTAGTAATTCTAATTTAATCCATAGAAAAAAGTAAAGACATAAACCTCCAGAAAACTTGTATATACATATAAAAGAGACACAAAAGAAAAAAAAACAAATTCGCACATCTCTTAAGAAATAGTCTGAGTTAAATTATTATAGCGTATATTAATATCAGAACTTTTTGATTATATTTAGTAGTTTTAAATACAATTTTAATGCGTTGTTTCATCGGCAACGGCCATACCATGCTGAGAAAACCGGTTCTCGTCCGATCACCGAAGTTAAGCAGCATTGGGCGCGGATAGTACTTGGATGGGGGACCGCCTGGGAACACCGCGTGTCGTTGACGTCTTTTTGCTATATTTGGTAAGAGATGGGAACGGTTCACGTTAAGAGTTGCGTGAAAGAATTCGGACCCGGAAACCAGTGTTGTTAAGTCCATTTGGAGCTTTTTCCCATCACAGATGGTAGATTTTCCCTTTTTTCCCTATTTGGTGGTCAAAATTTCCCACAATTTTTCCCATCAGTTAAATTGAATTATAGTCTTCATTTTACTTTGTTACAAGGGCGGATCCAGGGGGGGGGCCATGGGGGCCATGGCCCCCTCCCTCGAAGATATTTTTCCATTTTAAAACAAGATGACATAAAAATTAACACTTTTTATTTTGCAATAATAATTTAATTTGCTAAAATCTATTTTCGTTTTGAGATCAACAAATCTTTGGATTTCGTTTCTTCACATTTCCAAATCACAATAAAAATTTACCGACAAATACTTCAAAGTATGATGTTCAACCGTCGATTTTTATTCGAAGCAAAGCGGTCAAAAATTTTTAACAGCTTATGACAATACGGAAAAACGTCATTATCACACGCCTTCAAAAATTTGGAACAAGTTCCCAATGCTCCTTTTTTGGAAGCGCCCTAAAACCTTATGGAAATGTTCCATTTATGGTCGGAACGAGTGAATTAGGTAAGTATTGTTCACGGAAAACAATACTTTCTCAAAAATTACCTTGTTTTAGCTTGTTTTAACACCAAAAATTGAAAATTTTGTAAAAGGAAAATCTTCTGTCAGAAGATTTTTTTAAAGAAAGGTAAATTTTTATTACGAATTCTTTCGTACCGATGTTTAAAAAATTATTTACCATGTACATGAGCGGAAATTTCGATTGTAAAAAGCAAGGACGATGCGAATAGCCACTTTGAATAATTTTATATCTCGGAAACGAGACGAAATTTACTTTGATTTTTGCAATTTTTGGTGTTAAAACAAGTTAATTTATACGGAAAACAATACTTACCTAATTCACTCGTTCCGACCATAAATGGAACATTTCCATAAGGTTTTAGGGCACTTCCAAAAAAGGAGCATTGGCAACTTAAGCCAAAAATTCAATAAAATTTATTACGGTAAGAAAATGGGAGGGGGGGGGGGGGTGAAAATATAAATGGCCCCCCCTGTAAAAAGTTTCTGGATCCGCCCTTGCTTTGTTATAATATGTAGTTTAGTTCAACAAATCTCATACAATGTAATAAACTACTAAATAAGGAACTCATCATAATATTAAAATAACAGGGTTGTAGGCGACCCAGGTTGTCTCTGGTGCTACGCTTCGGGGGAACGCCACTGTAACGGTTCAAAAAATTTGTTTTTTGTTTGCATTTTTTGGTAGTATACATATTCATAAATATTTAAAAAACATGACGACAAGGTTCGTGAGTTAAGCCCTTTCACACAAATATGGTTTCGGTATAAACGGTGTGTTTTAAATGCAAAAAAAAAACAATCTTGGAACGACTTTTTTCGACCTTGTCCTAGTGAAAAAATTTTTTTCTTGAAATTTCGGTAATCGGTGGCTATCATTGTGCGTAGACGGCTTCGTACAACGATAGCTACATTCATATTAATAAATAAATTTTCTTTTATATTGATGATTCAATGAATAGAGGTATTTTTTTTATTGTTTAATCCAGGCCCATAACTTTGTACATTTTAAATATTTTTCAATCAAAATTGGTGTTGAACAAGTTGAATATATACTTAATAAAATATTCTTTATCAGATATTTAAATATTTAGTTATAGCTGCAACAAAAATTACCAAACATTGACAATTTTTTGACCCGCCACAGTGATATCCCCCCTTAATAACATAGCCCTAGAACATTATTCGGAACTTTTTATGTGAGGAAGCATTAAAAAGTTTAATTCAGTGGCAGTATTTCAAGAGCTCGTGCATATGCATACTTTAAGGCCGAAACAGAATGTTTCCGATCATATCTGTTCCAATGCACTCTCTAAGTAAAAGTTGAAATCAATTTAACTTGTTATTTTCAATCCGATTCGTTGCGTACATTCTTAGAAATTATATATATGTCTACCAGATAAACTAAATTTTCAGTCTTCGAGGACTCGTCATGACGGAACGACTCGACAGCATGCTGTCCCTGACTTTAAAACTAGATAAATTTTTCTATAGATTTTTTCCCACGAGTTGTTCTACAGCACGAAATTATTCCCTTTTTCCCATATTCGACTTTTTAGATGTAAAAATTCCCACGAAATGGGAAATTTCCCACGATTTAACATCACTGCCGGAAACAGCAACCTAGTCTAGTCTAGACTCTAGGCGTGTCCTATACCTGAATGGCAGCAGTAAAAGCAACCCCCAAAAATTTAATTTACTCACTACCACACAGCTGCCCCAGGAGAACTGGACACTATTGTGCTTGTTTAATGCCCAATTTTTAATCAAATAGCTCAACTCAACAAACAGGCCGAGAGAATAAACATATATATTCCACGCTGTTTCCGGAAACAAACGCTCCGTAAATCATTATTGATGCTGCCCGCCAGGAAAAACAGCAAGAAGTCTATCAATTCCAAATAGAGAAGAACTTGCATTGGAAGCATCCATAAATCTACTCTATCTCATATCGGTAGTGGAAGGAGGTTAGTTATATCAACATAATTAATGCCCAGAGAGCTCCAGAATCTTGTCAACTTATTGATGAAATTGCTACTACAACTACATTCCGAACACTCCAGCAATCAGAATCAAATTATCTTATTCTGGCTGCAGGCTTCATACCATGCATATCGAAATCTCAATAATTATGTAAATTCCTGCGGATTTTGCAAGATGCTTCCTCCAAGTGTTGGTTGTACTTGGGAGTAGCGACGAAACATTTCCTACTCTACATCAATTTTTGTACTGAATGCAAGCCAAAGAAACTTTTCATTTCACCTATCTAATAATTACTTTTGAGAATAAATTGTACAACACTGCTCGGAAGTCGCGTCTACCCGTTAAAAGAGCGATCATCGACGATGAATGTCCATTGGGAATCCAAGGACAATCATCTTACCTCACGCTTGGAGTAGAGCGATATGCCTCCTCATCGCAGGTTGTTCCTCCTTCATTTTGACACGAAAGATGTGGAAGACTGACTACAGAAATGATCCTGTGAAGTATAGTCTTAACTTTACATTGCATTCTTGGCACTATTTAACCACTCCATTAAGATTCCAAATGTGAATTATATTGAAAAGAAATTTCGCAGAACAATGTCCCATCCGCTGCTAAAAATACATGATGTGTTGAAATCTTTTTTTTAGAAAATTGTACATTATGCGAACAGGGATGGTATTTGATTTATATAAGGCGATAATTAATCGCGTAAGGAAATTAACGGTTTTCGGACGTTCTCCTTTACTTGTGCTGAGACCTTGCTTCTCGCCAAATTTCATGATTCTAGATCAACGGGAAGTATCCTATAGGCTTTGATATGCGGCAGTTCTCAGGAACGCATGGAGGTATCAAGTTAAAATCAAAACGAACGAATGAACCGAAATCAAAACATACGGCCATTTATGCCGAAAATGGTTAATTTGTAGTTATATCACATGAAATTATTATTTTTTTAAATTACAGTCATTTCATTTGCGGCAAATATTCGGAACCCTTAACGCGAGAGTCTGATTTACACTTTCTTAGCAGTAATCTACTTGCATTGCATTATTTACACTTAAAATTGGTTTGCTTTTGTAGTGTGTAGTAAAACACTCGCTCGCCCACTATGTACAGTGCGTGGTCAAGCCCTAATACTAATAAATTATTGTGTAGTTTCAAAACAAAAAATTCAATTTGTTGTTGCATTGTTTTCATATTTACAATCCTGACGTGAGAAAAACTAACTCTTGCTACTTGCATTGAGTAAATGCTACAGAACCTTAAGTTGATACGTGTGCGACACGCACTTGCCTGTTTTTTAAAGTTATAAATTTCAATTAAATAAAAGTAAATGTGGTCGAACTCAGTCTTTTAATTTAATTCTTCCGTTTACCTCATTCGTCCGGTAGTTCCAATAATCTGCTTGTGTACCGCGGCGCTTGGCTGTTAGAAGTTTAGGCCAGCGAGTAAACGGCCTGGGTGTAGATTAATCCGGTGACGGAAGTTCTAGCCCCGCTCCGTGACGAACACTTTTTTTCCCAATTTTTGCTAGCTAGCCACTCGGCTAGAAAAATTCGTAGCAATATCTATTTGACAAGTAGCAAGAGAATATTCCATCTAATCCAAATTTTAAAGTAGATCGAAAAGAACACCTTCGAAATATTCCGCAATGATAAAGGAATACGGAATGGAATCCCCGGAATGTTTTGAGTAAATAAAGAAACGCTTTAGAATATTCCGAACATTCCCAATGAATAAAGAAAAAGAAACATAGCCATAATAGTCCAAGAGCTGACTGCAAAAAAGCTAGCCTATCAGGCACCAGTATAAAATGTATTTTAAATGTTAGTACTCACAACGAGAGTAAGAAAAGTCTGGCGTGCCTGGGCAGATCGGGGCTGGGTATATTAATAATAGTAGGAAAATCGTTTTCCGAAAATAACTCATTTTCTATACATGCTGGATGAAAAGTTAAACACATTTTATTGAATCTCCAAATTCTCCAGAAATTTAGTCACATCAACTTTTTCGTAAAGTTATAAATTTTTAAGTTTTAGCGCGAAAAAGGTTAAAAACCTAGGACCACAATTTGGTTTAGGCATTTATCTCGTGATGGTTAACTCGTAATAAAAAATATATCAATACAATAGTTGTACGAACTTAAATAGCGTGCAATTTCCCCTCCTGAGATGTGACTCCCCACCTGGGTTGTAAAAGTCTACCTATTTTTTAGAGCCCAATTTTATGCTTCTAAACAACAAGTTTTCTTACTCTCGCTTATCTCGCTAGTTAGTACTCACATTCAAAATTCATTTCATCCTGGTGCCCGATAGGCTTTTTGTTTGCAATCAGCTCTCGCTCTATAAAGTTGCAAAATGTCGGATCCAATATGGTGACCGAAAAGTTTCAACCTCATCACATTGCAATGAAAATGAGTACTATCAGGGTCGCTGATTTCCAATCTATCGAAATTTGGAAACTCAGGATGGCGGATCCAATGTGGCGACTAAAAATCCCCAATTTCAACGAATTTATGTGTAATAAAAGATAAAAGAGTTTTTGAGGTCACTGATTTTAATTCTTCTATCGAAAGTTAGAAGTTAATTGTAAACCATTTGAATAATTCAAAATGCGGCTCAAATGAAAGGATGAACTTTAATTTCTAAATCTAACATATAGTAAACCTCAAAAATCTATTAACATTTTAAGTAGAAAAGGTTTTAAAATGCATGTGCCAAATGCAGCTAAATTCAAAATATTTGAAGTTAGACAAAGGCGCAGTAGGTAGGTAAAAAGAAGATTAATTAATAATGTATGGTTCTCGGAGTGACATTTTTAAATTGGAAGTAGTTGGAAGTCTCCCATAGTGAGCGACTTGGTTCAGCCATATAGAAAAATGGTTTTTTTCTGAATTTCTCGGAGGAAGCTGGACTCACGTCAAAAATGGTATGGACCTTTCCAAGAGGACAAAAGTCTCAACTTTTATTATACTGTAACTGTTAACATTTCTTTAAATAACAGTCTTTTGTAAAAATAAATTGGGACATAAGAATTCTGTGAATTTAGTTCGGACATACAAGTTCTGTGAATAATAAAATTTTACTTTTTACATGAACTTTGATCTCTTACGGTTAAAGATTTTTCTTTTGAAAAAGGAAAAAAACAATTATCTTTGCGGGAAAAGCAAAATGCATTGAAAAATCTCGACCAGTTAATTTTACATGGGAAAAGTTGGGCAAAATTCCAATTTACATATTTTCCAAATTAAAAAAGGTAGAGGAGTAATTGAACATTTATTTAAAAATTTGGAGTGACTTATTGGCATTCAGAAAACAGTTAACGTAAAAATTAGTTTGCTTTATTTTATTCTTTATTCTAAAAAAAGATCTCTGCATCTTTAATTACTGAAAATATGTAATTATCATTTACTCAATTAAATAATAATATTTCAATTACTGAAAATATAAATTGTCAATATTAAAAGTAAAGCAACCAAACTCCCCTAAAATCAGACCTTTAGTGTTCAAGCAGGGCTGTTTTATTTCAAGTTAATTTTAATAAACATGAACAACCATGATCCCAAATAAATTGCATACATCCTTTTAAATTCGGTGCCAAGTTCAATGCTTAACGACCTTGAAATTTTTTCCACGACTAATTGATGTATCGCGAGGAAATGAATTTTTTCTCAACGGCAGTCCCCCAAAAGTTTCGAATTTGTAAACAACCAGTTAGTCACTTCCAATTTCAAATAAATCTTTCACGCCACAGAAAAGTCGGAAAAACTGCAGAGAATGCCACAATTAAGATTCTTTTTGGGGATCTTGCGTGTGACTACCACATAGAATTGAGTAAACATCGGCAAATCTTTGATCCGCCATCGAGTTACGCATTAGCGAAATATTTAAATTTGAAAATTGCGTAGGTTGAGGACACGTTTTTCGGGGACAGAGGAGAGTGCTGAAGGCCTCGTAATTTATAGAAAAATTTTTATTGCTTAAACGGTAATATGCGTATTTATAAAAACTTTCTAAAAGTACTTAGAAATGTAACATAGGCGCTTAATTTATTTCTTACTGTGTACGAAGGAGAGGAAAAATTCTATTTTCTTGATAAATTGAGTCAGATTCTTCCGTGACAAATCCTCGAAATGTATTGTGTGGGAATCGGGGAATTTCTGGAAGAATTTCGATTTATTGGGGGACTTAGCTGTTTTTGGTCTCGTCGAAGTTTTGGCAGAGCTTAGAATTTTGTGGATATCTGAAAGAGCTGAAAGTATGTAGATGAAGTCTGGTTTACCCTCGTGAGGACCATCCAGGATTTGTTGGACATCTTTTCGCATTGCAACAGAATCTTCACTGTCTAATCCAAGGTACTGTATTTGGCCTTCTTGGACGACTGATTTGATGGCCTGGTCATCGTCGTCGTAATTTGCATTTTTCTTAAGAGTTGCTGAGAGAGCTACAAGATAGCTAGCGGCTTCATGGGGAGACGTATGGTGTTCGCCGTTGAAGAACCGCACCGTGCAAGTGTAGGATGCAAGTATGTTGATTAGGTTATTTCTCACGCAGGGCGAGCACTCTTTTTTCATGAGTTTCTCAAAGGGATCAATATTTTCTGTAAAAATTATGCGTTAGAGTCAGAAAATGTGTTTAGGTAGGAACTTTACCCATCACTTTAGGATTGCAAAACTTGACTTCTGCGTTTTTGCGAACATCGGAGTCGTCGCAAACATCCTCTATTAGCTTCCTTTTTTTTTGAATAGTCCACCAAGGGTTGAAAGCTGGCAGGATTTGGGCAACTTCGCCTTTTTGCACAATTGCCTCGAATTCGTTCTTTTCCTTCGTGGTTAAGCGGTCCCAGATCGCATCTGGATCGTTTAAATTAACACCTTTAAGCCGATCAGCTAAGTCTGGCTTTTCTGTAATGATTGCAATTATTTAGTTAAAACTGTTTAGGACTGCTAAAAAATTCTATTTACTTTCTTCCTGTTCATCATCTTCATCATCAGAGTCCAAGAGGCCACTTTGGAACTCGTCAAAATCGAAATCTTCTATATCGATTGAATTTGTTGATTCCCTGCTTTCGAATCTTTTAAGTACTTTGTACATTCGAATAATATCGTCGTTGAGACCAGGGATATCAGCGATAGAGTTCGGGCAAGACCTTAAAGCCATTTCTTCCTTCACACAGTTTTTGTAAAAATCTTCAGAACACTGGATATGCCCTTCGCTTTTGTAGCAGGCCACTGAGCAGAAAAGTATATTACACTTGGGACACACGTATTTGGAATCGACTGCCTTGCAGCTGAAATATTTGAAATATTATTGACTGACGACGCAAAGATTATTGTGAGAATATGGAAGTGTTGGCAACTTTTATAGCTTCTCTTACAATTGGCACAGTGACGTCGATGACATGGTGACGCTATTTTTATAATAAACACTCAGAACTACCCGGATCCACCCGTTGTCCACACTTTCACTGAAATAAATAAGAGATTTTGGGAATAATTTCGGTGATGCTCTTGGCACTGATCCAGATCCTCAAGCAAATTGACAGAGAACAGCTGATGCTGCAGGCAAATAACGTGCGTTTACGCACATTTTCCACATGTAGGTGGCGGTGCAGTGTTTTGAATTTTGGCGACCCTGAACCTGAATAGGTTTCCACGCCTCTAGCCGTCAGAAATGAAGTCACAAAACATAAGGTTTCAAACCTCATGCATTCACACACCACTACTCACCAGTGTATGTTACACACCACTGTACAGTATGTCATGTTGACAAATTCAGTGCATCAGCTGTTGTTTGAAAACAAATCCACTTTATAAGCAATTTTGCCGTGTTTGGATATAATTACTATTAGTTATAACGAAGTTTTTAAGATGTTTATACATATAAATTCATGTGGCCCTGATGGCCAGGACCAATAAGTCACTTTTGTGTGATCTTTCTAACGAAAACAAACTACAACAAGTGTATGTAGGTACAAACTTCCTATTAGAGTTTAAATACACTAAAATGTTTACATACGATGTTTCTTAAATATTTGTATGTTCGGTTCCTGTTTTGTTTTATATTCATTGAATATTTATGGCCCCAACCAACTGCTACTTTACGCCTCTGCATTCTGTACTCCTGTATAATTGTAATCTGAACTCTGAACTCGGAACTACTCCACTCATCGCAGTGCATATAGCGTTGAGCCTCTCCCACATATCTCACTTGCTTCGATTAGTCCACTAACATGTTATTCCTCATTTTCACTACTTTCAAAATTCAAATAGTACATTCATGACCCCAGCATAACCCTAATTGGTGTGTAAGTACTATACCTCAGTAAGATACGTACTGTGCTGTTTTGCAGTATTGAGTATCTGGGGGAGATTCTTATATCCTTGGCCCCTATTTTTGGGAACGGGGTTCGAAACATTTTGCTGTGGTAATTAACGTAAAATAATGAAAAAATTCTATCTCGACCCGTTTTCGAGATATAGGACAATTTGCGAGTAACTTTTGGGAAAATTCTATTATATATTATAATTTCCCTTTTACAAACTACCGGTGGAGTTTCACAGCAAAATGTTTCGAACCCCGTTCCCAAATAGCGGGGTCAAGGAAACAAGAATCTTGCCAGTATCTGGATAATTAATATTGAAATAACATATGAATCGAGTTTTAAATTATCCAAACATAAAATTTCTAAGATGGCCGTATAATTATGACGAGCACTTTATATTAAAATAACAAAGGATCAAAGTTCTTATACACAAAATGGTTCGATGTGCGGTTGCGAATTGCAAAAATTATCCAGGAAAGAAATCCCTTCACGAAACAATAAGGTATCACGGGTTTCCTAAAGAGCCTAAACTATTACGTGAGTGGATAAAATTTTGTGGCAAAAATGCAAATTTTGATCTCAATAAAGACAAAATTTGTTCTGAGCATTTCGAAGAAAGTGATTATAGACTCAAAGACATTCTTTTAAATACACCCCTGAAATCGAGGCGGTTAAAAGATGACGCAGTGCCAACGAAACATGTTATTATATTTTCTGCAAAGAAGAAAATGCAGAAAAAAAGGATTAGAAAAGAATTAGATGAAGATGCTATAAAATCGTACGAGAAGTAAGTAATTGTTGTTAATTTCCTTACATTTATATATAACTCATCCTGTTAATAGATCGCCTGAGGATAATCAACAAGAAGGTTTGCCGAAAGATGCAGAAGACATTGAAACTATTGTAAATGGGACTGGACCGTTAAATATAGAGACCCTGGAAAAGGAACCCATTGAATTACAAATAGGGTAACTATTTCATAGATTTCGTATGAAAAATAAATATTACTTTAGTTACGTTATATTTAGTTTAAAATTCATACATTCCATTTTCATCCACTATAGTGATATTTCCTTAATTCAAACAGCAATTGAAATGTGCATTGAGTATTTAATTAAGTAAACTTCATAAAAATTCGATACAAGAACGAAAAAATTGAAGTCACAATTCCCAGCTCAATATTTTTAGTACATGCTTTATTTCTCTGTATGGTATCGTGAAGTATTATTTACTTTATTTTTTTGCAGAAAATTGGTGAGGTGTTCAGTCTCTAGCTGCAAAAATCAATCCACCACCACACCCATTAGGTACCACTCATTTCCCAAACACTCAAAAAACTTAGACGAGTGGATTAAAGTTTGTGGTAAAAGCGAGAACGTTAACATTAATGTTGCCAGGATTTGTTCTAATCATTTTAAAGAGAGTGATTATCGAATGCAGGATATTCTTTTAAATGTACCAATGCATAAGAGGCGATTAAAAGAAAATGCAATACCAACCAAGTTTACTAACTTGCCTATAAAAAAATCCGGCAGAAAAACAAGAGAGAGCAAGAGGATTAGAAAAGAATTAGTTGAAGAGATGATAACTTTTAAACAGTAAGGAATGTTATTTCCTTAAAATGTAAAATTATTAATTATGTATTTGTTGAATAGGGCGCAGGAGAAGAAATGTGCACAGGATTGTTTATCAGAAAATTCGCCCAAAACAGAATCAAACAGGAATACAAATCACAACCGGTAAGGAGTTATTTTCATCCCTAAATATTCATTTGAATTAAAATGTTTGACTCGGCTACCATACTGTAAAATTTGATATACAGGTTAGTCCAGGCAAATTAGACTTCTTAGGATACATTTGTGACTTTTGATTTTTTAACAATGAACTGTCAAAAGGATTAGAAATAAGATGTCCAATTATCCAAATTGACAATTGCGGCTCAATATGAAAGACTCAAAATTCTAACTTTCTTGGGAATTTCATAAAAGTTGACGCACGTAGATTTTTGGAGTCGCTGATTAAAAAAATGGTTTTTATTTTACAAATTTAAGAAGGCGATAGTAAATTGATTTTTCATTAAAATTAGTACATTGCGCTTATTTTTTTAGTCTCTGATTTTAAATAGGCAGTGGCTACTTGCATCGTCCTTATCCTTGTACAATCGGAATGTGGATTCGTGTACATGCTATATACATGGAACAATCTGGTAATTTTCAGTCGATGTTTTGTAAACGGCAAGTTTTCCTTTTACGAATTGCTTTTGCCGATGTGCGAATTTATTTAATTAAATTATAAATTATTTAGCATGTACACGAGCCCAAAATTCAAAAGTGCAAGGACAAGGACGATGCGAATAGCAGCTCCATTTTAAATATGGTGAAATCAAAATAATAGAGAAGCCCGAAGCGGGTGTGATCCACCGATGTTATATGTATACTAAAATGGTTGTGCCTGTTCACAGACTTCAATGTGATTTCGAACATACATAAAATTTCCTAATTTTCATGTTTTCGCAATTTATCTCCGAAATTCATGTGATTAATACTCCTTTTTATTTTCATGGAATTATCCACCTTATTTTCTTTCCAAAGAGGTACAACACGTTTAGGTACAGAAAAGATATACAAATTTATACGTGGAAAATATTTTGCACAATATTAAAAAATCTTATTTTTATTTTTTTTTAATTAAACGATTGTAACGTACTACCATTGATTGTGATAACTTTTAATTAAGAGACAAAGCTTTTTAGAGTTCATTTAAGTTAATATTTTTGTAAAATGCTGACGAGCAGAATAAGGGTTTGACGAGTAGAACAGGATAAGTTATGTGACGTCATTCTAAATCTGTTATGGCGGACGCCCCAGGATGGTGGATTACCTCTTTCTTTACTAACTTTCTCGACATGGGTATCAAATAAAAGGGGTTGACGGGCAGATTAGGACAAGCTTTTTAACGTCATTATCGGAGGATAACAGAGACAATGTCTGGTCGTAGATATTATATTGTTATATTTATATTACTAGTTATGAGCTGCCTGTTTGATCACGTCATGACATTACTTACCTACTCTACATATTATCTGAAACTGAAGAGTTGTAAATGAAAAGAAATTATTATAAAATACAAGTATATTCCTTACCGTATTCTAACGGCATGCTACCGCGGTGGAGTATTTAAGTGGTTTCCCCTAAGACTAGGACTATTTACTATTTAATTTACTAATTTTAATTTAGTGTTCTCTTTTTCGATCTACTTCTTTTGCGCTCTAGTCCCTGAATTTAGACAAATTTGCCAAATCACACCACTGCAGTACTGTTTTTTATCTATGGTACTAATGGTCTAATTTTCTAGATAATAAATTTTTTTCGAAATTGAGAAGAGAAGATTTTATGCAGCCGGCGCCTGAATTATTAATGTCTTACTTTTTTTTCGACTTTCTGCATTCTTTCTTTATTATAACACATCCCTTCAGTGTTGCTTACTGAAAAGACTTTCAATTTAAGATTTAACTTATTTATTCTGTTGTCATTTTTATTCCTGCTACAAATTTGGTTTAAATAATTCTTTAAATAGGTACCAAAGCCAGAGTAGTAGTAGTTCGGAATGTTCACCAGAAAATTCGCCAACCAGGAAGGGAGGGAGACAATGGACTATAAAAGATTTAATTGTGGAGCCCTTACACTCTCTCGAAGGGTAAGCATTTATTATTGTGCTTTAGTATAATTGTATAATTGAATAAATAGGCTGAAAGAGATGGAATACGAAATGGATTGTGTACAAGATAATTTTCCGGGAACTTCAGACGTATGCGAGAGAGTCGAAATGCTTGAGGAATATGAAACAATTAACGAAAAATTATGTACAACTTCCGATTCAGCAGAACATAGCGAGACCGCAGAGAAAGCGAACAAAAAAGTGCAAACAGAGTAATTACTTTATGGGTTTTAAAGTTGAAATAAATATTAACTTATCTACATTTTTAGAGTAGACTATGATTGCGATAAAGAATTTAGAATAATAAGGCTTGAAGTTGAAAATCGCGTATTGAGAGCAACTGTAAAAAAATTACTTAAAGAAGTGAAAAATGCCGAATCTGAGCGATACCAATTAAACAAAATGTTTACGCCAGGACAATTACGTCGTTTAAGAGAACCAAATAAAAAATTAAATTGGAGTGACGAAGATATATCTGCAGCAGAAGTGTTTTATTCAAATGGCATTCGAAACTATCAACAACTTAGGAAAAGAGGCTTTCCTCTACCTGGCCCGTCAACGTTTAGACAGTGGATGGCAAAGTCAAAAGAAAATCCTCAGCCTGAGCCTGGGGCTGAGGTTGAATCTGACCCTGGGGTTGAGACTGAATCTGAGCCTAAACCGAATAAACCTTTTGAACAGTCTGAAAAGGAATCATAAGTACTAAATCATCATTTATATTCTCTAAGATAATTTAAGTTTTCATGCTGGCATTGTACGAATACAAAAGTATTTGTTATACGAAATTCAGTTTTTCATATTTCTTTTGCTTTTTGAAAATTTACTGTTTTTCGATTTGATGTGGACATCACAACGCAGAATGTATCAACTTACTTTTGCTTCATAGTCATTTTCGAATGAAACTGAAAATTCCGTTTTGTATGAATTATGGTAATGATTTGCAATCTAGGCGTATGGGAGGGGTATAACAATAGTATATTACGATACAAGGGCGGTAAGTAGCCGATTGCCCACGATGGCGGTGCTTGACGCACGAGCGAAGCGAGTGCGTTAAGAGCCATCATGGGCACTCGGCTACTTACCGCCCGAATTACGTATGCTACTTTTCACCACGAGTGCGGGGTAAGTAGGAGGTACCTTACCGCACATGTTTCCATTCGGTAACTCATAAATTAACTACGGTGCGCTAAGTAGCCGATTGCCCACGATGGCGGTGTTAGACGCACGAGCGAAGCGAGTGCGTTAATAGCCATCGTGGGTAATCGGCTACTTACCGCACCGTGGTTAATTGATGATTTACCGCATGGAAACCCGTGCGGTAAGGTACCACTTACCCCGCACGTGTGCTGAAAAGTTTCATTACGTTGAAAATGTACAGAAAGAATAAATTCTAAATAATTCCTTTATTACCTCTGAAATGAGTTTTGTATTAAGTATTTAAAGATGTTAATGATAAGAAAAATCTGAAGAATATAAATACAAATGAATTAGACATTATGTTTCTTCTTATTTTATATATTTCAAAATATTTGTGATTTCCAATTAGATAAAGTAAATATATACAAGAAGTTCAATTACACAGACCAAGAACAAATAAATGTTGTAAGTGTAAAGTAAATAGTAAAGAAATTAATTATTTTAAAACGAATTTCAAAGAAAAGTCCAAATATTTATCATTTTTCCATTACAAAGTCATGTCGAAAAGGAGAATTAACACGTTACTCGTTCAATTTCAAGTTTCTAGGTCGAGGGGTTTAGCCAGTTTTTTACTATCCCGCGGGAACTCCTTTTTTCGGGATTACAAGTATCCTATAACCTGACCAAGTTTCATTTAAATTCGTCCAGTAGTTTCCGCATGATAGGTTTTTTGTTTGTTTTTGTCTCTGTATCGATAATAATCTCCACCGCAATTAAAATTTTTTTTAAATATTTCATGTACTGATTCGGCCGGCCCTTTACTGTTTTATTACATGTATAGATTTAATTTAATTACACTCTTGAATTTTTGGTAATCGTACGGAACAATCAGAAGCACGTTTTTACTCGTGTCATATTGAACAAAGTAAGCAGGCCTGTTCTAGTATCCTTCGGAAAGATTACGAAAAAATGGCACATATCTAACAATATGAACAATATGAGTAAAGCTAAAATTGTTGTCATTAAAAAGAGGTGGCATAATCTTCAACGACTATACCAAATTCAGCTCCCTTAAAATTGTTAAATACCATTTTCTTCGTTTTCGGAATTTCCACGACGAATTTTGGAATAGCCCTGAATAAATATTTATGTTTAAATTTTTCAATTTTTCACACCATTTGATTTTACTATTATCAAATTTTTATACCCGCAATTTGGTCAGTCAAATATCGCTTGCAAATTGGAAACTTTCTTGTTGCAGTTTTTCATCTCCATTCAGGTTTTAACCCAGTGTTGTCTACATCAAATTTGAGAGACTCTTCAGCTTTGATATTTTAAGAGAAAAGTTAGTTAAGTTAGTTTTAAAATCCATTAGGGATACTATCTGGTGTAGACTCTAAAATGCTGTAAAATTGAGGTTTTTTCCATCATTTGTTATAACTAAACGAAAGGATATTAAAGTTTGAAATAAATTGGAAAATCGCAGCGCATGTGCAGCGGCAAAGTCAATCGATATCTTCGGGTTTTCTTCAATTCGGTAGTATTTTATGATTTATGAATGAAAAGGGGTGGAACATCCAAAAAACCACTGAATTAATCGACAATTATTGAGCGAAACCTTGTTTGTGGAATCCTCAGGACGGATTGGAATGAAATTGCTCTCGACATTTTAATTAAAGTTGCTACCAATCGCACAAATGGATGGAAAATACAAAATGTGGAGTTCCGTAATCTTTAAAAATGTCACCATCGAGCTGGAACAGGAAGCATTGAAACACAAACGTAATCGTTTTCTTTTGAAAGAACGTGCACATTCCGCAAATTTGCCTGTTTTATTTAATAATATGTGGCAAAGATTTGCTTGGCGTACACGCTGCGTTACGGAATTTGATCATTCTTGCGTGCAAGGACGTACACACATCACATTTGTTGGCACCAAAATGACGAAATCGTTGCAAATATGCGTTTGGCACGGAACAAGTGTAAGAGCACAGGCTATAAATCCAATTCATTTGCAATGGAATACGAAATGGATTGTGTACAAGATAATTTTCCGGGAACTTCAGACGTATGCGAGAGAGTCGAAATGCTTGAGGAATATGAAACAATTAACGAAAAATTATGTACAACTTCCGATTCAGCAGAACATAGCGAGACCGCAGAGAAAGCGAACAAAAAAGTGCAAACAGAGTAATTACTTTATGGGTTTTAAAGTTGAAATAAATATTAACTTATCTACATTTTTAGAGTAGACTATGATTGCGATAAAGAATTTAGAATAATAAGGCTTGAAGTTGAAAATCGCGTATTGAGAGCAACTGTAAAAAAATTACTTAAAGAAGTGAAAAATGCCGAATCTGAGCGATACCAATTAAACAAAATGTTTACGCCAGGACAATTACGTCGTTTAAGAGAACCAAATAAAAAATTAAATTGGAGTGACGAAGATATATCTGCAGCAGAAGTGTTTTATTCAAATGGCATTCGAAACTATCAACAACTTAGGAAAAGAGGCTTTCCTCTACCTGGCCCGTCAACGTTTAGACAGTGGATGGCAAAGTCAAAAGAAAATCCTCAGCCTGAGCCTGGGGCTGAGGTTGAATCTGACCCTGGGGTTGAGACTGAATCTGAGCCTAAACCGAATAAACCTTTTGAACAGTCTGAAAAGGAATCATAAGTACTAAATCATCATTTATATTCTCTAAGATAATTTAAGTTTTCATGCTGGCATTGTACGAATACAAAAGTATTTGTTATACGAAATTCAGTTTTTCATATTTCTTTTGCTTTTTGAAAATTTACTGTTTTTCGATTTGATGTGGACATCACAACGCAGAATGTATCAACTTACTTTTGCTTCATAGTCATTTTCGAATGAAACTGAAAATTCCGTTTTGTATGAATTATGGTAATGATTTGCAATCTAGGCGTATGGGAGGGGTATAACAATAGTATATTACGATACAAGGGCGGTAAGTAGCCGATTGCCCACGATGGCGGTGCTTGACGCACGAGCGAAGCGAGTGCGTTAAGAGCCATCATGGGCACTCGGCTACTTACCGCCCGAATTACGTATGCTACTTTTCACCACGAGTGCGGGGTAAGTAGGAGGTACCTTACCGCACATGTTTCCATTCGGTAACTCATAAATTAACTACGGTGCGCTAAGTAGCCGATTGCCCACGATGGCGGTGTTAGACGCACGAGCGAAGCGAGTGCGTTAATAGCCATCGTGGGTAATCGGCTACTTACCGCACCGTGGTTAATTGATGATTTACCGCATGGAAACCCGTGCGGTAAGGTACCACTTACCCCGCACGTGTGCTGAAAAGTTTCATTACGTTGAAAATGTACAGAAAGAATAAATTCTAAATAATTCCTTTATTACCTCTGAAATGAGTTTTGTATTAAGTATTTAAAGATGTTAATGATAAGAAAAATCTGAAGAATATAAATACAAATGAATTAGACATTATGTTTCTTCTTATTTTATATATTTCAAAATATTTGTGATTTCCAATTAGATAAAGTAAATATATACAAGAAGTTCAATTACACAGACCAAGAACAAATAAATGTTGTAAGTGTAAAGTAAATAGTAAAGAAATTAATTATTTTAAAACGAATTTCAAAGAAAAGTCCAAATATTTATCATTTTTCCATTACAAAGTCATGTCGAAAAGGAGAATTAACACGTTACTCGTTCAATTTCAAGTTTCTAGGTCGAGGGGTTTAGCCAGTTTTTTACTATCCCGCGGGAACTCCTTTTTTCGGGATTACAAGTATCCTATAACCTGACCAAGTTTCATTTAAATTCGTCCAGTAGTTTCCGCATGATAGGTTTTTTGTTTGTTTTTGTCTCTGTATCGATAATAATCTCCACCGCAATTAAAATTTTTTTTAAATATTTCATGTACTGATTCGGCCGGCCCTTTACTGTTTTATTACATGTATAGATTTAATTTAATTACACTCTTGAATTTTTGGTAATCGTACGGAACAATCAGAAGCACGTTTTTACTCGTGTCATATTGAACAAAGTAAGCAGGCCTGTTCTAGTATCCTTCGGAAAGATTACGAAAAAATGGCACATATCTAACAATATGAACAATATGAGTAAAGCTAAAATTGTTGTCATTAAAAAGAGGTGGCATAATCTTCAACGACTATACCAAATTCAGCTCCCTTAAAATTGTTAAATACCATTTTCTTCGTTTTCGGAATTTCCACGACGAATTTTGGAATAGCCCTGAATAAATATTTATGTTTAAATTTTTCAATTTTTCACACCATTTGATTTTACTATTATCAAATTTTTATACCCGCAATTTGGTCAGTCAAATATCGCTTGCAAATTGGAAACTTTCTTGTTGCAGTTTTTCATCTCCATTCAGGTTTTAACCCAGTGTTGTCTACATCAAATTTGAGAGACTCTTCAGCTTTGATATTTTAAGAGAAAAGTTAGTTAAGTTAGTTTTAAAATCCATTAGGGATACTATCTGGTGTAGACTCTAAAATGCTGTAAAATTGAGGTTTTTTCCATCATTTGTTATAACTAAACGAAAGGATATTAAAGTTTGAAATAAATTGGAAAATCGCAGCGCATGTGCAGCGGCAAAGTCAATCGATATCTTCGGGTTTTCTTCAATTCGGTAGTATTTTATGATTTATGAATGAAAAGGGGTGGAACATCCAAAAAACCACTGAATTAATCGACAATTATTGAGCGAAACCTTGTTTGTGGAATCCTCAGGACGGATTGGAATGAAATTGCTCTCGACATTTTAATTAAAGTTGCTACCAATCGCACAAATGGATGGAAAATACAAAATGTGGAGTTCCGTAATCTTTAAAAATGTCACCATCGAGCTGGAACAGGAAGCATTGAAACACAAACGTAATCGTTTTCTTTTGAAAGAACGTGCACATTCCGCAAATTTGCCTGTTTTATTTAATAATATGTGGCAAAGATTTGCTTGGCGTACACGCTGCGTTACGGAATTTGATCATTCTTGCGTGCAAGGACGTACACACATCACATTTGTTGGCACCAAAATGACGAAATCGTTGCAAATATGCGTTTGGCACGGAACAAGTGTAAGAGCACAGGCTATAAATCCAATTCATTTGCAATGCGTACACGTTAACGAAAACACATGAGATCAAGAACATGTTGTCGCGTGCGTTTGCTCAGTGTGTGGCCGCCTTGAGACGTAGGTAGCAGTACGTCTTCACGGTCATAACTGTGGCCCTTCTTTTTTTCCCTATGAAAAACTCGTTCTACAATCTCTGACTACGTATATGCGATAGTTACAAATCATACCAGGCAGAAATTGCAGCTAGTCAGTCATGTAAACGATACAAATTCAACCTAGGACATATTTAAAGAAATCATGCCTAGGCCCAATTCAATCGTAGCTATGACTTTGGTCTAGACTAGGCACAAGCCATAACTTTGTTAGTCGCATATGCGTAGTTACTGTTTAGTTTGTTAATCGATCTTCCAACTAATTAAATTTATTAAAATATCGAAAATTGTAACACAAAAAATACACAACATCAATTGATTGTTCTAAAGGTCTATTCGAATCGACCTAGCGTCCGTTCAGTAAGAATATTTTACGGCTTTACCTATGACATTGATCAAAGATGTGCCTGAATTTATTTCACAATTGTATTTTGTGATTTATAAAATTCAGAAATTTTAAAAATTTATATGTCGAAAATGGTTGTCATGAGCATGACCCTCATCTTGGATTCGCCCTTGTATCTGCTCTCTAAATGCATATTAATTATTTTAGCGATAGTAACGCATCAGCATTTCGTATGTTCCTGAGACCAAAATATACTTAAACATTTGTCCCAAGCTGTATGTATATATGCATGTGCTCACGCAACCTTTCGGCCACTGCGTGCAAACCATTTTCACGGACAATACAGTATTACGGTGTCAATTTTATTTTATTTTTTTATTTATTTCTGGTACAGTTCTACAATCAAAAGACATGCTAGCGATTGCTAAGAAATACAAAATAAAAAGAGAATCATAGCAACAAACAACTGCAGCTAACACTATGACTGAAACAATCTAAAATTAAACTAGTTGGACAGAATGAAATTAGATTAAGATAAGTTACGTTAAAGTGATGAAGGTAAGTTAAGTTAGACCAATAAGTTGAAATTAAAAAAAAAGGTTTAAATTTAAAATTGTATTTTAAATTGCAAATCGCATTCCCACAAGATGATGCCCGCTCAAACCCAACAGCTCGCACAAAACAAAACAGGTACATATAAAGGAAACTTACTGAGGTGGAAATAGGGAGGGACACCCAGGCAAGCAAGCAGGCGATTTAAATAAACAACCGGTGAACCATCAAAGCTAAATAGCCAAATGGCTCAAGCAGTTATTTTTTAAAGATAAGAGAAGAAACAGCACACTTAATTGAGGCAGGTAAGCTGTTCCATAAACGGGCAGCTCCATGAACTTCGATGTATGGGAAGGAATCACAAAGCATCTAACACGAGACGAGCGGAGAAAAATAAACCGTTGATACAGATAAACAGGGGCACACTGCACAAGGATCTTGCGAGTCAAGAGTAGAACCCTGAGACTAAAGAAGACGTCCAGCGAACAACCCAGAAAACGGTGGACATAGGGAGAGACATGAGCCCGAGCTTTCAGATTTATATATAAACCTAATAGAAGTATTGAAGCAAACCCTAATACAGTCCATCTCCCCTCCAGTGCACCTAGCAAAAATTTTTTTACCCAGCAAACTCCAAGCAACTCGCAGAGTAATTTTAAATGTTGACCGTTGACCGATTCCAAGCGCAGAATATTATGGGGTTAAATTGGATTAAGGGGTCATTCCACTTTAGACGTCCTGCCCGAAAAAATTGTTTTTATTCATCTTACATAGTAAATATACTTAAAATTGCAGCATCCACATAACACAAAAAACTGTGTTCGACTGTGCTGACGTTTTTGTACGATGGAATTGTCTGAAATACAAAAACCAGAAAATGTAGGTTAGTATGACAGTGGCTATGGTCCGGACTAGAATTATTAAATTTATGCAAAAATAAAAAAACCGGGCGGATGTTTAAAAACTGTGTTAAAAAATGAGGTTTTTTGGGTGATTTTTCGGTTATTAAAAATAAAAAAAATCAAGATTTTGACATAATCGTAATTACCGTACTACATGTTAAGAATATGTGGTTAAAATTTTGTTAGGATCGGTTCACTAGTTTCGGAGAAAAAATCAACACAGCAAGAAAAAAAGTGATGAGTTCTTAAAGACAATTTTGTCCCGAAATTCAAAACAAGACTAACGTTCAAATAAGAGTCAAGCATATTTATTTAGCGTCTGCTTTCTCTTTTGAAAATTCAATATAATAACCTAACATACCTGCGTTTTGTACAATAACGACAGCTGTTTGTATATACAAAGCCGAAAGACGTGAAGAGGGGGGAGCAGCTAAGCGGACGTATGTGTACAACTCGCAAGTCGGAGAGCGCGAAAAATATACTTTAGATTAGACCGCTCCAATATTTATGAAATTTTTACATAATACTTTTGAAATGGTCTTTTGAAAACCGTAAAAAATTTAATATTTTTGAAGTTAATGAAGTTGAACGACCCCTAAAATGCACTAGAGTTAAAACTTAAAAGTAACGGTCCTTTGTGACGTGCCAGGAAAAGTCAAAAATGTTCGTACATTCGGGTTATTTGTAAGCTAAAGTAATGTGCACAAGTCAAATGTAAATGTAGAAAGGCGGGGTATCGTAA
Organism: Neoitamus cyanurus; assembly: GCA_947538895.1. Lineage (NCBI taxonomy): Eukaryota > Metazoa > Arthropoda > Insecta > Diptera > Asilidae > Neoitamus > Neoitamus cyanurus. The sequence goes on from OX384547.1 coordinate 14,853,975, forward strand.
TAAATTCTCTAATTTGCTTCTAAATTTTCATACAGTCATACAAATATTATACAAAAAGAAACGGCAAACAAGTTATATTTTTGTCACGTATAGAGGGCACTGTAAAATATTTTGAAAATAAATACGCCCTAAAATCATTTTCACTTTAACTTTTAATGATCAAAAGAATTTAATAGCTTTATATGTAATTTCATTTAAGTTGTTGTGACAATAAAACATATAACTAAGATAGACCAATCACAGCCAACTTCGCATTATTAGAATTTTCGCAACAAAAATCTTCCCCTCTACAATCGCAGTTACGAAGAAATCACTTGCTCCGCCTCGCGAAATGTCAGCAAAAAAGTTTGCCCTCGGTGTCGACGTTGGAGAAAATTTTTGTCGTGCCGTGAAGTGAATTCAGAGCGAATACGGCAGTTTTTCTGCACAATAAGCGATAAATTTCTAATCAATCTATTTCACACAATATATTGTACGAATAGCAATCGAGAAACCCTTACAAATTGACGAGAATATCGGTGGAAAAATGGTATATGTGGACGTGGCCTGAGCCCGTGGAGCGAAAGGAACTTGTCACGATATTTTCGTTCGTATTTTGTGTCCACGTTCCTGTGTGTTCACAGTTATATTTTTTAGTAAAAGTGTTTAGGTGGAGACCTGAAGTGATCAGGGCCGTAACTCTCCCGAGTGCACCTCGGTCTGCTGGCGTGCTGCTTTGCATAACGAAATCCAATTGATTTTTCTGCAGCCGCTCCATCAGTCATCCAACGGGGCGAAGAACGGAAGTGGTCACTTATTTTATTCTTAAATTATTAACCAAACCCGTGATCGAAATTGTGTGAATTGCCGAAGTAGTGCTAAAGTGTGCTTGATGCAGTCCAGTGGCCGGTTTAATGAAACAAATTGAATTTGCGGCGTGATTTTGAGCAACACATCGAAGAGCCGGAGCAGCGACAGGGAGACGACAAGACAACACAACGGGGCTAAAGAAGTAGCCATCGGTCGGATCACAACAGAAGACGATTCCGGGGGACAGAGAGACGACAATTGAGGAGGAGAATGGGTGACAGTGCAAAAGCCCTGCCAGGGCAGTCTGAGCCTGAGATGAAGGGCTGGCTGCTCAAATGGACAAACTATCTCAAGGGGTACCAGCGGCGCTGGTTTGTCCTGTCCAACGGTGTGCTGTCCTACTACAGGTAAATCCGAAAGTATTTTCATTCACCCACATCCACCCCTTTTTTCTCGTCCGCGAACCCCCCTAACCCAGTTTGAATTGATCACAAGTTTCACACGAGCGCTTTAAATTCACTTACATAGTTTTTCCTCATATATTTTTTATTTCATTTGTTCGCTTCTCTCTGGCACTTTCATTTGCGAGTCTTTCTGCTGTACTTGCCCCGGCTTATATTACAGTGGCGAAAAAATTGTTTGCGATGTTTTTGTTTTACCCGAAAGCAGGCTTAAGTGGGAAGCACCTTCCCCTGCAATTGTGCCGATTCATAAAAAAAAAAACACGGTTGCTTTACGTTATCTTGGGAATTCTGCTAACTGTGTCACGGTGGGTTAGTGAAAATGTTTAAATTAATACCAGCCAAAATGATTTGATAAGCAATGAGTTTAAATGCGAGTCATTAATCGTCCCACACTTGATGCTTTGCCTCAGCAGATCTATGGGCGGCCTTGAGAAGGTCTCTCCAAGGATGCTAACATTCTCGTTGAAGACGAATATTTTCTGGCTGAGCTCCAGTCAGTTGTACTTGGCCCAAACGACGGTCTGGGGTCATAGTTTTTCTTACATTACAACAAACTAAGATATCAATTCGGTTAAGAGAAACCAAGTAATGAGACTGGACTGGACCAGCTGATAAAAATGTTAACTCTCTCTCTCTCTCTCTCTCTGCCTTAGTATCTCACATGTTTTCTACGTATACCTACTACCTAGAAATACATTGGAAAATACGCAATTTTTTTAGACATGTTAAAACCAACATTTTTATAATAATAAAGACAACTTCACATATTTTTTTAGATTTAGATTTGCCCAACGTAGCTGTATTAGTGCCGATGTCGAGGCTGCGGGCCACAAATTTACAGCGCCGTATGCGCCGCTTCAAGACCAAGGTCAGAATCAACTGGAATGAGTATTGAGCGTGCATATACAGTGATGTCGATTGTATTTTGACCGATTTCAGTAAAGCTTTTGATATGATTTATCATAGTATTCTTATTCGTAGTCTTGTTTTGTTATATGAATTTCTTCCTATCTGTTTAAACGTACTAATCGTGTTTGTTTTCGTAGAGTTGTTTCTGAACTATTGAGGAACACGTCTGGGATTCGGCAGTGTAGCCACCTTGGACCACTTTTATTTACTACCTATATCTATGTTTCCCTCATACCGAATATTCCGTACAATGACGATTTCCGTGGCGTCAAGATTTAGCAACGGTTTCCGAAGGAAACTAGTGGAAAGAACGGGAAAAATAAGAACAAATTCTCCTTAGGAAATAAAGCTATTTTAAAATTTCAAAATATATGATATTATAGAAGTAAATGCTACTTTTTGGGTATATGATTTAAATTCAATAAACAAATGCTGCCTTTAACTAAAATTGCCAATAACGAAGCATTTAAACTTTCTGCGAATTAAACTAAAAATAAAATATTCAGTCAATAGACATTTTGTAAAAGGAAAATTTCAGTCTGTAGACATTTTGTAAAAGGAAAATTTTAATTTTGATCCATATGAAAAATTAGCAAAAGTAAATCTTGGCACCATCGTCATATTCCCGAATATTATTTGCTGTATCGAGTAGATAAGGCGAGAGATCTTGGTGCTATACTTAACTTGAATCATTTGGAACATCGACGGAACAACTGTAAAACCGTTTTAACCTTTGGTTGCAAGGAACGGTGAAGTCGCCTGGATTGCTTGCCCTTTTTAATATATCTGTTCCTCGTCGCTCCTTGAGATATCACGATTTCTTTCATATGGTATACGTCCCATACCTTGAAAAGCTTGAAATGTGCATCAAGTTTCCGAACTCATATCTTTTGATTGCAGGTACCGATTGATAAACGGGTTTTATCATTAAAAATAGCACAATTGTGTCATTCAGTTTCATTCTTTTATTTGAAAAATTATTAATATTTGTGTATCTGGGGTGAAGACAAACAGCCTCCAAAAATTTGACTAATACAGAGCGGGACACATAGGTATGTATCTTAAAAACTATTTGGCTGACAACTTTGGGATATTTCATGGTTTGATAACGAAAAATATGAACCAGAATAATGTTTGAACGAATGGAAACAAGATACAAAATATTCAAATTAACAAACTTTTTTTTGCTAATCAATTTGAATACAAAATTAATTTAACACAGAATGGATAGGAATACACAAATATCCAATCATATTATTAAAGACTATAGTTCTAACAAGGACTGGTTTCAGCAAAATGCAAAAAATTGTCGTTCAAGCTTAAAAATCAGTTGTGTTTAAAGTTGTGATCCACGGCCAGTTTCACATATCTTAATAAACGAACCGGTGTTTTAAAGAGAAAGGTTTGCTCTTTTCTTCTAATAAAAAATCAACAACAAAATTCTTTCTAGGTATATGCCCCCTTAATCAGCACCGCACGAACTATGCCCCAAGATGAGCGAATATAATCGATGTCATGCTTAATTCTTCTTACACTTTCAAAGTTTATAGAATCTGATCAGCAGATATACTTTCTACTATGTAAACTAAATTTTAAAGATTAGTAGACCCATACCCGACTTTGCTCGGGGTTCTCTATTCTTGAAAAGTAAAAAGGAAACTTACGCTTCGATATTTTAGTTGGTAATGCAACACGTTGGTGGTGAAGAGATCTTGGTAAATTGGTATCACAATGGACCTCTGAAGACGGAGAAAGCCACAACAAGCTAACCATAATCTGTCACAAATTTAATTTATTATTCTACATAATTTTCATATCGGTATCCATCGTCTTGAATACTCATTTTGAAGGCAGAGTATAATCTGCAGCCCTGAAAAGCTATTAGAATGCCTACCCATCCTCAGAGAATTTTTTTGAAGTTTAGTCTTCATTTTGTATCCGCTATCTTGAATTCCAGAATTTGAAGATAGATTCTAAATTACATATTCCGAAACCCCATAGGCAATGCTTCGCGCTCCACTGAAGCAATATATTATTTTGATTCTGCCATATTGGATCCTGGAGTTTTTAAATTTTAAAATTTTCCACCATACTTAAGATCAGAGAACCTAAGAACCGCATGATCAATTTTTATGAAACCCTAAACAAATTCCTCATTTTGAGTCCGCCTCTGTTTTCTCTGTGACATGTCTGAAACATCTGTACATATTTAAAAAAAAATATTTTCAGGCATTATTTACCTTTATAAAACAATGTTAACTATTTGCCCATTAATGACCAGAACATAGATATTGTTCTTGGTGCTAGTACGTGGGGGGCTACATACAACTGATATGTGTAAAACACTGCCCACTTAAGTTAACTCCAGCTACGGTTAGTGTTTTTTCTTTTGTGTGTTATTAATGCATACCAAAGCAGACTCTTGCAGGAAATTGCAGACGTTTAAATGAGAACGTTTAATCAATGGGTATCATAGGTATTCTAGGTATCAAAAGTGTGTCTCCCCCTAAAATTGTAGCTGTGATCAAACATTTGTTGAACGACACAATTTTCAATTGTATGCTATTGCACAATTTTGGTGGGTTAAATTTCTTAATAGAATAATGGGCGCTCCCACTTTTAAAATTGGTTTGTGGAGAGGCATTCCCGATGGATTTAAGGAATTAAGAAACTCGGTGGTATGATGTACAGCCTTCTCGTTATCCAGCAGTGTATCTACAGAGTAGTATAACATACCGAAGTGGAAGTTTCGAATTTAGAAAGTACTAAGTTGTTAATTTTGTAAAGTTAATCATTCCTCGCTGTTAATATGGCTTTTGTTTGTAAACAAAGAATGTAAGTTGTTGTTTAAAGTAATATTACCGTTGCATTCATTCCATTGCGAACTTAAGGAGCATACCTGGGGACTATTTTCAATTGACCTCACATATTAGTTTTAAGTGAAAGTTGTGTTGTGTGTGGCAAAGTTCTCCTACCTTCCAGAAGTGTAGCGGCAAAAGCTTATAAAGCAATAGCAAGCGCAATGTTACCCTCGGATCTGATTTCGGCGAACAACAAATTAATTAGAAAAGTTTTTGCAGTCCCCTCGGTACATGAACAATTTTTTTCCCATATTTTTCGCGCTATTAATAGCATTATATTTTGATTTTTCATCGTTTAAAAATTCGTCTAAGTGTTAGATGCTTATAATGACGATGCTCATGTGACGATTCTCTAGAACATTCGCTTTCAAAGTCATTATAGATTTATAGCAAAGGAAGATCAAAGTCTTTAATGGGTTTGTCGGCAAGCGTAAGCACGATTTTGTTTGTTGTTGAAATTTGATTGGAAATTCGGTCATGAATTTTATTATCTGATGATTGCTCTCGCTGAATGGGTTTTAAAATATCTTCCATCTTTTCTCTCTGCTTAAGCCAAAGCCTCAACAAATCTCGACAAAAAATTATAATTATAAAAACTACACAGGGTGTATCAGTTAACGTGGGCCAAAATTATTGGGGTGATAGGTCTCACCTAGGCAAACAAAAAATCGTAAACAGTACGTAATAACAACATAATCTAATATACATTTCATATTATGTTACGGTCAACGTGAATAACTTGGGCTTTTTGTAGAATTACCGGGCAATGTATAGAATGTAGGACAATTTACACTCAATAAAACGTTTCGTAAAAGGAGTAAGTAATTTGCTTTTACAAAATGTTTATTGAGTGAAGATTTTCTTTTTTCATTGCCCGGTCGGTTATTTTACAAAATGCCAAGTTAAGTTAGTTAATATATGTGTTACAGTCAATGTGAACGTATACATTGACTGTAACACATATACGTGTATTTTATAGAGCAATTTAGTTATGAGGCAATTTGCAGCTTATAAAATTAACAAGCTTCTTTTGTAAAACAAAACGTTTTACAACAGAGATAATTTTAAGCTCAATCTATGCAAATTTTTAGCTTTGTAGAAAATTATTCCGCAGATAGACCAAAATCGTCTCAGTTGTAAAACTTTTTTAGAGACCTATGATAAACTCATTCTCTGGATTTATTTGCTCACAACACATAGCTTCACCTTCATAGGTAGAAATAAGAATCCACGGTAAGCGCGTTTTTTTGCAATTTATACATTCGAGGTTTATGGAATGTTGAATTATTTTAATAGTATTTTTTAATAATTATTAAAAGACGCCATTGTGCCGTAATTATTAAACATTAGCTGAATTACCCGGCATATGTCTGGGGTTTTCCGTACTTGTAAATTGAAACTGTTGCAAAATGCATAAAACCGTTTTATGCCTGGGGCGCTTTGTTCCGCCGAAATCGGTTCAGCCATTCCCCGGTATTATCTCAGTCAAACAGACAGGCAAATATTTTAAAAACCTTTTCTTAGTTTTTGGTATCGTGCAAGTAAACATATGAACTTTTAAAAAAGCAGTTATTTAAATACCACTGACCCTAAGGAAACAATTTCATGAAAATTTATTTACGTTGGTACCTTTTGGCCGTCATTTTGTAATTCAAAATTTCGATAGTAGATCTAAAAATCCTTGTATATTTATTTACACGGAAATCTATTCAAGTTGAGCATTTTCGGTCCCCATATTGGATCCACCATTTTCAATTTCCAAATTTAGATAGTAGATTCGAGATCAGCGACCCCGAAAACCCCCTAGTGTTGATTTTTATGTCAATCCCTTCAAGTTTAAAGTTTTCGGTCGCCATATTAGATTACCCATTTTGAATTTGAAAATTTTGATGGCAGATTCGAAAACAGCAGGCCCAAAAAGCTCCTTGTGTTGATTTGCAAGACAATTCCTTAAAGTTTATAATTTACGGTAATCATCTTATATCCGCCATTTTGAAACATTATACTTTATCGAAATAAAAAATAGCCTATAAGTATAGTTGGAATAAGTAGAACATTGTGCCGAAAATGAAGTCAATTGATTGGCGGCGAAATGAGCGGGTCGCTGGAGAATGTGGGTTCGATTGTCCCCTGGTAAAGTGATATCTCAATAGGCGAAAAATGTCTGAAGACAACCAGCCGCAACAACTTAACCCAATATTCTAGTCCATAACTAGTAAGTAAAATATGAATTCAAAAACACTTTTAATAATCGTTCAAAAATAAAAACAACTCGAAGGCGTTAATGCAACCTTGAAATAATGAAGACAGTTCAGGCTAAAAAGCTGCACTGCGGGCCATATGCTTCTAGTTGAGGTAAAACGAAAGGCTTGCATTTACAAAACGTCGTGCAAACATATCCTTGGCATTTTGGAAGAGTAATCTTTGGAACATGCATGCGAGTTCACTAGGTTTGAATCGGATGTTAAATATTACGTGAGGAAGCTTATGAAACAAGTTTTTTGTCCTCGGTGCACTTTGCGATGATTCAGCATAGGGGGGGATATAATGGTGTCTGCGTGTCGTTTTTGTGTGCATAAGGTGTTCAGTTTAATGTACTGCGAGATTATATTTCTCTTTTGTCGAAAATGCCAGTCAGGCTATACCTACAAAAATTTCATTATACGTCGGTTCGCATTTATTTTTAGTGAAAAATCAATTAGTCCCAAACTTAAAATTAATTGCTCTAAATGAGAATTTTCTCAATATCTAATGTATTGTACCATGACAGATTGCTGTAGTAGGAGACTAGAAATGTCACTGAAAATCCTCAAGTTTCAGTTGTGTTCCCAGAAGTTAAGAGTGCGCACATAAATTGGCCCTTGCCTTGTGACCAAAGCTAAAAGGTCAAAAGAGGATATGTAGCTATAAAATAAAATCAGAATAGTTTTTCTTCCGGACATTTCGGAAGAGTATATAATCCCAATTTGTTGTTCGGGAAAATAGGATAGGACATGGGTGCAAAATTGGATAAGGGGTCGAGATTTGGGAAGTTGTCCTGTGGCTCGCACGTCGGGTGTGAACGGGGTGAGCAATTCTTGGAAATAAATTACTTTACTAAAGGGTCTTAAATAGAACGTATATTTCTTGTCAACAAATTACATACGTAGAAACGAGGAAATCATTCAAGGTTGTATTTTTTTCACTGAAGATTATTCCTTCGGGCTTTTCGTTTTGAGGATATAAAATAAAGTTGTGAGCTTGCAGCCAGGCATTCAATATTTTGTTTTAACTATTTGGTTATCGAACTGAGGCAATTTTTTTTCATTATTCCATATGATAATATAAGGATCGCCTTATACTAAGTGCGAGAAATTTGCAAGATCAAGGTCACCAACCTATGGCCTCTGAAATAGTAGTAAATGCATCACTACACTGTACATGTAGATTGTAGATTTCGAGAGGTACCGAAAATTATGAATGCCAAAATATAGTCTAGGCTCCGTTTACAATCACGTTTTCACTTACGGCTCTATTTCGGACGTTATGGGTGCGGTTTAACTCCAATCGACTTTTTTTGGGGTTGCGTTAAAGATAAAGTCTACGCCAATGCTGCAACACTGATTGAAGCGCTCAAAGACAATATCAGAGCCCATATTCGTGAACCACCCCATAATACGTACCTCGGAAGGACGCCTGCATTAAAATGAATTTCGTTGCCCCTCATGAGCCGCTAAACGTTTGGTTTGTCTAACATAACTCAGTACATTGGGAGGGAGCAGTCGCACAGGAAATGAGTGGGTTTCCTCCTCTAGTTCACATTTACCATACAAGTTGTCGAGTCAACTGTTACACGCATGGTATTGAGATACTCATCTAGCTTACAGTGTCCCGTAACACATTTTGCCTTGCATTCCATTTTTTTTTCTCATGTGCAGCCCATTTTTTGAAGGTGGGGCAAGTTGAAGTCAGTTCAGTGTAGAGTTCTAGTCCCATCATAGGTACACTATAGCCTTGTCTGGTCAATGCATCCCACGATCTCATTGCCTGCGATGTTTCTGTAATTTGAGAATTTCGCAACTTTGTTAATAGTTGCGATTTTGTTCAGTGAAATTTTGCATTTACCTAACAGTTTCGATGAGACTACATTTGAGGTTAGAGCCTTTAGAGAGGCATGGATGTCCGAGAGGATATAAATAAAAAATTCTTCTCGCAGATGTTTCTCTCCAAAATGAAATTATCATATATGATGTGGTGATACCTAAAATTTCCGCTTGGAATGTTGTGGTGAATCTGCCAGTTTGCATGGAGACATGGAGTTACACCGACCATACTGAACTGTTCACTATCGAGATATTCCTAAGGTAACCCATTTGCCAATCGGTTATTTTTGAGAGGAACAGATCTTTATATGTCCAAGCCGCTAAGGTTGTTGAAATGTATAGACGGAGGGTGTACTTCATCGCCTCTTGCCAACTCGATAGCAGCTGTAGGCGTAGTTATCATTGCTCCAGAGTGGAGATAGCTAAACAAGCCATTCTTTGTACCTTCGATAAGGCTGTTTGCAATAAACTTACCTTTGTTTTATGCCAGATTATTGTTCCGAGTCATTGATTCGGTATTATTACTGTACCGGAAATCCAATGTAGTATCTTGGGGCTTAGGCCCAATATTATGTCGAACGCTCTTCTACATTGCCAAAAAGTTGCTAACTTTTTGAATTTTGGCATCAGACATGGTTTCCAGCTCAGGTTATTGTAAAGTTTATCTCCTTATCATAGATTCAAAGAGATTTTAATTTTAATCCAACAAGTTTCTTCTTGTTCGTGAAAACAAGCGCTAATGTCTTATCAGTATTCACCAAAAGACATTTATCACCACACCATTTGCAACTATGTAAAGAGAGGGCTTGTTGTTGAAGCTCGCAGATTGTGCTTAGGAGGTTTCCTCTGGTTATATTCACAATGTCATCTGCTTAAGCTATGGTGAAGTGCCCTTTGTCGTTAAGTGAATTTACGAAGTCATTTCATTTTCTATCATGCATCGCAGCCAAAGAGGCAGTTTGCCTCCTTGAGGGGAGGCTGTCCTTACGGCGTCATGTTTGCCAATTTTGGTAGATATTATTCTGTTTTGCAACATATTTTTGGTCAACCTGACCCGTGTTTGGTTAACACCATGGCTTTTGCCATAGCATAGCAAATTGGTATTGTCAAAGGCAACCTCAATGTTCAAAATGTCACTGAGCTGCTGAAGTCATAAAATTATGGCGCGTATTTATTTTGTTTATTGTTTAATAAAACTATTATAAATAAATAAAAGTGAACAGAAATGTACTCGATATACAGTTAAAATGATTTTAAGTGTGAACTACCAAAACCCAGAAAGTACTAACGTACTTAAAGTCGGTTAAAATATATATAACGCATGAAAAATTATTCATTATTATTTCATTATACAAAAAACAAAGAGAATAGGAGATGAATGCAATGAAATATTTTAAAGCTGAACATTTGATTTAATTTAAAATGAGCCTTTTAAGTGTCTCAACAGTTCTTAGAATTCAATATGCCGAAAATATATCCTATTTGGTATGGTGTTTTGATCGCAAATAAATATTCTTTCTTTGTATTAGTTCTATAGGCGTGCAGTTTTTAGAGATTTATGTGTCTATGAGAGAATATAAATAAATTCTGAAGAGGAAAATCCGGCAATCGATCAGGATGCTTAGTACTTTGTATAGCAATATGCCACTGAAGAAATTGGCACTTCGTCTGAGCCAGGATTTAGAGAATCAATGAAGTCATAAAACATGATAAGTTTAGTTAAATCATATGCTTTGCGTGGGAATTGCTAAAAATATCTCAGGGGGCAAAAGAAATTTGGATATAAGTTTAATTTATTCTGATACTGTGGAAAATATATATACAGCCTTGGCCAAAAGTATTAAGCCACCTATTGAATGTTGGGTTTCTAAGGTAAACACAGAGTGGCAATGAAATTAAGTTACACACATTTATAAGAAAGTATTACACGTCAAATTTATTAATATTTTGTAGCCCCCCATCCCCCCCTTGCCCTTATTACAGCATATTTGGTAAACCACAAACTAATTTTCTACAATCTTCTGTGTTAATTTTGTTCCATTCTTCACATAGAGCGGTCTTCAGGCTGTCTTTTGTTGTTATTTGATGACTCCTGATCCTAGTCTTTAAAGTAGACAACAAATGCTCCATCGGATTTAGATCCGGTGACTGAGCGAGCCAATCCAAAAGCCGAATGTTATTTTCCTCCATCCATTGTCTTGTTGTCCGATATGTGTGACAGAGAGCATTATCCTGTTGAAATATCACTTCGTTGTAATCCCCTTCTCCAAATATCCTCCGAAACGACGGCTGAAGACAAGACTCTAGAACATTTATATACTGTTGACTATTCATGCGACCCTCACACACGAACATTTCTCCCATGCCGTTAGCCACCATGCAGCCCCAGACCATGATACTGCCTCCTCCGTGTTGCACAGTAGGTACAATACATTCTGGGTTGTATTCTTCGCCCACCCGTCTCCGTATAAACGTTGCACCAGGAGTTCCAAATATCTTCCAAATCAAAAAAAAAATTTGTTGTGGATTAAATACCATAATGAGCCCTAATAAATTTCAAATGTGTCAAATTGATTTTTATCGTATTAAGCAACAACTTACTAGAAAATTGGACTCATCAGACCAGACCACCTTTGACCTATCTTCTTCTGTGAAGTCCATATAACGATGAGCCCATTCTAGTCGTTTTTTTATGTTCTTTTTGGAGAGCCATGGCTTTTTCCTCGCTTTGCACCCCCTTAGACCAGCATCCAAAAGTCTTCTTCTAACAGTCCTTGCCGATATTTGTCGTCCTGTATCCTCTGGCACTGCAGCAGCCAACTCTGACGAGGTTTTTTTCCGATTTCTTACAGAGGATCGAATTAAATTTCGATCCTCACGAGAAGAAGACGCCCTTTTCTGCCCGATTTCGGCCTGTTCTCATGAGAACCAGTAATCACAAAACGTTTGAGAGTATGGTCAACAGCACCACGTGAACACTTTACGATTTTCGCTATCTCCCTCTGCGATTTACCTTCCGCGTGCAAAAATTGGATCTTGATCCTCTGAGTCAATGTCAACTCACTTGTTATCGGCATGTTGGTTCAACAACTACTGTCTTCAACACTTCACCAACAACTAGCCACGTTTTGAACTTTACCTCAGAACTTATGGCCTTATAAACTGCAACTGATTCATTTATTGAAAAATCCTTAATTACCCATCGTTAAGGAGAAATCCTTAATTACCCGTCCTTCATCCTTTTCTGAGTTATTTTTAATACCTAATTATGACTTTCTACCTGTGACTGAGGCAATAAAAGTGATAACGAGGTATTTTTGTACTTAGTTTTCACATAATGAGAATAAATGAGGGTGGCTTAATACTTTTGGCCAAGGCTGTATATTATATATTATACATATATTAACTCAGAATGACCTTTATGACGTATTTAAAATTCATCGAAAACGGGAGGGAAGCCCGTTTCTAAATTACCTTCGCGGTTTACATATGGACACATAAAGAGGCCAAAAAAAAACTTCTTCATTACCTACAATTTTGTTGATCTTGGGTAAATACAAAATTTGTTTTTTCGTTTTTTACTAATTTGCAATCTGAATATGCTGAACATTATTCCTGTTCACAGATGCACAAAATCGTGTCCTTCATCGACTTGCTTTAAGATATCCTGTAGTCCGTGAAATTTTAAATGAGCGATTTTGGAGAGATATGAGAGAAATGAGATAAGTATAGTCCAGGCGGGATCTGTTTTGGGTTGGATGTTTCATATAGGACCTCTATTTTTTTTTGTATCGAAGTCTCCGGAAGAGCTTAAGGAATGACGATTATATGCGCCAGTTGAAAAAGTTGTGCAAAAGTTATAAAAAATCAAAATGTGAAAAAATCCATAAATATCCTGTTTTTGCAGTTTAATTTTTATTACTACTATTGATTTTAGAGAAAGTTGAAGATGGAATGAAAGTTTCACAACGAAATTTTACAAAAGATATTATATGATAAATTAGAAATTTCTGTATGCATTGTTGTTGTTGCAAAATATGAATAATAACGAAAATAATTGAATTAAACAAAATGTTTTTTCTTGAATTGTTTTCCGCTATTCAGGTTTAAATTGTACGTACGATATTCAAATTGAGGGACAGAGTACCTTTTACCATTATGGAACAACATACAAATTACATCCAAATCGGTTTTTTTTATGAGTGTTGTCACGGTTGAACTAATTTATAGTTTTGCAGCCAATTTCTTAACGCAATCTTGGAGATCTTAACTACCGATCGTCATTGAAAAAATTTTAATTTAAAAAATTCTTAATCGTCTAATTTATTTTATACACGCATTATTGTGTTAATCAGCGCATTGATGAAACTTAAATAAATGAGAACAAAAGTTGTTAGAATGACCTCCTTTATGACATGTTTTTAAATTTTAAATTTTGGGGGGTGTCGTTCGGGAATAATTAACGTCCTAATTACCAAAAAGACCTAATAAATTTGAATAAAATTGATTATCGAGGGATCAAACCAAAATTGTTTTAAATTGAAAATTACCAAAAATCAAAGTAAGATACGAATCAGAAATACATACTTACCTTTAGCTTGGAAATTTCTTTAAGACATCGTCGTTCATATTTCACTTTTCTATGCAACACGAAAATTTTCTTACGTATTTATACGTGTATATGAAATACGACGATCACGAAACATCCTGCAATTTTACTCAAGTTCATGAATATCCCTTTTATGTCTATAGTGAAACGCGTACTTCATGTTGTACGTGTTATGAGAACTTAATACTGATTCATATACGAATGTATTATTTAACGCTTGGGTGGCTGTATATTTATTTTAGCCACCTTAGCATATTACTTGCTACCTCAAGTTAAGTAGAAAAGACAAGACGTGCAATTAATTAACCTTTCTAGTCTTCCTCTGGGGATTCCACATATAATTTGAACTCGATTGAATGGCTAGCTGCTTCCTCAAGCATAGTGTAAAGATAATGAGAGAATCATAAGAGATATACTGGTAATCCAAGGTGGCGTGGCAACCATGTAGAACAGAGATAACGTGAACAAGCAAAAAGATGTCTCCCAACAAATTAAATTTTGAACAAAAAAAAATTAACAAACTGTCGTTTCGGGAATTTTGGCAATGAATCCTATTCCGCATCAATTTCTCTACCACTGTAAAGCCGGCGGCTTGCGTTTAATCGCTTAGCTCACATACTCACACGTTCTCTGTCTTGACCATTCTTCTAGCTTGCGCACTTTATTTTTCTTTTTTCATCTAATATTCATTTATTTGGGTTGAGTAAATCACTTGCTTGTTTTGGGTAACTCAAAGTTCGAGCAGGACAACAGTTGTGCACAGTGCCGCTTCAATATTGGGTTTGAATAATGGAAACCGCCGTAGATTTGTAAATAATCCCATTCGTTAGTAGGCAGAGGTTTCAATTTTAATGATTCATCAAATTTCCGCGACGAAGCTGTGTCTTCTTGCCCCATAAACTGGCAATTTGCAGATAAGGTCCTCAGCTGAGTGAAAATCGAGACAACAATCTGGGCCAAGTGTATAAACGCTTTTATCTCCCTAGACTTCCTCCTTTTGCATGCTACCCCGTAGTTGCTGCTCTTATCATCCCTCCCTCTCCCGTAAACAAAGGCATAATTACTTTTAGATCGCCGAGCAAATGTCCACTAATTTCCGAGATTAATTGGTGCTAGTACGGCGGCGGCGAGATTCACGTCTGATGTAAATTAGATGGGGGCAATTTATGTAACGCGAAGTGTTCGAGCAGTCTTGGCCGGATCTTTGTCGGGCTCTTGATGAGATTTAAGATACCTCGGGGAAGTTCAATTAAGCCATTCGGGCAATGTCGAAGGTGATGAGCCAACGATTCTTTCAATTATCGCAGTATGAGTGCGGACTGCGGAGTCCCAGGAGGAGCTCCGAGTCTATTGAGCATCTTTATTTATAGAGTAACATCTTCTTCGAGCACTCCGCTGCGAGCTCATCTGGCGCCACTGGCACCGGGTGTGTAGGTATCACCCGGGGAAGCAGGTTCATCTGCCAATTTGCTTCTTAGGTAAATATTAGAAGGATTCTATCTCAATGGAGCTCGGGGACTTTATTCCTTGTTTTTAGTGCACTCGACCATGGGATTTGAGGGGCTAAGAAGTGGAATTTATGTTTCCTTTCATTGGGCACCTACTTAAGGTAGTTGCGTCATCTTGGAGTCATGTGAAAAATATTATTTTAGTCTGTCTAAACCGTAACGTGATGCTATCATAAAAAAATTTTTTCTATTCAAGTTTATTGCTTTCACATTCGAAATTATTTATCGCGGAGCTTTAGGTTATCAGCTTCCCCTAAGCAAAGTTATATTTACAGTCGTGGGGTCTTACGCCTTTGAATTATAATTACTTTGGAGATAAGCCTGGTGCTTACTCATAGAGTCTATTGATTTGATAGAATTATTAAAGCAGTCGTTGGAAGAACAGAAGAGTTTTCTTAAGATGTTTCGTTATGTTGCTTATGTTTTGTAGTTTTGTTCTTGTATTTAATTTTAATTGGGGATGGGAAAAAATAACTTAAGTGAAATAAAATAATTAAGTATGTCTCATACTAAATGTATTTATTTTGACAGTTTAAATTGACAATTAACATCAAGTTTCAATTTGATTCCTTTGTATCAGCCACTGTATCCAGTTATTCGTAGAATTTTAACAATAATTTAGATTCACTACTGTATTTCATTACCAGGGTGCCGTTATTTATTTGCAAATGATTTTATTGATTTTCTTGCTCTATTGGTCAGATAAATACAGTTACTGAAAGTTTTTGGGCGAAGTAAACTTCATCAAAATATTTCGGGTCAGTGCAGTGGCAAAATTTCTTAGTTTTCTCACCAAGCTCTTGACCATGTTTAACGATATTCAGATTCACTATGTGGATTGTGACGGCCATCCCATAACCATTATTTCGTTGGTTTTAAGCCATTCCAACGTTTACGGGCACAATGCTTGGGATCATTGTTCTGTTGAAATAAAATGGTTTCATTTTCCGCGTCGAATATTTCAGCTCTCCATAAAACTAATTTATATGATGTTAATGTAGTCCTCTTCCTTCATTCTATTGGTTATTCTGTCAAATAAACAATTTTTCGATGACGATCACTAAGCGCTCGTTCACACGACTTCGTAAACTGAACTATATATCTAATTGTAAGTGTAATTCGCGCAGTTTCGTCTGAGCGAGTGAAATTTTGTGTGTTGACCAAATGTGCATAAACCTGTATGGCGGTAACCATTGCTCCACTTTGAAGTAAACGCTATATCTGGTGTTATAGGTATTTGCGACCATCTCGATTATTGTCGCTCATATGTTTATTTTACTTTTGCATATTCTACTTACAATATAGTAAAGTAAACCGTGGTCGTTGCTATTACTCTATCACTGATACCCTTTTTAGCATAAAAAAGAACTTCGTTTGCCTCAGGTCTTCGATGTCTTCTTCATATTGTCGTAAACTTTGTATTTCTAAGTGAAAAAACCCTAAAAATAATTTGACCCTACTGCGCTTTCATATTATACCTTGAAATAAATAATAAAACTAAACTGAACTGAACTCCCCAAAACCAACCTAAAAAATACTCGTTTTTTTAACTTAGAACTGAAGTTGGGGATCTCCTTTTATTTAGTAAAACTGTTGCAATATCCCAATACGATAGAATTACTGAAAACATTTTAAAAGGGTTGCTAACAAAACAAAATAATACCCTACTGCAAACAAATTCGATTTTCATACAAATAACAAGGTTAGAGTTTTTGATGTATTTCAATAATGTGTATGAACTTAGCGAAGCAACTTGCACGAACCGAACCAGCACCTGCCGTGTTATTTGCCACTAATTAGTTGCAAATTAGTTACAAAATTAATTTTGTCGCTCTTACTTAATAGAAAATACAGGCTGCTTTGCTAAGTTCATATGAACTTAGCGATACAACCAAGAAATGAGTACTGTATCAAAGCAAAGGCCATCCCAGAATTTGCCGCTAATTAGTTGCTAATTAGTTGTACAAAAATTATATTTGTCGCTCTTAATTAAACAAATACAGGCTGCTTTGCTAACTTCATATGAAGACACGGCTAGTCCGGGATCGATTCGTGGAAGCTGCTTCGCTAAGTTCATACATATAATTCGATATTGAAAAAATAAGAGTGCAGGCCTATCTAAGTTCTCAAAGAGCACCCCAGTACAAAAAATGCTCAGATGGCTTTAAAATTATCAATAAAGCGCACACAATCATTAAAAGCGAATTCAAAATGTGTGTATACTTGGCATAAAGCCTATAAGTTTCCTACAATATTCAAAATGTAGAATTACCAAACATTTGACAAGCTTCAGTTTCAAATTAAGAGACAACAGACTGCCTTAAAGCCAGAGTTGCCTCAGACCACCGTAAATCTTACTCAGCGAGTGTTTAACGTGATTACAACATTCCATTTTACCATTTAAGTAAACTCCCAAACTTTTGACCGTATTATTATAATGCAGTGGTACTCCATTGACGTATTTGGATTAAATATCAGCCGTAATGAATTGGGTCCTGTAAACGAGTTGAGGGTTCAACATGAGGTGGTTGTTAAGTTCCCACAAAAATATGTTCTTTAAGCCACTGTTAATCTTTTGGTTGCAATCTTCTATTAAACCGATAGACATAATCAAATAGAACTTCACATCATCAGCATTAAAATGAATATTTACGTCTTCAATGAGATCTGGAATGTCATTCATGAAAATACTAAAACGATGTTCCAAAATACAACTTTTCGGTACACCACTGGTGTGCCATCCCAGTTAGACTGGCCGATCAGCATAGTGTTTAGGCGGCTTTCATACATCCTGAGCAATGTGGATATGCAAACAACCCGACGATGCCGAAAAAAATTGCCCCTTGGCCTTACCAGTCGGCATAGTGTGGACGCGCCTTTACGTACTCGCTACGTGCTGAAACCGCTTTGATAAAAACTAGGAATTAAGTTTATGGTAGAATTAGGGATATTATATTTATTCTGTAACTTATTATTAGAAGGTTTGACTAAACGAATAAAAATCTTTAATTGAGGAAAACAAGAGTAGTCATTAAGGGGTCGTCCCACTTTAGACGCCCGAAAAATAAGCTATTATATATTTGAGATTTTTTTTATACAACCCCTATATTCGATATTGATTAATTCTTGTTAGCTTCAATAAGAACACTCTTAAAATGAACATTTTTTTATTAATTTTACATAATAAATATACTTAAAATTACAGCATCTGCATAGCACCCAAAAAAAAAAGTGATTTCAGCTGTGTTGACGTTTTTTTAAGGTGGTTGTCTGAAATCCAAAAGGCAGCAATATTCAGGTTCAGTGTGACAGTTTCTATGGTCGGAACTAGAATCATTAATTTTTATACAAAAATAACAAAATGGCGACTGTTTAAAAAAAAAGGTCAGTAAAAATAAAAAAAACAAGATCTTGACATAATCCTACTTCCAGCAGAATGTAGTGGGATAAATGTCGTAAGGATCAGTTCAGTAGTTTCGGAGAAAAAATTAACACACCAAGAAAATCGGTCGAAGAAATCACAGCGTTTTTCTACAATTGAGAAAATTATATAATACATATGAATGATATGACGCAAGCCTAATTAATTTTCAAAATTGCACCCCTCTCGGGTCGAGATAACATAACAAGATCATTAGGTATACAGTTTATAAGTCACAAGGTCATCTTTCCCAAAATTGTTCAAGTGCCAATATCTTGAAAACCGCTGAAAATATCAGTTTGTGAAGGGAAAGCCGAATGAATTAATTGACACAAATCCTTATCTATTCCAACACGTGTCCCAAACTGATAAGATATCTTTTGAAAAATTTGGTGTTCATGTTCCACTACTTCCGTTTCCGATGCTAGCCAGTTATTATTACATTTAAAATTAAATACTTCATACAACTATCTTAAGTTCCTTTAGATTATATAGAACCCTCTTCTGCTATCACTACGATCTACTTATAAAAATATGACTATAAAATTCCCTAATTTGACACTGCTATTTATTCGATTATAATTCGACAGTGAGATAGGTCAAACTTCTGCCATAATTAAAAGGACACTCAAGTAATTTGGGAATTTCCGTCCCTCAGTGAGTTCATAGCAGTGATGACTACGTTCTGTGAACTTTGGTAGGTATCATGAGAATTAGAGATAAAATAGAATCCTTCGGGGCTAAAGCTTTGCCCCTTTTGTGTATCAAATATCTATAATAATACTTTTTGCAATTTCGAATATAACACACAGGCAAGCTGAACGTCGTCGTAGTCATCACTTTATTATTTATTTATTATCTTCAATCTATTTTATACACTTTCCCCACAAGCACTGATCCAGTGAAACGACAACGGCAACAAGTCTGCTGTGTCCGCAGTATCGAAAACCGAATATGGGAAAATTCATTCGAAAAGGTAGTGCTGGGGCGTTGGAACAGTCACGCGCATGGTATCGAATTTAGAATATAACTTTATTTCCTGATTTTGTAATAGTTGTCCGGAGTTAACTTCTCCGCAAGCCGGCGTTGATTCGTTTGAAGGCGTCATAGGTCTGCATAATACAGTTCCCTGCAAAGGCACGTGCACTTAATAGTGACCCATTCATTAATCGACCAACAAAATAATACAATTTACCGTGTAACCTGCAATTTAAACTAAAAAAAAAATGTTTTCCCTATGCTGTTATTAAAATGACCAGAACAAGACTTTGTTCGTTGTGCACGGAAATAAGAAAGCATTTTTAGAGCCATTGCAGCACTATTCCCTGTATTTATTAGATTGCGTGATTGCCAAGAATCGACAACAATTAGGGCTGCCTATGTAGTTAACCCTTGCTGCTCTAGTGGTTGGTCTTCCATTAAAGCTACTGTGGCTCGAAAAGGATTTTGAGCAAGGGAGGTTCCTTAAAGTCAAGACGATAAATCCCGGGTACTTAAATGCCCTTCAGGTTGGCCCAGTCCCGCAGTATCATTAAACATCCAAAGCTGTCCTGAATTGTTCCCCTCTGGGGGAGACAGCGCAGCGCACAGGTGCTGGCACCAGCACAACTCCGTCCATCGTACCTACTGGTGAAAAGCTCGTTAACTTGGGTAAAGAGTCGTGTAAGCCCAAACAGTTCTCGTCCCTATAGAGTTTCACTTCAACTTAGATTTCCTTGAATTCTTTCGGAAAATCAATAGTGGGATCGGCCTTAACGCCGGAAAACCTTCAGGCCTGGTACTGTGACTCTGCTCTGCCAGAATTTGGCTGCATTAGCCGGCTCGATACCGCCCGAAATACAATGTCGACATGATCTATTGCTGCCATAGGTACGGTACGCTCCCTTTTTTGTGCGAACTTGAATCACTTTCATGGGCAGGTGGAGAAAAGGTAAAACAAATCCCCCTACCGACTATGTAGTCGAGTCAGCGGATGTTTTGCTTTCGTTGATAGTGTTATGGGACTTTGTGACTACACACGCCACCCAGATATTTTCGCATCCCATGTCAACAGCGGCTGTGACTGTGATACTGCGGCGTATTTGCAAAAATTTCTTTTATTCCACCTCGTTGCATAGTGTGCCATATATTCTGGCAGTCTGACAACTTTATGTCAGCCAAGAATAATTTTGAGGAGGCTGCTAAGTGCCTCCATAATCCCAGCCTCAGTAGCCACTCCCGGCTCAGCTGTAGCTTTATTTGATCTACTGTGATTACCAAATTTGCGAGTTTCTGTCTCCGCACACAAGGGGCTTTGCACTTTTGTTTTCCATCTAAGAAGCTAAGCCGCCTTCAAGGTCAACTCATAGCGTGAAATTAATTTTAAAATTACAGCTCAACAGCGGTGAGGGCTCTGTTGGTGCAATAATAGCGAAAATTGCTGAGCTAAAAATTGGGGGGGGACAATACGGCACGAGCACAAGGTCGGTTCTGTTTCAGTTATGAATTTTCAAGAAGGCACCTCAGATATATTTCACGTCCCTTTATTTTTGCCTCTGCGGTTTGTCTTGTCGTCGGGAGCAGCATACGATGCTCCTCCGCTAATGTTTTCACCAAAAACAATTAATTTCTCTGAGGGTAAATTTCATTTAATTTTCAGAGATATATGGTCAATTTGCCATCAAGTCATAAAACTTCTCTTGCTCCCTTGCTCCCGGGACAAGAGAGTTGCATTAAAAGGCAAAGGGCATTGGAGTTGTTTTGGGGCGCCCCATCAAGGATTTCTATACTGGAGAGGAGTACGAATGTTGTTATTTCTGGATGGATGCCAGGAAAAATCCCGGAAAAGTTATAACTAAGGCTTCCTTTTTAGAAACAGAGGACGATTCCATACAAGTTATATGGAGTCGTAGGAACATTCAGAACAATTCATGGTCAACTTCAAAGTGACGTAATTACTTTCTGAAATTGTGCCAAATTTTATATCTCAAATTCTTTAGAAATAAATGGCATTGGGCCTGTTTATTTTAAAATTTCTTAATTGCTGTAGCCATTTTTTTTTTATGTATTAAGGTCATTTTTACATATACATACATACATATTACATGAATATGTACATACTTGACTTGTCATAGTTTTAAGGATTCAAGATTCCTTTTAACTACTACTCTTGTTTTTTTACTTAGACCGCATTTTTCGAGTAGTTTCGTTCACATTGGGTGCAGTTCAAGTTGTGTTGAAGAAACAAACATTACCTACTTGCAGGGATTTAATAATGTAAATTTTATTTCAAACTAGCAGACCCGGCTGGGTTCTCCATACTTGTAAATTAAAACTGTTGCAGAATGAATGAAACTCTTTCAAATTTTATTCATGTTTCATGTGCAGGAACGGTTTTCCATATTTCCGGCGGGAACCCAAAACATTTCCGAGATAAAAAATAACGTGAATTATACTCGACAAAATACTATTGTTATGTATACGTACTCTGTTGATCTGGGTAAAATTGTTTCTCCGTGGAGATTGGAGATATGTAGCTGTATTCGCTGATTAATTCGCAGTAGATCGTATGCTGCTCCCCTTAGTTCGGTGGTGCTGTGGCTAATGCTTATTGCTCTTTGAGGTTTTCCCCAGGCCCAAGGTGTAGTACTCTAGTTTATTCGCTCATAAAATACAAAAGTCTGGACTTATTACTTAGCGGTAAACTATTCTAAGTTATTATTCAATAACAAGCCAATCAGAAATGATTATGCATTTCTCTTCGATTTCCGATCTTAACTTCCTTAATTTGTTTAGTACGCCCGTTGCTGGGAAAAACGGGCACTCGGTTCACGAACCTGCTGCCGATGCACTTCTACGTTCTTTCATGCGCTTAGGACTCTTCATATGTTGTTAAATAATATATTTCCATGACTTGAGCCTGCTCAGGCAACTTATTGTTTTGGCCTAAATGTACTTAAGGAGATAGTCTACCTGGAGCGTCGAAAATTTGGACCATTTTCGTGATTTTTTTTTTAAGGAACGGAAAAGTAATTGCAAACGGTATTTTGCAATGTGCCAATGCTTGCATTTTAAATTTATGTTTACAAAATAAGTGATATGAAATAAATGACGGCCTCCAACCCGTCGCAAGTGCGGCTATGTCCGTCGGACACTGACCACTTTGGTTCCGGATTCCACTCCAAACAGCAAAACCCAAACATTAAAACAGACACTTTCCGGGATCCATATGTGGGATTTATCTAATTTTCAAATTCTGTGAGAAATACCGGCACTGCTCAACAAAATTATTTGGGGGGAGAGACACGATTTTTTGCTGATCTCGATCATTAGAAAAAATCATCTTTTTTTTTAGAAATCTAACTTCGACGATATTTTTTGATGCGGCTCTATTTCCAAAATCGTTGGACATTATACAATTATTGAATATAATCTGAATGATAAACAATAACAGATTTTGGATATTTTAAGTACATTTTCCTCGAAAATATTTGAGATGCCTTATTTTTTGCTAGTAAGATTCAGCACGAGTGTTCAAATTTTGTTTACTTGATACGGTTTTGATGCGGACATTTTTTATTAACAAAAATATTCTCAAATACCGTTAATATTTTCAAATATTAAACTAGACTGACGCCTACCATAATTGATTGATTGTACAGGTGAAAAACTAACGCTCGAAATTTTCCGAATTTTTGTTTTTTTTGTATGCTCGGTGAAAAAAAGAATCACTAAAAGACCGTAACAGGAAAATTCTCTGCAACAATTTCAAGAAATTATTTTGTAATTTGATTAAGAAGCGAGTGGGAAGTAGATTGGTACTTTTTATAAATTTTCTAAAATCTTTAAAAAGTTGAATTTACATTATACAGGGTGTATCAGTTACTCATAAATTCGAAATTTTCATTGTATGCATATTGCTATTGTATTTTTATCTTTTAATCTAATCAACACAGCGACATCAAACTCACGCCAAACAACTACTATCTCAATGCCCTTTCCAAAAATCTCAACAGTGTTCATCTATCTCTACAATCACTTGCGAAACTGAAAAAAAATTATCTGCAATTTCCTAATATTCACGATTTCCCCAAATTTTCTCCGATAGTCACGTAATTAATACATCTCTTTTTTATTTGTATTAAATTGCTCATCTTATGACCTTTCCAAAAATGTGGTTGCCCTTGCATAGGTCCTTTAAATCCTGTCATCGCATGCAATGTATTCTCAACAGTTTTAACGCTTTGTTCTACAGTTGTTAATATCAAGAAGGCCTATCTTTTATAAATGAATTTTTTTTTGAGTGATGAAATTTTTTTTTTCAAAAACTCCTCCACATTTTATACTGCGTACGTCCATACTAGCCACCACTGTATACATACATATATAATAATTTTGAGCATATGGACGATCTAAGAAATGTGCTTGTTAGTAGTCATTTGAAGTGATATACCTATAACTATCTACCAAGTCTGCATGGATTTTTAAATCCAACGTCAACAATTTAGACTAATAAATTTGAAATGAAACCTACTATTACGAGGTGCCCATTCACAGTAAGATCAAATTGAGAAAATGGAAAGACATTTACTGTCTGCTCCTACCTCTGCAATCCTTGCAATCGGCGTTTCCCTATCATTTCACCCAATTTCGCTATTTTCCTCCCTAGTTCTGTCCTCTGATACCATCCTTTATGGTTTACAAACTTTATGGGTTATATAAAGACAGGACCGTCATTACCACTCACTGAGTGGAGACATTGGTACATGAACATGCCAATGCACTTGTGATAATCCCTACTAGGAAGTCACGGGATAAAAGTGCTCCCGGCATTGCCATTATAGTTTTTCTCCTTTTCACTAAGACTAGGGGGCTGGAGAAGGACGATGTGAAGACGTGCTAAATTGAGGCAACTTATGAGATTAACCTCAGGAAGCACATTTTGCTTCGAAAGATTGGTTGTGTCGATGTATCTAGTTCAGCTGACTGGTATTATGGAGCCTCCTGTAGATTTATTATAGCTATTATTAACACTGCGCTCGGCATGAACGTGAAGGAGTCAGGGATTGCACTACTTATCGCGATTTTCTGAGCTCACATATCAGAACTAGGTCAATTGACTTACGACAGGGAAATTGGCATGCAAACCGAAAGTAGTTTCGCTGCGCGTTATAATGGAAAATTCAAAATATCCCCCGTAAAACTTTAAAGGACGGATGAAATTTTAAAGTCAAAAGTCGTAACTTCGTCGAGCTCGGAATTCACCTTTTGCTGGTGCAGGAAATTGCAAGAGGGGAAAAGCGAGGCGCAAGAGGCAACAACTGAGATTTAAATTGAAATCCACTTCTGTGAGGACAGCACCTGGTACTGGAATGAAATATCCTGAAATTGAGTTACGCCTCTGATTGGCCACCCATTTGTATTTCTCTGTCGAGATATTTGCTTTGCAAATTTTTTCCCTAAGAGGGTGCAGGGGGCACCGACATCATGACCATCATCGTTGCATAATCACGCCCAAATGGGAGGGCATCCTCAAAGGCTGGGATCTCGTGCTATTCGTATATAAAGAGCAAAACAAGGGGTAATACGGCGGAAATTTTCGTGTTTTCTGACCACCGGAGTGCGGGTTGGGTTTTTGGAATCCAGCTCAGCCAGAACATTCCTTGAAACATTTTCTTGCTGGTTAGGATATTACGGGAAAACTGCCTGCCATGAAAATGTTTCAAAGTTTATGAAATTTTCATTCCTTCAGTCAAGCGGCGAAAACTCAGATTTCCCACTGCAAAAGTCCCTGAATATTCCGAATATTTCTCGAGATAAATTTGGGTGCGTCTGTAGGGCGCACTCATAGTCCCTTCCTGTCTAGAAAAACCTCACATTCCTTCAACGTCGACGAAGGATAAAATATTGATAAGATAGAAATGGTGGGAGTTACGAAGTACCTGCAATGTGATCCAAGTCTAACACAGCCATTTATTGGCTGACCGCATTCGCATTACCGCGATAAGGCGAGGTGAAGTGGGCCAAACCATCGTCCATCACCATTACTTAGCCGAAAGGGTTGGTGTTTTTTTTTTCTTTATTGATTTTTCGGTTAGATTGCTTAATTAGCTGGAGATAATCACAGAGGTGTACAGCCGTGAAGTCCGTCGAATAGCCTTCCACTCGGCAAGTTGGCATGATGTAACAGAAAAACGTCGAAGCGGGTAGATTTAATTCGATTTTCGCTGATGAGGGGACGACGTTAGTCAAAAACCTGATGACTCAGCAGCTTCACGCTCCTGTCCTTTTGCTATCAATGGTTATCACGACAACTACAGCCCCGGGTACAAGCTCTACATTGCACAATATGCCGTTGGGAATTGATTGTTTCAACAATCATCTCAAATCACTTCGAATACTGTACTATACGACTACATCACAGCTTAGTCGCTTGATTGTTGTGCGGCCCAGTGCTTTGATCCGTAACTCTCCACGCCAGGCTCTGTTCGGAGCAGAAAATATCTATAAATATTTAATTAAAACTGAATTGCTTTGTTAAAAGTGATCAATAGTTGCTGGTTTAATAGTGAAATTAAACTTTGATAGCTTCCATTAATTCCGAATTCTCTGATAGCACATTCAAAATCGATATTTTATTTATTCATGAGAACCAACATTCAGGCGTTTAGACCGAAAAATAGATTAAGACAGAGAATTTTTTTTTATAAATTAAAACAAAAGTAATTGCATCTCGCAGCAGCTACCAATGAAACCAATGGGCAAAAAAAAGAGACAAGAAAACGCGCAAACAAAATGCATTAAAAATTAAAAACGTTATTACGAGAATGTTCCTTTATAATCCTATAATTTCGGTCAACTGATTTTAAAAGCTTAAATGGGTGAATTTTAGAGTAACGCTCCCGAACGGTCCCCTCGGATTCCTATTAGTCTCGTCGCAATGTCTGTGCGTAAAAGCCCTGTCCTGTAGCTATGCTATACATTTAAAATTTACAAGTTGTGTGTATTAATCTTGCTTCATCGTCCATCTGTCCGTCCGTTGTAACAGAATATGAAAATAACAATTTTTAGTGGATGAATGTATAAAAAGGGTGTTTTGAAGCACAATAGAACGAGGATTTTGTTGTTTTTAAAGCAATGTGTGATTCCGATGCAAGTTTTTCCGTAGATTGCGAATTCTGAAATGCTCCATCACATAAAAATTCAGAGATACGTTATGTCAAACATTACCAAATATTCGTTTATGTCAAGTTTTAAAATCCCATTAAAATTTAATGATACATCCCAGAAATTAAATTCAGTTTTTATGATATTGCGCAAAAAGTAAAATAATAAATATATAAGTTTGTATATTTTGGACATGCTGTACCTTTTTGGAAAGGTAAAAAGACGGAGAATTTAATAAAAAAAAACAGGCGTCCTATTTACATGAACTTCGGAGAAAATGTAGGAAAAAGTGAATTTTGGAAAATTTCCGAACTGTTCACTTTAGCAAGTGACTGTACCTGCAATGTTAGAGGTAGATCAACATTTTTGCAAAGAAAATTGAGATGGTAGTTGTTTGGCGTAATTTGATGTCGCTGCGTTGAGTAGATCAAAAGATAAAAATAAAATAATAATATACCGAATTTATAAATCACCCTGTAACTCAAAAACGGTTGAGATTCCCCCCCTGTCATACGAATTGATGTTTTCCTATCATTTTGGCATGCGTTAACTGATGATTTCCCGGTCACTTTCCCGAATGCAATTTCCCGACAGAGGTCCCGGTCACTTTCCCGACAATAATCCCGAAAGACTTTTTCCCGAATAGACTGAAATTTGCCTTTTACAAATTGTCGGGAAAAGTGCTGTTGGCATTATTGCTTGTCGGAAAAATCGTGCCGGGAAAAGTGCTTGTCGGGAAATTGCATTCGGGAAATTAGACGGTTACATTAACTGACACACGCACACTCTGTGTAGTGCTTTTTTGTTTTTCCAGGTGAGATCTATCAACCCACTTATTTTTGCCTACGTTATAAAAAACACCCTGTATATCTCAAATGAAACAGCAAGTTCTAAGGTGTGAATACAAAATAGAAACAACTGAAAACTTTTACTAATTTTTTCTCTTTGAATAAAAAGTAAGCGCAGAAGCGGGGGCCTCATTATTCATGTACACACGCAGTTGTCGCCTACATAAAAGAAACTCAATTTTACAATATGTTGTGGAAGACTTTGAAATTTTTTTTAGGTGACATATGTAGCTACTATATAAGCTATAAGCTTTTATTTGAGCTACGTCCTAAGTTTCTATGATACCTACTTCATTCATTTTTAAAAGGTTAACTGATATCTACACTTTTTGGAACTATTTTTTTCAAAACCTGACGTTCTTGACGAAGCGCTTCTGTTGGTCCAATTTGGGTCGCTTAATCGAGCAATGTCGGCCGTATTTCACGAATAAAATGAATAACGTTAACAACTCAATAAAAAAGAAATAGGTGCATTAATTACATGAATTTCGGAGAAAATGTGGGAGAAACGTGAATTATAGGAAATTTTAAAGCATTTCTTTCCTTTACTGCAGTGGTAGAGGTAGATCAACATTGGTGGCATTTTTGAAAAGCACATTAAGATGGGAGTTGTTTAGCGTGAGTTTGATGTCGCTGCGTTAATTAGATCAAAGGAATTTATGAATCACCCTGTAACTCGAAAACTTTTGAGATGCACCTCTGCCATACGACATTTTGTTCGGCTAGATAAGATATATCATGCCTATCATTTCTGCGTTATACGATACACCCTGTGTATTTCCTATTTCACTCCACTTAGGAGCATAGGGCTTCCACAAGGCCTCTCCACTTCGAGGCCCTGCTTTAGTTTCTTTTAATCGTCCATGTTTTCTATGCTGGGTTAATAGACTGCAGTAGCTATCCTGACTGATGGGACTACCATCTAACGTTATCAGGAACAGCGCACCTTAATTATGGTTCTAACCAGGCTCGAACCCGATCCCAGGGTGATAGTCCAGCATACATACCACTGAGCTATTAGCTATAATTATACTAAATACTATCTGCTAACAATATTGCATATTACGTGAAAGAAGAGGTCATAAACATGTGATTCTATTGATACAATATTCTGTTCAATTCGAAGTTTAGTTCAAAAACATGAGGAATTTTCTATCAAAAACAGTTAAAAGTTGCTCTACGAAGAAGAACAAATCTGAAGTATTTATTTACAAAAAAACTAAAATTTATTTATGAATATTCTGGTCCATAAACGTGTACAGTTAACTGTCTTGTAGTAATTTAGAGCATGTGTTAGGCTAATATTTTGTTGAAGAACATAATATCCCTGTTTAAATTTCCATATAAATATATCACCCTATATTCAACATTGCATTTATTTCACCCAAAAAAAACACCCCAATTCCCTTAGTTGTGTCGATAAAAGTGGAGTGACATTGGCGAGACATGTCATTTATTGATTATAATTCTGATAGTCGATTAACACGACATGACAATAATCTTGACTGGCGATGCTAATATTTGCAATTCATATCTTTTGTCAATTCCAATTGTGGGAAAAAGTGCACGAAAGTTATTTAAAAAGCAAAAGAACATTCTCATACCATTAAAAATCGATTATGGAAATTGCCATGCGCGATAATTTTTATTTTTTTTTATCGCCTAAGAGAATCGCCACATTTTATATTAGTCACTTAAATCGACTAAGAGAATAACGAATTGCGTATGTCGCATTTTTCGACATGTGAGACGACTATGATAAGTGGGTAAAATTTTAATAAATTAACTTAGTAAAACCACCATTTCTAGTAAATATATACATACATGTGCGTTTTGTGCCCCATCGTCCACTTATAGGCGACCCAAACTGAATCATTTTTTCGCTCAACTGGAATTGCAAAATAATTTTATTTGTTTTTGCTTTTATGCTTTTTTTTCGCAAAATCAATGCAATCGCCTGCCCACAGGAAACACAAGAGCAAATTAAAATTGCTGCATGGTTGTATCATTTGCACTTCTATTGCATTTCCACTGTATCGTTTATTTCCGACTCCAAATGAATTGTGCCTGCAATTTAGCTCCATAGCGCCCACTTAATATGCTCGCCACGACACGAGTTTGACATCACCATCGTATTCGATTCTAACAATGGTCGTCTTTCTTTCATTGTTTCGTTTTTACCATTTTTTGCTTAACCATAAATTTCACACGCTGCTACTGTATTTGTTGGTTTAATTTAAGATTTTATTTTATTAGTTTTACTTTCTGGATTAAGGTAAAAGCAGAGCATATTTCATTTCATTTTGTTCGAATGCTGTTCAAGAAGGGGTAGAAGTTTCGAGTTTTATTTTATTAAAAATATGATTTGAGGCTAAAGTTGTTGCTCTTAAAGTTAAAAAAAATTAAAACTTTACTTATAACTATAAAACATTGCGAATTTAGAAAAGCATTTAAAACTGGAACACAATTTTTCTCATTTGGCGGGGCTTTTTTGAAATGTTTTAGCTATTTTTTATTATAAAAGAAATTCAACACTTCTCAAGCAAATATTCATGTAACGCTTTGATCTTTCGATTGTTCCTTATTTTTAAAAATTCTCATGACTTTAATAAATAAGTCCAAACACGAAACACGCTGCAAAGTAATTCCTTTGAATCTCATTTTCATTGAATGCAAGGAAAAATAAAAGAAAAACAAATCCTTTAAATTTTTTGTGAAGCAAGTTGATATCTAAACAATTATTTTCAATTTTTTAATTCTCGTCTGGTCCTGTGCGCTCGGATCGATGACTTAAAAATGATCCCTCTGCCTACTACTACTACTACTATCACCACCATCACTACTGCTTCTGTTGCGACACACCACCACTTCTACTGCTACACACATATCTCCCCTGTGCTTTTCATGTGGGATTTATAAAAAAAAATTATTTGACAAATGTGGAAACATCATATTTGAAATTTATACAAAAATAAAAAAAAACTTATTTAAATTGGCTGATCCTTCACTGCTACTACTACTACTGCAACAACCACCACTACAACTGCTAAATCCATCTAACGATCGATTGGTTCAAAATGTTATTTATGTGGGGCTATATCTTCTCTCGTTGCATAGAGCGGAGCACGGAAGCGGAAATACTGCAGTTAAGCTATCGATCCGTCGACGTAGGAAGGGCCCTCGACAGGAGTGAGTAAAAAAGTCCCAGAAAAATGGAAAAAATTTGAAATTTTTGTAAAATTAACAGATTATTAAAAAACAGAGAAATTTTGATAAAGAACAATACAAAACCGAAAAATGCTACTTAGTTTCACTTACAAATGAGAAGACTCTGTTCGAACAGTCAAAATGAAAAAAAAACGAGAACTTTTCGTTCTTGTTTTGTCCTTTAGCAAAATGATCTTTGTAACAATACTATTTCTAAGTAAATTATTTAATTTTGTTTTTTAATATTAATGGATTGGATAAACGTTAAACTTTGTCTTACTATCTTGGTATTTTGCGAATTTTCGCCTATTTTGTTTGTATCAACAAAGTTACCATGGTTCATGTTTGACTAACAACTTTTGCCTTATTCGACTTTCAGCATTAAATTTTTTTAACATTTTTATACTTCTACTGTGCATTTATTTTACTTACTCATGATTAAGTGGAAATGCATGGTTGTTGTTTTTTTCTTTAGCGGTATAACTTAATTTGTTAGCTGGCTCGTATTATTTTGTTTGCTGTTTAGAATTTTTTTCTGCATGTCTTAACAGTATTTTGTATTTATGTGTAATTGTAATAGTAATTTGGTGTACACAGATAATATTCACAGCTCATGGTAAGGTTGGTTGTATGATCATTGAGATCATAGATTTCATAAATAAGTAAAATAAGTGGAATAAATGAACTAAAAACTTAACTAAATAACTAATTTTTGAATTGTATATTTTGTTAAAAATTGTTCTTTTATTTATTGTTTAGCTCTAAATCTGAATTAAGCCTGTCACTTGGTAACAATTTCATTATGCCTTTCAAAAATTCATTACCTTTATGTGAGTCTGTAAAAAAATGTTAAAGTCATCTGTTATAGGAAGTTAAACGTAAAGAGTATAATAAAAGAGCACCTATAACAGTGAAATGATACCTTTAATCTTATTAAAATTGCACGAAATTAGTATAACATTTTGAATAGTTATCAGCTGCTTCAGAAGTTTAAATTTTCTGGTATTTTTTACATTAAAGGTGCATACCGAGCGTTTTCGAATATCCACCATGGTGTAAACCACCATAAATCACATAATGCAACTGAGGGGCCCGTGGGAATAATGACAATACTCTACTGAGGTAGATTATCAGAAAAACCCAAATTAAAATTTATTTTCTTATTAGGACAATGGGAGCGAAGAGTTTTTTTAATATTGCATTCTCGTACTGAAGATTTTGTTACCATTCAACCGCTATATTTTCTGATAGTGCGCGGAAAACGCCATTAGATTGCGTTACCAGTTGATTTTCGGAAAAAAATGGATGATGCCGTTTTTCTCCTGGTTATGTTCTAATATTCAATTGATGAATTCACCAGACACACCAAACAGTTTTGTGGTGAACTGAGGGATTCATAATATGTATCAACTGACAACTGTATATGCTGTAAAGCTTCTATTAATCCTAATAATAATACTCTAAGTGACTACCAAGATCATCAAAACGTAAGACGCACCGTAGCATCTGAAATAAATAGTTTGATGGATAAAATGCTCGAAATTTCAGCAGACAAATTCTACAAATTGACTCTTTTCACCTAATTGATTTCATCATAAACTGAATTGTGCAACAGATGGTGCACCAAATGAGGAATATTCGTAAACGCCCACAGTGAATATGGTACAATGATTCTTCCCAAGGCAAATATGTACATATGTATATTTTAAATTTTGTTTACCACATGCAAATGTGAATTTAATGCAACAAAGCTTCCGAAGGTGAAAACTCAATGTTTATAATATATTATCATATTATGATATGACTTACAACACTTTTGTATAAACAAAGCAATGTTCGTTTTACCAAATGCACTAAAGACACGGAATTCCGTTCGAAACGTAGGAAATTTCAAAGCATGTTGAATGTGTCAGCAAGCTTGCCGCATGCTGAACATTCGAAACGTTCCAGAATACTATGTATATTTTGAACGGAACTGAATTCCGTCGGAATCAAAAATAGTTTTTCTGATCTGCAATACAAAAATTCAAGCTTATTGGGATTCCACACTGAAAACAGTGCTAAAAAGGACGGTCTATTCAGTAGGTTAGTTAGGAAAGCATACATATGTAAGTAAGTATCTTCTAGAAAATTGTTGTAGCTGTCAATTATATTGAAGATATGTACAGAGTCAGTGAAAGCAAAATTCTTAATCTTAACCTGAATGAATGAACAATATTTAATATCTCCGTCACATTTGTGCCTTTTTATAGTTAAATGTTTTAATTTTTTGCATGGAACCCTAATTTGTTTATGCTATTGGATAAGGATTAGAAAATTATTGAGAAATAACTAAATCGTTTATTATGAAAGTGGTGTAAGTACATTTTTTTAACATGTCATTTTAACACCTTCTACAGTTTATTCTTCAGCTGTAGATCGCCTTTTGGTGATTAAGAAAAAAATGGACTTACACTACTACAACGATCCAACTATTGCCTTATTTGAATACTGTCCACGAGTTCATAATGAAAAGAAAATTTGTAGAATGATTTCCCTCCATAAACTAATCTAAAAAAATTAATGAAAAAATATCAACGTCTTCAAAAAAGTGTACTAGGCGATATTAATGTAAATATATTGTAAGTCCTAAGAATAGTTAAAGGTTAAAAGTTTTGCCCTGTACCATATATCCACATATCAAATATTTCTATCCGTATCTATTGAATTACAGTAATAAATCAAAGTAAAAAATAATGCATAGTTTGTTATTCAAACTGAATCGTGGTAATGTATAAAAATATAATAATAAAATAAAAATGAAGTTAAGTATTCTAAGACTAAAGAAAGTAATAAAAATAATTAGTAACATAAGAGAGGAAAAATATATATTCTAGATGTATGATATCTTCAGGTATTTTGTTGTACTGGTACTTACACATTTTAAACTGCGTTCAAGATATGCTTTGCATTTCCATTTATAATAATTAAGAATATATGCGTATGTCAATTTAACAAAATAGTAACATGACACCTTCATAAATTATAATATGATTCTTCAATATCTTCAATGATTCAAGTCAATTATTGCTTAATTTTTTGTTTAATAGAAGTTATTTTGTGTTTAAAATATAGATATTAAAAGGCGCTTTGAATAAATTCATTTTTTGATAATATAAATATAATACATATTGTACTATATTAAAGGATCAATTAATAGCTAAGAAACGTGACGTTAAAAATAAAAATTAAAAATTACAGAAAACAAACAATAAATAACTTTCAAATTTCTTTGCATTTAAGGAGGTAGACCCATAGCTGAATTTTTTTTTAGTGGAATTTGAGAATTTTCAATGGTGAAATCGGGGAACACAAAAAATTTTGAAAATCGGGGCCCAGTTCTGACTTTTGTATTCGTACGAAATGAATTTTCACATGTAAACGATTTAATTTTTTTTATATTTTCTTACATGAAAAAAGTTTTAAAATTTGCCTGATTTCGGTTTAAAACAATATGTACTCAGAATATGTTTTGCTGAGTTATAATTATATTGCCTCCTTTTTTAATGAAATTGAGAACTAGTAAAATTTCACTCTCGTACGAAATTCAGAACAGGGCCCGCTGCATTTCCACATTATCATTATAAACTGTAAAAAAATCATGGAGATTGACATGTTTTTAATGTGTTTTGATCAAAATTTTGTTTTTAGAGCTGGTACATATTGTGATATCTTTGAGCTTTGAATTTTGATAAAAGCTATCGTGTCAACCTCTGAAAAAAATGGAATTTTTTGTAATATTAAAAATTACTTGAAAATGTATGCGTCCAAAATTACTTTTTATTGTTTATACTTTTATTACAAAAACCAATAGAACGAGTTATCACGAGTTGAAAACTGCTGGGGTGGATTACTCTCTATAAACCATATATGCACTTTATGATTCATAACTGGTGTGCATTCCCAGGGTTTACATTTATCGAGTTTATGACACTTAGCAGTTTTTTAAACATGTTATTTGTAATTATCATTTTAACAGTGAATTGCACATTAAAAATTTAGATAAACAAATTTGTTTGTCGTAAAAGTCTTTACAAATTATGTGTGACACATTTTGTTGTTGTGATACTTTAACTGCGATAAATTATTTACTTGCGAAAAGACCAATATTTCTAGGATTATATTTTAGTGGCGCATAAACTAGTAGTAGTACAAAAAATTGTGTTAGAAAGAATTTTCCGAAAATTTTATGACAAACAAGTGTGTTTATGTGAATTTTCAAGGGTTAAATAGATAATTGCAAAACACTTTTTATTAAATTGCTTTTTTTAAAAATAGCTATCGGTAATTACATTTGCAATAATAAAATAGATACAATAACAAAAATTATTAGGAATTCAATTGTCTACAAAAAAGTTTAAGATTATTTATTTATTTTAGAAGACATTCTCTTTAACTCTGCTGCTAGAATGACGTCATTTTGAATTTAGACTCAAAAAATAATTTGCAAGAAAAAAATACCAAATAATTGGACTATTGTGACTTTCCTAGCTCTAGGGTACTAATGAATAAGGGAAAGCAGGTGGCAGTTCGTAAAGCGGACTTTACTTTATGCTAATGCATTAACGCTCATAAATTAGCAGAAAATTACTGTTGTGCAGGTTATAATTATTAGTAACATGGCTAATGAGGAAGTTGTATTAAGTGGTGTAGTTATTATATTTTTTAATTTATTTATTAAAGTGTTCTATATGTACTGTATTAGCATGCTGTTATTACGACAAAGGTTGAAGGACAACCAGCTTTCCTAGCGATAGTGGAACTTGCGCTATGAGCGCTAATACATTATCATAATGTAAACTCAGCTTAGAAATAACCCTGCTTCTGGCGGAGTCAGGTAAAAAAGAAAAAAATAACAAGTATTCTTCGTTAATTCGCAATTATCGTTTATTACGCAATATGCAAAACTTAAATTTCTAATCAGTGTCAATTGGCAACACAAAATGTCTATTAGCTGTTCACAAAACTTTGAACTAATGTTTCCTTGTACCAAAACAATAAACCATGACATGAAATTCTAGCTTTACTGGTCCTAACCCAAGACTTTTTTAATTTTATACAAGCTTCATTATTTCTTTCATTTATTAGAAAATTTACTTTTGATGCGTTATATCTGGTTTTATATTATTTTATCAGTCAAACCGTTATTCTGCCTGAGAAAGTAAATATTTTATTTAAATTCAGCTGAAAACATCGGATTCGCACGGCACATAAAAACCCAAAATTCTTATTTCGATTCAAAACACTTATATGTAGTTGAACAATTATGATTGCCATATTGAGAATTTGCGGTCGCCATATTAGATCCACCATCTTTAATTTACAAATTTCGATGTCGGATTATGATCACCGACCCGTAAAACCCCTATTTATTAATATGAAAGTTGCATTTATACCTTCATTTTACATTTGTATAAAAACTGTATTCAGCGACACCTATTGCAAACTGTTCAAACTATGTTTAACCCTATCTAACAAACATATACTGTAAATTTGAGGTCAATTGCTTCAGTAGTTTCCTAGTGTATGGCTAAAAACTGAGCAAGAGATAAGTCTCAATCGAGATGGCTTTTTCCTGTTAAAAACCTAGATTGAACTTTTAGTCAGTTTTTAGGATATGAGCTTATATGCCTCGCATGTAGGCACATGCATTTTTTATATAAATAGTTTTATAATAGTTTTTTTATGACGTAAGGAATTGAAAGCTTCAAATAAAAACACTTCCAAAAACTTGAATTAAAATAAATTTAGTCCTTTTTAAAAATTGATTTTAAATTCTATTACCTTACCTGCACGCCATCGATTGCTTTGTACTCGTAGTAATTTCGACAATAAATAATTAACTCTATTTAATCAATTTGACGAGCCTTCAGTTGTAGCTCATCCTGTATTCTCTATATATTTGCTACATTTTAAACATAATTAATGAGTTTTCTTTTAATTTCCTTATTCAAATACACTTCACGTCTCCGCTTCCCCAGAAACACCCATTTGTTTCGAAATACCCCTTTTGCTGGCATAAACGCACTTAAACTTCAAGCTCATTAGCAAGCTCATTAATGCAGATACAATTCTGTTGGCGTAACAAGAAAACAAGTTTACTTGTTATCGCGCGCCGTACCTGCAAATGGACTGATAAACCGCACCAAAATTTGAATATGCGAAGCAGCAAGAATTTCGCAAATTAGCTTTTTTGCTCTCTTATCTAACTCTTGGGCAATTAATTTTGCTGGAAATCGAAAAGTGTGGTAATTTGTAAATTTGCAACACTATGTGACTTTTTTTATACTCTCAGAGTGCTCCACTTTTAAATTGATGATAATTTTCCGTCTCAACGAATGACCTATGCAAGGGTATGGTGTTATCAGATATGTTGAATTTATTCGCTATTGGAACTGACTGCAACAATATGTGGTTGATTAATAAAAATGGAAGAAGATAAAGCGTATCTTGAGCGTGGTTTAGGTAGAAATTGTAAATAGTAATTATATGTTAATTAGCCTTTATGATATTTTTGTACATTTAAATCAAATTTAATTATTTTTTGTAACTTTCAGTACGTGGAAAGTTCGACGTTTGCTCGTGTGCGTAAAAAAATCTGTGTTAGTAACCAAAACAAATAATATGAAAATGAAAATATAATAAAGAGCCATTGCGGTGTGTGTTCGCATTCATGCAGAATCAAAATAGCTTTTCCATCTTAACATTCACAACGAGTTCATCAATTTCGCCGACCTTACAAGGTTGTGGGCCATTGTGTCGCTATTCCGAATATCCCGCCTTATTATATTAAAGAGACTTGAATAGCCAAGGTGTTTTTATTTTAACTCCCTGGAATTTCATTGCTACAAAAGAAGACGTCTATCGTGTGGTTTTCATCTCACAAATATTTCATGTCTTTATGCTTCGCAGCGGAACTGAGAGCAGCTGCTAGTCAGCATGTGAATTTTTAAAGTGCCCATAACATAACAAATTCCTTTGAGTGAATTATACTTTCCGCTTCTCTGGGGCAGTAGCTTTATTTCCAATACAAATCAGGGTATCGATTTGTTTCACCCACCCTACTTCTAAACGCGTTCTAAGCAACAACAAATGCAAAAGTACCTGTGAACTATGCAGAGGTATTTAATCCAAACGAAAACATAAAATTCTCCCATTGATCTGAGTTCACTAACAATAAGTATTCTTGCCACTTCCATTTATCAAAAAGCGATTTCCCTCAGGTGATATTACTTTTGCGCAGTGTAGCTGCTCCCGTTCGGAACTATTTACCTTCCTCCCAATGTCGTTCACCTTAGTGACCTGTTTGTTGCGTGCACCAACTACTAGCTCACAATGGCTGTAGGTAATCAGTGTATGTGACTTACTTCTTTGGCCAGCCCAACAGCTTAGATTTGGCCGGAAATTTATTATAAACAATTATTTAAAGGCAATGCGTGCCAAAAAAAGGCAATGGCCCACAACCCGAACCATGCGGCACACTAAACGGCACAAATAGCAACCAATTACCTTATCCATGTCTTGGGGCAGGATTGGGCATAGCACTGGATTAGATCCTATTTTCGTACAACCGTAGTTTGCCGGAGTATCGAAAGCCATTTCATACATCATTCGACATCAATTCCATTTTTAATTGCGCACAGTGCCTCTGTCAGAGTACCCGACGGGTGCAGTTGTTGCTGGTTTCCGGGGGATTTGCTTCGATTGCTGGTGGGGCTTTTCATACATATATCGATTGTGTCATATGTCATGACATTTAATGTACCTCATCTCAATTCGTAGAATGCTCGCTGGTTGCCTATGTTGTTTGTTGTGTTTTATTGTATAATTAGGATTGATGTTGTATTTCAAATTTATTAGTTCTGTTGATGCTCAATGTTTCTCAAGGTTTGATTGATAGAGGGCTTTTAAATTTTTTTAGTCGTTCTTGCTGGAGCGTTTTATCCTCAGTCTTGTGTTAAATTATTGAGATACGTAGTTAACTTCGTTTTTGACTTTTTTAAACTTTAAAGTAAACTATAATAATAATAGAATTAATAACTGCGGTATAAATTTAATTAATAAATCAACACAAATATATATTAAAAATTGTGTATTAATCCTGCAACAACAATTCTTTTAATAATTAGACATGACAATTAACTAGTAGAGTTTAAATATTTCTTCGGTATAAGGTTATTACTAATATATGTACTTCCATGCTGTTTTGAATTTTTACTTTGTAGCTAATGACTGTAATTCTTTATGTATTTTATGCTTACTTACTTATGTCAAAAATAAATATCGCCTGTTTTTTTTTCTAAGTAACGTGGGTTATGTAAATGTCTCAAATCTCAATTTAAAAATTTGTACGGCTTTTGCCTTTTTTTTTTACTACACCCAACCAAGTGAACATCAATCATCGGGTTAGTTCAATTAGGTATTGAACTGATGTTCACAGCTATTATGCAATCCGAGACACTTGATTATCAACATTTGGAACTTATCCGTGATTTTTAATAATAATGGTTCGAAACATGCTTAGTAACAATAAAATCCCTACAACAGTTTCAGATTTACGAATATCTCCTAGAAAATATTTATGTTTAATATTTAAATAAATAGACACTATCGCTTGATTACTGCCATAGCAAACATTTGATGAAATACAGAGTGCTTCAAACAAATAAATATTCCTATTCCTTCTATCAGAACTTTACAAAAGTACTCTAGATATTTGTTGGAATTCAGTTTTGTTGACGAGATATTCGTTGATAACTCGTTTGTTTATAGTTCAAAACCAAATATTTTTCGTAGAGAAGTGAAAACCGAATGCCAGAATTTGGGTCAACCTGTGAATGAGATTTGAACAAGAATTTAATTAACTTTAGTACATAACTTATTGCAACTCAAGATTTTCCGATGCAGGATACAAGTTGAGATTCATATTTGGTTTTAAGCTGATGATGGCCACTTACTTGTTCATAGAAAATTCTTCATTCAAAGACTTCTTCATTCATTTTGCTATACTATGGGCGGTGACACGGGCCGATGGTAGCCATCGTTTCTCCAAAAGTTTTTATTCGAAATCAAATTATAACTAATATAATAATTATTAAAGAAATAGGAAGACGATTCGGTACAACTTCGAATTTCACAAATCGGTTTTTTTTTATAAAACTATAAAAACTCAAAATTTTACAATACGCCATTTCCGTAGTTCCTGCAAGAATGACACCGATTCTGGATGGATTAGATTTTCATTTAACTGAATAAAATCCTTTTCTTGTGTTTGTGTACCTATGCACATATATCGCATTTGGAAACTCTATTTGAGATTACTGAATGATAATGAAATTTATTGCCTTAAGTATACATACAAGTTCAAAATGGAGGGTGGAAAGCAATGTAGCCAGGAACAACGTGAATTAATAAATAAATTGCTTTCGGAGGGATAAACGCAGAACTTTATTCAATATGTTGTTAGCTGCTCTGCCAAGATGATGGCAAATGTAAAAAAGAAAAGCGAGGGCGCTAGAGAAAAATCCCAAACCATGAGGTACGCAACATTGTGCGCTTAGTACGAATTGATCTTTCCATGAAGCCTCCCAAAATAAATGCAGAAGCTTAATCTCCAAGTTAATCAGTCTAGAATCAGGAGACGGCTTGTTGAAGCAAATTTATTTGGAAGAAGTTCAAGGAAGATGCCTCTCTTGCAACCTTAATACATCAAGAAAAGAATAATGCTTGCAAACGAGCATTTAGATTAGCCCATTAGTAAATGGAAAAACATTTTATGGGCCGATGAAGCATAATTGGTACTTTTCGGTTCCAAAGGACGTAGGCAATATATTAGGAGACGAGCGAATGCCAATTATAATCCTCGCTATGTAATTCGGATGGTGCAAAAAGAAATGAATGTTTCGTCTTGTTTTTCCTCTTACGCCACAGGTTCAGTATACTGAATAAAAGGCAAAATGGATGCCAAAATATATGTTGCTATTATGAAAAATGTCCTGCTGCCATGTGCCGAGTGGAATATGCCAATCAAATGGATATTCAAATATAATAACAACCTCAAACGTACCAGTAAAATGGCAAAGCCTTGGTTTGAAAACAATGAGGCTGTTATTATGGATTGGATCACCACAAAAAATATTCCTGCAATGTTTTTTTTGAAACAAAAATATTTTGTTGTCCAACTTCAGTACATACATTTATTATTAAAAATTAGTTCTTTCGAACTAACGGCTATTCTACCGAAAATACATCCTCTTAGCTAAAAAAAGCCCTTAACACAAATTATATAAGCATAGTTCACGAGATATAGCAGATTAAAAAGGCTGTGAGGTCAGCTTCACCCCGTGTATGCTGCCAACTTCTGTACGGAAGGGTATACTCCCAGGGTTAAACAAGATTTATAACAAACTCTCGAAATAATGGAAGATTCTACATAATCCGTGACGTCCCTAATTAATTCATAGATGTATTTAATGAAAATCAATCATTGCCACGTGAATTTTTCCATTTTTCAATTTCGTGATCCACATAAGTGAGACATAATTTTGATGAATAATATATGTTACTTTTGTGAACGCCAATTTCTTAAGCAAGCTTCAAGCTTTCAAATAAGCAATCTATCCTATATATTTCCCTCAGAGGTTATCACTATGAATCACAAGTAAAAATGCTGAATTGTTAAAAAAATTCTCATATTAAATATAACGAGAGAAATAAATCAAAGAAAGTACCCGATGTTGGCCATTTTTTTTATCTCCCCCCCAAAGAACCTATTATTATCCCGGTTTGAAAACGGTTTTTTGAATTTCTCATCAAGGGTAACATTCCTCCCAAGTTTTTTCAAAATTTGACATATAGAATTGG
The DNA here is from genome assembly GCA_947538895.1 of Neoitamus cyanurus. Classification (NCBI taxonomy): domain Eukaryota; kingdom Metazoa; phylum Arthropoda; class Insecta; order Diptera; family Asilidae; genus Neoitamus; species Neoitamus cyanurus. Next base: position 14,895,720 of record OX384547.1, read on the forward strand.
GAATCTTCCCTTATAAGAAAATATCAAAATAATAAATTACCAATGTGCCATATATGATAAATGCTGTAATGTCCCGAAGTTGCGTTCAAAAATGACTGCTCGTGCTTACTAAATAACCGTAAATTTACCTCCCAGCCAAATAGATAGAAGAATTGTCATTAAGATTTTGAATTCACAAAAAAATTAGATAGAAATAGATTGCCAAAAATGTTTCCAAAATAATTAAAACAGCAATACTCGTAGCAACAAACTTAAAACAAATTTCCTTTCTCTTCCAAAGAATAGTTTTTAAATGAGAAAGAACGAAATTATTTTGCTTTCATCGGCTTCTTTTCTCACACAAAGCGAAGTGATTGCCTGAACATTTTCCTTCAGGGTATTTAATTCCAAAGTACTTTACTTCCGAAAATTTCCCTTCAAAGAAGTAATTCAAAAGCGCTTTGTTATTTCAAGGCATTTTCTTTCAAGTTGATTTACTCCAAGTCCATAATTAAGTCTCATAAAATTAATTTTCCTCTGGAACAGAAGTGAAACGTCGTTTTACATTATTTATAGTAGTTTAATTTTAAACACGTTTAAGGATTCGTACATTTACAATTCACAAGGGTTCTATTTTCTCTCGTCATATGTTAAGATCGTTTGGTTTTAAAGCAGCATGCCGTAGGAAATGACAATATGTGACAAAGCATTATGGTAACATTTTATCCATTATTTACAAAACCTTATTACGTACACCTGTTGTATATTTTCCCAGACTTTATTTATAGAGATCTTAATAAAATATTTATATTATTTGTGGTACGAAATCGTATCAAATATAAAAATACAAATGCAAAACAGTGTTTTTTTTAATTTATTTAATATAATTTTGTGTTTAAAAATTTGTTCAGCACAATACGAAGATATAAAATAAAGCTCTAGTTTAAAACGAAGGAAGAAAGCAGCACAATCAGCGTAGCGTTCATCATCTAGCAACTTTCAGTAGTAGAATTTTCAAAGTTAAGTAGTGAAGTTAAATTGTTTGGAAGAAGTTCTGTAAGTTTAGTGCTAAATCTAGTTGCGTTTGTTACTACAAATAGGATTAATTTTGGGTTTATAGAATTAATAGAAATAAGTTAGTAGTTAGTACACCATTAACAAAATTATATCTCAAATATTTCCATAAATTTTTCTGTAGGTTTCTTTCTCAACAGTATAAAAGATTTCGTCGAAGGTATTAATTATAAAGCATGAATTATGATTGAACGATTACATAGCTAGAAAGTTTTATTTAACTATTGAAAATTATTTTGTAGCTTTCCTCAAAAAATTAAATTTACACACACGGTTTTTATTTTTATTCGCTGCATTTTGTTTCAATTCAATCCATATCGTAACTGATTCGTTTCTTATCTACTTGCTTCCTGTTCAATGCTAGCATCCGATAAGTAAATAATTCATCCGTAGCTAATTATTATGCTTATCGAGTTCTTGCCAACGTACACATACAAGCGAATATATTTACCTACCTTAAAGAACACAACCACAAGACAAATTTAGTAACGTGTATTGAACGGACAACATAAGTTTGGTTACTCCGAAACTTTCTGTAATACTACTTGTGGGTGGTTACACCTCCGTGAATTTACTTTTCACATATTGCTGGAAACTTTTCAACATAAAATGTTAACGCATTGGCTGTGCACCTCTGTTGAATAAAACTGGAGCATTAAATATAAAAGCATTTGAATAAGGAACTCCTCCAATTTACCCATCTCCTATTTGCGAATGTTCAGTTTGAGTTGTTATGACTTGCGATGTCCGTGCCTATAACACTTTATTGGTTGAATTTACTTTAATGAAACCGAATGCCGAACATTCATTGAAAACTGAAATGCTAAAAATCTTCTGTATTTAGGCTATTCGAAATAATTGTTTTATCATTAAAGCAAAAGAGAACTTAATTTGATTAATTTACCTCTTGCAACGTCGTACGGAGTACATCTTGCGTAAATTGGGGGATTCTTAGTACTTATTTAAGCATATTTGGGTTTTTGCTTACTTTTAGTTTCTATGGCATATATCTCCTTATTGTTTATTTTCCTTTCCTTTATAATTTCGTTGCATGCAATCATCATCATGTGGTGTAAGTTTTTTTTATTATTTTATCAAAATTTTGTGCAAAATTAAAAAACAATAGATTCTCATTAGTTTAACTAATTTAGACATTTAAAACTCGACTAAATGTTCCTAATCTCTGCATATTCTCCGATTAGGCGTTCTTATGCTTCTGGTAGAAAAATTAACATTATCTATTTATGTAGGGCCACATTTGAAAATAAATGTCCTCAAAAATTATTAGTTTTTGAACAATCGGTTTTAACAGTGTTAAGTCCGAAAATTAATTGTTATAACAAAATGCTCGTGTATGCGTAAACCAGTGAAAAAAATTAGAAACACCCTTAAATACAATGTGTAAAATGAAATGTCTTCCAAGGCCAACCATATAATACAAAGTGAAACTCTTAAAGAAAGAAAATTATCACCCTTAGCGATATCTCCGTTTAGTTTCAAATTATCTACAAAAAGCAGTTTTGTAGCAAATATAATGAAATTCGTATGTTTTAGGCCATAGCTATACAGCAGAGCATACCAGACGCTATGGGGAACAAAATTCAAACAATGTCAAGTAAGTGACGACTTTGCGACCTCAAAGTTGGGTCGCTTCAAGCGTGTTTTTTTTTTATTATAATATTTTTGAGTATTTCAGGCCTCAACACAAATACATATTTTGGTTTTGTTCCAAAAATATTTACAATCGAAAGGGCCTTATTTAGTAGACAAAACCTTTTCATAAAAGGCTTAGTTTCAACAATAGCTTAGCCATAACGTGATAATTACATACAACACATAACATTAGCCATGTTCACTTATTTCGTTCAGCTTACGAAGCTGGACAAAAATAGGTTAAAAAACGTCTTTTGACGTTTTCGGAAGTTTTGTAAAAGATGAACCAGCGCCATTGAAACTCTGACCGATATTCATATTAAACTTTAAACCCTGAGCGGTGACCTGAGAATACCAAACGTCTGACTAAAGATTTTACTTAATTTACTTTATGATTTTTAACAGGAGTATTAATAGCCCCAGCCTCCAAGAAACTTGTGTTTTTTTGCAGTTTTCATTTTGGTGTATTATATAATACATAATTTTAGACAACGAATTTTTTTTAAATATTTCGAAAATTATCACCTAACAACAAAATATATTCTTTTTCGAAATAAGTATCATAAAATGTCTCTTTTAATTTGTGGCATACAGCTCACAAGTTACAAATACAGTACATACCTATAAAACAACATACAAATTATCCATTTCAAAATCGTGACTAAATCAGTCTTTTCTGTTCTAAAAAATTCTAAATCTAAAATTTTTCGTGACAAATGTCGTTTTTCACAAAGGATGCTAAAGTTATATTCAGTAGTTTCTGAGAAGACGGTACATCAAAATCGTACATTCAAAGTAGACGAAATTTTTATTTGGCGGATTTTTCTTAGTGAATGAAGAATTTTTTCATGCCTACAAAAATAGACTAGATATGGTTGTAGAGCAGTTTATTATGAATAATATGGAATCTTTCTCTTAAACGGTGTCTCAACAATAATTTGAATTTTAAATTAAGCATGAAATAAAATGTCAGTCGTATAGCCGACGCGGCTCCGTTCATTGTTGAATCATCTTAAAGTGCTTCGCAAATTTTAATTAAAAAAAAAACCAAGAACAAAAAGTCCAAACAGGTTAAATCGCAAATTCTCTGCGATCAGTTTTGATCTCCAAAACAAGAGATGACACAAGCTGGGAACTTGGTTTGCAATAATATCATTGTTTCGCGTGCATTGTGGCAGGTCGCGCCATCCTGTTGAAACCACATATAATATAAGGGTGACGAGCCAGAGATGAATATCTCACAAAATGGAATAGTATTGTTTTTGACACGCATAGTAGGCTATGTCTATTATTTATTATTTAAAAAAATGGATTTGTAACAGTCTTTTTCTGAAAAAATCCTCCTCAAGGTTAGTCATGTTGTTTAGGCTGCATATTTCAGGTACTGCATATGTAACAAAACAAGAAAAGGCTATTAGAGTAGCATGACCGCTTAGGTCACCAAAGCATTGCTCATGTTAAAAATTGTCTAAAGTCAAAGGAAATTGAATTCATTGGCAGTGGTAAGAATTTTTGCGATGCTTGTATTTTAGATAAGCAACACCGCCTTTCATTTGACAATTCCGAGAGTACGCGACCAGGTGAATTAGAGCATTCGGACGTTTGTGGGCCTATGCAGGAGACATCACTGGGTGACTCAGATGACTATTCAAATTTTGGATGTGTTTACTTCATTAAAAATAAGACACAAGTTCAATGTGTTATAAATTTGTAAGCCGCGTGAAGACTGATACGGACCTAGTAGTAAAAGTGTATCGCACAGACAATGGTCTGGAATATGTTAATAATGGAGTTATGTCATTAATACAAAAATTTTGCGTTCGTCGTGAAACTACGGTACAACAGAATGGACGTGCGGGGAGGAAGATGCGCACAGTGATTGAAGCAGCGCACACTATGATACATTCTCGTGGGCGCAGTGAATACCGCGGTGTTTATATAATATATCAGATCCCAGCGCTGTTAAAAGGAAAAGCCCGCATGAACATTGGAAACGGCAAATGTTAAAAACTTAAAAATTCTGAGGCATATACGAGTATTCACATACAAGACCAAAAACGCTGTAAATGGGATGCTAAAGCTCGAAAAGGAATTTTTGTTGGTTACGAAGAGACTACGAAAGTTACCGAATTTGGCTAAATGGTACTAACAAGATTGAAACCTTTCGAGATGTTATTTTTAGACAAGAATATCGCCCTCTTACCATCTTCTTTAAAACTGCTGTTGACGAGAGAATTTGTAATGCTGACGACGGGGATCTAATAGAACGTTCTGGCTGTACTGAAAAGGGTGTTGAAACCTCAACGAATAATAACATACAAAAGGGAATAATACCTGATTCTGTGACGGAAAAGGAAGTTTCCTAGGATAAGGATTTGGAGTTTCTGTCGCCGGAGAAGAGTCCTGCTTGGAGATCTTTTGAGGAAACGGACAGAAATGCACATTCAAATTCAAGAGAAAGATCTACAGTAGCATCGAATATATAAATTCTATCTGAGGGACATGCTTTTGTAACATAGGCTGAATTTACATCTTTTCAAGGAGCTAAATATTAACTGCTCGGAATCGAAGAAATGGAACCGTGCAATGGATGAGGAGATCGAATTTCTTCAGAAGAACAAGACTTGGGATTTTGTAAGCTTATCTGAAAATCAAAAGCTAATAAATAAGAAGTGGGTATGTAAAGTTAAACCAAGCAACAGAAATCAAGATCAATTTTTCAAGGAAAGATTAGTAATATGAAGATTCACACAGGAATATGGAGTTGATTACCAAGAACCCTTTAGTTCAGTGACTAGATTTATATCGATCAGGACTATTTTTGCCACTTCAGCAGGACGTCTAAAGCTCAAGAAATTCTATGTCAAGACTGCCTTCTCAAACGGGGAATTAGAAGAAGAAATTCATATGTCGCAAATATGTGGAGTATGAAGATGGAACTGATAAAGTTTGTCGTAGCGAAAATGTCTTTATAGCCTAAAGCAAGCCTCACGTTGCTGGAATCAACGTTCACAAGTTTGCTTCATTTTAAGGACTGTGTCTCAGACCCTTGTGTTTTTATCAGTAGTCGTCACAACAGCAAGATGATACTTGCAATTTATATCGACGACGACCTTGTTGCAGCGACGGATAAGCAAGACATCGATGATTTCGTGAGATACCTGAAACAGTTTGAAGTAAAGGTGATGGATGCAAAACATTTCCTTGGTTTGGAAATATGTGAGTTACCTGCTCGAGCTATTTATATCAGTCAAAGGGCCCACACTGAGAAAGTGTTGCAACGTTTCAACATGACTGATGTTAAAGCAGTGGCAACTCCAGCAGAGAGCAGCTGTCTATCTACAGAAAATGATGGATCAGAGTCATTTCGTTTTCCCTATCGTGAAGCAGTGGGTAGTCTGATGTTTCTGGCTGTAGTATCACGGCTGAACGTACCCTTCGTTTAGAGTGTTGTCAGCCGTCATCTTAAAAATCCTCCCCTACGGATATGAGGGCCGTCAAACGAATCCAAAGATACATCAATGGAACCAGGGAATTTCGTATTTTGTTTCAACACAATGCTAAATAAATATCAGCGACGACGCTGACTTTAAGCGATCTACTAACAGTTTTGTTTGGTTAATGAGCTCCGCCCCAATATCCATGCTCTTCTCAAAGGCAAAGATGTGTGGCATTATCCACAGCTGAAGTTGAATATGTAGCAGCTTCCGCTGCAACTCAAGAAATTGTCTGGATCAAGCAACTTGTATTGGAACTTTTACCGAATGTCCGTACAGTTCTGCATATTGAAGAAGAATTCGGAGTACCAAAACAGAACAAAACACGTAGGCATCAAAGTGCATTTGATCAGGGAAAATTTCAATGATAAACTGTTTGAAATATTATTTATTATTAACAAAACGCAGATATTTTCACAAAACCTTTACCTAAAGAAAAATTTCAAAATTTCAGAAACGTAATGAATATTATACCTTTTAAGGATCGAATTGTATAAAAATTTACGTACATATTGTCAGATCAGAAAGAATTTATTTAATTAAGATTAAGGAGTGTTGAATTGTAATCTGAATTAAAATTAGAACTCTCTCCTGTATTGTGTCATAAGCCTGCACATTTTGCAACATAAACATTTGACTTTTTGCGCGTGATTCAAAATCCAAGTTCTCATTGAGACACCTTTTATAATATACTCGTACATTTGTTACGAAAACGATTCTTTTGTAGGGCCATGCAATACATGGGGACATTTTTATGCTATACTATAATACATGGATAAGCGTATTTATTTATCAATATAAAAAATTATCAAAATACTGTATTAGGTACTTATTTACTCATATTTTTTTTATCTTAAACATGAGTTACTTCAATATTCTAATACCCGGGAAAAGTGTGGCGATTGCAGCCTGTCATTTGTTCGGTGTGTTATATTGATCTGCGTTCTCGTTATCGATTCTGCGCGGGTTAGAAGCCGGTCATGATATTCCGTTAATTAGGTTTAGATATGAAAAAGGAATATGTTTATATGAGACACTTTCGCAAAACCAATTATGGAAAATTTCAATTCAAAATATGAATAGAAAACATAAAAAAGTACATATAAGAAGAGTCTTCGTGTTATTGTGGAAACTGAAAGTAATGATGTTATACACCCACCTATGTATTTTATCAGGAAATAAAAATGTTTTATGGTTGCGTTTAAATCAGTTACTCTTATCACTATGAATGATGCCGTGGCGCGCTTATAAAAAGAAACAAAAAGTTTATTCTTCGGTTAATGCTTGCAATCACAAAACATTTTATAAAGTATTTTACCGAGATCTTTCTTATACTCCACGTAAACGACGCCTTAAACTTTTTTTCTTTATAAATCTGAATTCTCGTCTAGACCTTGACATTTTGTTTTGAAAAGTCGTAGAAAATCCTGCTAAGAATTGTAAAAACATCGTTAATTTGAACATCCAAGCAAATTTAATCATTCAAGTTTTCACTTATGTATCCAAAAAACAATTTTTGATAGACAAATTATTATTCTAGATTTCAATTCAGTAAGCCTCATTTTGACCACCAATTGAGCATCATTAGAATCGATTATTTAGCTGAAATAACATATGATGGGGAAACCCCCGATGAGTATATTTGTGTTTATTTTCCCTCTAATTCAAAAAAGACAATCCCAATCTTCATTAATTACTTTATTATGAAACACTCTGACTTGTGATTTTATAAGTCAGAATGAATTGCTAATTTAGTCGCAGCTACGTTTATCTCAATTTTTATAAAAAAGAAACCGATAGAATATAAGTTAATCGCTGCGAAGTGAACGTGAACGTCTGTCATTATATCTCAAGGCTGGTTCATCGGGGAAAAATGGTTATTTAAACTAATAATTGTCGTCATCGTTGCGACTTTTTTTTTCTAATTTTGATTTGCGTCGTCTATTTGAAATATCACCACCATCAGTATCCCCATCCACGTTAAATCATTAAACTGAAATTGTAAATACGTGTCACCGATTCTATTGAGTTCCTAAAAGTGGAACATAATGTATTTACACGTGTTAAAGATCAACATAATTTTTGTGATACCTTAGAATAACTTTTGTGATTTAAAAAATCACACGGTCACACATTTTAAAAATTAGGAGTAAATTTTGGAATAAAATAGGACCACTTTGTGATATCAAAGACAATTGATATTGAATTGGTAAACAACACCTATTACCGAATTTATGTCTCCATAATTGGTCCACATTAACAATTTTCCTAGTTTTTTATTCAATTAAAATTAATACGACAGAAAATTAAATGTAATCCGAGGATTATTTCTTTAAAGTCAGGTTCTGCTCTAGAGATAGACAAATAAGGACACTTTTCATGATGATGAAGGAACGAGATAATTATAAATAAATAAAAATTTGTTTATTACTCATTATTCTTTATACTTTGAACGTTAATTGAAATTTATTTGGTGCGAAACTATAGACAAATAACGGATGTAGCCTAGATGGCGCTGGAGCATGCGCGCGTTGTACACTATACTGGTGACCATCAAAACTCAACTACATTTTAAGATTTTAAAGAAATGTTGTTTTTATACCAACTTCTGCCCAAAAAAGTTGAAAATTGAATAAATCGCAGCTTTTTGAATAAAAATCCTGTTTTTTACATGATTTTTACAACGTTCAATGTGCATAAAAAATATATTGTTTACTTTGTGGTGTAAGACCCCACAAAAACAGTTTGCTTTAAGGTGAATGTTTTTTAAATATGATAAACGGTTCGGACTGTAGAATTTTCACCAGTTTGAGAAAAGTGATTTTCAGGAAATCACGTTTAAAGTTTTTTTTTTATGAGAACAACCAGTTGAATGAAATATATTTCAACTTGTGCTTAATCAGCAATTCCAGGTCCATACAGTAGTATCTCTGCTACCCACTATTAAAATATCATATTGTATCGTCGTCTATAGTAAAAATCAATAGAAACTAATTCCTAAAAGAATTACAAGATAAATGTACACGTCGAACCTCTCCGGCGCAGCTTTTCGTCAATGGACAAATAATCAATTTTCCACTTTTTTGCGATAATATTCTACACCCTACGGCGATGCAAAAAATAAAAAAATATGTGACATCGAAAAAAATCCATTTCCTGGAGTAGGACCTAGAATAAAGGGGGTTTCTGTTTAGTCGATTTGAAAAAGTCAAAAATATTTTTTGCGGTTCTGTAATCCTAATATCCATAAAAAAGTCCCCGCAAAAGGGAAAATCCTTTATATAGCGATTATATATATATTATATAGATTCTAGAGCGTCAAATACGGACCGGCGCATCGCTTCTGAACCTGCGCTGCGGGGCGCTCGATCGCTCTATTACCATGCGTGAATAACTGGATTAACGGTAACCAGTCACCTGTCTTCAAGTAATCTGGTTTCAAAACTTTAAACGCGTTTTTCTCGAAATCATGCATTTCAAAACGGTGCTCACGTTTTCTCAAAAATTTTTCGACCAACTGAGCTGAAATTTTGTCTACATATTCTTAAAACAAACGACTATAGTTGGCCGGGAGCTTTTTGGAAGAAAAAACATTTTTACAACTTATATTAACAATTAAAGTTAAAAAAAACACGTGAACGCCCGCCATTTTGGTAGATTTCGAATTTGATCAAAAAGCTAAAGTAATTAATTTGCAAAAACAAAAGTTTCAGATCAACCATACTGTTGTATGGTCGCCTGTATCGTGCGAACCATGTTTTTAGAGGTCGAATGAGGCGCGTGTCACATTTTAAGTCATTGAGTGATTAGATATAGTTGTCCAAAATTACTGAGCCCACAATAAAAAGCTCATTAAGATAGGAAGGATACATAAGCCCACATCGTGCTATATTTTTGAACGAAGAATATTTTACGTTATCAGAATAAAAGAGTCTACTAATTTTGATATACCATCCGTGAGAATATAAAAATAACAGTTATTGTTTTAAATTAAATACTACGAATCTAAAAAGCAAAAAAACATACCAAAATCTCGTAGCTTCAAGTTTTCATGCTATTTTTGTCCTGGCAATAGCCTATAAAAACCTCGGGAAGCCTTTCAATGATATTTTCCACTTACCCAAAACTTGTGAAATCTCCACTGGCATCAGCTAAAATCTCAGAAATAAAATTAAAAAACGCTTTAACTCCATTGCGGTGCTACAAACAAAACCAAATACAGAAACATGCCATTATCGCAACCTTTTTATGGCAACACAAGATACGCTTTAATATTTCATTAAAATTTTCCCATCCAACTGAGATTTGGAGGACTACGGCTACGACACCAACCGCAGCTGAGACTTTCCTGGAGTACTATTCTTGCCTCTGGATGCCATTTATTTGCATATATAGGTCACCACAACTCTGTAATCGGAATCGCTCGCCCGACTGCCTATGCGAAATTTGCATGCAAATTTTGGGATGTGCTGTCCTTTCTACCACATGCAGCAGACATTACCGAATGCAAAGACAACACAAGTTTCACCCCAGTGCCAGGAAACTTTGGGGCCCCGCTTGACTTTGCGATTTATGAACAGCGAAAAACATAAACTCTTGCCCAGTCGCGAGAATTCAACAGAGTCAACAAATTCGCTAATTAAACCTGTTCTTGAGAGAATATTAAATTGAATGTAGAAGTGGTTTGTTGCCGAGTTTAGGCGCAGTTTTTACGGTTTTATAATGGATGACGCAACACTTATCCGCAGACTGCTTTAAAACGTTTTCAGTCAGAAGCATAAATTACGTCTTTAAAGACGATTTATAGAAAAAGAATATTTTACAGCTTTAATAAAATATATCAAGGTCTTTTGACGTAGATTAATCATAAATCGCCGTAGGGATTCTGTTATCGAACAGAGTTCTTTAGGTAAGGGACCTCTTAGATTAAACCTATCTCCCAAAATAAATAAACTAATTGACCTCCTGGAAATGCATTGATTATCCAGCTGTGCTGATCAAAATCCCTGCTCGAAAAAAAAACCTGAATAAATGTCACGGGTCGTAATCCCCAAATAATCCCCAAATGGTCTTTTGTTTCGAGGCAGAGTATTGAAAAGAAGGAAAGAGCATCTAACCCTCGGGAAATCTAGCAGATTTTCTCTATCGGGAGCATTTAGTCGAGTTCTTTGAAGCATTTTCTTGGTACATAAATTCGCATACTTTTTTTCTTGGTACATTTCCATACGAAAAAAGACACAACAAAATCCGTTTTTAGTTGACTCAAATGCTAAACAATGCCTTCCAATATACTTCTAGAAACCAAGCAGAGATGTCACACACGTGCCGTGGTACCATATCCCTGCATGGTGCTCTCATTCATACAGTGGACTCGTGCACATTTGTCATATCGAACGGTGGAACGCAAACTTTTCACATCAAAGCCGCTAATGAGGTGGAGCGTCAATCATGGGTAACGGCCCTTGAATTGGCCAAGGCTAAAGCAATGTAAGTATCTGTTGTGACGGACATTTCACTCGAAAATCTCCATAGTCCGCAGCATATATATATGCTCAGAGAATAGTCCGAAGAATAGATTATGTCACTTACACATGTCTTTTTTTCCTATTGCCTGCTTTTACCAAATGACTTTGCAACCTAATATAAACATCCACTAACGGATGCAACAGTCGTGCTATGGAAAGTGAAGAGGAGGAGGAAGAAACTACCGCCCAGGCTATCCCCAGTGAAGAGCTCAACGCTGTGATTAGGGAGCTTTCTGGGAGGTTTGGAGAATTTTCATAAAACTTTAGCACCATGGTCGCTATTTGACTTTCATTTATTTTTAGACTCGAAAACTTGAGGACGTGCTACGATCTAATATCCAAACATGGGACAGCCCTTCAGAGAGCTTTAACCGATATGGAGTCTGGTGATGACTTCGCCAATAAAGGAAAAATTGTTAACGAACGTGCAACACTTTTTAGAATTACTTCAAATGCCATGATAAATGTAAGTGTTAAATTTATCAAACATATTTACAATTCAACAGCAATGAGAAATTATCACATACATACCTAGGAGCTTCTTAGCATATTTTGAAGCAGCTGCAAAAGATCTATCTCATGCATGTTATTTACATATTAATTTCGTATGAATCGTTACAAGTGCAGAACTGGGGATAATTAATTGCTGGTGGTATTTCAAAAATCAAACCTTTTCGAACTGAGAGTTTGGTTTGTGATGTCTCAAGCAAGAAGCAGTATAATTAATCAAAGTATGCGCCTCAACTATCGATATAGTTTTGCCATCTTAAATAGCTTGTTAATGCCGGCAGCAAAGAAGCCTGGAGACCGAATGGGGATAAAATCGCAAAAGGCGTTGTCTACAGTTCGGTGGTAATTACATATTTTTTCTTGCAAGAAGTGGTCCAATGCCTGGAAGAAATGGTGATCAGTTGGCGCAAGATCTGAGGAATACGGTGCCTGACAGTGAGTTTCCCAGTCCAGCGACCTACTCCTGTAGTTAGAGGAATGTTATTCGTGCGACTGTAGTGGCCTGTCTCTATTCATTAATTGCGAGTGCTTAAGCTCAAGCTCCCTCGTCATGTCGTTTAATTGGTTACATTAGACATCCGCCGTAATAGATTGACCAGGTGCTACGAAACTATAGTGGAAAAAAGTGTGTTTTAAAACTTCATCTTTATCCAATTATGTGCCGAATGCTTGCGATAGTCGTAAAAAATACATTTTTCATCAGACGTAACGGCCTAATACGGTGTAAAAATGGTTCGTCTGTATGTCGTGAAAACAAAGAAAGGCAAGCTTTGAAACGATCTCTGTTCTGACGCGTTTAATTCATGCGGGACCCATTTATCCAGCTTCTTAACTTTATCAATTTGTTTCAAATGGTGTCATATTGTTGGAATAAGGAAGTTGTTGCTTATTTACTTGAACTTATCCACCTTGACCTCCTCCCTGACTCGCCTACGTGGTTGGTTGAAGATCTAAATCGCTAGATCGGACCTTCTTAAACCATCGACTGTGCATCCATTAGCCATATCCTTGCCAAACACCTTGCTAACACGAGTTTTCAGCGAAGCGTTACTTCCACGCCGGAACTCATATTCGACAATAACGTAATTTGAATTGACTTGGTTTACAACATTTAATCTGCAATAGGCAATTCGACAGATAATCTCAAACCAAAACATGCCCCTGAAAGGCTAATGACGTATCATCGCATCAATTTTTGCTTAATTAAGGATCCACAAACTCTACTGTAAACCTCCACGTGTACGAGAATGTTTTTGAGCTAAAGTACAAGTTAGGGTTACGTGATTATTGTGGAATTTAATGTGTATCATTAAATTTAAAACATATCCTTCAAGAAAGGTCCGCATATGTTTACCTGAAGTATGATATAATAATAAATTCATGTGATTCGTTGCACCCATTAGTGTAATAAATGAGTTTACTTTAAACTAATTCTGTCAAAAGAACATTTTCTTAAGAAAGTTTTCAAACTCTTAACTGCTGACGAATATTACATGGATGCAAAAATATTTTTATCGTCTATAAACCGAGATGATGACTTTCAAAGTATTGTATGTATGTTGTGTTGCCTGAAGTTATAACAGTTTTATCATTTGTATGTGATTGGTATCTGTTTATCTGAGATAAACTACGAAACTACTGGATCGATTTTGATGAAACTTTTTTTATTTTATGCGGCATTAATTGTCAAAACTTTTTTTTCCGCACGCATGAGGGAAAAGTACCACTAAAACGCACGCCTTTGCGTGCGGTAAGTTGCTTATTTCCCACTGCTTGCTTTCGACGGTCAAAAAAACACGCTGCAGAAAATAAAACACGCACCTCGGTACCCAAGACAAGAGATACGGAGATCCCTGTGTGCCGCACAAGTAATTTTTCACGTCAGGAGTATGCATTTCTCACTTGCACTTGCAGGAGCAATGAGGAAATGCAGAAATATTTCTCGCTTGCACTTGCAGTAGCGTAAAGGTTTCGTTACGACAAAATCTTTATTGCCAATGGTCCTTTTTGTAAGTGTTTAGGATTGAAATTTTTGTCCTCAACAATTTCCAGGTAATCAGCAACATTCTTGAAATATGCACGCAGAACCTTCCTCATTACTTTGCTGCAATATTTCTTTATTTTCACTAAGCAAAACTCGTTACAAGCGATAGTCTTGTTGTAATTATTTCTTAAATTATTATTATTTCTGTTGTGGGGGGCTCTGCCCCCCACACCCCCCTTTCCCTTTTCGCGCCCTTTTCTCGACCCCCATCTTCCGACGGTCGCATGCCTCACTAGTGCGGAAAAATAGAATGTGCAACTCGGGCGGTGCGTAGCCGATTGCTTACGCTGCAGCTAAACGCACTCGCTTCGCTCGTGCGTTTATTGCTGCCAGCGTGCGCAATCGGCTACTTACCGCACTTGTTGCACAATATACTATTATATGTATCATTACTCTATCTTCAAAGTAGTCTAAAAACCATTCATGAATATAGTCCAAAATATAGAATAAATGTATGTGCAGTCCGCCAGCGGCAGTCAAGATTTCACAGAATCCTTATCTCGTGGTCGAGCGGATTTCAGCTGATTTTAATTGCTTTCGCAAGCTAAGCGAGTGGAGTTCACCTTTTACAGTTTTTACGTTTGCTAATATTTCGTATCTGAAATTATCATTATTGAGCCCCTATGTCTTCTAATTTAAAGTATTTTTTCCGAATTTTTACAAGAAAATTATTCCGGTCCAGCAGTTTCCGCGGGATGCGTATACAGACAGACATACAAAAATTGTTGTTTTGTGGTCTCCATAACGATAATAATGTCCACCTCGATTATAATTTCAAAAAATATTCCGTGTACAGATTCAGCTCCGTTCCAGTTTTATTATATGTGTAGATAATAATAACAGCACAAAATTGCGAATTTCTTAAATTATAAACACACATTATGTAGGCACATATTGAATATATTCGCCTAGAATTCTTTGCATTTTTCTCAGCACGCTTAAACAATGCGTCATTCTTACATGATCAGAAAAACAGCAGCTGATAAATGGAATTTTTTTTGATTTGCAATATTGAAACAGCTGAATATCCATAACAGCAACACTATTAGTTCTGTAGTTACTTTTCTAGACAATGAAAATAAATAATTTATACGACGACAATAAAAAGAGATAGTCAATAGCGAGTTAATATTCACACATGCTTGCCCGATGAAAATAAAAACTTACAATTGCATCAGATCGGTATTTAAATTTAGCATTTTATTAAGACACACATTGAAGTCATGCTATAAGGGTTCCGTTTCTTAATTTGGAGGGTGAAAATTTGAAACCTCGTAACTCGTGACTATGAAAGAACTGTTGTAATATTTTCTTTTTCTGAAAAGCATATTAAAATAATAGTGTTTCAAATGATTAACACGAAAGATCGATTAAGTATGCATTTTTTTTCAAATACCTCAACCTTTACTGTTAAAACTTTTAAAGCGTTTCCTTTATTGTGTCGTCAAACCACACACTCTCATGTAGCAACATCATGGCATAAATTGGTTTTATTGGATTTGTTCCAGAAAGCTCCTACTTGCTTTTTATGTTTCTGGACAGATGTTATATTTCGTGTTGCTTATCGCGCTCCTTTTTCTGGGAGTTAATATTTAATGCCAAGTCATGTGTCAATTTTTTTTATCAATTCACGCAGTTAAAGAATTTTTTGCCTCACCTCTCATGAGAAAGTTTACCAATTTGTCTCTATATTGAAGGTCACTTTAAAGGAATTGTAGAGGAAAATGTAAAGCTGCAATGGCTCTGTGCAGTTAATGCATTATGCTTAATGTAATTATTATTTTTTATATAGAGAGTTATGCAACAAGAACTGAGATTTTAAATTACTAAATAATCATGGATACTTTTTGAAATAGGATGAGTTTTTTATTTTAAACCAAACTTTGCAGTTGGGTCCGTAGATTCCGGCGCCGGACGATTCGTAACATATAGAACCATCAGTATACCATTCGAAGACTCCCGGTCGGGTGTTTGTGTTAGGTTCTTTCCAGCACTGTCGGTCGTTCATTTCAGTTTTGAATAGTATTACTAAGTTTAAAATCCTTGGTATCAGATCCATCTCCACAATCTTCGTATGTCTCTTGTGATCCTGGGGGTTGATATGACCTGATAATTTATGTTTTACGGTGCTGCGAGCCTCTTCCTTCTGTATATAAAGATGGAACGATAGGAGCTCCAGCAGCACTTCTAAAGCCGTTGGATAACGCTATATAACAATTCAATTTTAAAATGTGCAATAATGTGAACTGAAAAAAGTGTATTCTCTCACCCTAACCATAATCCATATATTATATTTACTGCTTAAACTTGGGTTTCATTAAAGACGTTTTACTCTAAAAGTGAATATGAATGATGAAATGCATCTACTTAATAAACTGAATTTGCAGTGTTGTGCTCCTCGTTTGAAAATATTAAGAACCTTAAGAGCACCAAAAAGTACACCCTTAAACTTGAAAGCATATGCAAATGAACTGCACCTTCTTACAAAGTTTGCGGAAACCTTAATTATTGACTTATTAAATGCATGGAAGGTAGTCCACAGAATTATTTAGGTAGTGTTGAAACGTTTGAAAATACGGAAGATTTGATGTGTTGAATTATGTTTGGCTATTCCGAGGCAGTTTGCAAAGATTTAATTTAATTACGTAATATTGTCATGCATCTTTTAGGTGTGTAACGTTTTTTATAATTGTCTATGAGAAATGATAAGAAGCAAACGAATAATTTTTGGATGTCCTAAAATTACTCGTTTGCGTCATACATATATGACCTCCTCCTTTGTATTAAATTTGTGTCCAGCCAGGAAAGTTTTAAGTTTCGAGTAGTACAAAACATTTCGTAGTCCGGTAAATTTGTCCTGATCGAATGGCTCTAATGCACCTGCACATTAGCTAATAGTGGTTTTAGTCTTGATAGTCAATCAAGAGAATTTTTTCTTATGTCCCTTTCGTTTCTGATGTATACAGATGAATACACGTGCTCCTAAAGTCTGTTCATGTGCAAGTTTATTCAATGTGCAAAATAAATTGAAGTCTGGCTAACTCCCAAAACTCAGGCAAAACAATATCCTTGACTTTATCTATGATATCTGGCGTCACAGCTGTTTTTGGAGCTCAAGGACATGTGGCGTCTTCGATGCTTATTCAGTCACGCTTGAACTCATTTACCCAAAGTCGAACCGTTCAAGAGAAAGGGCATGCATCACACAATGTAGGCAAAATGCTCATGAATTTCCCTTGTTGGCTTCCCTTCCAGAAAATTGAATCACACGACGAATTCCAATTTTATCCATTTTTCCCACTTGAAATGCGGATGCATCAAATACTCAAATTAATGCAATAAGCCCTTACACCTGTTATTTTGATTCGGGACAATCATGGAGGTAGAACTATTAAATATATTTTATTGTATGTATTGTTAATTCAGTAGCAAGGATAGCATGGTTTAATCGAGACAGTTCGTCTCTCTGTTATTCGCCATTTTAAATATATTATAATAGAAATTCAAAATCACACAGCTCCAACACGTCAAAGATGCACAAAGTGTTTATCCCGTAACTGCATCAAATAGAGAACCAAATTGCAAATGCAGCAGATCAAATTAATTTTTATGGGCAAGAAAATGCATGAAAATTAGTTTTACTATTTTATCCACCGGTGTAAACTCGCTAATAAAAAGCAAACTTTATGACATCATATACAGATGTCGCTGTCGTTCTCTGTTATTACTTATTGTTACTTATCGAACCACCCTCATAAATAATAATAAATAAAAATAATTCACGAAGAGGTAAAATAAATTCCAAAATTTTATAATTACGTTACAAAATCGTCTTGAGATGTATGACAGAGACCTACTATATAAAAGAAAACCTCCACAACACCTAATATCATTTTCGTTTCAGCGACATTTACTCAAACATATTTCAAAACTTTACACATGCAGGATGCACCCGAACGGAACTGGGTCTAACAATTCCAAGAACTTTATCTCATTAACGTAATATGTATTGAAGAAAACTTTTAGCTATCTGCATTTCAATGTGGCAAATTGTAAAAACTTTAGCTGAAGTATCCACAGCGACAAGATCCTCCACGTTTAATTCCTTATCCTTGTCAATTTATAAAGAGTTCAAAAGTTAGGACTTTTGGCAATTTCAAATAAATTTCCGACCAGAGAAAGCATCCTTCAGGAAACTTGATCTTTTCCTTTTTGAGATTCCAAAGGAATATTTTGAATTATTAATGATCCTGAAAGGAAGGCAATCGTCAAAGACTTCTCCATTAAATTGAATTGGGTAGATAACAAGGGAATGTTATTGATTCTAACGGATTGGCTCGCAAGGGATTACCTTTTGATAAATAAAATTTAACCCTTTACCTTCCCGGATAAATGCTTTTGGGACTCACGTAAGAGCAAATAACATCTTGACAAACTAAATGAGAGCAAAAATTTGAAGGACTGGCACTTTTGAACAGAGATCTAAATGATAAAATAGAAATAAGGAATAGCAGTCTTGATTTCTTTAAATATATACTAAACATCTCAAAGGAGATGAATTCAGTTGGGGAATTGTTGTTTTATGGAGAAACTAGCTTTTACCCGCGCCTTTGTCTATGTAGATTTCGGATATAAGCTTTGCTAGATTTTAAACGGTTAGTCAGTCAGTAACGGAACTGCTTTATGTACACATATAGACACTCGTATGTACATATGCAGAGTATCTCAGTAGGGGTGCTCAACCCAGAAGGAGGTGATGTGCTTAAATAAAAAATCAAGAACTTGTATGGAGGTGCTCTTTTCGAGTTACAAGGTGTTATATTTTATTTTTTATATTGCTCTAGTATTTTGGATTAGTATTTTAATTATCTAACTTTTTCACCTACCTCTCTAATACTCCTGCTGTATTAATTCAAACTAGCTTTTATGTCCGGCTTCGTTCAGTATAAAACAATTTACTAGTGGGGATCCTACGTCGCATCGAAAATGGTTCAGGAAGTTGAGAGCCAAATTGGATTCGCCATCTTTATTTTTTAAATTGCGATAGTAGAATTCAGTTCAGCGACCCCGAAAACATATAAAGATCCGTTTTCAAAGCAACCTTTGAGGTTGAGAATTTTCGGCCGCCATTTTGGATAATTTCCAAATTTCGACAGTAGATTAGAAATCAGCAACCCCGAAAACATAGAGGAATCCGTTTTCGTACTAATCCTTTGAATTTCAACCCTTTAAATCACCATTTTGGATCCGCCATTTTGTTGTTTTTTTCCCAAGTTTCATCTTCAGTTGATAAGCTTTCGATCAGTGTTGGAATCATTAAAATCTATGCCGAAATAAACTCACAGGAGGAATCACAAGCTCGTTAGCGTTTTAATTATATTGATTCAAAGTGTCTAGGGTAATTTTCTTTGATTCATTAAGTACTGGCACATTACCACTTGTCCATACTTAATTCGACTTAATGATGATGATTCGTCCTTCGATATATCTGCTTCCATCTATTTCTTTGGCTTTGTTTCTAAATACTGTAACTCTGAAAAGTTCTATAGTTATTCGAAACATAAATATTTCTGAATTAGTCTCAACGTAGTCTAACACAAAATTAGCTGTTTGTGTGCATTATGAGGACTAACCTCCTAACTCTCTATGGAAGCTCGTTAATCTCCTTTATCTGCTTAACATAAAAAAAAGGTCTCTCACAACGTGACGTGATTTACACAATCTTGAATTCTGTTATCTATTTATTCACCATTTCGCTGAACTATTATATAATATTAAGTGCCAAACGTTAAGTCCATGAAAATTGTAAATACTCTGTGTTCTGTGGAACAGAAAATAGTGTACCCAATTGATTCCAATAGCTTTTTCTGCACCCCGAGGAACTGTATTTATTACACTCAAACGTATACTTACGAGCTGAACTTCTGAAGGATCTTATAAAGAATTTATGTGTCTGTTTATGAGGTGAGTAGTCCGTCGAGTTATAATGTCGGTCTCACAACCCTCAAAGATTTGTACAGCCATTAACCATCATACCGATACTTTCATCGTCATGATTTTTGATCATAGGTCTGAGGAGGAACATAAAGTAATCGATTTTTTATTTAGGGGCTAATTTAGTGATTCACCCCCCAAGTAATTGTTGAGTTCATGACTATATACTTCCTGCAGTTGAAGTGCAACTATTAAAGGTGTCATAAGTTGTGTAGTACTTGTATTAGTAAAGTTGGATGGTGTGATATGAAAGACTGTAAGTCAAATGGTGTAGTACTCACTCGATATCAAGATCATATCAAATAAATCTTTAATTTTTTTCTTATTGATATTATGGCCATTAAATTTTATACGTTCCCTATCAGTGTAAACAGTTTAATGAATAAATAATTAGTGAATAAATAAACTCCGTTGGTAGACCATACATAGACAAAATATTTAATGCTTTCAGTCGGTGAAAATGCTGGCTATACATTCTTATCGGCCACTGCACACGATAAATTTAAAGGTGTGAACCACAAAAATGGAAGAGACAGGCTGCATTTTCCCATGGACTTCCCACCCACACGATTTTGGATCGAAGGGATAAGAATTCTTTGCTTGATTATTTCCCTACACATCGAGGAAAATCAATGGCATAGGTAGACGAAATGAAATTTTTTTTGGCTGGCGGACTTTCATCATCCTACTCGTTCGTGAATTTGACTCAGTATTGAAATAGACTGAGAAATTATTATTTTGGTTACTCCTGGGTTATGATTTGGATAAATCAAATCTTCAAATGAAGTATGGAGGCAACCTTTGATTTTGATGCATTCGTTTTTACCCTACTATAAACACAAAGAAAACTTATGTATTCCGGAACTCTGTATGCTTTTTAATTTGGTTAAAATTAAATAGAGAATTAGTTTCAAATTAAGTTGTTTTAAATATCTTCGCCTCTACAATAGCATCAGCAAGCTGACGGATTATAAGCAATGTGTACAGGAAGAACCTATCAGATTTTGATTTCTCACATACTGTCTGCCGTATGCGTACAGAAGCATGTACGCCTGATAGTCTGCCGACTGATTAATCTATTTGGTCTTTAAAAGCATCCTCATGTGGGTAGTGCGACATAAGGGCAATATAGGTAACAAAATAGCTGATGTCCAAACAGAGCGAAGAGCGAATTCGCCCTTTAATAGATCAGAACCGTTCTGTGCCATATCCATATACCTTAAAGATGTACTTTACCAGTAGCAGACTAGTAAAAATAGGCAGCCTAAGTACAATAAGACTTGTATGGGGCAGCGACATAAAATGGATTCATAATTGCTTCTCATGATAACGCCATAAAGTTCATTCGTCGATTTTCAAACCAACGCAGAGTTCATTTCGGGAAGTATTTTCAAAATCAGATAGCCGGTCACGGGCATTTAAGAGCACCTGCTCTGCCAATGTACTACACTAGTTAGTAAGGGGTAGTTTAGTTTATAAAAGTGATTAAGCCATCAGATGTGAAATAATAATCCCTAGAAAATTCTAATGTAAATCTTGTACTGGGTGCATTTGAGGATTTACAATATACCTAATGGTTTTGCGAGGTTATATGATCTACACGGCTTCTTAACTAACTAAACTACTATTTAAAGCAGTATGGAGAATGTCAAACCGTACCGGGAAACCCAAAGTAGAAAAAAACGTAATGAATTTTTTTCGAAAATTGCTAGAGCTATCATTTTGTTATTATTCATTTTTTTAAATCCATAAATTCAAATCATAAACATTTCAAAAAGATTGGTCATACAGATTTTGAGATATGTTTTCCCAAAGACAGCCACTTTTCCCATATAAATACCAAACGGGCAGGGTATCTTTAAAGCTACGTGGAGCCGGAACGAAAATTTATGTGTTTGGTTGTTGTTTATTAATAGTTGTACACAAAATATTCATTATACATTATTTATTGTTGCTTAAAGTAAAAAAGATATAAACAACATTAAGTATATTGTTTTTTTTTATTGTTTTCTATACGGTCTGCACGATAACGATAAGAGTTGTCAATATTTTTAGATGCATTTTTTTTAATCTCTAAGTCTGTTGAGCCATTTTTTGATATTCCATTTGATTCATAAATGGTGTGTGGTTAAATATAGACAAAGGCACTTATGTGGGCTTCTTACGTAAGAAAAGCGTTATCACTTTTAATTAAACCATTGATGAATGCTCGCTGCACAGACTTGACAAAACGAAGGATCTTGGAGTCTAGTTAAACTGTCGTTTTTCGTTTGAGGATCATATTGATGCGATTGTTCGCAAAACAGGTGGCTACTTACCCTAGGCTTTGTCAAGTGATTGTGTAAGGAGTTCAACGATTATTACATTACTCGAACTCTCTTCTGCAGATTTTTCCCAATATTCAAGTATGCGAGTCTGGTCTGGTTTCCATCCATTAAGACACACATTAACCGTGTTGTGGCAGTACAACGAAGATTTCTTAGATTCGCTCTTCGAAACATTCCTTGGTCTGACCTTTTAATCCTGCCTTTTTATGTGAGCCAATTTAAATTGAATTGAATTGAATTACGTCCAGCTGATTTGTTTTTATTTTAATAATAAAGTGACATAAGATTATGTACGTATTTTATTATTTATGTATATTAGAAAAATTCACAGTTGCCAATTTCCTCTTACCTACTTACTTGCTTATTTACCATTATTTGGATGTCTTTTTAGCGTACTTTGAAAAGTACCCTTAATTTGAGCCATGGGTGAAGAAAAATTGTTGTTATAACATTCTGCACAAACAATCCCTTTTATTTTTTTCCGTAGAATCAATACAAACTCTTCCACACCACCGCGGCGGTAGAGTATTGTGTGCGGTTTTTTTATGTGGTATCCGCAGTATGCCTAATCCTCTTTGAAATACAATAACAAAAATTAATTTGAATTATTCAGTCTCATCATCTTCATCTGTTGATTCTATCATTTCTTAAGACATTACATCTATTTCTTCATCGATGTCTGCATTTCTTTATATTTTTTAAATCTCGGCTTTTAAATGTGATTGCCCATTCTTCGGGATTCAAATCATTATCAAGATACTTTTGGACCTGGAGATAGACTCTAAATAAATACTGTTGTGATGCGCTGAATGTAGGTGGTAGTTTGGATAATTTTACTGGCATACTACGTATGATTGAGCTTTGAAAATGAATATATTCTGTAGCAGAGCCGAAAACTTGGCTAGCGGAAATATTTCATTGTGTCGACTTTTTAACACAGTGGCTGGGCGTCTGTATTACTTTTCTGTGATAATAGTAAAGATTTATTTTTATGTTTTGGGGTACGCAGAATCCGAATCTTTCGATTTATCAAGTCGAACTTATAGGTATTATAAACAATTTTAATGTTTAAAGTTATTGCCTGGTACGATTCAGCGTAATATCAGTTGCAGTGTCAAATGCACACTAATTAATTAAATTAACTACAGGTAACCCCCCGTTGATCGCGATTTTTCGCTTATCGCGACCTTGTCCAGAACGACTTTTGCGCAATAAACTGGGTTTAACTGTACCTAATAAAAAAAATGTCATTTAGTAGTTGTATGTGTACTTTATATTGCTAGTCATACTGCTGTGCATTCTATGAAGTAAAATTTGATTATTTTCTTTGGTATATCAATTATTCCCCATCATCACTGGATTTTATTTGTGCGTGAGAGATTTTTCAAACTAAATCCCACAGTTAACTGGTTAAACATATTCCCCAGGCATTTAATGGGTATTTACTTTACACAAGTCAATTAGCATACACAAGGCTATATGTATATGTTTATATGAATATAATCAGAACGATTATGTGTTCTTTTAAATACAAATTGCTGCCGGGAAAAATTTTGATTTGGGTTTGCGTCAGACCCATTAGTGATAGTTGATTGCCAGTACAATTCGATTTTCCTGATATATGCTGGCGATTTTAACATCAGTGATGTTACATACATGTGATACAAAGTTCTCTTCTGTCTCTCCAGGAAAAGCGTGATTGAAATATATTTTTACGTGTGGGCGCACAGGCAATTTGACGACCGGAAAAGCCACGCATTTTATTTTACAGCAAATTCACCATCGCAAATTCTGGTTTTTTATCTCTGTGAAAAATGTGTAGTTATCGACCGTAAAGTTTCGGCAATTAACAAATTTTAGGAAGTTCCAAACGTATTCGGTCTAACCTAAAAAGCAGCTGTTTTGAGTTATTTGTTTATACATACGTAGTGTACATATCTGTATATGTGGCGGATAAGTAATTAGCCAATCGAAACATCATAATGTTTTTTAGCAAGAGTATTTAAATTAGAATCTATATATGATCTGATTTTTCACTTTAAAGAAATTATAGTATACATTAGATTTAAAAAATTACAACTCGTAAATTGTCTAACAAGTTCAAATCTTTCAAAAGTTCTAATTAATCTGAAACCTCGGAGTGGGTAAATCGAGAACAGTGCAAACAAGTACTTGGTTGGCACAATGTAATTTATTTAACCCTTCCGAGACGACGACGAGTTATTTTGAAGACGATCCCTAGGAGCGAAAAATGTTTGTATTAAATCAAAAATTCAACCTTTGAGAAACAATGAACGATTGGGTCGGTTACTTTTAAGTAAAATGTGTTCGAATATTAAATTAATAAACAATCGATAAAAGGGTTTAAAAATAGAAAAGTGATTTGGTATGGGAGATATTCCAGTGAAAATAAAAACCTTAACTTTAAAGTTTCTTAGGAATCGACACTAATTCAGGTATATATTTATATGTTCATCAATAGCTGAAGGTATATGATTTTCATGACCGTCTAACTCAATTTTTTTCTATTGGCTACTCTTAGTTACATCAGCTTACTAGATTTCTAATTAATTAATAAGTATAACAGATACAAATCTGGCACATTTAAAATAACGTAAGTGGTTTCTTGTTGTTTACTCCAAAATTATAATCACCGTCCTCAAAGCATTCTAGTTAACGAAACGGAATGGATTTTCCAGACGAACTGCAATACAGCCGCATGAAATGTATGTCTTCCACTTAAAACTTCAATCCCTAGACCGAAATAACTCTGTGCCGTCTTCATGCAATTAAATTTATATGCCCTGCATAATTCTGGTGTTCTTTGAGCGCATTCCAAACTAATTAAACTTTGACCCAACTTTCTCCTTCTCAACGATACCTAACGCAATGTACAGCGTTCGTGTCGAGTCCCAACAAATCCCGCTCTGATAGATAAACGAATTAAAAGGACAATTTCAAATGTTTTTGCAGGCGTGCAACGACTATCTTCAAACTGCTCAAAGTCAGGGTCACAAGTGGTCAAAAATGCTTCAGCACGAACGAGAACAGCGTCAGCGACTCGAGGAGATGGTAGAACAATTGGCTCGACAGCACACTCAATTGGAGCAGGCCGCTCATCGAATAATTCCCAGTAAGTTTTACGACTTTCTCTATTTTAATTTTAGTTGCATCAGATTATTTTTTAATTTCAGTTTTACGCGTTTAAAAGTAATGCTAAAATGGTTCCAGATATGGGAGATTTTACACTATTATATTATTATTACAGTTTTGCCATAAAATTTTGTCCTTGGGAGAATGAAACAGAACTACAACTGTTTAGCTCAAACCTCAAACAAAGCAAATTTGAGTGTTTTACAAATATGCAATGATTACAGAAAGTCGCTGTCGAAAACATTCCAGCAAATGTTATTTGTTAGTTAACGCTTAGTTGATGCAATCACCTCTTTGACCTTGCATTTACAATATTTCCTTTAATTCATTATCACGAATTAATTGACTGACCCCATACGAGGCAAAATGAATTAAATGATTGTGAATAATTGCTGGTGCATTGTTGATGACGTGATTCTTAACGATGCAAAAATCTGGGCGTTTCATAAAATTTTGTATGTAATGGGTATAGCATCGATAAGTTGATTTTAATAATTTTATTGCATTAAAGGCAAATAATCGAAAATTCAGTCTTTTTAGTACTTCCGAAAACTTTAGTGTTGCGCAGAAAGTACCGCGGAACATACATCAGTAATTTTTGTAACTTTAGTAATGCCATTATGCAATAGTAAAAACTCGTAAAATTAATCGTGCACGCGTTTAATGTATTAGATTAATTTCTGATTTCTAACTGACAGTTTGGCTTATTATATCTCAAGCAAGAAGCAGTTTTATTAATCAAAGTATACGTCTAAACTATCTTGTTTCGAGCTTAGTCGACACAAATTCAATAGCTGAATTCTATGCAAAATTCCTATAAGAATCCTATACATGAAATTCAACCATTTCGACTAAGCGAGTGGTGATAAAATTGCGAAGGGCGTTTTCTACAACTTGTTTGGAATTAAATGGTTTTCCTAGCAAGAAGTGGTCCTGCCTAACAGAAACTGTAGGTGTGCAAGGTCTGAGGTATACGGTGGGTGACAGTAGTTTGCAAGTCCACTCTCTGTAGTTTAAGCAACGGTATTCGTGCGACATGTGGTCGAACATTGTCCTGTAAGAGGATTGGTCTGTCTCTATTCACTAATCTCCCTAATTATTTCGTATAATAGGTTACTGTAGACAACCGCCGTAATCGATTGATTAGGTTTCATAAAGTTGTAGTGCGAAGAAAAGAGAAAGGTTTACCTTCAAACTAACCCCTTTTTTTCAACAATATTTCAAAAAAATCATCACTTGATTTCTGAATATACAATATTTGATATATGATTTGTATGTAATTTCAGAATTTTTTCTTTTTTTATTCAAAAAGGTTTTTCTGTAGCTGGTAGGGGAACTCTGAGGAAGATCATTAAAAAAGATATTTAAGTACGACACCTGCCGCACTCTGAAATTGCACAACGAAACTTTTAAAGGCGTTTGTCTCATCCTTTTTTTTAGCTTTTTCCCAGCGAAAACTCAAAAACTAGTGAACGGATTTAAACGTTTTTTCCTTGTAATTTCCGTAATCGCGGAGGCTGTCGTTGTGCGTAGCCCATTTTTTAATTTTCAATAATTACTGTATTTTTTAAGACCATTTGAATACAAAAACAAAGCCTGAAAACCCAAAAAAAAAAAAAATTAAAACGCTGCCATTTTGTGAGAAAAATACGGCTACGCATAGCTGCATTCATGTACTATAGATACTGATAAATGATAAACCTTCATCATAATATCGATGGGATAATGAACAGACGCTTTATTTTTTGATCGCCATATCGTGGCTCAAAACTTTTCACATTAAATTGGTATTGAAAAAGTTGAGTGTATACTTAACATAATAAAATTTACCCGATCTTTAATAATTAGTTCCCAAGCATTGACAATTTTTTGACCCGTCACAGTGGCGTTTAAACAAACTTCTAAAATGACCCTTCATTTCGTGAACACAAGGTAGTATTACCGCTTAAGCCAAAATAACTAACGGAAATAGTTCTTTATCTAACAATTTCCAAGTACCTACAATTACGCAATGTAAACACCACACAAAGGCTGTACAAGTTCTTGTAACCTGATCTGACGAGCGTAAAAAATTTGATAATCAAAGCAATTACTCACAGTCCAATTAAAAATGCTAACGCTCTAATTTGTCATAAATTATTTTCCACGCCCATGATAAGCGCACCGTCACGTGAAACCTTCAAAGCTCGTGTTTTTAACTGATAAAAAGAATTCCTAATCTCGTGTGCGCAATGAGCTGCTTCTTGAGTCACTTACGTCTGTAAAGAAAACTTGAAACTAAAAATGGACTTTGAGAATCAGTCAGTGAAGTTACACTTCCAATGGGCACAATTAAGAATGTCTAGCATATTAAATAGATCCAGTGTATGAGCGCTTCGGAACTCGTAAATAAACACTTCGGTATCGAACCGGTGCCAGGAGTTTGTACTGTAAACAAAATCCCCAACCCACACGTGCTGCGGTCCAAATCTCGTGCGGGAAAACTGCAGAATTACAAGCATATATTAGTTTAGTTTATTTGGTATATAACATAGTTTGGTAAACTTCCAGCAAAAAAGCTGAACTCTTTTCCCAACTTCTGGAAACCTGCCCCATTCCAAACACATTAAAAATTTTTGAGTCGTTTTAAGAAGTGCTGCTTATGGCTGATATTTATCTTAGAACATTTCTTGGCCGGTGCCTAGCTCCATGCGGATTCACCTTAGCCTTCTGGGGATAACATTTCTTGCACACTTAATTTCTGGTTCATGTGAACTTGCGCCTGGGTAACGAAATTAATGCAATACTTGGGCGGCGGTCACTCGGCTATGGTGAGAAAATCGCAAGGTATCTTCTGCTGTTATTGTTGCGGGCTAAAATCCACCGTGGACTTATATAACATCCATCAGATATGAGTGATAAACTAAGAGATATGCCACGCTCACAATATTTCCCCGCACGAGACTTGCAGAGCTCAATTAGATCTCTCAAGTCGCCTATCTACAGTAACTTTCTTCGCTCATACTTCATATCAAATTAAAGCGAAACTGCAATAATTCACGGTATTAGAGCTCCCACAGCTCGAGAGCTTCTGGTGGCTCCCAGCAGATTTGCTGGCATTCAGTCAAGTGAACGAACACCGCGCGTACTTCAGTTGCGCGGCCTCTTGCTATTCTTGGTGGTTCTAGAGGCAAACCAAAAGTAATCCTCTGAGTGTGCTCTTACTTGCAAAATTTTTAGTTTTCTTCTGGTTGGTTATTTAAATATCTAAAAAATTACGCTGTGTGCTACTGGAGACGTGGATCCTCTATGGAACTCTAGAGCGGTGCTTACTTCAATTCGCATAGGTGTTTCATAGCTTTTTTGTGTGTGCCACTTGCTAGCCGACATTGACACTACCACTCGTCCCCCATACCGCTTGTCACTAATATGCTTCCAACAGGTGATTTTTACAGACTACATCATCAACAGAAAATAAAAGTGTTTTGCACGAACTAAAAAGTACGAAGTGCTTTCGGGATGTTTTAAGTGTTTGGTTCATTGGGCTATTCATATGTGGAACAATGACGTCACGTTTTGCACACTTTTCTTGCGATTCAGGTTATATTGTGGATGGAAGTAGTTCAGCAAACTTTACCGCGTGATATCCGCTGCATTGTGGGGCTGGCCGAAGGATTTTATAATTTGCAATAGACTGCAAATCAAAGCGGCGGATTTGCAACTTTTTGTAAAATGCCTCAATGACTATAATTGGTGATATTGTAGCAAGCGAGGTGTTTGTTAATCACTTAACTTGAAATGGTCGGCTGCACATATTAGCAATTTTAACCCAAAACCATCTTCTTATGATTGTAATATTTTACTTTGCTAACGATGTTACCAATCTTTTAACTTAAGTAATTGTTAGACCTACGTGTATAACAAATTATTTTACTTGTAAGTACATAAAAATTACCGAAATGCAGTATTCAAAATTCTGTGAATAATTTAAAACCAACTGATTAATTTCTACATATTTACATAGCTAGTCGCTGTATAATAATATCACTTTTAAAGATAGTGCTAAATATTTCTATAGGCACCAGTGCCAAGATATGTACCTAAGAGAAGTTTTTGTGTTGTTGCAGAAGTAAACAAACTGCAAAATCAATGGCAATGAATACCATTCAAAACCATGTTAATGAGATTATGCATGTGGCTTTGGTTTGGGATTTTTAGATATAAATATGTGTCATGCTCGTTCACTTTTATAATTGAGTAACAAGTTGCAGCACATTTTCTGCAAATTCTCAAAATGGGATACAAAGTCTGCGACCAAGTTGTGATCTGGTTTGTTTTTATATTTACATTTATTATTGCTTAATTCTGTTTACAATTTACATAATTTATGGATCTGAGAATGACTGGATTTGAATCATTCCCAAATTTACGGACTGGTCTGTAACGCTGGTTAAGATCTTCCTCTCTGGAAGGTAACAGCAAGTTAGGTTTGGTGAAGCTTTATCAAGGACCTTGCCACTTAAAAGTGATGTACCATAAGGATCAATTCTTTGTTCTTTGCTATTCAGCATTTACATAAGTGATCTTACAAAGGTCATTAAGCATTGCAGGGTCACATGCACATATGCTGACAGCGTCCAGCTTTATCTTTATAGGCATTTAGGTTTGATAGAGGATTGTGTGAAAGAATCAACTCAGACTTTGAAAAAGTAGCAAATTGGTATTGATATCAGTTGGAGACTTTTCCGCTTTTTCCGGGTAATTCTATATAATATTCCTCTGCCCTATCCTGGCCTTCATAATCAATTCTTCCTTTACTTATTATGACCATGCTAAAATATCACTTATTTGCCATTTATGGCACGGCTCATCGCGCATATTATGGTTATCTGCCTGCATACTGCCCAGTGCCCTCCGCTCGAGGTTGGTGAAGATTCTCATAATATAACAAACACTTCTGTTCCATCAATATAATTTATTCCCACTTGGACTGAGTTTTTAGGATGAAGCTAAACCTGGCATTTAATGATAGTCTCCGTCTTGCACGTTTATGCATGGAAAGAAAGACCACGC
The DNA here is from genome assembly GCA_947538895.1 of Neoitamus cyanurus. Lineage (NCBI taxonomy): Eukaryota > Metazoa > Arthropoda > Insecta > Diptera > Asilidae > Neoitamus > Neoitamus cyanurus. The sequence continues at coordinate 14,926,528 of OX384547.1, forward strand.
ACACGTTTCTTCTCTTCGAATAAAAATCGTGGATATCCCACTGGACGCTTATTTTTTTCGGAAGGCTTCACTTTTCATGCACAGACCCATCGTCACCCGGTAACTTCTATATCTTATGAGAATCTGGTGATACTGATTTCTAACAGGAAAGAATTGCTCACAAGTTATCTAACTTATGTCCCTTATCCTCTTTGCTAATATTTTTATTTTTCTTTCTTCCGTTATATTTGCTTTTCTATTTTATTATATTTTAGTTTAATTTTAATTCCTTATCTTTGTTCAAAATTTTTTTTCCGCTTATGATATGTATCATTAAAAGATTGTAATATTATGATACTGTGCCATAATAAATTTTGAATTCTCCGTTCTTGTGGACAGTGTAGGGTTGAACCGATACAAGTAGGTACGAGCATTTATTTGATCCTTTTCTTTCGATACGAGTACTTTTAGAATCGATAGACTCGGTCTCGATATTTACTTGGTATTGGAAAAAAGTAATCGTATCGAATCAAAAGGAAATCAAATTTTTTAAACTAGGGTGATACGAACTCTAGATATTGTAGCAAGGAGATATTTCTCGTATTTTGAATTTCACATTTGGTCTTGCTAAAACATTCTCGTTCGTAATTTTATATTTTCAATTTAGAGGAAAAGTGCTTATATTGTGCACAGGCCTTTCTAATGATTTTTTAATTTATTTTTATTTGCATATATACTTGTGAATAATAATTATGTTTCGAAAAAGTCATGAAAGAAAGTGCAGATTTTAAGACAAATATTTCTTTTTTTTGTGAGTATGTATGGAACAAATTGAACTGAATCATAAAAATGGGATACTTGCTTATATTTTGCATAATACTGTAACTAATCTGTGTATTATTCTTCGAAAATACACTATGATGAACGACATGTCCCAACATACATATATCAATCGATTCTAAGAAGGTGACAACGTTTGTTCCGACAGGCTTTAAATCACTCCTTCATCTTGTTTATTAAAGGCGATTTTTTTGGTCCTGCCAAATTTCATCTCGAGTGCAATAACTTATTTACAAAAAAAATACGCCTCTTAATTGTTTTTCAAACAGAGAAAATGTCTTGTCAATAGCTGCGTTTTTTTTTATGTCCGGAGCAATTTTTTAAACTGTTATCTATATCAAAAGTTTTAAAACTTGCATCCAAACTTCAAATATTGAACTGAACAAATATTGGATTAAATTGTTGACGCCAAGTTGGCATAAAGCAATGCAATTCGATGTTATGTGATGATCTTCTAAAAAAAAACACAGATAATATTTTAGGCCGTTACAAAATTATTAGCATTAATGTGGGATCAAAAAGCTGCGATTTCTCATCGAGGAAATCACAAATTCCAATCAAGTTCTAATCAATGAAAAACTCCCAATCAAGGCTAAAATCTCAATCTAAATTTATTTTAAAACCAAAATGCTAATCAAATCTGAATTTCTAGTCAAAACTGAAAACAACCGAAATTACGAAAGCTACACCGTAAAAACCACTTAAACCCGCCGCTAATCACATCGAAATCGGAAATTCACAATTTTATCTCTAATACTATCTTTATCATCTTATATACATTTCTGCAGCCTATCGGGAAATCGACATATCTCCTCTTTGAAAGAGGTTGGTTTTAACTCGATAAAGTTGATAATGGATTTGCTGGTCGACCTCTTCGTGTGTTTTGAAATACGAATCAATCTGGTGGCGTTGAAATGTTCATAACAACTAACAACTATTATAAGACTGAGGAACGAAGCCGCGTAAGAAAGAATTTCCTGACCAAACAAATATAGTAAAGTATTTTTCCACATGTGGTCTTGTGTTGTAATGTAGCAGTATCACTTGAATAGAGTTCTCGTAACCTTTGAAACCACGTATTATGAAACACTATATTTTCCCCTAAGACTCAAAAATTATTTGGTTAGAATCAGCAACATTGTTTTTTTTTCAGTTTTAATGAGAAAACATACAACGTCTAATATGCTATTATGTCGGACGTCATCATGCTCTCAAAACTCACCTACGAATTTTTGCCGGTTGCTTGTTCGACACTCTCGAAATTTTCAATTTGAATAAGGTCTACAATTAATTTACTTTAATTGCCAATAATTCATTTGTTCACCAATTAAACCCGATACTAGAAAAGTCAGCCACATTAAACGAGTAATTTAATAAACGTTAACGTGTTTTATATTCCAGGCATGGGTTAATATTAGAGATCCTATTTACATTACGCTCCACCACGACCACGCTCTCTATGGGTTGTTCAACATTTGTTTAAACATACAGAATATATCTCATTTCCACTCCAGTTTTATCTACGAGTACACATCTCGATCTCTATCAGGCTCTGGAAGTGTTATTTATAAAAAAGACTCCAAAATGCTTCACACCCATTGACAGTGGGAATGCTGACTGGCCTAAAAATTAAAAAAGGTTTCGTTCGGATCACTTTTTTATTACGGTAACATTTGTTTACCCACCATCAGTAAGGCACATTATTCGTGTTTAATGTATCCTATTGACTGAGTAATGCTCACATAGATTTCGATTTCTCTATTCAATTGTGGAGAAGGATGTGTCGGGAACAAAGTAAATCTGCAAAATGTAGTCGAGCTCAAAAAGTTAATATTTGGCATACATCAGACCCTTTTAATGTGACATTTGCAATCATGTCAACCTCAATCACAATATAAATTCAAAACGAGGACGTTGTGAACTTTCCTCTTATTTGCTCGAGATGTATCGACCTGTGTGAACATACATATTTGCGTATATGTAAAGGAGACTAACCTTTCCCTGGATTTCCATAGAGAGCCAAACCTCGTACACTTCTGTAATGTGAAGGTACATGGCATCGTTATAAAAAGTCAGAGATGCCTAAAATAAATCTCTTTCGAGTTATTTTCGTGAAGTCCATGCTGCTTGGAGATACATCCCTAAATATATTTTTTTGTGAGTTTTTAGTTCGAGCGCGTATTTCGGAAATCCGCTTCACTATAAACGTTATCTACAATGTCGCCACTATTGTTCCAAAGCGACCTTCAAGTTGTCTGATTAAAGAGAATATTTGATCCACGTGTACGTGAATAATGTATTATAACTTTCTTCCAGGCTACAAATTCCAAGTTGACACGAAAGCGTGACGAACAACAAAATATTTACTCGTTGGCCACTTACGTTAAAGAGTAAGCTGACCAGAAAAAAATGTACCAAGGCGCAGTGACATAATCGTCCAAATATAATTCGGTCCCCTGAGCCATCGATTGCCGGTGAGACTAAAGACAACGAAATCACAGCGAAATCGCTCATTAACCCCCCCGAACCCTCGGCTTGAGTTAATTCAGCGGGCAATTGCAGAGTATTTGACGATTTTGATTACGCCGCGATTATGTCATGTCTGGTATGCCGTTTATGCCATTAACAATGTAAATTCTCTTTGCATATCAATGAAATCGGCCGACTGAAAAACTCATACGGCGTGTAAGACATGGTTGACCTTTGGCTGCTCGCTCTGCAAAATCAAATGTCGCATAAATTGTTGGTGCTGAATAATAGCCGTCTGGTTCCTCAGGGTACTGTTGAACCTTTTAGTGTCAGTTATCGACGTGCATACAGTGAGAATTGGCACTAGATCGGCTTAAAAAGTTCATTTACACTCCAACTGACCTTGGGACAGACTTGAAAGGCTAGTTAGCACGTGGTGGCACCATTTGACGCAAAACGAGCTGGAGATGATCTTTGCGACTCACGATCGCGAGTAAACTCGTCTTATCTTAGGACGCACCTGGCCGTTTACTTTTCTTCGAAGCAATTAAGATTTGGGCGAAGTCAACCCCAGGCTTATTTTGTTTGATTTGTCGGTGATAGCAAGTGTACTTAATTCGAGTCCTTATCTGCTTACTTGAGGTGGTTACAATGTAGCAGTAATTGAACTCTTTTTATTCACAATTTCATATCAGGAATTGTGTGTGACTAAATTTATACAATTTTGGCAACATCGGTGATATGTAGTCCGAATTTTCTTTTTAAGATAAATAAACTTTTATTTCACAGAATTATTGCGTTCTGATCATTTACGACATAATTGTTTTTTTTTTCAAGTCACCTTCGTCGTATTCGATCAACTGTTAAAGTATTTAAAGCTTGCCACTTTTCTGGATATGATCACATTGAGAACCTTTTTGTTTGTGTTTTCCTTCACCTAACATGTAATTTGCTGAGATTGAAGGTTTTTTATTGAGTATTATTCACATCTACAAACATGTAAGATTTGCCCATGAGACGAACACATGATCAGGAAAGCTCTTGTCTTAAGATGATTCATTGGAGCTCTTGAATCGTCTGATCTCACAATCAATGGAAATGATCACAAATCAAGGAGAATTTTACAAAACAATAATATTCTACGTTGTAGTTCATCATTTGCTGCACGCAATGGGCACAGCTGCGTATCCTCTTACATCAAAAGTGTGTCGTAATAAGATCAGCGATCGTGGCTTTTATGGTATGAGATGATCGACTTTGGCTCTCCTATGCGAATAAACGCATTTTATGAGCTTTATCTGAAGCGGCTACGCACACGTAACCCTTCTATTTTAATAAACTCCCGGCTCACTGCAAATATGAGAGATGTAATAATGTACTTATTGACAGAGGGAGCTTGAAGGTTCCCTCTGATCTGTTTGATCTCAAAACGGTATTTCATTAGACGAATGAATCACACGTTTCTGTAATGTAAATATGAAGACATTGTCAGTTTAAGCACTACAATTTGAAATTGATCTATTTTTAACTTCATTATATTCCGAAACATGTACCCGAGAAAAAGTGATATATCTTTTTATTTTTCCCTCAAGGTGGGTGGGTTGTTGTGACTCAATAACTCAAGTGACAATGAACTTCAAACTGGTTTTTGTTGAAAATTTCTGTGGTGAAATTTTATTCCTTTTATTTTGCAATTTTCTACACTGGGATATCCCTGGTCAGGTTTCTTGATTTATGCACTGCTCAAGCGTGTTTAAGACAATCTAAAGAAATTGTAGAATCGTTGTGGAAAAAGGCACTGAAACTTTCAAGTTTAATTTTAAGCACCAACAAGTGTGTTATAAGTCTCGACATCTCCATCTAAATATACTGAATTCACAGTCACAAATAACATGAGAAAAAATGCGTTAAGGCTTTATCATCAGGTGTGCGTCAAGGGAGTTACGTGTGAAAACTTAAAAAATAGTAAGCCGACGGAATCGAATCCGTTCGAAATAAAGGAACTTTAAGACCTTCGGAATGTTCGAAGCTTCCTAAACTTTCGAAACATTTTAGTATTATACCGTTTCAAACTAACAATAATGTACGTACATAACTGAATAAAAGATGAATTCAGGAATATTGCAGAAAAAATTCTCCCGGAATTTTTCTGAGTGATTTTTTATATTTCTTCTGGATTTTGGTTTTTCCAGATTTTGTCGTTATTTTTGTTGCCATATGGGCTCTGCTCCCGAGAGCACTTTAATTAGGATTCATTCCTACCCGTAACAAAATAAATAAATAAATAAAATAAATCGTTATTTTTGATTGCAAGGTGTTGTTGAATAAACATCTCACCCGTTGTATATTTTTTTTTATTTTCGATTTTGTGCAAAGCATTTACACTATATGTGCAGTGATTTTCATGATAATTGAAAAAATATTCATTCTGGACCAAGTTATCTGTTGCTAGAACGTTATTTTAGTAATATCGCCTTGCGGTATACCAGCAACCGAAGCGAAACACGTCAAAACATGTAATTTTTTCAGTTGTCTTGAAATGCGAATCAACAAAGTGGTTTTGAAATGACCGAAACAAATACTAATATTAAGGGGGCTTAGTCTGATAAATAAGCCACGAATACTAGCCCAACGAATGAATCTTTGGAGAATATTTCGCCTTGTGTGGCCTTGCGTTTTCATGCAGTATTGTCATCTGCGTATTTTCGGCATCTTTCAATGTTTTTCTACATTGGAGCGGCACTAAAATACCGGTAACCTTCTTAAACATATTCGTTCTTCTCAAATAATTTTATCAATTTCCGAAATAAAAGTCTGTTTCATATCACATTGGTTTCCTCATTTTCTTATCTAATTATAATTCTAAATAAAAGTTAAAAATAAATGACAACGAAACATCTGTATCAGAAACCGAGTGTTTATGCAATGAATCCGACGAGTTCAGGAAGGTTACGTTTTTCATTGATAACATTTACGCACAGTTTAAAAATGCTATTTTTAACTTGAGGCAAAAACGAGGAGTGTATACAGGGTCTTTCAATAAGGACGCTCAACTTTTAAATGTAAATTAAACAAGTTGTGTGTGAGATATCCACTCCATTTTTATTTTATTTGAAAGAATATTTAATGGCATTAAGTATGGAATATAACGTCGTTCAAATGTCCGCCGCGGCTTTGCTTGGTAGCACGTATTCGGGAGGTCCAATTTTCGATGACCTTGTCGCATAAATTTGGCTGAATTTGCTGGATGGCTTTGATTTTGGGGGCCTTAATTGTTTGCGGTTTATTTGCATAGACCTGTGATTTAAGATAGTGAAAGAAGAAGTCTAAAGGCGTTAAATCGCACGATCTCGGTGGCCAGTTTACATCACCGCCGCCGCGCGAAATTTCCATGTACTCAAATCGCTTGGGTGATTGAAATAACCGAGAAGTTGCAATAATCGAGAGTAGCAATAATCAATATAAAATCTTCGCAGAAACCTATTTGAGCTGTGGATGTTAGGAGAACTAAGCAATATATTTATATTCCTATTCCATATCAATAAAAGCTGATGATACTAATTGAAAGTGAAGAATACATCTATTGCTGGGACCCATTGTATTTTTTTTCTCCATGAAATCCAGTAGTTAGACTTCATTAGTTTAATAAGAAAACCCAGTACAGCACTCTATTACCTTTGCAGTCTTGACAATGTACGTCCGCCTTGAGCGAACTAGGGGTCATTAAGTAAATCGCCACAAATCAATCACCTGGGCCGTGGAGCCGCTTCAAAATTAGTGCTTACTAGTTAGTACTACACGTTAAAAGAGCCATTCTCGTGCTTATCTCTTCCCTCTGAACAGCCCAGAGCGCCGGAAATACTCGACTAGCTAGCACAGAACGAAAGTATTTTCGCGTTTCCTGAATTTTCAATGAAAGCGCTGCTTACCCACCTTCGAACAGAGGAAGCCCCCATAATATGCCCACAGCACATCGAGCATACGTTATTCATAAAGCGGCTACTGGCTACTCATAATTTTTCGGTGTCGACGGGTTTTCTCTCGCTGACTTGCCTCAAAGCTAGAATTATTAGAAAAGGCGGGAATCTCTCATACCCTCTCTCCGGCAGTGGAGCGCTGGACTGCGAAAGGGAAAAAAAAGTAAATACGGGGCTCTTCGAGGCGGAGACCTCGTGCTACGTGTGCTATTTGATCAGGTGCTTCAACACACTAGGGAGCTGCATCCTGCCCCCCTGTCCACTGCAGTAAACGTCTAAGCCGTGTTCGGACAGTTAGCCAGTAAGTGGTCGCTACATGTATACTGTAGCCTTTCCGCCGTCTAACTGCGCAGAGCTAAACAAGAATTCTTCATCCGTGCGGAGCCCTCGGCAGTCGGTAATAACGAATTTATCAATTTTGTTTTTCCGCCACTAGCTGCGAAAATCTGTTGTGAAACTGTGAATAGTGTGAATGCAACAGAGGAAACGGACTTGACCACTGGACTGGACCCCTTGAGCTCTTCGTCGTGTCAGCAGACATCTAGAGGAAAAGAAACAGATATATTCTAAGTGAAAAGTGGCATTTGTGACGGGCTTAAAGGTTTTCTTTTCGTAGCAAGAAAGAAATAGGTGAGGTAGTGCCGGAGAGCTCTTCGTTTGATTTGCGGCGAAGTGTCCGTCAGTTTTTTGTTGGCCGCAGTATAAAACGTCAAGTTTGACATCATGTTCGGCGAAGGTGGTTCGATTCCCACTTCCACTGGTTTCGGTTTGTTCACATTTTGTAACGAAAATCATCTAATTTCTTGTGCGAATTTACTGTTCTGCTTTATTTCGGTGTTTTTGTGTTCTTTGCTGTGCTTTTATTCCTCAAGATACGTCAAAAGGCACTCGGCTCAATCGCATAATTGACTTGACAGCTCAGGTGTGCTGCTCACCATATTTTACTTGAAACAGTTTACTTTTTGCCTTTGCACATTCCTTTTTTGCATTTTTCTAACCCGTTGAAGAAATAAATGAATCACAGACGGGCGACTTTCGCCCGTCACGTCACAGGTTGCTCTTCCTTCACTCAGCTGTTTCCTGCTTTTTCGCTTCCCCGCTCGTCGTTGTTTTCTTTTTAAGTTCTTTGCTTTCGTTCGTTTGCTGTGGATGGGGCTGTGTTTGTGTTTTTCGTTCTCTCTTTGCTTGCGCCTGTGTGTTGCCCGATTTCTTACATGGCGTTCGATTGCTAGATGCAACAGGTGGTTTATTTACTTTTGGTTTGAAGATTGGATGGTATGGTGGTGAAATTCGTTTGAGTTTACTGGGCATTTTTGCTATGAATTTTTGAGATTTAGATATTCGAAGCGAAAAATCCCAGCAACGAATGGAAGGATTCTACCATGCCTGTTGAAGGCCTTCTTATGAGAGGACGAGGCCTTCCTTTTCGTACTACCGTCCATTTCCTTCTATGAAGGGTGTGTAGGTATGTTATTAGACGGAAGGTATTCCATTGAAGGTACTATTGTAATTAGATGAAAGGCCTTACATAGAGGGTAATTGTGCAATTACCCAAAAATCAATAACTTAACTAATACTTTAAATATAAATTAAGGGGGTATTGCGCTTTGAACGTCATTTTTGGAGCAAGATTTTAAGATTTTTTTTTCTCAGAAACTACAAAAGATATTTTGATTTTTGTTTTTGTTATTTATTAATACAAGTCTCTGGTACCAAAATATATTTTTTTCGTTGACAATACAAAAAAATTCCAGCTGTCAAAGCTGGTCAAAGTAGAGATGTTTTTCGCGAAGGGGTTAACGGCCACCATGATTGCAGCCCCCAGAGACGTCTGAAACAAAAAATTCCAAATTGGTGTTAATTTGTATCCTATTGGTTATCGCCTGAACTAGGGAAAAGTAAAAATATAGAAATTTGCAAAAGTTATACAAATTTACAAAAAAAGTTCGATTTTTTGTGTTTTTTTTCGAAGTAAATGTTGGATTAAAAAAAAAACTATTTATCGCATAAACAAAATCGAGGTTCGAGGCGATAGCGGCTATTATAAGGATGATTCTGTCTAAATTTGAAGAAAATCGGTCACGTAGAACTTGAGATATCGTGGTGATCGTTTTGAAAAATGCTGTTTCGAGAAAAACGCGATTAAAGTTAGATAGATCGCCGCACTCGCATCGCATCGCGCTCGCCGCATCATAACTACGTCAATTTTATGAATTTTTGAAAAATTCGTTTTGGATTACAATCTTAAATACATTAACAATAGAAATATTAAAAAACCAAAAATTTCGATTTTTTCAAAATTTCTAAGCGCAATACCCCCTTAAAGAAGATGTAATAGTAAGCGTGAATAATTACACTGCACAAAGTTCAGTACATGAATGGAATTTACAGTGCACAAAATATTATTCCCTATCCTGATACCCATTTTTTTCTTGTCTCTCTACCTCTGTTTCCAAATTCTGATAACAATATTCTAAAGACCAAAGCCCTTCCTACGCCCTTATAGGGGAAGGTCTTCGCATTTTCGCTACTGCGATGTTATTTGTTAAGCAGTTGCATCACAAGACACCCATAAGTTAGGCCCCTAAATTTGATAAACTCGAGGCAGTTTGTAAAAGGTTTCAGTTTGCAGGCATCAATTTGTAAAAGTTAAATAATCAGTCAGTAGGCATTTTAAATACTGCAAAAGTATTAACTATTTTATTAAATATCTCGAATTCGGGACAAGCACGAATTTTTTCAATAATTTTCCGTTTATTAGGGTAACTAACAAACTGCCTCGAAGAGTCGAAACTCGCTCTCAAATTTAGGGGCAGAACTTATAGTAGGATAGCTGGATGGCAGTTCGACTAACGTGGTAGATACAAGTATGAAACTTTGTGTACACTTCATTTAATATATATTAAAAAAGAAAATCAAGACCTGGCAGGGTTGGCGTGGGTGCAATATTATCCCCTATATTTTTTAAAATGTCATATAATAGTGCAAATTAATATGCTTCTACAAAGTTGGCCTTTGAATATGTCACATTTTAAACATTTTAAGGTATAACAGATTTTTCTGATGGGGACTAATGCTCACCAGGTGAACCTAAATTTGTTAAGAAAGGTAGTATTTCCAACATAGTTCTACAAGGCAGAAGGCTGAAATTTTGAGGAAGTGTTCTTAGAAATAGAGCAAAAGTATATATACACAGCCAGGCGGGTATTCGGTATACGTACAAAACCGGACATGGAACAACGAACACACGAACGAAAGTTTAAATACGGACTTCGGTCTGAGCTCCAACCTTAAAGATTATATTATTTTCAACCTACCGTACAATTAGTGTCACTATATTTCTGATGAACGAAGTATTCATTAACCAAATTCTATTAAACTAGTAAATCTAAAAATTCAATAACCCCTCATTTGTGTTATTAATTTCAAACAAAATATTCCTCGTTACGGTGTGCATCAATTATATTGATACAATATTCATGCTCTCTGAGCTTACCACTAGTCCCTAAAGAAGGGTGCAATGAAATTACGCTCTTCAATAATCTACTCTCAGCTTAAGTGTAAAAGAACTTTATCCTTAATCTTAGCCAACACCCCATAAATAATCCTTTCTCTTTTGCAGATACAAACACATCGACGTCAGACGATGAGGATAATGAATTTTATGATGCCCAAGAAGAAAATCTAATAGCCCCGCAAGAAGATTCATTTATACTAAAAATTCCTGCGAGGCGAAATTCCCAGGACGCTACTGGAAGCTCGTCGGAAAGTGAAGAGCCGAAGAGTGAAACAAAACAGGTGAGGAATGGAGAAAATCATTTTGGTTAAAAGATCCCAAGTGAGCCCACGAAGGTTTTAGGAAATTATTTTTGTCGATTTAAGCTCATTGCATAGACTACGACCACAAACATAATGTAAAATAAGTAAAATCGATTGACTATACGTTATGCGGTACCTATCTATAAATTTGGAGGTTTACCATGACGGGCACGTAATAATTCACAAAACGTATTATTACGGTTTTAGCAGTGAAATGGTTAAACTAACATGGCGAGCATCAGGCAGGTTCCTCCCTTTTCCTAGTAAGGACTTTAAAATATGCACCATTTGAGTTTTCATGAAAATCACCACCCACAATTCTCCACCCAAACTTAAACACTATTTCATTGGAAGCAACAACAACCGTAGTTAGCGCCCAAACTCAGACTATGCTCCTGGTTCAAGGTCGCTTTTCTTAAATAAATTTTATGTTATTGTTTCTCACTCGTATCGTAGAAACACGCAAAGCATAATATAAAGTTATATGGCACCTGCTGCATCGTAAAAGAAAGATATTACCGCACGCGGAAGACTTTTCAGATCTTTCATTTTAATAACATGGAAAAATATTTTTCACTTATCATATAGTTCGCAAGCAGTCTTCCCGTGAGGTAATAATATTAGGTCCGCAACTAAGTTCTCGCTGTTTTTTTTTATGAATATAAAACTTTATTATGAAAAAATGGTTACAAATGAGTTATTCAAAGTACTGCCCATCGCTAGCGACAACCTTTTCCCATCTTTCTGGCAGAGCTCGAATACCGTCACGGTAGAAGTGTTCGTCTTTTGAGGTTATCCATGAATCAAGCCAATTTACGATGTCGTCATATGACCGGAACTCCTGATTAGTCAGAGCATGTGCCATCGAACGGAATAAGTGATAATCGGACGGCGCAATATCTGGGGAATATAGCGGGTGGGGTAGGACTTCCCATTTGAGTGTTTCTAAGTAGGTTTTGACGGGTTTGGCAACGTGAGGCCGATCGTTGTCGTGCTGTAAAATCACTTTTTCGTGCCCTGATCGTATTGTGGCCGCTTTTCGCGCAGTGCTCGGCTCAATCGCATCAATTGAGTTCGATACCGTTCCCCAGTGATCGTTTCGTTCGGTTTCAACGTCTTTTCAGCGTTTTCGAAGATTTTCGGCCTTCCTTCACGCGAACGGTCGTCAACATCAAAATCACCGTCTTTGAAGCGACGGAACCAATCACGGCACGTTGTTTCACTTAGAGCAGCATCTCCGTAAACTTTTTGGAGTTCTCGATGCGCTTGAGCCGCCGTTTTCTTCGAATGAAAAACGAAAAGCAACACTTCCCCGCAAATGACGATTATTTGGCACATAATCAGACATTTTCACACAACCAAAAGTATATGTTCCAAAAACAAAATCACAAATGTATCAAAGCGGCTTGCTTACCATATGTCTAAGCTTGGTTCATGACGTTTTAGTAATGCTATAATCGACCAACTCTTACTACTGGAGCCATCTATTGAAAAACAGCGGGAACTTAGTTGCGGACCTAATATAACTCTTGGCAAGTGCTGTGTTATGTCGGTAGAATTGAATTACTATCATATGTATTTTTTAACAAAAAAAGAAATATTTGCTGAACAGATTCTTGAGCAGCTTCTGCTTTTTGTTGATAACAGCCTTGTTGTTATTTTTGTTAACTTTCCGTTCGAAGAAAGGCATCAGAACAGTGAGTCCTAGCTGCAAGGCTGTAAGATCAAGATCCCAGGATTCATGGCACCGTCCAGCTCTCCGGCCAGTATTATTGATATGTATTGATTTTTTTGGGCCATGTTTTCCCAGCTCTTAAGTTCTCTCCTTTATTCTTGCTAGCAGGGATTGTCTTAAAGCCACCCAACACACTGTCATAAAAACACCACGTTTAGACTAACAAAAAAAATTATGTTAAAAAACAATATTATTTATTAACAATATAGGTAGTGAAACGAGTTCACAATAAAACTAAAGTCCACTAGCCACTACAGATTACAAGAAACAGCCTCGTAATGACCGACTTACACATCCTCTAAAAGCGTACGTGTTGTCACCATAGTCACTGCAATGGTACTGGCTTAAAATTTACTGGCATCAGGCCAAGCCAGGATAGATACGGGAAATTAGCTTGCTATCCTAGCTTTGAAAAATTTGCCCCGTGTATCCTGGGCATAGGAGCTTACACTTGGCTATGTGATCTCTGGGATAAGAGTGACCAGTCAGAACTCTGTTTATGCTTCTAACGTGTCTGTTTGCAATTTATGAACCAGGGCTTGGTACCTACCCCTGAGTGAATCTATGCGAACTTTCTTCCCTTTGTTTGCGATGTTTGTTCGTATTCTTTCTTCCATTCTTCCATTGCCATTAGTTTGATGATAATTAGAGCATCATCAATCTCTAGAAGATTATCTAAAAATTGTCCTTCCATTCTCCCCTTTGCTTGCGGCCTTATTAGTCCAATAATTCTCCATTAGCCCTTTGAGCGAAGGGGACCCACACAATTTTAAGCAGGTCGAAACTTTCAGCGACCAGCACTATAATTTGAGATCCATTTTTTGCTATCAGTGATTATGATGACCTTCCGTTTATTAGCTTCCTTCGTATATGCTAGAGAAGTAGAGACTGATTAATGGGTAATAGTTCTGCCGATCCAGTGGACATTACAAACGCTTTCTGCATTTACTTCACCCTTGCTCAAACCGCAACCCAGGAAGCCCATACCAACTTGATATGAGAGCGTGAACTATTCGTTTACCTTACACTGGTTACTGGGTTGTTCTAGTAAATTGTGTAAGTTGTCCAATACGATCAAAAGTGATCAAAGGTTATTTTCATAATCGGTCTTGGGTTTGCGATGATTTCGTGGTTTTTATAATTCACGTAATGATCATTCGGAGCAACTCATCCGTCGAATTGTGGATAGATTTCGTAACACATACTCCCTGCATGATACGACAATACCAACGTCATCGGAATGTGCAAATATTTCCTCTGTAAACGAAAATATGCAAGAGGATCCAAATTTGTCGATTCTTAGGTGGTCGCAGCAATTGGGACTATGTGGAAAATTAGCTGCGACATACACCGCATATAAAATGTCTCCTCCCATAGGAGCATCCAAAGAGGCATGGCGGTCATGCAGGAAAACAATATATTCTGTTCCGGTCAAGCAAACTACGTCCAAGCAAGAATAATTCGAGCTTAAATAGAGGCTGGTCGTCTTAGAGTGAAGTCCAGTTACGTTTGAGTAGTAGTAGTTGGATTACTTCCAAAACCCGGACGATGTCTTACAAATTCGCTAGGCCACATCGAGGAAGACAATGTTGCGTCAAATGATACCTCCGGAACAACGCAAAAAACATTCCTCATTTATAATTATTTCAAAGAAACAATTTTTTTACGCATTAATATATGAAACAGAAAATTCATAAGAAGTAGAAATTAAATTTTTTATTCTCTCTCGTTTATCTCTTACTATATAAGCTAATAATCTCTTTTTTGTTATGAATAGTTTATGGTTGTATCGCAAGACGACATCACAAAAGTAATGGACGAAGCTGAGAGGTGTAATTCGACTGGCTCCACAAATGCATTCCCGTCGTCCAATGCAACAACGCCAAAAATCGTAAGGAGGAGAAGAACACGTGTGCCTGAAAAACCGAACTATCCCCTAAATCTCTGGTCCATTATGAAAAATTGTATCGGCAAGGAGCTGTCCAAAATTCCAATGCCGGTTAACTTTAATGAACCTCTCTCAATGCTGCAAAGGTAAGTGGGCTCCTCTTTGGCTCTTAATTAAAAAATCTTATGGGAGATTTCATACTTTCCAGGTTAACAGAAGACTACGAGTACGCGGAGCTGCTCGATCAAGCTGCACAATGCAAGGATCCTTGCGAACAACTGGCTTATGTGGCAGCCTTTACCATTTCTAGTTACTCGACAACAGCCAACCGCACGGGGAAGCCGTTCAATCCTCTCCTAGGGGAGACCTATGAATTCGATCGCACAGATGATCTCGGCTGGCGCGTCGTTGCTGAGCAGGTGTCGCACCATCCTCCTATGGCAGCTATGTACTGCGAAGGCAAAGGCTGGGTTTGCTGGCAGGAGTTTACTATGACTAGCAAATTTCGCGGCAAATATCTCCAAGTTATCCCCTTAGGTAGTGCAAATGTTGAATTTACGAGTAGTGGTAATAAGTACACGTGGAGAAAGGTAAAGCACTTTGAATTCAACAATTCTTCAGGCTTATTGCAATCCAACTTATCGTAGGTAACGACGACTGTGCATAATATAATAGTTGGACGATTGTGGGTGGACCACCACGGTGATATGAAGATTGTTGGACAGAAAAATGCCAAAGGAATTCAGTGTCATCTCAAGTACATCCCCTATTCGTACTTTACGAGAGACACGCAGCGACGGGTGAAGGGTGTAGTTATGAACAAGGATAACGAGGTTAAATGGGTGATAAACGGCACTTGGGATAACAAAATCGAAACCGCCCCAGTCATATCAACTTCAGGCACACCTGACAGTCCTGTGTATAAAACTGGAAACTACAAGACAATTTGGACAAGGAGGTGCCCTCCGCCCGATAGTGATAGGTAGGTCTAGTATTGCCTATCCAATTAGTTTGTGTGTTAAGTAAACTCTTTTTCCTTTCAGATATTACAATTTTACAATTATGGCAAGTCAACTAAATGAACCAGAAGAAGGAGTGGCTCCTACAGACTCGAGACTTAGACCTGATCAACGTTTGATGGAGGACGGCCGATGGGAAGAAAGCAATCATGAAAAAATGAGGTAAGACGAGGTTTTGTCTTTCAGAGCTCTTTGCTTCTGTGCAATAAATTAATTCATATAAAAAAACGACGATCATCTGATCCCAAGAGATCTTGGTATTATCAGTACTTTAGTGGTTTCTCTGACTAGCCAATCTCTTCATATAAAGATATAAAAAGGGTGAATCTTTCTAAGGTTGTTTGTTTGGTTTAAGTGGCGCTCTAAATACTAGTCAGACTCAAAGAGCGCTAAAATGCGCCGTTTTGATATCACGAAATCCCAGGAATTAAAGCCAACCCGCGCGGTTCCAAAATTGAGGAACAGTTTCTCCAATACCTGCCTTGGCTTGATCCACTTTGAGATTATCGAAGATGTGCCCGCCCGGTATCTGATTTCAGTAACTGTCGAATAATTGCACAGAAAATAAGAACGGGTCTCTTTCTCCTCTGAGTTCTTACAATTGCGACAGTGGTTGTTGAAGGAGATTTCAAGCTTAGCAGCATGTTCCCTAATAGGCCATGGGCATCGTCACCACATGTTCCAAGCTTTGCCCGTTATTAGCGGTCATTAGAAATTATGTTAGAGTGAGAGCCAGCGCCTGCCAGGCATAGTATGAATGCTGAAATTTTGTATGTGTTCTCACTACTGTAGGTAATAACGCTTGGGCGTTACAAATCTTAACTAACGGTGCCTTATGATGGTATCAGGTAATAATGGTGGGCATTCACGTTAAAGTATAAAAGCTGATATTTATATATTATATTCAATTTTATGATTGTATTTAAAAAGCAAGACCCAGACCCCATAGTATGCACAGTCAAATTGTTAGAAAAAAGCCGGTCTGCCTGCAAACCGTCCACACCTGGGGCCTTGCTCCTGAAAACGAGACGATAAATGAAACAAGACGAAACGATATCAAATGGCCTACTCTTGGAAACGATTGTCAGATGGTTATAGTATTGCCGTAAGGATTCATAATTAATAATTTATTCTCACATTTTCCACATGAACTATAATTTTCCTCCACCTCCCAAAAGTTTACCCCCAAAAACATCATTCACTAACGTCTAAACGAAAGACGATTACCAAATACCAATCGTCTCTACAATCGAAAAAGAGACGATATCGTGTTGCAAAGTAGCATTTGCGTCGCGCTTCGATTCGTTTCATTTTCAGGAGTAAGGGCTCCGCATAAGGTACCTTTAATCAAGATTTGTAACCTTTATACTATGACGTATGTCTGACAGGCTCTGTCTATCTATGGAGATCTCTCCTGACGAATCCAATCGGAGTATGAATTGGTTCACCTTAAGATTCACTAAGATTTTGCCCAGCTTAGTCAGCTCATCAGCCTTCACTTCCTTTTACGTTCCTATGTCCAATGGAACCAAAAGCTGGACTACAGGACTACGAGTACTGTGGCCATATTTTGTAAGACGGGACGAATCGTCTATAATAACGAAACGAGACGATTCGTCTCGTCTTACAAACTATGGCAAAAATAGGGCACTTGGTCAGCCGTTCACGACATTGTTCCACTAATTTAGACAACAGCCGAAGTTGAAAGGCTCTAAGGCACAACACATTTTAATAATCTCTATCACCTCCGCCTTAAAGACGCCATCATGATCGTGGAGGTGGCACATAATACGCCGGCCATATCACCAAGCTTTTTCTTCGGAGCTGCTTCGGGACAATATAGTCTGATCGTTCCAAGACATATTCCGTAAATTAATCTTACGGTCCTGAGTCCTAAGTTCCGGTGGAATATTACTCCATTGGAAATATATGAAATGCCGTAGCGTGACAATATTTCATTGAAAAATATTCAGCCGTCTCAATCTTATTTTTTTTGATCATGTATAATAATAAACACAAAACCAGAGCATTCGGTGGAAAACAAAACAACCCACGCTAGGCAGGTCATACAAAAGCTGCGTTTGCCAGGAGTTTTGGAACAAACCTCTTAAAACATTTTATTGTGCAAAATCCTATTAGAAATAAAAATAAAACAAAATATTTCATCCATTTCCAGGTTAGAGGAAAAACAACGTGCTAGACGACGTGAGCGTGAAAATGAAGCCGAGAAGGCAGCATCAGAGGGTCGACCGTATCCGCCATACGAACCAGCCTGGTTCACGAAACAGCAGGAGGAGGGAACAGACAATCTGATTCACGTGTATAGGGGGAACTACTGGGACAGCAAGAAGAAACAAGACTGGGCACGGTCTCCTGACATATTCTAGGCGCTCCCCCGGACAACCCCCGTTACGCGGTTTTCCTTTCTCTCCGTTTTCCGTATTTTAATTCTATTGATTCCGATTAGTTTATAAAAAGGAGCTGTAATTAAACGTCTACTACTAAAGGACTATTGTTGATATGCGATAATGCAGTTAAGAAGTCTAATAAATATAGCAAGCAAATTCCATACATGCGATTCCGAACGTTTCTGCTTTTAGCGGCGGCTTGTCCTTTGTTCGTCCCTCCGCATTCGCATTGTTGATTATTCTTGAAATGAAATGAAAATAAACCAAATACGGTGAACTTGGGTATGCGCGTTTAGAACGCCGTCCGGCCGTAGAAAGTTATCCTATTTTTTAAATGAATTTTTACCGCTGTTTTTATAGTAGTACCATTCTCTGCCAGGTGTAATCTGTTTATAGTCACGTCATCGCAACGAAAGTTCTTTTTTGGCGACAATACAAACTTAATGGGAATTAATAGTAACACACACAAACAATAACAGAGACAACTTTCTGTGAGTTTTTAGATACAATTAAGGAGAATTTTAAACTAAAAGTTTATTTAATAATAAAACGTTATAAAATTAACTGACAACTTTTCTTATTTCCTTTCCCCTTTATCACTATTTGCAGCAGGAAGGCTAAACACTTGTAATATTTTGGAAGAGCGTAGTACTATTAGTAGTATTAGCATGAGTATAGTATACTCGTGCGTCTATATATTGTAGTCTGTTGGAATGATTCAATCGTAGTTTAGGTAATTTTAGAAATTTCATTTTTCTGCTGCAACTTCAAGGCTACCTGACAACACTTTAGTGGGACAATTTTTAATTCATTAAAAGACGTATTCACCAATCGGTCTAGAGTTGCTTATTTTGGACAGACGATATGAAATCTGTAACGCCGAAAGCGCCAAATAACCATGAAATTTAAATTGTCAGTCCATATTAATTTTTTTATTTTTGGCAGCAGATTTGAAATAAGCGACCACGAAAACCGGAGGGGCAATGGGCTTTCAGCAAAAACAAAAAAACAGTCAACCGTTTTCGAGTTACAGGACGATGCATAAATTCGGGATGCACATTATTATTTTTCAGCACACGTGCGGGGTAAGTGGTACCTTACCGCACGGGTTTCCATGCGGTAAATCATCAATTAACCACGGTGCGGTAAGTAGCCGATTACCCACGATGGCTATTAACGCACTCGCTTCGCTCGTGCGTGTAACACCGCCATCGTGGGCAATCGGCTACTTAGGGCACCGTGGTTAATTTATGAGTTACCGAATGGAAACATGTGCGGTAAGGTACCTACTACTTACCCCGCACTCGTGCTGAAAAGTAGCATACGTAACTCGGGCGGTAAGTAGCCGATTGCCCATGATGGCGGTGTTGACACACGAGCGAAGCTTGTATCGTAATATACTATTTCCGCACGCATGAGGGATAAGTACCACTAAAACGCACGCATTTGCGTGCGGTAAGTTGCTTATTTCCCACTGCGTGCTTTCGACGGTCAAAAAAACACGCTGCAGAAAATAAAACACGCATCTTTATAACAGAGCAGGTCAGACTCGGCTCCGTGGCGTATGTAAGCGTAAGGGTACTTTTTTTTCCTTTTCCCTCGGAGCAGGCAAACTTTACCTTCATGGGAGCCGTATACCTGAGTGCATTTGGGTCGCTTCATTAACGCAATGAGAAGATACATATGTAAGGGTATTTTTTTTTCCTTTTCCCTCGGTACCCGAGAGATACTGAAAAAAGGATCCTTTATGACACAAGTTTATGTAGCTGTTCTGTATGACTTGAAATTTGGCCGGCTCCGCTTTAAAATGAAACCCGGAGATTCAAAATAAATTACGCAATTTTGAAAGGAAATGCAGTTCGTAAATAATACATATCTTAAAAATGTATTATTTAACCACGTTCTATGACAGAATTGTTCTAATTTTTCTATATATTTGAATACGAAGAAAATTAATTAATTTTAAATTTTTTTAAATATAAAAATAGTTGTAATTATTGCTTAAATAATAATTTTTTCTGTTGTGGGGGGCTCTGCCCCCCACACCCCCCCTCAACTCCCCTTCCTTAACCACCCTCTTCCGACGATCGCATGCCTCACTAGTGCGGAAAAATAGAATGTGCAACTCGGGCGGTGCGTAGCTGACTGCTTACGCTGCAGCTAAACGCACTCGCTTCGCTCGTGCGTTTATTGCTGCCAGCGTGCGCAATCGGCTACTTACCGCACTTGTTGCACAATATACTATTATATTTATCTGTTGATCTACTCAACGCAGCGACATCAAACTCACGCCAAACAACTATTATCTTTCCAAATGCCAGCAATGTTGATCTGCCTCTACCACTGCAGGTACAGCCATCTACGAAAGTGAAAAAAAGCTCTAAAATTTAGTAAAAATCACGTTTCTCTCACATTTTTTCCGAAATTTATGTAATTAATACATCTATTTTTTATCTTTATTGAATTACCCATCTTATTGCCTTTCCGAAGAGGTGCAACGTACCACGCGTCTAGGTAGAGAAAGGGTATACAAAATTATACGAAGAAAACCGTTTGCGGAATATTATAAAATCTTGAACCTTGATTCTGGCGTTCATAAAACCAAAATATATTCAATATAACGGGACAAATAATTAAAATAGTGTACTCGAAAAGGGCCATTTTTTGATTTTTAAAAGGGGGTTTCCCCGCCAAAGATGGTTTGAAAACGGTTCTTTGTATGTCTCATCAAATGTAACATTCCTCCCAAGTTTCATCAAAATTGGACATTTTGGGTTGGGAATCATCCTTTTTAGTAGATTGTTGTTACTGAAAACTGATAATTGTAAACATCTAAAAAACTTGTTAGCGTATTTTGTTCAAAATACTTTTGAATACTGAATACGGAATGAAATATACATAATTTTTTTCAGAATTTTCAATCATATAGTTGGAAAGTAAAAGGGCGCAGATTATTAACGACTTTAGGAGCCTATATCTCATAAATTATTCACCTAAGGAAAAAAGTCACTAAAGAAACTTTATTCATTCATTTTTAGAGACCTGTCCAACGATGCCCCACGTAATGGGGTGCGTGAAAAAACAAAATTCGATCCCTCAGTTATATGTATGTATGGAACGCTACCCCAAATTTTTGTTTGTTTGTAATTTAATTTCATAAGTGAAAGATCGCACAAGCCACCTGTATGTAAATTGCCATCAGAATTGATAGCAAGATGGCGGGTTATAGGGCAGCCACATACGGACAAACGGACGGATATGACGAAATTATGAGGGTCCGTTTTTGCCATTTGGCTGCGGAACCCTAAAAATCCTTAAATCTCTACTTATTATTGTGGACGGAAACAAGTGTTTTTTTCTGAAAGTAGAGGATTTCAGCTTTCATTTGAACCGCTCATCTTTTACCGAAGCGGTTTTTTAAAATCTCAAAAGGACTGATTTTGAGAATTCGAACTGGTTTATCAGCGCCCAGGCAACCCTGCGGTATTTTAATATGCTCACCTTAAAGTTTTGTTTGCCATATGTTCCAGCCTGTCTGTTTATGGACACATTTTTATGTAGTCGTCTTCCGGACTAATATATGTATCACTGCTCCATAAATTATTTAGACCTGTTTTTTTCCTAAGGTAAGTAAAATTCACAACGTCTTTGTTCAAGACAATAGATTGATCCATTTTTGTATAATATGTCCTACAGTTAGGTGTTGCCGGTTCACGGTCGCTATGTAGAATAGATGCATTGTTCCTGTATTAAAAAATAAATAAAAAAATACAGAGGTTCAGGTAAATAAAACACCAGTTTCCTTAAATACATTTACTCTTGTATTTTTACTGAATTTTTTTCTGATAAATAGAAGAAAATGTCCTTATTAAGTAAATCTTCAAAAGAGATATATTCGCGCGATGTTTGATTTTAGATTTTGTTTACGGTGTTTCCTTTTCACTGAGGATTTTCAAGCTGCTACTTACTGTATTCTGCTTAGATAGCTCCTAGTAATCGTGTTAGACAACAATATACATATAATTAACTCTCTCTCTCTGTCTCTCTTCTGTTCCCTACTTATTGAACGCTTTCATCTGTTATTTTGTTTGCTTGTACATATGTACTAAAGCCTCTTAACAATCTTTATCCATTTTACATGCGCTGTATCAAATAAATTCCTTAAGATTACAACGATCATAAAAAAATCCTATAGATCTAGAAAATATCTCTTGTTGATACTTAGGAAAAAAACAAAACAAAAAAAACAAGCACTAATCAAATAAAATATGTGGAAAAGCATTCTTAAGCTGGAAAAATGGCTAATAGAATAAAAGGTAATATCTATAGACGCTTATAACGACATCGCTCTCTTCCTACATACCTCTGGCAGCATTGTTTTATACTATATGTCTAATGTATGTCAAATATATTTTTTCGTTTTTGTTTTATGTTTGTAGCAAGTGTTTGTTTTGACTTTTATTTAGCCTTAAGAGGATTATTTGCATTACGTTTTGTTACACTTTTGAGATTAAATAGATTCAACTGCAACGAGCTCTTTCTGGTTGTGATTTTTCAGTATTGGTTTTGTTTTTTCCTTCGCGTGCATGTCATGTCATTATTTTGTATCACAATTTCATTATTGTTGTTTCGATTAGGCTGGTTTATTATTACGACATACGTGAACATGAACTAAATTAATATTTCTTACCCAATAGAACAACTAAAGTGGGACATAATTGACCCATCAGGATTTACCAATCTGAATACGGGACTCATAATGCAGATTGTAAAAACATTCGCAAAACGTTTTATGTGAAAGACATTGAAGTCTCGTATTTGGAAACTTGATTCGATCACTATTTGAGTCGATATCGACAATTTTGTGTTTGGGAACACGATTTCGACCAAGCCTTCTTATTTGTTATCGAGTGTACACTCGATAAGTTTGCTGTAATCGAATGCGACGTTTTAAGAAAATTCGATGGCATTTACAAATACCAAACTAGAGGGCAATCGAGTCGAAATTTAGCTCGATTCGACCAATCGTGTCCAATTCATAAATACAGCCCGTCCTTTCTAGAAAAAAAAATTCGGAATGAATTAAATTCGACATTCCTTTTTTTTTGTTATTTTTGGATCATCTAATTATTTTGAAACAAATGAAGGCAAGTTTTCCATAAGATCAAATGAAATTTTGGATGAAAAGTTAGACAATACTCTAGAAATACATATAAGGTTTGAAGAAAACCAGCCCTTTTCATATGGGATTTCCAATTTGAATCAGCGACCTCAAAAACCTTTAGGTACATATATACAAAATTCTATTAATAAATTTTGGCTGCACAATTTTAGAAACCTTGTCTCTGTAGACTGTAATAATCAAAAACACAGAACAATTTTTTTTATAAACATAAAACTACGGATGATTCGGGAATAATTATTTTTCCAATTTACTTTAAGTGAAAACGGATTATTCTCAAACCCATTTGTGGCCATGGGGGGCCATTAACTTTCGTAGCTCATCCACCTTGGGATATGGCATATGCTGGTTGTGCGCTTCCTCCACTCCCCTTACGCTCTCTTTAAATCCGATACAAAGGAAATTTGTATTATATATGTATAAGTGTATAAGTATAATCCAGAATTAATACTTTTCTTCACTAGCATTAGCTTGTAGGCCAATGTGTGCCACTCCGCGCTATTTGAACACAGGATAACTTTTGGTACTGAATAAATTTCACAGCGTCTCCTAAATGTTCATTTGTTTTCCTTTCAAATAAAAGCAGTCGAGCCAAGGAAAGCCATGGAGACTTCGCTATTAGAGCGTTATTAATTACACGCGATGTATCATATCAAATTATTCAAAATAGTTGAATAAATAACTCATTTAAAGTGAATTACCTAGTCGTACATGCCAGCTCGCAATTAGGCCAACTTTACATCGAGGACTGGACTTTTCTCATTTTCGTGTCCCGTAAATTGTGTATCTTACAAAACCTTTAAAATTCCATTCATATTATGTTATCATATAAAAAATGTGGCTAAATTCAAAAACGCGCTAAAATTACATCACATTCATCGTAGTGGGATTTATAATCATACATGGAGCCGAGAATTTTAATGCGTTTTTCAATTAATCGTATGATAGAGATATAAATAAAAAGAAGTTTCCAAAATAGCTGCGTTGCTTGTTGTTTACTTTGTAAATCGCAAAAACCTCAAAAAGTTACTAAAAATATTGTGGAAAATGTAAAAACGGCATGCTCAGCAGTGTTGATAATTTCATCACAGCGAAAACTTAAAGTTGACACTCTTTAGAATTTAGAATTGCCCTGCTCCCTCCTCCTCCCTTCACAACATTCCATAGAAAAATATTTTACAATTCAATAAATATCCTCTTTTCTCTTAAAGCTTTATTTATTTCGAATACATAGAAAATTATACGGAGGCTCACATAAAAAAGCAAAGGAAGATAAATATGTCTCTTCTCGATTTCTCTTATTTTGTTTATAAATTATTTATAACTACGTAACTTGCATTTGTTTGCCCTTTGTTTACTAAAGTACCTAAAAACAATGTTAATTTCGATTGTTTTGAACAAAGAGATTTACACACGCCCAGGGAGGTCTGCTAGTATTTATTTTATTTGTGTCCTCTGCTCCCGCCTCACGCTCCCCGACCAGCTATGCTTAGAAAAACCTAAAGTCTCTTAAATATATTTATTTAATTAAATATCAAGAAATTACTTTAACATTGTACTTATGAGTAATTCAATAAAATTATCTGTAGGGATAATCTTGCAGTACGTCTAGATTTTTTGTAAAACTTCTGCACAAGCTTTATATGGATAACAGAAAAACATTGAAAACATCGAATGCTACTTCGAGTCACGCACGCGTTCGTCATGCAAATATTGTATGATTCTCATTTCTTCATCTTTTTTGTTCGCCGATATTTCTATTTTCTCTACTTCCAATCAAAATGTTGTTGCTTCTTCTGTTTTGCTTCATTGCGGTCGGAATTTAGGTCAAATTAGCATGGTTCAGTGTTTCTGAAAAATTTGAAATTTTTTTTTTTGTCTTTCATGTCACTGTGTGTTTATGTTCAACTGAAAAAGAAAAAGATTTAAGGAAATAATTTCATGTCTTGTTTCTTTTTTTTATATTGTTTTCCACTGAGAAGAAATAACTTTTATAATGCTTTTATAATCTTTTAAAATATATTTAAACAATTTTAATAGCTTTTTGGTATTTCGAAGCTCCCAAATCCTAAATAACTTTATTATGACAAATAAAATCAATTCAACTTTTATATATAAGCTTAATTGCGCAAACAGTTGTAAAAGGAGAAAAAGTTAAATTATGTTAAAGGGGTTAATATAACAGGCGGGCTGAAAAGTTCGTAGGCTAACACATAGATGGCGCTACTAGTATCAAATCCATATGATTTCTAGTTAGCCCTAACCTTCAAAAGACGCGTGTATAAATTTGACAGCTGTTGCACTATTAGTATCTGAGTTTAGCATTTTGAGTGAAAGAACTTTTGTTACTTTGCAAAAAATGGACAAAAAAGAATTTCGTGTGTTAATAAAGCATTGTTTTTTGGCGAAAAAAAATACTGTTGACACCAAAGTTCGGCTTGATAAACATTATTCGGACTGTGCACCAGGAAAATCAACCGTAGAAAAGTGGTTTGCTAAATTTAAACGAGGCGAAATGAGCACCGAGGACAATGCACGCAGTGGACGCCCCAAAGAGGCTGTTACCGAGGAAAAAATCAAAAAAGTCCACAAAATAATTTTTGATAACAGTAAAGTGAAGTTGATTGAAATAGCTGAGACCCTAAAGATATCAAGGGAACGTGTTGGTCATATCGTGAATGAATATTTGGATATGCGAAAGCTCTGTGCAAAGTGGGTGCCGCGCCAGCTCACAATCGACCAAAAACAACAACGGATCGATGATTCTAAGCAGTGTTTGGAGCTGTTCAGTCGTAATAAATCCGAATTTTTGCGTCAATATGTGACGATGGACGAAACATGGCTCCATCATTTCACACCAGAGTCCAATCGACAGTCAGCCGAGTGGACTGCACGTGGTGAACCGACTCCAAAGCGTGGAAAGACGCAAAAGTCGGCTGGCAAGGTTATGGCATCAATATTCTGGGATGCTCATGGTATAATATTCATTGACTATCTTAAAAAAGGGAAAACCATAAACAGCGACTATTATGTAGCGTTATTGGAGCGTTTAAAATACGAAATCGCGGAAAAGCGGCCTCATTTGAAGAAAAAGAAAGTGCTGTTTCATCAAGATAATGCACCATGTTACAAATCAATGAAATCGATGGCAAAATTCCATGAATTGGGCTTCGAATTGCTTCCGCATCCACCGTACTCTCCAGATATGGCCCCCAGCGACTTTTTTCTGTTCTCAGACCTCAAGAGGATGCTCGCTGGACAGAAATTTTACGCCGATGAAGAGGTGAAGCCTATTTTGAGGCTAAAGACAAATCGTATTATAAAAATGGTATCGAAAAATTGTATGACCGCTATAATCGTTGTATCGCCCTCGAAGGGAACTATATTGAATAATAAAATCAAATTCTATCAAAAAAATAATTTTTTCTATGCTAGCCTACGAACTTTTCAGCCCGCCTGTTACTCTGCACTTTTATACAAAAAACCGTTTTCATTGAGCCCTAGCTGGTTGTTCCAAAACTGACGATATTATTGCCATTGAATGTAAATACACCCTGCGGAAAAATTATAAAGCACAAGCGTTTCCTTCATTTTCGTTGAATGCACTAAAATTAATATCTTTTCGTGTACCAACGTCGTGCTTTCTTGTATTAGGGAATGAGTAAACTATTGTGTTATCGCAAAAGTCGTGACGCATTTTTGGAAGTACTAGAGCCAACTGTGGTTTCTTTTTAAAATCACATGTTATTTTGACAGACTCCCGCGCTCAAAAAAAAACAGAATAAATATATTTACGCTTTCCGTGGTATCAAAAAATAGGCCAGGGTTGAGAGTGTGCAGGGAGTTCTGGCTATCGTCTGGAGCGTTATACTGAGCCGAGGCGTGGTCTGGTTTTAGCACCTGGGACCAGAAGGTTTCATCTTCGGAATCATCTTACCATAAAACTAAAGGAGTTGGGACAGAAATTCGAGTCGGTCATGAGTGATGGTCAAACCACTAAGACCTGATAAGTAACACTATCAAGATTGATAGTAAAGCAAAACATAAAAACAACACCAACATGAATGGGGTTACCCCCAGAAGCGGCCTCTTGCTTTTTAGGGCTTTGGTCAGGTCAAAGGTCGAAAGCCAAGGCTGTAGACGAGTCAAACACCCTTGAAAAGAAGATCGGTACATTTTCCAATAAGTAAAGCGCTGTTGATAACGACGAGAACACCCAAGTTAAATACTGAGTTTTACGGTGAGTGAGTTGGACACCCCTTTTTCGACATGCTGGCAAAGATATAGGGTGATTTTCCAGATCACCGCTGTTAGCGGTGTGTCGGTGGCCTTGCCGCGAAACATTATGGTGGACAATTGTTTTTTTCGGCTCTTATAAGTCCAAGGAAGGGACGAATTCAGAGATAGTCAAAGTGATTATGAACGAGAAAGGGGGCCTCGGTAGCTCAGTGTCTTAGAGCCTGTCGGAATTCAAGTCTCCGTCTTCGTCTTTATCTCGTTATGACAGTTAATGTCTTTAGCAAACAAGCTAAGCTAGTATAACAAATAAAGCAAAGGCAAAAACCTATTCGAATTCGTTTTCTTAACTTGTAATTTGAATTGATTTTTGTAAATAAATAAATTTTTAAATTACACTTACTGGCAGGCAACTTGACTGTTTACATGACATGAATTCGAACAAAACTAGCTTGGTGTGACGTCAGAAACTGTCATCGCAAAACGAAGATGAAGACGAAGACTTGGATTCGGACAGGCCTTAAGTGAGCCAAGCTACCACCGACCAGAGGCCGTAGGTTCGATTGCCACTTGGTCACCTTGTGGGGAAGTTATATGTTATCTTGGTAGCTCGGTAGGTATATATGCCGGACTGCTCAGATCACAAGTTCGAATCACACTCGGATAAGTTGACCACCGGCCCTTTTTCCCCACACCTAGCTTTCCTTTCCACAGCTTTGTTGACACAAAAGATCTATTAGGTCGCAGTGCCCACACCATAATGGGAGTGGGAGAGAAAACCCGCAATAATTTTATATATATGATGCAATACTTTTTCAGTTATTCAGATTATTTTATTTGAATCTAGTTTTTCCAGATCACAATTTTCACGTTTTTTGTATCTGCAGAATATAATAATTAATAACCAATAAACTTGTAATGTGTTAAGATAAATATTTGTTGAGATTAATGTTCATTCGTTTGTTCATTACCTGCTTTCAGTTATTTCTTCTCAGTTAAAAAAACATTAATAAAATTAAAAATCTAAAAATAATAGTAAATTTTTAAAACAAAAGTTAAATAAAAATTACACCAGCCAATGCATAAAAGGTTTAGTTACGTGTTCAAGTTGTGCCAATTACAAGTGCAGTTGGTTAGTAAATGAAAAACAAACTGAAGAAAAAATTCGTTAGAGAATATCCAATTGGCAAACAAGTTAGGAATAAATTTCTATGGCATGCAAAAAAGAAGCAACAGCAACAAAAATTTAAAATATACACTTCTGCCTTGCATTATGCAAATTGTGTGTTTTTTGTGTTGTTGCAAAAGCCTGTGGTTACAACGTTAGCGACACTGCATCGAGACGTAATTTCTTCCTTCTAAAAGTGAGTATTTTTAAACATCGTTATGTGAGTCTATACACATTAATTACTTATTACAATGAGCGTTAGGACGTTATTTTGCTAGACGACTGTGACGGACGATAATGAACACATATTCTGGTCTTACCTTTTTGTATTTTACTTTTTGGTTTCAATTAAATTTTTTAAAGCAATACAATAACTTGCTCGTCACACTTTCCAAAACTAAAAACAAAGACATGGTTGCTAACGTTGCATGATTCCATATGACGAATCTGGTATCGCCAAATTTAATATTATTATGCAGGAAAAGCTGTTAACAATTTTATTGACTGTTTGTTTTGTTTCATTAGGCTGCCTCGCAAACACATGCAGCATCTACCGCAACTACTTCGAATAATACAATCGGAGATTCACCCAAATTTCATTAATCTAATATAATTTCCTCCTCATTTGTGACATCTACATACATAAATCTCAAAATTTCTCTATGTCGTTTCGTGTAACACCTTATGTTTCCTTAGAAGCTATTCTGATTACCAAACATTTACTTCAACATTTACACTAGGGTTTTACTCATTGCGGAATAGATAGAGGGAAATATCGAAGTGGTTGGAATATGTCATCGAATGTGGGCTTTTGAATATTGGCCGTCTATGCAATTTAAAACTACAGAAAAATGCTATTAAATAGAAGAATATGAATAGAATAGATGATATGCTACGTTGGATCTTGGGGCATGTAGGCCTAGGGTGGAACTATCTACCTTATTATATTTATACCCCAGATTGAGCGAACTTGAATGCTTTCGATCACACCTCCAAAAAATAGGGAGGGCCGACACAATCGTGTGCTTATACTGTGATAGGGATGACATCAAGCACACGCTATTTGCTTGCAGTCTGTCTAGTCGGAGCTTGGCCAGCTGTCAGCGGACTGCGTCGTAAACCTCATGTTGGGTAGCGGAAGGCAGTGGGAATCAGTCATCCGCACGATGCCTCCCTGTGTATGAAGAGGTCCCAGCTGGTACAGGACAGGATAGGGGCGGTCTAGGGGTCTAGTTGAAAAGAACCAATCCGAAATAATATGATAAACGGTTCCGAGTTGGTGTCCTTTGAGACCGAGGGAGGGGTTTTAGGCGGTAGTTTACCCAACGGCGCGCATTGCAAATCCGATACTATGTCCGTAAATTGGATTTCCTCTTCTTTTACCCTGGGGTTGGTATTGCATAACTTTTTAGGTTGAGAAAAGACCTCTTCTGCCTCGCTAGAATAGCACATGGGCAAAGAACTTACTTTGCTTTCGTCGGCTTCTTGGCAGAAGCGGCAGAAACATAAGCATGTATAACCATCGTCCAATAAGTTTATTTAAACTTAAAGGTTTTTTTTGCTTCATAGGCAACAGGTGTAGATAGTTGATAGTTGCAATGGGGTGTTTGATAAGGCAGTGACAAATCGTTTAGACGTAGGGTATATAGAAAAGTTACAGGACATTAGATCAATGTAATGCTGATTTTATCAAAAATTGACCTCATTTGGTGAAAAAAAAGCGGTCTTCAACCAATGAAATTCACCAGCTCACTCATCCGCAATTGCGACTCGCAAATTAATTAAAATTCACTACGAATTGCTGCCTATTCTTCAAATTTGGACCCATGCGACTTCATGATCTTTCCAAACATGAAGAGATGAATCATTAGAAAAATATTACTATCGAAAAATGAGGTCACTTCTGATACAAATGCCGATTTTGAAGGGCTCAAAAAATCATTTTAGAAGGCTTAACGAATTTGCAATGCCGTTGGCCAAAGTGAATTGAGTTAAAAGGCGATTTCATTGAAATAGGATTTAAATTTTGGCGGGAAAAAAAAGAAATAGCTGAACGTATTAAAAAAGATTGGTAGTGAAAAGGGTATGACATTTCTGTTCTCTCAAATACGATCCCTCTTTCCGTAAATCGAATCCAATATTTAATAATACGGCTTATTCGCGTACATCGAACAATTCGAATAATTTCGATATTTATTATTTCGAACAGTTCGGGAAATACGAATAGTTTAAATTATTCGAATGACTTCGAATTAAACGGAGGTATAAGTTCAACCTTTAACTACCCAGCTTGGTCCCTGGGACCACATGAGAAATATCAAACACTTCTTAATTGAGGGGCTCTCTTGCTCTTGTTTATTATATAACATAGAACCACCATTTCTGCCGGTCAACAAAGAAGTATCGATTACTTGATATATTGAAGGCGATGTCTACATGATGCATTTTCGTATTGTAGCTGGAATGTAATTTGGATTGTAGACACCAAATTTTCAGCTAGCTAATATTGCAATAGAATATTCCTTCTTTTTAATGAAGTACAATTTCAGACATTTCCAACCACGTTGCGAAAAGTATATAATTTTAATAGCCAATTTATATATTAGTTCGCTTTCAAAGATCAATAAAAAATACTCTAATATAAAAGACAATCTCTAGTACATAATCCGATTAATCTCTACACACAGCAGCAAAATATACAAAAGAGTGCATAGGATATCAGTCTAAAAAAGCCCATTAAAAATCATACAATATGTCGGGGGAAGTGAAATAAAAAAGGACTAGGGAGAAATAAACCAAATCAAAGCACACCTCAAGGTAGAATGAAAGCAATGAATAAGAAAGACCAAACAGTCAAAGTATAAATGAAAAGATTCTTTAAATTTTAATAATTTTCTTTAAAACAAGTTTATAATAAAGTATTATATCTACACAAGAAAAACAATAGACTGTTTACGAAATAAAATACTCGAAGAAGTTCGAACACATTAAAATTGATGGCTGCAACTAATTAATGCTACTGAACTACTTTAAGGACACTACAAGTAAAACAAAATTCTACTCGGATACCAAAGAGGGAATAAAGAAAGAAGGAGAAGGGAGAAGTAATAGGATAAAATGAAAAGTATCTTTTTCGCAATTACACAATAGGGCAGGTATTTGTCAAACTGTATAAAAATTCTAAACATAAAGTACAAAGGAAGTAGAAATAAACGAAAAACGGTATTTACTTTTTCTTTAGTGTAAAGAAAGATCTTCTCTTTGGTTCATCTTTTTGTGAGGAAGCTGGTAGTGTCATCGATCGTCCTTCACCTCCAGATACACTGTCGCACTGTGCTTTCAGTGCTCCAACCCATTGGCTCATTTCGGAATCATCGTGTGCTTGCAGTAGGAATTCGCCACCATTTGATAATCTAAGGAATAAAAGAAAATGTGTTAGTGTTTTCGCAGTGTAAACATTTTTGATTTTTTAGGCGGATTGTACACGTCGAAATAAAGTTGGTATCTTGACATAAACTCAAATTGATTGATCCATTGATTTCAATAGGCTTTTTATGCACAGATCACTTGAAAACCCTTCTTCCTTTCTCACTGTAGATTTTCTCGTTAGATAGTGGTATCAGTTTATGTGTGCCAGTTCCTTTTAAAATGTATGTGGGTCATTTTGATCCCTTAGTAATTTTTATTGGAAATTTTTTGACGTATGTATTTTCTACCTTTTTTTCAAATTGCTTTTAAAATTTAAGTACAACTGGACATCTCAGATGATACTATGCAAAGGATTTTAACTATAGATTTTCATTTGTATGCTTACAATACAAATAAAGGGTCAGTCTAGTTTGATATATACATACATCATTCATAAAACTCTACGTTTTTTTTAAGTGTACACCGTTAAATGCCGGTGGCACCACGTGGGTGTCATCACGCAAATTTTTTTGAAAAAAGAGGGTTATACAAATTAAAAAAACCTATTTTTTGGAGGTGCAACCCAAATGATAGGCCAAGCCCTAAACTATGTCTATAAAATGCGTACATATAAGAAACCTTAAAACTCCAGAAACATTGTCAGTAGAGCAGGTTTTCATAGCATGCGCCAACTGGAACACAATACAAGACACGTGCTGATGAAGATCCAAGCTTTAGGGAAATTTTGTAAAGTTCTTGGCTTTTTTGTATTTTTAGGATATAATGTAAGCGTCAAGCTTTCATTTGAGCTATGATACTTAATCATTTTTAAAAGCATGGAATAACGGTTTCAAAAAACAACCATTTTATAACTCTAAGAGAGCTTTCCCGTTTTTCGGTTTCAACAAATAGATTTTTTTGCTAATAGAAATCGATGCTTTGAAGTCTCAAAATTATTATCCCAAACCTTTGTGCTGAAAAACAGAATAGTTTTCAAGTTACAGCAGAATTAGTGAAGGCACGCTCCCGTTTGTCGGTTTCCAAAAAAGGTTTTTCTTTTATATAGAAATAGATGCATTGAAGTCTCAGACTCATTGTCTCAAAATTTTGTGCTGAAAAATATAATAATTTTAAAGTTACTGCTGAATTAGTGACGGCGCCGCACGGCCTGAAAAGGGGTCACTTTATACTGGTTTTTCTCAAAACCATGTTTTTGCAAACTAAGTGCAGGTTGTTTGCCGATTTTTTTTTAATATTCACAATTGATATCATTATGGCAAACCATAGGATTTTTTGAGATTGCCTAATTTTATTTTTAATAACAATTTAAGGGGGACTTCCCATGGAGAGCACCATTTTTGAAGGTTTTACATTTATTTCTTTTATGGGAAAACTAATAAAGGTAAACACTTGCAGTTTTTTGGAGGTTGAAAAGGACCATTTAGTACATTTAAAAAAATTATTGAATTACATAAAAATTCAAAATGGCGTCTTTGGCTGTAGTCCAAAAAGTGGTCTAAAAATTTTCAGAGGCAAACGGTGTGCAAGTTTCTGCCTCCCTGGGTGATCAGAAACAGAAATGACCGAAATGTTATCAATCAGCATCCTCTCGATTAGGTACCCACGTACGATTTTTTCGATATCTTCAAAATTGACAAAATGGCGCCAAATTTTTAAAAAAAATTCATTTTTCGCGATTTTTTTCGAATAAAAACGTGGATTAAAAATCGAATTTTTAAGATTTCGAAAAATCCGTACGTGGGTACCTGCAAAAATGTATTTCGAACGTTCTGTGGAAATTTCAAGTCGGTCGGTCAATTACAGTCGTCAGAAGTTTGCACACCATTTTGTAAAACGTGTTCTCGAGAAAAGCGCGTTTAAAGTTTTGCAATGTCGGCATTTCGTTCCGGTTCGCGCTTTACATGTCGACTTCAAAGGTCATTTAAGCAATGTTAGAGATCGAATTCCGAAAAATCCTTTCACAGGGTAAATTGTACTTATATATAGATTACAAAAATGCAAAAAAAAAAAAATTGATTTTTTGAAATTGCTCCATGGGAAGTCCCCCTTAAAACTGGAAAAATGGGATGATAATCGTATTTTCTTTTGAAAAGTTGCGCTAAATCGCGTAAAATTAAAAATTTAAAAAGCCCCTATGGTAGGCGATAACTACAATCCTTCATTTTTTATTATAATTCAGATAACACATTTAGCAGGAAACCTGCTCTTTGTCCGCTACAACAGCCTTATTGTTTTTTTGCAGTATAAAAAATGTTTTTTTCTTTCTTCAATAATAGTTTTACACAAAATAAAAAAAATTATTACAATCCGTTGAACCGTTTATTCTAAATGAATTCCCAAAATAACGCTGTTTATTCAACGGAAAAACGGGAGAGCCCCTTTACTACTAATTTTCTTGAAAGTCTACTTCTATGGGAGAAATGCTATCCAAATCACCAATATTTTTGTTTTTTTTTTTGCTTTTGAGGTCAGAAAAAAGTACGACCAATTCTGACTTGATTTGAAGACTTTCTCTGCTTCGCGGTTCCGGATTTAACGCACTGCTACGGCTTTAGCGCACGACTGCTGAGATTCTTTTGGTTCCATTTCCTATTTTTTTATAGAAGTAGATTCAACTTCATACATACAAATATATTGGATTTATAACGTGCCTTTATTAATTGTCAGTACCTGTGAATGGGTGCTGCATCCATGCGTAAACGCGTTTTTCTCAAAAAAATACTTTTATCGGTAAAAAGAAAACCATGATGTCACTACTGTTTACACTAACTAGCAAAATTGCTGTGCTTCTTCATAAAAGAAACCATCACACGGCGTATTGCTTTTGTGTCGTAATTTTTGAAATAGAAATGTTATATGTATGTAATTTAAATCGTAATTGTTTTAAGAATTAAATAGTTGTATTTTGCCTTTAAAACACTCGCAGCACAACTGATCAACTTGATATTTAGTTATCGACAAAATTTTCGATAGAGTGTCAGCAAATGAGCTCGATCAATTTATCGTTGTCAATGAATAACTCGAACAAATCGAGTTCTGGAATAGACCCCAAGCGTATTTTCGTTCTTACGTAAACATGGTTGTTCCGTATGCTACGACTTAATAAAGACGGATGGCAGCCCTCACCAACGCGTAACTATACAAAGGTTTTTCTATTATAAAGTCCGAAGAAAATAAAATCAATGTACAGGGTCTTTCAATATGGACGCTGGAGATTTTTTAGCTTATAGCGGCCATGTTGTTAAAGAATCATGTCAAATTTGTTGTAAATTGTTCAGTAGTGTATGGCAAATCACCATGGAAGGTTATTACGTTGAAGAACGTGTGCAAATCATCAAATTATTATCAAAATCAGTGCTCCGTTCGAGAAATGCTCCGCACATTACGTGATCTTTAGCGACGTAGCCCATTTTTGGATGAATGGATATATGAATAAGTAAAATTGTTGGATTTGGGGCGATACCAATCCACGCGAGATACACCAGCACCAAATTTATCTCGAAAAAGTAACTGTTTGGTGTGGATTTTGGTCTGAAATTCGCATTGCCATAACCGTCAACGGCGAGTGCTAGAGATCGATGAAAGCAACTTCTTGTAGCCTAAACTGGATAATATGAATACCGACGACATGTGGTTCCAACAGGACAGCGCTACGTGTCACACAGCGCATGCCACGATGGATATTCTGCACGAGCGATTTGAGGGCATGGTATACTCGTGCGACAGCGACGTGAACTGGCCAGACGAGTGCGATTTAACACCTTTAGACTTCTTCCTTTGGAGATATCTTAAATCACAGGTCTATGCGAATAAGCAAACAATTGATGCCCTCAAAGGCAACATAAAGATCGCCATCCAGAAAATTCAGCCAGATTTACGAGCCACCAAGCAAAGTCACGACAGACATTTGAACGACGTTACATTCCATACGTAATGCCATAAAATATTCTTTCAAATAAAATAAAAATGGAGTAGATATCTCACACATAACATGTTTTATTTACATTTAAAAGTAGAGCGTCCATATTGAAAGATTCTTTATTTTAAATGCACGCAACGAAAACAACGCGTTTATCGCTACGCGCACAATCGACCTTAAGAGCACAAGTTGATCAATTTAGCATGAGGTCTATAAATCTTGAACAGAATATAAAATACGTATACACACTTTAAAAATATTAACATAAGGATAATGATTGTGCACCCACACCCGCAATACTTACTTAACTCTGAACACATGCTTCTTCTTTGTGTAGTCACTGGCTATTTCAACATTAGCTCCTTGCAATTCTAAAGGTACCTCACCACGGAACGTTTGTTCTGGAACTGCTTTAGCTGCCTTTTGATCCTTAAAGAATGTTAGCCGACCTCCACGAGCAACAATATACACCTAAGAATAAGAAAGAAATGTTATTTTGGTGTGCTTAATCAGGTTTTATATTAAGAGTACATTTGAAGGGGGCAAAACCAAACTTCTGAAACTTCTTTACGCACAGTAGAGCAAAATCAATTCATGCGAGAAAATTTTACGAAACGTTGAATCGCTCCCCTCCACTGACGAGATTGAGAATTGCCATGAAATCGATCCCTATATGTTTTCGGAGTCGTTGATCTCGAATCTACTATCAAAATTTAATAAATTAAAGATGGCGGATCCAATATGGTGACCGACATTTCTCAACTTTAAAGGATTCCTGTGAAAACGGGTGATTATATTATGTTTTCGGGGTCGTGGATATCGAATCTACTATCGAAATAAAAAAAAATTAAAGAATTGTTTTGATTACCAGTATGTGTATATTTTGTGATAAAATGTGAATTTTGGGTAGAAACTTGACTAGTTTAGTACAATATAATAATAGAATATAAGGTAATTTTTTTATTTATCAAAAAGAGACATTTTTGAATTCTACAGATTTTCTATCAAATTCTACAACCTTCTAGTTGGTCTTTGTACCAAAATTGCACATAAAGTGAATAAAAACACAAAAAATTTTTGTAGCTATAAAATATAATATACGTTGTTGGAAAATATTTATAAGACGAGAAAAATTCATTACAATTTCGAAATAAAAGACTGAAGACTGGGGGCTGAATTTGGCAGTGAAGTGGACGAGATGCCTAAATGCCTAATTACCTTTTCAGCTCAGCTTTATCACAAGAAGATTTGAACCATACCACAAAGACTCCCAATAAAACAACGTCTCAATTTTTAAACTAACTTACCTTATCCCAAGATCTATTTGATGCCTTCTTTGTCGTTGATTCCCATTCGTGTTTCCTAGTAAGTGTGCCTTCGGCGCCTTCTTCTGCACCGGGACTAGTTCGTTCTATATATGGTAAAATATAAAATTTATTAGTATCAACGGCCGCAAAATTTATTAAAAAAAGAGCAGATTAGAAAATAAATTTGTGAAATTTTTTAAAAATAAATAAATCTATTTGGAAAGAAATTCAATAGGAGCTTTGAACGCTTAGAATTAAATTAAAACTTAGAACTCTCGTACGCAAGGCGAAGGTTCTAATAACTGCTAAAACATAATTTTATTTTGTTTAAATTAAATAAACATAAATAAATTTGAAACACTCAGATATTATGATTTTTAAAATTGAAAGAGAGTACACGGTACCAGCATTTTGGTTATAAAAATATTTTAATATTCTGAAATCGAACGTTTAACTACACAAATTTTGTTCTCAATTTGTTATTTTTTATAGAATTTAAAAATTAATAGCATAAAATGTCAACAAGAAATAACATAATAAACAATTAGTTTGCTTCGTTAACGATTATGATTTTTTTCCTTTTTTGCATGATTCTTCTTCATCGCATATAATTTGTTGATGCAGTCATAAATAAACTAACAGATAAAATGTTCAAGAAAAAAACATATCGCAAAATAGTGAAATTAGTTTGCATTATCTTCAAAAAGCAAGAAAAAAGAATCACAACGGCTAAGAAGTTTCATTCGAAAGTTCTTTTTGTAGTGAATATTTTAATCAGTATCAGTGCCATATTTTTGACTTGAAGCTCATTACTACATTTATATCACAAAATTACACACATATAAACTTGTATTTCATTCCACGTTACATTTCTGAGCAGTTCAAATTTTAACATGCGAAAACTGATCTAGTTTCTTAAATTAAACTTAATCTATCGGCCTTAAGCCTGGGGGCATTGTGAAGCTTAGATATGGCGTTTTGAATGTATTGGCTTTATGAATAACAAAATGAAAATGCAAGACAACAAATTTACGGCACAAATGGAATTTATATCGGTTTTTAACTTTTCACAACAAACACAACAGATGAATAGCGATGATATTTTCTACTAAATCATCTAACTACGATCGACTTACATGCTACCAATATTCTTCATATCCTTACTTATGAAACATATGGTACATTATTTTCATATAGACACTATTAGTTTTCGATAAAAAAAAATATTTTTTTGTTGTAAAATAACGAAACAAAAAAACAAAATATAAATAAATTTGGTGTTACAATGGCAGTTATTGTTAAGTATAATTGTTTTTAGATTATTATTGGTATTAATATTTGCTGAATTAGTAAAATCACTTCAATATGTATTTAGTTTTAAGGCGTATAAACAGGCCATTGCTAGTAGGACCTAGAGCGATTTTTTAGCATAATTTAATGATAATTGAATTGTAACGACTCGACTCGATAGAATCGATGCAAAAAAATATTTTGTATGAAATGGTACCAAGATTCCAATCGTTATTTATCGTTAGAAAATCGTTTTCCAGATTTTTTTACTTTAACCCATTCGAGACCGATTGCACACCGTGTGTGCAATTGATTTCTGAGGCTATAAGACGGCCTGCACACCGTGTGTGCAAAACACCAATGTGCAATTATCAGTTATTCTGAGTAAACTAGTAGTCGAAATAAAATTTTTCTTGAAATAATGCAGTCTGTAAAGTACAGGAAAACAAAATTTGGCATTGGTTTTACTGTGTACCAAAAAATCTAAAAATTATCTGAAGCCTTTCTTACATGTAGTAATTTAAAGAAAAACAAAAAAAATCGCTCCTGGGGATCGTGTTCGAAAAAATTCGTCGTCTCGAATGGGTTAAATAAGAATAAAACAATAATCCCTAATAGCCAGGTCTGGCCTGCAGCGTGGGTAATTTTTTTGAATTCAGAATCCCGCACAGCTGCATTTAAATCACGCGCCCCGTGAAGAAATACCACACCGTGCCTCGCGTCAGTCATTATAGTCGTTTTTCACTTAAGATTACAAGAGAAATAATGATCACAATTGGACAATATTTTTTTATATGTCGAGCAACTTTCCGCCAATTTATCGTAAGGGACAATAAGTAAATTTCACAGAAGAAGGTTTTATTTAATTGTAGGCGATTACGATCGGCTGTGATGACGCTTACGTTAAAAATTGATGAAATGAAAACAAGGTAAGCGACAATTTGTTTTCTCAGAACTACTTTTAATACAAATACTACTGTAATTAATTGCCGAAAAATTTTTTAATTTGACATTCAAAACAAGAATGTTCTTTACATCGCCGTGAAACCAATATTTTTCATAAACAACAACTCAAATTTGATATCGCTTACGATACAAAGAAAATATACACAAACTTGCTTGCTTGCGATAAAATTCCCATACTTATTTATTAATTGTGTAACGGTACCTATCCGTGTTGCGATATACATAATTATATAAATTAGCGAGCAGGGCGCGATGTATTTAATCTCAGATAATGTGAAAAGCTAATTACGTTATAAAAAATACACTATTAGTCAATAATCCTTACACCGAGAAATCATTAAACACCCCTTATATGGGCCTTATAGGAATCGCTATTTCGTGTGACCTTATAAACAGAATGCCAACTTTAGTTTTATAGGCATTATCAAGGCACACACCATCAACAACCTTGTCAAGTTCACTTTATGTGACGTGATGTTCCAAGTTATTTATCCTATGTGAAGAACTTTCAAGTTCTTGTCATGGAAATTAGAAGCCTGAAAACTAATCAAACTGAGTTTGATTTTTAACAAGTTTCTTGGTCGTCCACTGGAGGATACAGATTCAGTTTCGGACAAGTAACTTGAAATCGACAGAAAATGACAGAAAAATCATACATTTTCCATGGCAGGTTTCCTTGGTCGTGTATGGACAGCTATTGAACACCAGCAACGATAATCAGCATTACTGATTTTCTCACATTTGAAATCCTCAATGAATATATCTTACATTTGTACATGATCGTCTATGAAAAACTCATCGAAAACTTCATGCAACTTGTACCGCATTACATTTGACCTTTTCGAAGACACTACTGTTTCTTGGAAAATATACATATTTGGAAAATATTTTTGCACCCGAGTTTCTACAAATGGTACTGGGATTTTTGGAATTTGGTTATTCTGGAATTACCCCGTTGCTGTTTTTTGTAGGTAAATCCTGTTTAAAGTTTTAATCTGCATCTGAATCCACGTAAAATTAACGAGCAATGAATTGCCAAGTTTCTAAATTTCTCTCCTCGTAGTTTAGAACAATTTTAAAACTATTAAAAATAATACCATGAGCTGAGCAATAAATCGCTTGTTTCACCGGCTGTGTAACATATGCAACAAATCACATCTTCAACAACTTCCAATTCAGTGATTCAATTACTGTCATAAAAATTTGTTTAATATTATACGATAGCGTATAGTGTTTCACAGTCCCTCTTCTTCCGGATGGCATCGCTAGTGTTTTCTGAGCCAGAACTGAGTTACCTAAGCAGCTAATTCTGTTCTCAGTTGGCTCAGCTCAGCTCAGTTCTTCTGAAATTTATATATGATGGGTTGTTAGGTATTGACATCACATGAGATTAATACAGTAATTCTTATCTGAAGAATCTGTATCAGATTCGCTGTTCAGAATCAACCCCTCTAAATATTTTGAGAACACAATTGATATATCATATGACTTCTAAACGTTTTTCTTGCACAGCCACGCTCACTGAGCCGAAACTGAGCAAGTCAATTTGACAGCTAATTTCAAAGTGAGTCGGCTCACTGAGGCAATGGCAAGTCGAACGCAGCTAAATAAACACGAGATAATCAAAATTGCCATAAAAATGAGAATTCCCCCCTAAGCGTATCTTACAGATACTATTGCGAAACCCATCAAAAACAAACAATTAACCCCAACCAATAAAGCTCTTATTTGCAGTTTCGAAATATTAAACCCGGTCTTTGAATGATCTGAGAAAGTGCACATTAAATATAAACATCTTCGAAGCAAGTGTTTAGTTTTCTGAGGTGAATTACAA
The DNA here is from genome assembly GCA_947538895.1 of Neoitamus cyanurus. Taxonomy (NCBI): domain Eukaryota; kingdom Metazoa; phylum Arthropoda; class Insecta; order Diptera; family Asilidae; genus Neoitamus; species Neoitamus cyanurus. The sequence continues at coordinate 14,967,993 of OX384547.1, forward strand.
GACGAGTTAATGAATGAGTATTGTCCGCACTGATCACTCAGATCAACACTTGTTTAAGATTCATCATGATGTCGAAGGATCTTGAAAATGTCGGATTCTCAAGGAGCATATACTGCATGATTGAAAATAGGCTCAAAAACCCAACCAATCAATTATGACTTGTAAGGAAAGCAGTTCTGAAAAAACCGTCAAAATTCGAAGTAGAAGATAAACTATATGCCATATTTATAGTTAAAGGCTTTTTTAATGTCTGGTAAGTTTAGAATTTCCAGGGGTATCAAAGGACTATTTTCTTGAATATAAAATGGGATTTTTCCTGCAGACAGTGGACATGTAGCCGTGTTCCTTTCATTGGTTCAAAAATAGTCACGAATATATTTAAAATTTGTGAATCCAATAAATATTACTATCTTAGGTTGACTTCAGTAAACTCTCAGCAAAAAGACTTATAGCATTAAAAAGAATAATCAACAATAGCTCTCGTCTTAATTCATACTATGTCTGTATTTAAAAGACCTTCTTAAAAAAATCTATGTAAATCTGTACTATCAACAAAAACTGCCATTACAACCAGTTCAAATCAAGAACTTAAAATCAAATAATATGCCAACAAAGTAAAACGAAAAATAATTAGAAAAAATTCTACCTTCATCGTCGGAATCACCCGATCTTGTTGAGCTTCGTTTCCACCTAAAGCTTCGGAATGGACTTTTTGATCGTGACCGTCTGCCAATGCGCATAGTACCACCACCGCTTGATGGTGTTACCGGTGAACCACCAGCACTTGAAGCTGTTGGTGTTGCTGAACGACGTGCTGTTGACGAGTTGTTATCAATAATTCCTTTTTTTTAGGATTTTTTGTTCATAGGTCATATTCAGTTTTTTGTGTGTTTTAGAAACATCCAATAAGAGTGATAAAAGTCGTAAACCAGCCGAATCCAGTTAGATAGAAAGTTGTTTTTGTAGAATATATGTCGCAGAGTGCGGTCAACAATCAACCAAAATCCATAGAACCAGCCATTCCCAGTTGTAATTTGTTTTTGTAGTTTTTTATTTTATATACACAGAGGTGTTGGAGTTTTGTGCGTGTAGAAGATCCAAGAGCAATATTTATTACGTTTGTTGTTTGGTTAGTTTCAATCAAATTCAAAGGTTAAATTTGAGCATGCACATTCATCAACCCGGTGTGTTGGTGAAATTCATCGTTGCATTTTTTTTTGTATAAATGTTTGCGACATTCACAAGACGACAACAGCATGAAGGTATTTCGTTGAAAAGTAAATAAAAGAAACGAAAAAACAACAAAAATTTAAACAAAGAAATTAGTTACAAAAGAACTACAAAATATCTAAACTAATCAAAATTTAGTAAATGGAATAAAGAATAGTGAATGTTTCTTTCACCAAGTATCTCCTACCACCGATTGCTGCTTTTTCTAGCCATTTACCGGGTGGAGAGAGAAATGAGACCTAAACCTCTTTAGACTAACATGATTTAATATGATAATTTCTTGATAGCAAGCAAATAGAAATAGTGATATGTTCGTTTGTACTTACTTGAGGAGTATCGCTTAGTACTCATCCCAGGCTGGGAGGAAATACGCGTACCTTCAATTGCGCTGGTAGTGTAACGTTTTGTTGGATCTTGTGGCGCTTTCATAGAGCGAACATGCACTTTTCATGCAAAAAATAAATTATTGTTTTGCTTAAATGATTCACAAATGACGTTAAAAAAGAAAATGAAGGAAAAGATTTGATGGTTGTAAAAGCAGCAGAATTACCATGCAGACAAAAAAAGTGAAAAGTTAATGGGTGCGTTTGTCTAAAAGAGAAATTGCGCATGTGTCGCATAATTATTTTATTTGCTTTTATTATACTTATACGAAAAAAATCCCAGGTGCAAAATAATGGCATAAAACAATTTGAGAGTTGTTCAATATAATTACACATTTCCCTTAACAATGTTTATTATTATTATTAACGTACGTTTATTCATAATTTAATTTGGAAAGGAATATTCGTAAATTAAATACATTATTAAATACAATATTCCTTAAAAACGTACCTAGAAAATTTTCACATTTGCAAAACACAATTCTGAAAGAATTCTTTTTAATCAGTGAGAGTATAAGGGAGCTATACAGTGTACATGTCGCAAAAGCTTTTAAAAGTAATAAGCTGTTTTTTAAGAGATTTTAATAACAACTTTTGTCGGGAGACTTCCGCAGGAAAAAATCGGAAAGATGTAAAAGTAAGAGTGAATTCGCACTCAACGAGCTTCTGTTTTTAAGGTGTCCTCTTAAGTATAGTTCAATTAATCCGGGTTCTACACTTGTGCTTCGGAATAAATGGGCAGGGGACTTCCGATGTCCAGGGGAGCCATTATAATACATGCATTAGATTTTAAAAAAAAGCTCCGACTTTTAAACTCATATACTGATGAAAATATGCTGTAAGAGATTTTGTTGAACAGAATAAGAAAACATTTGAGTATATTTTTAGCGTGACATTTATGTACAGTTTCAAAAATGATATTTAGGTACCAAACATTTTCGAACCTACAGCTGTGTGCAACTTTGCTGTGCTAGAAACCTGTACTATGTATTCGCGTCGAGCTATATACACATATTGCCATTGCACTCTCAAGTCCAATGAAATATTCCAGAATAGGAGCGTACGCCATACTTGTTAATATTTTTTCACAATACCGACAATTTGAAATTTTCTTTAAATAATTTTAACCTGAATTACCGGTTTGTTCCATATATGTGGAAATTGGTTTTGAGCCGACGTTTTTTATGGATCGAGAAAGTTATTGCAACGAGGAACAAAAAAAAAAATAAAACATTTACAGTACCAAGGAAAAGCCTAAATATGTTCACAGAAAACAACTGATTGTTCCCCTACAGTTATAGCCAATGCAAAAAAAAATTATCTGAGAAGTCAGACACCCTAAGGAAAAAAAGAAAACTTTGTGGGAAAACATGAGACGTAACAAATTGATCATTTTACGGCGTCTGCAAAGATAAAACAACAGCTTAACTTAAATGTCAACACTGCTATTATAAGAAGAAGGGTAATAGACGCTAAGCTCAGGAATTTGGGCTGGATAATCAGAACTGACAGGCGAATAATAATCTTTAGATGGACGAGACCAAAATTCTTCTCTTTCTTCTTCTGCAGGACATGAGCAGTATATACAAATGTATTAACAAATCAAGGCATCCCTTGCGCAAAAGACAACAACATGCATAAGCAGAGAATAGTGTGTGCTGTTTGACAAGAGCACATGCACTTTCTTTTTGCAGAAAGGTGTATGGACAAATTTACTTGAAAAAATGTATAAGCTAAATTTAAAAGTCATATTCTGACATTAGTAATATTATTATATATCATAATTTGCAATTTATTCGGTATGCACTCGCATTAATCTGCGATTTGTTTAACCAAAAGAGACCATTCGTTACTGCACAATACCTTTAAGAATGTTGAAATATGTTAGTCAAATTATGAACAAATAGCTAGAGATAGTTATAGTTTTTGTTTAGTTACTGTGCATTATAAAAAAAAAACAGAATTTATTTACAAACTGATTTGAAAGGTCTCCAATATTTTTTTGACCGCGCTACAGCGATTTCAAACTTTAGACCTTAAATACAAGAATGATAAAAAGGTCGTTAGATGACAATAACCGGCGCGGCGTTATCGGATTATAGTGCTGTTGGATAAAAAAAATTAATTGTTGCATTATTACTTAGCTTTTTCTTCATCTGGCATATGACCCTCTTTAAAAACCAATCTAAATTTGTGAAATCAAGTCTATTTATCACTTTATTTGTACTTCGTAATAATTTTTTTGGTTTTTATCGTTTTTTATCTATCACATACTAACTAAAGTAATTGTGTATTGTAATGTTTTTTTTTTGGCGTAGAAATTTACATCTTCTAACTGGGGTTTCTAAAATACCTATCTGATCGTTCCAACTAACATTTCGGAGAAATTATGCCAACAAACAATTTCCTAAATAATAGAAAATTATTGCTTTAACACGATATTCTAATTTAAATGAAAATTTTAAATTTTTATAAGAAGAAAAAATGGCAAATCAGTATTTAATCAAAATGTTAAAAGTGTAATCTTGAAATTTCTTTTTTTCCTATATTTATGTAAACAACTGATTCCCATCGGCATTTGAATTTCTAAGGGCATCATAATTTGTTTGAAATGCTTGCAAAACATTATTATGTTCGTAGCTGTAATCTATTCCTCTTAAATGCAAATTGTTATTAATCTTCCACTAATCTCTCATTAACCATCAACCAGTCTTTCAGTACATTTATTGACACAAATAAAAGCCTAGTGAACTTGCAGAAAATAATAGCATTTCACATAAAAGTAACTGGAAACGTAAACAGAATAGCAATTCCTTGTAATAAAAGATTCATAGGCATTTGTCGGCACTTAATTTTTATTCGTTACTAAAATATGTAACAGTCATTTTGCAATCTACTTTGAAATATAAACCTTGGATCTCAAACTTAAGTACTATACGTATATATTTCAGTAATTAAATTTTACGACTGCACACAGGAAATTTTGCTTTCCCTGTCTCTTATCAATTTGTTGACCACTAATTACATGCGATAGATACTCGACTGAAAAGCTATTAGCTTGTTCTTATTTACGATGACAACATCCTTTCAGTAAATTACTGCTTAAAAGTGTAAAAGCACTTTAGTCGTCTATGGCAGGATGTTAAACAAGTTTGTGATAAAATCCTTGCATCCCCATTGCAGGAATAAATGTCATCGTAACCTTCTCGTTCTATGTCTAGTTTTATTGCAAGTAATGATAGTGCTGAAATTGTCAGTAACTCTTGGGAATGGTTTAAGGTTGCAGAAAAATGAAATTACTTGAATGTAAACTGCAACAAGAGTTTAAGTATACTCACCATACAAAGAAAACTATTGTAAAAGCGAAATTACTTTAAAATATGGTCTAGCTTACAGTTTACTTTTGATCTACTTTCTCCTACCGGGGGTAGGAGATTTATTGAGGTCGAGTGAACTGGTGAAGTATCACGTTTTGGGTGTCACAGATGCGATGTCACACTACGGGTGTCTTCGGCCCGGTCTTCTAGTTGAACCCTTTATTGTATTCTTCCGTGAAGCAAATTAGTGGCAAGAATCCTTTTCCACAAATATGCAACATGTTTTTCAGACACATTTGATTTGTAAACTCATTGTGGAGATGTAATCTTTGGAATATGAGAAACAATTTCCAACTGCTTATAACAGTATTAAAAAATGCGGATACATGTTTGTTCAATTCTGTTACTCGCAAAGACATCATCCTATCCAAAAATTCCATAAAACATCTTATCCTAAAAATTAGAGATTCGAAGTCACATGCCGAATAGCTTCGAGAAAAGGTACCGTAGCGATTTTGTTTGCTTTATAACCGAAACGGTTCATTGTAAGTGAAAAATGTACCTATAAACCTCTTTTGTAGAGAATTTTGAGATCCGCCATTTTCATGATAACCTTCGTTCAAGGGAACTATGGGAAATTTTCATACGTTGCCTAACGACGAAACCAAGATGTCTATAAACACCCCCTTACTTTTATTTATTTTGCACGCTTTTTGACAGCTAAAATGGACTAATTAGTCGATAAATGGATGCTATGTGAATTGGCTTTACAATAACTTTTGGAATTAGGATACGTTATTGCCAACATTTTGTCTATCGATTTCGAATTTTTGTCGTCTACGGAATAGGTGCTTCGTCAATTGGATTGCATAGACCTTTCTATAGCATAGCAAAGTTGGCCACATACCATACAATTAATGGATGTAAAGGGCGATTACTTTTTGTGATTTTAAATCAAAATCTTGGATTTTCATTAACTGTTGCGAATTCGAAAGTTCATGTGAAAATCCTGATACAAGATTATGGATTTCTGTTTACTCATTTTAAATAGCCGATTGATTACAGATCAATTTTCAGACACTTGAACTCCAAAAATACTCTTTTATTGTAAAAACTCAGTCTCACTATATTTGGATCGATGAAAACATTTCTTTCCACAACTTGCAGTTGGCCAGTATAATAAAGCGAAACTTAATTTCTAGGCATGTTTGTTGACAGTGTCCAGCCATGTTTAGTCGATTCCGGGCTTGAAACAGATTAATGGTCGCAAATTTTGAAATCGGGGTTTTCGTCAAATGTAGAGTAAAGAGAAGTGTTAATTTTTGAATAAATCTTAAAATGAGTTAATATTAGCAACACTTTGTGCATGTATAAAGAAAATGGAAGTAATTAATAAATATCCATGTGATGTTTCTGTGTAGTAAAAAGTAAGTGTAAAAAAACGTCAAAAGTATTAAACAAAAAACTACAAAATAATAAAAAGCATGCACAATTTTGAGAATACAAACAGGATGCAAGCTTACCTGGAGCATATTATGAACACACTACGCCGTGCAGGACTAATTAAGGGAGCAGTGGTTATCCTTACCTTTACTAATGTTTACATACAAATACACAGCGATATGAAGACACAAAATGAAAAATAATGTTTGCTATTCACAAAAAAACTAGCTAAGCTTATTATTTATAGCAGAAGGCAACAGCTGTGCGACCTATGCGGCGGCTTTAAAATTTATATACAAACAATTTTGTAGCAAGCGCCCTGATGAAGTTAGCAAAACACCATATATAGCTTATAAAGGTCTTCTTATGTACAAAAATGCTTATTAAATTTACAACCTAATACAAATTATATGCCTAAGAACAAATGTATGGTACATTGCATATTTAGAATTTTCGCCGAAAGAGAAATTGACCGTGAGAAATTTTGATTGGGTAAATGTGCATTGTACTGCTCCTAGCGATATTGCTCAAACTATAATTACTCGCGCTAATTATTTTAAAAAGAAGCTTAGAAGAGTAACTCGAAACGTACGAAAGGAAGGAGGCGTTTTCAAAAATTTGATTTACAAAATCACTTCTTGAAAAAACCGAGGAAAGCAGAGAGATTTGCAGCAGTGTAGAAATAAGAAAAGACAAATAGGGAGAGAAACTGCGAAAGCGCGAAAACAACGTTATTTTAAACAAATTACTAAAAAAATAACAATGAAAAGGCAAATAACAAGTTGAGCAACAATTAAACAACGCTACTGGGAAATATACCTGTCTGCGAAACGGGTCTTTCTTTCTCTACAGGTGAAGCAGCTCTCATTGGAACTAATTTTGAATTTTGTTTATGGGTTTTTAGACAAATGAATTTTATTCGAACGTCCAATATTATTTCGATGCCAATAAGTCAAATGATCAAGCCAAAAGTTTTATTGAGAGCGATAATGTTTTCGATATTTTTATGTGTTTTTTTTGTTTTAGGAAGGAAATTAATGCGGAAGTATTTGATCAGTTGCGAAGGCGGCAGCGTGTAAATACAAGAAAACAGGAAAAATAATATATTTAGTTAGCGATAATTTCCATTTAACGTAATGTATTGTTTAATGGGGGAGTTTAATTGGTAAACACGAATAACATTGATTAGGACTGAAATATGAAATGGATTAGTGGAAGGAGTTGAGTCTTCTATTAACTAGCATTTTCTTTTCTTCTTTTTGCCTGAATATTTACAGGAAATTAATATTCATCCTTAAAATTAAGGCGGTGCCATTCTAGGACTATTACCTACCGGCTTGTTCTCGCTGCGGAGATGCGGCTGCATCAGCTGTGTCACGGGCTGCGGCCTCTGCTTGCCGTCTTTCCGCCTCTGCCGCTTCAGCTGCTGCTCTCGCATCAGCTTCAGCTTGGAGACGTTGACGTTCAGCTTCTTCAGCCGCTTCTTCTCTTCGTTTTAGTTCTTTGAGCTCGAACTGTTTTTGTTCAATAGAAGAAACAGTCATTTTAAAATTTTTATTTTGACTTGGTCTTAATTTTTTTTATAAAGTGTACCCATAACTAATGTCGTTTCTTTCTAATGTTCCTTCCCGAATTTGCGTATCTCCTCAAATAATACATATACTGAATGGTAATTAAAATTTAGTGTTATGACGAGTATACTCGTCATGTGGAAATGGTAATAACCATTTGCTACTTAAATTGCAATTTTAAAGAAAACTAAAATATTTTCATAAATTATAAAATGTTTAAAATATTTAGAGACTAAGGCGAATAAAATAAAACAAAGACAATGGGAGCTATTGTCGAATCGGCCGGGTTTCAAATCCGTCAGAACGTAGAAAATCCACAAGCAGGTTGCACTCCGACATTTCCAGCCTGCTTGTGAATTTCTTATGATCCAACTGATTTGAATTTGTAATGAACAACAAACAGGGACAATCTGTCCACCGTTTTTCTTACGCTAATGTATTGACATGAAGATGCCAACACAAGAAGGCAACCAAGTTCATGGACTGGTTGTTCATGCAACAGACGAACTTGAAGTCGTTAAAATGCGATTGATACCCGTTGAGCCCAGTAAGTAGTTCGGATATCTGATTAAGCATATCCCTTTGGGCAAGGAGTTATCAGAATAGCCAAAACATATCGGAAATATGTGGCGAAAAACTGCCATTACTTATGGGTACCCACCCTTAATACAATTTACTAAAATACTAACCGTAGTTAATCGCTCTAAAGCACTGAATCTCTCCTCTTGCGCGGCAGCCGATTTTTCGAATGCTTCATGCTTCTTGATGAGATTTTCAACTTCATCAATGGTGTGTCCCAATTCCGTCGACATAAGATAAGGTTCTTGTGCAATAAGCCATGCTTCAGCTACAGCTGCATCGCGTGCGAATTGATACACTTCCAGAACTGGAAAAAAAATTGAAACATAATTAATACCTTCCTGAAAGTTATTTAACCGAATTTAAACATACTCAATTGGAGATTCTCCCATCGTTCTTCCCATCTGTGCAACAAAGCGTTTCTGCTGTTAGTAAGTTGTACCAAGCGGTCCTTGATGTCAGCTGAAGCGTAGTGATTGCGCGAAAGCAATTCCTTTCCTAGGGATATGCAGGTGCTGAAGTTATCTTCCCGGGTGTCAATTTCGGCTTTAAGGCTTTGATGATTATTCATAAGGAGTTCAACTCCGGAGACATCGCGGGGTTTTTCGGAAGTATTCATTTGTCTTACTACATCCTCCATCCATAGCATGAGCGTCCTCACCATGTTAAAGAAGCGGAACAGATCTCCGGTATCAGCCAGTTTCGCCCTCCTGGCTTCGCACATACCCTGCAAATTGGCCCAAGCTTGGAGGACTTCCTGCTCGCGATTTGTAATTTCCTTAGCCTTATCACCGGCATAGGAAGCTTGCAGTTTGGCTGATTCTTCTTGGATTTGCTGAACTTGTGAGTAGAGGGTCATGAGGTCTTGCATGAAATTATGATGCTTTCGCTGCAAGGTGGAAACTGAGCCTGCATCACGGCCAAGTTCATCGGACACACCATGCTGTTTCTCGATGATACGGCTTAAGACGTCCTTGCAGTCGTGGAAGAATTTGTGGAGTTCGCGTGAAGCAGCTAGCATTTGTGTGCGTGTCTCGATCAGTTCGAGCAGATCTTGCCATGATTCGTTCAGGCTGTCCTTCCACTCAGCAATTGTTGCAGAGTCTGAATGACTAGCGCGGATAAGATCATCAGCGATGCCGTTGGCTTTGGCGACTCGTTCTCCACCGACGGCGGCTGTGTCACGGGCAAATTCCTTGAATCGTTCCCATAGGAGGGTGACATGATCGTAGTCTTGTCCGAGCTCATGGGATCCAGCAACAACTTCTCGTTCTGCGATCCACTGCTCCAAGTCGTCGACTTCACGGTTAAGCATGAAAAGCTGTAGAGCCTCATCCAAACGAGCACGCCGTTCGCCGGCTAAATCTTTCAGGCCTGCGTACAACTTATCCAGTTGGGACTGTTTGACGGCAACAGCATCGCCCAGAGGGATTTGCTCGCTGGTCAATTGACGGGCTGTCTCGCCAAGTTGCCTGATCGTATCGGCATAGTCCTCGACCGACTGCTCCAGGGTCTCGTGCTTCTTCATGAGATTTTGTGCGCTGATCTCATCCTTACCTCTGTCCTCGACCATCATGTACAGCTCTTGCTCACTCATCCACGACTCAGCCTCTTGAGCGTCGAAGAAGTACTGCTGGACGCGCTCCGATTGATCGAGATGTTTCTTGCGGTTGTCCACTGCATCCTTGAGTTCCTGCCACTTCTGAGTGAGCTCTTTGATGAGGTTCTCAAACCGGCTGGCGTCTTCATGGCCCTCATCGATAAGCTTGCGACCGTTATTGCAGATGGCATTGATACGCGGCTCATGATTATCAATCTCGGTCGACAGAGATTGATTCTTTTTCTTAAGGACGTTGACGTTGAATAATGAATTGCCGTAGTCAGCGGAGCTAGCCACAGGCATCTTTTCGTCGATCCATAATTTCTCGTCTTCGACATCTCGGCAGAACTGGAAAGCTTCCTTCTTCTTTTCGAGTTGCTTCTGCCGCTCGATGAGTGGTGCCTTAATCTTCTCGAAACGGTCGACAACGGCCGCCTTCTTGACGATAATTGGCTCGATCTTCTCGGTCGGTACGGTCTTCTGCAGATAATCAGTCTGTTTGTCGATTTCTTCAACTTGTTTAGCTTTAACCGCCATTTGAGTCTGGATGACTTGTTGTTTCTGCATGAGGATGTTGACAGAGGTCAAGTCGGTGCCGGTGTCAGTATTGATGATCTGCTTCTCCAGATCGGTAATGTATGAATCAATGTCGTCGCAAGTCTGCTGAACCAGGACTTCTCGGTTGGCGTCGAAGAGCATAGCGCCCTTCTCCTTGGTGTGCGTCTCAAGATCTTCAAATTGTTTGGAAAGTTCCTTCAGTTTGGGTTCAATGATTTCTTTGAACTCCGGCTTCTCTTTGACTAAATCTTGTGCTGCCTTTTCAGCCTCAAACAAGCGCTCCTTATTAGCGGCAATTTCAGCCTCAAAGGCCTGATGTCTAGTCCACTTGGAATGAATTGTCTTCGTACTTCTGTAAGTCTCATCTTGAGAGGTAAGGTATTTTTCCTGAACCCATTCATTAAGCTCTTCAAGATCTTGGAGGAATTCATGCAATTTAACTTGGTTCTTAAGCTTCTCATGTTGATCAATAGCACGTTCTCGGTTATCATCACGTCGTTTTGCAATACTATCGGCTCTTTTGTGGATCTTACCCGCATCAAAGTGTTGTTTCTCGACGAGGGTATCTGCTACTTGGACCAAAGTGTTGATCTTGTCGTCGTTAGCTTCCATTGTGGTCAGGAAAGCTTCGTGGCGTTTCATCTGGTTCTCTGCCTGTTCTAAATTCACAGGGGTATCGTCCTTGCTCAAGAAATGTTCCTGTTGACTCAGCAAAACTTCGACCTGGCGGGCATCGCGATTGAACAATTGTTGATCCAAACTCTGGGAAAGGAGGACTTGGCGATTCTCCCACATCTGGTGGAGCTCTTCCCATCCATCCTTGAGAGCCTTCAAGCGCTCACGCAAGAACATGTACTGAGGATCTTCTGTAGTAGAAGGTTCTGATGTAAGACGTTCCCCGTATTCCATCATATTCTTGTAGTCCTCAGTGTAATTATCAATTTCCTCCCGGATAGATTGATGCTGGTTGAGGAGTTTCTCAGCCTCGGAAAGAGATGTTGGAGTGTCTTCGGATGCCACATCTGTCTGAGTTTTAGTGAGCCAGGTCTGGAAGTGGTCAAGATCACGTAAGAAGCGGTGTAAATCTCCAGCCTCTTCAAGTTTTGAATCACGCTCCTTGAGCATTTGAGTAAGTTGTTCCCAGATGAGTTGGATTTGTGCAATTCTTTCTCGGATAATGGCAGCCTCTTCTGGATGGTCTCCTTCAATTGCATCAGCCTCTTTCTCCAAACTTGTAAGTTTCGCCTGGATAGCAGCCAAATCTCTTTCCATGCCACTGAGGCGACGTTGCAAAGTCATAACACCAGTCAAATCCATCTGAAGACTGTCAGTCTCGGTAAGAATACGCTTCTTGTCTTCAATCCATGAGATTGTCTCACGACATTCAATGTAGAACGTTTGTACGCCATGGGCGGATTTAAGGTCATCACGTTTAGATTCTGCCTTTTCGCGCAGCGAAGACCATTCCTGATTGAGGTGGTTCTGTCTAGCCAATATTTCTTCTGAATTTGGATGCTCGACATGCAACAATTGCCTTGCCAATTGGTTCACAACAGCAACACGGGAAGCATTTGAATTCATCTCCTTGTCGAACCCATCATAGCGATGCTTCATAATCTCCACATCTTCGATGTCCTTTCCAGGAGACATAGTGTCCAACATTTTTGTCTTTTCGCTAATCCATTGCTCTACACCATCTGCTTCAGACATAAGCTTGTACAGACTCAGAGCATCCAACAGACGCTGTTTGCGCAATTTAGACAATTCAGTCAACTCCTTGTAGCGGCTATCAATGGCATCTAACCGTTCCTTGACCTTCTGGTTCTCATCATCATTCAGAGTCAAATTCTCTGCTTGCTTGTGAAGCTGCTCAATATTCTCAGCATAGTTCTTCAGTTCATCGGCCACATCCTTGTGTTTCTTCAGGAGCGATTGCACGTTAGCTTCATCCCTTCCAACATCTTCGCTGGACACTAGGCGTAGAGTATCCAGCATCCAGTTATCAATATCGTCAGCATCAGCGAACAATTGGAAGTAGTCAACGGCATTTTCGAGTCGCTGACGCCGATATTTAGTAAGATCAAGCAAATGATCCCATTTAGCCAAAATCTCCTTAAGACGTTCCTTAATTCGGTCTGCTCCAAAGTGACCTTCAGTAATCAGCTCAGCTCCAGTCTTAGCCACACTTTGCAGTTGTGGATCATGGGACTGAATCTCCGACTCCAAAGCCTTGTGCTTACTAAGCAGCAAGTTAACCGTTGTCAAGTCATGACCAATTTCGTCAGTAGACACAATCTGTTCCTTCTCCTTAATCCAGTTCTCCTCATCGGCAGTGTCCCAATAGAATTGCCACAACTTACGGCTCTCCTCCAAACGCTTACAGCGCTCAACAGCCAATCGGACAAGCTCAGCATAGGCATCTTCAAGTTGTTGAACACGGTTGACGATGATTTCGGGATCGCATGGTTTGTACGCGTCAGGCTCGGTGCTAAGGAATTTCTGTGAGTTCTGTACGACAACCTTAACTCTCTCACCAAGTACCATGATGTCGGCTTCGACAAGGGAATGTTTCTGGAGCAAATCTTCAACACCCATTAAGTGTTTGCCATAATCGTCTGTAAGAAGAAGCTGTTTGCTCTCTTCCATGTTGTCCAAAATGTACACCATCTCTTGGAAGTTCTGCTGTAGCTGCATAGATACTTCCAAACGCATGCGACGTGCACGGAGCAGTTCAAGAAGGTAATTCCACAGTCGTAAAACGTTCTCCTTGCGGAGCAAAATACGTTGAATGTCGTGATATCGTTCACTTTCCAGCTCATCACAAACAGCAACGACAGCCTGGACACGTTCCTCGTAAGCGAAGATATCGGTTTCAATGGCTTCGTGCTTCTTGGCTGCTGCTTCAACAGCTGCCAAGTCGAATCCAAAGTTGTCTTGGCTGACAAGCCTTTGATTTTCGGAAAGCCAAGTTTCACGCATAGATGCCTTTCGATCGAAACGATCAGCAAGTTGCTTCAATTTCTCTTGTCTAATGAGTTCTTCACGAAGAGCAAGTTCCCTTTCGTGTTCAGCCTTCTCTAATAATTCCCAGGCCTTGTTTATGTCGGAAATCATTTTACCTTCTTTCGGTACATAAGGCTTCTGGTTATTAGCGCGCATTTTAGACTGGAGGGTGAACAAGAGAACCTCAAGATTACCTTTCTCGACAAATTTAGGCGGTTTCTCTACAATACGATAGTTTGCAAACTGCTGCAACTGCTGTTGTACACCAGTCAGAGAGTTCTCAAATTGTCTATCACCCAACTGGGAGATTGTGCTTTCAATCCACTTCAGTAGCTCACTCGTAAATGTTTCATAGTCGTGAATCATCTTATCATTTTCCATGGCAATGCCAACAACTTTGCCGATACGTTTCCCTTGTACAGTCTCCTGCTTCATCTTGCTGAAGTAGTGATAGTACGTTACGACATATGTGATTATGGATTTCTCGTCGGGATGCTCGACAAAGACATCTTCGGCGTCTAAAAGTTTTGTCAGTCCGAGCTTATCTTCGGCCACGTTAAAGGCATTGTTCAAATTGTGAATAGGATTGGCTTTTGACAGTCTATCGAATGTTATTAAATCTGGACGATGTTTGTGAATGATCGCGTTGAAGGCAAGTCCATCACGCCACGATGTGGTAAAGTTACGTACATTTACGTTGTGATATCCGGCAGTTTTCATTTGACACCACAAAAGTAGGGCGTCCTTAGCTGATTTTGTCTCTTTGTTGTCGACTTCTTCGATGGTGATATCTTGGATCTAAGAAAATGGGAAACGTATAAATTTACTAAGGCGTAGCAATGTCTAAACAAAATCCTGCAGCCTTATGGCCAAAATACATTGTATACAGCATAGCTACGTTGTAATGACATTGTAATTTTAGAAATGTTAAGGTATCATATATGGGACAACAATTTTATCGACCAAATTCTACTGAGTTCAGAAAATACATATATGTAGTTTTTAACCACATGTCATGTCATATTGATTACCATCTTTGACGTAAAGTAGGCTCTTTTCCGAAACTTCGGGTCTGCTTTTACGGCAGTAGTAGAAAACATTAAGTTACGACAAAAATAATTTGTAAAGTATGTATAAGCAGAGAATATAGGATTTTTAATTTACTTTTTGAAATATAAAATTTCGATCAACTTTCAAAATTTTTGATATTTTATTATTTATCATATTAGCGCCAGAAATGTATTCATATAACTGATTTTCCAATGATTCGTTGAACGAAAGAATGCTCTTTCCTCTGAGAATGTATTTAAATAAAAAAAAACCTTTCAAGAATAAACAACCCCAACTCGATAGTACCACTTTAATATACGCATTATTGATGGCCGGAATTTGGAATATTTACTCTTAGAACATTCCTTGGAAGTCAGTAGCGTGCTATGATATAATTTATTTACTTATTATTTTCTTCCGGTTATTTCTTCCCTAGAAAAATAACTCCTTAGACAAACCTATTATCGTTGCCAACCAGATTCTAATTGGATCCTTTTCGAATTCCAAGGCACGGAACCATTTTCTTATTAATTAAATGAGTGTCGAAAGGTGTTGGGCAATAACTTAATTTTGCCAATTTTAATTAATCGAAAAAGATTTCACCTGCCTTAAATAACTTTAAATACTTTGGCTGAATGGAAAGAATTTATAAATATATAGAACCAACCAGTAGTATTCCAAACGCACTTTGAACACGGGGGTTGACTTTTTTAAAACTGAATTTATAAAAGTACATGATGTCTCTATTTACTATATACCTACTAGATGCGAAAATCTCATATAAAAAGATATTGTACTCCTGTGAAATTTTTGGTGATGAACCATATGATTGTGTCTACTACTTTCTTCATACAAAAGGCTGTGTAGACAACCCGTTAAATAGTTGGGTTTAGCATTTTTGTATAGAGAGAGTAGTGGTTTATTAAAAGTACGCACCTTTAATGTACGAAGATGAAGTTTAAATATAATAGAATATTAACTTTTTGAGTTGAATGCTGTAAGTCAATTTGGAAAATGATGTTTTGAGAAAAATGCATTTAAAGTTTTGCGTCTCTTCGCTGTGTACAGTTAGTTAGCCAAGAATATTTTTCGAGTATTGGGTTTACGGTTTCTTATTTCTGAGACTCTAAACTGCACCCAAAATCACGAAAAATTGCATATAAAATAGATGTGTGAGCGATTAATGATTGTCGACCAATCTCGTTGTGCCACAAATCAAGCGTCAGAAATTGAATAATGAACCAATTGAGTTTCTAATTGATTTCTCACTCAACCTATTTTTCAAACTTGGCATTTCTTCTTCATTTGCCTGAACTGATTGAATTTATATGCACCACTCAGAATTTTGAATGTTAGCTTCATGAAATATGGTTTCTATCTTTTAAATATGAAAAACATTTTTTAAATTGTGAAAGTCTTAAAACGACGCAACGCATAGTAAAATACAAAATCGTAGGCAACCATTTTTTATTGACTCATTTATTTTCTTTTGATTGATCAACCAATATCAAGCATTAATTTTCAATTTCAAAAAGTGTACATGATCTTGGCAAGTATTTAATGTCGGCGTTTCATAAGGAAATTTGACTAATAAATCGATTTTTTCGTCGGCTATATATCACATATGGCAGAGTGAAATTTAACTCTAGCCATAAAAACTAGCTCCACACCTTATGGAGTACTTGCAAGTACTTACGAAAGCAGTGAAATTAATATTTTTGGCTCATCAGCTATATTTCACGGAACCGTAGCAAAATATTCAAACATATGGTCTATATGGAGACGTATTGGTTTCTGCATGTTTTGTATAGGTATAACATAATTTGCGCGACTTATTTTATAAATAAATAAATTTCTTGACCTTTCATTTCTTTTATTGGTTTCACCAATTCATATTTTTGAAAACTAGAGAATCAATTAAATATATTTTTAAACAGCTCTGAAATATTCAGTTTATTACAGTCTTAATTGCAATAAGAATATTTCAATCAAAATTGTGCACTGTATCATTATAAAAAAAACTTTGGAACCAACCAACCAAAGTGACAAGCCGTTGTGTTATGTTATGGTGGCTTCCTATACTGTATACATTGTATTTTGGTCGCTATGTTAAATTCAGGCGGATTTCAATTTGGTGCGAAATTTAAGGAATTTCAAAGCTGAGAGAACGAGAAAATTCATCGAAATTTACAGTGTGACATGCTTTGATGGGGATATTACAATACGCACTCATTTTAATCTACAGTTTACTGTAAATTGTGTAAATTGTTCTTTGAAGTGTACTAGGGTAACACTGTAAAGATTGATGAAAATGTTTGCATAGTTACAGCTCGCGTTTAGAATTTTCTAAAAATATTCGAGCCTTGCTTTAAATTTCCTATATTCTCAGCGAAATTGAATCTCGTGTGAATTCAGAATAAGCCTGAAATTATATATGTATATAAAAATAAAAATAAACAATTGTGCTTACCTGGAATCTCAAGATAATGGTCCAAATAAGACCCAAATTAAGTGCAGCATTTCCATCAACAATATCATGTGATCCGATATTCTCTAAATGCACACGTTGCTCTCTCAAGAACTGGAGGGCTTTGTCAACATTTTCTAGGCAATGGATCCTCATTTTGCCCTTTGTCGGCTTAGGTAATCTCTCCCCGGAGAGGACTTCAAGCAATCTAATTAAATTTTTGCCATCTCGCATGTCAACATAGAGGTCCTGTATGCGGCAGTTGACTCGACACAGATGTGAATTAACCCATTTTGTGAAGGTCTTTTTTTGAACGGATTCACGCTCTTCGGCGAGCGCTTTAATGCGAGATCGTTCGAATAGACGTGAACTGGAATTGCCTCCATCATATTCGTATTCGTCGATATATTCGCTACCGGGACCCTGACTCGGATCCCAGCGTACTACTGATATATCAGTCGTCATTCTTTTACTGAATGATGTAAGCTTATCTTGTCGTTATTTTGCTAAGCTATGACTTACTCCTCTTCAGCTTCTTCTCAAGGGCAGTTATACGGTTCGGATTTTATCCTAAATGGCGGCGTTGAGATCAGCTACCTTTTAAAGGTACTGAAACTTATCTGTAACGAAAAAAGATAGAATGTTAGTTTTAATAAAAAAAATACAATTCTATACAAAGTCTTATTAGGATTATCAATTATTTTGGGCAGCAATTTCTGTGCTGATATGCTTCACTGACAAATATTTCACTTATCAAAGAGTTGCATAACAACACCTTATCAATTCACGCATAAGTTTAATTTCAAGCAGGTAAGCAAAAGCCGCGAGAAAGCCCGAAAATAACAGTGCGGACAAAACTTCTTATCATTCATGGAAACCTGAGACGGCCTGACAGACAAATGAGTACGACAATCAAACAGAGACTTCCTTATCAATTCGAACTGTCCGATGATGATAGCGCTTAAATGTTACCGAGGCCAGAGCACTCAGGCGATTACGTAACCTCCCGGTGTGGGGAACCAGCCAACGCCTTCTGAGCATTTCGGTCCATTATAACTTTTAAGCATATGCGGCCGCGGGGTTATGAGAAATATGTTTTATATACCGCGGGAATAGGCACCTCCAGATGACATCACTCGCGGAGATGCGATGATGTTTTTATTTCGGAATCTGTGAGAGCTTGTTTTAAGTGGCTATCATTGGCTCGGGTAAACCAGCAGAACCACTTCTGACCAGCAACATATGTGCCGCATTCAGAGGTGTTATTTAACAATTTATGCTTAGCTTTCGAGTCTTTAATGTTTTTTGGGGTTGCCAAATTCATTTTTGATACAAAAATCGATTTAGTGGTAATAAGGTACTTAAATATTTTTTATTTAGATAGATACTTGATTACTTGGTTACTTACAGCCACGGTTCCGCAATATTAGCTTTGGCAGCAAGGACAACCATGTGAATTTGCTGAAAGTTTTCTTAACATTCATCAACATCATACCCTTTAATTAACCTTATCTAATTCTTTTGTTTGTCGCACTTGCTACCAAGGTTATTCTTGTTGCTTCCTTTAATTATAACTGTTTTCTATTAATTTTTTCTAATTTCATGAAGGAATTTTTCTCGGTTCTTTTTTCCAAATTAAGAAGAAATTAACTTAATACGAATAAATGATCTAGGAATCGGATAGAGTGAGCTACATACATACATACAGCAATTTAATTTATTAATTTAATTTCACTTTAACATCCTCTATTTCTGAAAATTGACATAATAATGGAAGAAAAATTTTATTTTTAGGGGATCATTTTGATCCGTAATGCCTGAAAATTGGGTATTTTTTATACAATACAGTACGATTAACACGAGATCCCAAATCTTGTTTAGCTTAATAAAATATCTACCAAGTATACGTAGCAATAATAAAAACATTTTTTTCTATTTTATTGCCAATACTATATTCCGGATTTGCAATTTGCGCCTATAAATCAATACTACCCCGACGGAGCAAGAGTGACTTCTACTCGGCAATCGCAGGATTTAGAAATAAAAATGCATGTCAGTATTTTACAACATGGCTTTCGTTGTGCTGGTTCTGGAGACATGACCCGTGCGAAGTCAAGAGTTTTTCTCAAAATTTATACGTATCAAAAAATTTAAATTTACTGCGAGTTCGGAATGGTATGAAATAGTTAATCAGACTTTTAAAGTTTTGTGGGTCGAATGAAACTGACTCAGTAGGACCATTTAAAATGAAATTTCAAAATTGTGTTCAGAAAATGGGACTTTTACCTTGTCAGATGTATAACGCCAATGAGTTTAGAGTCATGTGGAAATTTCTGCCGGACAAAACCTATGCGAAGAAACAGCAGTTCCAGGAAGAAAAGCAAGTAAGGGTCAATTTTCTTGTCAGGGACGCACAAGGTTGAACTTGGTAATCGGAAGGTTTCAAAATCCCCGAAGTTTCAAAAATATTCCTCTTCTTGTAAGCTCCGAACAATTCCTGAAGGAAAGGAGACATTTTTCAAATAAGCTTTTCGTAACTCATTTGTTCATCAGGTTAGACAACTCCAAAATGATAATTATGTGTAGAAAAAGCTTTTTTAACTTGTCAAAAAATGCAACATTATCACTGCAATGAACGTATTTACCGATAGAATGGCCAGTTCATTCCAGACATTTAGTTCATTTTTCCTGCCGCTTTATAGCTAATGGACCAGAATCCAATCAATATAGTACCCCTTTTATGTAAAAAGAAATATGAATGAAGAAAACATTGACCAATGCCTCAAACAGTTTATTTATTTATTTATATACAATTCGTCAAAAGACTGACTACTAAATCAAGATAATGGAAATACAGAAAAGTTTCCTATAAGATTATTCTTAACACTGTGCTTCTGAAAAGCTTAAAATCGATATATTCAAAAAATTCATTTAAGCAACGAGACATTGATCTAATCGGCTCGTAAGATTCACAATTAGTTCTATAGTTCGGAATTCTAAGGAAGTCAACGTGTCTCAGTGAACGAGCCGGTACAACCATCGCAAACGAGGAAACCATTGTAGGAGCATCAATGTTTCCTTGAAGACACTCAAAAGCAAAATTTGTCTTGGAAATGTCACGCTTACGTTGAAGAGATCCAATTTGATAAGTTTAGCTTTGCTTGCAATTTACCCTAAAAGAAGAAATTTTGTTCCTTGCAATAAACCAAGCGTAAAAACGCTCAGTAGGATTCCGAAAATGAAGTTCTACTCTACTTCGAACGAATCCTCAAAATCAAGCGATAAGTTAAACATTCAACTTTATTAAAACTGCTTTGAATGGCATTGATACATCGTAGTTAATCAGGTGATACAAGATGCTCCGACGATTTGGGTAGTAACAGTCGACTGAGGAAAATAATCGTACTTCTGAAGAACTTTTAGTTTTACATATGTTTAAGGAAAGGCGTTTCAAAAATACCATGAAAAAAACAAGCATTGTTAACAAATTTTCAAAACAATGTAAGTATGCAAAAGTTTTACCTTCTTTAACATGATGTTAAGTGAAAATGTTATGTTAATGTTTCTTAACTGAAACTAGCAACAAATTTTGAAAGGTTTATTTTTCACCATATTATATAAGTTTGATTTTCGAGATTTGAGAGATTATCAAACAATATTTTGATAGTCCTTCCATTGATGAGAAAAAAATTCAAAACGATATAAGTACTCATTATTGCCTCAAGAATTCCTCGGGGTAGGTATGTACACACACGGGGTGCGCCAAATTTGGGTCTATTTTGTTAATCATTTTTTCTTTGTGTACTTAAATTCCAAAGTTATCTTATCTGTACATTGCACATAAGATGTTAGGCCATTTATCAAGTTTTATTTCTTCAGCATGAGGAAACAGAAATTTTAAGTCTACTGTACGCCGATAATTTCAACATAGATTTTTAATCAACAGAGTTCTGATTCTTTTACGATAATTCATTTGTCATTTTTAATTTTATTATGTTTTTTTAATTTCTTAAATGATGATATTTAATAAATACATAGTTACATTATTCATAGATTTTAAAATATCGTAGATTTTAAATCTATAGATATTTAGAGTAGGTCTAAAAAGAATTTGTAGGTAACCCATCGTTATCAAAAAAGATTTTGTACATATGTAGGTCCTCCTGATATATTAAGACATTTTGGAGTTACTATCATATCTAGAGACATTATCATGTTGTGAACGCAACTTTCTAAAAGTCGATATCATTCATTAAATAAGTATCCCAAAGTGTTATGTTATTATATTCATGAACATTTAAATTTCTGTAAATAGTGCTTGAACGTTTACTTAAGCACAGTTTACCTGCTATATTTGCTGATAAAAGTTTTATTTTTGTCAAGTTCGTCAATTTCAGAAATTGAGAAACTGAAAAACTGAAAGTAACTGAGAAAGTAAAGCAATCCCATTCAGTCGGATTTGAAACCATTAAGTTTACTGTATCTTTAAATTTAAGGAAAACATTTAAGCACCTCTAACGAGTTTTAGCAATTTGTTGTTGGTCTTGTCCACGAAGGTCTATTTAATAGTAGATACTTCAGTTGGCTTATTAACTATCAGTTTCAGCAATTTTCTACTTTAAACCAACCACATACCGTGATAATGAAGGAAGAAAAATTGATTAAAGTGCTTCTAACCATAATCAATATAGGTGCCCTCTTAATCCACATTTAACCCTCACATGTCATGGAAGGTAATCTTGAAATAATAAAAGGTCAAAGAAAAAGGCTAAAAGGACGGCAATTTCCTTATTGACTCCCATTTTAATCACTCCATTCCAGTAATGAACTATTCCATAAATAAAGTGACCTGGACAGCGATGGGGTGCCGGAGCTCCATGTAATTTATGCAAATCAACCTGCTATCATAAATTGTGATTGGAATCCATAAGCGCTGGCCTGCAGTCATCAGCCATTGTGTGTGGTGTGTGGTGTACCGATGCTAAAAGACACATATTCTATCAGCTGTATGGTGGCACTCCTACACACTTGCTGCCAAACCATTGTATTCGCTCGGGGGAAGGAAGTTCCATTTATGCAAATTAGATCTTCATTAGAGCATACTTTTTGCTTTTCGTGCCCGTTCTCATTTCGAAGCCGTTTTCTTTTTCTTTTTCAGTTTATTCACTGTTGCATTTAGACTATTACGTAATTGTATGCAGTAGACTCGCGCACAACGCGCGAACAATTAAAAGATTAAAAGTTAGGACTATTTACAAATGAAGATGGATTCTCTGAAAGCTTAGTGGATTATTTGTGGCCTTCCGGTGGCACGATATAAGTATGTCTTTTCCAGGGAAAATTTCAAAATTATCTCTGCAAGGAATCCATATCAATTTCAATCAAACGTGATAAAATAGTCGGAGAGGTATACATTGGCATTATGTCTCCGGAAATACCACCAAATCGATAGAAAGGGACAACCACACCAAAACTGGATAAATGTGCCATACAATTTGCTGTAATCTTCCCATAAATAATAAATCCTCCTTTGATCCACGTCCATATTCGTCGGTCCGTCACGTCTAAATTGGTTTCAATTTATTTCTGCTCACAAAAAAATTTATTTCATTTCGAATTTCAATTTACCAATGTTTGTTGTTGTTATCGCATCAAAGTTTTCAAGCCAAATATTTACGATGTTTGAATGAATCTTTTTTTTCATATTGATTACTCGTCGATCGGGGAGTGTTCGCTGCCGCTAACAAGTGCATGGTGATTAGATTTTGAAATTTATTGTCGGGAAAATGTGTTTTCGAAGAGCTTTTACAGGAAATCACTTCAAGTGACTTTTAGCTATTTTTTACTTTCGAAATGCCTCGTGGGAGAATTTTTTCTCTTTTTATTTGAAGGGAAATATGTTTGAAGTCTTTCTATCGACACGATGTTTCAATTTCAATATTTTCTTGTTTCTGCGGACCGACGCTGAAATATATTTTTAGCTCAGCGCGTCACAGAGTTTGTGATATTGAACTAATTTACGTACGCCCACTTAGTGTATGTCTTCTGATTAGTATTTTGAGTGGCGTTATTTCGTTTGGTGACCTTAATTCTCTCTAGAGGCGCGAAATTGAAAGTTATGACTTGTGGTCAAAGAAGTTACATATTGCGTTCGTTTAACAAATATCCAGCCATTCTTTTATTGGCAATTGAGTAACTGCAAATTATTTTCTTTAGGTGGCTTAAACAAAGTAACCTACAATTCAGTCCAAGTGTATTTTTGCACCTTCATCTCATTAAAAAAAAAATAAAGTTGTGATCATTTGAAAAAAATAAAATAAATATTTTTTCTCTAATTTCTGCACGAGCATTGCGTGTCACTTCAAAATCAAAAAGTTCGTGGGTTTGCGGCGGTATCCTTAAAATTGTATATACGAGTATGCCCTACACAAGAACCTTTGAATGCTTGATATGTTTAGATCAGAATTAGATTAATTAAGGTAGTATAAGGCTAGGATTAAGTACAATTAGGTTAGTTTAGCCAAGGCAGGATTACGCTAGTTTACATTAAGGCAACCAATAGGCAAACATACATTTTTTTATATTGTTTTTCCAGAGTACTCATTGTAGACGCTCCTACAGATATAAATTAAAAACACTATGAGATCACACAGAAGTGAGGAAAGTGGTATTTGAAAATTGAAAGCATTCTGCCAGAGAAGGGCGTGGCTTGTATGGCAACACCGGAAGGTGACGAAGGAATTTTAGCCTCCAACACAATTGTTACAACAATCTCAACTGCAACGCCGCAAAAATGGATTTAATGTTTCTTTAAACACAATCATAATCGCCTGCATGAGGATAAATTTCATTCGAACTTGGAAAAAACTGTTAGTATCAGAAATATTGGACCAAGAGATCCGCGTGGGCAAAAGAAAAATTAAATTTTAGATAGAGATTGGTAGCACGTCATGTTAACAGATTAATCATCCTTCTGGGTATTATCTTCCATGCCTTTTACTATTTACACACGGTTTTTTTGCGCTGTAAAAACGACCTGGGTGCTGCAGAAGTATGGGAAAGTGGTACAAAACGACCCCCTTCTGTTTTACCGATAGGAGTGTTTGAATTATTTTCCAACACAATTTAATTTAATAATCGCCAATATTATGTTGTATTAACTGAAACCACGAGGTAATGTTTACTTTTACATTATTGTCATTTGGGCACTTGGGGTAAAACGATCCCAAAAATTAGTTTTCCAATACTGTCTTATCCAGTTAATTCCTCGTTTGTAGTTTTAATACGCATAATTTCAAATACTTTTTCTCTATAATTAAGGTATCTTCTGTAGGTACTAAAGTAGGTATTAATCTATGCTTGCGCTTTGTTAAGATCATGGATTCCAATTTTATAACATTAAATAAAGTCGTGTGTCCAATAATTTTTTTTTTGTTCAAGGACAATACTGCGGAATTATATTAGGAAGACTACACACCAAAATTGGAGCGAAATCTCGATGATTAACGCTTTAGATGCTGTGAAAGATGGTATGCAGTATAAATAGCGGGGCCAAATGACACTAGGGTGTACAAAATGATCCCTCACAATACCTTTAGAAAAATTCATATTAAAAAATCTTACTCAATAATTTAAATTCCACGCTTACTAAATTTTAGGGCAACAGACTAGATTACAAGAAAAATTCACAATTTTACAGAATGTATTTTCTATGCACTTTTGTGTCCGTTTTCCCTTAGGGGAATCATTTTATACCAACATACACTCCAAACAGCACCGCCAAATTTACACTGCGTAGAAAGAGAAACTGGTCTCACTACGGAAATGTCACTAGATGCTAATTCCATAGAGAATGTTTGGTCGCTTATCAATCATCGATTTTAATAAATTTTTTAAAAAGCATTCTTAATAACGTTTTACTCGAAATTTGACATTGGTACATAATCGGAAAAATTTGGAAAGGATCTTGTCATTTCAAGTAAAATAACAAAAACTGTGTCTGTCGTTTTTACAATTTTATATTCATATTCTTTATTTTGTATATACACACAAATATTTTATAATTCTTATAAATGCTTTCCCCTTCACATAACCCTTTATTTGATAATTTTTCTTCTCAAAATTAAAAACTGACGCGATAGCATATTTCAAAATACAAATTTATTTCAATCAACTCTCCAGTACTCGCGATCGTGTATGCGTGGATCCTAGAGGAAAAATAACATAAAACCGTAAAATTAGCTCATAAAAAGTTTTGAGTTCTTAAGCAATCCCTAATGATTTACAATGCTATTAGTTAGACTGAGACATATAAAAACTGTCATTATTGAGATATTGGAAAAAATGTAAATGTAGATTGTAATCATATATTACAATCACGCTGGACTGGAAGGTTAAGAGATAACCAAGGAAAATAAAATGGTGTGGACTGGCGCCAGTGATAAACATAAGTTTCTACATGGAAATAAACAATTTGTAAACTGGCGATATTCCACTGGCGCCAACTTTTAATGCATGTGGAAACGAGGTTTAAGTTAAAGTGATCAAATCAATCACAAATATCGGCTTACTTTTAATTTGTTTCTTGGTTTCCCCAAGCACGATCTATCAAATGTGGTGAAACCGATGAAACCTAATGCTGATTATTATCTTTTATTTTGCCTTAATTATTGTGGTCGAAAATTGATTTTCTAACTGTTGAAAAATGAGTTCTCTAGTTTCCATTCCATTGAATTACATCATTTAAAAGCAATAGGTTTACATTAAGTATGTATTCATTTTTTCTTGATGTGTGAATTTTATATGATAAAATGTTCTATCTATTGTAACTTACATACATACATACATACATATGTAGAAAAAATATTAAAAATTAAAATTTATGTCGGTTACAAAATAGCGCCCAGCCGAACGCATAATGAAGTTTCACATTTTTATGAAAAGAAATGCATACTGTTGACCATCTCACCATTAAGCGAAACTTAAAGACAACAAAAGAAAATTCTTATATTTCCCAAAGTAAACAAAAAATACGCCGGGTAAAGTTTCCGGTCTTAAGTTACACTCGTGGTAACTGAGAAGAAGTGAAAATGAACGCACAAAGCATGAAAAGCACGTAAATTGCTCACCTGCGTTAAAATAAAGAAGTCGGCACTGTCCTGCGCTCTTTGTAAGGCAAGACAAGCAGAAAGTTCAGACTAGTGTAAGCTCATTAGGTAATTGGTTTCATTTCCGCCAAAATGTATTACATCGAACTTTAATCGAATTAAAGGTAGGGGGAAACAAAGCAGTTTCGGGGTAAACGATGGGGAAAAAATGAAGATGAAAGAATCTCACTATTAAAATCAATAAAACCACCAATTTCCTCGCAACCCCACAAATTACGTCCTTTTAGCCTATCTGTTATGTCACACATTACGCTGAAAAAGTGGGCAATTTTCTCAACATCACAAACCATTTTTCTACTAGTTCTGTTCTGTTCTCTTGTAATTAAACCACAACACGTTCTGTCGTCCCCGCAACTATGTACATTAGTGAAGCATTTATTTCCTGGGCATAATTGCATTTCGGCATCCGTTCATAATTAATGAGATATGGGGAGCATATAATGTGTTTGTTGTGTCGCACACCAACCACGGTAACTCACAGCCGAGCAATTATTTCGGATGACAAGTTTTATTCTTTCCCCTTCTTTTTATTACGCGAATGACCACAAACATAATTAACATCAGGAGGAAACCATAAGGTGGTCGATTTGTAAAAAACTTAAGCGTGGTCTGTTCCAATTATAGGGAGACTGACTATGCAAAGGAGGACATTGACTTTTAGGGGTACGGGGTTTTAACGAAATTTACTTGATTGTTTTGGTAAACTCATGTTGAGACATATTTTCGTTGTGCATAACTATAAATAGCCACCGGAATATTATCGACTTGCGACCGTGAACAGCTGTGGAGTCAGTATGTCTGCACGCTATGAGAAAGCGAATAAAAAATGAATTATTGACTACGGCATGGAGTTTCTGTCTAATGTCATTGATGTTATAATGCAAGCCACTTTCACCACACCAAATCACCAATAAATACTACAGCGATGTCCTTTCTTAGATTTAAGATAAGAAATAGTCTCCAGTCGCTGGCAATAACGTCGTCTAAGATTTATGCTGATAAGATGATTTTATAATTTTGCATGATCCCTTCCTTAACCCTAGAACCGTACTCTTAATTTTTTTTACCTTTAACCTTGGACTAGGGGCCAAATGTTCCCCAATTTTCCAAAACATCTATGTCGGTTATAATTCATTCTAAAGGACTCTAAAGGGTTATTTTTTGAAGGAGCCGAGGAAGCGTAAAATTAAAAAAGAAAAAATGGGTTGCCACACCTTCATAGCGGATTTATAGTAAATAAACGGGTTCATAATGCATGGCTCTCCGATTGAGATTTTCAAATTGGAAATAGATGGGGTTCTCTCCCTGAGTGTAAATTCCAGTTGGTGTAACGTAATAGATGTACCTATTATTAGTTCTTAATTAAAAAGTAGAAAAGCGTTCAACTTTAACGTGTGTAGTGTTAGCAGATGTTAAAAGTGTACTCCCCCCAGATAGCCTTCGCAAAACTGGCGGGACCGATAGTCTATTGGACGAATGTTTAGTTATCTAGGGTAAGATTCTGAATATACTTTTGTATAGAACACGAGTACATAGACAATTATTTGAAAAAGATACAATAAAGAATGATGCCAGCTTTGAAATGAAATGCCAGCCACCTTCTCACCTTGTTTCTGAGTTCATGCAGGTGAGATTTTTAAGCCGCAGTAATAAAATAAATACGTATAGCCATGAGATTTTCCGTATGATATATGTTTGATGTCTTAATTTTCCCACTCTCACATTGCTAACACTAAGCTAATAAACAAATTTTAGAAACAAAGACGTCTTTTCATCAGTTTCAAAAGTTGAAAGTTCCGAGGGAACGTTTTAATAATTCAACAGTTTTAAAAGAAGAATTTCCAGACTTTTGTACCATGTAAAGTTGCTTTTATTTATTTCTGTCTTCAATACCATTTGAGATTAAACATTCTTTATTTATAATGAGGACAAGTTATCATTTCTAATGAAATACACAGTGTGCAAGTGAAAGATGTAAGGTGTACCACAGACAGCTACGGATTGCATACTTGAAATAAAGAGAGAATTATTACATATCCAACTAGATTCTGACCACCCTGAATGTGCTTAAATTAGAACATCAGTTAAAAAAATGAAACGGCAATTGCTACTAATGCCAAAAGAAATCAGTAAACTAACATTTGCATAAATGTGACCTAAATCATCCCCACCCTCACTTTAAATAGAGCAGTGCAAATTCTAATTGAATTCTTAATACTTCTAGAAAACTTGTAAAACAAAGCAGCTTTCAACAAACTCGTTTCTGCTGCACGTGAAGAAATCAAGACTAATGACCAGTGGTCATGCGTGTCCACTTTCATATCCATCTTTTGTTCACGCAGAGTCTCCCTGAATGCCGTGCACAATTGTTGACTGAAGATAAGACTTCTTGGCACACAGAATGAAATTTCGTCTGCACTTGGAAGTTCCATCAGCAACAGAAGATACATACAAGTAGTCCATGGGCTGTGCTCGCCATCCTTATGTCTATCCATAATCATGTCCACATTAATGAAGCGGAAAAGAGGCCATCATTAATGGTTAATGAGACTGAGGCTGCATACAGGTCGAGAACATATCACTGCGCTGACGGGATACAAATGGAATTCGCAAGGAGAGCAGCTGAAGGAATCTGCCAGTGCATCTTTCTGGGGTTCATAAAGAGTCTGCGACTCTGAACTCGGTCCATGCAATGAGTTAGAAGTTGAAGAAAAAAAAACCTTCCTGTGCAGACGTACTACAAGTGTTGCCTTCAAAAAGTACTTTCCTATTGGGCGGGAAGGGGCTAGGGACAGAGGAGCCTACCGGTCGACCACACAATTTCAATTTTTATTTACATAGAGAAGCGGCAACCGACAAATGTGAGTGGGTGGACCGGTGGAGCATGAACCTACGCCTCCCTCGGGGGTTAATGGACACATAGAGTGCAATAGCAGCAGAAATGCACAAGGAATCGCAAAATGTGTACTCCACTGCATCGGTTTTTGCGTTGTGTACTGCTTTGTGGAAATCTTCTAATCTGATTCTCCTTTCATTTGTATCCTCGCAAATTGCTGAGTGGGATTAAGGGAAATGGGAGAAAGAGATCGATGTTATCTCAGTTCCTATCGGGAAATGTTTTATTGTGCAAAATGTTTAAATATCATTCAAATTGTGTAGAGAATGCGGTGAAGGGATGAAAAGCACTTCAGTTTTACTTGCGCGCGAGTAAACGTGTTCAAGAGAATTTGAACCACCAATTCAGTTAAAAAGTTAATTGTTCATCGATTTCAATAGGGTAGGCGTTGTCTGCAGGAGGTGGTTTTAGAGTTTTTATGTTCTTTTTTTAATGACATTGGCTTATAGAATTAGGTTGTATGAGGTTTGCAATAGTTTATTTAGTTTGACATGAGAAAGACGATAATACATATTAGCAGCAGAATATGCTGTTTGTACATTTAACTAGGTTAACTCGTAATCAAATAAAACAAAGTTCTCGCCTTTTCATTTCCAATAAACGTAGGGCATAAGAAAAAATAATAATAACCTAATAGTGGTGGGCTATCACTTTCTACAGCGTTCCCTCTTTTGGAATACAGAAAATGGCCGAGGTTTTGGTACTAAAAACTTAAGCTAGGATTATGTCCTTTAAATATTAATGAACAAAGGGTACATTATATATGTACCTACATTAAATGCAAGCGCTTTTATAGCTACACTTAGTTGGTAAAAAGATATTTAAGGGTGGCCACATTTTTTTGGTGATGATACAAAAAAGTGTCCGCACAACCATATGGATTGATACCGTGCCAAGTGAAGGCGATTTTTTTATTTTTTTTAGTTCAGGTGTGTTTTTGTATAATTGTATTTATGGTCACTGTTTGCAGGTTGTGTATGAAATTCTGTAGTTATATTGGGATAACAAGACAAAATAGCTAGATTTACCGAAAGATAAACCGAACTGGTATTCAGATATTTCGTGAAAGCCATTTCTGTAATATGGAAGCTTGGGCAAGAAAGGAGTGTTATACTATAACATTTTTTTCTAATCCGGGTAAGAGCATCATTAGTCATTTTTAAAAACAGGGATCAAAGAATGTATAATGGAAAGTCCTATTACAGATCTTTGTGGCATTAGTGTTCTGGTTTTGTTGCTCTGGCGATTCCGAGGGACAAAATAATTTGATTATATAGTTAGTTCTTTCTCTTAATCTTAGTGATAGTTCATAAGATCAAGTCTACTCTCCGAAGTCTAAATGGTATACGGTCCGACCACTTCTAAAAAGTGTAATGTAACGTTGATTTCCCAAATCAATAAACAAAACGCCAACATATACATATGCTCGAATTAAGTACTCATTATTATTTGGATTGTGTTCATTAAGGCCCCATCATTACATTTGACATTTTGTTTTAATTCTGAAAACCCAAATTTTTCGTTATGAAATCACCCATGGACAAGGTAAAGTTAAAAATTAAGTCATTATCCAAGTTATAAACACGAATACTGGAAATAGACCTAATAAAATTGGAAGAGATATATCGTTTCCATTTTTCAATTAAAACATAATTACCTCTTCTGTTCATATATAGTCTCGTAGGTATCCCAACCCAAGAAAAATGGTATTTGTAGAAAACGGATTCAGCCCTTCAAACGTAAAGCCACCTCTACTAGTAGACTAGTAACCTGTGCCTATTTTAGGGTCAATCTGTGGAATAATTGCCATAACGCTGAAAAGTTAGCCTTCAAATTATTACAATTGTGGAAACGTTTTACATTAAAACATGAGCTCCTAAGAACATTAACACATAAACTCCTAAGAAGATAAAATTCTAGAACGTTTTAATTTTATGAGCTCATAATTTGTCTCATAACAATTTTAGTTTAAGACATATTTACGAAAACTGCATTTTGTGACCGTTGACCTTTTGATAAACCTTGAAACAATTCTACAGTTAAAAAAAGTCTGGGGAACCCAAATGTCAATTAAAACAGAAATAAAAAATTTTTTTCGAAAAGTTACACCTGTTTTACAACAACAAAAAAGAACTCTTTTTCTTAATTAGTTATATGTGTCCCGACATTTCCTCGATTTTCCAACGCGGATCGACGCAGAATCGCTTCTTCTTTTTCGGAACAAATTCCACAAATTTGGATTTGTTCTGGAGATATTTAATTTTGAAATCGCTGAATCTGACTAACCCAAACCGGCATGCGAGAGGAATCCATGTAGGAAGGATTAAACACAATAGGTACCATTGCCTTGCAATTTTTGAAACCAGTCCCTACAGTCCCTATATTGCCTTCGAGTGCTACCAACATTAAACCCACTATAAAATGAAAATCCATGCCACTGCAAAATAATATTATATTCTGCACTTATGCCCTAACAAATATATGTGAAATGAAAAGCCTGATAAAACGTATAATTTCTGGATAATAAAAATTTTACGACTAACGAATTCTCTCCCTTTCCGAGCAAACACAGGCAGTTTCGGCACGTGAAACACACAAACCTGGGAAACCTAGAAAATTTTTATCGATTTTTTCGAGGCATAAATATCAGTATTCCAGAGCAAATTCATCGCAATGCCTTGCGTATGAATGTTTGCTTTTATTTTATATTCATTTGACCTTCAAGGAAAATAAATATGGAGAAAACACCCACCGTGAGGCTATTATACTTTGTTGTTGCAAAAGTTTTCAAACACACAATATCGTCTGAATGGTTCGTGGAGTATTAACATAATATGAAATTGATGAAAGTAAGTTCGTTGTTTAAAAGTTGGAATGAAAACACTACAATATCGTGATACCATCTAACTCTGGACAACCAGGACGTCAATCAAAATTCATTAACATTTTCAGACTATTTCTTGTTGATTATGCATACAGAATAAGACTGGAGTGTCTGCTTGTTTAACAAGCACTTTTTCCATCATAAAAGTCATTTCCAGAGTTGCTCTTGGAAATCTTATATAAACCCAAGAATAGCGAGAAGCTTCTGAATCAGTTATTCTATACGTATGAAAATCTGCCGTACTAAATTTGCATTCATAAAAATTTCATTCCACAGCCACGGACAATTGGGTCGTTTATATGTATATTTAACTTGTGCAAATAAATACCTCCACGATTCAGCTGTGGAGCTGTGAATCATCCAATATATTTAATCACTGAGAAATGCTACTAAGTGATTGGAGCTTCTCTTTTATCAATCAATGCAGTCAACAACCAGACTATGGATAGGAAAGAATGGATATTCCCAAAATTATTGAATGAATGAAGAGATTACATCGACTTCAAATCTCCTGAAAGATCTTTTCACAAAGTGATTATGGGACGCCATGTACTTATACAATTTATGCAATTTCCAATATTAGACGAAAACATTTTATAAACACAGAGGCATCAGCCTATCTCTATCTAAATCAACTTCGAATTTTCTTGGAAAACATCACGATTATAAAAATCCCCAAGACATAATTTATTTGCACACTCCGTAGGTGCTATCAATCTTGAAACACATCAGTGACGCTTTATTAGCTGGCTTCATAGTTCTTGCTGTTGTAGTGCTCTAGTGATCTAAAAATAACTTCGGATAGATTTATTTATAATGTTCTCCAAAAATTTGGGATATTTCTTGAATAGATTTTATATGCATATGGCTTTTGAAGTCAGTCGCTTTTTTTTCGATTCTTCTTCAGCTTTCCTTGAGATTTATGCTTTGTTTAATAGGTTACTCAAAACTTTAATTAGGTGAGGAGTTCTAGGAAAACAAAATATTTTGAATGGGAAATAAAAGAGAAATTTTTGGATTCCTATAATACATTTCTTTTACAAATAAATTTTGCGACGAAGAGAACCAGGAAAACGATATAAATGGTTTTTTATAAGCCCAATAGAACAACTCAAAAGGAATTACACGAAAAGTTAACTTTAGAACTTTTATTCAAAAGACCAATGCATTGCATTAATATTTAAAAATTTCTTCGGACATATAGCCACCGCGACTGTTCTTGACGAAGCGCATTTTGTCAATACAATTTTGGGTCACTTTATCGAGCAACGTCGACCGTTTGTCACGAATAACACGAACAATGTTAGCGATCAAGTCGTCTATTGTTTCTGGTTTATCAGCGTAAACAATGTAACTTCACACAAAATAATCGAGAGGTGTCAGATAACAGCATTTAGCAATTACAGGGTCATTTATCGAAATCATATTATCGCCAAATCGTGAATTCATAAATCGATAGTTGAAGTCGCTGTATGACACGTAGCGCAATCCTATTGAAACCACATCTCGCCAGCATGAAAGTCGTTCATATTTTCGAAGAAATATACATTGACCATGCCTCATTTTTGCCTATGATGCCACCAGCGTGTAAACCGCATCAAACGGTTCATTTTGTTGGTGCATTTTTCTGGGTCTATGCATATCGTCCCCCTTATGTCAGAACAATAAATTCGAAACCTCTGGGAATGTATCACATTAGCGTTTTTGGACCTCCTAAACGAGAACGAATTCTACATTCACCCTATTTCTACAGGGTGTACCTTTTGGATTGGTCTCACTCCAGGAGTAACAATTTTGCTTATTGTCCATTGTTATACCAAGCCAAAAGTGAGCCTGGTCATTGAGCTACAATTTAGGGATAAAATGTGTCAGCTTGCAAATCCAAATGGTATACATATATCTTTGCTCGAAATTTTCTACGTAGTAGACGGACAGAGTCCCAATTGCTGTGACCGACGACGAATCGATTTTGGATCTTCTTGCACACTTTTGTTTATAGCGGCAATAATTGCGCACGTTCCGATAACGTGTGGGAGTTATTGCATCATGCAGAGAGTATGTGATACGAAATTTATCTTCAATTCAATGGATCTTGTTCCAATAGCGAATATGTGCACCATAAAAATCACGAAGTCGTCTATATGTCACGCGAATCGACGACCGGTTTTTAAAGTAAAATAGATAATATTCCACTGTTCCTCAAGCGAAAATTTTTTTGTTAACACATGTTTAGGTATATTTCTAGGCTTATCACTTTGCTTTTCTTGTAAATAGGCCAGTTTTGGAATCAGTTATACTTAGAAAGGATTTAGGGACGAGTTCTGCACCAAAATGTCTTGACTCAACAAGCCCAGCGTCAGAATTTCCGAACGTTTAATATCCACATTTGCCGTTTTCCAACGCCATTTCGTCCAATCACGAATTCAGAAAATCAGAACATTACAGTCAAAAATTCCTAAAAATGTAATGGAAAATCATCTTAAAAGAAACTGCATGGCGAGACCAGAAATGACAGTATAGTTTTCAAGACATAATTTGCCACAACTACTGCCAACTAACATGAATTGATGGGAATTTAAATTAATTAAAACAAAAATGGAAAAGCCCAGTTCCAGTTATTATTTAAGCGATAATCCCTGTGCAGACATAAAATATCGCTACCTGAATTACTGTCGTGTGCAAATGTTAAAGCCCTGCAATGACCCTTTTCTCAAAGTCATCCAGACTTTTGTGATATAAGTCGAAGCCAATGAATCATCTTTCAGTTTCCTCCTCAGGGGCTCTTAGTGGTTGGATATCTGACACAGATCTCTTTAGCAAATAATTTCATGGCTCGACGGAAAGATACGTTTTTGTCTTCTTCTTTTCTTACTGCTCCCAAAGAACGCGATGAAAAGAAAACCAGTTGACCTCAATAATTGAAGAAGAAATGGCAAAAACCACTGTCGCGAATTGATGAATAGATTGTCGAAAAATGAAAAGAATAAGGACTGTAATTTTGCGGCAGTAACATAAAATTAGAGGGCAAAATTGAGATTTATTGCAGTACCAGCAGTAGCGTTAAACTGGTTGTTTCAAGCAATTACCCCCGTGTTTTGTTCGGGCGATAAAACAAATTAAAACGATTTTGCTGAGGATCTGGTCTTGTCCTTATTTGCACAAACGATGAAGTCATAAAAATAAATTCAATCACGCCGAGATCATGGAAAACAAATGTTTGCCGACTAGAAATGAAAAACATTTTATATTCATCTAAAAGCGCTCGGCAGCACCCACCTTACGGGTGCGCAACTTAAAAATAAAAATATCGATGATGTTACATTGTTGAAAAATTTTCTGGTTATCGCTCGCTGAATATTTATAAACAAGAAATTGCTTCGAAACTTGCTGCATGCTATACTGTAGAGCGATATGGCTGTGGTATGAACCGCAGTCAGTACCATAATCAGTAGAATCGCGAGATATGTAAGGTCGCAACTGAGGCGCTCTGGTTTTTTTAATGCTGTAGCTCAAGCCCCAAATGGAAATAGCAGTCTGAGTGGTGTTTAACACCCATGTAAAGAAAGCAATGAAATTCTTTGTCTTAGCAAAGCATAATTAGCGCTGCAAGCAGTTTCCTCTTAATATAACCACGAGGAGACTTTTCAGAGATGACCAACTTCTTTTGTACATATGTCCATATTTTTGAATAAATGAAATGAAAAATAAATGAAAGCTGATGAAAACATTAAAACCGCCGTAGTTCATTTCCCAACGATAGGGGAAAGCCTAAAACTCAGAATTAATGATGACTGCCCGTAAATTGGATTGGTTTATAAATTAATGTCAATGGTGACCTTTTAATTAAGAATTCATTTAATAACTGCCAATTACAAGAATATTGTTTGTGATAGCGGTATGTTCGAACAAAATAGAAACATTTATGCCACAGTCAACATAATCTAGGCCAGACCCGGCCAAATTGGTTGCCGAGAGCACCAAGCAAGTTGCGGCGACTTAACTCAATTGGGTTGCAATTGAATATTTCACCGAGTACCGAGCGGAACGCATGATGTTATGCAGTTGCTTTTATTAGGGACTTGAAGGAAGTTGTGTAACTCCTCAGGTAATGGGCATTTGGACAAAAGAGCCAGCCGGTGTTCGAACAAATAAATCATCAGAAATTGCCTTTGTGCAACTCGAAGACGTCGTCCCGGCATGGTGGCCAATGCGATTAAAATTTTAATGAATTTCTTTTCTATTTTAAATTCTGAGATGGTTTCGTGAATGAAATGATGAATAGGAGAGTTCGTGGTAGAAATATGACGTGTAAACCTCTATACTTGTTTGTCCGCTTCGGTGCTGTTATTTTCCTAGAATAGATTGTGAGTACACGCCTTGTAAATGTTTGTAAACAAGAATATTTAACTTGCCACGAATGCTGTCACGGCGGTTTATATCACATTAATATCACAATAAATATTAACAACCAAAGGGTAGTGATTAAGAAGCCGTTCGTAAAAATAGTAAATAGTCGCTTAATAATATAATTAACAAAACTACTTCTACATATACGAGAGGTCGTTTAAGTCTAAATTAAGTTCAGATATTACGGTCCACATCATGTCAATCATCGCCCGATACTTCTCCCCACCAACGGTTAATGATCGCCATTCATGTTCTCGAACAAATGTGGTCCAATTACACTACTAACTCACTAACTAAACAGAACAGTAACTATTACGAGGTGCAATGGACGATCTAGATCTAGAAATTGTTTTCACCCCATATACGGCAATTTTGTTAATATACATAACCGTCCATCCAAAAATCGGGCTCGTCGCTGAAGATGATGACAGTTCGTGCTATAAAAATATGAAATTAGTGCTACAGATAGTATCAGAGAAATACCAAAGTTTGCTATTCAGTGGCAGAACGAAGCATCCCCTGGTTACAGGACTGTAGAGCCTGATAAAATAATACCAAAGTAATCCATTTAATAACCATTGTAGTGCACAAACGGTATTTGATTAGTCCTAGATCCATAAAATTTTTTTTTTTGATATTTTATATCCTTTCTAAATATAAACACAAAATTTTAAGGAGATGTAAAATGTTGAGAACGTTCGAAAGGTGTGTTGATGTTTTTTTAGCTACTATCGACTGACTTCCGTGTTTTTATAAAGCACTACTTTTTACGTAGAATTGATGGCCAACTTTTAAAAAAACCTAAACACGTTCCTCTAACAGTGCATTTTGTTGTGATAACACAGGAAAGTCATGGGTACGATATTCTGGAACTCTCAAAGGCATAATCTCTTCGACTATATGGAAAAGGAGAAAACGATCACAAGAATTTGTTGGATCGTTTCTACTCTCTATATGCCCCTGTGACTTTTTCAAAATCCTATCAATAATAAATGCCAATTTATTAAATACGCGAACGTTACTATTCACCGAGTTACTGTGTGACGTGAGGTATTCTCAAGCTATCTAATAACTCTCTCTCTAAAACTAGAGACGAGTTTTCTGACTGCTTTTAAATTTTCTACATTTCGAACGGAATTGAATTCCGTCGGAATCAATAATACGGCCCAGTATTTAAAATTTTATACTTTCCAAAACGTTGTATTGTACTTTTTTTGCTCCTATCGATTAAAAAAACATCCAACACCTAAAGCAGTTAAGAGATTCTCATTTTTCGGTTATTCAACAAACCCCACAAAAATTGCAGGCAAACACAAAGGTATTTTTGTTGCATGCAATGCAACACCACTCCACAAAAGAATTCTTCGTTAAATGCCCGCAAGTATAAAGCCATAAAAAAATTCTGCAAGAATACAGGGGGTTTTCCTGAAAACCTTACTGTCGATGAGTCATACTATGGACAAGCAGAAAACGGAGACAAGCCAGGAGGCCAGGCCAAGTAATGTAAGCCTCCTGCCCCTCCTATTGTTGCGGAGGGTAGTGAATGCAGTTGGGCGACGACGGTTGGGACAATATTGCATGCAAGTAGCCCTAGAAGTTGCCTCTGCCTCCTCTGACACAAAACAAGGAATTAATTAAAGTCAAGTCAACAGAAATCTGATGAGGAAGATAAAGATGCAGATGAGTCCGAGCGGCCTCAATTGTGCTTTGGGGGGAGATCTTCGGAGAAAACAGCATATATAGGAGCCACCATGGCACCGTTCTCGGGGTCGGAAAACTGCAAACAGCCAGCTTACTATACACATGCGACCGCGATAGGAGGAAAGAGGAAAGGAAGAATTCGCCACCCTGCTTGCAAGTCAGAGAGCTGTGAATTTTCCTCTTTTATCGAAAAATCGATAAAGCTGAGAGGAATTTCCTGAATTTCGTAAACAGGTGAAAGAGAATGGGGAATTTTCTCGTTCTTCGTTTTGACTTAAATCGCACAGGAAGGTCCCATTTTCAGGATGCAATTCTTTGCCTTTGCCCAAGCCATTTGGCTGGGTTCCATGACAAACGCATATAAAACCTCCTCCTCCCATGAAATCCCCACGGAGGAACCTAGCAACAGTCGGATTGAGCAAAGCAAGGTACAAGGTATGAGGTGCACGGGCGTATGCCAAACAATTAAGGGACGAGGAGGAAGTTGTTGCCTCAGCCTGTGGAAATTACGTTTTTTTTCTCGTTTTGCCTCCTTCCAACTTCACGACAAGGAAGGAACGTAGTAATAACCTATGATGAGATTTGTACATAAAAACGAAAAAAAAAGTTTATCGCCAGACCTACAGACGACGGCAAATTGAAGCGAAAGAATACTGGCGTCTGGGCCACTTGGCGTCTATGCTATCCAAATTCGGCCCTACAAAAATACATCGATATGGAATGCCCTACTTTTTTGGGATGGTGAAGTAAATTTTTCTTGTTTTTTGCACATTGAAATTTTCCCGCAACTGTCAATGCGGTTTGTCAGGTGATTTATGACTCATCCAACAAAAGAATTGGGGAATCTTCTATTTTGGAAAAATTCCTCTCTCATCGGGTAGGTACCTGTCGACATGTTTTTCTCAGTCCTGGACATCTCGAATGGGAAAACATCTATTTTTAGTCTTTTTTCAGTTATGAATCATTTTTACCGTTAGATAGTGAGGAAATCCATAAAATGTTAAAAAAAAGGAAATGTCTTAAAGAGAAAGCGATGAAAATGCGAATAAGTTGCTTACATTTCCAGCTTTTGGTCAACTTCATATCCATTATCCCGTTACTTTCGGAAAAACGCCTCTCACTCTCAGCTAAATATATAACTGTAAATTCCAATTCTCAATTTCACACAATCTTTCCACAATTTCTCCACAACACTGATTTTCTTGGGCACTAATTCAAGAACTTAAAGAAAAACCACAAAATTTTCTTCACTTTTTCACCAATTGAATAATGGGATATATCGAAGGAAAGGTACACACTTGGTTCGACCCTTCAGAGTTTCCCGTAAGAAAAAAAAAAGTAACTTCCAGAGGAATAATTGCCTTTTTTAAATAAACAAAAATAAGAACCTTTTCTTGGGACACTGTAATTCTAATAGAAATTTCCAAGAGGATTGGACACCCGTTTGCCACTTCAGCAGCTCGTTCACAAATGATTTTCCATGAGAAACTGCACAACGGCACAACTCACGGAGTCACAAGTGTACCCCAGTCGTCAGAGCATAAAAAGTTCTCTCCAACATCCCATTCGTTCCGCATGCATACATTCCGCACAACACCGTTTCAAGTCCCGAGCATAAATACCACAAGAAACATGAAGCTGGCAATAGTTCGTTCTTATGTTGCGCTTTTCCTACTCTCCCTATTTCACGGCACAACCGTGAATGTATGCTAAGATAGCCGCATGTGGAGTCATCGCGCGATGATGTCAGGTCATTGTGTAATAAATTCGTTTGTAGTAGTGTAAAGTTTTGATAAAAGCACTGCGGCTAAACAAAGACGGGCACACAAGCTCCCTTAAGTTAGAGCAAGAGCAACTCAATAATTCTCTCACCATCCTGTTAACCGTTGAAATCTGGCATCAGGGAATCTTCAGTGATGATAGAGGAATGGGTCAGAAGAAGAAATTGTTCGCCTTTTGGATGGTTTCCACATACGCTTGTCGCTTTACCTGGCTTGACATTAAAGGTAACAACATTTACCTTGCGGGAACGGTTGGGTGCATAATTTGCACCACACGGCTCTTTTTTTTTCTACGGTATTTTTTCTCAAATTATGAAAGTGAGCGGTGTGCAGGGCAGAGCATAACACCGGTGCTGATGACATTTTAATGCCTTTGAGGGGTGACAGACAGACATTTCCACTTTGAGGCGATTCTCTGCGATTTTCTGATCGCGTGTTGTTCGTGGGCGACGTTAAGACGATTGAAGGTATCGTAAGATTCGTAAGTTGATAAAATTGTTATTTACCTGCTTAATGCTTTAATGCGGCCTTTCTTTTCAGTTGGAAATTAAATCAAACGCAAGTGAGGGTGAGACTACGTTTAGCTTTGCTTTAATTACGCCTAGTGCAATTCTTCGTATAGTTATACAGCCCAACAAATAATGAAATCTTACGCAACGAAGGTACTGATTTTATGAAGAGCCCAATTAATTTATTCTGCAGGCTGTGGATACCTAATATGAGAAAAACTACCTTATAGCGGGAGTTTATTGCTTAAATCAGCTGAATAGCAAACAGTTTTATTCATCGAGAACCATTTGTAAACCTTTGTTTATACTAACGAATTCTTCTATTATTTTAAGATCCTCGCCCTTGATGTACATATTTGGCATTAAGAGGGTTTTCTATTTTGGTAAGTTGAAAAAATCAATTTTTCTCGCATATTTAAAAAAATTTTATCCTATAGAAATTTCGTGGTGAAAATTTCAAGTTGAAATTCATAAAACACGCCGTGTCACGTGTCAAATTTGGACGCTGGCCGTAACTTCGAACGCGTTTGTGTCGAAACGAATTTGTTCCAGCTTATGTAACTACGGTACGGCTCGTAAATTATGCAATTAACACGATTTTGGGCTTATAATATTAAAAATGTTCAGCAGCGTTTCTCCATGACAGCAACATGAATCTTAACCAAAATATGTTCAATAAAGAACCGCTATGTTTGTCTGTCGATCTCAAATTTTCTTATGCATATTATCCGTACTGGTTTCATCAGTCATTGCAATAAGCATCTACTGTTAAGATGCCGCATGGTAAGTCAGTAATCTTGATTTGAAACAAGTGATTGTTCTAAGTTCAAGAAATGGAAAATCCTCCGTAAAATTGCTGAAAAGTTATTGCACAATTACCATGATCTCGAATAAGTGGGATTATTAACAAGGAAACAGAAGCAGGTGACGTGGTTCCTGATAAGAAAAACCTGTCGTCCGTAAGAAACTACTTCAAGGGAACGACGACCTCTCAAAACGATTATATTAGGCAGACCAGGGTATTAACTAAATCGCAAATAGAGAAAGAGTTGTGGACAGTTTTATAAATACCCTTCTTATTTCAGCTTATTTAAGAAAATAATTAGATTTTAAATTGTACAAGGTTTGATAATGTAACAAATCTTCTTTTCTAAAGCATTTGCTTTAAAGACGAAACAAAAATAACTTCTCACCCAAAAGCAAATGAAAAAAGACTTCAATGGGCAAGAAGACATTAAAATTGGGCCAGTCAGCAATGGATTTCAGTTATTTCGAGTGATGAAGTTAGGTTTGAAGTTTCTCTAGAAGACACAAGGAAACGAGTACTTCGAACTGCTTCAGAAACCTTTAATAAAGATTGCATTAATTGTCGGGTGAAGTTTCTTGCATCATTCATGGGGTGGAGACTGGGGATCCATCTCGTTTTTTTCATTGATAGGACGATCTGCCTTAATTAAATATCAATAAATATTGCCAAACCATTTGCTTAAAAGTATTCTCCTTCTTTTTACTACAAAATACGAGTTTGTTTTTCAACAAGATAGTGGGCTTTATCAGTGTGATCTAAAAATAAGCTAAATGAGAAGATAATTGCTATATGGACTAATTTCACACCAAAATCTGCAATAACGTGGTGTAAAGAATTCTGAAGGGAGTTTCTGAGCTTATAAGATAAAAAGGAGATGTAACTAAGTTTTAACCTTTTTTTTAATTTAGTAAAGAACCACTGCTGTGAACTATTGTGCATTGACGAATTTCGTTGATTTTGAAATAAGTTGTTATAAAATTATGAGTTGTTAACAAATTATATTACTTCGTTTTATAAATAGTTGACCAATGAATTATAAGACAGTAACACTAGGTTATACGTTGATTCTCTGCAAGCGATTTTGTAGAAAGAAGTCAAATAGGAGAGCTATTCTGAATCAGAGTAGTATCTTACTTCATACCGAAGTATACTGAATTTTTTGTTCTATCCTTAATAGTTGTTTTCCTAGAATTTCCCTAAAATTGCCTAGTTTTAAACCCCAGCAAAGTATAACAAACAACCGCCTTTAAATGAAAGATGGACAAAAGTATAATACATTTGAAAGGTTCAGGGGTAAAACCACCTTGCAACACAAACTTACGTTTCGAGAAAAACGAATTTGAGCGTTGTCCGACATGTAACATAAAAGTATGAAAGGTCTGCAAGACCGGCCAAATTTTTTTTTTTAACTGAGAGTGCAGTAAAAAACATATTGTTTTAAAAATTCCCCTTAATATATGTAGTTCTTCCTCAGCATACCGAAACTTCATCGAATTTGTTACGACAAAAGTAGTTCCACGCCAAAAATGAATGCACATGGTGTTAATACTCCTTGAAAACTGGAAGATGACACCATTATCTCATGTTTGAAAAAATTGCTATAAAATGGTTTACATAGTCTATGTTAGAGCCCTCATTTGCATCCCTGAAAAAAATCCCATGAGTTACGAGGATTATTCCGCTTGGGGATGGAAATGGGTTGAACACTCGTTTTAACCCGGCGTCATTGAGATTGGGTTATGATGAGCCGGGATGTTTTTAAATGCAGACATTTCAATAAGAATGCAATTGACGTTACC
Organism: Neoitamus cyanurus; assembly: GCA_947538895.1. Classification (NCBI taxonomy): domain Eukaryota; kingdom Metazoa; phylum Arthropoda; class Insecta; order Diptera; family Asilidae; genus Neoitamus; species Neoitamus cyanurus. The sequence continues at coordinate 15,011,146 of OX384547.1, forward strand.
ATACTACTCTGCAGCTGGAGTAAACGCCATATCCTAATCGTTTTTAAGAAGAAATCAATGGGGCGGCACGATCGCGCTGGAAACTACACATGTGCAAATCTCAAAGAGGTAAATATGACCCAACATCAGTGTTAACGTAACAATTTCGCTTCACCTATGTTTCCTTTTAAATAATGCTTATTAATATTTTGTTATTTGTTATGCATTTTAGTGTGACTTTTAGTTTTTATTTTAATATTTTTAAATACACGGGTAATTTTGACCAACCTCTACGTCCACCACATTGACGCCGGGTTAAACAATTCAAAAACGGAGTTGAATGTAATTACGACTTTAGCTAAAGTCAACGAATATTAAGAAAATATAGATTACAAAATCCTCGAAGAAAAACAAAGAATTAGAACCATTCAGTAAATGTTTGCAGTGCAAAAAATAAACCAAAATAAATAAATGGAGGAAAATATCCCTTTGTAGTTCCCAACGAAAAGAACCATTACGTAAAAATAAAAAGTAAAATCCGTTTAGTTGAACTAAAAAGTCTTTAGAAATCTATTGAAAAACAACAAAATCAAACAAATAAGAATGATCCAAACAGACTTTCATCTACAAAGATAGTTGGGAATATATATAGAAAAAACAAAAGACACTTCAAAACAAAATTTAATTTAATTAAAGGAAATCCACTCCAACTGAGCCAGGCTTAACAAAATGTCTAAAACAGTCAGGACATAATTGTACTAGGTTTTCCTAAAGGCACACTTAGGCCAAAGATAAGCCAATAGTGTATAATTGCAATAAAAGCATAATAAGTTATTACATAGCCTAAGCGGTTGGCAAAAATTGAACAAATACGAAATTTTTTTAATTAAAAAAGCTCATGACGCAGTGATCGAAAATGTGAAACATAGATCTCATTTCTTATAATAGCTTACTAGGGGTTTTTGCCGTCGTTGATTACGAATAAGGGAGATATTACTGGAAAAAAAATTAAAACTCGTATCGAATTTAGAAAAAAAGACCCTAAGCCGAAACATTTATCTCAATAATTCACCACACTCAGTATGGTCAGTCAAGCTTGATAACGAACACATCAAGACAATTTATTGTAAATAATCTGCCCGTTATACGACTCGAGTGATTGTGGAGATTCTTAAAATATCGCGAATAGTTAACGTGGAGCGCTTAACTACAAAGGCTTGGATACACAATTCGTCTGTTTGTTTGGGTTGGGTACCACATAAATTGTTGGGAGAAAAATGTAATAAAAATTCTTTCTCTGTGTGGTTGGTTCACTGTACAAACAAAAAATTATACACAACAAACACATCGTCACCGGAGTACGATGCGAAAAAACCGCAGCAAGTAAAAGGAAAGCCATTGTACTCCAAAACTGACCAGAATTGGCCAATCTTAATGGTGCTATTGGTCACGTAAGAACGAATATCGCTTTTGTCATTAGGCAAAAATTTGTAGATTGTATTTGTTAACTTTAGCTAGAGCCCTGTTATGCTGCCAGCATCGCTAGGACAGCAAGAAATTATTAATGGGAGGGATCTTTCTTCTTACAAAGAGAATGAAGAAGCAGCCCTTGGAATGGGCAGATAAACACCAGAGTTGGATAGTTGCGGATAGGATGAGTGCAAATTCAACACAATGGGAACTACACAGAACAGCAACAGAAGAAATTGAAAGATATATAAATAAATGTATTCCCCTTACGTTTTAGTATATCCGAAATAGTTGGGTCTATTTCGATGCTCCAAGGATCCCTGAACGCAGCCAAATATCAATAGACTATTGACAGTGTCGCTGGAGGACCTGCTAAGTATTATAATATCCCAGATGTCAGCTCAAGACGACATTCCGTCTCATTAGAGAGGCCTATCTTGTTTAGGTGATACCTTAACACAAAGGTATCCTACGAATAGTCTGAGATACGCTCTATTGAAGGCAGTGATTTCAGTATATGTGATGTGTGTGTGTGTGTGTGTGCAGTGATTTCAATATATGTGATGTGTGTGTGTGTGCAGTGATTTCAGAGGATGTGTAAGAGCTGACCACCTCTTTAGCCTGACGAAGCCCGAAGATATTTCTCCAGTGTAGAGACTGTTCACTCTTAGGCCAGTTCCCTATCGCAGCTTCGGTCGAAAATTAATTAAGGCTGCCGTAGAATTCCGGGCCGACGTACCGGGACGAAAACCCTTTCCTAGCTAGTTCATCGACGATCTCATTACCCTCAATAGCGGAGCGTCCTGGTACCCAACAGAGAGTAACCTTGTTGGAGACAGCCAACCTTCGAAGAATAGGGAATCACTCTTTAATCTCTCGATGAGGTGAGAAACACTATGATGAGAGTGCCTTGACAGCCGCTTGGCTATCGGAGAAGATGTTAATTATGGCACTTTTTAGTCCCTTACTGATAATAAGAAGGATACAGATTTCAATGGCGTGGATTTCAGCCTAGAAAACGCTAGCCATGTGCCCATTGCAATTGCGAGGTAGGGTCCACTAGTGCCATGCTCTGTTTTTGATCCATTTGTAAATAAATTAAGGATTCTGAGATCTAGTCTGCGGCCAGAGCCATCCCAGACTGTACGTGGACGTTCAGGAATGAGTTTTATATTATCCTTAGCATAGAAGATTTCTTTGTCTGCAAGATCTTGGACCCACTATATTATCTCAGCATAGGTGCGGGGGAGGCTTAAACCAACATAAATGTTTTTTTTACCAATACATCTGCTTTTTCGTTGGAGGTCATGCACTGAAAGTTTCCTGTAGTTAGAATTGGTAGTGCCCAGTTTTTATTTTTAATGATTTCCGCAATATTGCACAATGATGATGAATGCATGAAGATTTTTTAAACTTAGTTTTGACTCAATTAGGACGTCTACTCCTGTTTCGTCCACGTTGGTTTACTTCTGTTTTATAGTGTTTGAGTGGATATTGTTGCCAACTTCTGCAAGCTAAGTTTCGCCGTTCAAATATAGGCACAGACAAGAGATTTTCATCAAGATTACCTTTTAGAGATGCGTGGTTCATTTTAATTTCTGTGGCTATAACAAAAATTGGATTTAAATTGTGCGTCGCAAAATTAGTACAAATTCAGTTAATTAAAATTTTGCAGACGGATTGTCGCCTAATTTAAAATAACGCAAATTGTTCACTTATAGAACATTGCACTCTATTTGAACAACCTCACCCAGGAGGTTTCAAGCAAATTACGATCGTGAGAAATGTATGTCACGGTCTCGCACATTACATCATTCCAATTAGCTAAATTAGATCCAGCAAAAATTGCCGACTTCGCATTGAACACAGAAGCAAACACGATATAAACGACTTTCAATCACTGATATCTGCGCTTCACGTTTCCTGAAAATATCTTACTCCTAAATTAAATTGTGTTAACTAGGTAGCAATTTCTCCACTTACCTATAAGCCAATAAACTAATTATTCCTCCTTGATTGTATCTGCAACGAAACAAGAGCACAATTAGTGATCATCCACCGGCAAACTTGCAACACTTTTAAAATTAGAAAAACGAGATAAAAAATAAACAGCAGCATGAAAACATTGAGCCGCTAGAAGACATTGACCTTCTCTGCAATATTCACTGCCAAGTTGGATGCGTTCAAATCGTTGCATAAAAATCAGGCAGAAAAAATACCTCACGGAATTGCAGAAGTAGAAAAACCAACTCGTTCGCTCCTTTGACCGGGTTGTTTCGCTTGATTCTTTCACCGCATAAATGCGTGCATTGTGCATTAGTGGCGAGAGCAGGCGTGCTCTTGAATTGTTAGTTTTCTCAAGATGCCAAGGAAGCAGACAAGCTGCAAGAGTTCTTGCAGACGGCAACCACATATGCAAATTTTACACGACAAATGCAAATGTGATGGACACCAAGTGCTGAGCTACCTACTTGGGATTAATTGCTCAGAGGATGTTTCAATTAAATTAATTGCAAGAAGCTCAAGTGGGAGGAAGTGAGGGTGGGTGAACGCTTGGGAAAGTTTAAAATTTACTAGGAACATTTTATCATACTCGCATATATTTCCTCTTTAAAATAAAGTATACACATGACATAAGTTCGAAAATGGCAAAAATCTCTAAGCGTGTTCACATTCAGGTTTTCACCCCATTTTTCGGATATGGCCGAGCAGCGTGGGCATTTCCCAGAGGGTTCAAGATTCCATGAGCGGAGAATATGAAAATATGGGTAAACAATAAATTAAAAAACAACTTTTTAAAAACAATGGCTTTCTTTCAAAACTAAAATGAACTAAAAAGCAGAAAATAAATTTTCACTGATCAGAAAAACTTTCAGCATTTAAAAAAAAAAACCATTGGGCGCTCATGAAATATTACTGTTGCTGTTATGTTCCTACAATACACTATTAATATGTTTTATCACAATGCTGAGCGAACGAAGTAGTAGCAGTAATTAAAATCTAGGGTTTTTACATATGTATATAATTAAGAACATTTAATTAGGCTACTAATAACCCTGTAAAGCATGTCTCTTCCCTAATTGAGGTGTGTTCCCCTGGTCTCCTTTAAAATTAGAAAAAAAACTAATAAAGTGACGTGCCTAGTAACTTATTAACTGAATAAATAATAAAATGCAGATATAAGGTCACTTTGACGATTTTATTTCTTTGCCACAAACCCTAAAAGCTGTTAACCTTTTATAGTAGAAACACTCTTATCGTATATTGATATCTCAATTTGCAAACGTTACGATACGGATTTTTTTTGTATAATATATGTATATTTTTTTTTTGTAGATAGAAGGAAATAGGACGAAATCAAAATGTACATATGTCTTAACCAGTAGAATTGGACTTGTTATTTTAAATGTTTTATCGCAAAAACAACGCAACGTAAGGGCGGTACTGGAAGTAGTAATTGCATGCGTCCCCTTGCGGAACCCCCTTACCATACACTTGTGTATGCCCTGAATTGTTTTTAAAAAATTCGATTTATGAGCCTTTTTACTTAGCTTCACAATCTTATTTTTGTATTTATTTTCCCATTTGCATATTATGTTATTGCATTAATCGTCGTTCAACAACTTCTACAGAATCAGATAGTATAGTGCAACATTCCGCACGTTAATGCTCAAAAACCATCTTCTCTTTTTTTTTCAGTTCAACCATTTTAGTTATGACAAGTAGATCACAGTATGCGTATATGAATACTATAGCGCGAAATTGTTAAACAACTATTGTTGTCAGTCAGTTACACTGGTCAGAATAACTAAGCAGTCTTATCAGCTGCATGATTTTCTAGAGCTACAATAGGCATGACTGTACAGATATATTTTCTTCATAGTTGTGAACATACATATGAGGCCGACTTCGCAAGTTGGGGAAAACACTTGTCACTTATCTTTTCTATACATATAAGCTGGTTTTAGACAGAATTATTAAAAATTTCTTAGTAAACTGATAACTAATCAGACCTGGTGAATTATTTTTATCGCATTCGAATCACTTTTTCCTTTATAAAGTAAAGTGTACGTAACCCCTAAATTCTTTCCTCAGAATTCGTTCTTTTTCTCTTTACCCGCCATCACAAGTATTGCATAATTCGCGACAAAATCGCGTTACTCTCAAATGTAAGTCTCTGTTGTGGAAAAATTGGAAGCAAAAATATTTATTCAAAAGTATATATCACCGAAGACACCTCAATTTGCCTTGGGTGTGGGTTGTTTGCAGTTTAAGCAGTTGGCTCGACACTTTGCGGCACCTGAGTATTGCATGATTTCACACACCGATTGAGGCGGCGCGCTATTTTTGGACAAATTACCGACTTTTGATGATATCAATTTGGTCAAAGGGGACATGCAAGATTTTTACTCCTCTCATCTCTAGGAAAAAATTGCGAAAAATATCTAAATTGGAAAATGACGAACACACCTGACACAATTAGCTGCAAGTCTACTTGATTGGGCGGAAATATACTTGAAATGATTCACTGCATTCAAACTATGAATGGGGTCCTGAGCTACACGGTCATCCTATTACACTTCCAGGGACTACCCGCAATGAATTGCTTTTCAATGGTAATTTCAAATCAATTCAAATTCCCCGTTTAATTGGTGCACTCGTCTTGTGACCATTGGAGTTTCGACAATCCGCAATCGATATTCATCTCGGGTCGATTGGGCTACGGCTAGTACTCTTCTCTGATTCCAATAAAATAAGAGCAGGAAAAACTGCCGGAAATTGCAAAGTGGGGCACAATGAAAGCATTTTTAGCAGGCAGCATCATTATCGAATATAAAATAGCGAGTACTCCGCTGGCGCGATCGTACCGCTGGGGCTACGCCCCAATCTAGCGCGTTCGTGATCTCACCACACACTTCCAATCTTGCAGGCATAAATTTTTCAGTGCTATCAGTGTGTGCACAATGTCTTGAATTGACTCTGGCTAACTCCTCTTCCGTCGGTCCCCCCCAAGCCATAGTGCACAAGATAGTTGTGTCGTCTGGGCTGTGCTGTTTCCGAACATGCTTTTCTTCACTTTCCGCTTCTTATTTATGCCCACACTCCCCTCAGCCGTTCCCCGAGATTTTCTTTAGCTGCAATTTCCCTCGTACGGCAAACACCTCAAGCGATTCGAAACGACTTCTATGATGAAAAAAGGCTCGTTTGGGGCACCGGCGACTTTTACTTCTAGCTGTTGCGGCGGCAATTTTTAGGCTTTCCTTCACGCTTTATTTATATTCGTATGTTCGGGCGCCTATAAGCAAGGGGAACCGGTACCTTCAATTTTGTTATTTATCGTCGCTTTACCTTTTATTTCGCCGCATTTCTCCGGAGGTGCGGCCCATTTTGGAACGATATCGGTAGGTGATAAGAGCCGAAAGCCGCTGGTGTTGTCAATAACATATTCCGCCTCCTGCGATGCAGTGTAATTTTCAGGGTTCCTTCACCTTTCTACGTAGAATGATCATAGCCAGATGGCCTAGATCTTTCAATCATTTTGTTTTCATTTTTTTTTTAGAAAAGCGTCTGATAAATGCAACTTTCAGAAGTGAAAATTTGAATATACCTGCAGAATGTAACAATGTTTGAGGATTGTCGTGTTGAATTGGGAAATTATAGAATATTTATTTCTGCGTACTACAGTCATAAATTCAGCCCGGTTATTGAGTTTTAGAAAAACATACTGACAGATTTTGGCGGGAACGCCATATATTTGAAAAAGATAAATAACTATATTTTTAGTATTTTTTACTCTAAAATTAATAATAATATATATATAAATATAATATAAGAAATCACTCGCGCGTCCGTCTTATTTAGGAGTTTCTTATTTAATGAAAATCTTGGAAGCTAATGGGACACTTTGGACGCAGTTTGATAGAAAACTGCTGTGTAAATAGACATGTACCAAAAAAGGAGGGCCAACGAAATATATTTATATAATAAAAAAAAATGTCTGAAATACTTTACTATTTCTTCTACTTCGAAAAAAAAATTCATGTTAAACGACAGATGGAAGCCCCATTAATTAGGATAGATACTGCGGGCTAATCACCAAGCATAGCGAACATAAATGATTAAAGAAACTGAAGCAGAATCTCGAAGTGTAGAGACTATGTGAAAGCCCTATGCTCCTAACTGGAGTGAAATAGGAAATATAATCATTACGATAACAATATTACTAAAAAAACAGTTTTACATTTATGCGAGACGTAGGAATATAAATACCCGTGTTGGCAGTGTTTGATGGCTGAGGGCGTCACTAACTCAAAATTTGTACACGTGTAAACAATACGTGCAAATTTCAGGCAGATTTTTCTAGTAGTTCTATTGTAACAGTTGTTGAAAGTGAGCCATTTGTACATTTTTTTAGTGTTCCGTGTCAAAATGCAATTATGGAATCACTTCGTTGTCCGCAAGTCCGTCCGTTCGTCCACTATCACAAACGATTTTCTCTGACACAACGTAAAAATTTAGCAGAGATAGAGTGTGATGGCCCATGGACGTGAAATATAATATAAAAAGTTGAATTTTTATTCTACGGGTTACTTTCAGGGGGTAAGTTGAGAATAGGAACCTTTTTTTCAAGGGCATTGTGTAGGGTGTCAAATAAAAGATGATAACATATTTTGAAAATTTCATATTTCAATTACAAAATTCTGTTCATAAATAGCCAGACAGGACTATAATTAAGTCTGAAGTAATCTTAAGCTGCTTTTCACTTAATGGGGTCCCACTTTTTATAACTCGATTTATTTAGGATTCTGGATAAACGTATTTCATTAAACAAAAATGTTTATTCACTCAAATTGAAAATTAACAAAGTTATAGGACAAAAATTGGGGTGCACTCCTTGTTTCGAGAACGATTGCAAAAGCATAAAATGTATATGAACGTGATTTTCGTTGTACGTAGGATTTTTTCTGACTATTTCCATCCGGCGGATTAAAAAAAATACTACGAACAACCATAACCTTGACTTGACATGTTTTTTACTTATGCTAAATGAAACAAAATAAAATCGACTTTTTTTCCTGTCACAGTAGAGTGCCCCTTAATACATGTAAACATAATAATTTGCCTGTGAGCAGATCATACGGTACGAAGGGTGAGCTGATATCGAATGGCATGCATGGGTTCTGAAACATGATATGTAGGTGCTCCACAGAAGAGTCAGAAGAAAGCCAGGGGTGGTAGGAAACCGTAAGACAAAGACGGAAATTTAAATCGAATTTTCAGTATCCGGGAAGGCAGCACATCTACCACTGTAATATGGAGGCAAAATGAGATAATAAGGAAAGTCCCGAAAGGGTAGTCATTACTCTAGACTAGAAACCCAGGTTATACGAAGGTAAAACCCTGTAGATTTTATCGTGCCGAGTGAGATATAAATAATAAAAAAAAAGGGGAGATCTCCCGCTTTAACCCTTGTGTACCTGTACCTTTGCAGTCTGATTTTTGTGTGTTTAGCTTTACAGCAACTGCGACTTTGTTTGGCTTTTAAAGCACAAATATTTTAAGAATAAAATATAAATACGGAATCATGACATCAGATTTTAATGTATTTTTTATTGTGCCTGATGGATGACTTTGGACTACAAAGTTAATCAGATATCCTGAATTTTCCCCTTTTCCTGACTTTCTGTTGAGATTTTTAAACAGACCAGACATTCCACAAGATGGTGGAAAAATTATCAGTTTTTGATTGTTGTGAAGACTACTGACTCACGGGCTTGATCAAAGGCAACTTTTTTACGAATTTAGTTTCAAAATGATTTACTTTTCAAGATCAAATGAAATAACAACTTCCATATAATTCAATATAAGCTCGGAGAATTTCCCGACCAACTCTTCAGAGGTATGTTTTCGTATTCTAAATAAGATTTGACAGATCATGCAGAGTGACAAGCAGCCCTATCTTGCATAAATTCCATTTGCAAACCATTCGCGTAACTGACGAACAAATCAGTTCTTGAGCGTCTTCTAGTATTAATCCTGTCTCACTATCTCTTTCACTACGTATAGGCGCCCAGTACCTTTGCAACTATTATCAACTATCAACAACTACCGATCAGCGCCTTTACTAATATAACAAAGTCCCACACCGCGTCTGTCTGTCTGTCTGTATATACGCATTTAGTCACACTGCTCCAAACACGCCCGTACCTACAACACATGGAAATTCAACTAATGCCTGCCATGACTCATTTATTTGACATCTAGTGGCGCGACATGTTGGTAAAATAACGTAACTGAATACTAAACCCAATTGCCTACCATTATTTTAAAACCTCATTAACCTAAATCGAGTCGAATTGGAATAATTAACATGTTAATTCCACAAATTAAACAAGATGCGTATTTTAATTTGGTTGTGTATGTCTGTGGGCTTGCAGCTATTTTTTAGGAAATGTATGCCCTTGATCTATTTTTTTAGGCTTGGATATTCTTAACTTTTTTTTTATTATTGGTTATATTCATTGATAAGCTACTTATTGTTAAACAAAATAATTTTTTTTTAAATGTTACTAGAAAACAAAGTGAACAACATAATTTCTGACCTCTTATCTTTTCCAGATTTTAATAATATCAAAAAAAATAACAATAAATCAAATCAGGTTGGTATTTCACTTATCAATGCCATAGGCCAAAAAACGAAAAAATCAACTTAATTGGGTAAAAAAAGTTATTCATAATTTTAAGTACAAAAGTAGATTTTCAAAATAGTTTCCACTTTTTAATTTCTATGCAAAGAAAATTTGATAATATCTTCTAATTAGAGCCTTGAGGAACTTTTAATAAATTGGAACTTTCTCAATTAACTGCAAGTGGGCGGATGTATGTCTCAGGGCTTATCACCATCCTGATAATTAATTAGAATTGAGACAAAAGAAATATACCTATTTCTGATAAATTCATCGAGAAGAGAACTATTACCGCAAATCGTCTTTTGCCGCTCGTCGCAGTCGTCTCAAATGACTCGATGTTCTTAATTGCTCAATATCCCATTCATTCATCTCGATTGCACGCAAAGGTTAATGCCTCATACAGCCCACATAATTGATATCATCAGCATGAGTGACGCGACCGCAGAATTGGTAATTCTTCTCATCCACTTCGTTCGCGGTGCTCCAAGGCGACATCATAGCTTAATAGGAGGAAAGCCAACTCTGACCTTTGAGGAATTCTTGCTTAATTTTTAATTTCATATTCCCCTCCACATTGGGATCGTTTGCTGCTCCCGAATAAGTGCCTTATAAGAAAAGTCGCTAGCGGTGCGCCGCTGGCCGTGCGTTCAATCTTACGCAACTGAGACAACCTATCGCGGGTACTCTCCTCGTCGGTTGCGGTGTGTCAAATAAATTTGCTGGAACCCTCTGTGTTTTCTAAAATTACATCCATCCGGCGGCACATTTCCTTTGTCTAGACTTTAAACAAAGCGTTTTCGATCTATTAAGTTGCATCGGTTTACCGATGGATGGCGGCAACAGGTGCAACAGGTGTGATGTGCCACAAACCTGTGGTCTTTGATGGCTATGCAAGCGCGAGATTGCATTGCTTTTTGAGTAGGTCGAGATTTTATAGTCGGGGTATGCATGCAGTTTACGATTGAAGCTACAAACGGAAGCGTAGACCCATAAAAGGTGGCAAACAACAATTCTGCATATTAGCGTGATCAGAAATGAATCAACGCAACATGTTGAAAATGACGCTGAATAACACGGTCAAAGTATGCGTAGCACAGCAACCTCAGAGAACATTCGAGCTAAACGTAGAAACTATACAGTGACAAACGGAACAAAAAGAACAAAAAGGCACAATTTTATATAGATAAATAAAAACAGTTAGAAGTATACGCAGCACTTAATGGGCCACAGTTTAGCACCTTTGAAAGAAATGTTTACAAAGTCAAAAGCTGAATATTAAACATTTGCGCGTGAGAAAAATCTAACGCTGGCCTGACCATTGGAGGCTACATCTTTGAAGGAATGTAGAGCTTTAGATACCTGGGGGCTGAAATAAACAATGAATAAAAGTATCAGTATATTAGGCTACATCATGCCCACCTCAAACTGCTGTCAAAATCTAAAAGCAAAGCGAGAGCAGCAAATATGGCTATGTACAAAACAATAATAAGACCGTGATAGTGACAAAGGTGCAGAAACATGAGCGCAATCAATGACAAATGCAAAATCGCTAAGAATAATTGAAAAATATAATACCACGCATACGATAAGAAAGACATATCCAGAATCAAAAATAATACAAAAATGTTAAAATTGTGAAACCACATTTGAATTTTAATCTTGGGCCATATTTTGAAGAATTAACTCAGTAGCATGAATTTGAGGAAGAGACCAATGTAATAAACGTATATTCCAACTGTGACAGAACAGGCGTAAGACTTCTATGCTATTAAAGTTAACATGACGTGAAGAAATCGGCCCTAAATGCGTTTTTCTCCAAAATATGTATGTTTTATAAATCGACTCCAGCAATTTAAAAAGAAATATTAGCCAGATGTATAAATTCCTTTCGCATAATTTGTAGTCCTTGCACCACTATGAGCCCTTTACATACAGTAATGCCTTTTCCGCCATTTTTCTGTTTTATATTAGGCGGAGAGCCCACTGCAAAAAGTGGAGCCCATAATCGGACTACACGAAACTTTCAGGAAAGGTTCCTTATCCTCGGTGGTGAACTAACTAAAATTGGTTGTTTTTACTTTAAGCATCGGTTCCATTTTTGTGTTTCACAAACATCAGATTACCTTAGATTGTCACGACATTGACAGCATCAAGAAAAACCAAAAATTGTTTCATTAACCATTTTCCCTACGATTTAAGTTCCAACGGCGCGTTCCGAAATCAACAGCAAGGTCGGTCACGTGTTTAGTTACATATTTCACGGTTGAACGTTGTTTACGTTTCGCCAATTGACGTACCACGGCTCTCACCCGTAGATTCTAATGTTTGGCCCGATTGCCTTGCCACGAGTCTCACACGATATTGTAGGCGAAAAGGTTAAGGGGAGTACATGCATACCTCCAGCCGGAGCGAAAATTAATGTTTTGCAGCTTCTTTTGTGGGTGTATCGTTAAAAAAACGACAAAATATTCATTACATATTATTAATTGATCCCTAAACTAAAAGGGACAAATGTTGAAAACATTGTTTTATGACAATTCATATGAGTAGGTATGTATATTGAAGTTCTTTATGCAACTGTTAGAAAAATTCCGCCGTATTTTTTGCATGATTGCTTCCGTGTAGGTCGATGGATTTAAAATATACCAAAAATATAATATACTCATATAATCTATCATAACATTAAAACAAACTGTTTTCTTTTAGCTTAAGGACCAATTAATAACGTGTAATCAATATTTTGCTTAATTTAAACCATTAATTTTCGCTCCGGCCGCAGATATATCACCCCTTAAGTCAAAACAAACTCTTATCAAAAACGAAAGTGTCTACGTTTTGATATTTTATCTAAACCGTTATCCGCCGCTTAGTCACTGCGTCATTATACCAAGATATATGGAAAGTGAAGACCTAAAAGCATGTAAAGAAAATTCATTCGTCATGGTAGATTTTTTTTGGAAATGATGGAAGGAAGTGAAGGATGAATCTAATAATGGTCCAGAACTCACTCCGTTGGCGCCAGATTTCCCGAAGTTTCATCGGCCAATAAAAGTTACAGCTGTACTCCAAGTCCAAAAGAGAAGTGGGGTAGGGGTGGTTTATTGTTTGCCTAGAAAAAGGGGAAAAAGTAGAGTACGGCAAGATTATGTACGTTTCGACCATTATGGCGTGACACCTTGGATGGGGTTATCAGGCGCTAGAATTAGCTCTTCAAATCGCGGATATGGGTATAGGGCTTTAATAAATTTGTGCTCTTCAAGACGTAACTTTGAAATGGGTATTCCTGTCGAGGCGGATGTCAAAGCTTTTTTCCCGTGACCCGTGTATTGTTCATACTTCAAATTTTTTATATCGAAAACGGAACGAAATAATTTTTTAAAATAATTTTGCAGATTTCGAATCTGCCATTAAAATTTCCAAATTCAAGATGGCGAAACCAATATGGCAACCGAAAAAAATTAAATTTCACCGGGTACTTCTCCTCCGATCTCTTTAGTTGCTGTGAAATTTCGCACTAGTCAACTAGTGCAAATTATACTTGCAGGTCTAATGGATAATATCAGCGTTTAAATGTAAAAATATATTTTAAATATTCATATTTTTAAACAAAAGGTTACCATTGCTACCACAACTCCTACAAATTTTTAAATTTTTGTAAATCTTGCAAAATATCTAGGAGTGTTTTATCATACTAAAGCCGCCTGTTTTTCACTAACTTTAAGAAGGCATTCTGAGAAAAATGGGTGGAAGTTGGTAGTTATTTTTGACAATTTACCAACAGTTTCAGTTTAACATATGCGCTCCAAGAGGTGAATTTTTTTAAAGAAATTCATTAGCAGATATTGCAGAGTAACGCAAAAATATCACATCTAAATAATAAGTTAAAAAAACAATAAGTGATTACTACTACAATATTAAAAAATGATTTGTTGCTTTTTTCAAATATAGGGAACTTCTTGCGAATGAACGCTCTAAGCCGGAAATCTTTAGATAGGGCCCTCTGTTCATAATTGCTATCGTTCAAATCTAAACGCAATCCATCACTCACTCTGGCTGACGGAAGAATACGCAACTTTCCTCAGCATAAATTATCAGAATATCTTGGGCTGATCGGTATTTTGCCTGTGAGCTGAGTCCCTCGAAAGGTGAAAATCCACGCGTTTTCGAGCCGCAGCTAGATTGGATTTTTCATGTGGGTGACGACTGCTGCTAAACGTCTGTCTTGTCGCATCGCCAGATTCATTCGGCCTCTTTTCCTGGTGTCACTCATCATTATTCAACAATTTGTTTATATTCCGAGGGAGTGACTTCATGCCCGTCAGGAGCCCCCGGGACTACCCTCACGCCCCGGAGCACTTGCATGAAGTTTGTCAGCATTGCCTCATTAAGGCTCCGTCTTTTATCTAATTTGCACGCCTTTTTATGCTTTCTAATTTGGGTCAAGTGAATTCTATTTTGTGTGTAGCGCGGGAATTTATTCGGAATTTTCGCCGAGCACGCTGGAAAGCGCCAACCATAAACAGTTTCACGACGATGAGATTAGCAAGATGCTGGCCATTTTTGGTTTTCCGAAGGGGACTGGTGATCACTTTGCAACGCGATAATGGTAATTGCTTGGTGAGGTTCACTGCGACTTTCCTCAGTTCCAGGAGGTGCTTTTTACGATAGAAAGTCGAGAAAAGGCAGTTCTTTTGAATATCTCGAGAGCGAGGTGAACGCAGATATAGAGGTGCAAAAAAAATACCTTCTTTTGGAAGAGCGAGAGGAGGAAATTGAAATGTTATTTAGTTCTTCGTGCCAGGGAAGTATTTTTAACGGAGAGCCACTTGATGCTCATACCGACGTGCGACCACCATTCGCAAGTTTCTCCTTCGTGCAATTCTAAAATTAGAAGAAAACATGCTGCGAGACTCTTGCGTCCTTATATATTGCGCGGAGTGCGATCCGGTTGCAATCATGCGCCAAGAATATCCAAAACCACAGCGGATACCACAAATGGATGACGCTAAGTGAACCGGCAAAAGCAAGAGTGACGCTGCACCAGTTTCATTGGAAAAACTCGCGGGCAATTTTTATGTTTACTAGCCGGAGATACTATGCAGTCGAACTTTCTGATTATTGCAAGGCTGGAATTGCATGCGAGTTGTTGCCAGTTGGATATGACAGCAAATATCACAACTAGTTACTAATGGAAACGAATTGAACTGCTAAATGGAAATTCAATAGAATCCATTCTCGCTGCATTCTCGTTCTCGCGGTGGTGGTTGAGATTTTTCGATTCTTTCAGTGATCTGACGATCGTCTTAAATTAATTGTGTGCAAATAGTGCCCAATCGAATATTACTGCACGATGCGAAAATCGAACTGAATATTCCGACACTGTAAACTTCACACAACACGGTATGTACGTTCCCTGAAAATACCGTGTACCTATGTATGTATTTATATGCGAAATAGCATTATAGAAAAGCCTACCTCAATACAAAAACTGGGATTCGTTGGGTCTCTACAAAGAGAAAAACTGTCTTTTATGGTCCAACATTTTGATTATTTTCTTAATTATATAACTATGTATATGTATAGTAGGTACATAAAAATATTTCATAACAAACTTAAAAAAAAATTTATCAAATAAAAACTAAAAAGATCATGATTTCAAGTTAAATAACCAAAATTAAAATTAAGAATCAAAAAGAAAAATATTATGCTAACAAATTTATTCCTCCTAGTCATGCCATAAGATTTAGACAAAACAGAAAGCTTAATTCTCTTTAAAAGTCGTGCGTACTTTCATAGGTGGGTCCTGGGCGTTTAAAAAAAATGCGTAAAAGCTAAGGGAGGATATTTTAAATATTTATTAATTTTTTTATATTCCTTATACCCGAAAGAATAAAATACATATAAGTTTATTTACATAATTTTTTTGACTATCTGTTAAGCAAGTTTATAAGTGTATCAGAACTAATGACTGACTGGGTATATGCACATAGTTGGTCGAGAAAACTAACTTGACAATGAAAGCGAAAAAGAACTGCAAACGACTTTGTGAGTATGTACATTGTACACTATAAAATTTTGGCGATTGCGGGACGTTTTTTCCATTCTGAAATATCCATTCCATTTTTTCCATTCTATTTTTACCACTGAAATTTTGATTCCATGGTATTCTTCAATTTTTTGTAGACATTTCGGTCGATTCAGTCAGTAACCATTTTGTAAAAGGCAAATATTCAGCGATGGGAAAATATAGTTGATGAAAAAAATGTACTAGTACAAAATTTAGAATGGAAAAATGACCCCCTACCGATTGTAGGAAAAAATCCACATTACCTAAACCGCGTTTTAGGAAGATTTCCGCTTTTTCCAATTTCGTTGAAGCGAAATCGCGTTTTAAAGGTACCACGTAGAAGATTTATCTATAATTGAATAAATCGAAGTACAATTGAAGGAAGAGAAGAGAGACGAGGATTATCTGATGATTTTTACCTGGAAACCAGTTTTCAGTTACGATTTGTGATTGCCGCATATAACGTAGGCATTGTAACTGCCGTGTAAACGGCACTAATTCGACTAATTTGCGTTCGTGTACTATGCATGTATGCATCTTACTTTGTGTTTTCTGAAACACACATTCAAAGCTACTCCCAATACAATTATAGCTAGGCAGGATTTCTAATTGACCCGTTTATACGGCAAACATAGCTATGATTTTAGACCACGCTAGTCATAGGTTACGACGTAGTCACTGCGTCTGAATTAATTGATGCCATATATTGTTTTGTTTTTTATCAGGCACACACTACTAGCTATTGTTATTTAAGTAATACGACCATATATTGAGTCACCGTTCTAAGAGGTACATACATCAGTCGCAAGTATATATCATTATATATGTATATAAGGGATTAAAGAAATACAAAAATTGTCGTATATGTATTGAAAATTGTCCACAGTAAGAGTACAAGAATATGGGAAAAACGCGTCAGTCCATCGATAGAAGATATATAATTTAGTATTTTTTGTTAACTTCAGTATATTAAGGCCAGCTCACACGGCGCTTGTTTAGAGGTATCACGACATTTCGCACCTGTTAATTTCAAGTATTTTGTTCGAATTTCGACAAATGAAAGAGATACGTATCTTCATATTCCCTTACTGCTTTTTACAGCTGAATACGTCTTCGCCGTTCTTGCCTAGACGAAATCCCAAGAGCGAACAGTGCAGGATAAAACCCTCGGCGTACGTTAATGAAAGAGATCCTCTCATATTCCCTTACTGTTTTTGAAGCCAAATGTATCTTCTTCCACGTTCTTGCCAAAGCGAAACCCAAGTAGGTATCAGACAGCGCAGGATATATTAATCAATGAAGATCATAAATGAACGGACTTTGCATCGCAGGAAAATTTGTTGATATTATCCTACTTGCACTGGGACGTTCTTGCCTTTACATCTTTAGCTTATAATTCGTTAAACGAAGTAAAGGAAAGATGCGAAGCTTTGCCTGGCAGTGAAATATGCCATGATCGCTAAGGTACGAGTGTTAGTGGGTTCGCCTCCTTGGAAATGAACGACGCGCACATTTGTAGGTCTTACCGCCGTGATTTTGATCACACCAGGTCTGGATCAGTGAGTACGTATACACGGCAGTCCCAAATCAGGCCTAGAAACCGGTTGTAGGGCAAAAACACGGCTGCTCGTGTAAACGACACAAAAGTGGACTAGGAAATTTGCCCTTGTGTGCTATCTGTGCGCGAGTAAGATTTGTGACGTTTGAGGGATCAAGCACACACATACACATATATCAGGCCTAGGCCCAAATCAATCGGGGCTAGGCCAGATTTGGGACTTGCCCGTTGACACGACAAAGATAATCGCGACTTTGGGCTACGCTAGGCCAAAGTCATGACTTTGGATATCGTGTATAGTACACGTAGTCAGTGTGACAAGAAGTGGCCATTCTTCTTCTTCCTGGCGCTCTTTTTACCAAAATTCTGGTTGTTTTATTTGCTTTTGTCTGTGGGAGGTAATTTTGTGATTTTCGAATGCAGCACATTCACAAAAATTCAGGAAACACAATACCAGAATTTGTGTTTGCACACGCATTTTTGTTCGAAATTCCTTTCCCGAACAAACAGGTGTACGGTAGGTGACACCTCTAAGAAAAGCGCCGTGTGCGCTGGCCCTTAGGTATTAAAGACGAATAAAGAGTTAAACTGAACTGAGGTTGTTCCTAAATTGAGTTAGGTTGTGGTCGCTGTGGATCGGACCGGTTATAACTCTTTCCTGGCTGAAAATCAACCTATGGTTTCTATTTAAGAAGATTCTATCTTCGCTTAGGCGTTCTTCGAAAATTATTTAATATCACAATAAATACGGACACACAGAGAAATGAGTTATTATAATTTATTTAAGACAATAGGTGTGATTGATAGAAATTTTAAATCCAGATTGATGAAATCATTGCTTTTGTTTCGCTCCTGAAAAGCCCCAAAGTCAAAAGCTACTGCATTTTAAAAATTCTAAATTTTACGATGCGAGTGCGAGTATTCTCAAAATTGTCCTGTGCTCAGCCGAAGCCTATGGCACACCGCTACATTTGGATAAATATTTTGTAAAAGGCAAATGTTCAGCCAGTAGATATTTTGTAAAAGGTAGATATCAGTAAGAAAAGCAATTATAGTAATTTAACTACATACATTACACACGGACAGGCGATCCCGAAGATTGCCAAGCGACCCGTGCATCCGTATAAGTTTACACGCAAAAGTCAAGTACAAATAGACACTTCTAAATTAAAATTATTGCATATTTTTTTAAGGCTTTTCAAGACACCGCTGAAATATTTATAAATTACATATAAACATTTAAGCACCGATTAGGCAAAGACCTGTTTAAATACCAATTAAAGTTTTTATAAGTAAAGCTGCGGAACAAGTTCCCAATGCTGGTTTTTTTGGAATTGCCCTGAAACCTTATGGAAATGTTCCATTTATGGTCGGAACGAGTGAATTAGGAAAGTATAAGTTCCCGCAAACAATACTTTCCCAAAAATTAGCTTGTTTTAACACCAAAAATTGAAAATTTTGTTAAAGGAAAATCATCTGTCAGAAGATATTTTTTAAGAAAGGTAAATTTTTATTACGAATTCTTTTGTACCGATGTTTAAAAAATTATTTACCATGTACATGAGCACAAATTTCGATTGTACAAAGCAAGTTCGATGCGAATAGCCACTCTGAATAATTTTATATCTCGAAAGTATTGTTTTCCGACAACTATTTTTTCCTAATTCACTCGTTCCGACCATAAATGGAACATTTCCATAAGGTTTTAGGGCATTTCCAAAAAAACCAGCATTGGGAACTTAAGCCAAAGCTGATAGTAGTCATATGTTTGACAGATTCTTAACTTAATTATTTGACACATTCAGTAATCACGAGCCGTCCAAGAAGGGAATAGTTTATTACACCTAATTTAATGATATGAAATAATTATTATTAAGCACGTTCCTGTAGATTGGAGAAATGTCACCAAACCTAGGCATCCAAAACGAAAATGGAATAGTTGGCAACCTTATAGCCAATTACCGGCACGTTTCTTGTTGCCCAGACCCCACTTTTTGGGAACGGGGTTCGAAACATTTTGCTGTGCTAATTAACTCCACCGGTAGTTTGTAAAAGGAAAATTAACTCCACCGGCAGTTTATAAAAGGGAAATTATAATATATAATAGAATTTTCCTAAAAGTTACGAACGTTAGGTGGCTCGCGAATTGCCCTATATCTCGAAAACGGGTCGAGATAGAATTTTTCATTATTTTTCCGTTAATTAGCACAGCAAAATGTTTCGAACCCCGTTCCCAAAAATTGGGGCCTGAATAACAAGAACCTCCCACAATTACCTATAAACCAAATATTTGTAACCGACAGAGTAATATTTATTATTACTTTTTTTTTAAACGGCCCCACCGAGTGAAGTTGTAGTAGCAATAAAATTCGTTATATTTTGAATAAAACTACTTAAACTATTGCATAAGTTCACAAAAGTGTTTTTGTATGTAAAAAGTGTAAAAATATCAGGCATCGGCGAAAGACATAAAATATAAAAAGTAAAAAACGGCATTGCCCTTCTATTCAAAATGAGCTAGCGTCCTAAACATCGCCAGTGTTGTTTTCGCCAATATTCCATTGGCCACCAACGAAAGTTTATTTTCGAAACAGCTTATGCATAACATGCAGAATTCGAGGACCATTTTTGCTGATATCACAAACAATCAAGGGCTTGCTTATTGGAAGAAATTCAATTTTGTCTTATCACTGAAACAAATCTCTCATCTCAGAAGCAATGCAGGGCAATTCTTACTTTACGTTCGAGATAAGCTTTTCTCCTCTACAATAAGGAAAGCAATATTCATCCAGGAAAAATCAATAACTAATCGCACAACATACCGTGGCCGTCTTTCTTTCCAGGCATATGCACCCGCATAACCACTGAGACTCAAGTGCACTGCAAATCCCTGTACCACATTTATGTTAGCCCTCAATTTTTATCTTGTCCCGCAGCTTCCAAACAATTAAAGCAGTGCAAAATGTATGATTATTCTTTCGTTACTTTTTTTGCATTTGTTCCTGGACAAGAAATCGGTCAGAAATTAGGTCATCTCATTTAAACCTGCAAAGCAGGCGATCTGGCAACCCTCTCGCGCCGTCAGTGTAGAAACATCTACCGCACACACAGTCTCAACCCACTTGAGAGAATATTGCGGCGACCAGCCAAGGGAGTCGATGTCCATATATAAGAAAAAAACGAAGCCCAATTGGATGCGGTCGCTTTTTTCACTGAAAATTAGATCAGCCCGCACCGGGGCGCGTCCAGAAGCCTTCAAAAACCCTTCCACCTTTTCTCAATTGGAGGAAATTCTCACCGATTTCGTTCTTATCCGAATTTCGCTGGCTCGGTCCTCCTGACTCCCGACGTTCAATCACTTTGACCTTTCACCAAGCGATTACTCAACACAGCCACACCAGAGCACTTTCCCGGATTAATCAGTACACCGCTTTCCCGTCTGATCACCATCAACCAATCTATTCGCCACTCAAAACGGATTGCACCAGCGAAAATGGACAAAATTCGCACCGAAATACTTTACGCCCGTACGAGGCCGTGTCACAACTTATAATAATGGCCGACTGTCGCTGTACGATGAGAGCTGGTCCTGTTCTGTTCCTCTCCCGCACGCAGCATTGCACCGGCTAAAGTGGGAGTGGGATGGCGACATGTAAATAATAGAGGCTTGCGCAATCGTCGGTCAATTCAGTTGGCTTGTCAGTGTCTTCTGCGGCCACTCAATTCATTTCCTGTGATGCTGGCCTGGCATCGGCATGGTAAATGCGTGAGATTGGCATAATTAATTGAGTTGTGCGTTTGTGGATTCTGGCAGTGCCTTGGGTAGTCAAACGGTGACATCACCACTTTGTTCTCACAAGTCACCTCATCCCATTTCCCGGCGTCCAAAGGTTTCCAGTTTAATCCCTCTTTTATGGGAGTTTTTTTCTTAAATTCTCTTGAAATCATAAGAAGAGAGTGATGTATAACAGTTTCTTTTATTTTGGTTTGTACATCGGGGGGAAGAGAGATTTCTCGACGAATTGGGCAGTACTGCCATGTTGAAAAAAGATATGGTAAATTTGTTCAATTCAAATCTTAACGGATCGCCATAATAACGACAATCTGAACTCTTTCAACACCCACCTTACGAATTTTTAACTGACACATACCTTCCTGTTCCTTACGGATTTATAATGCGTCAAATCAGGGACCGAACCAATCAAACGCTTGACCTCCACCGCTGATTTTTCGAGCAGTTGAGTCTCCTGGTTTCTAGCTTATGGCCCTCGAATGTGCCTCGCTAACTGAAGCCTCGGCGACCATCTGAAGGACATTATTTTCTATTATTAGTGAGATCAATAATGCTTTCGCTCACAATTAAAATATACACAATTAAATTTTCGCGTTTTTTTTCCAAAATATTCTTTCATAAACTTTCTAAGTCATTTTGAGCTTGCAATACTGTTTGAAGTTGCAGCACGACTTTCTTAAGAGAACAGCGTATAAAAGTTTTTTTCTACTTGGAGCAAGTTATTATACCGCCCGACTAGTGCTACCATACATAATGAAAGATACGGAAAATAAATGCATGTGAAGTGTGTTTTACCGCAAAAAACGGAAGAAAAACTTAAAAAATTCCGATACATTTCGGAAACTCGAATCAAAATCTTTCCAAACCCTTGGAATAATTACAATTTGATGAAAACATCAACCACTTTCACCACCCACAATCTGACATTTGACAGTTCTTGTGAAACGTCAGGGAACGTGTAACTTTCATCCAAGAGAGCGCCTGGGTGTTGTGGGCACTCGCAATTTTTCGTATATTTCTGCGAAAAATTCCTCGACCAAACGGTAAACGCTTCCAAATTGTAAATATATTTATCAGTCCAGTTGTAAGGAAGCAAAGGAAAGATGTTAGATCTCTTCACGATCTTCACAAAGGGCGGCATAGTGCTGTGGTGCTTTCGTGGCACTAATCAAATTTTTACATCTCCAGTAAACGCGCTGATCCGAAGTGTGATTTTGCAAGTCGGTAACCTGCTAGCACTCCGCTGTACGGATAAAATAACTCGGTTGAACCCTCTTTTTAGGAACGCACTGGCAGCAATCTTTACGAACACGACAACCTGGCGCTCCAGTACAAGCTGGACAACGAGTTCGAGTTGATTTTCGTGGTCGCCTATCAGAAGATACTGCAATTATCCTACGTGGACAAGTTCTTAAGCGATGTTCACTTGGAGTTTAGAGACAAATATAAAAATGAGCTGCGGTTGAGCAGTCGAAACATACTGGAGTTTGACTTTGGCGAGGAGTACAATCGGATCCTGGTGGCGGCTGAAGAATGGGGACGACTGCAGCTGAAAATTCCAAAGCAAATGAGGTCATATCAGGACTCTGCGAAGTCGAAGAAGACGGTTTCCTCGATGATAGAAAGAAAGGGTGACGACAAAGGTCAACCGCCGAAGAAGACTGTGAAGATAGTTGAGGCCGAGAAGGAGGAGCCCCAGAGCATGTCCCCATCGAAAGAGGATATTATACTCGCCAACAGGAAAAAGCTGATGGAGAAATTGGGTGGCGCTAACAAGAAGAAACCTGAGAACAAGAAATCCCCTAAACAGCAGTCTGAAAAGGCCGGCAAGAAACCAAGAATTTGGGACTTGGGGGGCAATAATCGCGATCTTCCTAACCTAGACAGGTCTAAAGATAAGCCTGAAGACGTTAAGAGCGATTTCACAGCAGAAGATGAGGTAGGACAACGCATTTCTGCATTTCGAGTAAATTTTCTTATCTTTTCCCTTATAGATGATTGGAACTATGAAAGGGGGCATCCAAGATTTGGAGGTGGAAAGTGACGAGGACTATTCCGAGTCTGAAGAGGAAGAGGAAGTTGTTCGCAAGAACCAAACCGCAGCAGCTCCAACCAAAAAGTCTGGAGGAATGTTTTCTCTTTTCAAGGGTTTGGTTGGGTCAAAAAATCTTACCCGGTCGGACATGCAACCAGCCCTAGACAAGCTGAAGGATCATTTAATCGGCAAGAATGTGGCATCAGACATCTCCCACAAATTGTGCGAATCAGTTGCGACTAAACTGGAGGGAAAAGTACTAGGCACCTTCGACAGCATTGCAACAACAGTCAAGAATACTTTAACAGACGCCCTGGTCCAAATCCTCTCCCCAAAGAGACGCGTAGACATCCTCCGGGACTGTCTAGATGCGAAACGGAATTCTCGGCCTTATGTGATGGCCTTCTGCGGCGTGAACGGCGTGGGTAAGTCAACGAATTTGGCTAAAATCTGCTTCTGGTTAGTCGAGAACAATTTCAACGTCCTGATTGCGGCTTGCGACACCTTCCGGGCCGGAGCTGTTGAACAGCTGAGGACACATACGAGGCACCTGAACGCCCTGCATCCCCCGCAGAAGCATGGCGGACGGACTATGGTGCAATTATACGAGAAGGGCTACGGGAAGGATGCTGCAGGAATAGCCATGGAGGCGATTCGATTCGCCAACGATTCTAACATTGATGTGGTGTTGGTGGACACTGCTGGGCGGATGCAGGACAACGAACCTCTCATGCGAGCTCTGGCCAAATTGATCAAAGTGAACGAGCCCGATTTGGTGTTGTTCGTGGGGGAGGCACTTGTCGGCAACGAGGCCGTCGATCAGCTAGTGAAATTCAATCAAGCCCTGGCTGACTACTCTTCCAGCACTAATCCGCACATCATCGACGGAATTGTACTTACGAAATTTGATACCATCGACGATAAGGTGGGAGCTGCTATTTCGATGACTTACATCACTGGACAGCCGATAGTCTTCGTTGGAACTGGACAGACGTACACCGATCTGAAGGCCATTAACGCTAAGGCGGTAGTTCATGCTCTCATGAAGTAAATTTTTCGGGGATGTAAGTGGGCGGTGGTTGTGTCAATTCGAGGAGGAGGAGCTCTGTAATATCTGAGGGTGTTGGACAAATAAACTTTGTTGTTTAATTTTAGTGTTTGGTATTGCACCACATTTACCCATCAAGGCTCTGAGCATTTTTATTGTAAAGGACTTAAACAAAATGAATACAGGGTGGGCTTATCGGCCTAGGCAGTCTATAAACTTGTTGAAGCAAGTCGAAGTTGGTTGATGAGTAGCAACAATGGCGGGATTGAAAGTCCTGTTGTGAAAATTCGCTCATTTGTTTTTTCGCAGTTAATACTCACTTTTACTCAAGTTTTACACGCATTGCAGTTATAAGCCACATGCACAGCAATGACTAACAAGAACATTCGCAACGTAAATTACTTCTGACTGGAATCGATGCTCTGTTCTGCTCATCATTTGTTTGAGAGTAAGCGACTGAGACAAATCCGGTCGGTCCAGCTGCGAACCTTCTGGTGGTGATGGGTAATGTGCACATTTTCTGTTTTTTTTCGGTCGAATATTGTTTATATTTTGTAAATTGTGTATTAATCGGATCACCATATTCAATTCGCGGGGAGATTCTTGTTTCCTTGGCCCCAATTTTTGGAACGGGGTTCGAAACATTTTGCTGTGCTAATTAACGGAAAAATAATGAAATAATTCTATCTCGACCCGTTTTCGAGATATAGGGCAAAATAGTTCATACTTGACGAGCCACCTTAATTGGGAAAACTTTAACTTTTAGGAAAATTCTATTATATTATTATAATTTCCACTGCCGGTGGAGTTAATTTTCCTTTTATGAAGGAATGCAAAGCACAGCAAAACGTTTCGAACCGCGTTCCCAAAAAGCGGGTCCAAGGATACAAGAATCGTGCCCAATCTGCCAATGTCTTCTGTCTGGAATTTTGAAGACAGATTCGAATGACTGCAACCCTGAAAACCCCTAAGTGTCCAGGTTCACAAACATTTTTTCTAATTAGGAATCTTCGGTCGGCATCTTTAACTCACAAGTATTGAAGGAAGTTTCTTCTGCAGCGTGGTGATGATCCTGTTGATCCAAGTTGTGATGTTGCGCAACCACGATATTTTTCGCCTTCCTATGCTTTGCTTGCTTTCGATTTTCATTGTACCACCAATTCTCGTGACGCATAATGTGGAACAGGTATCTCAGTTTCCTCTCCTTGATTACGTTCAGGATATGCCTTTTTGTATTCATTTTATTTTAAACTTCTTCATTCCTAACTTTATCTGTCTAGGGGATCGTCAGTATCCTTCTATAAAACCACATTTCGAATGCTTCAATGTTGCCGATGCTTTGCCTGCTTAGTATCCATGTTTCCGCACCGTACAATAAAATTTATCAGATATACAAATAGGTCTTCAGGGGACTTAGTTTCAAGTTTAGGTTTATCTCATTGCGCAGAATCCTGCACATGTTATTTATTGAATGGAGATGGAGTTCTAGCCATTTCTATCCTTACATTTATTTCATTTCTATTGTGGGACCCACTAACAGGATGCCAATAAGTTTTTAGACTTAATATTTGTTTTGGTGGTTTTCATCTTTTCTTCATTCAACATATCTCTGAAGATTTTTATTTCTTCTAAAATTTTGAGTTATCTAAGATTTTACTTTTGTTCGGTACATTCGTGTGTGCAACTTTACAGTGTTCTCTTTAGGCTCTTTCAATAATATTTAAAATAATTGTAATTTGTTTTGTAAATAACTGAAACGTACTGCGGTAATCTTTTATCAACAAATTCAAACTCCCCGCCCTAAAAGTTTCTACCGTGACTGTCCATATTTGTACTGGGCCGTCCTAACTAGTTCCGGTTGCAAACTCCGCTTACGGGCCTTACGGCGGCGCTAAACCGTCAACCGACAATTATTCGCATTCGCAAAGTGTAGTTCGTTTAGGTGAGGACCGTGGGACCGTGCAACTCATGCGAGAATCGAGATTGAGATTCACTGTAGCTCGTCCATGTAGTGTTTTTGATGTAAAGAAATATATAAATTCGTGGTAAAAACTGGCTCAAATTCGATTGGTGCAGATGAGGAGTAAGTGAAAAGGTTCGCGCTCTGTGTGACAAAATGTCGGTTAAATTGCTGCCGTGGGCCATCTGCCTGTTGCTGTTACCGTTGTTATGTTTAGATGTTGCTCCCGTGGACGGTTTACGCCACGGATTCCCGTCGGAGGTGCTTCATGTTAGTTACGACGAAAGTGAGTTGAATGCACTGCGAAGGCCGAGAGTTATCAATGCCAGAAATCCCGAAAACACTGCTGCTGCCGCGCCTGAGGAAGAAGAAAATGAAGGAGGCCTCCTAAGGCGGACGAGGCGGGAAGCTGATCCAGAATCTCGCTCACCCCGTGAACAATTGGACGACTCCAGGAAAGTTGCAATGAAGGTAAGGATTAAGTCTCCTTAAAGGTATTGGGGAAGCCACTACTTCCTCTTCCCTCCGTTTTCTAAAATTGCAGTACGTTCAATATCTTGAATCGAGCCGACTCTAGTAGATTTGACTCTCTCCCATACTAGTCCAGTCAAAATGGTATTCAACCTAGGCAAAATTCCACAGAGCTGAAAACATCATTACAAATTAAATGTCAACACTCCCCACCGATCCGACTTGCGCTAATAATTTTATTCAAGGTCAAAGGTCAACGATATCGGTTTTCGCAAATTTTTTTGCTTAAACTGGAAGTGGTTTAATTCAACTTTTTATTTTATTTACACGCTGCCATTCAGTGATAGCTATAATGCTTTTGATATTTTATTTAGCTTCCCTCATACACGCTGTGCTGTACTCCTCTGCGTAGCTATCTTTAGGTGGTGGGCTCATGTACAGAGTTTGTACACGATACAGCTGTTCCGTGCTTAGTTCATATTTCTATAACCCGAAGAGCCCTCTACACTGACATATAAACTACTGGACAGATTATGTTGCTATCTCACATGGGTCAAGTTTTCTCTGCCTTCTTTTTATTGAATTATGCTTATTGTAATGCCAGCATTAAAAATTAAACTTGAAGTGATAATTTATAATAATTTTAAGTTTTATATGAAAAATTTCAAAGCCATATGCATTTTATTTGCGCTGCTCGTACTTTAAAATTTGTCGTTTCATATGCACAACAAAATTGTTTGCTTATTCCCATTAAACCAACCTTACCTAAAAATTTGGCGGTTACAAAATCGTCACTGATATTTGTAAAGTTCATAGGGAAATTTTGCTTATATTGAAAAGAGAAAGATATACGAGATAGTCCAACTTTTTTCATAGCCATTTGACTGTCATGAGCAGTCCATTCGTTTATATGTCAGTGGCCCTCTACGACAGAGCCGGGCAAACTTTGACTTCATGGGAGCCGTATACCTAAGTGCATTTTGGGTCGCTCCATTAACGCAATGAGGAGGAGTGAGTCCATGTCCGCGATGCAGATATCATTTGATGTTTTGGACAGGAGTATGCATTTCTCGCTTGCACTTGCAGTAGCAATGAGGAGCTCTAGAAATCTACCTGAGGAGCACTCGGGAGCAGGGCTGTTACTACTCGAGTATTCCTGAACTCAATTACTCGAGTAATTGAGTACTCGAGTTCAAAGATCCGAGTTTGAGTAAAGGAGTTTTGAGTACTCGAGTACTCGAGTACTTGAGAGCAAAGAGATCCGAGAACTCGAGTACTCGAGTACTCATTTCAGGAGTATTCGAGTATTACAGTTTGGGAGTATTCAAGTATTTGAGTATTTGAGTCCTGTAGGTTTTTCAGTTTTGTCGCCGAGCTGTCGCCGCCCTGCGGAACTGTCGGCTTCCGTCTCCTTGTGTCGTCGAAGTGAGCGTGCGTCGCAGTGGAATTTGCCAAGGCGACAGAACGTCGGCGTACAGAAAGTCAAGATAAAATTCCTTAATATACCAGCAACCTCTGCTACATCTGAACGAGTGTTTTCTACAGCAGGAAATATAGTAAGCTCCAGCAGAAGTTGCTTAAATCCCGATAATGTTAACATTCTTGTATTTCTTTTCCAAAATAAAGATTTAGTTTTCTGTAATTAACCGTAAATTATAATGAATTATAAAGTCTACAATTTATTAACATGTTTTTCTTACTTCTTAATGTATTAAACCTACAGGACTCAAATACTTGAATACTCCCAAACTCTAATACTCGAATACTCCCGAAATGAGTACTCGAGTACTCGAGTTCTCGGATCCCTTTGCTCTAGAGTACTCAAAACTCCTTTACTCAAACTCGGATCTTTGAACTCGAGTACTCAAATACTCCTACTTGGGAGTACTCAAATACTCAATTATCCGAGTCATTCTTAGAGCCCTACTCGGGAGTTAAAAGAGCCCAGTTTGCCCGGCTCTGCTCTACGATGGTGTCATTACTTTCGTCGAAGATGCAGAAACAGCCAAGAACTTCAACGATATATAAGAACTTACGTATAGGTGACTAACCTAACGTGATAAATAAAATATTACAAACGTATTGAATTTGTATCTTTCTTTTAAATTGTCAATCCCAAGAAAATTAAATTTTTTCATGCTCATAGTTAACGATTGCCCAAAACAATTGTATATTAATTTATTTAACTATACCATTCGCTAACAGTATGTTATTATAATTGAATGCATATATGTATATAAAATACAGTTAGCAACTAAATAATGAGGATTTGCTTCTTTAAATACTTTCTTAGGCCACTTTGTCAAAAATTGCGCAACCATAAGCAAGAAATACTGACTATATCTAGGATAATCCGGATAATTGATATCTTAGAGGATTTTTTATAAATTTCAACTTCAAAAAACTTCCCACAAAACACTAGAGTGAAAAAAAGGGAAAATATGTTTATAAACTCCATAAAGGTATTTGGACATGCTTTTGCATGATTTGTATTCTCACACTTCATTATCGTTTTCTTTTTAATTATTATTATTGTCAATTTCCTCAATCTCATTCGAGTTTTTGTTCAAAGGGAATATCTTTTCAATTTGTACACATCTTCAGCCGAAAGCTTTTCCAATTGAAAACAAAGTGGTTTAATTGGACGCGTGGATCGTAGTTCGTGAACTGTGATATCTTTATCAAATTTTAAAAGCGCTCTCATCAGTTCTTTCATCATTGGCTCTTCGAGATTTTTTTGATTGTTTTGTACATATTTGTGAAAACTATTTGGTGATGATAAATCTGCAAAAAATATTAATTTTTATTAAATCGTCTATCTATATTTTCTCTAACAGTATGCAACATCATTTTGTGCACGTTTATTTCGTATAATTTAATGCTGTCCGATATTACATCATATTGTGACTCTTCACTTTATGTTTTTCGCCTGTTTATTTTTGCACGTCAAGGCCTGGACGAACTTGTCTGTTGTTTCTTGAATGGTGTGAATATTTTCGGGTGTTTCCCTGTACTTGCATTTGTACTAAATGAATCATTTGATAAGCTTTTAAATAGTCCAGTCTGGATGTTTGTAGATTATTATGTATTTGACAAGGGGTAGTTATTTCAAATATTCTCGGATATACAGGGTGTCCAGTAAATAGATAATCTGGAAACTGGTGTTAAGGCAGCTTATGAGCTAACAAATGAGCACAATATAGTGTTATCAAAAGTCTCGCGGTTTTCAAGTTATTTAACTTTTTTTTCTCGACAATCTCGATCGTATTTCTAGTGTTTTGTGTTTTTTTCGCAAATAATACGCGTCTCTTGACGATTCGGTCCTTCTACACAGATTCCCACTAATACAAAATTCACTTGCGCAGTAATGCATTGCAGACTTCATATGTGCGCTCGCAGCGCCACAAAGCGGCCCCCCTTTTTGGTACCACTTGCGGCACACAATGATTTCGATAGAAGCTTAAAGAATAAAGCATATAACTATGTTAAAAGTTTGTTCGTACATTAATATCGGCGCCGTGTGGGCGCAGTGGCGTACAAACAATTGATTGTCCCAATAACGGTTTTATGCGTACAAACTGTCTGACAATCTTGAGACAATCAATTGTTTGTACGCCGTTGTGCCTCCACGCGGCGTCGGTTTTCATTAGTGAAGAAAATTTTGAAATGGTAATATACTTCAATCTTTAAGTTTCTGTGATATCACGAGATTTCACTCGAAATCCAGGAAAAATTCCCTACTCAAGTTCTTATGTCTTTGATGTCTGACGTAAAAGCTGACAGAAATATCAAACAAAGAAGATATTTGGGACGGTCTTGTGACAATCTTATGGATAGGCTGCCACACACGGCGACGGTTTTATGCGTAAAATTATCTGACAATCTTGGGACAATCTGTTGTTTGTACGCCACAGTGTCCACACAGGACGTCGGTTTTCATTTGAGAGCAAAATGTTGACGTAGTCGTGCGATTTCACTCTCTATACAAGCAAGGATTATTCCTATATTTGGATATAAAATCAAGGAAAAATTCCCTACAAAAATTTCACACGTCGGTGTTTTGTTTTGATGTTTGACGTAAAACCGACAGACATATCAAACCGATTTGTGACAATCTTATGATTGCACTCCACGCGTTCACGAGATATAACGTTTCAAAGAATCGTTCGTTTCGACACGATACGATTCGATACGCATTTTGGCACGATTCTTGTTTCCTGGGCCCTGCTTTTTGGGAACGGGGTTCGAAACATTTTGCTGTGCTAATTAACTCCACCGGTAGTTTGTAAAAGGAAGGTTAACTCCACCGGCAGTTTATAAAAGGGAAATTATAATATATAATAGAATTTTCCTAAAAGTTACGAACGTTAGGTGGCTCGCGAATTGCCCTATATCTCGAAAACGGGTCGAGATAGAATTTTTTCATTATTTTTCCGTTAATTACCAGAGCAAAATGTTTCGAACCCCGTTCGCAAAATGTGGGGCCCAAGGAAGAAGAACCTCCCCCGCATTTTCTTCTGTAGAATTTGATTCTGCAATAAAAAATATTTGTTTCAATTTTTTCTATTAACGGCTCAAAAGTATTTATTGGAAATTATCTCACTTAAAATGTGTTAATACATTATTTTGTCGAAAAGTTCACCGTTTTCAAGATATTTCCAAAAAAACTATTTTTGGCTAGTTTCTACCGTGCCTAATTAAGCCGGCGGCAGGCAATTCGATGGGTAACTCTCGCAAATTATTTAGAATCTTAACACCCAATGTTCAAGCAAAAATTAAGGCTGTAAAATTATTTTGATGTTGAAGTGTATTCCTTGTGGAGACAATTCTATCATATACGACGTATTTTAATTTGAGAATATTTTCTGAAGCTCTTTGTAGCAGGGAAGATGGAAAATATAATGAAAAAAATCCACCTCCCATCGTTTTCGAGATATGTACCATACACATACATATTTTAAAAAAACCAATATACATTGGACTATGTTATACTAGCAGAAGATATTTTTCTTCAACAAGTTAACAACGATTTGTTAGAATTTACAACGAGGTTTCAAAAATTAAAATATCAAAATCTACAAATGGCGTTATTAAAAAACATGGCTCATCATGGGATCCGAAAAATTCCCGGTATTCCCTGAGGGCAGACCGACGATATTCTTCTTGCAATAAATTTGACAGCAAGCACAATGAAGCAATAAATAAAAGAAATATAAGAATATCGCCCGATTTATCATCATCGTCGTTTGTTATAGATTTACATATATAAAAAGAGAAAAGCATGTTTTTCCTTTGAATTCCTCTGGGAGTTAAGTAGTACTTGAACTTTCCAGTACACCATGATACAGTGTCGTTCCTCTGTGCCCCTAATATGATGCCAAGGTCATTGCAATGAATGAGTGCTCTAGCGTAAACCAATTCCGTTGAATATTCAATTAATAAAACCCCTGACCGGAGTCTGGAGCGCGCGGTGATCGTAAGTTGCGTCAGTATCGATTTTAAAATGGATTCCTACAAGAGTTGTTGATAGCAAACTAAATTTTCAATTCTCCTTCACTTTACAGGTGAATGTTCTTAATGACTCGCACGCACAAATGATGGTGCATTGGCTGGGACATGGATCAGATGTCATAATATGTCTGGCTAGAGATCCTCCGCTGACACCGTTGGACGATCCAAATGTTCAGACTTCTCCGTCGTCCGTCTATTTCTCTTATGACAACGGTGACACGTTCATTAATAAAACTCACTTGTTCAAAGTGCTGGTGAACGGAATCGAGCAGAACCCAACGCTAGATCAATTCAGGACCCATCCTAAGTTCAACACGATCATTTTTGTGGACTCGAAGAACAAAGCCATTTTCCACGTACCTGAAAAGGACGACAACATCAAACGGTATATGTTGGACTTTACGCCGTCCGACATATCTTTTTACAAAAATGACGCGCACACATTTCTCGTTCTGGACAAGGTCGACGATGAAAGGAAATTGTACTACACTACGGATGCGGGAGCTTCATTCACGCTTCTGGAAAGTTATGTCAAGTCCTTCGCTTGGTCTTACTTAGATGGAATGGTGCCCCATTTATATGTCGAAAGGAGGGGAGTAAATAGTAAGTTGTTAGGCTTTTTTCAGATTTATTTGTGATGCGAATTGATTTCCTTTGCCCGAATAGATGTATCCTCCGTATTCTTCATGGACGCTACTAAACTTGTAAGCCCGGAAAAAGATAAACGCCTGCATGTCCAAATAGAAAATGTTCAAGACTTTTACGTGAAAAAGGATTTTATGTTTGCTGTGAGAAAGGTATGTATTCGGAAACTCCTTATTCTTTACTTGCTTACTATCCATTGCTGTGTGATAGGTTCTACTTTAATGGGCATATGATATGCAAGATTCAATCAGTAGTTAAGTTATAATGAAACTGAACTCGACTACAATGTGATTTATACAAACTTGAGCAATCACTTACACAGTTCATACAAAAATATGTTTATATTAAATTACCAAATTAATCATCCCATACGTTGTGCAATGGCGATTATATAAAGAGACAAGAAACATATAAAATGAAGTCATATTTTCACAAAACCTTCAAAAAATTTCACCCTCGCTGCGCTGGCGCTAATATTCCATCACGGACTCGGGTACAAAACAATACGTAAAAGGACAATTTGCCTTCTACAAAATCTCTACTGGATGAATATTTTCCTTTTACAAAATATCTATGGACTGAAATTTGCCTTTTCTACCGATGTGCGCACGGACACACGTGGGTTCCAAATAGGCACTGATCCGAGCCCATGTTCACGGTGAAGCGCATGGTGCAAATAAGCACTGCTTATTTTTTTTATTCGGGATCGATTGCCTTCCAAAATTTGTGAAACATTACTACTACAATATTGTCGATACAGTCAAATTAATCTTAATTATCGGCCAAGAAATCTCGGAGAAATCGGCGTAGTACCTAACATGACAAATTAAAAAGCTAAAAATACAGCTGGAATTGAGAACCTCCTCCGTTTTTGTTGTTAAAAAATTATGGGTTCAGTCAACATACATAAGTATTTCCATTGCTTCCTTTCATTCATCTCTCGTTTTAGAAATTAAACTGGCCGCCGAGAATTCAGGGTAACGTATTTGGATCTCGTCCTCTTGGGTTTTAGTAAGGTCTATGTGAACCACCCTGAGACGTTTGAAGTATTCAAGAAAGAAATTTAACGCCACATTCGTGCAATCTAGCCGATTTTACTCCACAACGTACATAAAAAGAAATGCACACAGACATTCTTAACGGCACCTTGTTTTTATTTTATCTCGAATCTTTACAATATGCGTCTCAGGCCATTTCAGTTCTTTATTAGGGGGCCAAATCTTTATGATTATCTCTTCAGCATGATTTTTCAGATTTATATAATAAGTTGCGATTAACCAGAATATTTGTTTTTATATGATTTCAATAATTAGATAACGACGGTCGACAGTAATTATAATTAGAAATAAGTTTTGGATCTATGATCACGCTGATGAACGCTACTTCTAGAAATAACTAATTTAGGCAAATCGCAAATTCCAAAATGTCTGTTTTCAATTCTTGAATAATCATGAATATCATGAATATAACTTTACAGGCCATGAACACAAGCCAACTTTGGATATCCTACAAAAGAAGTGATTTCGTGAAAGCAGACTTCCAGACCGAATTGGACATCAAGGGTATTCACATAGCCGACGTTGAAGGAAGACGAATTTTAGTGTCTGCCGCACACTCAGAAGTTATATCACACTTATATGTCTCGGAATCAAACAAGAATATGACGAGTATTAAATTTGTCCCAAGTCTTGAAAATGTTTTCACTTACATCCCTGGAATAATGTGGAAGTCTGGATGGCTTGTGTAGGGCTAAATTTATTTTACTTCTCTGAATCACACGCATAAAATATCTTTCCCAACTTATAGACAAACCACGGATGAAGCATTCACAGATTTGTATAAAGTTGAAGGAATGCGAGGAATTTACATTGCCTCAAAAGTGAACAGATCACCACCATTCAGGGGTGGTCCGGAGGGCTCTGTTCATCCAGCGCATTTACATTCGGTTATAACATTTGATCATGGTGCTGAATGGAGGCCAATTGCCGCTCCTAAATATGATGATGAAGGACAACCCATTAATTGCACACAGTGCAGTTTACATTTGTCGCAGAAATTCAGCTTGCTGTACCCAGTGCCAATGTATGTATTTTGATAATTTTTTGTGGTGACATTAGGCTTGCGTGAGGAATTAATTTCACTTATTTGTCCTTGAAATTGTGCTGTCCGTTGTGTTAAAATTGCTCTCCGCAATCAATAACAACTCAACTCGTGAAATCGACAACTTTTTTTTACCAATGATATAAGTATGATGTCAATGTTATGCAACACATTTTCAATAATATTAATGTATTAGCATAGCCCTGTACATTAAATAGAAATTTGAATTATATCAAACATTTGCAATGATTAGTCAGCTTTCCATCTAACGGTTTGGCTAGTTGTAGGCTAACACAACAAATAATTGCTATTAGTCTAGTCATACGTACATACATATTATATAAGTATATGTGCCAAGTTGTATATATTTTTCTTTGCAAAAATAGTTTTTAAATTTTCTCGGCTTTTATTAAAGCTACGACAAAAGTACCAGCGTATCGGGTGCTTCGAGAACTACAACTTTGCTTACTACGACTTTTGTCGTAACTGGTCACGGGGCGGTTTTTGCAGCTACGATGAAAGTGATCATACCAGCGTAGAGAGCGCTTCGACAACTACAACTTTGCTTATTATGACTTTTGTCGTAACTGCGACGGTTGACCGCGTGGGCGTATGAGTGCATATTACTATTTTCGATGTTTGAAATTGCGTTAATTCAGAAATGATGATTCGTAGGAAAAAAGTATATGAACAATTTTTGTAGACAATTGCAAGATCTACAACTTTTGTGTGGACTACTTTTACGATAATACTAATCGTTTATGAGAAATAATGCAAAAAACCAATCTTTTTGGCTTTGTACCTGGAATAAAATTTTTAGCACAAGTCAGATCGGTCAGGCTGGCTTCTAGAAGACTATTAAGAGTTTTGAAATTTTTCAGATCGGTTAGTATAATGAGCTCGATGTTGGCACCTGGATTTATAATGGCAACGGGAATCGTTGGAAAATCGCTAAAAGGACATCCGGGCGTTTTTCTGTCGAGAGACGCTGGATTGACGTGGAAACAAGTCCTTAAGACCTATCACTTCTTCAATTTTGGAGATTATGGCGGAATTCTTGTTGCTGTAAAGTTCTTTAAAATTAAAGGAGAAACTAGAGAAGTTCTATACTCGACTGATGAGGGTGAAAAGTGGAACTCTTTCGCCTTCCATAGCACTGATTTGAAAGTGTATGGATTCATTACCGTACCCAATACGACGATATTCACTCTATTTGGGCGACAGGAACACCGTTGGCTAATAATCAAAGTGGACCTCCGAAACGCATTCAGTTATAATTGCACTGCCGACGACTATGAATTATGGACACCAAGCTCCCAAGATGGGCACTCTCTAATACCATGCACACTTGGAGAGCAGCAAACTTTCCAGAGACGTGTATCGCATTCAAATTGCTATAGCGGTAAGAATTATGAGGGTCCAGAAAATACAGAGATCTGCCAGTGTAATCATTGGGATTTCGAATGTGATTTTGGTTTTACTCGAACCAATTGGATGTCACCATGCGTTTACAAAAAGGCCTTGGCCTTCGTTGAGGACCCCTATGAAGCCCCTGCTGATTGCAAACCAGGGCAGTTCTACAACCGGACCCGAGGATATAGAAAAATTGAAGGAAATGTTTGCGAAGGTGGATTTGAAAAGCGGTATTTACCCCAGACTTTACCCTGCCCTTTCGAGGATGTCCAAAGCTTTATAATGGTCGCTCAGAGGGATCGTATTTCCCGAATTGACTTGGTCAGTGGAAAGAGCGAAGACGTCCCTGTTGAAAATATAACGAATGTTATGGCGATCGATTTTGATATGAAAAATAATTGTGTTTTCTTTGCTGATATTATATCTCATAAAATCGGTCGGCAGTGCTTGGATAGAAACCAAACTGTTGAAATTCTTGTCGAGACCGAATTGGTTTCTGTTGAAGGGATGTCATACGATTGGCTGTCTGAGATGCTATTTTTTGTGGATGCAGCTAGATCTAAAATAGAAGCTGTAAAGACGTCGAGGGATGAAATAGGTAATTATTTTTTTATACATATATTAGGAATACTGCCGTTTCTTGAGGGCATATATTTTCTGCCATTTTCTTTGCGATGTTGTTGGAACTTATTTTAATTTGACTGTTCAAGTGTCCAAAGGTTAGGCTTTTAGTTAATATTGATTTGGGAATTATTATTGTTTTTGCGAAATGAATGACTGTAAATATTTAAACACTCAGTGTAATGAAACTATTATTGATTCATTAAAATCGCGATCACATCACGGCTGTCGTCGCGATCGATATCGTGCACGCAAACGAAACCACGATCGCAAACGCGAACGCACCCGTGTGAATCGACGAACCCACGCGGATCCACTCTGAGCCTTTACGTTTTGTTCAATTTCCGCGCAAATAGTTATGTACGAGTATGAAAATGGAATTTTAATGGAAATTTAAAAAATGTTGTGGGCACCCCTAGTAGATAACAAAGTCTAAATTTTCCTTATTATAGGTCGTTTGAGAGTCACTATCATTGATTCTGAAAAACTGGCTAAACCACGAGGTATTGTTGTACATCCAATTGAAGGCTACCTTTTCTGGACGGAATGGAACACAAATAAACCATCTCTTTCCCGATCGAATTTGGATGGTTCAGATATTAAGGTTCTCTTCACCAAACCCGACGTGATCTGGCCGAATGGAGTAACAATAGATTATTTCGCTCAGAGGGTCTACTGGGTGGATGCCGTTAAAGACTATATCGGCAGCTGTGATTTGAATGGGAAGAGTTTCGTTAAAGTCCTCCAGCAAGACTCTCGTGTCGCACATCCATTTGCTGTGGCCGTGTACAAAGATCAGATGTACTGGGACGATTGGAAGATGAGTTCTATCTTTGTTGCTGATAAAGACCATGGTATTATGGTACAAGCGGTGGCCCATCAAATGACGAACCTTATGGACTTAAAGGTATACGCCCATTCCCTGCAGGAAGGATCGAATGCTTGTTCGAAGGGTAAACACAATTGCAGTCACATATGTGTTGCAGCTCCGAAAGAAGGCTTTTCATGCCTGTGTCCTGATGGAATGCAAAAGTCACCGCTTACACAAGAATGCCTTTGCCCTGGTGGTATTCATCCATTTTCGAATAAAACATGTCCAATGCAGACGAACACTTGTGCCCCGAGGTACTTTACGTGCAGCAACAAGCTTTGTGTCCCAGCGCTATACAGCTGTGATGGTGAAGACGACTGCGGAGATAATTCAGATGAAATAAATTGCCCTCAAAAGATTTCAACAACTCCGACTTGCGGAGCAGATTACTATCATTGCACCTCTGCTCAGTGCATTCCACAAAAATGGAGGTGTGATAACGACGTTGATTGTCGCGATGGATCTGATGAAGAAAACTGCGAATTCAACGTTTGCAAGGTAGTAGAGTTCAAATGCAATAATAATCGCTGTATTAGAGGTCGATTGTTTTGCGATGGGGAAGACGACTGCGGAGATAATTCAGATGAAATAAATTGCGCACAAAAGAATTTAACAACTTCGACTTGCAAAACAGATGAGTATCAGTGCACCTCTGGTGAGTGTATTCCGAACCAATGGAAGTGTGATAATGATTATGATTGCCCTGATGGATCCGATGAATCGGAGTCTGAGTGCAAACGTAAAGACTGCGATATGTGGCAGTTCAATTGTGGAGATGATAAATGCATCTATAGGACTTGGAAATGTGACGGAGATAAAGATTGTCAGAATGGGGCTGATGAGGAGAACTGTACCAATACAGTTCCGGTCATCAATGGTAGTAACATGTTCCCACCTGTGCTCTGTCATGACTGGATGTTCAAGTGTAACAACAACAAGTGTATTTCGATGAGGTGGAAGTGCGATGGAGTTAATGACTGTGGAGACGACAGTGATGAGTACGGTTGCGCGGATGGAGACAGTAGAACCACACAGACTTTAACAACTACAACCCGGGCTCCCACATCACCAACAGAGAAACGTTGCTTGATCAATCAATTCCAATGCAACTCCGGAGAATGCATTTCCAAGAGGTATGTTTGCGATGGTATTCCAGACTGTAGCTCTGATGGTGAGGATGAAAAGAATTGTCCACCTAACACTAAAGAACCTTGTGGCGAAGGCTACTTCAGGTGCAGAGGTGATCACATCTGTCTACCGATGTGGAAATACTGTGACAAAGTAATTCATTGCTCGGATGGTAGTGATGAAGAAGATTGCGACAAACAAAATAAACCTGCAAGCCGCGATGATACGCCCCGCTGCAGTCCAGGATACTTCGGCTGTGATAATACGTGTATAGTTCTTATGAAGCGTTGTGATAAGAGACAAGACTGCTATGATGGAAGTGACGAGGAGCACTGCAACCGATACAAACGAGTGTATCAGGTGACTAGGCTCATGGTGGAGTCCCGCAGTTTGAATGAGACTTCATTCGCACTCTATTGGTGGCTCACTGCACCTTCTGCAGAAATTGAGCTGGAATTCCTTCCATCTATTGCTCTGGCTGGAACAGATGCTTGGGAAAATCATACTGTGTGGATTACGGACCACAATTTAACATTCAAGGAATTAAAGCCGTATACCAAGTACAATTTGACGGTTTATACAAGGGTTAAGGGTGAAGAAGCTGCCCCTCCATACCTATTTGTTGATGTAACCACAGCAGAGGGTATACCCAGCAAGCCACTAGATTTTAAAGTCACTGAAATAAATGGCTCAAGGGTTCAAGTTAGCTGGAGTCCACCAAAAGACCCCTCTGGGAAGCTGATCTCATACAATATATACTATAGACCGCGCACGCAAACAGTAGGTCCAGTTAAGATGTTCAAGGTTCCAGCAGAAGAGAAATCCGTTGTTCTGGAGTCCTACTTCAAGGGAAATACTACCTTCGACTTTTGGGTAAGTCTAGCTTATAACTTTTGATCAATTTGACAAGCTAAGTTTTAAGGCTATGGAGTAAACGCATGGGTCCAACAATGTACGAATTTAATATGGTCGACACGTTAGAAACTTATATTAATAGCAGAAACAGGACAGAACTCTTAGTACATGAATATAAAAATTCTACCTTCAGGTTCGAGCTAAGAACAGCAAACATGAATCTCCGAATTCAAAGATGGTCGACCTAATTTTCGATGATATTTCAAACATTGATAATCTGCAGCAACTTATGGTCGTAGATAGTCAAGCTTCATCTGTGACATTAAAATGGCAAGCAATACACGGTGCGGATGGATATGTAATCAAACCAGTCCTACCACAACCATATCCTCAAATAAAGGCGCTTAACACAAACGATACAAAGATTGAGATTAAGAACATGGTGGCTGGTGTCCTTTACACCTTCAGAGTTGCTGGTTTTGTCAAAAAGTACGTTGGTCGCCCTCAATCAGTTAAAGTTACACTTAAGGGCGACCCACTCCCAGAAGTAAGCCATTTGAAATTGAAACATGATGGTGACCACGTTCGACTGACTTGGAAGGAACCCAAGACGAACCTTAAAAATTTAACCTATGGTGTCTACTACGGAACATCCGTAAATGAATTATTTGAAAGTAAGTAGTAAAACATTTTGTGTCTCGTTAATTAAAAAATAACAACAATAAAAAATCTTCCAGAACCCCGCATTCTGACCCAGGACCTGTCAGCAAATCTAACTGATTTGATGCCTTGCGAGTCGTATTTGATAAGCATCGGAATCGTGAAGCCTAATGGTCCTGGACCTTTAAGCCGCAATCCAGTTACGCTTGAAACTGGCTGCAACGACAAGAAGCCTAATGAGTCCGTAATGATGAACAACACTCAACGAGTCGTTGTCAAGCAGTCTCCTAATAAAACACTTTTGCACTACTTTACCGATATTCCATATGGAGTTGAGTATAATTTTAGTGTAGCAGCTAATTTTACTGGAGCTGAACTGACTTATGTTCTTGTGGATGCTCCAA
The DNA here is from genome assembly GCA_947538895.1 of Neoitamus cyanurus. Taxonomy (NCBI): domain Eukaryota; kingdom Metazoa; phylum Arthropoda; class Insecta; order Diptera; family Asilidae; genus Neoitamus; species Neoitamus cyanurus. The sequence continues at coordinate 15,052,425 of OX384547.1, forward strand.
AGTTGGTTGAACCCCGTCAATTCCAAGTCGGGCTGGAGACAAATGACTCATTTGTTGGGTTCTGGGGAAAGCTGGGTCATTCGTATGATTTTCCGTAAGTATACGATGAAATCTTGTTTTTAAAACCCTTTAATATTGTCCCAAAATACACTTCAATCATATGCAGGGTGTTTTAGTTAATATTGTTGATGATTGCATGCCAGAGAATCTCTGAAATTGAATTACCATATACATAGATAACCAAAAATCAACGAAAGTATCGAATATCTAATTAGAATACGTCGAGAGTTTCGCAATATTGCTAATTTTTTTGAACTCTTTCGACCAGCACTGAATGCATAGTTAACACGTTGGACTACATTTTTTTCGTGGACTATCAGAAACACACTTTTTTGTTATGATGCCTGTATGCGTGGCGGCTGTATCCGTCATTTTCTATGACGTCAATAAAACATTTGATGGCTATAGCGTCATTTCCGTCGACGGGTGACACTCTACCCCGTGATCGCATTTCGCATTTCTTTAGAGTCGCACCCATGTAGTCCAACAAGACTCCTTCTAAAATTTTTCCTCCAACTTTTCACTGTCTTTTTGGTGCCTGCTGGGTTTCATCTTTTTTGCACCAAAATTGTTGTGGACGTAGAAGACGGGTAAAGAATAAATAAAAAGCATCCGTTCACTGTCCGCAAACCGTCCACAATAGAGCTGTCTATTGGGATATATTAGGTGGGTGTTAGAAAAGCTTAAGTTTGAGTTCTGTAGTCAGAAACCTTGAGCTTTCGCCGCAATGTTTATTATAGGATTATAGCAAACTCGTTTTTCGTAAATATCTCATCTTCTAGATATACTAGACAATTTTTCAGATCTTGTAATACTCTACAGAGGATCCCGTATGTATGGAAATTGTCTTTTGGTTAAATTGGCTGAATTTTTGGAATGTTGTCTGTTTTTTTGAAGCCGATCAAAAGTCTCCATAGGTACAACTTCCCAAATGCTCAACATTTGGCTCTACGCCGTCGAGAAGAAAGTCAAAAACAAACCCAAATACCACAGAACGCTAGCAAACTTAACTTAAGCCAATAATGGCCCATTGTGAACTGTCCAAATCTATGAAATCGGCAGATCCTAGTTCAGTCAAGTCATCTAAGAAAAAAGAGCCTACATAGAAGTTTCTGCACTTGGAAAAATCCGAGCTGTGATAGAGGAAGTGAGAACTGGTTTTTTCCTCTTCCTCATTATGACAACTTCTGCAGAAGTCGTTATGATTACAGTCATAACATTGCTGATGCAAGCCCGCCTGAGGTCAAAACACATTTCGTCCTCTTTAGGATTTGAATAATGTCCTTGTTGTGAAAAATCTACGAATTGTGTACAGCTTGAAGCTTGCGAAGACAGGAATAAAGAAAAGTACTCGAATAATAAAGATAATGCAGGAGCAACCGCTCCTGCCGGTGACTGACTCTCTGTGCGGGGGATCCTGATGGAGATGGACGCCCACATGGCCTATTCCCCAACAACCCTTTGACCTCACTTTGACTCAAAAAAAAAATTTTCGGAGCTTCCTAGTCGATCGAGGAGGCCGAAAGAAGGAAAAGGAGACCTAGGGAGCAATTATAAATATGGTGCTACCACGTTATTATTATTTTGTCTTTTCTTTTTATTTTCCCTTTTTATTATAAAAAATAAGCAGTCATGAAATATAATCTAATTTTCTAAATACAACTAAAATAGAAAAAATACAAATGGCAGTGTTGCTGCTAACGATGATAAACATGCTGAGTTTGCTGCTACTCTTGCTGCTGGGCGGCTGCCGTGATGCTTCTACTGTTGTTGTTGATCCTGCTGCTGGGCTCGTGCTGGACTCTTCGGTCGTTCCCACTAATCTTTTTTAAATTTTTTTTTAATTTTAATTAAATTGTCCGACTTATGATTTTTTAAACTAATGTGACCTCATTATTATAATTTTATTAATCTATATATGTCTTAATTAAATTGTCTACTCTACATTATATTATTTTTTACTTCATTTGGTTAAGCCTCACACAAATACGGAAGCGGCTGTTTTCAATTCTTTTGATAAAATATTTTGACTATTGCTAATTTTAGGCAGGCTGTATAAAAAAGATGAACTAGTCTTCCAAAGCGGTGGAGAATTATAAGGAGAAAGCAGGAAGCTATGAATATTCCAACCATTCCTGGTCGCGAGCTCTCATATCCAAGCCTATTTAATTGACTGATTTTTCTAAATTGCAAATGCGCAGTTTGCAGTCATGCTAGGACTAAGTGCTAACATTTGTTCGTCACTTTTTACTTTAAGAATGCACGGGTATATTTTTGACTATGTTTTGTGTGCGGAGACGGTTCCTCTTAATCTTAATTAAATCTGCAAAACGTGCGTTCGTTGTCTTTTCGAATTCTCTGGGTCGGTTGCCAGTGATAGATACATTTGATATTGGGCCCTATTATGGAAGTAGAATTTTTTCGACTCCTAGTCTAACTAACTAATTTTCTTAGTATCTCAGCTTTGAAAATGTGTTTTTGCTAGTCGAGTCGATCAAATTAGATTTCCACAGTTGAATCAATTTTTTTTCTGTAACTCGTTTTATTGAGAAATATTACCGACTTTGGTTTGCCATCAGTGGCTTTCGCATCGACCGTGGTGTGACACTATTATTATTAACTTATTTATTTCTTCTTCTTCTTTATGTTTGATTGTTATTTTTGGTTTTATATATTTTGCGTCTGGCTAGCTTTGCATCATTTATGGTCATATGGTTTTCTTAGATGCAGCCGATATTCCGGCGTCCGTTGGAGGATATATGGAGGACATTCGACGTAGCATGAGGCAGGGGCACTATTCTACCTCACCTGTTGATGAGCCTGCTTCCTCGCTGTCCTTGGACGATGCTGGGCCTCGATATACTGTTTTAGTCGCTGACAAACCCATATATGGGCGTGATATCGTCGCCACAAAATAACGTTGCACTACCTGGATTGCCCAACTTTCCCAATACCCGGGCACCAAACAAATTGAGGGTCCTCTGAAGAAGGTCAGTAACGGTACACAGGGACTGTCCCCCCCGTCAGCGTGATAAAATCGCCCGCATACTGATAAGTGTAAAAACACTATTAGGAAGATAGTAGAGCTATCCGCCAACGCGCTTACTGAAAAGTTATGATAGCTGAGCTAATAATTCGAAACTATTGATTGAAAATCAAAACATTAAATTTAATTATTTTATTCTATATGAATTCCTGTGGAATTTTTCGTCCAATTTATTTTTTATTATTAGGCATAATAATTTGAAGATAAAGGCATTTGAAAAAACTGGACAAGAAATGAAACTAATACCAAAGAATATCAAACAAGAAGGGCCACTCGTGTCGTTTTCCCTTATCTTTTAGTGACCTTGGGTATCGTTAACCGGACCAGACGTTTCATTTTGTTGGAAATAGACAGTTATAAACAAGTAATATGTGAGAGCAGGACAAACATTTTAAGTGAGGTGCTGAGAAAATTGAAACACTTCTACAGGGTGCATTGATTTTATTTTGAATAATTTCTATTTTCCAGCAAGGCACAAAACTTATTTCCTGATCATTTTCATTTGCAAAGCCACACACCAAACGCCTTATATGATGTGTACCCTTCATTTTTAAAGCGAATGACCAGCTATTTAGTCAATTGCATTTTAAAATGTTCAAAAGTAAAAGCAAATCACGGAAATAACTCCCACTACACTAGCTCTCTAGCCGCGCGAGCGCCGCACACAGTCGCTGAAAATCGGTAGAAATCGCCGGTAAGCGCACTGAAAAAATGAGAGCAACCGGGTACGAACGTACAAGGTGGGCCAAAAGAGATCACACTATTGGAAGATGCTCTTATTTGTGCAAATGGCCGCCAATGTGAAATCTGCTTCGACATTTGTGGACTAGACAGGTGTAGAATACAAGTGAACAAGCCATGGAGCGGTACACTCCCCAAGAACGCGGAATAATCGTGTCTATGACCAAAATCATAATGAGCGATGAGGCTCATTTCCACCTCAGCGGGTACGTGAACAAGCAAAACTATCGCTTCTGGGGCACTTTTTGTGGGGTTTTTTGAAGTCCCGTGTTTAAGTGAACAAGCCCGAGACACTGGAAGCCCTCAAGGACAACATTCGACACGAATGCGAGAATCTGTCGCCCGAAGTTCTCGCCGAAGTGATGAAAAATGCCATAAAACGAGCCCGTATGGCAATCAATTGTGACGGCGCCCATTTGGCCGATATCATCTTCTCGACTTGACCAATAAAATTCTAAAGGTTCAAGTAAACATAATCAAAAAACAGAATCGTAGTTTTTCATTTAGAAGAAAAATGAGAGCCAAACAACATCGGATGACTTCTTTTGGCCCACCTTGTATATATCAACTACGTGTGCGCTTTATGATCACGAGGTAGGTAGCACTCAGATGGCATGGTAATAGAGAGAATTAGAAATCGCCTGAAAACTCTATAGTAAAATAACGCTGCATTTTGTATCTGACACTGAACATGCTGTACGTGAGCAATTTTTGGCGGCTGTAGTTCTCTATCTTAATTGCTTACGGGAATAGGATGGTACTCGTTCGTTTCTGTTTTAGCTAATGGGAAATTTTTCTGGATGTGTTTTCCAGACATTGCATAGGCATTTTCAGGCGTATTAGACTGCCCCTTCTTGTTGATAGATAGAACGGCTGTATCGTGTATAAACCCTGTACATGAGCGACCACCTAAAGATAGCTGCGTAGAGGAGTACAGCAAAAGCGTGTATGAGGGAAGCTAAATAAGCATTAAAGCTATCAGTCAATGGCAGCGTGTAAATAGATGTTGAGGGGGGCATAGACATTATGGCAGGAACTTAGGATAATTTTGAATTGTAAGCCCCCTTCTGATTATGTCTAAATTTATATTTTTATATTCTAATTTGACAACCGTACAGCCTGAGAGGGACGGGAGAGATGTTTAGAAATTTATATAGCGCTGTCTATTTTTAGCACATTGCATAGATTGCCAGATTCCGCAGATTTTTGAATGCGGAATTGCTGAATGTTGACAAAAATCATTTGTAATGCCATAAAAATGCCTTTATAGCGTTATCCCTGCCAGATTAACAATACTTTCAAGAAATGTTGTGTTTTAATTAAAGAATTTAGAAATTGGATGTCGCAGTTCCAAATTTAAAAACGTCCTGAATCTTGACTGAAAGAGAAGAATAATATCAGCTCTGCAACTCATTTTAGTATTAATAATGTAACTTCCCTAAAAATACTGAGTAGTATAAATGTGTCGCACTGAAAATACAATAAATTGTTTATGTTTGTAGTAAACAATTTAGTAAGTTGTCATTTGCAGGTTCTCCAGAGAAATGTCGGGGAATATCTGCAACGGCAGTTCAGCCAGCTGACATATCTCTGACATTATAGATTATACATAGAACGTCAATTTTACGACTAATTACTGCCTGAGACCGAAAGAGAGGGAACAGAAATCGCACCGTTCGCTTCTACGCCATTGTTGTGTGCATATCACTGCTTTCAGCGTTTTGTACTGTTCCCTCTGTAAGCTTTTTCTTCTAAATGTCGGTGAGCTCATCATCATTGGAGATTTAACTTTACATCGTTCTTTTTAAGCTGTTTCAATAATATTAAAAATGATAATAACTAGTTTTGACAATAATTGGAACGTACTGCATGAAATATTTGTCAACAAATTTAAACTTCCCGCCGTAAAAGTTTCTACCATGCCTGTCCTTCCGTGGTCTCGCCTCGCGCCATTAGCTGCTAGCCGTGTAGCCGTGTACCTACTCGGTTGACGGACGGTGGCATGCAAGTCGCAAACCAACAATCATTCGCAAGGTGTAGTTCGTTTGGGTGAGAAATTGCCGTGGGACCGCAACCGCGTAACCAGAACCAAAATTGCAACTCATGTGAGGACCCGGGACCGAAATTCGTGCATGTAGTGCTCTCGATTTAAAGAAAAATTCATAGTAGAAAAAATCAGTATCCGTCGCGTCGATAAACTGGCTTAAATTCGATCGATGCAGAGAAGGAGCAAGTGAGGAGGATCTCGCTCTGTGTGAAAAAAATGTCGGTGAAATTACTGGGTGCTTCGCTGTCGCTGCCGTGGGCCTTCTGCCTGCTGCTGTTGCCGCTGCTCTGTTTAGATATTGGCCCCGTGAACGGTCTTCGCCACGGATTCCCGTCGGAGGTGCTTCATGTTAGTTACGACGAAAGTGAGTTGAGTGCATTGCGAAGGCCGAGTGTTATCAATGTTAGAAATCCCGAAAACACTGCTGCTGCCGCGCCGGAGGAGGAAGAAGACAATGAAGGAAGCCTCCTAAGGCGGACGAGGCGGGAAGCTGATCCAGAATCTGGTCCTCCCCGTGAACACTTCGACGACTCGAGAAAAGTTTCAGTGAAGGTAAGGATTAACGAAGCCACTGCTTCTCTTCTCTGTACCCTCCGCAGCACTGTAGGGGTACAGCTGATGCATGTTTACATAAGTCGCACGGAGAATGCTTGATGCGCTCGCTGCACAAGGGAAAAATCGATTTCCTGATCTTCATATCGAGTGCACCTTATGGCCTCTACTCGTTGCCGAGGATTACTACTCTCGGTGATGCTGGCACCCATCAGGACCGAATTTAGGGTAATCGATTGAACCCTCCCGGGCCACTGGTAAATTTAGGCAGAACTGGGGCACCGTATGCAGTCGTCCTTCTGCCAACAGTATCAACCAATGCTCCCTTCACAAGCAAGGTTTTTTTTGTTTACGTTGTCCTCCTTGCTGGGACGCGTGGGGGCTGTGCCTTGTTTTTATGCGCACTTCCTGCCTGCTGCCATAGTGCCACATCTGTTCTAATGCAATTAAAATCGTGACACCGGCCTGTAAGTGCTTCGCGGCGTGATTCTGCCTTTATTCCGATTTCTGTACGTGCGGGAGGTTGGACAGAATTATATTCGTCGCACGTCTGTGTTCTGCTGCCTCACTGGCTGGCTGTGTCTACCTGGGTCTTTTTGTCATTGCTCGCATACTAAGCAGGCGAAAGGACTCATCGGGAAAGCCCTGTCCGCTTTCCACACACATATTGCGTGTCATTTTCCTGGCAGAGTATTAACCTCGTGCTCTATTTGCCTGCAAAACTTGAGCTTATGCAAATCGCTGGGAGGACAGAAATAAACAAACCCACAGCCCCACACACTCAGCTCGCTCTGCACCAGTTCTGCGCTGGGGCCACTCTCGCACTTGCAGACTGCTGTGAAGAAGAATCCTTCATTCTGCAACCGCTAATTGCCACCGTGCCAAGTGGCTCTTACACCTACCTGCTGCAGATGTGGCATGGTGCCGAGAAAAAGTGTGCTTTTCCAATTTCGCTGATGATCCAACCATGACTTACACTTTTTTGGTGTCCCAGTTCACTGTATTGAATAATGCGATTGAAAAACAGCAACTGGCTCGCTGACACTTTCCCTCTTGGAACTTTTAAACCTGTCGCAACTATTCCACTTTTGACTTGACCTCTATCAAAACTAACCGTCAACCAATTGAACCGGTAATCGTGGATTCCCCACTTATATTTCTTATGTGGAGCTACAAAAACAACACTATTTCATAAGTACCGAATATTTTCTCTTTGTAGTTTTTGTTCTTGTAGTAAAAGTAGCAAATTTTCGTTATGATGCTAATGCTTTGTGTCGTTGTATACTGCAAAGAAAACCCTTCGAGTGCAGACGGGCTTGTTTAGAGCCCAATTTTTGTCCTACCTGCCATAACTCTGAGAAATGGGGAACACTTCAACATGATTTTTCTATTATTTTATTATTTAGTTGTTTTCCCTAATTTGCAAATACTCGTATGTATTCCTACCATCTTAAAGTAGATTATGTAGATTGACATATGCACACGTTTAAAAACTGTCTTTAGAAAATTTGTTCTAACTTAGTTATAGCGGTTAGAAAAGTGCGTGGAGTAGTTTGAACCTCATCTGGCCTAGTAAGTTCTATAGAGAGGTTTGCGCCCGCCGGGTTAAAGGTATTCTTAATTCTTAGTTGTTATTATACTAAAATAGCTGATCCAGGCGCAATTATTCATCTAAAGGAATCATAACCTTCATAAAACTATGACCTGACTAAAAAGTATTTATTAAAATTGTAAGAAAACATACATAACTAACTAAGAGTGCGAAAAAACTCCAATGAAAGATAGGTATTACACTTAATTCTTAAAGATTTAAGTTTAATTTCACTACCTTCACGTGTAACAAATGTTATTTAAAAAAATAGAAAATATAATGATTTTAATATGATAATTGATTTTTGTGTCACCGCTCAATCTTCCTCCCTCCTCTACTTTCCCCAATTACAATGCATATTCTACATACATAACTAATGAGGTCTTGCGCAACATGCCTGTAAAATTTCACTTAAATCGGTAAGTGCTTTTTGAGTGACTCACCCGAAACATCATTTTTCATGATGCAGTGTGCTCGGCTCCCCCCTTCAATTACTCAGAAGCTCTCTCTGTATGGGTTTTGGTATGATGTATATAAACAAATGAGCTTAGAAAAAGGCAGATATTTCGAAATCACAGACCCTAAGAACTCAATTTCATGAAAATTAGTTGGTATGTTTTTAAAGTAACATTTTTGATATAAAAATATTTTTATAGAGACGAAGCTATCTGTAGATCAATGATGAGAGATATGGGCTACTGTTCTAGAGGTCCCGGGTTCGAATCCCACGCAAATGAGATTGTTTCCCTTTATAAAGTGGACATTTAGAGGAGCTTTCCCTGAGGGCATACCTTTAAGGGGCGTCATATAAAATTAGCGTTACGTTCCCCGCGATTTTCTACCGGATAGGCCATGATAGGGCCGGTAAATTTTTGGAGCATTCCATTACAAGATGTCCGGATTATTTTTCCCCTTTTTTCAACTTACCATAATTTTAAAATTGGTGACTATAGTTAAAAGGGATTATAGATTAGAAAATAGAGATTAAAAAAATTCGAATGTGCCAACTTTTATGTTAATAAAAAAAATTAATATTGTTGCAAAACTGATTTTTTGTTAGTTTAAGCTCTTATATGGCCTAACGAAATCAAACGTTAAAAAGGGAACATTTTCTGTCGGCTGAGGATTTGAAGAAAAACGGTTGCGGTGGTGGCACTTGGATTTTTTTTGTATTAAGTATTTTGTGTTATTTGTAATTGTATTAAGTTAAAGTGTGGTCGGGCTTTGTTACTGAAATCTTTCTACTACTTAGATTTTTCCGGTTGTACACGTAAATTACTTGCGCGCCACTTAGCTATTACAACTTTAGTGTAACGAGGAACCGGCCGGCTAAAAAGTAGATGATCCGGACTTTTTGAAGATTTAAATTAACGTGTTTGGGCTTGACTTCTATTACGAGTTAATTCAAGTTGTGAAATTTGTCTGAGTTTGAACTTTTATAAGTGTTTCCGAAGTAATACAAAATTGTTCCAAATTTGTATTCAATAGAAAAGTTCGAAAATCCGATTATTGAATATTTCACTGTTTTCTACAAATGTATATTATCGTTTACAATGTTAATATTTTTCTTTATCTATTTGCACTTGACATTCATTCGCTTTTCGAGAGGCACCCGGTCCCTTCAATTTACAGTCACTCGTTATCTTCTTTTTTTCGCTACTTTTTTAATTTCATGCGCAATTTATTATGCACATTCACTAACGCTTTCGTAAATTTTTTTTTTCTTCTAATATTACCGAAACATATAATAATTTTAGAGGTCATTGCGAAAGCGCCTGTTGCTCCCTGAAGAGTTGCGTGTGCATGTGTCGCTATTGACTTTTACAGAAACTGAAATCATTTAACCAGAAACTTGTGATCACCGGGAATCCCAAAACTATTTTTTAATATATTGTTTATTGCTTTTGATACAATCGCCCAAGCACATAGGAGCGTTAAGGCTTCCCCGGGCACTTTTTCAAACTCATAGCCTCTAACAATAACAACCCCCTGGCAATAATTCACACAAGCTTCTTGTTTACCATCAGACCACAAATAAAGCGCCTCAAAAATCTACTAAACTCAGATTGCCGGAAGGCAGAGGAGTAGCGCAGTGTGGTGGCCTGAAATTAAATGAGTCCTCAATCAGAGGGACCTTGACCTGCACTTCGTAGTGGATTTAGCGCTGACGTAAATCCGCCGAAAATTTATTCCATTTAAAAAAACAGTTCCTCCCACGCAGAGTTCAATGGCTTTCAGGCTTCAGCTCCCGTTGGAGGAAAGTGGAAACCTGAGACTGCAAATTGACGTAATTGAAAACCTCGTTCTCGTGGATGTAATCATATATTCCTCGCGTTATCGGCAACGGCAACTGGCTTTCTTTCCGCTTTGCATTTTTAAACTAGTGTGCACTACGCACGACATTCCCTAGAGAAGCATGAGTCGCCGAGAGGAAACCCAACAGCCAGTAGTTGAAAATAACTCAGTTGAATTGGAATTTATAACGCAAACTATTTTTATTTGGAGTATAATGAAGTTCACCCCTTGAGGTTCTTTAGTATACAAGTAGCAACTGCTCTGGACATAAAAGGATTTTTAAGTCGTTCTTCTAAATCGGTTTCTTTAAACGGTTAACAGTTTCTTTTGCTAGAACCATCAGTCTTGGATAGAGGATTCAGAATACGGAGTAGCCGCATGGAAAATTGAATTATCTACAGAATGTTTTTAGTTACACTAATCTCATAAATTGATTGTTTCGGTCACTGGGTGACTTGTGGCATTATCCTGCTGGAACCAAATATTTCCCAGGTCCATTCAATTTAATTCATGTCAAAAATAACTAGTCAATATGACCCGATAACGATATCCATTAACCGTACGTGTATTGCCTTGTACGCTCATAAAGAAATACGGACCAATCCCACCACCATCCACACTAAACAGTCAGTTTAACAGGATGTAAGGTTAAAATATTAGGGGGGGTGAAATGTTGTGGCGGCATGTTTTTAAGAATTTTTTTTTGGCGATACAGATAGTGTTACCTTATTCAGACAATTTCCATATAATAATGCAACATGAGAGAATATTTCCCTAAATTTTCATTGCAAAATATTAAAAATTGAGCGAGTGACAGTGAATCTCCGGAGGCGCCTCGATAAAAGTTGTTTTGTGGTGTACATCATAACTCGCAACAGAATCATCTGAAACAAAAAAATGAAAATGTATTTGTTGTTGTTTGATTTTAAAATTTTTCGTAGCACTTGGAAGCCAAAAAACAAAAAAAAAGGGGCTGATTTATTATTGTAAAATTAATAATTATTAAAAAAACAATAAAGTTTCCAGGGATACCTGGTGAAATTATGTGAAGAAGTACTGTGTAAAATTGCAAAACGATTGGTCCAGTAGATTTTGAGTTATGGCGTACACGGAATTAAAAACTAACAAGTTTCAGAAAAGCGCTTAGTTTTGCACACTAAGCCAGAGTCGAACTTTTAGCGTCACTTGCTACTGCTCAGCACGGCATACAGCGATCAACTGATGTATGTACCATGCCTCGAATATACACAACACTACCTGAAAAGACGCTGAATAGAAAAAGAAATAGATTTAGGGATTGTAAATGAATACAATAGCGCGCCAGGTAAGCGCGCCCAGCTGTCGAGCAGGTATAGAAACCCGACCTGGAGCAACGGTCGCTCAAATACTCATAACTTCGTCAATTTTGCTCCGATCGACTCGAAATTTTGCACAATATTCTTGAGATATTATGCGTTCATTTAAATAAAAAAAATGTTTAAATACCTTACTCCCCCCTTAAAGGGCCGATACATTGAAAGTGTGTTTTTTAAAAAAAATTTGTTTGATAGGGAAGGAATAAGCGGATCGAGTTAAATTTTTTTTTTGAATTTATCACAAGAGCTTGTACATTAGAAATTTTTTTTTCGTGTGCCGGCGTTTCAAGATGGCGGCGGAGCCCGTGACACAAAAGCCCCCTCTTATTTCAGTCGCTGCGTTTTCCCGGCGGTAGTGCTGTTCTGCAACGAAGCAGGAAGAAAACATTGTCGAAAAACAGTTGTGACTTCAATGTAAACCTAACTTTGAGACAAAAAAAAATTTTTTCCCCAAATGTGACGAATGAAAATTTTTCTTGTTTTTTTGGCTGAATTCGCAACCTATACGGTCGGAGATTCGCGGAATCGGCTACGGATGTAGGTTCATCCAGTAGACAAGGGTCTTTTGAAACTACAGTAAAATTTTCAGCGTGATTGAACCTTTTTTAATAAAGTTATCGTGCAGCGAGTAGTCGAAAATGTCGTTTCGAGGAATTTGAACTCAAAGTTTGGGAAATTGAAAAGAAGAGTTCTCTACTTACATATTAGTCGGCTATGCCTGCGCCGTAGAGTTGTCCTTCCTCTTGTTCAAGCAGCTGATTTTCGGCAAAAGTTTTTTGTTTCCGAGCCGTTCTTGCTTCTTTTGAATCGAGAAATGTGTGCCGGTCTGCGTGGAGCGGGGTGGTCCGGAGACGGAGCGATGGACAGCTGCTCACCCGCGCTACCTGACATCGCCGCTTCTATGTGATATTCCATGAGACCGGATTGACATATCGAGAAACGCTCTTAGACACGCGTTCTCAACACCTTATAGAATATATTCCCGACGAAAAAAAAAATAAAAAATTTTTTGATTTTACACGTATCGGCCCCCTTAAGCACGTAGGTCAACATCTTTTTCCAAAATTCCCCACACTGTTGACTGTTGACATATTAGGCTTTAGCATACACCTGCATATGCCCTGCCGGTTTTGTAAGATTTAAACTGCATATCTGAGCAGGGTTTAACAGTAAAACAATTTTTCAACACTAAATTCTGTAGGCGTTTTTCAAAATTCACTCAGCTTTTCCCTCCATTAAGTGTACGTAACCCCTTAATAAAATGTTGGTGACCAATGTACCTCGAAAAGAAAGCGCTGTATGATATGTACTATATGTTAGTTTTGATCTCCCGCACCTTTACCTGCACCTGTGTTATATGTACTGCAAATTCCAGTCACTTATTATCTATTTCGTGAATAGAGGCATTAAAGAAAGCCAGTAATTTGTAAAGGGAATTTAATGAAGCGCTACACTACACAGCTTTATTATATTAGAACTAAATAAAGATAAGGCATATCTAAAGCAGAACCTCGCCACAAATTGCACATTCCACTTCGCAACAATTTCACAGGGCAGTATGAAATAAATCATAAAGCCTTACTCATTCGCCAGCACCCCGGGCAGAAGGCATGGCTTATAATTTCTGTTAATTTGAGGTTGAGACCAGACCATTGATAGTGCCAGTAAAGCCCCCTTTATCTCGCATGCACTTGAAAATGTTCTTCCCGATAAGAAAGTGCAAAAACGGAAGCAGTTTTGCATGAGGCGTATGCAACCCAGTGCAATCCCCAACAAGCTGCTGCAGTCGGTGGGCGGGGAGGATTCCTGACAGCCAAACCTGAGCTGCATGCAGAAAGCATTTGCCTTTGTCTTCTGAGGAAATGAAGTAAATAGAGCTGGAGTTGTGTTTCCCAGCTCGAAGATAGGAAAAGGAAAAAAAAAGTGTACGGGGTGGCAGGGAAAGCCAGGAAAATCAATGCCAAGCTGTGTTTGGGGCACGGACACGATGTAAGCACGAATGCAGGCGGATTGAAGGGCAAACACACGAAATGTTTGCATTTTTCGTAACTTTCCCGTGTAAAGACAGTTTGCGAGTTTTTTAGTTCCTTCCCCATCGGAGGTGGCTTAGGAATTCCACACTTTTTCCTCCTTTCCGGAAAATTAAATTTTCGGGACACCGTGAATTCCTCCCCATGGAATTTTTTCTGTTTCTGAGCGGATTATTTGGACGTGAGTTGGCGAGCTTAATTAATTGTATTTTCAGGGACGTGGTTGCCAAGAGCCAGGGAAATATGCAAATTAAGCCCAGTGTACACGGTAGAGAAATTATGGTAGGTGGTAGGCTTTACAAAAACTCACTCATAGAGTACGTAGACTTGTGTAGACACTGGTAGTCGAGTTCTATTGTGTACTCTACCTAGTCTCTAGAGTAGAGGTATTGATAGGGTCATCTTTTGGAGACCAGCAAGAGCGTTCTTATATATGTTTTTCACGTGTCTGTATTAGTCCCCCAATCCACTCAGTTCAGCTACTTTCGGGAGACAGATGGAACCAGAAAGTTTCGTGACGTGATTAGGTTGTCAGAAGTATAAATTTAATAAATAAGAGGATATTTAAATATTAGTGACGGCATTTTTATGACGTAAGGCAAAACACTGGATTTTTCGTGGATTTACTACCAAATGATGGTGATGGTTTTCGGGCTCGGAGATCAAGAATTTTGCAAAATATGACCGATTCGAGTTGATCTTGGAGAGGTGTCCAAGGTCAAAAGATTCGAATTTCCAATTTCCAATCCGATTTTCAAATTTCCACGAAACTTGGTATCAGGGGATTTTTCAGGTAGCTGATTACGAATTAGAGGTTCCTTTTTTCATAAACAAAATGGCGACTTGAAATTTCCCTTTTTTCAGCTAATTTGCCAGGACTGTAGTAGATTCGAGATCACAGAAAATATAAAATGACTTGTTTTTCTTTGAAGTTGAACATTTTCGGTCGCTATATTGGATCCGCCATTTCGAAATCCTGTAATTATTTATAGCCTAAAACCTTGCTCAAGAACCAAGGTATACAACAGTGAAAACCCCATGTTTTGGAGGAGAAGAGTAACAACGCGAAAAGCAACTCTCGTTTACTAGTAGGTATAAGTAGTAGTATAAATGTGCCAGGCTATCTTGCAAAAATATTCTAAAAGAGGTAATAATTTTTACTTATGTTATTATACTTAAAATAATATTTAATAATAATAAAATGAACGCTACCCGCTTTGCTTATTTATAGTATAATATTACTCGAAAAGAAATTCTAACACGTAAAGTCGGCAGATTAGCATTTTGTTTTTAACAGTATGATTATTTTTTTAAATTCGCAGTACGCCCAGACATAACAGAGTAATTTTGGATTTACTTTTTACTTTTTTTTTATTATTTAAAACTGTTTCGAATATATTTTAACAAGGCGATTATGGTAAAAAGAAACTCATGATAAGGCTAAAAAAAAATTTTGTGTGTATTTAGTTATACTAATTTCAATTTTAATTAGGTACCGTGAGTTTTTTTTGCACTCTGCTATTATCAAGAATAATATAATTATGCTTTAATTTTTATACGCAACATGGATGGCATTGTTTTAAACTTTTATTAACGAGGGAAGAATTAAAGAACAAATGTCGCACCCATATTATTTTCTTCATTAACAAATTGACAAAAAGTTGTTCACTCTAGGAAATTAAAATGTGATGCTGACGAAATGGAGAAATGATATCAACAGCGTAGTAGTTTCTAAGGAATGCTGTTTATTGTTTATTATTTTCTTTTTATTTGCGGGCCAAATTGTGTAAATATAGACGAACCCGCACATTACGCTTGGCATGTATTTTACGAAATCTTTCCTAAAATTATATGCTGATTTCTCTATCGTATAAACCAGAAATAAATATAATTTTTTCCGCGGAAGAAGCTTAAGATAAACACCGACCAGATTTTTAGCTGCTTCAGAGCGCTATTATGATAAGGAGGCATTTCATTCATTCATTCATTTATTGAGCACCAAATGACCTCTAGTTTGGATTCTCTAGCTAGAGCGACTGAATGAAATTGCCAAGTAGACAGATTGTATACCATATCTTCGCAATTTTATCTCGCAGAAGCAAACAATAATCGATATGGCGGCGGATCTTTTCCTATTTATCTCGCTGGTTTCGAATGTTATCAATCGTTGCGGGGCCGGTGCGATCCCCTTTGTGTATTTGAAGTTCATGAAAACAACAAACTATTTTCGTCGGAGGAAATCCACACGAGGAAAGACCTGTTGTCCGATTGAGATTGAGCCCTCATTGGGAATACGCCTCTACCCAGACGATTGATATCCTCGTCTATGGCTGGTTATCGCAGGCATCGTTACCGTCAACAATCCTATTTCCCACGTAAACAATTAAATTGACGACCTCTCCCGCTATACTAGGGTGCCCCGCATTCATTGAAAAATAACCGCAACGGGAGGAATGGTTTCAAGAATAATTGAAAATAATGGGGCAGAACAACAACCTCTTAATGTACCTTCTACTACCGAGGGGAGTTGCTCTGATTTAAGCGGGGCGGCGGCTTTACTCCGAGCTATTTATGCGGGTGAGTTTGGCAGAGATAAGGAAACCGTCGTCAACAGCGATAAGCAAATTTTTTGGTAATTTTGAGAGGAATAAAAATAAATTGAACGCACTTACCTGATTGTGATTTTGAGAGTCGTTATAGACGGCTTTATTACCTCGAGCTCGAGGCGCAATAGCGAGCGAGCTTTTAGCTTAATTATAGATGTTTTTCTTGTTTTGATCGCGTTCCTATGACAGTTTTTCATCAAAATTGCGTGCGTTATCTGCTACTTTAAGCGATAGCATTGTGGGCTATTTCTAGATAACCAAATTAAATTGCCAACAGTAAAGGTGGGATACTCAAGCATTTCACCTTACATAAGTAAGAAAGAATGGGCATTTGCTTCTTCTTCTGTGGCAATGGCCTGTAGCAATTCAATGAAATTAATAGAAACTTTGCTCAATTGTTTTAAGAGGAAGGATACCGTCAAGCCCGTGCAACACATCAGTTGTGGTTATGGAAAAAAGTAAATATCCGATCAACTGGCAGCTCTCATTTAAATATTTTATAAAATGTTAACAAAGGAAGTAATAATTTATTAGGAATATGTTCCTAAGATTTACAATCTTGGTGGGTCTCTCTGATCGAGGAGCGTTGATGAGATCAGAATCACTACCACAGAATTTTGTACACCATATCCTTAGAACTGACATTCTTGTAGAGTATTGCTGTCACTGTAAACTTTATAAAACTTCTTATAAGCTTGACGCGCGATCTCTTCTTCACGGAAGTAAAAGAGTAACATATGGCGAAAATGCAGTTTGGAACCAACAAACCAAAACCAACCAATCAAATCGCTCAATTTTTTTAGAATGAAACTAGAATTACTAGCTGTCAAATGGTATAGCAAAAAAAATTGGTGCATTTATAGGTAAGATCTTCAATTCAGATCGAAGCTTCCATCCGGATTAATAAATCCCTATATACTTGTACGTAAACGGGGATTGAAGATCCCGACTAAATCCCAATCGGCAAGTGAAATTGAAGGATTTTCATTCAAAGTCAGATGGTTGTCAGTTCAGTTTTCATTGTGCCGTGTTGTGATTTCTTTGGCAACGAATCATAAATGAGTTAAAGTATATTTCAAGAAAGGCTCATCATTGTTACGACTACTGAACCAAGTCACACGAAAGTTTAGCCTGTCAAGCAAGGTTGTTTGCAACAAGTGAAAGAAAACACTCATTTAGATCTTTTGTCAACAAGGGGGATATGTTAAGGATAGAGAGCGTGGTTTGTCATGCTTTCTAAAATGGATGCCAGTAAACTTTCTTTGCGCGTGCTCTACTTTATTCACTTTGCTGTGACCAAATTCCACCGATCCGGATCACACCGCACTTGAGAATTTCCCAAGGGGAATGGAATTTTGAAACATGTAGGTACATCATGGATAGATAGAGTTACAATATTCTTCCACAGTGATTAGGTCATGCTGAAGAATATCACAGTCTTGTTGGCAATTAATTAATTCGAAAGATCTTGAGGATACCTAAAAGAGAGTCAGAAGTTATTTAATAGTCAAGTCGTTAATAAATAACATAAATAGTAGCGGACCGAAAATAGATCCTTGCGGAACACCTGAGTATCAATAGGACAAATTAATAGGTCGTCAACCAGCAAATACGGAATAGAGAAACATGACGAGATATAAGACAACATAGCACCATACACGCCATATTTCCTTATTTTGCTATAAGAATTTCATGACAAACATGGTCGAACGCCCTTGAAAACTCTGCACAAATGGTACCCATCTGGGAGTGATGTTCGAGAGCATGTGCATCAAAATGGTGGAATTCGGGGAGGTTGCTTATTGTGGACTTCGCTTTTATAAATCCGTGTTGTTTATGGAATATAATAGGACGGAGAATTCCAGAGAGATGGTTATAAACCAATCTTTCAAACAGTTTGCTAAAGCAGCTAAGAATACAGATTGGGCGATAGTTCTTCATGTCGCAATTTGTCGTCCTGAAATAAACACATAAAAAATCTGCGTTTAACGTTCATCGAGTAACCGAGTAAAGTTTAGTTCAAATGTGGTTCAAAATTTTATGACCATATATAAATCTAACACAGTTGTTAAACGCAATGTTTATTTTCCTAAAGCAACATCCATCCAACTTGGGATAAATAAGCATGCCACTAATTAATTGATGTAAAATAAGTGTCTTGATGAGATGAGAGCGAAATAGCGGAGATTGTATATTTGTAATTAACCGCAGTCGTCTGTGCGTTCCGTAAGTTTTACCCAAATTGCAAAGACCCTGATTGTGACATTTCATACCTGTGGTGAGTATCCCACCCAATTTGCACATAATCTTCACATCATATAACAAATATGTGTTACCATTTCAGAAGGCTGAGATTTTCGTGGGTTTAGTGTAAGAACATTTCTGAGCGACCATTTGAAAATTTCTTCGAAGTCATCATTTAATTTGGCACCACAATTCTTTATAAGATCAATAGGACGGCCATTGTATATCATTAACATAAATGTAGACACGCACATCGCTTGTCATTTTATGAAAGGCATTAATGCATAAGCTAAAAAGTAGAGTACTTAGAATTGATCCTTAAGGAACTCCACCAGCAGGTGGTTTTGGAACCTTAACGTATTTGCTAGAACCCTAGAAGCCTAATCTTATTTGAAAGTGAATAAAGCTTAACTAATTATACATTTTTCAATTGTAGGCACGTAACATTTCGAAAATGGCGGGACTTGCATGCTGCCATTGAATACTGACGCGCATTTTTAAAGCGTTAGAAAGAGAGCGAGAATTTTCGTTTGCCACGGAGCGAAAGATTAGGATTAATTAATATGATTAGGGTTAACATATTTCTGACCAACTTAACTTCTAAGCTTAGGCTTAGCTGACTAATAAGCAGGTTAAACGTCTGCATTTATGTACCACAAAAAAAGTAGGATAATTAAGACGCCATGACTCATTTACAGTTGTTTTGTTTCTCCCACTGATTTCTTCTGCTAATGTGTCACGGTCTCTTCTTTATCTTAATTATAAAACCTCGCTTAGTTTATTTAGATCCTTGCCTATTCAGTAACTCATTTGACAAAAAATTTGGTGAACACAAGTATAAGCTGCAAATTGCAAAATTAAAGGTTTCAAAAAAACTTTCTCAGAGGAAGAAGGAAATTCATTCAGGTAAAATCACAACTCGATGGAAGTTTTCGTTTCCAAAACGAGAGATGCCACGACATAGGAACATGGATGGGATGTTATTGCATCTTTATTTCGCGTACGGTATGTCAATTCGCGCCACGCTGTTAAATTCTTATGTCATTTACATATATTATCTTTCATCTAATTCCGGACAAAAAAGTTTGTCAACATGCCACGGTAGCGATCGTCATGCCGGATGGAGGGTATGATTTTTTTTGCGGCACTTCCACTCACCACAGCAGCGATATTTTCGGTCGATCTCGTAGGACCACCATTTCTTGATTACATTTTCAATAGCGGGCCGTGAAGAACGATTATGCACACCAAAATGAACACTTAAATAGCGAATTGTCATTGTTTAGACGCCTTTTATAATTTACAAAAACTACTGAACCGATTTGGATAAGGGTTTCAAAGTTGGCTGGCATGCATATTTTCATAGACTTTAAGCTAAAATCCATTCAAACTAAATTTAAAAATATTGACTAAAATTTCTCAATTTCACGATATTTTCATGGAAATAGGTATCTAGGGTTTTTGAAATTAAAATAATTTCCTGCAATTTGACACAACTTCAACGATCTGTGGCTAACCATAACACACAACTTCAACGATCTGTGGCTAACCATAACAACAGCTTATTTGTAGTTTCTACACAACAACTAAGAAAATGGCTGTCATAACCACTTTCGTTTATGAAATACGAAGTCGAACAAATGGAACAATCGTAGCGGCTAAGCGAAAAAAGCCACTGAAGCCAGGGGATAAGATTAGCATAATGGGCGCCAATAATTACTGAATAATCTTAATATAGATATTCAGAAATAACACTTCCTGTTTTTTAACTTTTGTACCAATGCATATATCAGTTTAATATCTGTTTGCCTGGCTAAGATAAGTATAATGACTATTCAATGTCCTTCTTTATTTACCAATAATTTCAGCGATCGTAGGATAGCTATCAAATGTAGTTCCATTAATATGAATCCAACGATAACTCCAAAAATCTTCCCAATTACACCGATCTAAAATAGAAAAATGTTTATGTTTCCTCAATGAAAAGGTCGCTTAGTACCAACGACCTCTGCTGATATGCATGTGTACATATTCCAACGTAATTATCAAAAATCGGTCACCCGAAATACTTGTTATTGTTAAAGCAAAAAAGGCAATGTAATGCAACACGTAATTTCCTCAGCATATGCCGCCGTTTCCCCTGGCTTATCGAAAAGAGTTTTTTGTGGGTATTTCAAGTTATGAAATAAATTGTTTGAAACTTATCAGCGGGTGGGGTGAGCTTTATGCGATAGAAGACGGTGTGAATATTTTTTTTTCTATTTTTATTTTTATTTGTTTTTGTCTGTCTGAAGTGCGATGAAAGTGGCAAGAGCCAAAGACTGCAAACTGTGCTGTCTCTCACCTTGGGTCATTGCGCTGCGTAACCGCATCTTAGTGCAAGGCATCTGTGACGAAAGCAATTATCATGCGCAACGCGACAAAGGCAATTATCATGTGCCGTGAAAATGCTTGATGAATAACCAAAGCGAAGGTCACATTGTTGTCACGTTACACTTCCCACGAGGCGAGGCAAAGTTCGATGCCACGGAGTCTCTCGACTCGAATTACTCGCCGCCGCCGCCACAGGTATGCTGACCAGCAGCACCAGAAACCCAAGACAATACGATGCCTCAGATGGCTAGTAGGCGACAACAATGCATTTAATAAATTTACTCAGTTGGCGACGATAACGTGAAACCTGAGGCGGTGAGACATTAATTGCATGGCGTACATATAATTTAGTCACCGATGGATCGATGATTAATAACCACCGCCGAGTTTTTGCGCGCTAGAAGCGCCACTGCAAATTACGTCGCGCTAGAGCCTCCGCGGTTCCAACTTTGCTACAAAGCGGTTAAAAATAGGCGGACAAAATTGCGAGTCATTCATTTCGCCAAGAATCCAAGTAGAGCGCCGCCTGGCCACTACGAGTACTGCATTGCCGGTCATTGAATGGCTCGCGATTTAAATTAATGGGCAAGCCTTGTTGAGGTCAACTGGACCAGACATCGCACGCTCCATCGTTTTCTTTCTTCTTCCATTTTTCCTTTCTTTGTTTTTGATTTGCTTTTGTATACGCGCTAACTTAATTATCTTCGCGCGATTTATGCGCTCGGTTTAGCTCTTGTTCTGCTTAGGGTAGCCGGAGGGGGACAAATTAATTGTGGGGCACTCTGCAGGAAGAGGTCATTTAATCGAGATTAAACGTGCGAGATTAGGCAAATTATGGATTTCGTGTTTTGGGCGATGAAGGGTTGTGTACTCTGTGGGTGATTCGTTTGGATAAAGGACACAATGAACGGACTCATTTACATAAAACAAAAGGAGCTTGGAAGCTGTTGTCCCGATTGTTCTAAAATACAACAGATTTAATATTTTAATTATTACTTTGGAGCGCCTCGGCTGCGCGCTATTAAGTTTTGATATTTATGACACTTTCCATATTAACCCTTTATGAAAACACAGAACACATGTAAGCACAGCTAGACTAGACCTATAGGTTCAGGTGTGTGTAGAGGGTTTGAAATCCACCATTGAAAGCAAGTTATATTCAGTAAACTTTGCAACACATCGCAGTATTATGATTGGACAATATGTGCAAACCGTGACAGTTTTTTCTTGAAATTGTGTGTTAAGCCTAACATATGAAATGAAAAATGAAAAATGGAGAGAGGTGCCGAATTCAAAACAGCAGTCAAGTTTCTAAGTCAGTCAATATGAGATCTAATTTTAAATAAATGCAAAAATCCAGTACAACAATAACATTAAAAATAACAATAACAATTCAATAGGCAAAAAAATGGGAAAAAAAGGAATTCGAGATTTAATGTGACCTTCTCCTAACTGAATTAGATTTTTTTTTTATTTTTTGATTTTTCGATCACCCGTCGCCGCCAGAGGGCGCCAAAAAAAATCGACCTTTTTCCGTAATTCCGTGATTGCGGCTCGCCAAATCATATGAAACAGAAAACTCAAAAAACCACTTAAATTAGACATAAAAATCTATAGATCTAACTAGGATCTAACCAATCGGTCGATTAAAAAAAAATGGCAGCCATTTGAAGTCAAAAATCGAGAATTTTTCGAAAAATTTTATACATAAAGGGCTGTAAAAAAAAACGACTTGGTTTTTGTCTTATATCCTAGTTAGATTTGTGCACAATTGAATTCTGAACAAAATCAACCAAGGTTTATGGAAATCGGTGGAGCGGTTCAAGAGATATCGTGGAATAACGATTGAAAAAATGAAGTCGAGAAAAATGCGTTTGATTTTAGATCGACTTCACCGGCTGAAAGTGCCGTGTGCCGGTTTCCACGGAATTTTCTTTTTGGAGTTTTTGATGTAACATTCTTTTGAGTTTTTGGCATTTTCTCGAAATTTCTAGAGAAAAACTATCGATACGTTCAAGTGGCCACGTAAAATATAACTGAATTGAATTTCTTCCGGCGGCGTCCCAAACAGCGTGCTCGGGCGTCAGCTGCGCCACCGTTTTTTCTCTCAAAATATATAGCACTATAACTCGAAAGCCATATTTATTTTTTCGTAAAATTTTAGGACATGATTCTAGACATATTAAGGAACATTTTTCCGTAAAAAAAAAAATCCCCAGTTAGGAGAAGGTCACCTTATTCTCTGTCAGGTTCCTGCAACAATAAAACAAAGTAATTTATTAGTGAGCTCAGAATGCTCGATTCCCTCAGATTGGACAAGGAGGAGTAAATCCTGCTATTGGGTTCATGCAGGCAAGGTTTCTAATTGTGTCATACCATGAGATCGCTAAAATCTGACTGACTCAAGCTCGCCCTCGCACGAGCACGGCCTTAGATACCCACGGCTTGCATCGTGGGTATAGAGATACATAGTACACACACAGAGGTGGGAATCTGGCTTATGCGAGCCCGGTGGAGGAAATGAGCTGTAATCACACACAAAAGTTGTCACAAAATGTTTGGTGATGAAATAATGTGACTTCACTTAGTAAAGGGAGTCTCAACCAGAACTTACATTTTAAATTAACAAAATAAAACAACACACTATGTAAATGAAATGCGTCGAAATTTTTATTAATTTGTAAATTGCAATTGTTAACATTAGACATAAAATAAAATGTGCCGTTAATTTTTCCAGTGAGTTGTTGAATTGTGTCAGAGACTTACTTTTCAAAATAGCCTCAGAAGGAAAAGTTCAAACAGGTTAATCGCCACTTCTCGGGGGCCAGTTTTGGTCTCCAAAACGAGACATGATACGACTTGGGCACTAGATTTGCAATAACATCGCACGCGCCATTCTGTTGAAACCACATGCCATATACCACAAAAAAATAAAGAAATCAATTTAAAATTCTTTTGAAATTTTAATTTAAACGGAAAAGGAGAATCAATCTTATAGGATCCGAAGGAAATAAGGTTTGTAATAAAGAACAAGAGCGAAGGCAAAGGAACTAAGGCCGGCAAGAGGAAGATATCAATCAATTCATTAAATTTATATTGCACTCCACACCGTACTTTGGATATATTGGTCAATCTTAGCTCGAATAATTGAAAACTTCAAAGTAATAAAACAACTCTATATCACAAAGCGGGGGATTTTGCTGACGTTTTGTTTACCTTCTCGGAGATGAGCTCTACTGTATCTGCAATCTGGTCCAAACAAGTTACGTTTGTTTTTGTCTGACCTCTTTCATCGTACTACCTACCCGAAGTATTTTCTTCTTTAATCTTTGTCCTTTAGTCATTCAGCATAAAAACAAGTCTACATCGTTCTGTTTAGTTCATAGCGATAATAGTACTAAAAATGAGACTTTTGTTTACTGTTTCTTTGTGCTTTCAAAAGATTCTCGTTGTTGTCAGTCCCAGATTAGGCCCATGGCGGGATTGTGGACGCACCCTCCGAATAACTTTAGAATGAAAGTGTAATATAGATGGCAACGAAAGACTTTTGAAAGTAAGCATTTGTGTGTATGAAAAGTTACCCTATTGCGGTAACCTGATAGCCTACTTTTTACCCGACTAGGGCATAGCCAAAAGGGGGTAATGGTTTTCGCATATGGGTTTGTACAATATGTTTGGAACATACACACACACCAAAGCCTAACGACTCGGCTGATTGAAATTTTGATACGTGAAAGTTACATAAATGTTAGAGGCTATAGTAAAGTCAAATATGGCGGACCAAATTAAGTGCAACAAAAAAAAATCTAGTGTCGTATCAAATTACATTGATTATAATTAATTACGTATACGTAACGGATTGAGGAATCGAGATCGCGTTTGTGGCTGTTATTTCGATTCAATCCAGCCGGCTAAGCGAGATTGGATCCACTCGATCCAATTTCAATTCAATCAGCGTATATATGGGCTTAAATCTAGATTCGATCCTGCATGTATACGTAGTCAATGTAGAATATTTCTGTACAGAACCCCGTCATAAAATTAGAAACACATTCCAAAGAGTTCTAAAGGGTTCTGCAATCATAACTCTGATAAAATAACAATTGCATTTGTAATTAAATAAGGCTATGACTATTCGGACAGTATGGTTGCCGACCGTTAGTTAACATACTTGACTGCTTTGCAGCTTATAATTAGGACTGCTTCTGTTTTACGTTTCGTTAGTTCTAATCCCACCGATTCTTACTACATATGGACTGTTAGTATTACTTCGTTGGTCACTGTTTCAATTTGGTGGATATGTTTCGCTACTAACATTATAGCGATATCATTTGCGTCCTGCAAGGCCTATTAAAATTTCCTTCTGGGATATGGTCAGCCAGCACGAGTACTTCATCGTATAATACATGGTGTTCCACAAAAGGGGGCTGTGTATCGACCCTTGTGGTTCGCCTGCTGAGATGTTGTTTTGTTTGGTACCATGATCACTTTCCTATCATAATTTCCTATTGGTAAAATAGATTGATACGATGGTATATGCTGGGTGGGTTGTGCATATACAAATGTATGTGGCTATGTGCGTGTATATAGTGTACGAGTATATAATAATATTGTACATAAGAAAAATAATTCATTTTTTAATCTGCCTCCTAATTTCATAACTAAATAGGTATGTATGTGCAATAATTAAGAAAGTTTTTATAATCTGCAAAAACTCGCCTGTACGTTGTAAAGAATTACCAAAAATAAATATTAGTTTCTCTCGATTGTTTCTCGTTTTCCTTAAACTGCGTTTTAAAAAAGCCATTATAAATTAACCACTAAATTTTGATGAAGCAAAAGTCAAGTGCGCATTTAGGGTCAATATCTCAAACTTGCAAGCACTGTTTTCAATTAAGTAAAATTAATCGGATAAAACAGATTTATCGATAACATATCAGAATAGTCTGGTCATATACACATCAAAGCATCCAATTTGGTATTTTAACATCTTTTACAAGTACGTTTTGAGTACATAACAAATAAATTGATATAGAAAATTTCTTGAAAACAAACTTGCGGCAAAGTACTTTTTGTTATCATATCTGGATTTATACTATCAAATTAAACGAAGAAGACTTTAAAGTGCGATAGCGCCTTAACTGTCAGATATTTTCTGATATCGTTTATTTACTTACCTTGCCTTTTAATAGGCTTAGAATTTGTGGAAAAGCCGCATTTTCGCCAAGCTGTCAGGAATTATTGTCTAGACTTTAATTTTACGTGAAAGAGAACACGACGTCACAGGCAACGAAAATACTTTGCTCTTCAGGGATTTATTGATTGGGGCCTTCGCCTAATTGGAATTTCTCGCGACTTTATTAAAACATATTTGCTTTTCCGGAGCGAAGCTTAAAATCCTTTTGTTCGAGCCTCTTCGAATAACCCAGAAATGCTTTTGCAAAAATTACATCGTAAAAACATTGACATCTCCGGTATCCTGCAAATCCCCGACCGTGATGGATGGTTGCATGCGCCCGAAATCACATATGCATGTCTAATGAAAAATTCCCACAGCATTTTTTGCAAGGCGAACGGATGGGTTTTCCAGGAATATGGTTCGATTTATGGGCCACCAGGAAAGGCAAAAATCAAGCGCACGAACATATGTATGTATGTACCACCCTCGAAAATCACAAATATTTTGCAGTCATATATAGAAGATATTTTCCCAGCACAGGTGCGAATGGGTTTCCTGTAATTTACGGGTCTGATGGTGTTTTATTGCTTTAGATTTAGACTTGGGATTTAACCCTTTCTCATTTGGCTCGAATTGTGCCAGGTAATCCCAGTCCAGGGACAGGATATATATGGGGTAAACGAATTCCTGAAACTTTAGGTAATTTCTTGTTGTTTCGTGAATGTATGTATCTATGTTTCAGGTAGAAGTTTTTAACAATTTCTTTCAAACAAGATTTTATTGACCTATTTTAAAAATACAAGCAGATTTACGGATTCATGATACAAATACTGAAGATTGTATTAAAATGTTCAAGTTTAATAAAAGCACAATACCAACTATAATTTTTAAGGTTCCGTATCCAAAATAAAAAAGATCCGAACAAATGCATTTCTGGCTGACACGTATTAAATTCGACCTTCGTAGTTGCTTTATAACAAAAAAATATTTTAGGTTTAAAGGTTAATTACGCGATTAGAAATATTTTGCTTGAGCGATCGGAATCCAATTTTCCATATATGTATTTTGATTCACTGATGTGATTGGAATCAAATTCGATCACTTTGAAATTCTCAAATCACTTATATCAATATACTACAAAGTGGAATCAACTTTGGGATCTCTTCTCTGCGTCTCCTGAGTATTTTTACTATTTTTATTCAAAGCATTCGCTTGTTGGAAACAGAAAGTGCTACGCGACCACACCACCTAGCTTTCCTTCACCATCGCACCTCTCACATTGCTCGGAGTGGCCATGCACTAATTTATTTATGAAATTTAATACGGCGCTACCAACAAGTGTCTCTGTTGAACGCTTATTTAGCGTCGGAAAATTAACTTTAAGACCAAATTGTGCCCACATGTCTGATATGAATTTTAGAAAACAAGTGTTAAAGTGTGACAACGTTATACGAAAGTACAGTGGGTACGAAAATTGAGAGCGAGAAAGGGCTACAAAACAACACCTGCTGATGAACGCGTCCTAAAAATTTGAAGTTTGCAAAATCGATTTTATAATAATAATAATTTATTAAACAAAAATACAAAATGATTAGCCGTAAATTGTACATTAGCGCAGGATTAGTAAGTAACAATTTAAATATGATAACCACACTAATCTAATCTAAATCTAACTTAATGGAAAAAAACAGAGTGATTTGTTTTCATCAGCTTCTCAGTTTAGAAAGGAGCTCGAACAATCAACATGAGTCAAAATTTCCACTCAATGACTCAAAGACTCAATAATTTTGGTTTCTTATTAGACCTGATTGGATTATCTTATTGGACCTGATGGGCGAAGCAGAGGCGAGCGGTACATTTAGGAATGTTTACCCCATAAACCATTCGCGGAATATTATTGTATGGGGAGCTATTACTTTAAGAGGTGTGGGATGTATTATTACGTTCTAGGGAATGGGTGCTAAAATGTAGATATAAGAAAATACTCCATGATGGTTTAGTGCCCACATTCGAGGAGTTTTTTCAAGAAATAACAGATTTAGTGTTCCAAGATGATTCCGCACCATGCCACAGAGCTCAATCTGTAAGTTTCTGAGATGTTAATAAAATACTTACGAACTCTTTTTCGTTATTCTAATTGTTATTTAACTTAAGATCACAGTTTACGAGGAGAGACTTGGATTGGTTTCAATGAAATAGCCTGGGAACAGTCCATACCTCAACATTATAGAAAATGTATGGTTGTTGATGGGGAAGAATCAAGATTCAAGAGTCTAGGTCTTCAACACTAGAAACTTTTCAAAGACAACATGAACGTAGTGATAACATATTTCGAACTTAGTAGTACTTCCTCTTGCGGATTTTTGCTATTGGGTATTTCCATTGTAACGGGTGCGACACTGACACTGCGTTTTTTCAAGATAATAAAGTGTTTGTTCAGATATATCAAATTACGTTTATGAAGAAAAATAGTATGAAAAATTAGATATTTAACTCAAACAAAATCTGTATAGAAACTTGTAATGAAAAACTTATACAACGTCATGAATAGCGTAACGGGTGTGACCTTAGAAAATCGTCAAATGCGACCAAGATGACTTTCAGTTAAACACCTGTAAAATTTTCGATGAAAGCATACAGTAAGATTTTTGTATGTAAAACTTGAATAGTTATCTCAAATAACTACGTTATTCGAAATGTACAAACATGTATAATGTACTTTATAAAAATTTTTGAAAATGTAACGGGTGCGACAGGCCTTTGTAACGGGTGCGACACTGTATGGTTTTTCAAGTTTTATCGTAAAATAAAAATGTTCTAATCAACATTGCTTTATTAAAAATCATTCCAGATAAGAAAACACAGGAAATTAACATGAGATTTGGTCTAAAATTAATAATTTCTTTTGACGATTGTGCAATTTCCCACCTAATTTGAAAAATTCGCTTGTAAATTATATGTAATTACTCTAAATCTCTTTCTGAATCCGTATAGATGTCAGAATAACGCAAACGAGTGTCTTGACGTAGGATTTTCAGGCAGGTGTCTTCCATTTTGGAAGAAACAGTACGACCACCTTTGATGCAATTTGTCGATTCATGTGACTCTTGAAAATAGTGCTTTCCATGTAGATTTCTGATCGGTTTAAGGCCTTCCCATCGTATTTCCAACAATGCTTGATGTTCTTTAATGTCCTCATTGGACTGGCCGAAAATTTTGACGGTTCCTGATCCCTTTTTCTTCAAATGTTCATAGCAATCTCGTGGAGTTATAGCTTTTTTAAAATGATCTTTTGACTTATAAGTTCCAATAAGTGATGACGTCGACTGGGTAGGCAGATGGAGTATTTCGTTCTTCTTCTGTAATCTCAGTGCTCTTTGTCTTTCTCGGTCACGTTTGCGCCGCTTCTCTATCTCTTCGGCATCCGCTGAAGCCTTCTTGGCATCTCTTCTTTTCTTGTCTCTTTCTTTTAGCAAATGTGTTTCGTAATTTTCTTTATTTTCTTTCAGTTTTTTTCGATGCTTTTGCATTCTGTTGGTGGCTTTCATATCTGGCAACAAATAAATTTCAAATTATGCGTAAAACAACCTAATATAAAAATTTAAAAAAAAATTTGTAACGGGTGTGACATATATTTATCATAAAAAAAAAGACACTTAAAGTTTCTATCCAGTATTGAAACTCATCCGTGTTGATTATTAAAGTAAGCTTCTTATTATTACAAAGTACAAAGATTTTAAGGTTATAATTTACGTCGCAGTAAAACTATTTGCGTATTTTTTGTAACGGGTGCGACATTTTTACACTCACTGATAAAAGCGTAGTAAATCAAAAGTAATACTTACTTGAAATTATTAAAATCACTTGCACAGGAATCTCAAAAACGTGCACTTCGCGCCACAGTAATGTGAAGACTGACAAGCTGTCCACAAGAAGGCGCAATAGCGAGCAAACTTTAAAAAAAAGAAGGCGCTACGTAGAACAAAGGAGGTTGCTATACAAACTGATTAATTTATATAATTTTGGAAAAGAGCTAAAATTTTTATTTTAAAAATTTTTGAGAGTGTGATTATTTAGAACTCCAGATATGGTTTTTGTTTTAGTTAATAACACAATTGAATTTTTATCACAGTAGGGTAAAGTTTCATGGAAATACCCTATTGATTTAATATTTTGAAATGATAATTACTTAGTTCAAAAAGTAATGAGACCAGAACTCAAGATATTTAATTAAAAAATAAGTTATGAACCATTTAATTTGAATTCAACGAATACATAACATAGTCCTTTAAATTAATTGAAGTTTTTTATTTGCAAATCGAACATTTCATTGTCGCTGGGTGTAATTCGTTACGTGCTATTTTTGTGTATACTTTTGTAAAGCAGATTTGGCCTGTAAGGTTTTTATTTGTGGTTACGTAAGTAGTGAATTTCAGTAGCATACATTAATTGACTGTGTGCTTTTTCTTTGATGTTGGTTTTTTATGACGAAAATTTCAATATTTTGTTTTATTTTTTTCCCATGATATTTTGTTATGGATTAGAGGAGATATTTCAAATATAAGAAGGCTTATCAACAGAGAAAAATAATAACGGAGATTCTATACATTCTTGCTCGTTCCAGGAAGTTTATCCAAAGTGCAATTAGACACGTTTGTAAGACAAATAAGGTGGACATTGTTTTCCAAACTATATTTTTCAGTAGCCTGGTTGTTTTAATACTTTTACTTCGTGACCCGCTTAAATTTTTATCGTCTTCACTGACGTATGAAAACATAACCGATTGGAATTTCCATACAGTTCCATACGTAACATATTATAATAAAAAAATGTTTATAAATAACATTACTTCGTTGTGAATAACACGACTGCAAAACGACGCGGTGGCACATTAATAGAATTGTTTATTCAAAAGTCCTGATGCAACGTTATTTACTCGCACAATTATTTCCATTTGGTGGTTGAACACAATAAGATGTGTAAGGTAAAATTATAATAAGATTAGACAAATTTGTATTCGCTGTTAGGATTAGGCTGAAACTAATACATATTACGAATTCTCGTTGTAATCTAAATTCGTCGTGTAAATTGGAAAAACCTTTCTTAATGTTGAATACCGAATTCGTTTTTAATTAACCGACTGCGAACGCCAACGAGGGATATACGTTTCGGAACATTGTATGTTATTCCCTCGTAGAATTGGAACACCAAGTATTAAGTTCAGAAACAAGAGGCTTGAAAAAATCATATAAGGTTAATTTTTGCGTTTCTCATACCCACGTCATTAAAAAGAGCCAAAGAAATTATGTAGCCTATATCTTTGAAATGGAAAAATACTTATGATTTTTTACAGTTTGCAGTTTCAGGGGTAAACTAAATTTAACCCCTTCCAGCTTGTATAAAACAATTTACATAAAAAATTATATTAATAAAAACCTACTACGAAGAGAGACATTTTAAATACCTAAAATGAACAATGCTTATACAAGTAATGAATACATATTTATATAAAATAAATTCAGATTACATCCCACTCTGATTTCGCTATAAAATAGGAAGTAAGTAAATATCAATATTCACTGCGGTCAGTTTAATTAACAGTTTGCTGATTGAATACAAACAAACTTCCATTTCTGTCGAATCTAATCAAATAATGATTTTGCCGACAAATGGGCCACAGACTGCAGTTAATTAGCATTAATATTTACTGTAAGCTTATTTTTTATTTTATAGCGAAATTAAAGTTGATATTAAACTTCTTTTGTTTATTTTCTTATACATAGTTGAAATTTTATTAAATAATCTTTTTATATTATTTTCTATCCCTTAATTTCGTATTCAGTATACATAATTACACAGGTATGCATGTCGTACGGAGCTGGTGCTAAATTCATGATACTTCGAAGTAAAAAATGTCTATAATAATCTGCTAAATTGTGGCTAGTTGCACGGCAAAAATTGTTTACCTAAACTTGGAAGAAACAATTTGTGCACTTATGTATTTATACTTATTTTTCCCAAGGTTTAAGTAACTGAAACTACAAAATTTTTTGGGTATATTTTATTCCCATCGAAGTAGGTACATAGGCAATTTTTAATTTACCTATTAATATGTTTTTTTTAAATGTTAGTTAATATTACCTAATGTTAGGGACGGGTTTTTAAGAAGCTTTGAGAAATATTTAAAAAAAAACGTTTGCACCCTTACTTTGAATATATATATTTTTTTCTATACGGGCATACAAGGGCTAAACAGGGACCGTGATTTAACTATGTATATTGTCCAGGCGAACAGGGACTGAGCGAGATCTGTTTGTCGAACAAATACGACTTTAGGAATTTTTCGTAAGGCTGTATGACGGCCGAGATAGGCTATTATTTTCCTAAAATATTTTATTGCTATTTTTTACGTACTCCTTGTGTCAATGTAAAATAACAGTGTCAGTCTTTTGTTTTAGAGACCAATACTTGCCACCTAGAAGTTACGATTTTACTTCTTTGAATTTCTTCCTTTAGAGTTTTTTTAACTACCTTGAGACGATTGAACAACTCAAGGAAGAAATCGAGCGCTACATTCGTCAAATGCAGCTGTCTTTACACTAAATCGCTTTCCAAAATTTCTTCAGATGGGTACACACATATCTGCCAACGGTGCTGTGGTCGCTATTTTATTCCATGCCTAATGTTAATAATTACACTTTAGAAATCAACAAAAACATCGAAGAATTTTATTTAAATAGGTACTCTTTTACCAATTTAAAATTTAAATGTGTAAAACCTCAAACAACTAATTTTGTAAACTAGTATGTTGCATTTAATACGTTGACACATGTATAAATCTAATTACTTCGTATTTACTAACTTCGTAAATCGAATTACGTCGTATTTATTATTTGACGCTATTAGAGTAAAAGCATTCCAAATGGATGTTTGCTCTGCGTTGCATTTTATTTCAAGAACGCCAAGCTTCTTTAGATGGGCTAAGTGCTATTATTTGTTTTCAAGTTTTTTTTGGGTTATAGGACACTCGCTCTGATAGCCTCATATTGTGTTGGAATTTTTCGACTATTTATAAAGATATGAAATAAGTTGTTATGAAAAAGAAGCAATTGATTAATGTTGGGCCCATGAAATTTATATCCCATGCCATCCAGTGATGTACGCAAATAACTCTCATGATATTATTTTAAAATTATAAAAATAAATGCAAATTTTCCGAAAGCATTCAGTCATCAAGAAAAATCACTTTCCCGCCACTCACTGAAATATTGCGAATTTCCTCATAAGCCCGATAACGAACTGCAATTCCAATTTCCCTCGTTATCAGCAGCGAATAAATTGTAAAGAGGCGACCCTATTGTACCGCGAACTTTGTTGTCATTTTCCATGCACATCGCGAGATCGCTTAAATTTGCACAACAAATCGAATTAAGCGGGGTCCGGGTTCGGGTTCCTGGTAAAGTGTACACAACACTTTTCCTCTTAAGAAATGATTCATGACATCGCATAAAATTGATAAGATTAGGGGGCCCCAATGAAGACGGCCGAGAGGACCACAGGAATACGGCATTGCGCCCTATTCCCCGCGGTACGAAAATAAACACGAGTTGATTGGACCCGGGCCCCTCCGCCCGCCGTTGCCAATTATGGCGATGTGCTCTGGTACGTTTCAATTAAATCTAATCGCCTGCTGGAATCATAGTTAGTTGCTAATTGGATACTTCCTCAATTTCATACGGCTGAACGACGCACATCCCTGATTCCCTGGCCGTACGGCGTGGATCGTCCCATCCATTCATCTATTGTGAGGTAAAGTGGCCCCATTGCTCGAGGACTAATGTTTGAACTAGTCCGCCAGTAGGTACCATGACATGACCGATGTTATTTTCGGGTGCGGGATCTTAAAGACCGATGCCCCTACGCTGCTGGTCCTGGGCCTCCCCGTATCGAATTATTGTATGTAACGAGCGTCTTTCCCAAATTATTTCCATCGGGCTGATGCCGTGCTACTTCCCCGCTAACATTTAATTGAGAATTTGTGATTCAAATTCCCCCGAGTGCTATTGTTCGGTGAGGGTACTGTACACGACCCATAGATCTCGGAGCATTAATTTATCGAGCAGCCCCAAGGCCTGCGACGGCAGCCTATCGCTCCAAGTGAATTTTATGAAAATGTGAAACGACATGGAGTCGTCTTTCAAGAGCATGCCGAGTAGAGGCCCTTTATTTTTAGCAGACAACAAACTCATAGGCGAAATCACAGTCGGCCTGACAGTTTCAGTAGGAATTAGGACAAATTCTGTGAGACTTTTCTTATTGGGGGAAATCAATTGAACCCACTCGTTCGTCTGTTTGGGGTGTGATAAAGACTTATCTTTATCATACCCCAAACAGAATAGCGAATGGGTTCAATTGATTGACCGGTTGTTGTTTGTAACAGTAGACAGCACCCAGCACCCCTAGTGGAATTGGGGTCATTATCATTCAATGAACAAAACTGGGATTTTATATCTTACCAGCATCGTTGATTTTTGAATGAAAATGTTATTGAAAAATATATCTATAGTAGCTACATTTATTCTTGTGTACTAATGTTATAAAGAGAGAGAGAGAGAGAATGAGTTCGTTGGTTTCACTGTTTGTTTGTTATCGCAAAACTCAAAGTCTTACAACGAGTTTGATGAAACTTTTACACTTATGTATTTCTTCTAATCTCGGAAGTGATATACGTTTCCCGATGAAATGGAAACTTTTAAAGAACCATGGCCCCTTGGATTGTTTTTAGAATTCAGTAAATATTTTAATTTCTCGGAATTCATACTTGCTTTTCATTTTCATGAGTTACAATTCCTGTTCGTACTTTAATATTATCTCCATGAAAAACAAACACATATTTCTGCGTGCTTGCCCATTTTTCTGCGAAAACATTTTTAAAAGAATATTTCTCACCGGGATTATCTTTATTTAGACATAAGAAATAACGTGTTGAAAAGTCTATTATTAAAGTTTTCGTTGTTTGTTTAAAACACACCGTTTAGAAGATGATATACATATTTAAAAATTCGGACTGGAGTACAGGAGACCCTAGTACCATGGAATTTCCTCGTTCTTCAAAGTTATGATAGACAGAAGAAAAGATTGGGTTCTAAATGACTCCGCCTGCGCTCGAAGGGGTTAATCATACCAACCATACGTGTTCCTAGAAAAACCCATTTAAGACCCTATCCATGAAGCAGTGAATTAAGACCGTCATAAAGCATTTCATGAAAGGTGTTCTATTTGAATTCCATTGATTTACAACTTAAATGGACTGGTCATAACTTTTTGCAAAACAGCCAAATCTCTTTTATAAATTAGGTCATAATTAGATAAGTTTAAAACCTCCTGGTGAATATAGCTCTTAAAATTAAAAGTGTGCGTTAAATCGACGGTGCCTAACTCGTTCATTCGCTCTGGAGAATATAACTACGATTTCATTAATATGAATAATTTTATTTTCCATATTAGCTGTACCCGCAACATTGTTCGCCCGATTCATTCCGCGGGATCGACCAACAAGAATTAATTATTTTAAAGGTTTTCTTTCAAAGAAAAGTCTAACAATTTTACATTTTTCCGTTACAAAGTTTTGCTGAGAAAGGAAAGTTAATACGTTAAGTAAGTTAATACATCGAGCCAACACCCCCACCGCCAGCCTCCAACACCCTACCAATCTAATCGAGCCTAAATGATATTGAAAAATGCGGGAAAACACATTTTACCTCTTTTTGCCCCCTTATGGGCTTGAATTTCGAAAAATCCCTTAGTGGGTGCAAGTGGGCAAGACATCACTAAAATTTCACGTTTTTAGGTCGAGGGATTTGGGCTCGACAGTTTTTTTTGACTATCCCGCGAAGACTGGGATTTTTTGGGATAAAAAGTGTCATATAACCTGAACAAGGACATAAGCTACCAACATGCCAAGTTTCAGTTTAAATCCATACAGTAGTTTCCGCGCGATGCGTGCACAGACATCAGACACACAAAAATTGTGATAATTGCTGTTTTGGTCTCCATACCAATAATGATGTCCACCGCGATTATAATTTAAAAAAATATTTCATCTATAGATTCGGCCCGTTACAATTAATACAAAAAGGACTTAGGATAGGTGTATAGATACATTCTCGCATATGCTGCGTTCTTTTGTCCACATTGTTCTGGATAGCAAAAAGCTCACTTATCCGTGTGATGAAGCATTTTATACAGACATGGAAGCAGTCTTCAGTGAACAAGTTAATAAATATCTAATTTTGTCCACAGAAGAACTTAATTCATGCAGAGCACAGGGTGCACAAGAGAACGCAGTTATATTATATATACATATGAAACAATGAACTTTAACCAGAACCGCATAACTGGCTAGTCACGAAAATGTCTGCCGCGTGCCAGTTAATAATTTTTTTGGTTTGAAAAAAAAATAAAGACACTTATGTTATAATGCTGTTTCAATAGATTGTAAAGGAAATTTATGAAATATTCAATATTAAGATACGAAAAAAATTGGAGAATGCCCTTTTTACTAACACGCTGGGGTCTATCTGACCCCAGAGTGTCAGCTAAGGGCTAAAATGAATTATGGGTGCCAATTAATTATATATTTTTCCGATATATATATTTATAAAGAATACAAATGAAGTGTTACACGTTATAGAAGCATTTAAAATCAAATCAATTCAAAAATGGAAAGCAACACATTAGTAACTATAGTACCGCGTTGCAGATACAAAACTTTCCCCAGATCAGATGTTTTGTGTCAATAATTTGTTTTGAGTACATACTACATTTCTTAAAAATGTACCCAGTCAAATACACTTTCCATGATATGTGGCTTTAGTGTGAAATATGTACATTAGGTAGCCTACGACTTCGACTTAATTTGTAAGGCGCACACTTGACACGAGAGCATTGTGTAATTTAAACAAAGATGTTTTCTGTCGTTAATGCGACACAAGCTTTTAAGTGAAATGAGATAGAACAAACATCTGTTGGACGTTTTTGCAGGATATTTTTAGAAAATATTGTTTGACAAATTTAGTAAATTTTCTTGTTTGAATTGGAAGATATTGCGATTTTGGGATATATTTAGAATCCCATTCTAAGGTGAAATATTGTATGGCCGAATGTATTGTAGTTCAAATTGCTATGTTTTACTTGAAGTTAATGGTTATTCACTTTTATTATGTAGCTTTAATTTTAAGCGTGTACAAGTGTATGAATCTCGCAATCATCTTCTATTATCACAAACTTCGTCTAGACTAAGCGTCCTTTGTGTAATATTTGTCCCGCCTCTAAATTTCCTAAATATTTCATCACTAAATATTGAAAGCAAATTAGAGTCAATCATTTGCATAGTTAGTAATTCTTTTTTACATTCTTGATATCAGTAGACAGCCGAGCAGATAGAAATGCAACTCAGCATGGCGTGATGATGCATTAGTGCGGCTTTGTTTCAATAACATGACTAATCAGCATTGCAAACAAAAGTTCGACGAATTATTCTCGCCACCAACGCAAACTCTAGTCGTGAAGCGATTAATTAACGGCACAGCCAGCCTTAAGGAATTTGAACAATTCACTTGGAAGTACCGTCTAGAAGCATACGCATATATGTAAATATGTGCTTAATGCTGTCGGAACTCACAGAAAGGTCTATCGAATTAAATAACAAAACACAAAGCTTGATTAATCCGAGAGTTTTCAAATACCATGCGTCCTTCTTGAAAAGTGTGGATGAACTTGACGACGAACTCCAAACAGTATTGCATTGGCGGTGGCGCCAAAGCTAGCACATAATATGATCTCCACAGACCAGACCAGATATCTTTGCTGAGAAAACGCCGACAATTGTTGGTAAGCGATAATCCCAGTGGGAAATATTGACGCATAGGATACTACGCAGTCTACTGTTTAATTGATAAAAGTGCATAGAAGCTGTAGTCTGATAAGGCATTGTATTCACATAATATTTAGTTCATAGTTTAGATGAAGAAAATGTTTGAAAATTGTTGAATCATTACATGACATGCAGCTTTTCCTCCTTTTATTTGAGGTATAAATTTCATTGAGGTATAAATGATATCAATAAATTTCAAGAGTAAAATATTATTCCTTTGAAAATTAAAAGAAACGATTACAAAAAGGTTTAAATGTCCTCTTTTAGTTTAAATAAGGTTATTTCACAATTGTTCGAGTTGGAAAATTTCATCCGGATATTGCAGAATTCAAAAGTAATGACAAAACAAACGCACGGCAAGCGTAGCGCAGCCGAGTAGAGCGAGGACAACGACTAGTAATGTAATAAAAATTAAAAAAATGATTTTGTTATTGGATTTTTCATTTTTTATATGCTTTAAAATAACATTTTTAGTTGACATGAAACTAACTATGTATTTTATATTTCGTTAGATGAAAGCAACATATGCAATAATGCTACACAATGTTTATTTGTATTTTGTTAAAGGGAATTTTAAGAGACAATGCATATTTCATCATATTTCTCCACTTTTGTTTTTATGGAGTTAATCGATTTGGCAAGTGAGCGGCTACTTTTATTCAATGCCTGAAAAATATAATATCTTAAAAACAACAATCAGAAATTTAGAATTTCTGCTAAAACGTTATATAGGGTAAGCCATCGGTTGATTTCTTTTTTAAATGCTAACCACTATTCAAAGTGTGTTGATTTATTGAAAATAATAAACCTTCCGATTAGCTATGAGGGAATATAATTTCATTCAAATGGCTGTTTCGGGGGCCCTAATTCACGGATAGCTCATTTGTGATCATTTGCCGTAGATTCTAGATTGTCAGCATAACATAGATCTTTAACGGTACCCTACAAATAAAATTACAACGGCGTCAAATCTGCATCTGCACCGTGGCCATGGCACATCTCCAAAACAGCTAATTTCACGATTATTTGACTTAACGTGCAAAAGATCGATTGTTGGACGGCTTGTGTGGTACGTAGCGCCATCCTGATGAAACCAGAGCTCGTAAAGTCAAATTCCTTAACTTT
Organism: Neoitamus cyanurus; assembly: GCA_947538895.1. Classification (NCBI taxonomy): domain Eukaryota; kingdom Metazoa; phylum Arthropoda; class Insecta; order Diptera; family Asilidae; genus Neoitamus; species Neoitamus cyanurus. The sequence goes on from OX384547.1 coordinate 15,091,604, forward strand.
TTACAAAAAAAAATCGCACTCTCCTTTGACTAATGTTATTGCCATCTTCATATCTGAAGGAAAATGAGCCAATAATGCCGCCACACCAAACAGTCACACGCTGAAGATGCATTGGCTTCTTTACGACCACTTGTAGGTTTTCTAAGCGTCACATATGGCAATTATGCTTGTTTACTTAACTGTCGAGATGAAAATTCGTCTTATCCAAAATGATGACTTTTTTGAGCGAAATCGATATCAACTTTGAGATGCTCTATCTCCATAAGAAACCACACCACCACCAAACCACGAACGAACCTTTGCTGCAATTCCTGAGGCAGATGGACCTTGTAAGAGAATAATCCGAGGTATTTATGCAGAATTATTGTCCTGAGGTTAGTGTGGCTAATGGTCAGTTGCTGGGCTTTGTAGCTGAGGTTCTCGGGCCTAGACTTAGACTTTCGGCAACACCAGTAATATTCTCGGATGAGCACACAGTACGAACACTTGTGTTATCAATTAACATGCCAATCTCATGGCCTTCCTTCACAAACTTGCATAGAACAGGCGCGATTGGTGCATTATTTCGACCGCAATTTATTTTCACTGTTTCGACAACAGAGCACTCACTTTGAGAATAAATTTTCAATATTTTCCAACGTTTTTCTAGCATAGATCTATTCACTTTGTACCGCGGATATATGATACTGTGTTTCTATAAATTTTTTCGAGCGCAAAAGGATGTTTGTGATAACATGTAATTTAAAAAGAAACCACCAGATGTCCCGCCCTATATGATACATGTACTTACCTTCCTGCACTAATTACTCCATTAAACTAATTAAATTACTGTGAATTATTAATCATTTTCGGTAACTATAATATAAGGCTATAATATACATATATAAATGAGTATATATTTTAGGGTCATTTATTTTAAATCTACTATCGAAATTCCGAACTTTAAAATGACGGCCAAAAGTTCCAAACGTAAATGAATATTTATGAAATTCGGTTCTTAGGGTTTGTGATTTCAAAATAACTGCGATTTTCTAATCTCATGTGTTTATTTACTCGATACCAAATCCCAATGGGATGGAACTTTCACGGGAAGGTAGAGTATTTTGTCGGACATGTTTTAGGCTACTTTTTGTCTGTCTGTCTGACTGAACCGATTTCGATAGGACTTTCACTTGGAAAGTAGGGATTTTTGTCGAGCATGATTTGGGCTCCTTTTTATCTTTTTGTCTGATTGTCCAGGTTAGAGTATTTTTGTGTATGATTTAGGCTATTTTTTATCCCTAAAATATTTAGGGTTCTCGCGGGAAACATGAAAAACTACTCAATATTCAAAATTCAGATAAAAATTTAAACAGTGTCAGTCATTCTGCAACAGTTTTAATTTACAAGTATGGAAATGCGCGAGAGAAACTGCGACTGGTCTGCTAGTTTATAATAAATCAAAGATGCATCTTATTATTAATCCTGCTAAACTTTAGATAATGTTATTAGTAAGATTAACACTGATAGAACACTGTAATTTTCGCAATTTTTAGGTAACTTTTACGCCATGCCCGCTTCACGACTTGTATTACCATGAATATATTCTGGGGGCTTTGAAAGCGCCCATTCTCATGATGAAGATAGGGATTGGCAGTGGATTAAATTTGCAAATGGATGCTGATTCCATGAATTCAATTATAAGTATTCGAATTTTATTGTAACTAAGCATTTTTCGTTATCCGCACATGCCCTTGGAAAAGGGAGTAAAGAAAAGCATGCATTAAAAATGAGACCTTCAATACTTTATGGGGATTTTTCCCTTGTGCATCAACAATGTTTCTATTTTCTCCTCGATAAATCCTCGTACAACGCTGTTGAATTATTATGTAGCTTTGTATCGACACATGTATGTACATTTCCTTTTACAATAAATTGCACTATTGTACTCTAAAATTCCCACGCTAAAGAAATCACAATGAAGCAAGGAATAAAAGAAATGCTCTCCTTACAAAGTTTCTCGAAAAATCAGTCCACCATTGAAACATATATGTATAATTGTCCTCACACAATAAATGCAAGAATATCGCCCGATTTATCATCATCGTCTTTTGTTATTGATTTGCATATAGAAAAAGAGAAAAGCATGTTTTTCCTTTGAACTCCTCTGGGTGTTAAGTAGTACTTAACACTTTCCATCACACCATGACATAGCCTCGTTCCTCTGTGCCCCTAATGTGATTCAAAAATCAATAAATTCCTTGAGTGCGAATCGAGCCGTTAAAAATTAAACAAATTCTTTAATTGAAAGTGATTTGCCAAGGTCATCGAAACACGCTTCTTCCCACAAATGAGTGCTCCGCCGTAAACCAATTCCGCTGGAGATTCAATTAATAAAATCCCTGACCGGAGCCGGGAGTGTGCGGTGATTGAATTATGCGTCAAGTTGCGTCAGTATCGATTTTATAAGCTCTTTAAAGAGCACTCCTACAAGAGTTGTTGATACCAAATTAAATTTCTACTTCTCATTTTCTTTGCAGGTGAACCCTCTTAATGACTCGCACGCACAACTGATGGTACATTGGTTGGGAGATGGATCAGATGTCATGATATGTCTGGCTAGAGATCCTCCGCTGACACCGCTGGACGATCCAAAGAAGAATGCTCAGATTTCACCGTCGTCCGTTTACTTTTCTTATGACTACGGTGAGACGTTCATTACTAAAACTCACTTGTTCCGAGTATTGGTCAACGGAACCGAACAGAACTCAACGCTAGATCAATTCATGACCCACCCTAAGTTCGACACGATAATTTTTGTGGATTCGAGGAACAAGGCAATTTTCCACGTAATTGAAAAGGACGACATCAAACGGTATATGGTGGACTTTACGCCGTCTGACATATCTTTTTACGACAATGACGCGCACACATTTCTCGTTCTGGACAAGGTCGACGATGAAAGGAAATTGTACTACACTACGGATGCTGGTGCTTCATTCACCCTTCTGGAAAGTTATGTCAAGTCCTTCGCTTGGTCTTACTTAGATGGAATGGTGCCCCATTTATATGTCGAAAGGAGGGGAGTAAATAGTAAGTTGTTAGGCTTTTTTCAGATTTATTTGTGATGCGAATTGATTTCCTTTGCCCGAATAGATGTATCCTCCGTATTCTTCATGGACGCTACTAAACTTGTAAGCCCGGAAAAAGATAAACGCCTGCATGTCCAAATAGAAAATGTTCAAGACTTTTACGTGAAAAAGGATTTTATGTTTGCTGTGAGAAAGGTATGTAATCGGAAACTGCTCCTTATTCTTTACTTGGTTGGTTATAAAGGTTAAGGCGATAGTCATGGAGGTGTTGTGATGTGATTAGCAAAAACATGCTTTTTAAATGGTTATAGAAGTATAACCTATAGTACAAGAAAAAAAACGTAACTTTATCATCAATAATTTCATGCGAAATTCGAAAGGTGGTGCAACACACTGAAATCATCAGACTTTATATGTTTTTATTTTACTTAGAAACTTCCACATGATCATAATTCTTTTAAACGTAATACGTATAAAGACTTAAAAACATTGATAATATTCAGCTAATGCGTTCTTCAACTTCCATCAGTTGATAATGAAAAGTTGATGACCAAACCGAGTGTTTTTTTTTTATATAAATGACCTTTGTGACGTTGTGAAGAGTGATCAGGTAGACCCTTATGCTAACGATGTTCAGCTTTATTATAGTTGTCCTTTAGATCAATGCAAAGAATCTGTCAATTACATTAATATCGATCTGAATAGAATATCTCTAAATAAAATTTTAAATCGAGTGTACGCAGACTCCGAGGCTTGCCAGCAATTGCACCAAATGATTGGATATTGGTTTTAATGATTACATTTGCTTCATCTATGGGTTGCGCCGATTTTGACTACGACTCTTCTTTGGGCGATCGCTTGGATTCTATTTGAACCGGAGAACGCTTACCTCCGGCTCATAAATAAATTCACGTAAACCACTCTACCTCTTCAAGCATATTAAATTTTTGGGGTCATCGAGGCATCGCAATGTATTAATTTGGCGCTTGTCCAGATTCCTCGAATCTGCCACCACTCCTTGCCACTGCCACCTGACCCCCTACCCCCGTCCCAAAAAAAATAAAATAAAAATAAAACATTGCTTTGAAACTGACTTCAGTAGTAAACGGTTCACTGACCATATTATGTGTACCGGCGAAAGAAATCTGTGATTTTTGTTATTGCTTGAAGTTTGTGCATAAGAAAATGTAACCCTTTTGATAAAAATTCACCGTTTCGGAAATCAGACTAATTGTTGTGATGGTGGTTTGAAAATGAATAGGAATGGGTAGTGGTATTGGCATTTCAAAGTCGTTTTGTCAGTATTGTGCAAGAGTGGGCAAAATGTACATGAGTACGTGCCTAAAAATTGTTCCTTTTTTTGTTTCTAAATTGTAAGTATAGTTAGGTTGAAATAAATAAATAAACGAGGTTTCTATTCACTTAAAATGTACGAAAATTAAAACTAGTTATTTTACTTTGAAAATTGTGAATCGGATTGATAACTTCCTCACAAATTGTTCACTTGATTTTACAAACAATTATTAAATGGAATTTACATAAATATTAAATGAACATTGAAATTCATGTGTTTTTACTTCACTTTTCCACCTTTTCGATGGTTTTTAAGAAATGCCCACTGTACCCGATGTAGCGCACTCTTGTTCACACTATATGTATGTGCAAGCTTGCGCATTACAGCGATTTTCTTTTGTAAAAATTGTTTCTGTAGATTTATTGATAAATTGAAAAATGTATTGTTTGTTATTAACCAAGATGCCTTAGACCTTACCTTAGACAATGAATAAAGCATGAAATCTTGCGTTACATCCATATATTTATTTCTATGACACAATACAGCAAAAGTGCGCACTCTGGTACCACCTTACCCTATTAATTATAAGACCTCTGGTCTTGTGTACATATACTGAATAAATATTATTATTAATATTATATTTCGCTAGATAAGCAATTCAAATTGTAAATAAATTCGAAGTCAGTCTATAATTGACCGTCATTTTTACGGTTTGCCTGGATCTTTCTTATTTACACAACGAAAAAAATAGTTTGTGTTTTGATAAAAATTATTTCCCAAGAGGACAAACGGCCTTGGAAATCAAATCGGTCTTGGATAAATATTATGGCGAGTCTGCCTCTTTGGATTGGATTATTTTGTTAGGGGTTTGATGATTTCGAACGGGCGCAAATGACGTCTCTTTTACTAGAATTTATTAAACAATCCATGGTAATGAAAGATAGATGGAAAGTTCATAATTCTGAGGCCTTAATCTTAATCAATCACGTACATAATAATTCGTATGAACACTTGGAAATGATTTTTAAATATCCTGGTTCGGTAAATGAAAATAAATAGGCATATCCGGGCACTTACAATTCGTATTAGAAAATAACAGTTATATGGTATACAATACCTTCAAACTTAAACTTTGTGATGTAAATTGGTGAAAATCCCTTTTTTTTTCTAGCAAGAAACAGGTATTTTTTAACTTTATTTTTTCAATGAGGTATAAATTGATAAAAACACAATATTATTAATACTTAGCAGGTATTATCGGAGCGCTGTATTTTAATGTTTGAACCTTACAGAAAGCTCTGAAATAGACACTAAACGCTAAAGTGCAAGTTCTTTCCGGATGCGATAACGCGAGCCGAACAACTTCAAATACAGATTTGACCTTGACCACTTGATTAATGGTTAATATATTGCACTTAACATTACATTACAATGATAAGGAACAATGCGACAAAAAGTATTTTTACAACTTTTCACCTCATTGAAAAAAAAGTTCTAAAACAATTTACACTTCACAAAAAAAATTAAAGTTTGAAGGTACCTCTTATTTGGCGTCGGAAAATAAACCGTCCTAAATAACTGCTATTTTCTAGAATTATAAGTGTCCAGAAATAATAATTTTGGTGAGGTGAAAGTGCAAAGTCGCAATTTTTAAAATAATTCCAGAATTTCCGACTACATTTTCATAGGGCCTTTTTTGTTCAAAAATCCAAAAATACCAGTTATTTTCGGTCCCAATTTTTGGCCTAACAAACGATCCTCGTGTTAGAGTAGATTGGAACTAAGTTTGAAGATGTGAACGCCATTTTATTTTTGTTTTACCTAGAATCATTAAAATATGCGTTTCAGTCGATTTCAGCTTTATACTGGAGTGCCAAAAGTTTGTGATCATCTTTTCAATCTGATATTTCAGATCTATATATGTATAGATTTATCTGTAGAGCGTCTAACGAAGAGATAACAACGGTCATAATTATGATTAGGAATAAGTGTTGGATCACATAATGTACCCTGATGAAAGTTACTTTTAGAAATAAGCAATTTAGGCAAATCGCAAATTACAGAAAGTGCGTTTCCAATTCTTGAATAATCATAAATATTATGCAAATATAATGAAATTATAAATTTCCAGGCCATGAACACCAGCCAACTTTGGATTTCCTATAAAAGAAGTGATTTCGTCAAAGCAGACTTCCAGACCGAATTGGACATCAAGGGTATTCACATCGCCGACGTTGAAGGAAGACGAATTTTAGTGTCTGCCGCACACTCAGAAGTTATATCACACTTGTATGTCTCGGAATCAAACAAGAATATGACGAGTATTAAATTTGTCCCAAGTCTCGAAAATGTTTTCACTTACATCCCTGGAATAATGTGGAAGTCTGGATGGCTTGTGTAGGGCTAAATTTATTTTCCCTCTCTGAATCACACGCATATAATATCTTTCCCAACTTATAGACAAACCACGGATGAAGCCTTCACAGATTTGTATAAAGTTGAAGGAATGCGAGGAATTTACATTGCCTCAAAAGTGAACAGATCGCCATCATTCAGGGGTGGTCCGGAGGGCTCTGTTGGTCCAGAGCATTTACATTCGGTTATAACATTTGATCATGGTGCTGAATGGAGACCAATTGCCGCTCCTAAATATGATGATGAAGGACAACCCATTAATTGCACACAGTGCAGTTTACATTTGTCGCAGAAATTCAGCTCGCTGTATCCAGTGACGAGGTATGTATCGATGTTATTAAATTTTGAGAATTCATTGTGGTAACAATAGTTTTGGGTGATGAATTAATTTTACTTAATTTATCCTTGAAATTGTGCTGTCCTTTGTGTTAAAATTGCAATGTTTTCATTCTTAATGTGAACAAGAAAGAAAAACAACAGCTTTCTGGCCTTTCAGGGTTTAGTAGGAAATACAGAACTAAATTGTAATTAAATTAATGTACAATGAAGCTCTCCGCAATCAATAACAACTATTGTGTTTTATCTTGTTTGTCTTTTTCACGTGGCCGCTTAATGGTGTTCAATATTACTCAGCTGCTGCAATCGATAACTTTTTAACAATGACATATGTTGTCAACGTTGTGCAACAATTTCAATTTTATATACTTTAATGTGTTAGCTCAGCTGTGTGCATTAAATGAAACTTTGGATTATATCAAACATTTAAAGATAAGCTCTTGGGATGGTGTTAGAAAAGAATTTTCGAACTACATATACATTAATGATTTGACTGGTTCTAAGCTTACACAATACATAACAAAAAAAAAATTTGAAATAATAATCATAGAAAAATATTGGAACATTTGAAAAACATCATGGCCTTGTATAGAAACTGCTGCTTTGATGTTTTATTAGTTTTCTATATCTAATATTTACAGTATGCCGGCTGAATCTCAGAAAGCTTTTAATAATCTACGTTGTATTTCATCGATATTCTAGTTATAATTACGGTCTCCTATTTGGCGACATTAGCAGCTTAATAAATCCCAAGTCTTATAGTTTACTTAAAGCCAATAAACTTCACGTGCCACAGTCTTCTGTCCTACGCCACAATACTGTGAAACGATATGTAAGTCTGAAACTTGTTTAAACTATTGACTTATCAAAAATGTTTACTTAAGGGAGTTTTCTGTTGGGCCCGATTTGAAAAAATCGATTTTTTGTTTTGCATTTTTGCAATCAATAAAAATGTCCCCGTAAAATAATTTCCCTAAATTTTTTTAATTTACGGATTATATGTAGAGCTGACCGCATCTGAACTTGCACTGCGCAGCACTCACCGGACCTATTGTGGCGTGTATAACCGAATTACCGGCAACCAGTATTCTGGTATAAAAACTTTTAAACGCTTTGTTATCGAAATCATGTTTTTCAAAACGGTGCACATCTTTTTTCGGAATTCATTCGACCGATTCAGCTGAAATTGTGTCTATTAAATTCTCTAATCGTATACAACTTTTATTACCGATCAAAGTTGAAAAAAAAACGCGAGAAAAATCGACTTTTTTTTTTAAAAAACAAAGCTCGCCAATTGGGTAATTTTCGGAAGTTTTGTAAAAACTTTCTTCGAACGGTAGCCAATTTGATAACAATTAATTTCCACAAAAATAATTTGTTTCAGATTAATCATGCGGCCTGTCGTGAGCACCGTTTTTTGAAGGCCTCTAATGGCGCACATGTCACGGCCGCCCTTTTTTTTAATATTTTTTGCAGCACCTTTGTGTTTATAACAACTTGCAAAAAACTGGAATGCTCTATATTTCTTACTTTTCCTACAATAAATAAAATAAAAACACTACCGAAAACTTAGGACCAAAGAACCCCCTTAAAATCGGATAACTATCATGAAAGGAGTAAACAAATATTATTCCCAAAGTTTAGATGACGAACGTTACACAAAGAGCATTATCTCAGGACCGGTTAAAACCACTCGTATTTGAATGAAACTATTTTTTAATTTAGTGAATGAAAAACACTGAAACTTTCTTGACGTTTTGTTTAATTTAAAAGCTTATATTATTTTTTCTTATAAACAAAAATGTATCTTTAAGTGTATATGTATACAGTATTATGTAAAATGATAGGACCTTGGTCAAACGTTTGGTTTGTTCCGACTTCTGAAATCTGTCAGTCAACGTGTCCTTTTCTAATTATTCGCCTCATTACTTACCCATTCTGCTTAAGGCGGTGATATCCTCTTTGGCCTGACAAAATCCAAGAATATTTGCTCAGTATGTTATAGGGACTCTTGCCACGACAAGGATGCCATTTTTTTTCCTGTCCTGTTCAGATTGAGAAGAGCACAGCTTCAATAAATTTTGACGTGGAAGACATCATTTGCCTGTTACAATCGAAACCTTAGTATTGGGTCCATAGACGTCTACACCAGCACCATGTTCTGATTTGAGTCATCTGTAAACCAATTAAGGCTTCTATAGTCCATCTCGGGGTCATTGCCATCCCAGTCTGAACGATCGGGAATAAGAATGCTGATACGTAATAAACCCTACGTCAGGAATGTGTTGTTAACATTTTATTTAACCAAGTAACCATTGTTAACGACTGGCATATTTGACTATATAAACATGTTAACTGCAACTGAATTAAAAATGAAGATGTGCAAGTGAATGAGTCCTGTTACTGCCTCCAGAACGAGTGTTGGAAAAGTCCGCATACCTCTTGTTATGGAGAAAATACCACCAAGCTGTTGTAGCTTGTTGGTATTACAATTGCCAACTGCTGTTGAACTTGAGGTCACCACATAAGGGCGGTGCAAGTAACATTTGGTTCCACAGATTCCACATGGCCTTGTTTAGGGTGTCGTTCAATTGCGTATTCCAATTTAGTCCTTTATCGAGCGTAATATCCAAATATTTTAGTTCAATAGAATACTCAATGACCTTGCCTTGGAAGGAGATTGGAGGCGATGATTTCTTGAAAAATATACAATGATAGCCTTATAAGGGCTAGTAATGTGTTAGTCACAACTAGACTGGATCTCATTATGCTTGTGTCGGTTGAGTCAAACTTTTCCGTAACGATAATTGCAGGTTCATCTGCAAAGCCGATGGCTTCTTATCTTAGTTAAGCTCACATAGTCTTATTAAGAAATCATCTACTACCAAAAACCAAAGCAACAGTGATACATAATCAGACATGATTATGAAAAATTATCGTACGCCTATAGAAAAGGGCTTTGTATAAAAGAATAGTACAAATTCGTATACAAGCCGAATCAGAAAACTCCAACCAACGATAGTAATTTTGTAATAAATTTCCAACTGTGCCAACATTTTAAACTTTCTGTGACGTCAATACCCGTAGTATCCTAAAACTCCCTACAATATGACATAGGGAGGCTAAGCTTATTTCGCTGTACAGAATTTAATGATGCTGTGTTTTATTTGAAAAGCTGAGCTAGATTTTAACGCAATGTTTTTCCACTTTCCTGATTGAATACTTTGATTGAAACAAAACATATATGTACTCCTTTATGATGATATAAGGATAAAACTAACGAATTTAAACCATGTTGGTCCTTTTAGGTTAAAATTTCACATATTCCCATCAAAATTTCTATTCAAGTAAGTGCTCATTGTTGTGTTATCAAATTTTGTTGGCCAGCACTATGTAAAAACTTTTAAGACAATATCGAAAAAAGGCTTTTGTTTCGCAAACTTTCATTAGCACATCATCAAAACGAAACCCCATGGGGGTGGTTAAAACATGTTTCTTTGAATGTTTCCTAGAGGCAGTATAACATCCGCTTTGTACTATGTATATTCGTACACTTCTTTCTTTTGCTGCATCAGTGCTTGTTATCACCCTATGCACTGGTTTCGGGCTAGAGGGCTATTAAGAGTTTTGGAATTTTTCAGATCGGTTACTATAATGAGCTCGAAGCTGGCACCTGGAGTTATAATGGCATCGGGAATCGTTGGAAAATCGCTAAAAGGACATCCGGGCGTTTTTCTGTCAAGAGACGCTGGATTGACGTGGAAACAAGTCCTTAAGACCTATCACTTCTTCAATTTTGGAGATCATGGCGGAATTCTTGTTGCTGTAAAGTTCTTTAAAATTAAAGGAGAAACTAGAGAAGTTCTTTACTCGACTGATGAGGGCGAAAAATGGAACTCTCACACTTTCCACAGCACTGATTTGAAAGTGTATGGACTTATGACCGAACCAAATACCAATACGACGATATTCACTCTATTTGGGTCTGAGCGACAGGAACACCGCTGGCTAATAATCAGAGTGGACCTTCGAAACGCATTCAGTTATAATTGCACAGCCGACGACTATAAATTTTGGGCACCAAGCTCCCAAGATGGGCACTCTTTAATGCCGTGCATACTTGGAGAGCAGCAAACTTTCCAGAGACGTGTACTGCACTCAAATTGCTATAACGGTAAAAATTATGAGCGTCCTGTAAAGACAGAGATCTGCCAGTGTAATCATTGGGATTTCGAATGTGATTTTGGTTTTACTCGAACCAATTGGAGGTCACCGTGCGTTTACAAAAAGGCCACCTCCGTTGTGAACCCCTATGAAGCCCCTGCTGAATGCAAACCTGGGCAGTTCTACAACCGGACCCGAGGATATAGAAAGATTGAAGGAGATGTTTGCGAAGGTGGATTTGAAAATCGGTATTTGCCGCAGACGTTACCTTGTCCTTTCGAGGAGGTCCAAAGCTTTATAATGGTCGCTCAGAGGGATCGTATTTCCCGAATTGACTTGGTCAGTGGAAAGAGCGAAGAGGTCCCTGTTCAAAATTTAAAGAATGTTATTGCGATCGATTTCGATATGAAACATAATTGCGTTTTCTTTGCTGATATTATGTCTGATAAGATCGGTCGGCAGTGCCTGAGTGGAAACCAAACTGTTGAAATTCTCGTCGAGACCGAATTGGCTTCTGTTGAAGGTATGTCGTACGATTGGCTGTCTGAGATGCTATTTTTTGTGGATGCAACTAGATCTAAAATAGAAGCTGTAAAAACGTCGAGGGATGAAATAGGTAATTATTTTTTATACAGATATTAGAAATACTGGCGCTTCTTGAGAGCATACATTTTCTGCCATTTTCTTCTTCAGTTTTTTTGAATTTGGCTGTTCAAGTGTTCAAAAATTGTGCTTATGGAATCATCCTAGGTTAGAGGCTAAAAAATAGCCAATATATAGAAGTTTTGTAAAAGATGAAAAATAATTATAAAGTACTTTTTTTTTATTATGACAGTTAAATTTTTTTGTTTTACTAAAAATAGCCAGTTGAAATAGCCTCTTAGGAAAATGACGATTCATTGGCGTGGAGAATTTAGATATAGAGAGTCTAGAAACGTCTGAGGTCAAAAAACAAAAACACAAAAATTTAATTGCTGATAGTACCACTATCGCGTCTAGAAGTTATAAACATTAATACTGCTACAGGATCAAGCCAATGGTGATTGAAGATTGTGTTAAAACTTTAGGTCGATTGGTTTCTTACTTTTTTTGTCGTCACCTCCGCAAGTAGCAAAAAACATATGTTTCGAGATAAACGCCTTCAAAATAACGTGGGGAATTGTGTGACCATCTTTTATGGCTGTAATTAGTTAGCTTAGCTTTTGCAGCGGTCTTTTGCACAGGTTTTGACAGAGTAAAAACGTTATTGTAATTAGCCCTTTTGATGAGTAGACATTTGTTCCGGGGTGTAGTGAAATGAAAGAAAATGTGCGCGTACACGTTATGCTCCCTCGTACAGTTCGGGTGTTTCCGGTACGCTTAGGTCCGCCGATTTTGTTTTTGTTTTTATCATGACTTTCCCTATAAAGTAATTTAAAAAGAAGTCTCTTTTTCAAACCAAAAAGGAGTAAATCCACTCAACCCGTTGGGGTCACCTGGGGTCCAAAAGATACCACGCAAAGTTTACGGTCACATAACATATCTAATAGCATAACAATCAAAAGCAAATTTTTGGTGCCATCTGTAATTATACGAGAGTACTACTCAGCTAGCACGGTTGCGGGGGTTTGTATCTCTCCAGCAATCCCCTAGCTATCAATTTGCACATACCTGTTTTTCTGTGGGATGCAGCAGACCTCGTGTAACCTTAACGATATGAAATTGGAAAAATTGCCTATCTTAAATCCACTCTTTTTAAGATATAAAATTGTCTGGCGCTGTAGTAGGAGTACTATTATATACACATGTTCAATTACAGGGTGTTTCACAAAAAAATGAGTTGATAGAGCTTACCTAGGAAAGGGGGGGAGCATTCTCAACCGTTTGGGTGTTACAGGGTGATTAGTCAATTCGGGAGGCACATTATTATTTATATTTTTTAGAAGTTTTTTTGTTCTCTTAATTTAGCATAATAAAATGCCAATTAATTAAAAAAATTATTAAATCATTGAGAATAGACCTCCAAATTTGTCCACTCACAATTATTTTGATCAAATTCTAAACATCGAACGAATGGCAGCTGTTTTTCTACGTGGGGTCCAATCGCCCTCATGTGATCTCCACTAATTTTTTCGTGCAATGGAAGTCGATTATATTTTCTGAATCGAAAAATATTATTTCGATCACTACGTTCATTTTCCAGCAAACTGAATAACTATTAGCAACTGTCTGTTGTTATGCAGTAGTAAGGAAATGGTTGAATTTGTTGACTCAAAAACGTAAAATTTCAAACAGCGAAACCTAAAGCTTCTTTATTACAGGTCGTATGAGAGTCACTATCATTGATTCAGAGAAACTGGTTAAACCGCGAGGTATTGTTGCCCATCCAATTGAAGGCTACCTTTTCTGGACGGAATGGAGCACAAATAAACCATCTCTTTCCCGATCGAATTTGGATGGTTCAGATATTAAGGTTCTCTTCACCAAACCTGACGTGATCTGGCCGAATGGAGTAACAATCGATTATTTCGCCCAGAGGGTCTACTGGGTCGATGCCAGTAAAGACTATATCGGCAGCTGTGATTTGAATGGAAAGGGTTTCGTTAAAGTCCTCCAGCAAGACTCTCGTGTCGCACATCCATTTGCTGTAGCCGTGTACAAAGATCAGATGTACTGGGACGATTGGAAGATGAATTCTATCTTTGCTGCTGATAAAGACCATGGTATTATGGTACAAGCGGTGGCCCATCAAATGACGAACCTTATGGACTTAAAGGTATACGCCCATTCCCTGCAGGAAGGATCGAATGCTTGTTCGAAGGGTAAACACAATTGCAGTCACATATGTGTTGCAGCTCCGAAAGAAGGCTTTTCATGTCTGTGTCCTGATGGAATGCAAAAGTCACCGCTCACACAAGAATGCCTTTGCCCTGGTGGTATTCATCCATTTTCGAATAAAACATGTCCAATGCAGGCGAACACTTGTGCCCCGAGCTACTTTACGTGCAGCAACAAGCTTTGTGTCCCAGCGCTATACAGATGTGATGGTGAAGATGACTGTGGAGATAAATCTGATGAACAAGGTTGTTCAACATCTCCTCATCCTCCTTGTCCTCCACATATGTTTACCTGTAAAGTGGACAATAAATGCATCCCTGCATATTTTGCCTGCGACTTTGACATTGATTGTGACGATGGCAGTGATGAAGAAACCTGTACATTCAATCCTTGCAAGGATGAAGAGTTCAGATGTAACAATAGTCGCTGTATTAGTTCTCGATGGACTTGCGATGGCGAAGACGACTGCAGAGATAATTCAGATGAAATAAATTGCCCACAAAAGAATTTAACAGCTTCGACTTGCAAAACAGACGAGTATCGGTGCACCTCTAATGGTCAGTGTATTCCGAACCAATGGAGGTGTGATAATGATTATGATTGCCCTGATGGATCCGATGAATCTGAGTCTGAGTGCAAACTTAAAGACTGCGATATGTGGGAGTTCAATTGTGGGGATGGTAAATGCATCTATAGGACTTGGAAATGTGACGGAGATAAAGATTGTAAGAGTGGGGCTGATGAGGAGAACTGTACCAATACAGTTCCGGTCATCAATGGTAGTAACATGTTCCCATCTGTGCTCTGTCATGACTGGATGTTCAAGTGTAACAACAACAAGTGTATTCCGATGTGGTGGAAGTGCGATGGAGTTAATGACTGTGGAGACGACAGTGATGAGTACGGTTGCGCGGATGGAGAGAATAGAACCACACAGGCTTTAACAACTACCACCCGGGCTCCCACATCACCAACAGAGAAACGTTGCTTGATCAATCAATTCCAATGCAACTCCGGAGAATGCATTTCCAAGAGGTATGTTTGCGATGGTATTCCAGACTGTAGTTCTGATGGTGAGGATGAAAAGAATTGTCCACCTAACACTAAAGAACCTTGTGGCGAAGGCTACTTCAGGTGCAGAGGTGATCACACCTGTCTACCGATGTGGAAATACTGTGACAAAGTAATTCATTGCTCGGATGGTAGTGATGAAGAAGATTGCGACAAACAAAATAAAACTGCAAGCCGCGATGATACGCCCCGCTGCAGTCCAGGATACTTCGGCTGTGATAATACGTGTATAGTTCTTATGAAGCGTTGTGATAAGAGACAAGACTGCTATGATGGAAGTGACGAGGAGCACTGCAACCGATACAAACGAGTGTATCAGGTGACTAGGCTCATGGTGGAGTCCCGCAGTTTGAATGAGACTTCATTCGCACTCTATTGGTGGCTTACTGCACCTTCTGCAGAAATTGAGCTGGAATTCCTTCCATCTATTGCTCTGGCTGGAACAGATGCTTGGGAAAATCATACTGTGTGGATTACGGACCGCAATTTAACATTCAAGGAATTAAAGCCGTATACCAAGTACAATTTGACGGTTTATACAAGGGTTAAGGGTGAAGAAGCTGCCCCTCCATACCTATTTGTTGATGTAACCACAGCAGAGGGTATACCCAGCAAGCCACTAGATGTTAAAGTCACTCAAATAAATGGCTCTAGGGTTCAAGTTAGCTGGAGTCCACCAAAAGACCCCTCTGGGAAGCTGATCTCATACAATATATACTATAGACCGCGCACGCAAACAGTAGGTCCAGTTCAGATGTTCAAAGTTTCAGCAGAAGAGAAATCCGTTGTTCTGGAGTCCTACTTCAAAGGAAATACAACCTTCGACTTTTGGGTAAGTCTAGCTCATAACTTTTGATCAATTTCACAAGCTAAATTTTAAGGCTATGGAGACTTTAATGTTCCGAGTAAACGCATCGATCCAGTACGAATTTAATAAATTAAAGCTTAGAAACAAAAATCAATGACAGAAGCCAATCAACTATAAATTAGCTATAAAACTCAAGCTTAAGCAAGGTCCAACAATATTTGGGGTAGCAAGTGGTCGAATTTGTGATTAGTCAGGATCCATTCTAAGGGATCTCCAATCCCATCAAGTTTGAGTATGACTTTCTTTGAGTGAAGCACCCGTTGAAGTTGTTTGTGGCGGATTCTAATGGTGCCTCACGATAACACTGTTGTTTTCAATCGATTCACCTTATATTATTGTTTTCATTTCTCTTAAGACATCGGTCGCTTTTCCACTTTTTTGATTAAATTGAAGATGAAAACGTATTAAATAAAATTCGCTTTACTCAAATTTTGTGGAACCCAAAGTTTGAAGTTTGCGGTCCATCAGTTATCTTGAAATGTACTGAACCGATTGGTATACATTTTAATAACCCCTTTTTATGCTTTATTGTATTTGTGCAGGTCTGCTTCTATCGTCAAATTCTATTTATTTGCAGAGCGCACTTAGCCATTTAGATAAAATTCTAGAAACGTAATTTGGAAAAGTTCTGCTGTTATTTGTGTGATATGGCTTTAGCTCTTCGGACCGTATCCAAACAATTTTGGAGATTTATAAAAGGCTCTGTGCTGACTTTTCATTTAAATTTTAATTGATTTAGGAGAAAATTTAGCATGACAGCTATTCTCATATTCATGCTTATTCCCGTATTCGATTTTCTATTCGATCTAAAGCCAAGACTCTTAGCAAGCAAACAAAATAGCGTTCAAAATGTGTCTCTCGATGGAATAACAAATGTAATGCGGGAAAAACCCTGATTAAATTGAATATTTGCAAATTTAGAGCTTCTTGTGTTGTAAGAAGGTGAAAATCATTGAAACTAATTTCGTGCTAAAGTGCATTTGGTACGAATACGAAAGTCAGAATATGCCTGAAATTCTACGTTTGATAAATACAATTTCACTCTGAATCTTTGCGATATTGGGTGTGAACATTTGTTTGTCGACTTCTGTAGCATTTAAAGTGCACATTTTAAAATATTTACATAAACTACACACTCGACACCCCAGACCTGATTGCTGTAAGCTCATAATTGTAAGTAGTAACCTATGGCAGAATTGAGTAATCTTAAACATAAAGATTTTACAGGTTTTAAAATAAAATGTTTAACCAAAATTCCTAAAGCAAAGACAACCCGCCAATTAGTGAGGTTTGTTTAAATTGATCTGGGGTGTGTAACACCCCGTGTGTAGTTTAAAGGTTAATACTGTTGTTGTTGTGATTTCCTTTATTATCAATCTTGAAAGTGTTGCTTATTTGGTCTTGGCGGCTAGAACTACATTGACCATAGCTCATGTCCGACTCGAACTACTGTCTCAATTTCAAAGCTGACACTTTCTGGTCTCAGTACCAATACTGGTCACTCAGTTAATGACGCAATTGGGAATCCATATAATTATTTCATAAACTCCCTCTCGCCTGTGCGACTACCGAAATGTACGTCGCATATCAGGTTTTAGAAGCCGTCCAAAGTTAAAACAACCGAGCTATATGTATGCACGAATGACAGACTTCAAAGTCACGGTGGAAACCATTACAAATGTCAGAAATCAACTATCAATCCTATTCCAGAAACCATCGTAGAAATTAAAAAATAGTGCGAGTATTTAATAATTTCAAGGAAGCTAAATTTGGTATTGCCGTTGAAAATGATACCACGTCTTTTTAACGGCAGTAATTTTAGTTTTAATCATATTGTTAGATATCATTTTTTTGTGTCTGTAACCTCTCCAACGGATTCTGGAATGGGCCAATATGTTCCTAGAGTTTCGAGAAATATTCTTCAAGTACTCAAGGCAGACTTTGCAGCAAAAAATACGTTAACTGACATCTCGGAGGAAGTCTTCACTCTTCTCAGAGCTAACGTTCTTTTGAGGATGGGATGATTAGAGTTGGATAGAAACAGATAGGCCCCTTTTTCACATTCACACTGAAACAGAAAAAAATGATGACTTTACTTGGTTTTCTTAACCAACGCTCACACCTTACGCACGGACACCTCCAACTTCGACAACATTGTCCTCATTGTGCCCAACCTCGTACAGTCATCCACATCCTCACATTCCGCTCTGTCTTAAGTCATAACAGTTTCCTCCCGTCTGCCAATCAGATAACTCTTATCTTTTTCTTCTATAGAACTACTTAAATCTTAAGCTATCTATCTAAAACCCCTTTTTTAACACTTTAAACCTTAAATATGACTTCTTGTGCGCCTCCACTAGGTTGAGGCATGATGAATACACCTGCAGCCTTTTCATATTAATAATATTGGGTATGGGGATTAGTTTCCGCCCTTTTCAGCAAGTTGTCGTTAAATGGTACTAAGTTCTATTACTATTTTGAATTCGCCGACACCTCTCGTCACCTTCACTAGAAGCATAACCTAGTGGGATCAGAAGGGTGTGTTTTATTATGAACTTCTGAAACCGTCCAAAACCATCACTGGGGATTGTTATCGATTGCAGCTCATGCGTTTGAACCGAGTTTTGAAAGAAAAACGATCGGAATACTTGAATTGGTGAATCTTGCCCCACCTGCCGTATTTACCAGACATTGCTCCTTCGGACTTCCATTTTTTCTGATTTTACTTCTCATGAGGATATCGAAAAATAGCTCAATGGAATGGATCGAGTAGGAAAAACCTAATTTTTTCCTTCTAGAAATCAGAAATCTGTCTACTACCTGAAGTATTGGAGAAAGTTGTCGCTTTCAATGGGTCATACTTTGAATAAAATTGTATTTCACTGCTTAAAGTTAGGTCCTCATCTTTGATCAAAAAAGGGCGAAGATTTATTCCCATGCCCAAAACATCAATCTCTACGCTTTGTGTTTTAAATAATAATCACTGCTTTAACTACTATATTATAACATTTTTAGATGACAAATGTGTACAAAATTAATGCTGATATTAATCTGACATTATTAAACCCAATTTAAACTAAATTTTCAGGTTCGAGCTAAGAACAGCAAACATGAATCTCCGAATTCAAAGATGGTTGACCTAATTTTCGATGATATTTCAAACATTGATAATCTGCAGCAACTTATGGTCGTAGATAGTCAAGCTTCATCTGTGACATTAAAATGGCAAGGAATACACGGTGCGGATGGATATATAATCCAACCAGTCCTACCACAACCATATCCTCAAATAAAGGCGCTTAACACAAACGATACAAAGATTGAGATTAAGAATATGGTGGCTGGTGTCCTTTACACCTTCAGAGTTGCTGGTTTTGTCAAAAAGTACGTTGGTCGCCCTCAATCAGTTAAAGTTACACTTAAGGGCGACCCACTCCCAGAAGTAAGCCATTTGAAATTGAAACATGATGGTGACCACGTTCGACTGACTTGGAAGGAACCCAAGACGAACCTTAAAAATTTAACCTATGGTGTCTACTACGGAACATCCGTAAATGAATTATTTGAAAGTAAGTAGAAAAACATTTTGTGTCTCGTTAATTAAAAAATAACAATAATAAAAAATCTTGCAGAACCCCGCATTCTGACCCAGGACCTGTCAGCAAATCTAACTGACTTGATGCCTTGCGAGTCGTATTTGATAAGCATCGGAATCGTAAAGCCCAATGGTCCAGGACCTTTAGGCCGCAGTCCAGTTACGCTTGAAACTAGCTTGAACGACAAAAAACCGCCTAAACATCTCGTTGCTGAAATTGATGCTAAGAATCGTACACTGACGGTGTCGTGGCAGCACAACTGCCCTATTTCCGATATCTACCCTGAATATCTGATCACAGTGCATGAGTCGGTAATGAACAAGACTCAACGGGTCGTTCTCAAGCGGTCTCCTAATAAAACGCTCTCGAACTACTTTACCGATATTCCATATGGAGCTGAGTATAATATTAGTGTTGCAGCTAGTATTGCTGGAGCTGAACCGGCTTATGCTCTTGTAAATGCTCCGAAGTTGGTGGGGCCCCGCCAATTCCAAGTGTGGCCCGAGAGAAATGGCTCATTTGTGGTGTACTGGAGAGAACTCGATCACCCGTACGACTTTCCGTAAGTATAAGACGATATCTTAAAATTGCTTTCAAAACCATTTAATGTCGGAGACTAATCATGTTGACTGATTCATAAAAAAACATGCTATTGATTGTTAAATAGTATTATTGATTTGGGACAGACCACCACTGCAAGTATGCTAGATCTTGATCTTTGTATTATATGTAATGTAATTACTATATCACAAGAACAAAAAATTTCTCGTTAGAAAACGTTGATTTCCAATTTTTTACAACACTCGACAAACACTGAATTCATATTGAAGGACACTTTTTTTCGTGGATCGAAATTAGAAACACAGCTACATTTGGTGAGAATAGCGTAAGTAAGGCTCTGAGGAGGGGAAAGATCGGCTCTGAACTGAATAGATTCCTTAAACTCACTGCCGAACTTCACTGTTTTCACAAGTTCCTTGGTTTAACCAATTCAACTCTCATGGAGGGGGAATGGCTAGCACATAAAGTACGTAGATGGGGATGCTCCTGGTGAAACCAAGCAATATCTTGGCATACACATTTGAAAATTCAGAATTCTCCTCTCCAATGCCTTCAACTGATTTAATTACTTTTTAGGAGGAGTATAGTGATCCAGTTTTCATTTCCGTGTATATTTACTACACAACTATCAAATCACGATGACAGGAGCCACCGTTGCAAAAACCATAGATAATTCCTATAGAGTCATTACTTTTGCGCCACTCTGTATGAACATTTTTTAATTATTTTGATCTTAAGATCAATTGGTACCAAATGTACGAAAAATTTAATTTAGCAGAGTCCTTTAAAAAGACGAAAATATTGTTAGACACTTATGCTACTCTAATTTTTTGTTGCAGATTCACTTATGAAATAATGATTTACGAAGGTCTCTGGTCAAACCGTACAACTGACCTACCAGCAATAGTGAACTCCTTCACGCGAAAAACGCCTCCCCTGATCATAAATCCAGATCAATTCGGTGGAGCAACAGCTCAAGGAAAGATATTTACTTTTGGTATCCGAACACGCTCAGAGGAAGGCTACATATCAAGCATATCGGAAATAGAAAATGTGAGCATACAATCAGACGCGGAATGGGTCACAGCCAGCATGATTCAGCCAACGACGTACGCCTGGTTTGGCCTTTTTGCAATAGTTCTAGTGGTGCCCTTGGGCCTTGTCATCCTCTACCTTATCCAGCGGCATAAACGACTGCAGAATTCCTTCTCTCGCTTCGCTAATTCGCACTATGATACAAAAACTGGTGCCACCAGGATCGGAGATACATTTGATGAAGACGAACGTCCGATACATAACGAACTTCCGAGATTTGGGGACGACGAACCCCTCGTTATAGCATAAATAGCCGAAAAACAATTGGAGTGGAGTGGATAATTGGAAAACGGAGAGAGAGATTTGGGGACTATTTTTTTAAATAATTTGACACGCATTTAGTTTTTGGATTTTTTAAAATCTTTGTCTACCTGCAAAAAATTGTATGTGAAAAGATGCATAGGAGAAGGTAGGGGTGATGAAAAGGTCGCATGATGGATGCGACTTTGCTATAGTATTTACTAATTTTAAGGATTCGGCAAAGGGGGACTTGATGATATTATTGGAATATAGAACAGCAGATTTTAACGCTGGGGATGAGTGCTAAAGGATATCCAGCTACAGGTCACAAATGCGGAGAATTTAGAAATCAGGCCAGTTCCTCCTCGCGGCATTCATTCCTTCAGGTATGTGATATTAGAGCATTTTCAAATACGCAAGTCCTCCTCTGCTTCAATATAAGAAATTCCAGTGGACTGTGTCGCAAGCGGTTATGTTCGTATCAACTGAAATTATTTTTAGCTCAAAAAAAAAATTTAAGAAAATAAGGAAATTCGAACGAACCGTACCTCTGTCGGAAGAATTTTTTATTGATATTGTAAATATGATTTTTAGCAATGTAAGCGATTATGGGACACCCCCAATTGTTTCCTAAGTTTAGCATAAGCCGACGATTTACTGACGATAGAGAAGGTCTGCGTGTACATTAGGGGAGGCAACGGATACGCGACTTTCCTTACTGTTTAGTGTTTAACCAAAGTGTGCTTTTTTATTTTATTTTACGCCCCAAACGGCTATCGATAAGTTCAGGTCAACTCAGTTTTATAGATACGATTTATAGTTTCATTGTGAATATTTCTCTCTTCTAGCTGTATGAGAAAGACCCTCTTTGTATTTAACAAGAGCAAACGATAAGAATGGACTAAAGAGTGAAATAATTTAAGTTGTTTTCAGTTTTGTTTTAAGAGTTTATTTAAATGAAACTTTTTTCTTAATAATCAACTGTTGCTTTATTTATCAAATCAAACCTGTCATTAGTTTGTCGTTTAAGCAATATTTGCAGCGTAAGGTGAACAATGTGTTTTCTTTTTTATAGTTTTTACAACATTCCCCAATTATAATCATGGTGGTAAGGTAATTATTTCACATGATCTCCTACAAAGTGTTTATTGCATGTATTAACCCTTAGCTACCCCTGCCACACTGGGGCACCAGACGCTTCAACATTTTACAGCTTCAACTTAATTAATTCGAAGCCATGTGATTTTTAATTCTTCAAATATATTTAGTATTCTATTTTTTTTTAACAACCGATTTGAATGCATTCAGTAGCGTTCAAAGCTGATCTTACAATTATAATAGATTTTTTCAAATAAAATATACAATGCTTACTATGTAGTAGGTAGTTGGAATTTTAGTGTCTGCGGTCGAGGAGACCCCAGTGTGGCAATGTAATGCTAGAGAATTTTAGCAGCTGAGAGTTAAAAATACAGGCACGACTTCATCAGTTTGTTAGAAAAGATAAAACATATGAAGAACATGATATGCTTTGCCTAGGTTGTAAATTTAAACATTTGTTCATTTTTTGTGCTCACAACATATAGAATTGTCAGATTCGATTTACTGTTTCTTTAAATCATTTTACTCCGAAACTCGCATGATCAAAAATAAATTAATAAAAAACGTCACTCAATACGCTTCCCACTAGAATTCCTAATAAGGTTAATGATACTCGGATACAAAAATGCGTCTTATATTGCCCGGAGCTGATCCCGAATTCTGAAAAATGAAATACCTGGATATTTGAAAGCATAATACGGCCCTGTTTTTGTATACACAAAATTAATAACAATAAACTTTATTTCAAAGTGTGCAATAAGGCTGAAGTCTTTTGAACAGTACTAATTCACAAACTTACAAATTCAGATAATAAGAGACGCTAAGGGTAACGAAAAGATGTTAAATGAAATAGTAGAAGTAGAGAATATTTAATTGCAAGCTTAGAATTATCAAATGCATCCGCGATACGACGACGGTATCAAGACAAATGGTCGTAAAGCAGCCGCTTGAAAAAGAAAGTCGAAAGACGTTGAATTAGAGATGGACATGGTAGGAACTATTCATAACAGCTACATCTAGGAAGTAGCAAATCATAGCGTCTGTTACTGCTTAGTATGTGTGAGATTTTCGCTGTGATAACAAGGTATGTGGGTATGTAGTAGTAGTAGGTATTACTACAAGATTAAAGTGCGACGCTGCAAGCATAAATAAAGTGTTCAATATCCTACGCAATCGAAAAGCAAATCGTATGCAGTCATTGTAGGCAACCTCGAGCTTTCGTTTACATTTGCCATCTAGGCAGGGGAAAACTAGAGACCCATAGGTGAAACGCGGTTACACTAAAACTTTTATCAACCTGATTCGTAGGTCAAGAGTTTTCGAAGTGTTCCATATATCCTACAAATACACAAATTATTTTTTACTTCACTTTAAAACACTCATTTGGATTGAACTTGAAGTCTCGGAAACTAAAGCAACTTAAAATCCGGTTTGAATATAAAAGTAATTTTTTTTAGATTTACAATGTAGAGTCAATTTTTGATGTATATAGGTTGCACAGCAAGTAATGTGGCGGGGTTTATGTACATTGCAATAATTTTTGGTATACTTGAGGTGGCGTAATAAGTACCAGAACTTAACTTTTTAAGTACAAATACAAATCAAGGTACTGTCTCAAGTCAGAAACACGTAACATACATTGTTTATCTCAAGTGTACAACGTTGCCACTTAAATTAATTATTTTGAACTGAAGTTAAAATTTTAACTTAAATCAAAATATAGGTACAACACACCTAACATTTTTTTGTCAAAAGCTGCGCTTTATTGTAAAAGATCCAAATAGATCTTAAGATCCGAATGTTACTTTAACCCGTAATTCCAACAACAACTTAAGATCTAGGATTTTATACAGATCTTGGATCTTGATCTTTAAAGTCGGAAAATTATTCAATATTTTCACATATACCATAGAGGCACTTTTGTAGTACAAAATGTTCGCAACTTTGGTCGTCAAACTCAAAAGATTCCCTTTTGCTGGAATCTGAGAATACCTATACATACTCATGAATTAATAAACAATGCCACTTTGTTCTCATCAAAAGTCCGCTAAATTAGTGAAAAGTTTATTCAAGTAAACGATTTTAGAGAAATGATAGCTCTCAAATGCAAATTAATTTCCCACGGATCCCAATCACGTTTTTGCATACATATCCGGATCTTCGGTAAAAAAAACACAGCTAAAAGTAGAACAACTTTATGAGTAGTCCATCTATAGTGCAGTGTACACCACAAAAATCCTATCTCTACTACTATATATGCAATATCCAGGTAATTTTTTTTTAGCCAAGTATTTGATCATCGGGTATCCGAGTAGGCGGGTATCCGGGTACTCAATCACTTGGTTCTTATAATTACCCCTAATTCCTAATTGCTAGTGCGAAATGCGCGCAGTAATAATTTTATCCACTGTTATCCTTTCTCCACTTTGGTCTCATACAGCCAAATGACTGGCCTCACATTGGCAGTTTTATGCGTAGAAGCACGCGTATAAATATAAGATCATGGAAAAGGAATCTACTACGGAACGACTGTAAACCAGATTTTGCGTCCTACAATTTCTCTTGGGGTAGATTTCGTTACTTTTGTTAGTATAAGGAATCAGTACAGGTGTGAATATAGAGTCACAGAAAAAAAATCAAATAGAAAAATGTTTAGCTTAAATTTGTAATAAAACAGTATGAAAAATTATTAATGCAAGGAACCATACAAATTCAAATGCATATCAAGATAAAATAATTTCTCGAAGTTCCAAAGTGACCCAGCTGTGATTCAATTTTATAAAGCTGAATATATTTTATGAAATATTTAATTTGACTCGGCGAAAAAATCAATTAACAAACAATAAAAGAACAGCCCTAAGTCGCTGAAGGTACTAATGATGATGAACTAAACTTGAGTTCAAGGAAAAATAATAGTCAGTGAGGCAAATCCAGACGATTCAGTGGTAGAGAAACAACATTTTATTTCTATTTAATAAATTTTTAATAAATACACCGCTGGCTTAGAGTAAATACATAATAAACAAATTAGTTTTTTTTAAGTTATCTATAGTAAAGTTGCAAAAAATGTATATCAGTTCTGGTCGTCAAGCTAATGTGCTATTCCATATATGTATCTAGTATATCTATCTAACAAACTGTTTTAAGTCGTGCTTAAGCCACATCATTTATAATGTGGCTAAATGAGAATATGTTAGAAAATATTTGAAGCCATTAATTGGCAAACATTAATTGTTATCATTTTATCGAAAGGATATTGGAAGCAGGCTGTTTTGTATATCTGTATAGAGCTAGAAATTAACGAGCGGTCTTTACATTATGACATTAAATTAAAATTAAAATGCCACAATGATTTATTATTGAGATATTTTGCTAGCAATGAGATATATGTTACAAGACATTAAGAGCAATACAAAAATACCTCTGCTAGCATTTTCTGTAGCCAGGTTTGGCGACTAGGCCCTTATTTCGGCCAGAGCGGCAGAAAGCTAGATAGTACATGTTCGCAGTCAACGGAGGGTAGGAACTATGTACCTACCGGTTGCGTACAAGTCTCCCGAAATGTAGTGAACTTTTAGTTTTATATACAGCAGGACCAGCTCATTACAACCAATTGAATTTTTTTGCATTAAGTGATTTGAGCATAATTTTTTTATTATTTAAGGAGGGCAAATATAATGTAATATATACATATGTATATTGTATATCATTAAAAAGGCCACTTTAACATTTAATTGATAAATATTTTAGACTGTAGACGGTCGCAATTCTTCGGGAATACTTCTAATGTATCTCTCTACGCAAATATTAATTTCCTCTGCACCATGTAATATTTGGAGGTTAATTAGCATGAGGATTTCTACGGAAGGATTGTCTTTTTTAAACCATTGATTTCTATATGTCCCAAACGTTTTCTATGGGGCTAAAGTCAGGGGAGTTGCCTGACTAAGGAATGATAGGAATATTTTCATTTAAAAATAACGATTTCATTAATTTGGGTACTTAGCGTGGAGCATTAGCTTACTGGAGCCTACAGTCTCCTTCCATGAATCCTGTCGTGGTGATATATGGCAACAAGACGGGGCTAGGACCTTTGTCGCTTATGCACTCCCATAACATGAACCCAGCAGAATGCTTCACTCTTTTTTAAAGGGGTATTACTGTCACAAAGTCCCGAAAAATCTTTTTTTTATGATTTTTTCTGAAACTTATATAAGATAATGATAAACAAATTTGAACTGTTTATTGTGCAACTAATTAGCTAATCAGAAATACTTCTCTCATTTTTTTCCCTAGGTATCCGTGGAGTTGAATTTATACACTGGATTTTTTATACACGCTTTTAACGTGCACATCAATTGCAAAAAGTGCGAATCGAGAGAAACGCGTTTAAAGTTGAAGTATAACTTTATATTAAATAGACATTTTTGTACTTACTTACATTCAATCTGCGATACCTGCTGCATACCATACATAATCCCTTCGGATTGTTCTTTGGCAGCTGCCTGTACATTCCTGCGCGAGCAGTTAGTGCTTCTTTTGAGAAATTGTGACCATGAATATGGTACGCGGAGCACGCGCACAGTGGGACAAAATTCCGAAGCACGATCAAAAAACAAATTTCCTCATGTCAAGGATTTTAAAAATTTGCCATTCGACAGATAACTGAATGTAGTATAACTGTTGAGAAACTACAGACCGTCTGCTTTACTTCGCAAAAAGTATTGACTGCACCTAAAAACAAAATTATTAACATTTCAAATGAGAAACGTTTCGAAACTTCCGAAAAAATGAGAAAAATTTATTATATTACTCTATAGTTTGTAAATAAATATCTTGACACCCTGTATTTTAATTCAACTTTTTCCTACGTGAATTGAAAGTCAATAATTTGTTTGCCAAAATTTTGTTGAGATATCTTTAAGGGTTCAAAAGTTAATGATATGATCGTGCTCAGGCATTTCCTCCCACTGTGCGGAGCTCCGAAAACTATCTGATCGCTCTACTTTTAGAAGGCTGTATACAACCTGAACTATTACGTATTTTTCGGTTATAATTGGACTCCACATTCCTGAGATGTGAATCGTTGAGAATTAGTTTCGATTTTTCGAAATTTCTAGACAGTACTATCCCCTTAAATAAAAGAAGGGTGAAACTTCTCTCCGGGCTTGTTCCGCACAAAGTCCGTTGTTGTGGTGAGGATCTGTAATGTTGATTTATTGTTGAATTACAAAAAAAAAATTTGAATTTTGAATTGAATTTTAAATGCATAAGCTGGTGAAAAAACAAAGTTATTATTCAAACCCCTAACTTTTTCACTTTCATCCACTGTAAAGTGACGATCAGCCTTAGCGAAAGATATTCTCGCCTTTTTCATTTTGGGTATTAGTCTCGTTTTTGTTGTTGATACCGACATTTTAAATTTGCCTCTACGCAACGACGTCGCAGCTTTCGCTCAGATATTTGTAATCCTCCAGTCCCAAGAAATAATAGTCTCACATAGTGATTGGTAGCGGTTCACGGCAATGGTACTAATATTTATTCGATCAGTTCGTGCAGTTCCTTGCCGTCTAGAGGTCGCTGGCCGATGGGAGGTATCCACGTGCTTCGTATCATCTTGGTATTTCCTCGTCCCAAGAATAAAAGTGAAGAAAATCAAATCTCCAACTTCAAAAGCGTAGGGAAAAATTCTTCGAAAACCTAATTTTCACCTTTTTGCAATACTTACTCTGTAAAAACCTCGTAAACATTATGCACAATCGCTAAGGCTGAAAATCACACATATCAAAGATTTTTATTGCTTCAAGTACTGAAACTGAAATGCCACAACACTGCAGACTATTTCACAAAATAGCCTAAAAGTCACTCTATCAAACGGTATATATTTTATAAAAGGAACAATATGAACATGCAGCTAAAATGGTTTACAATTCAATTTTGCAAGTGGTTAGTATGAGCTGGCCAGCTACTATAATAGGTAAAATTGTGAAAACATTATTGCCTCCTCTTTAACCCTGGATTACGAAGCTTCGTCGAATCGACGACGCGGATAAAGATTGTGTTCATTTTGCACGGTAAGAATTGATCTCAAAATATTAAACACAATTGTGTTTTTGATTCCAATGGCAAATTAAATTCCTAAAAATAAATATTTTTATAGAGGACTAGTTTGCCCGGACCCGGCGTTTCCCGGGATACTATTAAATTTGTATTCCTTAATTTTACAACGCCTCCCTACTGCACCACCGCCTCTCCCCGTGACAACAGTATTATTAAATTTAGTTTTCCTCATTTTACACCACCTCCTTATTGCACCCCCTCTCCTATATCTCCCAGCGGGGTGGGGGTGGTCTCATATTTGGAAATTTGAATAGCAGAATCGAAATCAGAGATTCTGAAAATTCCCTAGTGCGGATTTACAGTGAAATCCCTTGAAGTTTAACTTTTTCGGTCGCCATATTGGATCCGACATCTTGAATTCCAAAATTTTGAATGCAAGCTCGAGATCTGCGACCCCGAAAACCTCCAATTGCCTTTTTCATAAAGATTCCTTGAAGTTGGAAAATTCGCTTCCTATACAAAACGGAAATTTCGATTTGCCGGCTTTTCCTATGGGGTTTCCCGAATTTTCTTTTTTTTTAAACCTCCCCTGTATTATAGCGAACAAAACTAAAGAAAAATATCCAAATCGATCAAGCCGTTTTTGAGTTTTAGCAATACATACAGACAAACATTCATTTTTATATATATACACTAGCGGACCCAACAGATGTTGTCCTGCACCCCCTCTCCTATATCTCCCAAAAACCTAAACCAAAAACATAATTTTGTAATTTTCCGCGCAATATTCTTAATTTTTCTTTCATAAGAACCTTCTCCTGACATTAACAAACACAACAAAAACAGAATTAGCGAAATCGGTCCAGCAGTTCACTCGTGATGGCGTGACCAAGGGAAATAGGGATTTATCTTTATATATATAGAAGATTACTCTGCTTCCTTAGCTATCGATTGGTGAAAAAATTATTCCAATTCATGCATACACTTTTCTTCCACAGCCGTTTCAATTTTGTCGGCACTCACCGAAAAAACCAAGTTTTCACTATTTTCACCAACCCGGCCCAATTTACTATAGTGCCTCTTCTTCCTACCCCTGAGATACACTTCTGGGGGGTATCACCCCCACCCCACTCCCACAACAAAAACACGTTTTCACCAATAAATCCCACATTTCACACTTTTAACCAACCTTACTTTCACCAACACATTCTACACTACCTCCCCTTTCCTACGATAGCCATAACATGGCACACGCCACGGCAATATATGAAATTCATTACATTCATACCGACTGCAGCGCCATCTGCCGGGCTGTTTTGTGAATCTAAACCATCCCGGGCGCCACCCAAACGCATACAAAAAAATTCATTCAAATCGGTCCAGCCGTTTAGGAGGAGTTCATTGACAACACACGTACAGTAGAATTATATACAATAAAGATAGATGCAAAGAAATCGCATTTCATTTCCGTAAAAATCTTAAAACTCACTTTTGCCTAAGCGTAGTCGAAGCGACGAAGATTGTTGCGTTGTGTAAATAAGGTTAGTGATCTAGGGTTAACAGGGTGCGAACAATGTTTTGATCTTGACTAATTATTGATGGTACAGACAAAAAAAAACAAGATAACTATCAAGAGCGAGTACCCTTGAAGGTGAAAATACCATTTTATACTCCTAAATTAATCCTTTCAACAAAATAAAAAAAGGTCTTCACATACAAAACAGTCTGCATGTCAAATCAATTATATTAATTTTAAAGAAAAGTACAGACAGTAGCCGTCATATCATTCTATGTGAATCTAAGCAATTTTTAACATATTTAGAAAATTCCTTGTGAAATTTTGGTGTTTCCCCAATATTTTCATTTGCTTTTATTTGAATTATAACGATGTGATCTACGAGTATTTAGACTAAATGTAATTTCTCTGGCTGGTTTTGCATTCATAGGTGGAAATCAGTGGTATTGACAATGAGAGAAAATACGAGTTCATTTTTAGCTCTTAAGGTTTAGATAAGTAAACTAAATATGTATTGGTGTAAATATGTGAAGAAATAAAATATATAAAAGATGCAAAAGTTTTTCATAAAAAATAAGTTATATGAAACTTCTAGCGTAGTGGCGTATTATTTCAGAGTTAATATGGAAAACGTAGGCATAATTTAGTTGTACATATTTCACTTGTTTTGATTTGATTCACGGATGAAGGAGGCATTTAAGACTTCAGACTATACAAGCTTTCTCATTATTAAAACGAAACGGTCTTTTCAATTGTAGCATGCCCTCAAAATAACTTCCATAAAATTTAAATTTTGAATCTACTTGCAGAGCCGTGCAGTCAATAATACTTTATAGACAGTCAAAAACAAAAGCTACCTTGGAGTTGTTAGGTCGTGGCTCCAGGGTATCAAATTTGAGGAGTTTGAGCCGACCCAAATACCATAAGCAGGCAGGAGGACGAGGGTTGCTCCATGGGAGCCCACGAATAGTAAAGTGAGAAGAACGTCGACGGCCTCGACACGATTGATATGTGTGCTGTAAAAAGATGACCAAACACAAGACCCGTATTCAAGAATTGGACTTACAAAGGTGTAATAGAGAAGCCGCGTGATATAAAGATCTTTTATAAATCCTAACGTGGTGTAAGCTTTATTAACTATCGCACCAATGTGGCCGTCAAAAGTAAAACGGCTTTTCAGCAAAACACCCAAATCCTTGATTTTATATCCAATGTGTAAGCTAATGGATTCCTTTTCCCAGAAAAGTACATAAATGAGCACTTCCTTACGTTAAGAGGTAGGCGATTTATAAACCGCCATTTATAGAAGGCGTCGTAAGTCAGAATTTAAGTATTGACTGTCCAATTCAGTCGAAACAACACGAGATAACTTCGCATCGTTAGCATAACATAACATAAGTCAGTAACATAGATATTAAACAAAATCGGACCAAGATGGCTGCTCTGAGGTACACCTGTATTATTAAGCTCATGGATAATGATCCACGAAATGATACAGGTTGAGTACGTAACTTCAGGTAAGATCGCAACCAATTAATGAACAGAATTTGAAACACAAAAGCAAAACGTCATGGTTGATGGGGTCAAATGCTTTACTGAAATCAGTAAATATGTAATCAACTTGATTGTCAATAATTTCAGAATTCGAAAAGATTAGTCGAGGTTCATCTTTCTTTTCTAAAAAAAAAAATATGAAAAAAAATTCCTTAAAATTGATATCACAGTTATTATCAAGAAAGGTAGACTGGAAAAAATTCACAAAAAGGTTAGCGATTAAGAGATCGGTGCTCTTCCTATTCGCTAGTGTTTACGAAGAGGGACACCCATCAACTTTCTTCATAGAGTTTACGAACCTCAAAAAGTTCTTCGGATTGTCACGAATAATGGACTTCATTTATTTATTTATTTATTTATTTATTTAGTTGAAAATAGCCTACGGCTAATACATGTATCAATTACAATTTTAACAATAACAGCCATTTTTAGGTCAACTAACAATAAACTTCTTCGTACATGCAATAACTAGTGATAATATTTTGAGATATCTTTACATATAGCACCTCATCCATTACATCACAGCTCAACTTAGTTTTTCACAATTTCATATTCCTGTGCACTCAGCCATATCCCTACCTTTTGCCTAAACAGTCCTACTGACCCAAGCGATTTTATTTCATCCGGAAGTTCATTATAAAGCGCAATTCCCCCGCTAAATACTGATTTCAACCCTCTACTATAATGTACTGGTTCTAAATGAAATTTACTAGCCTGCCGTGTTGAATACAGATGCAAATCCGAATTTTTCCTTACCAAACCTTCAAGGTACTTGGGTAATTGCTTCTGTTCTAATCTGTAGATAAACGTTAATACATCCCGCTGGACCTCACTTTCTACTGGCAAATACCCTAGTTCGTTTAACATACCACTGACATTTTCACTTCTTCTTTTGTTTAACACAGCTCTCATTCCTCTATTGAAGTTCCTCTGTATACTTGCTGTCTTTTTTTATTTGCCATCGTGAGGACTGTAGAACAGTATCTCAAATGCGGCACCAAGATTGTTTTGAATAACAACTCCTTCCCTGACTTTGAAATAACTTTCCGTAGTTTGTATAACAGATTAACTTGTTTTGCCATTTTGCTGTTTATATATTCAACATGTTCCTTGAAACTTAAATTATTATCTAGAATCACCCCCAGGTATTTATATTTTCTAACCCATTCTAAATTTGATCCCATGAGCCTAACTGTTTGTTGTGCTTCCGCTTCTTCCTTAAATCTGGGCTTTCCCATTACCATGCACTTTGTTTTACCAACATTGATGCTCATTGAAATTTTACACAACCACTCACAAACTCTAGCTAATTCTTCATTGATGCTATTTATCACATCTTGCACACTCCCGCCATGAATGTAAATCAATGTGTCATCAGCAAACATGTGTATTTTACATTGTTTAATAGCCCATGTATATAATAAATAAAAGAGGTCCCAACTTACTTCCTTGTGGAACACCTCCATCTCTTTGGACACACTACCATTGATTTAACAGTCTGAAATCTTCCATCCAGATAATCCCGTAGCCATTCATACACATCTCCAATTATATTGTACACCTCACTCAGTTTTTTTAACAATAACTGTCTATTAATCGTTGCAAAAGCTCTTTCATAGTCCAGAAATACTGCTACCACTCCTTCACCTCTATCTATTGCCCGCAACCAATCTTCAATTACCAATTGCAGAGCTGATTCCGTGCTATGCTGTTCCCTGAAACCTAGTCATTATACGAGATATCCAGATCAGAACAAAATTTGTCGTGCAGTAGCTCTTAAAATCCGTTTCACTCCTTGATGTGCAAAAACGTTTCCAAGTCTTATTTTGACTACATATTCCTCACATCCCATAATGAGCAATCCATCCAAGGAGGACCAGAACTTCTGTTATTAGGTTTGATCAGAGAACGTAGGTCATAATACAGGGAAATAAAATATCACAAAAAGTCCAAAAAATATTGGACTAGTTACTACTTAACAACAGAAATTTTAGTGCCGTCCTGTAGCCTTCAAAAGAGCATGCTTGGAGTTTATGAGTGGAAGATGTCTCATTTGCTCTGCCAAATTTCTAAAACTCTGAATATTATTGCAAATCATGACAATTCCGTATTTGTTGCAATCACAAAATGGTTGCTTCTGTAAGGCTGCTTCTGTCGATGCTGACTTCTTTGCCTAACTTCACCTACATACACTCCGCGACACATGATTGTAGCCAGTCTCAAATACTCAGGTATTTTAAGTAATTACGAATTCTAAGAAAATGCATACCCCTCATTACTTAGATTTTAGAACAAGTAAGTGCTAATTACTTTGTGGGATTTTCCCGTCCATTTGATGCGTAATTTTTTTTTTATGATTTTTACCTGAAAATTGCTATAAAAACCTGCGACACTTGATTGTAGACACAGACGTCATTTGGAGCGAAACAAACTGCATAACTGTAATCATATTGTATTGAGAAGTAAATAGCTAGTGAATAGAATAAAATGGATAGTGCAAAAAGACTCACTCTTGAGGAAATTGGAAAAATAAGGGCACTAAAAGAAGAAGGATATTCTAATCGAGAAATTGGTAGAAGGATCAACAGAAGTGTTGGAGTAGTTGGCAACTTCCTTAAGGATCCCGAAAATTATGGGAAACAACAACATGGGAGGACGAAAAGAGCAACGTCGTCATCTGAGAGGCGCAGAATCTTAAGAATAGCCTCAAATGCATTAAAGACATCGAGGGAAATTCAATAAGAGGCTGGAACATCGGCCAGTATTCGTACG
Organism: Neoitamus cyanurus; assembly: GCA_947538895.1. Taxonomy (NCBI): domain Eukaryota; kingdom Metazoa; phylum Arthropoda; class Insecta; order Diptera; family Asilidae; genus Neoitamus; species Neoitamus cyanurus. Next base: position 15,126,132 of record OX384547.1, read on the forward strand.
GTGCAACGCGTACTGAAAAGCTCACTAGGCCTACAACGTCGCCGCCTGAAGAAAAAGCCACAATTAACCCAGAGACATAAAGAAAAAAGGCTTGAATTTGCTCGAACACACATGACGTGGAAGAAGGAATGGAGAGACATAATCTTCTCAGACGAAAAACGCTTCACTTTGGATGGACCCGACGGTTATGCATTCTACTTTCATGACTTACGTAAGGAGGAGAAATTTCTAGTCCGTCGTCATAGCAGAGCAGGAGGTGTCATGGTTTGGGGAGACATTTCTTACAATGGGCAAATCGACCTAATTTTCATTAGTGGACGGCACACATCTAATGACTACATAGAAGTGCTTAGGGGCGCCAAACTAAAAATAATTGAAAAGATGGAAGGTCACCATTGGACTTTCCAACATGATCACGCTGCAGTTCATACAGCCAGAGTTGTTAAACGGTGGTTTGAGGACGAAGATATTGCAGTTTTGGATTGGCCATCACTATCTCTAGACCTCAATATCATCGAAAATCTCTGGGGATGGCTTACAAGAAGAATTTATGGGTCCGGAAAACAATTTCACACCATTGAAGAATTGAAAGGAGCAATAACAACCAGCTTGGAACGAGATTCCCTTGGAAATAATAAGGAATTTGTACAATTCTATGGAAAATATAATTTTTGAAGTTATAAACCGAAATGGTGGTAACACACATTATTAAAAAAATTAATAAATGGTAATGTGGTGTTGGACATTTAATTTCCTTTAAACCCATTTCACTTTTTTTTATTTAACCGTAAAATTTCTTCCGCAAACTGGTAGTGTCTACAATCAAGTGTTGCAGGTTTTTATAGCAATTTTCAGGTAAAAAATCATAAAAAAAAAATTACGCATCAAATGGACGGGAAAATCCCACAAAGTAATTAGCACTTACTTGTTCTAAGTAATGAGGGGTATGCATTTGCTTAGAATTCGTAATTACTTAAAATACCTGAGTATTTGAGACTGTCTACAATCATGTGTCGCGGAGTGTATACATATTTTGTTCCTGGGGACGTGGCATAGTTCTTGTCTCGGAGTCCTTTTTGTATTCATTAACATTAGCTTCTGCTCAAATTGGCTTCTGCCCTTTTGATGACCGCTCCCATGTGGACCTTGATATAGTTGTTTTTATATTTTGTTCTATAACATAAATGCACCTCTGAAAAAAAACCTTGATATAAAAAATAGGTGGCGAAATTTCGGGAAAGTAAGAACTCACATGAAACATTTTATTGAATTCTTTATTAAAAAAAATATCTATAACAAATTACACTAACCTTTAAAGTTTTAAGCAAGTTTACAAACAGAAAATATTATCCAAACAACAACAAAAAATTAAAAAGTCAGGCATTCCTTATTCGTTAAATATTTCTTTATTTACGGTGTTCGATATTTTCATTTGAACTGCTTGATTATGTGTAAGAAGAGTTACTTGTTTTCTCTCTATGATAAGGATGTTGTTGCTGATTTGTTTTTAAATCAATAATTACTCTAGTGTTGTGAGAGAAAATTAAGAAAAAAACAATGAGGTTTGAAATTATACAGAATTGTTTTCTAGTTCTTTTTTCTCGTTTTAAAATTATTGAGTACTTTCACAACGATCTTATTTATTACATAGACAGGTACGCAAATGGGTTTTTTATGAAATTACTTTAGAATATCGAAAATTTACTTTCCAATTTTATTGGTAATGTGATTATGTGGCTTTGAATTTCCGTAATGTATGAAAGAAACTCTTAGAACATAAGAAAAAACTTCAACTCCTGAAAGTATGGCAAAAATTGAAATATGTAATTATGAATCTATAGTACACGTAAAAGTAATAAAATATTTCAATAGTAGAATGAATTAAATTTAAATGAAATTGAATTTAAATTAAAGAAACAAACACCTTAAAAACTTGATGACCACAAATCGTTGGTGATATTGCAATACTGCTGCTACTTACGCTCCTGAATTAAGAGATTTTACATAACCAAGAAGGATTGGCGAATTCTGCACAAATATAGTTCATCAAAAAAATCTGAAATTTATTTAATTAATTAAACATTCACTCCACAAACCAGGCCTTCCTAATTCGGTTCGATGTTAACTTACTTAAAAATTTGTTTACGAAAACTGATGTTGCAGTCTTATAGCATTACAAATAATATGCATAATAAAATTAATTAAAATAGTATTTGCGAATAAAATTTATTATGCGCCCCAAGAAATCTCAATGTAAAAGCTGATCGAGCCAATTCAAAATATTCAAACATATTTCGAAACATTAAGCAAAACATAAAGCGAAATATTTTCGTAAAGCATGAACTGTGAATTTCAGAAGCCTATATGACATTCTAAAAATAATGTATAGAAGGGAAAATAGTTTCAGACAATTAATGAGACGAAAAATATAATTTAAACTTTTTATAATTATTTTCTATTTGATAATGTGGCTAATAGTATCGTGTCGGAAAGACTTGACGGATGTGTGTCAAATGGGTTCCGTGCCAGAGGCGATTACTAAAAAACTGCAACGTACTCGTACTTATGAGATTTTTTGAAAGTTTTCTTTGCTACGATACACATTGCACATTGTGGACCGATCGGCGACCGTGCTGGAGGTTGTGTTGCGGGTGAGGGAGTCGAAGGTCTCAACGACCTTGAAAGCAAATATCTCGTGAATGAAGGGTTATAACCAAAAGGTCTGAAAACATTTTTTTTTTGCATTTTGGAAGATCTATCTAAGAAACCCCAAACAACAAATTTTTTGAGTATACTGTTAACTCCAAAAAAATTATTTTCCCAAATATCTCAATATTTCTGTGTTGCGGCAATCCCTCTCCGTCCGTATACTAAATTTCACCTTAATAGGTATATAAATGAGAGGATAAGAGATTTGTGGCATACACAAACAGACGGACAGAGCGAAACTGTAAGGTTTCCTAGTTGACTACGATACGGTAGACAACATCAGAAAATTTTTAAACGTGTCGTGTTTTCTGAGTTCCTACCAAGGAACTAAACAATCAATTTGAATATGTACTGTCAGAAATTTTACCATTCCATTCCATTATCCAGATACGTTCAGAGCTCGTTAATCGTAAAGAAGTTGTGTTCCATCACAACAACGCTAGACCACACATAAGTTTGATGACCCTTGTTTTTTTTTTTAACTTGGTGTTACCCATAGAAATATAATCTAAAGGGAACTGTACATTAGCACCTTGTTCTTTTTTCGCAAATATAATAAGAACAGGTTTTCCTCTACAGGAGAAATTATGAAGCTCAGTGAAGCTTCTCGAATAAAACGGGCAAAAGAATATTGATTGATCTTTTTTCTTTAAATGACTTTTGAAAAACAACTTTTGGCTTTGTCAACAGATATAATTTTTCCGTGGTTTACGTATCGGTAAAGAAAAACTTTATTAGATAAAATTCTCAAGAAAAATTGAATCAAAATGTGATAAATTTTTATTGGTGATTTGTTATCCCGTAAGAAAGTTGTAAAGCATTTGAGTAACGTAACATGTGATGTGGGTAAAATAGCGAGCGGTAAGAACGAACTATGAATTATGAAAATAAAATTTAGTAAAGCTTAAAACTCTATTGACATTCTGAGTAGAACAGGTTTTCCTCTACACATGCGCCAACATTAGTTTAATTTAACATACATGTAAAAGCAGCTAGATTATCATAACTATCTCCATTTCAGGAATTTTTATTTAAGGTGACCTTCTCCTAACTGAATTAAAAAAAAAACAAAAGTTTGGGATTCTTTCACAAGAAAACAAAACAACATATGACCCTAAATCTTTTTTTATTTGGAAGTCTTTAACAAAAACTAGAAATTGTTTTTTTATTTTTTTATTTTTCGATCACCCGTCGCCGCCAGAGGGCGCCAAAAAAAATCGCCATTTTTCCGTAATTCCGTGATTGCGGCTCGTCATATCATTTAAAACAAAAAATTAAAAAGCAACTTCATTTAGACATAAAAATCTATAGATCTAACTAGGATCTAACCAATCGGTCGATTAGAAAAAAAAAAACAGCCATTTGAAGTCGAAAATCGAGAATTTTTCGAAATTTTTTTACATAAAGTGCTGTAAAAAAAAACTACTTGGTTTCTGTCTTATATCCTAGTTAGATTTGAATTGAATTCTGAACAAAATAAACCAAGGTTTATGGAAATCGGTGGGGCGTTTCAAGAGATATCGTGGAATAACGATTGAACAAATGAAGTCGAGAAAAATGCGTTTGATTTTACATCGACTTCACCGGCTGAAAGTGCCGTGTGCCGGTTTCCACGGAATTTTTTTTTTGAGTTTTTTATGTACATTTTTTTTGAGTTTTTGGCATTTTCTCGAAAGTTCTAGAGAAAGACTATCGATACGTTCAAGTGGCGACGTAAAATATAACTGAATTGAATTTCTTCTGGCGTCCCAAACAGCGTGCTCTGGCGACAGCTGCGTCACCGCTTTTTCTCTCAAAATATATAGCACTATAACTCGAAAACCATATTTTTTTTTTCGTACAATTGTAGGACGTGATTGTAGACATATTAAGGAACATTTTTCCTAAAAGAAAAAAATCGATGTTTTTTTTACCCCAGTTAGGAGAAGGTCACCTTAGGACTTAGTATTTTTAGGTATTTAGTTTCAGGTAGTTTTGGCTTTCTACTACACTACATTATTATTTCTAACGTTTTGGGAAAAAATCGAATTGCAATCCTAACTTTTCCCATTCACTGTCAAATTTTCAAAAAAAGCTTTCATGAGAGAACAGTATGTAAAAATACCTTTGGCAAAAGAGAGCCGTAATTGGCAATGAATGTGCACTAGTTATTTTGAAAGAACTACATGAGGAAGTATTTCTTTGGGCTTCTAATCTACAGAAAAACCCCATCCAAATCATTTTTGCGCCAATAAGACAACATCATACTTTTCGCATAAATCCAGGAGTCTTTCAAGTACATCCACCTGAAGATCGGCAAATTAACTTCATTTCATTTTTTTTATTATATAAATAGCCAAAACTAAGGCAATATATTTTCAGAGCTACCGCAAGAATAACTATCATCATAAACAAATAAACGTTACCATACGAAAATATTATATCATTCTTAAAAATTAATACTATTCAAAGTGAAATTCTTTGAAATTCATATCACATAATCACAATTTCCAAAACTAAATATATTTCGAGTGTTTCGAACCGTAAAAAAGTAAATGCACAACCCGCTGTATTTTTAGGCATTGCCTTTTCAAAAAACCCTTTCAAAAATGTTTTTCTTAAAAATTTTCTGAAACACTCATTATAACAAAACACCAATTTCTTTTTATAAACACTAATATAGATTTAGAATATATATTTACTTTTATTTGTTCCAATTTTTACTAACCACGAGTAGAAGTGAAATTTTATTTTAGAAAAACAAACGAAAATAATACAAAGGAGGTGAAACGTAATGAAAAAGTGACAGTTTGATAGAAAAGTGAAAAAAATAAAGTAGAGAGTGATAGTGATAGTAAAGAGTAGCACTAGTAGAGCACAACCATATTAAATATGTTGTCGCACGTAACACGTATCTCTAAATTTTCGTCCATGTTAAATTGTCTAAATTCAGTAAATGTAAATACATTCAACACTATATATTTCAAAATAATTGCTTTCATCCTCTTAAATTCCCAAAAAACATCTTATATAAGGCGTATGAAAATACATACATAGTATCAGACATGTTGTTGTATGTGTGTTCACTTAACATTACGCTAGAAATGATCTAATTGTGATTTACTTGAATGCAATAAGTCTAACGTTTACCTAAGTGGTTGTCTCTATGCTTTAATTGATCTTTTTTGATTACACGACTCGTATATTAGCGATATTAGTGCGTAAGAAACACTTAAGTACTTAAATTTTGTGGATATAAATTTATTTTCGCGTGATACAAATTAGACATGAGGAGAGCAAAGTTTTTGGAAGATTATTATTATTTTAGAAAATAACATTTACCGAAAAAGTGGTGTCTAGATGTTTACTTTGCCCTTGTTAACAGTGACGATGAACATTATGCTTCTTAAATTATTTTGACTAGACTAAAGATATTTATTTGTTTCGTTATAGGAGGAATTATTGCTTTGATAGGTATTCTTCATTAACCTCGTGCAATTTTTTTGAATTGTATGTATGCGCGTGATTTTGAAAATTTGAAACAAGTATATTTTATTATGAAGTTTTAAAAATAATTCAGTGATGACCGCTAGCACAAGTCAACCATGCTACTTAATAATATTTATTATTATATTTCAAATTACTGAATATTAAATAAAAGATAAAAAAAATCGAGTTCTCCATGTCAGGGCTCTCGTTGGAAATGTGGATTGTCTCCCACTCGCTCTGTTAAAATGCTCTCTAATGATCTCATTAATCTTGGAATAATACAACTATGCCCTTTTCGGGCAAAATATTTTATAAACCACCCGTAAATTGAACTTCTCATATTTAAATGCTTCCACAAAGAATATCACGAAGAAGATAATTAAACCTCATTCTCTATACATGGATGATGCGAGACCAAACCAACTTGACTGCATTTCAAGTTTTTAAGCTATTGTATATTTTTTGACAAAATTTTTCTAATAATGAACGTACGAGATTTGCCTCCAAATTCAATTTCAAGTTTTTGGAAGTGGCTTATGCCTACTCTGAACTCTCCAATGAGCAGACCAACCACAAACCAACCAACCAAAATGCTGCTGTCTTTTCCTTCTCATTGTAAAATGAGTCTCCCTTCTCGCTCCTGTTTTGGTAGACATGCTCTAACTTTTCGTTTGTACTAGTTAAACCATTTGAGTTGCTATATTTAATTCAGCAGGTTTTAGTTTCGGGGCCTAAATACATATTTAGTACCAGAAAATTATGAAATTTACGCCCTCTGTTGTTATTTTTAGTCCCCAAGTTCTTAGAGTTTGACTACACAGCCACACAAAATAAAAAAAGTGGGGATTACTTTTGATGCCATATGTCATATCTGTAGTAATTTGGCCTGCTGAGCACGAATCCGCGACCAGAATTGAGCTTTGACGTCCAGATTTTTTTCTAACCTCCAAAAAGTGGGTTAAAAACAGAGAAAATCGTGGAGTAAAATTGGAAAAAATTTATTTTTAACATTTAAACCTATATTCATATGAATTGAGACCTGCTGAGCACGAATCCGTCACCAGAATTGAGCCATCACGTTCTGATTTTTTTCTAAAAATTAATAAAGAAAAATTCAAGAAAAAAATCATAACGAGATGGCTCAATTCTGGTGACGGATTCGTACTCAGCAGGTCTCAGTTCATATGAATATAGATTTAAATGTTAAAAATAAATTTTTTTCGAATTTTACGAGTGTATTTTCCACGATTTTCTCTGTTTTTAACCCATTTTTTGAGGTTAGAAAAAAATCTGGACGTCACGGCTCAATTCTGGTCGCAGATTCGTGCTCAGCAGGCCAAAATACTACAGATATGACGTATGGCATCAAAAGTAATCCCCACTTTTTTTTTTTTGTGTGGCTGTGCTATATAAAAAAACAGTTAATAAGGACCTAGAATTTTATATTTTAACAAAACCTGAAAACTTTCCTTTGATATAGCACTCCCTCATAAAAATAATGTAAGTTGTGTGCATCATGGCTGAAGTTAAGGGGGTATTGCGCTTTGAACGTCATTTTTGGAGCAAGATTTCAAGATTTTTTTTCTCGGAAACTTCAAAAGATATTTTGATTTTTGTTTTTGTTATTTATTAATACAAGTCTCTAGGATCAAATAGAAAAAAAGGATTTTTTGTTGACAATACAAAAAAATTCCAGCTGTCAAAGCTGGTCAAAGTGGAGATGTTTTTCGCGAAGGGGTAAACGGCGACCATGATTGCAGCCCTCAGAGACGTCTGAAACAAAAAATTCCAAATTGTTGTTAATTTTTATCCTATTGGTTATCGCCTGAACTAGGGAAAAGTCAAAATATAGAAATTTGCAAAAGTTATACAAATTTAAAAAAAAAGTTCGATTTTTTGGTGTTTTTTTTCGAAGTAAATGTTGGATTAAAAAAAAAACTATTTATCGCATAAACAAAATCGAGGTACCGGCGATAGCGGCTAGTATAAGGATGATTCTGTCTAAATTTGAGGAAAATCGGTCAGGTAGAACTTGAGATATCGTGGTCGCCGTTTTGAAAAATGCTGTTTCGAGAAAACCGCGATTAAAGTTAGATAGATCGCCGCACTCGCATCGCATCGCGCTCGCCGCTACAACTTTGAGGCATCATAACTACGTCAATTTTATGAATTTTTGAAAAATTCGTTTTGGAATACAATCTTAAATACATTAACAATAGAAATATTAAAAAAAAAAAATTTCGATTTTTTCAAAATTTCAAAGCGCAATACCCCCTTAATGAAAGATAATTAAATGGCAGTAATAAGATCCGGTTAATGATTATCACGCCACTTTACCATTGTGTCGACTTTTCCTAAACTTTAGAGAGATGTTACTTCAATATACCAATTGAATATTGGAATCAATATTAAAATTATGCAAAGCTTTTTTCATTATAGGGCATACAATCCTCTTTAAGATTTGCACTGTCATGCCAATGAGTCAATTTCATGAGCGCTTTCTGTTATGAACTTGAGCTGTGGATTTACACTGCATTGGGTGGGCATGAGTCAATTTCATGAGCATTTTCTGTCATGAAAATGAAACTTTCATGAGCCAAGTTGTGAAGATCAGAGAATTTTTATTGTATTTCTCAAAATTATATTCCTTTTAAATTATAATAATTCTTTAACGGATTTGTATAAAGTTCATGTTTTGGAACTCACTGCATTGGATTTCTTTAATAAATCAATTGAACATTCAGTTTGGTCTTTACTCCAGAAAATCATGCACATTATTTACGAATTTCTCCGAACTCCTACTTATCATAAGAAATCAATTAAATTTTGCTGTCAATTTTGGTCCAACAGTGAAAATTGTTATCTTGGGGTTATACGCAGTTGCGAGGCTAAAAAAAGACGTACTTTCATGAATTTTTTATAGAAACAGTTTTTATTTGTCAATTACAAGTGATGGTAATTCAAATAGAGCCTACTTTTAAGAATACAATAGCGCGTCGATCATGTAAAAATATTAATGTGCACCGCTCCTGTAGATGATGTCCCGAAGGACCTCTAAAAAAAGGCGCTTGGCGGTGATCTCGATTTCTTAGAAATGGCTCATCCGATCGGTCTCAAATTTGTACACAATCTTCTTAGATATATTCCTCAGGTATTGAACGAAGGAATAATAAAAATTTTTTTGACAAAATGGCATCTAATTGAAAAAAATTTTTCGTTTTTGACTGAAATTTTCGCTCCAAATTGTTAAAAAAAATAGTAATAGTTCTTTTAAATCTAATTCCTTCGTTCAATACCTGAGGAATATATCTAAGAAGATTGTGTAAAAATTTGAGACCGATTGGTTGAGCCATTTGTGAGAAATCGAGATCACCGACTTTGAAAGTACCGATTTGAGAAAAACGCGTTTAAAGTTTCAGAAGTAGTTTACACACAGTAGTAAATTACACATAGTGGCCTTACAAATTCAGGTATATCTCCGTAAATATTTATCGGATTGGCTTCAAATTTTCAGAGAATATACTTAAATATATGTACATTCCGAAAATGTAATGAAAAAAAAATTGATTTTTTGAAAATTCTAACTGCGTATAACCCCTTAACAGTCGAGTCGGGGGTTGCAGTTAAGGTTAAAATCACAATTTACTTATTTTTGTTTTTTTCTTCTTCTTCTCTAAAGAATTTTGTTGTACATTATTGGGGGGACATTGTTTCAGTTCAAAGTTTCAGCGCACCTCAATTTTGGGTCCGGACTAGATTCGAACTGGAGACCCCGAGGTGATACTTCAGCACACTTTCCACTGAGCTATTGCCTAAATTTTACGTACAACAACTGTTTAACCAACAGCATGAATCAACCTAAACAGTTCATATAACAGTCTTAACATAGTTATTGAAAAGCAACCGTATCAAATGTGGCATTGGCAAACCACTTTTTTTGATTTAACAGTGTTTTTGAACAGCCATGCTAGTTAAAACAAAAGTCTGAATGTTATTTTATGCCCGGGACAGACATGGGGTATCGATATCCAGCTATTCGCAATACTCCGTTCATACCCCATGTGTGTCACCGCATATCCTGGATATACCCCGAAAAACAACTGGCTATGAACTGGGTATGGATACCCCCAAAAACTTCTGCAGACTCTCATTGCTAGAAGCCGCAATTGCTTCCTCCTCCTGTCCAAATCCTGAATTTGCCTCATATTAGCAAAAATTTGCTCTCGCTTTAATTGAATTAACGCAACTATTTCTTCCATTTAAGAAATTCAAATTTCAGATCTCGTTTTTTAAATGTAAATTTGACACAACTTTGACAGCGCGATACCCAGTTTATGTGTGTCAGGAGTACTCAGATAGCTGGATATTCGTGATATCTGGATATAGATATCCAGTTATCGATACCCCATGTGTGTCACAAGTATTAGGAAATCATAAAAATAAATAAAATTAACTGAAATTTATGGAGCTCCAATTTTATCAGGACTTCCTTAGGCTTAGTGTGTACATTAACAAATTTAGTAATAATAGAATAATTGTATGACATAATTTGTAATAATAAAACCAAATTCTCAGATCGTGCCATATATTGTTTTAGAGCCTAGAACTGCTCACCGAAAAGTTTGTAGTTTAACCTCTGTGGTTTTTTTAAAAAGTAGGGTCTATGTGAACCACCATGAGATGATTCACTAATTCAAGGGATAAATTGAGCGCCACATTTGTGCAATCCAGCCGTCTACACCAATTAATCTTTCAAAATTTTGACAAAAGAGTAGGTACCTACACATCTGCCAACGAAGACGTGATGGCTATTTCACTAAATTTGTCTAATGTTAGCAATTACACTTTGAAAATTAATGAAAATGTTGAAGAACTTTATAAATACAGTTTTCTATTTATTTCAAAATTCATATTCTTGTTGGGACACTGTTTATTACCAACGTCAAGAAAACAACTAGCTAAATGTGCCCCTTCAAAGGCCGATGGTGTTCCAGATTGAGGCACATTCAGCAAAACGACTTCTTTTTTTATAAATGGAACAATTGCACGTCTTCTGTTATAGTTAGGGAAATTAGTGCAATAATAGCTGCGTTCTTTTCATCCTACTCCCGCTCTAATTTTTACGTGGCTTACAACAACAAAGAATTAACCTCGCTCTTTATGTGGCTCTAAATTTAGATAGGTTTTTAGTTCTTAAGTTTTCCAGCAGACTGCACATTTTTATTTTAAATGGCTTTAGCATTAAGTGTGTGTGTGTGTGGGAAGTGTTTGTTGTTTAAGCTAAAACGAAGCTCAAATTCATTTTGCAGTAGTTAGTAATTAATATAATTTCATAATATATAATTAACTAAACAAATCCCGACAGATGAAAGCCAATTTCAACTTAATTTTTCGGTTTTTAAATTTGGTTTAAAAATTTCAATAGGAATTCATGCGATTCAAGTAGGGAATCCATTTAAACTTCTCAATCCCAAAAGAGCTTGATCGTTTTTTTCACTTAGCACTGAGCAGGAGTGGGATGAAAAAAACGCCGCTAATGTGTCAGATGTTATTCATCGATGAAATATTTCTTTTTTTTGTGTAGATTATGCCCCCCTCTGCAAATTATTCTTTTAAATACCGTTACAAAAGCAGTACAATACCAGTGGTTGAAATTGTAACACTGCATTTAAAAGACCGAAAAATGATCCCACTTCAAATTTCATCCAATTCGCCCAATTCTGGCGGGTTTAGCCACATTTAAAAAAATCAAAACAAAAAGAATCGTACAAAGTACAATCGTACATCTCTCGATGTGGAGAATGCTTATATATCATTGTTAGCCAGTGGCCAATCCTGAAGTGGTTAAGCCAGCGATCTAGATCTCTTACGCGATTTAGGTTTTCAAAGTCGCGTATCATCCATTTATTAATTCAATGTTTGTGGAAGTGGACACTTTAGATTGGGAGATCTAGCTCTACATTGACAGATCTAGCACTGACCAGTTTGGCTGAAAATAGGGTTTTCATCTTGCGAGACTTTACGAAGACAGTGCAGTGTCACCATTTTCAGCCAGGAACACCACATGTTTGAAAAATTCACATTTTTCCAATTTCAAAAAAACACTTCACAATTTCAGATAATTTTACAGATTTTTCCATGAATCATAAATATTTAACATCCTGGCAAATTCGCATTTTAATTTATTATTTGGTTTAATTTTTTTATTTTTATTTTTTATTTTTTTAAATGCTGCCAAACCCGCCAGGATTGGCCACATTGGCTAAAATATTAATTAGAATAATTTTTCGGTCGTCCAAATGCAGTCTTACAATTTCAGCTATGGACTTCACTGGTTTTGTATTTTGTAACTTTCCAACTCAGACGCGCTCTCGTGGTCGCCAGTATTCATATGGACCATGTATTCATAAGAATAATTTGTAGAGAACGTGATCTACACACGAAAAAAAATATTTCGTGAACGGACAGCACCTGATACATTATTACACACTCTGTACAGAGAAATCTCTTACTTCATTTCATAACCAAATAATAAATTTGTTGAAATTTATCGATAAATTTCATCAGTATATAATATCGGAAAATGATGCGGAGTATGCCCGGCTTACGATATACAGACCGTCTGCCTTCAGTGCGTAAAGCCGGTCCCAGACAATGTGTGCATTTGTCCAATATTTGGCAATGCGTCTTATTTTACGAGGTATGTGGGAGCTACAAAGAGTAATAATTGTTATGCGTACTCTTTAGCCAAACCTTGTAATGCGTCCTTTTTCTTCGTCATTTGTGTCTGCGTTCTTGCACCTTTTTTGGCGAGGTATGTGGGAGACAAACGCAGGAAATATTTGTTATGCGTGCGCTTCCCACTTAAAATGGGAAGCAGACGATTATTCGTATAATAACCTCCGGTTTAGCGGGCAGAAGCAAGCGTAAAAGAAGTTTTAGCTGAACAAATTGAAAATGGAATGGTGTAATGAATTCACCCTTGAGTTTATAGCTCTCTATGAACTTGAGCCTGTGATATGGGATCCAAAAAATCCGTTACATGAAAATATAAATTCCGTGGCTGATGTTTTCGTTTCGGCTTTTATTCAAAGATAGCATCCGTCATCTTCTTTTTCGCTTTTTAGTTTTTTTTATTGTAAAAACCCACACATCATAATAAGAGCAGCAGGACTAGCTATTACTTGATTTTTACTCTCCATTGTGTAATCGTCCAGCGGGAACTGGAAGCATACAAGAAGGCATGAAAGAGCACATTTTAGAAGCCTAAAAATGCTTGCCTCCCGTATCCCTATCCGTATCTTTTTAACCAGGGCATGTCATTGCGAGGAAGAAAGCTTTTTTTATTTTCTTCTCGTGTGCTTCGTCGGAAGACTATTGGAATATTTTGCTGTTTTCTTACCGTGTGCTTCTTTGGAAGCTTATTGGCAAATTTGTCTGTTTTCTTGGTTCTTTGGAAGATTATAGGAAGATAGACATGGAGGCGCAGCAGATATAGAGCTTAATGCCCGTTCTCCAATGGGAATGCCGACAACCAACCAGTTGGCTGACAAAATGCGTTCGTACATAATTCTATCAATGTAGATGTGAACAGTCAGAAAGCTCTGTTTGTTGTGATCGGTGAAATGCAAAGAAACGAACTAAGTTTTATTTTATTTATTTTTAACAATTAGCTAATTTAGCAGAACTAGCTGCTTAATAAATTTCATTTCTTCGTTTCTACACACTTTTACACAATATTTACTTGAGCTTAAGCTCACTTTTGCTTGAACTTTGACAAATTTCTAGTACTAAATACGTATCTAGGGCCCGAACCACTGCTAAAAAGTGCTGAATTAAATGCGGCAACTCAAATGGTTTAACTAACACAAAGGAAAAGTTAGAGCATGTCGACCAAAACACGAGCGAGAAGGGACACGCATTTTATAATGAGAAGGAAAAGGCAGCAGCATGGTTCGTGGTCGGTTTGTCGTTGGCATGCCCATTGGAGAGCAGGCATAACTCTTTCGATCCTGGTTTCGCATGAAATATTTATCAATTTTCTAGCTATGATTAGGCCGCTATATGTTATGTACTAACATTTATAAGGATAAGAGGGGAAATATATTCATATCAAATAAGCATGAATTCAGAACTTGAAAATATTACTGTAACAAACGCAGCTCCACTCTCGAGCACCGAAATGAAATGAACTGAAATGCTCCAGCCGAAAGATAATTTCACAACGAAAAAAAATGATGTCATCGCCCTTTTACGCATGAAAACATAGGAAATCTTCCTTTGCATTGCCAAGGGCATATGCTTTGAAGCATTTTTCGCTAGCAGAGAATGCAGAATAGGAAAAAGCTTTAACATCTTCCTAACTGCTTCATAAAGATATTGATAGGAATCACTTCAAATTTGCTTCTTAGGAAGATTCAGAATTTTTTCCCGCTGGGCGGGAACTAACAGCATATGTGTGTGTGACAACTGTGCAAAGCATACCGCGCAGAACTGCGTGTATAAGTTTGGCGAATAAACGAATGGTGTGGGAACATAAATTTAACGCAGAAAATATTCGGTACATGCATTCTTCAAATAGAACGAAAGTGTGGGAGCACAAGCAAGGCGAGGGAAATATTTGACAAATTGGGAGACTCAGATATTTGTACAAATGCACGCATTGTCTGGGACCGGCTTAAGGCTTGTACAAAGTTTCACTTTAGTTGGTCCATATTTCTATTATATCGTGAAGCACAACAAAAGCTATAGCATTTTTAAACGGTTACACTTCATCCACTTCACTCATAATGTTGACATACATTTGATGGTTTTGATCACTTTTGATTGTGATATCAAAAAAAAAAATAAGAAAATTGTAGTTTTGTTGCGAATCAAAAGCAAAAAAAAAAGTTGTTGTCGTTGAAGTTCAATTTATGTAACGAACTCTATCTTTTTTCTGTTTTTTACTCGTGTGCTTGTATTAATTAATTGCACCACGTTTTGATATAATATCACTTACCCGGTCACAAGTGCCATTGCGAGCTATCAAAGAAATCTTTCCTGGGGGATTCCAAACAGCACTCCTTTGGTTTTGCTTTAAAAGCCCACATGCTCACAGCTGAATACGGAGTGATTTCTCTTAGAGAATATTAAAACGCACTTCAAGTGTGAAAGACGACTTCCGCAATAGTTTCCCTTGGTTGAAGTCCAGCCAGGCAGGCAGGCTTTTACCTAGACTTCCCTCGCATTGTTTGAAATCCCCCAAGCACTTCACAGAGAAAACAGATCTGCTCCACTCGGAGCAACAGCTCTTTCACTTAAAACCTAACTCTACGGCTATACACAAATTCAAAAGTAAAATTGCATGAGGTTAAAAATTCATTGAGAGTCGTCTCACTTACGTCTTTCGGCCTAAGGTCAATTGGGTGTGTGTGATATGGAGTGAGGAGCAATGCCCTAGAATTGAATTGAAGTCTTCGATTAGCAAAGCGCTTACAACTTATACATACGGATGAATACAAGATAAGTAAACATGCAAAGAATAACAAAGTCCTTAAGTTTTAAAAAAAATTCTCAAAATGTGGACCGATTGTGTTCGGTATTGTGCCCCAGGAGGAGTACTGTCCCGTCTGCTGGTCATCGCCTGGCGCTTCCGCAAACATAGCCTGGACTAGGACTACGTTTTTAGTAAAAAGAAAATTCATCTCTGCAGTCAAAGCTAACAACAAGTCTCGCACCAAAGTCGAGCTAAGGTTCTATTCGTAAAAAATGTCTGATGTACAAAAAGCTCAAAAATAGTAATATGCAACACGACATAACATGGAAAGGAACTAAATGAAAAAAATAACAATCGGCACGTAGAGCGAGCGATAGAAGGAAACAAACTGACTGAACGCAAAGCTGCTGCTTGCATTTGCATTACAAAAGAACGATCTGAAGGAAGCCTAGGAGACGCTCCGCTCCGTGGGCCCCATGGGCCTCCACTGGTTCTTCTAGTTCTGGGGCGCCTTCAGTTCAATGCGCTTCTTGAGCAGCTTGAACGTCTGTTGCATGGCCCTCATCTGGTAGCGGAGCGTCGACGTCATTTCCTTCTGCAACTGCTGTACTTCCTGAATGTCCTTTCGCAGGTTCTGGTACTCGTTGCGTACCTCAGTCATTGACTCAAGCAGTTCCATAACACAAACATCATCAATTTCCTCACCATTGCTCCCGAGGCACTTCTCAAACTCGCTCAGCTTCGTCTGGACCGTGGTCAGTTGGGTACCGGCGTTGGCGACCTAAAAACCAGGAAGACGTTACAGAGTCCGGCAGTGAGCCTCCTAGGGGGGCCCCCTATCCGTGGGTGTCCTTACCGATTTTTCGAGGTGCGTTAACTCCTGGGAACTCATTCCGAGAGTGCACACAGAGCTCACTAACTGAAACTATTCGTCACCGCGACTAACCGACCGGGAATAGACGCAGCCAAGGATTAACAGCTTCCAGTTCGGCAGGTAGAAGGAGCTCCTGAGGAAATCCGAGAATCCCGAGAAAAGTTCACATTTCTCGTGACAGCACTATACAGCAGCACACACCCGTCGTGGAGTGGTCCGCGCAGGGGGTGCGGTGGCATAGCAGCTCCCTCGATCGATAAAACGTTGAATATTTCAAGAACGTAAAAGGGCATGGTGCTGGACGGGTGCTGTTTGTCCGGGACGGGGGTGTGTGGGGGCGGAGATGTTTTGGTCTGCAATGGGAGTAGCGCCATCCAGAGTGTATCAAGGATGTAATGTTAGCTCGAGGATGGATATGGATGTGCCCTACCGGCTTGGGTCTCCGGTGTAGGTGGATGTGCTCGGTGCTTGCTCGCGTGTGCTCCCCGCACGGCCCTCAAAGTGTAGGTCAGTGTTACTGCGCACACAAAGCGAAGCAAACCAGGAAATCTTCGGAGTCGCTTCCGTGTGCTTTTAGCCTTCGAGTGTTTAGGAGGTAAACACAAATTGAGGCAAGAGATTAATCAGCGCTTGGCACGTAATGGGGGAGGATTGAGGAAATTCGCTTGATGCGACGAGGCGACATCCCCACATTTCTCGACGGGGTAGGCTTTTTCTCCCATAGATATATTTTGCGGAAGGAGGTAAATTTGGGTCGGCGGTGCGATGAACCTTCTGTGAAATGGGCGCCTTCTTTTGTTGCAAATTTTTCCTTTTTTGGGGAAAACCAAAGCAAATGCAACACTATGCCGCGACCGAGGACGTGCATAGTGCATACCACTGGACAAGGCAAGCCCCACATGGGTAAATGATGGGGCACACAGTGTACTTGCATAAGCACTTTAACTGCTGCCGTTTGTCTTATTAAGCGGACAAGAAAAGGAGTTAATGAGGCGAACGCGAACTGCATGCAAGACCCCATTGTTTCCCAGCTGTGTGCCGCTTTCAAGGTTCTTTGGGCAATTATGAGAGTTTGTTGGGAAATGCTTTTTCAGTTAGTTTCACACTTTTCTTTTGGGGTAAGTTCTCAAGGAGTTTACGTTACAGTGTTTTCCCCTTAACTTCTGTAATTTTGCACAATTTTTGCTTTTTACAGAATAGTGGAAGAGTGAAGGACACTTGTTGAACTTAAGCAGCACCTTTCTGCTTTGAAACGTTTTTTAACCGACTTCAGAAAAGGTGGGGTGCGCATCATTATGTTTGTTTATTGTTCTGTCTTTACTTTGTAGGTAGTGCCAAAGAATATATAACATAAAGAAGTCGCAGTCGGAACAAATAACTTGAACTGAAAAATTTGCTCTAGGGTCCTTCCGCGCGAACCCTATATCTGTAGTAGTACAATAAATACAAGCGGCCATTCATATTCAGACACTTCTTACATCGGAAGTGTGACCAAACATTTCTGATGCGACGCGGGACCAGGCAGCAAACGTACAGAAATTCCGGCGCGCAATGTTATTCTTATGGACTTTTGCGATGAGGTGTTCCAAGCACGCGTTGAGGGCTGTATGAGCGCTCGCCGGTTCCAATTCTAGGAAGTGTGGGAAAATTACGAGAACTCTGAACTGAGCTCAGAAGTTTGAAGAATTTTAGTTCTGGGATTCATGAGTAGTTTGTTGTTGATGAATATTTTGGGTTGCTACGGGAAAAATGCAATAAATTAACCGCGCATGAATTCCTATGAAAATTAAAAGTTTTTATTTACAAGTATGGAAAAGCACGAGCAAGGACCGGACAGATCTGCTATTTTAAAATGAGAAAACCTTGTACAATACTTTTCACTTCTAACGTTAGTGTCACATTTACCTTTTGGAAGCACAGATATTTATTAATTAATTATTTAAAATAAAAACAATTTGCTGTTTCAAATAATTGCTTATCGATCTTATAAATTTAACATTATTATAATTCACAAGAAATATGTGTGTATATGCAATTAATTAATTAATCAATTAATGATAGTTACCATCTTCTTAAGAGTGAATGAATAAATAATAATGTATTCGCTTCCCCTAATATAATCTTAACAACAATCAAGAAATAGGAAAGTTGAGAATTACAAGCGCAGACGAAATTCTTTTGGGTTCTGGCCTTTTTACTCATATCATTCATTCATAGAATTCGGTCTGCCTTCAGCTAGAAGGCACATCGTCCGACAACGCAAGCGTGGTTCACCCCAACGCATGAACCCATATGAATAACCTGCGCCCGAACTTCTGTGCGTTGCTGGCTGGTACACATTTGTGTTCGCAGCCGTGGTTTCTAGGAATCACTTCCCTGCCCTGACACCGTTCCTTCTCTTCCATCGATCCGAAAATATTTTTGAGTGGCAAATTAGGCTCGTGCAACTTCTTTATGTTATATATTCTTTGGTAGTGCAAACGTTTTTTTTCTTCCTACATTGTGCAGAACCTCAATAGGTTGATTTGAGGAAAGTATTTTCGTCGTTTTGTCAAGGATATTTTTAGTAATTTTAAAGTACCGGAAAACCACCCAATAGTCCTTGAAGGCAACAACGGTCCAAGTCTAAGCTACCACAAAGTGAAATTTCAGAACAAGGATTCCCATTAGCGGATTTTTTTACATATGGGTGGGTTTACACAAGTATTTACAAACACGTAAACTAGATGTCGCTACTTTCAGAATTCGGATCATTCATCTATCTTCGATCTTCTATCTTCTATATATATCAAAATGAATTGCTGTGCGTCCCCCGCGCTAAAACTCAAAAAACGGCTTGACCGAATTCGATAATTTTGTTTTGTTTTGTCCGCTATAATACAGGGGAGGTTTAAAAAAAAAGAAAATTCGGCAAATCCCAAAAGAAAAGCCAGAAAATCGAAAAAGTCGAAATTTCCGTTTTGTATAGGAAGCGAATTTTCCAACTTCAAGAAATCTTTATGAAAAAGGCAATTGGAGGTTTTCGGGGTCGCAGATCTCGAGCTTGCATTCAAAATTTTGAAATTCAAGATGTCGGATCCAATATGGCTACCGAAAAAGTTAAACTTCAAGGGATTTCACTGAAAATCCGAACTTTTGTTTTTGGTTTGGATTTTTGGGGTCACTGATTTTGAATCTGCCATCAAATTTCTGGAAATCAAAATGGTGGATCAATATGGCGACCGAAAATATAACTTCAAGGGATTTGCCTGAAAATCCGCACTAGGGAATTTTCAGGATCACTGATTTCGATTCTGCTATTCAAATTTCCAAATATGAGACCACCCCCACCCCGCTTGGAGATATAGGAGAGGGGGTGCAATAAGGAGGTGGTGTAAAATGAAGAAAAATAAATTTAATAATACTGTTGGAAAATATGTAAAACATGTGCAAAACGCAAATAGGAAAACGCTGGGTCACATAGGAGAGGCGGTGGTGCAGTAGGGAGGCGTTGTAAAATTAAGGAATACAAATTTAATAGTATCCCGTGAAACGCCGGGTCCGGACAAGCTAGTTTATTGATATAAATTTATATACAAAAAAAATATTATTTATATTTGTATAATTAGATAAGTGGAAAACTATCTGACTGTTACATGTTACACTATAAGAATTCATGAAAAAATTTCTAGTAGTGCTATTGCAACGTTTTTGTTTAGGTTGTCTGATTTTTCATAAGAGTTACGTTGTAACTAATTTATGTTCTCGGTGTAGTGTAGTGCAGTGTAACATTTTTTAACACACTTCAGTGTAGAGATAACTCCGTGTGAATCGTTAATTTTTTCCGGTGTAAATGAACAATTTTACACTTATAACTTATACTTTTTGTTATTATTCCATTTCAACTAGGATCGTAATTCTTTTGTTCAAATCTCTGGAATCCAAAGCGTGTAGAATAGCTTATCGTCCTGGAACACTCTTTCAGACCGTAATGCCACTGTTGGCGAGTTTTGGCACCTTACACAGTGTGGTTGTTGTACTCGGGTGGGTCATCAGATATAGGCGCATTAATTTCGTATGTCTCGTCCTTATACGAAATATTCGAGTCAAGCCCGGGTCGTATTTCGGTCGCTCAAGTGTCGTCCAGCGGGGGCCCAGGAAGGTGGTATTGGCTCGTCAGCTTTGTAGAGTCTCCTCTTCTAGCTGACCACGACACCCGGATAATGTAGGAGGCGTTGAGTGGGATTTCTTCAATGTTTCTGCAGGAACCTCATGCTTTCGCTGCTTGGGTTGAAATTAATGTCTGTTTTTTTAGAGTTTTTAAGGCTTTATTTAGAAGATTCCTAGTCTTGTTCCTTATCTTTTGTTGCCACCAGGGAACACGCCAGTTGGTAACCAGTCCTTCTGCTTTCGTATTAGTTAGTGTAAGGTCGATTACTTCCTGCCACCTTCTCGTGATAAAGGTTGGGCTCTTGCTCAGGTTTTATACCACGAGATCGTGCGCCAGAAGAAAATCCAATAGCTTGTCCCCGTGGGAGTTTCACTTGATACTCCCCCATAGGGTATGCTGGGCATTGGCGTCGCAGCCAATGATCAGCCCTAAATTTTATCATATTCCGCTCATTCCCGTAGCTCCTAAGCAGGAGGGGGCTGATTGAGTCGCAGGGCAGATAAGCAGAAACAATAATTGTTTCGTATCTGTCCCCCGACTTTTTGTGTGATACTTTGACCGCGACAACGCGATGTATTGTATCATGGCTTTGATTGAACTAGGAACAATCATGCAAGCCCGCGGTCTTTCACTTTTTTTTTAATAAAAGAGTTTCGCCCAAGTAACCTTCCCAATACCACAGATGCGCCTTCTGCACACCTATGGCTCTTGTATGAGAGTTATTTGGGGACGTACCCGCAGTTTGATCAATCTTCTACTTATCAGCGTAGAGGCCGATTTACTGTGCTGCAGGTTAATTTAAGTAAATCTCAAGTCAGCTGGCATGTAGATCGCAGCTGTCGTTTGGACATCCCCTTGCTATCGGCTATGCTCAAAGCAGGATCTCTTACCACTGTAGCGTCACGATGGAGGTGGGAGTATCCATCGGCACAAGATTAACCGTAATCACGGAAGAACATTGCTTTCCGATCCTTTCCTGTTACGTCGGGACAGGATTAACTGTAGTTAAGTACAGGAGATACTGCTTTCAGGTCCTTTCCTGGTCAAAAAGTAGGCTCTTTATTGACCCTGTCAATGTGCCAAACGATGATAGTCCGTCCATTGGCATTCCTTCATCGAGATCCAGTAGATTCCTTCCTCCGTGGCCTGGCCCCGTTACCTCAGAAGTCAATGGAGTTGGGGCCTACACAATCCGTGCTCCAGTCGCTTCAAAAATTTTTTAGGCGGAGGTCAACATTGTTTGTGGTCACCCCTCTTAGTCTGGCGCCTCAAGACTGACCTCTTCGACATGGGTGTCCGTTACTGTATTACTGTCGACATAGCCCAATCTATCACTATACGCACGCAAGCCCCTTCACAGCGACAAGTTGGAGGATCCGTTTCGAAGGAGAATCTGGGGCTTTGATCAGACTAAAATAAAATCGTGTGGCGCATTTAGTTAAAAACTTTGTTTGGTTGGAGTTTGGAAATCATACTGTTATTATGTTGTTATATTATGTGTTTTCTATTAAATGCGCCACACGATTTTATTTTAGTCTGTTCAAAGCCCCAGATGGTAGACCCATAAATATTTTCTAGCTTTTAGTACATCATCAATTGTGCAATAAAACCGTTTAACTAAAAAAGTTGTTTATCTCATATTTTTATGATTGTAATTTACTTTTTAAATGAAGTCATATTTATTAATAATATCAATTAAAAAAGGCAATAGAGTTCCTGGAAAAGCGTAATCTACTATCCTCAATCCAAAATAGCTTTCATAAGGGGTATAATGTTACTTATTTACAATCAACAGAGGAAATTAGGAAATACATGAACTTATTCAAAATTACATCATGGCACGAAAGCAATGTGTACACGTTGGCACTGTACTATCAAAGCCTATAAAACTTTTATCCGGAGTACCACAAGGCTCCATATTGGTCTTCGCAATAACGGCCTGTTTTAAGCTCATGTGTTTATTTATCTATATATACATATATAAATGGATTGGGGGTCATTTTTTCCATTCTATTTTTTCCATATCCAAATTTTCCATCCCATTTTTTCCACAGCCCAAAATTTCCATTGCCCAAAATTTCCATTGCCCAAAATTTCCATAGCCCAAAATTTCCATTGCCCAAAATTTTTGTAAAAAGCAATAATTCAATCAGTAGACATTTTGTTAAAGGCAAATATTCAGTTATGGAAAAAATAATTGATGGAAAAAATGTACTAATGGAAAATTTAGAATGGAAAAAGTGACCCCTTACCGAAAAAATGACAATGGAAAAATGAATGAATGGAAAAAATGTCCTAGTGGAAATTTTGGAATGGAAAAAGTGACCCCCTACCATATAAATGAATTGCTGTGCGTTAGTCTCGCTAAAACTCAAAAACGGCTTGACCGAATTCGATAATTTTGTTTTGTTTTGTTCGCTATAATACAGGGGAGGTTTAAAAAAAAGAAAATTCGGGAAACCCCAAAGGAAAAGCCGGAAAATCGAAAAAATTTAAATTTCCGTTTTGTATAGGAAGCAAATTTTCCAACTTCAAGGAATCTTTATGAAAAAGGCAATTGGAGGTTTTCGGGGTCGCAGATCTCGAGCTTGCATTCAAAATTTTGAAATTCAAGATGTCGGATCCAATAAGCCGACCGAAAAAGTTAAACTTCAAGGGATTTCACTGAAAATCCGAACTTGTGTTTTAGGGGTCACTGATTTTGAATCTTCCAACAAAATTTTGGAAATCAAGATGGTGGATCAATATGGCGACCGAAAAGTTAAACTTCAAGGGATTTCCCTGAAAATCCGCACTAGGGTATTTTCGGGATCACTGATTTCGAATTCCAATTCCATTTCCAAATATGAGACCACCCCCCACCCCGCTGGGAGATGTAGGAGAGGGGGTGCAATAAGTAGGTTGTGTGAAATGAGGAAAACTAAATTTAATAATACTGTTGGAAAATATCTAAAACATGTGCAAAATGCAAATAGGAAAACGCTGGGTCACATAGGAGAGGCGGTTGTGCAGTAGGGAGGCGTTGTAAAATTAAGGAATACAAATTTAATAGTATCCCGGGAAACGCCGGGTCCGGGCAATCTAGTACATACATATATAGAAACCCAAACAAACCTTCAAAAAATGTCCGTCTGCTTGTCGAAGCTAATCTCGGGAACGACTAAAGCTATTTAGCTTTACTGGAGGTTAGAGTATTATATCGTTCATGAGTCATGATCTAAGGTGTTTTTATCCCGGGAATAATATGAGCTCCCACGAGAAAAATGAGAAGTTTTTTCCATGCATGAAACAATTTCATTCATTCTGCAACAGTTTCAATTTACAAATATACAATGTATGGAAAAACGCGAACAAAGCCGGGACGATTCTGCTGGTAACAAATAATATATGATATAGGCATGGTCTCAACTAATAGTTTATGTGCATTTTCTCGCTTTACTTTTACTACAGATAATTTACTGCACCGGTTCCTTGACATCAAGAGCAAACCATTTCAATTGTTTTAAATTATAGGAGTGAGAGAATTCAATGAGTTTTAATTTATTTGTTTAAACTGACCGCCACTTAAAAACCACCTAATCATTTTGCATGCAGTACAGCTAAATACACTTTTTCATATATGAACAGCTGTAAACCCTTGTTACGGCTTGTCAGCGGGTTTTGACTTTTATTTAGTGTTCGTCGTTCAGGGAGTGGGCAAATTGGGTTTTGTTTCGGGATTTTGTATTTGAATCTTTTCATTTGTACTGTCTGTGCGGTTTTACGACAAGATCACCGAAGGACGAATGAAATAAACCATCGAACAAGGCAAACAATCCCCAAGCGATCTCAAAAACGTAATTTTTCTCGTGTGGGCGTTTGACAGCTCTTTCGCATCCTTCATCTGCTTCCAAAGGGTGGCAGTTCCAGTTCACAAGAGTAAATCACGAAGGAAAAGCAAAAACGGATGTGGACGGTCGTTGCTGTGTAATGCTTTGATGTTGAAGGCTATCCTAGGAAGTGAATCGGATCCATCGGACAGTGGATGTGAGAAATCACGGAAAAGTCGCAGGGGAACTGCGCGAAAGATGTCGCATTCTAGTTCAAATTCAATCAAGGGACACAAGTCAATATCGCCGGGTAGTTTCAGCTGCAATGCATTAAACGTCGATTTCTCCTCGTACACAGCCACTCATCAATGGACGAAGACGTTGGAGTGTGCTGAGTTTGTCGGAGCAAAGTATAATTTTACTCCATTGATCAAGTCTTTCAGTTCTAATCTTTATACCTTCTGCAGACGAAGCAAGCATACTGTGGTTGCGTACAAGGACGCAATGTACGTCTTCGGCGGGGACAATGGGAAAACTATGCTGAATGATCTGATCAGGTTTGGTGTTAAGGACAAATCTTGGGGAAGGGCATGTGCAACCGGGACACCCCCAGCACCGCGTTATCACCACTCAGCGGTGGTCTACGGTAGTTCCATGTTCGTTTTTGGAGGCTACACCGGCGACATACACTCCAACTCGAATCTGACTAACAAGAATGATTTGTTCGAGTATAAATTCCAGAGTGCTCAGTGGGTCGAGTGGAAGTTTACAGGAAGGTAAGTTCGATGCCTTGAGCAATTGCATTTTATTTTCGAAAATTCTCTAAAAAGCAGAACTCCCGTACCGAGGTCTGCCCATGGGGCTGCCGTATACGATCATAAGCTCTGGATCTACGCTGGGTACGACGGTAACGCAAGATTGAACGACATGTGGACCCTGGATTTGACTGTAAGTCCAAAAATATATATAGAGTAGAGCAGTGTGAACAAGTTTAGGATCACTAAGCATTTGCAGCCTTTTGTAATATTTAGCTATACATACTCAGAGAATTCAATGTGAATGGTGGTATAGATGTTAACTAGAATTATTTGCATAGTTATAACTATTATTGTTACATCTTATAATATTATGTTATACTATCTTATTATTTTATAAAATAAGATTTGGAATTGTTATTCTAGCAAATCAATTTGCATCATTTAATCACACAATTAGTGACGACAACTTCTAAAGGAATCAAATGCACCGATGCAAGCCGAATTATTTTAACTTACAAGTGTGATTGTTTGAAAACTGAGGCTTATTAAAAGTGTTTTTCCATAATTTATCTTAAATTATGGTATTTACAAACAAACAAACAAGATTTTACGTACGTTGGTTGGGCAACAACGCAAAATACGTTATATTTTATCGCGTCAAGACTGCTGTTCTGCCAATCAGTATTTCCATAATTTGTTATCTTTATATAAAGCTGCAAAACTGTAGGATTCATATCGAATATGACGAAAGGCGTCTAATGAGTAGTATTTCTTAATTTTTATATCATGACTACAATATGATTTGGCTTATCACTATATAAATGCAGGGAGATACACACCAATGGGAGGAAATTGAGCAATTAGGTGATCGTCCCCCGACGTGCTGCAATTTCCCTGTCGCAGTGGCTAGGGACTGCATGTACGTATTCTCCGGACAGAGTGGGCTTCAAATCACAAACTCCTTGTTCGAGTTTCACTTTAAAACCAAAACGTAAGATACTTACTCTCTAAACTAAAGTACCTGAAATTAACTTTAATTTTATTTCAGCTGGCGTCGAATTTCGAATGAACACGTCTTAAGAGGGGCATCAGCACCACCATCTCGGCGATACGGTCACACTATGGTGCACCACGATCGATTTCTGTATGTTTTCGGTGGTTCAGCGGATACAACGCTTCCAAATGATTTGCATTGCTTCGATTTAGATTCACAAGTTTGGTGCGTGATAACGCCCGAGGCAAATTCCCAAGTCCCTTCAGGCAGAGTATTCCATGCCTCAGCAGTAATCGGAGATGCAATGTACATATTTGGGGGAACTGTAGACAATAGCGTACGTAGGGGTGATACATACAGGTTCCAATTTTCAAGCTATCCCAAATGCACTCTGCGTGATGACTTCGGGAAGTTCTTCAACGAAAAACAATTTTGCGACATTCAGTTCATCGTTGGGCCGGAGGAAATAAAAATCCAGGCCCACATCGCCTTTGTGGCTGCACGATCAAAATTCTTGAGAACAAAAATTCTGTAAGATTTTATTACTTTATAGTTACAAAGTACATTAATTCATTTTACTAAATATTTTCGTTGCTTTTAAAGGGCTGCTAGAGATGCACGTAATCAGCACTTGCAGAAGTTGTATGGGAGCTTGGATATTACTTTCACCGAACGGCCGATGCTTGAAGTGAGACTTCCAAGTGCAACACCTGAGGCGTTCGAAATCATTCTGAATTACATCTACACTGATCGCATTGACTGTAAGTATTAAAAAAAATCTTCCATGACAACTTTAACTGAAGTCTTTATAATCAACTTAATTTCGCTTTCCAGTAAAGGATTCGTACAGCAAGAATATTGTGATTCTGATCACAGACATCTACCAGTTGGCTGGACAATTCCTTATGCCCCGCCTTGCCCAAGGTTGTATTCAGTACTTAGAGTACAAAATATCCAAGACAAATGTCCTCGAGGCTCTGTATAATGCCGACAAGAACAAGTTTGTATTAAATCGCATTTGGTAAAAGACACAATCAGATGATTGGTTTTACTTTCAGGATTCAAATAATCAAAGATCATTGCATGTCTTTCATTGTCAGGGATGAGAATTTCTCCGATGTTGTTATGTCTACCGAATTTAGCGATTTAGACAAACCTTTGCTTGTGGAAATTATAAGAAAGAGACTTAACCCAGGGAAGGCTCCGTCGGAGGTTAATTTTGATAAAAGCGTTGGTAAGTGAAATTGCGTATTAATATGTTATGGCTTATCTGCCTAATTGCAAGTAAGAGTGAGAATACTACCAGCTTTTTGTAAAGAAAAACTTAAATTCTACAGCCATCAAGACTATCGACGCTAAAGCGCCTCATTGGTAAAGTTGACCCTTCTCCAGCGTTTGTTCCAGGTCATATAGTAATTTGAAAAGACCAGTCGACGCTATTGAAAAGGATTTTTTCTCTTAAGTCCTTTTCTCTGAAAATATTCCGTGTCTGTTAATCGGCGTTGACAACGCGCACGCACTTATTGCCAGCTGATCCTACAATTTGCCTTGTAGAAGCTAAATTCGATGCATCTCGCAGCAAAGACTGATCATCCCTATCAAAACGGGCATAATTTTTGTCGGGAATATATTTCCGGCCACAGTTTTCGGGATCAGCCATATAATTATTAGTAACGGACGTGATCAGAAAATCTGTTCCTGTAGTCGACTGTTCAATACAGCTTAAAAAGGCAATAGTAGAATTGTGCACTGGACTGCAGAAACAACTTTTGACCACTACTAACGTTTGTAACTCTAGCCTAAATGTTTGCCAATTTGCTTTATGGAGCATACACATAAGGCCAATATACTGCATGTCTGCTAATGCTCTCACTGATGAGGTCAATCCAAATTGTAGGTCAGCTGTGCGTGGTTTCACAATATGCTGAGTTTTTATAGACTGCAAACGCACTCAAATTTCAAGTCAATGCAAAATTCTGCGATGTCAGCGGGGGAGACGTTTTATAATTATCTTTAAACAATGGAGGGAATCTCTAACTGCAAAGATTTTCCTACACTTTTATATCCATACAAAAGTACGCATTATCAGTATTTCAACATCAAGCACAAAACTGAAGATTATGATTGGATTATGATAATTATGGACATACACTTTTTCTGCGTATGATTAACACTGCCTTCGTGTATTAGATGTACGCCCAAAAAAAAATTGAAACTCAAATATCCCATAATAGCAATACACATAAACTTTTCCACAGGTACGACACTCGAAAGTGATATGGCAGTTTTTCTGGAATCTAGCGGCAAGGATTTTTGCGACATTCAACTTGTCCTAGATGGGCAAGTTATTCCAGCACATAAATCGATCCTCTCAGCACGCTGTTCTTACTTCCAAGCGATGTTTCGATCATTCATGCCCCCGGATAACACCGTAAATGTATTGTTTTTCGTTAAATCCAAGGAAGCATTATCTTATGCCATTATTTTATATTTTAACTTGAAATCTAGATCCAAATTGGGGAGATTTCGCCGTCTTTAGAAGCATTCAACTCTCTTCTCCGATACATCTACTACGGCGAAACGAAGCTGCCCCCACAGGATTCGTTGTATTTATTTCAGGCCCCATGCTTCTACGGGCTGTCCAACAACCGGCTACATGCGTTTTGTAAATATTCTCTCGAGCATAACATCACGTATGAGAACGTGCTTCAAACGCTTGAGGCGTCTGACATAACAAAGGTCTACGA
Source organism: Neoitamus cyanurus (assembly GCA_947538895.1). Taxonomy (NCBI): domain Eukaryota; kingdom Metazoa; phylum Arthropoda; class Insecta; order Diptera; family Asilidae; genus Neoitamus; species Neoitamus cyanurus. The sequence continues at coordinate 15,155,119 of OX384547.1, forward strand.
CATAAAGGAGCACGCGCTAAAGCTCATCGTCAAGGAATTCCCAACAGTGAGTTGCAAGAGGATAGAGTAATTATTGATAGATACAAATTGCAAAATTTGCAGGTTGCAAGGCTACCAAAAATGAATGCCCTTAGCAGAGACCTCCTCCTGGAAATCATCCGAGCTGTTGCAGATGCCCATGGGGAGTTCCTGATGACACAGGACTTATCCTCAATCAGTATTAACACAGATCTCTGAAAATTAGCATTTCTACAGCCTGCTCTACATATGCTTCTAGCTTGGTTGAGAAGTAGCGACTTTCATCAGACGCAAACTTCAGTTAATCGAAAAGACTCATCTGCGTAAAACGCGCTCATCTTCAGCATACATCTTAGTGGTCTGTTTCGTGTCCGTCTGTTTTATGTTGGCTGACGAGCAAATTTCCTTCAATTTTAAGCATTGTGATATATTCTAAATTCTCTACGTATTGTTTAAGTTTAAAACCGCTTCTTCAGACTTCGAAGGAAGTTTGAATGAGCTTTTCCTTGTTTATTCAGGGGTCTGCTATTGAAAACATAGTACTCGACTTGTGTAACGTTTAATGAGTATATTTCACACGATTCAGCTATAAGGGTGAACTGGCACAGTACTCCTAAATTGAATTCCGAATTCACTCGCCATTATCACGGGTCAAAGACTAGAGCTTCAATAGCAGGGACCTTATCATGAAATGCGCTACGAAGTACGAAACTGAATTACGATACGAACGAATATACCGATCACCGGATTCGTTTGCAACGAACTCGAATTTCAGAGTGAGTAGTGCGCTATGCAGTTAGAATGTTTTCCAATATTGGAAAAGTACAAAACTTCATTTCAATGTTGGAAATTTTATAAGTGCAGTAATTCCCAAGTGTAGTTGATAGTGATTTTCCTTTTCTACGAAAATTATTAAGAAATGATTAGCGTCGAAGAGCTTTTCCATTTGACAGTGAAGTAGAAAACTTTAATAAAAACTTAATATATTAATGGGGACCTATTACGCTCTAATCAAGCTCCTTGCTTTGTTAATCCCTTCCTGATTACTCTCCCGGTGAAGCTCCTTGGAAGTCAAAGCACTTTCCTTTGAGGACTCTTGTTGTGAAGGCTCTCACGTACTTCCAATTCTCTCTGTTACAGAGCATGGTTTCGAGTACGTTGTCGGGGGTAATGTTTCCTACCTTCCCCTCTAGCTCCCACCTATCCGCGTCACACCTGCGACACTCGAAGAAGGTGTGCAGGGCGTCATCTCTATCCGAGTCGCCATACTGACAGGCTGGACCTTCCACCTTGTGCATCCTGCGAATGGATGGACGTATCTATTTAGCAATACATCTAATTATTTTCAAACTACAAAAAATACCCAGATGGGTTTAACCCTGGTGCAAAAACCTAATTTTCGTTTACCATTATTATTTTCTTTTAAATGTATTTGCATGGGATACTTCGATTATTGTTTAATAGATTTGGTCTGCAGGGGAGGGAAACATTAATTTAATATCGGACAGGAAAAAATAAAAATTAGATATGTGGAACATTGCAAGTTTTTTTAAAGTTATTTATTATTATAGTTTAAGTATTGCAGAATATATTCTTATTATAAATGTTGCAGAATTTAAATTCTCCATTCAAGTATACGGAAAAAAGTATTTATGATATTAAAATTCAAATAATTAAGGTTTTGTATAAATAAAAAAGATTATTAGTGGTCTTGCAGTCGCCTCCCCGACTATTGCATCTTTTGCGTTAACGCTCCATCCACCAGTTATGAGAACGAAATGTCAAAGTATAGTCACCAGATTAATTTGCGACGGCAATCGTATTAAACTGATTCGAATTCGGATTTCACTCGTTTTTTCCTATTTTCAAAAGATTTCACTTTCATATCGCATTCCATGATAAGGCCCTAGTTTATATCATATTTAACTGTTCACATTCATTAAATACAAAGCTTACATAAATAATAAAATATAGAGAATCCATTAACCATTGTTTCGAATATCGGATGTGGTTCTGGTGGCGACCGATGCATCAGCTGGTGCAGAATGTGGGTTGTGGTTTTACTTTGATGACGGGAGCGCAGATTTAAAATTCCGAGTTTTTTGGAGACCTGCAACGCTCACTGCTGAGCTGATGGCTATTCAAATTGCGATGCAGAAGGCCAGCGGGGGGGAATTGAAAGTGTAACAATATTGAAGGCGGCCTGGCTCATGTAAAGCATCTTACTTATTTTTACTTTTATCTTTATATATTATTTGTCCAAGTTCCAACGATTGATCAAAAAATCATCGACTTGTTATGTTGCCAACAGATCCAGTTGTGCAAACCAGCAGTTTTTTCAGAAATACGAGGTAAACATTTACGAAAGTTAGTAGGGTCGCAAATTGAACGAAAGCGCGTAAAGTAGCATACATTTCTAGTTTTACGCGCTCGCAATTGCTACGTGATTTTGGCTTAAGTTCGGAATACTCCTTTTGTGGAGGTACCCTAAAAACTTGTGGAAATGTTCCGTTTATGGTCGGAACGAGTGAATTAGGAAAGTATTGTTGTCGGAAAACAATATTTTCCCAAAAATTAGCTTGTTTTAGCTTGTTTTAACACAAAAAACACCAAAAATTGCAAATTTTGTTAAAGGAAAATCATCTGTCAGAAGATATTTTTTAAGAAAGGTAAATTTTTATTGCGAATTCTTTTGTACCGATGTTTAAAAAGTTATTTACCATGTACATGAGCACAAATTTTGATTGTTCCAAGCAAGGACGATGCAAATAGCCACTCTGAACAATTTTATATCTCGAAAACAGACGTCAAAGTCAGTTGATTTTTGCAATTTTTGGTGTTAAAACAAGATAATTTTTGGGAAATTATTGCTTGCCCTGAACAATACTTACCTAATTCACTCGTTCCGACCATAAACGGAACATTTCCACAAGTTTTTAGGGTACCTCCACAAAAGGAGTATTCCGAACTTGTTCCCGAAGTACATGACTACATAAAGTTCTTTACACACTGTCAGTTCAGTTCAGTTCCTTTAAACCTATCCTACTTAAAGCCCGGGACAGACATGGGGTATCGATATCCAGCTATTCGCAATACTCCGTTCATACCCCATGTGTGTCACCGCATATCCTGGATATACCCCGAAAAACAACTGGCTATGAACTGGGTATGGATACCCCCAAAAACTTCTGGATATAGGACATAATTTACTGTGCACAGCGCCACGGGCGGTCAGTGGTGGCACTGTGAGCAGACTCTCATTGCTAGAAGCCGCAATTGCTTCCTCCTCCTGTCCAAATCCTGAATTTGCCTCATATTAGCAAAAATTTGCTCTCGCTTTAATCGAATTAACGCAACTATTTCTTCCATTTAAGAAATTCAAATTTCAGATCTCGTTTTTTAAATGTAAATTTGACACAACTTTGACAGCGCGATACCCAGTTTATGTGTGTCAGGAGTACTCAGATAGCTGGATATTCGTGATATCTGGATATAGATATCCAGTTATCGATACCCCATGTGTGTCACAAGTATAACCTAAGGGAGAACATATTACATTAGGCCAGCTCATACATAACATCGAACATGTATGAACAGAGATCCTAAAAACCCGGCAAAAATGTGGGAAACATGTTTAGTTTGCCAAACGATGCATTTCGAAATGATTGGCATACTCCGGCACCCGGGAAAACTGGAATATATGTTAAATTGTTTGCTGGGACTGCAGGTAATCGTTTTTGTCTCATGGTAAAAGCCTCTGATTCGCTTGAATGGTCTTATTTCGAATTTAGGCTCGGCAAGACGACTATCTTTGCAACAAGTGCTCCAATGATGTGATAAAGGCATTCCATTCCAAGCAAAACTTGCATCAATTCGAACCGAAAGTATTGAGGGATGGGGTAGTTGTCAGTAAGTTTGCGTGTTCTGAAGGAGGCTCTGCCACTTATTTGAGGTTTCTTGCAGAAGATGAAGTTGACCAATCTGAAAAACCGGTTGTCTCCGCTGTGCCAGAGGTGAAAATGGAGCCAAAAAGCGAGGGCTTACAGGAGGACGTGGAGGATGCAGATGATGGGACCATGGACATAAGCCAATATGAGATGGTGAAACCTGGGTTTGAATCAAAATTACAGGAACGGCAAGACGTTGTTGAGGAATATGGACCTGCAGCACAGGGGAGTGTTGAGGGTATGGTTTCTCAGTTTTTAAAAGTGCTGTCAGTTATATGTTTCTTAAACAGGTGGTAAACGTGAACCTATGAGCTCTAAGAAGGACTTTCATGTTACAACGCTGGATTCTAAATGCACACAGACCAATAGCAGGGAGCACTTTAAGAGAGAGAAATCAATTGATATCGAGGACAGTATCGACGAAGAGAAACTCAACGATGAGAGAGACGTCGAAGCAATCAACTTTAGATGTACCAGAAGTTTGCGACATAATGTGGGGGCTCACAATAGTAGTACTAATAAGCGATCAGCGTATGAGAGTACTCACACTGGAGAAAAGACGTACAAGTGCCGTGAATGCGAGAAAGGTTTTATCACCAGATCTGACCTTAAATATCACGAGAGGATTCACACTGGAGAAAAACCATACAAGTGCCGTGAATGCGAGAAAGGTTTTATCACCAATGCTGTCCTTAAAAGACACGAGATGATTCACACTGGAGAAAAGCCCTACAAATGCCATGAGTGTGAGAAAGGTTTTAGTACAGCTTCTGCGTTTAAAATTCACGAAAGGATTCACACTGGAGAGAGGCCATATAAATGTCGTGAATGCGTGAAAAGTTTTATCACCAATTCTGAACTTAAAAATTACGAAAGGATTCACACTGGAGAAAAGCCATACAAGTGCCATGAATGCATGAAAGGTTTTATCACCACTGTTGACCTTAAAAAACACGAGAAGATTCACACTGGAGGAAAGCCATACAAGTGCCGTGAATGCGTGAAATGTTTTATCGCTAGATCTCACCTTACAAAACACGAGAGGACTCACACTGGAGAAAAGACCTACAAGTGCTGTAAATGCGAGAAAGATTTTATCACCACTGCTGACCTTAAAAAACACGAAAGGACTCACACCGGAAAGAAAACCCTACAAGTGCCATGAATACGAGAAATATTTTATCACATTGCATCTTCTTAAATTTCACGAGACGACAGCACTGAAAAAATACTCTACAAATGTTTTATCATCTCGCGTAAACTCAGCTCACGAAACTCACATTGGAGAAAAACCATACAAGTATACAACTTTCCCAACCCGGTCCTCTTACCGGCATCATATAACAACGCGTCCGAATGTATGAGGAGTATGAGGAATATGTAAACTTAAGCGAATTCACAAACGGGCACATTTCAAAGGATCCATTATGTAGATATGAAAACTTTCGTTCAGTTTCTCTGCAGTTAGTCAACTTAAGCCTGAACCAGAGTAGAAACGTAAAGAACCATAACTTAATGTAAGCATTTAACGAAACTGAACTCAACGTCAAACCAGAAACTGCCTGAAATAGGAACGTAAAGTGACATAACCTAAGAAGCACTCAAGTAAATGTAATTTGTATATTTTTAACAATAATCACCCTCCAGACGCTGTGCGTTCTCTGCACTAATAAATAGGTGCCGGATTGATAAATAGTTAAAATGTACTATTTGTCTTTATAATAAATATATTTCGGGTATAAACGAGTCAAATATTAACGAAGTTATTCACAGGTATAGAATACAATTTGTAATTCGGGAATCCGGAATTGATGTGCCCACTGTAACTCGTCTCGCTCGTGAGGATGACTTCGCACATGGTTTATTGAGGTGGATTATCTGTTGAGCAAGATTGATTACTAAGCTGGTAAATTGGTTTGCTGAAAGCTTTCAGACTACTGCTTACTACTTATATGGGTTTCAGATTAGAACGCTGATTGCCCTGTTAGGATTCTAATAGTTCTCTGTATGACTGGCAGATTAAATATCTGCTTGACAATCAGATTAGTTCTCTGGTAATAGTCAGATTAATTCTAAACATCTTAGAAATTGCCTACTATCTTCAGAAAAGGGCTCTGATTAACCCAATAGGGCCTTTCGGCAAGCACGTTCTCTGTGAGACAACTGAGATATTCTCACATCGTCTCACTTTCACATTGAGCAACAAAAATGAACGCAGCCTTTGAGCAACTGAGCCATCTGAGATGGATTTTCTGTGTCTCAGTTATATGTTGTGTGTTGCGACAGCCCTGGAGCAGCCCTTAGAATAATCTTTAATTTTATTTTATTTATTTTCCAAGCGAAAGTCCCTCTTAAAATCGGCATAATCATATAATGGGTCTTATTCTGGTAAACACGACACGACTAGCCAAGACACTTTCTAAACCAAGGAAAGAAGCATTGAAAGTGTGCCTTGGCTAGTCGTGCAGTGTGGAAACGACCACCAGAAAAATTCGATGCCAAAATCAGCTGATTAATCCAATTATCCTACCCAACTGAGGCAACTGAGACAGTTGCTCAATATCTTTTCTCAGTTGGCTCAGTGAGAACGTGCTACCGAAAGGCCCTAATATATCCAACCTAACAGCCAACTGAGACTTCTGTAGAAATAAGGTCAAGTCGCCTAAAGACACACTTTTAAGTAAAGGTTGTCAGTTACCTGCCAAATCTATTATGTCGCAACCAGAATTGTCAACGCTCACCAGTTTTAGTCACAAATAAATGAATCTGAATCTCTGTAACACGGTACAGAGGCTGATCTGTGAGTCTTGGCAAGTTGCGGTTGAGTGAACAAACTGTTTTTTTGTTTTACAAAACTTTTCTGCCGGCGATAAAGGCGGCTACTTAACATACGGCCCAATTTTGCTGGCAATATGCAGGGTCAATCGACAGGTTCGGCACATGAGCAGCCAAGTTGAGAGAGCACAGCCATGTGTTTCTGCAGGGACTCTGCCGTTCATCCCTGCCGATTGCCAGTAAAATTGGGACGTGTGTAGCCGGCTTAAAGCTACAAGTTGGGCGTTGGCTGAAAAATCTGGAGCTGTGTTCCTGCCTTTATGCTAAGAACTTTGTCTTAAGTTATGTCACTAATCAGAATGATATAGTGAAATGTAATGTAAACATCTTAGCTTTCGGCAGGAAAGAACGCAGTAGGAAATTTGAAAATCAAGATCGCAGATTGCGATGAAAATCGGTCCTTTCAGGTTTCCAGGGTCGCTGATTTCGAATTACCATCGAAATTGAAATTAAAGATGATGGATCCATCATGGCGACCGAAAATCCTCAACTTCAAAGGATAGCTATGAAATTGGATCCGTTTATGTTTTCGAGGTTGCTGATTTCCAATCCATCACAAATTGAATATGCCCGAGCACTGTCGGTGGATGAGTCCAAAACATTGGAAAAGAGAATTCTCAGGAAAGCGCCTGGCTTTACCAGTAGCACTCCTATCCACGTTCTGTATGCGCTAGCACATGAGCTGAGTCAATCACGGCAAAAGATTTGATCAAAACCATGAAGGGGTGATTTATTTGTTGGTAGTATTCACGGTTTTCCTCCTCCGGCTCCCTATGAAAAGTGCTGGAACAGGGAGATCTTCGAGATGGCGGACCTATCTGCCCTCTCGGTGTTACTGTACATAAATTGGAATTAGGCCCTAGATTCTTCCCCAAAGGTATTTGGAAATCAAATGAGAACAATGATGTGGTGACCTTGATGGGTAGTAAGAGGAGTGCTTTTCCGCCGGATGTGGTTCTGGTGGCGACCGATGCATCAGCTGGTGCAGAATGTGGGTTGTGGTTTTACTTTGATGACGGGAGCGCAGACTTAAAATTCCGAGCTTTTGGAGACCTGCAACGCTCACTGCTGAGCTGATGGCTATTCAAATTGAGATGCAGAAGGCCAGGCGAGGGGGAATTGAAAGTGTAACAATATTGAAGGCGGCCTGGCTCATGTAAAGCATCTTTCTTATTTTTACTTTTATCTTTATATATTATTTGTCCAAGTTCCAACGATTGATCAAAAAATCATCGACTTGTTATGTTGCCAACAGATCCATTGTGCACAGCTGTTTTTTTAGAAATACGAGCAAAACATTTACGAGAGTTAGTAGGTTCGCAAATTTAACGAAAGCACGAAAGTAACATACATTTCTAGTTTTACGAGCTCGTAATTGCTACGTGATTTTGGCTGGTTACGAGATGTACGAAGCCTACGAGGGCATGACGTGAATACCATATCCCTATTCACTATTGTAACCCGAAGTACATGACTACATAAAGTTCTTTACACCCTGTCACCGCATGCAACGCGTAATAAATAAATAAACCTGAAGGCTGGGGAATACCCAAGCAGTGTTGTTAAGTCCATTTGGAGCTTTTTCCCATCACAGATGGTAGATTTTCCCTTTTTTCCCTATTTGGTGGTCTAAATTTCCCACAATTTTTCCCATCAGTTAAATTGAATTATAGTCTTCATTTTACTTTGTTATAATATGTAGTTTAGTTCAACAAATCTCATACAATGTAATAAACTACTAAATAAGGAACTCTTCATAATATTAAAATAACAGGGTTGTAGGCGACCCAGGTTGTCTCTGGGGCTACGCTTCGGGGGAACGCCACTGTAACGGTTCAAAAAATTTGTTTTTTGTTTGCATTTTGTGGTAGTATACATATTCATAAATATTTAAAAAACATGACGACAAGGTTCGTAAGTTAACCCCTTTCACACACATATGGTTTCGGTATAAACGGTGTGTTTTAAATGCAAAAAAAAACAATCTTGGAATGACTTTTTTCGACCTTGTCCTAGTGAAAAAATTTTTTTCTTGAAATTTCGGTAATGGGTGGCTATCGTTGTGCGTAGACGGCTTCGTACAACGATAGCTACATTCATATTAATAAATAAATTTTCTTTTATATTGATGATTCAATGAATAGAGGTATTTTTTTTATTGTTTAATCCAGGCCCATAACTTTGTACATTTTAAACATTTTTCAATCAAAATTGGTGTTGAACAAGTTGAATATATACTTGATAAAATATTCTTTATCAGATATTTAAATATTTAGTTATAGCTGCAACAAAAATTACCAAACATTGACAATTTTTGGACCCGCCACAGTGATATCCCCCTTAATAGCATAGCCCTAGAACATTATTCGGAACTTCTTATGTGAGGAAGCATTAAAAAGTTTAATTCAGTGGCAGTATTTCAAGAGCTCGTGCATATGCATACTTTAAGGCCGAAACAGAATGTTTCCGATCATTTCTGTTCCTATGCACTCTGTAAGTAAAAGTTGAAATCAATTTAACTTGTTATTTTCAATCCGATTCGTTGCGTACATTCTTAGAAATTATGTATATGTCTACCAGATAAACTAAATTTTCAGTCTTCGAGGACTCGTCATGACGGAACGAATCGACAGCATGCTGTCCCTGACTTTAAAACTAGATAAATTTTTCTATAGATTTTTTCCCACGAGTTGTTCTACAGCACGAAATTATTCCCTTTTTCCCATATTCGACTTTTTAGATGTAAAAATTCCCACGAAATGGGAAATTTCCCACGATTTAACATCACTGTACCCAAGAGCTGTCAAATTCTACTTGTCAACTGAGTTAGCAAACACTGCACTGGCTAGTTTTCTTTTAGAAGTAAACAGTTTTGAAACAGAGATCCTAAAAACCCAGCAAAAATGTGGGAAACATGTTTAGTTTGCCAAACGATGCATTTGGAAATGATTGGCATACTCCGGCACCCGGGAAAACTGGAATATATGTTAAATTGTTTGCTGGGACTGCAGGTAATCGTTTTTGTCTCATGGTAAAAGCCTCTGATTCGCTTGAATGGTCTTATTTCGAATTTAGGCTCGGCAAGACGACTATCTTTGCAACAAGTGCTCCAATGATGTGATAAAGGCATTCCATTCCAAGCAAAAGTTCCATCAATTCGAGCCGAAAGTACTGAGGGATGGGGTAGTTGTCAGTAAGTTTGCGTGTTCTGAAGGAGGCTCTGCCACTTATTTGAGGTTTCTTGCAGAAGATGAAGTTGACCAATCTGAAAAACCGGTTGTCTCCGCTGTGCCAGAGGTGAAAATGGAGCCAAAAAGCGAGGGCTTACAGGAGGACGTGGAGGATGCAGATGATGGGACCATGGACGTAAGCCAATATGAGATGGTGAAACCTGGGTTTGAATCAAAATTACAGGAACGGCAAGACGTTGTTGAGGAATATGGACCTGCAGCACAGGGGAGTGTTGAGGGTATGGTTTCGCAGTTTTTGAAAAAGTGCTGTCAGTTATATGTTTCTTCAACAGGTGGTAAACGTGAACCTATGAGCTCTAAGAAGGACTTTCATGTTACAACGCTGGATTCTAAATGCACACAGACCAATAGCAGGGAGCACTTTAAGAGAGAGAAATCAATTGATATCGAGGACAGTATCGACGAAGAGAAACTCAACGATGAGAGAGACGTCGGAGCAATCAACTTTAGATGTACCAGAAGTTTGCGACATAATGTGGGGGCTCACAATAGTAGTACTAATAAGCGATCAGCGTATGAGAGTACTCACACTGGAGAAAAGACGTACAAGTGCCGTGAATGCGAGAAAGGTTTTATCACCAGATCTGACCTTAAATATCACGAGAGGATTCACACTGGAGAAAAACCATACAAGTGCCGTAAATGCGAGAAAGGTTTTATCACCAATGCTGACCTTAAAAGACACGAGAGGATTCACACTGGAGAAAAACCATACAAGTGCCGTGAATGTGAGAAAGGTTTTATCACCAATGCTGACCTTAAAAAACACGTGAGGATTCACACTGGAGAAAAGCCATACAAGTGTCAAGATTGCGAGAAAGTTTTTATCTCCTTGTACCAACTTAAAGTACACGAAAGTTTGCACAAAGGTGAAAAACCCTACAAGTGCCATGATTGCGAGAAAGGTTTTTTAAACAATTCTAGCCTTAAAAAACACGTGAGGATTCACACTGGAGAAAAGCCATACAAGTGTCAAGATTGCGAGAAAGTTTTTATCTCCTTGTACCAACTTAAAGTACACGAAAGTTTGCACAAAGGTGAAAAACCCTACAAGTGCCATGATTGCAACAAAGGTTTTATCACCAATGCTGAACTTAAAAATCACGAGAGGATTCACACTGGAGAAAAACCATACAAGTGTCGTGAATGTGAGAAAGGTTTTATCACCAATGCTGACCTTAAAAGACACGAGAGGATTCACACTGGAGAAAAGCCCTACAAATGCCATGAATGTGAGAAAGGTTTTAGTGCAGCTTCCCACCTTAAAAATCACGAGATGATTCACACTGGAGAAAAGCCGTACAAATGCCGTCAATGCGAGAAAGGTTTTATCACCAATGCTGACCTTACAAAACACGAGAGGACTCACACTGGAGAAAAGCCGTACAAGTGCCGTGAATGCGAGAAAGGTTTTATCACCAGATCTGACCTTACAAAACACGAGAGGACTCACACTGGAGAAAAGCCCTACAAATGCCATCAATGTGAGAAAGGTTTTCGTTTAGCTGCTCACCTTACAAAACACAAGAGGATTCACACTGGAGAAAAGCCGTACAAGTGCCGTGAATGCGAGAAAGGTTTTATCACCAATTCTGAACTTAAAAATCACGAGAGGATTCACACTGGAGAAAAGCCATACAAGTGCCGTGATTGCGAGAAAGGTTTTTTAAACAATTCTAGCCTTAAAAAACACGTGAGGATTCACACTGGAGAAAAGCCATACAAGTGTCAAGATTGCGAGAAAGTTTTTATCTCCTTGTACCAACTTAAAGTACACGAAAGTTTGCACAAAGGTGAAAAACCCTACAATTGCCATGATTGCGAGAAAGGTTTTTTAAACAAATCTAGCCTTAAAAAACACGTGAGGATTCACACTGGAGAAAAGCCATACAAGTGTCAAGATTGCGAGAAAGTTTTTATCTCCTTGTACCAACTTAAAGTACACGAAAGTTTGCACAAAGGTGAAAAACCCTACAAGTGCCATGATTGCAACAAAGGTTTTATCACCAATGCTGAACTTAAAAATCACGAGAGGATTCACACTGGAGAAAAACCATACAAGTGCCGTGAATGTGAGAAAGGTTTTATCACCAATGCTGACCTTAAAAGACACGAGAGGATTCACACTGGAGAAAAGCCCTACAAATGCCATGATTGTGAGAAAGGTTTTAGTGCAGCTTCTCACCTTAAAAATCACGAGATGATTCACACTGGAGAAAAGCCGTACAAATGCCGTCAATGCGAGAAAGGTTTTGTCACCACTGCTTACCTTAAAAAACACGAGAAGATTCACACTGGAGAAAAGCCATACAAGTGCCGTGAATGCGTGAAATGTTTTATCACCAGATCTGACCTTACAATACACGAGAGGACTCACACTGGAGAAAAGCCTTACAAGTGCTGTGAATGCGAGAAAAGCTTTATAACGTCCCGCCAACTTCAAGCTCACGAGCGTACGCACACTGGAGAAACGCCATACAAGTGCCGTGAATGCGAGAAAGGTTTTTTCAACAATTCTAGCCTTAAAAAACACGTTAGGATTCACACTGGAGAAAAGCCATACAAGTGTCATACACTTGATTGCGCGAAACGTTTTATCTCATTGTACCAACTTAAAGCACACGAAAGTATGCACACTGGTGAAAAACCCTACAAATGCCATGATTGCAAGAAAGGTTTTATCACCAATGCTGAACTTACAAAACACGTGAGGATTCACACTGGAGAAAAGCCATATAAGTGTCATGATTGCGAGAAAGGCTTTATCTCCTTGTACCAACTTAAAGTACACGAAAGTTTGCACAAAGGTGAAAAACCCAACAAGTGCCATGATTGCAACAAAGGTTTTATCACCAATGCTGAACTTAAAAATCACGAGAGGATTCACACTGGAGAAAAGCCATACAAGTGTCGTGAATGCGTGAAATGTTTTATCACCAGATCTGCCCTTACAAAACACGAGAGGACTCACACTGGAGAAAAGACCTACAAGTGCTGTAAATGCGAGAAAGATTTTATCACCACTGCTGACCTTAAAAAACACGAGAGGACTCACACTGGAGACAAACAATACAAGTGTTCCTAGTCTTCTAAAACTTTCCCAACCGGGTCCTCTTACCGGCGTTACATAAGAACGCGTCCGAATGTATGAGGAGTATGAGGCATATGTAAAAATAAGCGAATTCACAAACGTGCACATTTCAAAGGATCCATTATGTAGATATGTAAACTTTCGTTCAGTTTCTCTGCAGTTAGTCAACTTAAGCCTGAACCAGAGTAGAAACGTAAAGAACCATAACTTAATGTAAGCATTTAACAAAACTGAACTCAACGTCAAAACTGTCATATTGCCTGAAATAGGAACGTAAAGTGACATAACCTAAGAAGCACTCAAGTAAATGTAAATTGTATATTTTTAACAATAATCACCTTCTAGACGCTATGCGTTCTCTGCACTAATAAATAGTTGCCGGATTGATAAATAGTTAAAATCTACTATTTGTTTTTATAATAAACTAGCTTGCCCGGACCCGGCGATTCCCGGGATACTATTAAATTTGTATTCCTTAATTTTACAACGCCTCTCCGACCCAGCGTTTTCCTATTTGCGTTTTGAAACCGGAAACTACCCATTGCCTCTTTCATAAAGATACCTTGAAGTTGGAACACTCGCTTTCTATACAAAACGGAATATCGAAATCGGTCAAGCCGGTTTTGAGTTTTAGCGAGACTAACGCACCATTTCATTTTTAGGGAAATTTCGATTTTCCGGCTTTTCCTTTGGGGTTTGCCAACTTTTCTTTTTTTTCAAACCTACCCTGTATCATAGCGAACAAAACAAAAAAAAAATTTCGAAATCGGTAAAGCCGTTTTTGAGTTTTAGCGAGACTAATACCCACTCTCCAATGCGCAGATCGACCAACAACCAACCAACCAATATGTTGCTGCCTTTTCCTTCTCATTATAAAATGAGTCTCCCATCTTACTCGTGTTTTGGCCGACATGCTCTAACTTTTCCTTTGTGTTAGTTAAACCATTTGAGTTGCCGCATTTAATTCAGCACTTTTTAGCAGTGGTTCGGGCCCTAGATACGTATTTAGTACATGAAAATTGTCAAAATTCAAGCAAAAGTGCGATTAAGCACAAGTAAATATTTACGCCTAACGCCACAGAAACGTAGAAATGGAATTTATTAAGCAGCTAGTTCTGCTAAATTAGCTAATTGTTAAAAATAAAAAAATTGTGTGTGCTTAAGACCACACGACAGAAGTGAAAACTTCAAAAGGTGAAATTAATAATACCAAATACAATTTTTTTTGCGTTGTATATTGACAATTTATAATGTCCTTAATTATAATTGTGTATAAATTACTCTAGTGATTTTTGTCCTGAGTGGCCTTCATCTGCATCATCATACTCTAAAAATGAAACTATAGGTTTATGGCCGACAAAGCGGCTGGCGCTTTCAAAGCGCCGAAAGCGTACATTGGGTAAAGCAAGCAAAGCTTACACTGGGTCTTGCCGCAGATAAAGCGTTCAATATGACATAAAGCGACAAAGCGGCTCGCGCTTTCAAAGCGCCGAAAGCGTACATTGGGTTTCTACCTTTAGTCGACTCGAGCCGACTTCACCCGAATGAGCGTTAATCAGCCGAGCGTGACGGCTCAGTTTAATTCAGTGCCCACAAAAAGTGCTATATCTGCTTGACAATCAGATTAGTTCTCTGCCAATGGTCAGATTAATTCTAAACATCTTAGAAATTGCCTACTATCTTCAGAAAAGGGCTCTCATTAATCCAATTATCCAACCCAACAGCCAACTGAGACTTCTGTAGAAATAAGGTCAAGTCGCCTAAAGACACACTTTTAAGTAAAGGTTGTCAGTTACCTGCCAAATCTATTATGTCGCAACCAGAATTGTCAACGCTCACCAGTTTTAGTCACAAATAAATGAATATGAATCTGAATCTCTGTAACACGGTACAGAGGCTGATCTGTGAGTCTTGGCAAGTTGCGGTTGAGTGAACAAACTGTTTTTTTGTTTTACAAAACTTTTCTGCCGGCGATAAAGGCGGCTACTTAACATACGGCCCAATTTTGCTGGCAATATGCAGGGTCAATCGACAGGTTCGGCACATGAGCAGCCAAGTTGAGAGAGCACAGCCATGTGTTTCTGCAGGGACTCTGCCGTTCATCCCTGCCGATTGCCAGTAAAATTGGGACGTGTGTAGCCGGCTTAAAGCTACAAGTTAGGCGTTGGCTGAAAAATCTGGAGCTGTGTTCCTGCCTTTATGCTGAAAATCAAGATCGCAGATTGCGATCAAAATCGGTCCTTTCAGGTTTCCGGGGTCGCTGATTTCGAATTACCATCGAAATTGAAATTAAAGATGATGGATCCATCATGGCGACCGAAAATCCTCAACTTCTAAGGATTGCTATGAAATTGGATCCGTTTACGTTTTCGAGGTTGCTGATTTCCAATCCATCACAAATTGAATATGCCCGAGCACTGTCGCACAGTGGGGCAGAATCCCAAAAAGCTGGCCAAAAATCAAATTTTTGAGTTGTGTATATTCGTCTACATACCATCAGATCTTGTTTAGGGATAGTCCTAGAACATAATTCAGGCCCGGGCAGGTAAATACCTGCTCTAGGTTCGCCTCGACATCAGTCGACATTCATCCTCCGTTGAGTGCTCAAGAAACAAGTGTACGCGTGGAAAAATTCTTACCTGTTTGAAGTGCTGCGAAACTGAGGAAACTAGTTCAATTCGAATTCGGCAAAATGGATTCATTTTCTGGAGGTATGTAGAATTTATGCTTATGCACAGTTATTGCTCATTTTATGTTTGTGATATTTAAATCTCGCGACAAGTATGTAGTATATTTGTTTTAATATTTATATAAAATCGATTTTCAAATTGAGTTTTAAAAATATCCCCCCGAGGACCTGCCTTGTTTCGACAAGGAACTGATAGTGTACAATGTTAAATATAACATATTAAAAAACTGGCTGCAACAGACTGCAACTTGCGTAGTGAGACTAATTTTTATGGAAAAACACGTGGCGCGACATTAAGGGGGTATTCTCATGTGAACGCATACATTTTACCTCTTTTTAGGGAATAGAAAAAAAATCGAATGGAATATTGTTCAGTGGGTCTGTCGCTATCGTCCCTACTAGAATTAATCAATTTCATTGGAAAACAAAAAAATGGCGGACTGTAGAAAAAAAAGTAACGAAAATCTTGGTTTTTTTTGGTACAAATCGTTTAGAAAAAATAAGAAAATATTTTCGAAAATAAGCAATTTTGGTACGGAAGATAACTATTAATAAGTAGAAGAACATATAAAAATTTCAAAGCAATCGGTTGAATAGTTTTTTGTTTAGGCCCATTAGAGTTTTAGAAAATGATGTTTCGAGAAAAATGCGTTTAAAGTTTCAAGAGCAGAATTTTCGTGGAAAGTTTAGATTTACGCTAATGAATTTATCATATCAATTTTACAATACTTTTACGATGTTTTTGCTCCAATTTAACTCCTGAATCGTAAGCAATAACCTCGAACACCAAATTACATGAGATTTCACTTCATATTTTCAACGTATGAACCATAGTCCGCCATATTGGAGCCGCCATTTTGAATTTCGAAAATCTAACCTCAGATTGGTAATCAGCGATCCCAAAAACCCCCCGAGTATCCAGTTTCAGTCAAATTAATAGAAATTAAAATTTTTTTGTCCGCCATATTGGAGCCGCCATTTTGAATTTTGAAAATCTGACTTCAGATTCGTAATCAGCGACCTCGAAAACCCCCATATAGGTAATTTGGGATTTTTGGCCACAAAATCGGGATTCTGCCCCACTGTGTGTCGGTGGATGAGTTAAAAACACTGGAAAAGAGAATTCTCAGGAAAGCGCTGGGCTTTTCCAGGAGCACTCCTATCCACGTTCTGTATGCGCTAGCAAATGAGCTGAGTCAATCACGGCAAAGGATTTGATCAAAACCATGAAGGGGGGATTTATTTGTAGGTAGTATTCAGGGTTTTCCTCCTCCGGCACCCTATGAAAAGTGCTGGAACAGGGAGATCTTCGAGATGGCGGACCTATCTGCCCTCTCGGTGTTACTGTACATAAATTGGAATTAGGCCCTAGATTCTTCCCCAAAGGTATTTGGAAATCAAATGAGAACAATGATGTGGTGACCTTGATGGGTAGTAAGAGGAGTGCTTTTCCGCCGGATGTGGTTCTGGTGGCGACCGATGCATCAGCTGGTGCAGAATGTGGGTTGTGGTTTTACTTTGATGACGGGAGCGCAGACTTAAAATTCCGAGCTTTTGGAGACCTGCAACGCTCACTGCTGAGCTGATGGCTATTCAAATTGCGATGCAGAAGGCCAGGCGAGGGGGAATTGAAAGTGTAACAATATTGAAGGCGGCCTGGCTCATGTAAAGCATCTTTCTTATTTTTACTTTTATCTTTATATATTATTTGTCCAAGTTCCAACGATTGATCAAAAAATCATCGACTTGTTATGTTGCCAACAGATCCATTGTGCACAGCTGTTTTTTCAGAAATACGAGCAAAACATTTACGAGAGTTAGTAGGTTCGCAAATTGAACGAAAGCGCGTAAAGTAGCATACATTTCTAGTTTTACGCGCTCGTAATTGCTACGTGATTTTGGCTGGTTACGAGATATACAAAGCCTACGAGGGCATGACGTGAATACCATAGCCCTATTCACTATTGTAACCCGAAGTACATGACTACATAAAGTTCTTTACACCCTGTCACCGCATGCAACGCGTAATAAATAAATAAACCTGAAGGCTGGGGAATACCCAAGAGCTGTCAAATTCTACTTGTCAACTGAGTTAGCAAACACTGCACTGGCTAGTTTTCTTTTAGAAGTAAACAGTTTTGAAACAGAGATCCTAAAAACCCAGCAAAAATGTGGGAAACATGTTTAGTTTGCCAAACGATGCATTTGGAAATGATTGGCATACTCCGGCACCCGGGAAAACTGGAATATATGTTAAATTGTTTGCTGGGACTGCAGGTAATCGTTTTTGTCTCATGGTAAAAGCCTCTGATTCGCTTGAATGGTCTTATTTCGAATTTAGGCTCGGCAAGACGACTATCTTTGCAACAAGTGCTCCAATGATGTGATAAAGGCATTCCATTCCAAGCAAAAGTTCCATCAATTCGAGCCGAAAGTACTGAGGGATGGGGTAGTTGTCAGTAAGTTTGCGTGTTCTGAAGGAGGCTCTGCCACTTATTTGAGGTTTCTTGCAGAAGATGAAGTTGACCAATCTGAAAATCCGGTTGTCTCCGCTGTGCCAGAGGTGAAAATGGAGCCAAAAAGCGAGGGCTTAGAGGAGGACGTGGAGGATGCTGATGATGGGACCATGGACATAAGCCAATATGAGATGTTGGGGAAACCTGGCTTTGAATCAAAATTACAGGAACGGCAAGACGTTGTTGAGGAATATGGACCTGCAGCACAGGGGAGTGTTGAGGGTATGGTTTCGCAGTTTTTACAAAAGTGCTGTCAGTTATATGTTTCTTAAACAGGTGGTAAACGTGAACCTATGAGCTCTAAGAAGGACTTTCATGTTACAACGCTGGATTCTAAATGCACACAGACCAATAGCAGGGAGCACTTTAAGAGAGAGAAATCAATTGATATCGAGGACAGTATCGACGAAGAGAAACTCAACGATGAGAGAGACGTCGAAGCAATCAACTTTAGATGTACCAGAAGTTTGCGACATAATGTGGGGGCTCACAATAGTAGTACTAATAAGCGATCAGCGTATGAGAGTACTCACACTGGAGAAAAGCCATACAAGTGTCATGATTGCGAGAAAGGTTTTATCTCCTTGTACCAACTTAAAGCACACGAAAGTATGCACACTGGTGAAAAACCCTACAAGTGCCATGGATGCAAGAAAGGTTTTATCACCAATGCTAACCTTAAAAACCACGAGAGGATTCACACTGGAGAAAAACCATACAAGTGCCGTGAATGCGAGAAAGGTTTTATCACCAGATTTAACCTTACAGTACAAGAGGGGACTCACACTGGAGAAAAACCATACAAGTGTTTTGAATGCGGGAAAGCTTTTAAGAGAGATTATGACCTTAAAGTCCATGAAAGGACTCACACTGGAGAAAAGCCCTACAAGTGCCATGAATGCGAGAAAGGTTTTAGTACAGCTTCTGCGTTTAAAATTCACGAAAGGACTCACACTGGAGAGAGGCCATATAAATGTCGTGAATGCGTGAAATGTTTTAACACCAGATCTGACCTTACAAAACACGAGAGGACTCACACTGGCGAAAAGCCGTACAAATGCCGTGAATGCGAGAAAGGGTTTTTCAACAATTCTAGCCTTAAAAAACACGTGAGGATTCACACTGGAGAAAAGGCATACAAGTGTCATGATTGCGAGAAAGGTTTTATCTCCTTGTACCATCTTAAAAAACACGAGAGGATTCACACTGGAGAAAAGCCATACAAGTGTCTTGATTGCGAGAAAGGTTTTATCTCCTTGTACCAACTTAAAGCACACGAAAGTATGCACACTGGTGAAAAACCCTACAAGTGCCATGGATGCAAGAAAGGTTTTATCACCAATGCTAACCTTAAAAACCACGAGAGGATTCACACTGGAGAAAAACCATACAAGTGCCGTGAATGCGAGAAAGGTTTTATCACCAGATTTAACCTTACAGTACACGAGGGGACTCACACTGGAGAAAAACCATACAAGTGTTTTGAATGCGGGAGCACATTTAAGAGAGCTTATAACCTTAAAGTCCATGAAAAAACTCACACTGGAGAAAAACCCTACAAGTGCCATGAATGTGAGAAAGGTTTTAGTACAGCTTCTGCGTTTAAAATTCACGAAAGGATTCACACTGGAAAGAGGCCATATAAATGTCGTGAATGCGTGAAATGTTTTATCACCAGATCTGACCTTACAAAACATGAGAGGACTCACACTGGCGAAAAGCCGTACAAGTGCTGTGAATGCGAGAAAGGTTTTGTCAACACTTCTAACCTTAAAAAACACGTGAGGATTCACACTGGAGCAAAGGCATACAAGTGTTGTGAATGCGAGAAAGGTTTTATCACCAATGGTGACCTTAAAAAACACGAGAGGACTCACACTGGAGAAAAGCCCTACAAATGCCATGAATGTGAGACAGGTTTTATCTCCTTGTACCAACTTAAAGCACACGAAAGTATGCACACTGGTGAAAAACCCTACAAGTGCCGTGATTGCGAGAAAGGTTTTATCTCCTTGTACCACCTTACAAAACACGAGAGGATTCACACTGGAGAAAAGCCATATAAGTGTCATGATTGCGAGAAAGGTTTTATCTCCTTGTACCAACTTAAAGCACACGAAAGTATGCACACTGGTGAAAAACCCTACAAGTGCCATGGATGCAAGAAAGGTTTTATCACCAATGCTAACCTTAAAAACCACGAGAGGATTCACACTGGAGAAAAGCCATACAAGTGCCGTGAATGCGAGAAAGGTTTTATCAGCAGATTTAACCTTACAGTACACGAGAGGATTCACACTGGAGAAAAGCCATACAAGTGTCGTGAATGCGAGAAAAGTTTTATCACTAATGCTGACCTTAAAAGACACGAGAGGATTCGCACTGGAGAAAAGCCCTACAAATGCCATGAATGTGAGACAGGTTTTATCTCCTTGTACCAACTTAAAGCACACGAAAGTATGCACTCTGGTGAAAAACCCTACAAGTGCCGTGAATGCGAGAAAGGTTTTATCACCACTTCTGAACTTAAAAAACACGTGAGGATTCACACTGGAGAAAAGCCATACAAGTGTCGTGAATGCGAGAAAAGTTTTATCACCAATGCTGACCTTAAAAGACACGAGAGGATTCACACTGAAAAGCCCTACAAATGCCATGAATGTGAGGCAGGTTTTTTCAACACTTCTAAGCTTCAAAAACACGTGAGGATTCACACTGGAGAAAAGCCATACAAGTGTCGTGAATGCGAGAAAGGTTTTATCACCAATGGTGACCTTAAAAAACACGAGAGGACTCACACTGGAGACAAACCATACAAGTGTTCCTAGTCTTCTAAAACTTTCCCAACCGGGTCCTCTTACCGGCGTTACATAAGAACGCGTCCGAATGTATGAGGAGTATGATGCATATGCAAACTTAAGCGAATTCACAAACGGGCACATTTCAAAGGATCCATTATGTAGATATGAAAACTTTCGTTCAGTTTCTCTGCAGTTAGTCAACTTAAGCCTGAACCAGAGTAGAAACGTAAAGAACCATAAGTTAACGTAAGCATTTAACGAAACTGAACTCAACGTCAAACCTGAAACATTGCCTGAAATAGTAACGTAAAGTGACATAACCCAAGAAGCACTCAAGTAAATGTAATTTGTATATTTTTAACAATAATCACCCTCCAGACGCTGTGCGTTCTCTGCACTAATAAATAGTTGCCGGATTGATAAATAGTTAAAATCTAGTATTTGTTTTTATAATAAATATATTTCGGGTATAAACGAGTCAAATGTTGACGAAGTTATTCACAGGTACAGAATACAATTTGTAATTCGGGAATCCGTAATTGATGTGCCCACTGTAATTCGTCTCGCTCGTGAGGATGACTTCTCACATGCTTTACTGAGGTGGATTATCTGTTGAGCAAGATTGATTACTAAGCTGGTAAATTGGTTTGCTGAAAGCTTTCAGACTACTGCTTACTACTTATATGGGTTTCAGATTAGAACGCTGATTGCCCTGTTAGGGCAAAATCTATTATGTCGCAACCAGAATTGTCAACGCTCACCAGTTTTAGTCACAAATAAATGAATCTGAATCTCTGTAACACGGTACAGAGGCTGATCTGTGAGTCTTGGCAAGTTGCGGTTGAGTGAACAAACTGTTTTTTTGTTTTACAAAACTTTCTGCCGGCGATAAAGGCGGCTACTTAACATACGGCCCAATTTTGCGGGCAATATGCAGGGTCAATCGACAGGTTCGGCACATGAGCAGCCAAGTTGAGAGAGCACAGCCATGTGTTTCTGCAGGGACTCTGCCGTTCATCCCTGCCGATTGCCAGTAAAATTGGGACGTGTGTAGCCGGCTTAAAGCTCCAAGTTGGGCGTTGGCTGAAAAATCTGGAGCTGTGTTCCTGCCTTTATGCTAAGAACTTTGTCTTAAGTTATGTCACTAATCAGAATGATATAGTGAAATGTAATGTAAACATCTTAGCTTTCGGCAGGAAAGAAAGCAGTAGGAAATTTGAAAATCAAGATCGCAGATTGCGATGAAAATCGATCCTTTCAGGTTTGCAGGGTCGCTGATTTCGAATAACTATCGAAATTGAAATTAAAGATGATGGATCCATCATGGCGACCGAAAATCCTCAACTTCAAAGGATAGCTATGAAATTGGATCCGTTTATGTTTTCGAGGTTGCTGATTTCCAATCCATCACAAATTGAATATGCCCGAGCACTGTCGGTGGATGAGTTAAAAACACTGGAAAAGAGAATTCTCAGGAAAGCGCCTGGCTTTACCAAGAGCACTCCTATCCACGTTCTGTATGCGCTAGCAATTGAGCTGGGTCAATCACGGCGAAAGATTTGAGCAAAACAATGAAGGGGGATGATTTGTCTGTTGGTAGTATTAACGGGTTTCCTCCTCCGGCTCCCTATGAGAAGTGCTGGATCAGGGAGATCTTCGAGATGGCGGACCTATCTGCCCCTCTCGGTGTTACTGTACATAAATTGGAATTAGGCACTAGATTCTTCCCCAAAGGTATTTGGAAATCAAATGGGAATTTTGATGTGGTGACCTTGATGGGTAGTAAGAGGAGTGCTTTTCCGCCGGATGTGGTTAGAGTTGCCACCTCTCGGGGTTTCGCCCGAAGTCTCGGGGTTTGTATCAAGATCTCCGGGCTCAGGGTTTTGATTGATTTTCTCCGGGTTTGATACTTTTCTCCGGGTTTGATACCTATTGATGACAAAAAAAATTGTTTGTCATCATTTCATTAATAGGTTTAGGTTCAGACGACGTTAGTGTCATATCGCATTTGGACGAATCACGGAGTGACCAATCCGACAATTTCTGAAAACTCTCTCATACAAATAGTCCAAAAAATTGCTCCCGAAGTCAAAGATCTCGGTGTTCCTCTAGATATAAAGTGGACCAAAATATTTGCAGCGTCCGAAGAATTAGAAGAACTTCCAAAATTAGTAGGAAAAATACTATCAATTCCTATAAGTAATGCTTATGTAGAGAGAGTTTTTTCGATAATGGGGAATGTATGGACAGATGTTCGTAATCGAATGAAAATAGAGCTTGTTAAAGCTGAACTTATATACAAACTCAATTTTGATATGAGTTGTGAAGAGTTTGAAAAATTCATTCGGCAGCCAGAGCAAGTTTTACTTATAAAAACTGCATTATCGAATGAGAAGTATTCGTGGAAAGAGAAAAAAGTTTAATTAGTATTTAAACATCATTAACATGATTAATATTGTTCAACTTTGAATTTCCACTGATATTACCATTACCCCCCCGGCAGACTCTTGTTTCGATTCTCCGGGTGGCAGCTTCAGGCGAGGTGGTAACCGTAGATCATACATGGGCGTAATGCATTAAATTTTCAGTGCATTAATTATTTCAATAGTACTACGGGGCTCAGTGCTAGTTAAAATACAGTTTGCACTATCACTAAACGATTAGTGGTAGTGCAAATCTTATTTCATTATCACTAAACGATTAGTAGTAGTATAAAACTTTTCAGTGGACTTTTCTGTCGTCCTTTACGTTCTATTTGTCAACTACGGAAATGAAAGTCAAGTCTACGTTGGTTTGATTGTTTGTCGCGCTTTGACTCAGAAACTACTCTTTTGCTTACTTTCATATTACACATTGATGAGTTTTATTTTTAGAGTTAGAAAATAAAAGTAATTTTTGTAAGTGTTATAAACTGAAGAATCGCTCTAACTACTATTTGCGACATCTGTAATATTTACTTTTAGATCAAGTGTCCAATATACCTTTGGGCCACGATACAGTTTCGAGAGAAATCAACCGTTTCTGGATGGACACAGACGAGAGTTTGGAGTGCTTGCATCAATATCCAGTAATAAAAAAAGTTTTTATAAAATATAACACTCTCATTCCATCATCTGCGCCTGTGGAAAGATTGTTCTCCTTTGCAGGAATAGGTAATAGTTCTAGACGGCAGAACTTGTCTGACAAGAACTTTGAAAAATTAGTTTTAAGAAAATCGAATTCAATTTTTTTTCTAAATGAAATAAAATGAATTTGAATAAAAACCCGACAGACGTTGTCCTGCCGTTCGTTTCAGTTTTTCCGAATTTTCCAAATTTCCGGGCAGCTTTTCCAATTTTTCTTTCCCTAAAAAAAAACCTTATTCAGATAAATACAAACATTTAAAATAAAACAACTAAAACGGTCCAGCCGTTCATTTCAGTTTTTCCCGTATATTCCAATTTTCCGGTGGATTTTCCAAAACTTTTCTTTCATACAGGTTTGTACTACTACTAATCGTTTAGTGATAATGAGAAACAAAAATCGTTACCACTAATCGTTTAGTGATAATGAAAACTGTATTTAACTAACATTAAAATGTTAGTGCTAATGCAAATTTAGTGGTAATGCAAAAACGCCCATCTCTGCCCTAGATGTGGTTCTGGTGGCGACCGATGCATCGGCTGGTGCAGAATGTGGGTTGTGGTTTAACTTTGATAATGGAAGTGCAGACTTAAAATTCCGAGTTTTTGGGAGACCTGCAACGCTCACTGCTGAGCTGATGGCTATTCAAATTGCGATGCAGAAGGCCAGCGGGGGGGGGGAATTGAAAGTGTACCAATATTGAAGGCGGCCTGGCTCATGTAAAGCATCTTTCTTATTTTTACTTTTATCTTTATATATTATTTGTCCAAGTTCCAACGATTGATCAAAAAATCATCGACTTGTTATGTTGCCAACAGATCCATTGTGCACAGCTGTTTTTTCAGAAATACGAGCAAAACATTTACGAGAGTTAGTAGGTTCGCAAATTTAACGAAAGCGCGTAAAGTAGCATACATTTCTAGTTTTACGCGCTCGTAATTGCTACGTGATTTTGGCTGGTTACGAGATATACAAAGCCTACGAGGGCATGACGTGAATACCATAGCCCTATTCACTATTGTAACCCGAAGTACATGACTACATAAAGTTCTTTACACCCTGTCATCGCATGCAGCGAGTAATAAATAAATAAACCTGAAGGCTGGGGAATACCCAAGAGCTGTCAAATTCTACTTGTCAACTGAGTTAGCAAACACTGCACTGGCTAGTTTTCTTTTAGAAGTAAACAGTTTTGAAACAGAGATCCTAAAAACCCAGCAAAAATGTGGGAAACATGTTTAGTTTGCCAAACGATGCATTTGGAAATGATTGGCATACTCCGGCACCCGGGAAAACTGGAATATATGTTAAATTGTTTGCTGGGACTGCAGGTAATCGTTTTTGTCTCATGGTAAAAGCCTCTGATTCGCTTGAATGGTCTTATTTCGAATTTAGGCTCGGCAAGACGACTATCTTTGCAACAAGTGCTCCAATGATGTGATAAAGGCATTCCATTCCAAGCAAAAGTTCCATCAATTCGAGCCGAAAGTACTGAGGGATGGGGTAGTTGTCAGTAAGTTTGCGTGTTCTGAAGGAGGCTCTGCCACTTATTTGAGGTTTCTTGCAGAAGATGAAGTTGACCAATCTGAAAAACCGGTTGTCTCCGCTGTGGCAGAGGTGAAAATGGAGCCAAACAGCGAGGGCTTACAGGAGGACGTGGAGGATGCTCATGTTGGGACCATGGACATAAGCCAATATGAGATGGTGAAACCTGGGTTTGAATCAAAATTACAGCAACGGCAAGACGTTGTTGAGGAATATGGACCTGCAGCACAGGGGAGTGTTGAGGGTATGGTTTCGCAGTTTTTACAAAAGTGCTGTCAGTTATATGTTTCTTCAACAGGTGGTAAACGTGAACCTATGAGCTCTAAGAAGGACTTTCATGTTACAACGCTGGATTCTAAATGCACACAGACCAATAGCAGGGAGCACTTTAAGAGAGAGAAGTCAATTGATATCGAGGACAGTATCGTCGAAGAGAAACTCAACGATGAGAGAGACGTCGGAGCAATCAATTTTAGATGTACCAGAAGTTTGCGACATAATGTGGGGGCTCACAATAGTAGTACTAATAAGCGATCAGCGTATGAGAGTACTCACACTGGAGAAAAGCCGTACAAGTGCCGTGAATGCGAGAAAGGTTTTATCACCAATGCTGTCCTTAAAAGACACGAGAGGATTCACACTGGAGAAAAGCCATACAAGTGTCATGAGTGCAAGAAAGGTTTTATCACCAATGCTGACCTTAAAAGACACGAGAGGATTCACACTGGAGAAAAGCCCTACAAATGCCATGAATGTGAGAAAGGTTTTCGTTTAGCTGCTCACCTTACAAAACACAAGAGGATTCACACTGGAGAAAAACCCTACAAGTGCCGTGAATGCGAGAGAGGTTTTATCACCAATGCTGTCCTTAAAAGACACGAGAGGATTCACACTGGAGAAAAGCCATACAAGTGTTTTGATTGCGGGAAAGCATTTAAGAGAGCTTATAACCTTAGAGTCCATGAAAAAACTCACACTGGAGAAAAACCCTACAAATGCCATAGTTGTAAGAAATGTTTTATCACCACTGCTGGCCTTAAAAATCACGAGAGGATTCACACTGGAATAAAACCATACAAGTGCCGTGATTGCGAGAAATGTTTTTTCAACAATTCTAGCCTTAAAATACACGTGAGGATTCACACTGGAGAAAACCCATACAAGTGCCGTGAATGCGAGAAAGGTTTTATCACCAATGCTGACCTTAAAATACACGAGAGGATTCACACTGGAGAAAAGCCATACAAGTGTCGTGAATGCGAGAAAGGTTTTATCTCCTTGTACCAACTTAAAGCACACGAAAGTATGCACACTGGAGAAAAACCCTACAAGTGCCTTGGATGCAAGAAAGGTTTTATCACCAATGGTGACCTTAAAAAACACGAGAGGACTCACACTGGAGACAAACAATACAAGTGTTCCTAGTCTTCTAAAACTTTCCCAACCGGGTCCGTTACATAAGAACGCGTCCGAATGTATGAGGAGTATGAGGCATATGTAAACTTAAGCGAATTCACAAACGGGCACATTTCAAAGGATCCATTATGTATATATGCAAACTTTCGTTCAGTTTCTCTGCTGTTAGTCAACTTAAGCCTGAACCAGAGTAGAAACGTAAAGAACCATAACTTAATGTAAGCATTTAACAAAACTGAACTCAACGTCAAAACTGACATATTGCCTGAAATAGGAACGTAAAGTGACATAACCTAAGAAGCACTCAAGTAAATGTAAATTGTATATTTTTAACAATAATCACCTTCTAGACGCTATGCGTTCTCTGCACTAATAAATAGTTGCCGGATTGATAAATAGTTAAAATCTACTATTTGTTTTTATAATAAACTAGCTTGCCCGGACCCGGCGATTCCCGGGATACTATTAAATTTGTATTCCTTAATTTTACAACGCCTCTCCGACCCAGCGTTTTCCTATTTGCGTTTTGAAACCGGAAACTACCCATTGCCTCTTTCATAAAGATACCTTGAAGTTGGAACACTCGCTTTCTATACAAAACGGAATATCGAAATCGGTCAAGCCGGTTTTGAGTTTTAGCGAGACTAACGCACCATTTCATTTTTAGGGAAATTTCGATTTTCCGGCTTTTCCTTTGGGGTATGCCAACTTTTCTTTTTTTTCAAACCTACCCTGTATCATAGCGAACAAAACAAAAAAAAAATTTCGAAATCGGTAAAGCCGTTTTTGAGTTTTAGCGAGACTAATACCCACTCTCCAATGCGCAGATCGACCAACAACCAACCAACCAATATGCTGCTACCTTTTCCTTCTCATTATAAAATGAGTCTCCCATCTTACTCGTGTTTTGGCCGACATGCTCTAACTTTTCCTTTGTGTTAGTTAAACCATTTGAGTTGCCGCATTTAATTCAGCACTTTTTAGCAGTGGTTCGGGCCCTAGATACGTATTTAGTACATGAAAATTGTCAAAATTCAAGCAAAAGTGCGATTAAGCACAAGTAAATATTTACGCCTAACGCCACAGAAACGTAGAAATGGAATTTATTAAGCAGCTAGTTCTGCTAAATTAGCTAATTGTTAAAAATAAAAAAATTGTGTGTGCTTAAGACCACACGACAGAAGTGAAAACTTCAAAAGGTGAAATTAATAATACCAAATACAATTTTTTTTGCGTTGTATATTGACAATTTATAATGTCCTTAATTATAATTGTGTATAAATTACTCTAGTGATTTTTGTCCTGAGTGGCCTTCATCTGCATCATCATACTCTAAAAATGAAACTATAGGTTTATGGCCGACAAAGCGGCTGGCGCTTTCAAAGCGCCGAAAGCGTACATTGGGTAAAGCAAGCAAAGCTTACACTGGGTCTTACCGCAGATAAAGCGTTCAATATGACATAAAGCGACAAAGCGGCTCGCGCTTTCAAAGCGCCGAAAGCGTACATTGGGTTTCTACCTTTAGTCGACTCGAGCCGACTTCACCCGAATGAGCGTTAATCAGCCGAGCGTGACGGCTCAGTTTAATTCAGTGCCCACAAAAAGTGCTATATCTGCTTGACAATCAGATTAGTTCTCTGCCAATGGTCAGATTAATTCTAAACATCTTAGAAATTGCCTACTATCTTCAGAAAAGGGCTCTCATTAATCCAATT
The DNA here is from genome assembly GCA_947538895.1 of Neoitamus cyanurus. Lineage (NCBI taxonomy): Eukaryota > Metazoa > Arthropoda > Insecta > Diptera > Asilidae > Neoitamus > Neoitamus cyanurus. The sequence goes on from OX384547.1 coordinate 15,184,066, forward strand.
ATCCAACCCAACAGCCAACTGAGACTTCTGTAGAAATAAGGTCAAGTCGCCTAAAGACACACTTTTAAGTAAAGGTTGTCAGTTACCTGCCAAATCTATTATGTCGCAACCAGAATTGTCAACGCTCACCAGTTTTAGTCACAAATAAATGAATATGAATCTGAATCTCTGTAACACGGTACAGAGGCTGATCTGTGAGTCTTGGCAAGTTGCGGTTGAGTGAACAAACTGTTTTTTTGTTTTACAAAACTTTTCTGCCGGCGATAAAGGCGGCTACTTAACATACGGCCCAATTTTGCGGGCAATATGCAGGGTCAATCGACAGGCTCGGCACATGAGCAGGCAAGTTGAGAGAGCACAGCCATGTGTTTCTGCAGGGACTCTGCCGTTCATCCCTGCCGATTGCCAGTAAAATTGGGACGTGTGTAGCCGGCTTAAAGCTACAAGTTGGGCGTTGGCGGAAAAATCTGGAGCTGTGTTCCTGCGTTTATGCTAAGAACTTTGTCTTAAGTTATGTCACTAATCAGAATGATATAGTGAAATGTAATGTAAACATCTTAGCCTTCGGTAGGAAAGAACGCAGTAGGAAATTTGAAAATCAAGATCGCAGATTGCGATGAAAATCGGTCCTTTCAGGTTTCCGGGGTCGCTGATTTCGAATAACTATCGAAATTGAAATTAAAGATGATAGATCCATCATGGCGACCGAAAATCCTCAACTTCTAAGGATTGTTATGAAATTGGATCCGTTTACGTTTTCGAGGTTGCTGATTTCCAATCCATCACAAATTGAATACGCCCGAGCACTGTCGCATAGTGGGGCAGAATCCCAAAAAGCTGGCCAAAAATCAAATTTTTGAGTTGTGTATATTCGTCTATATACGATCAGTTCTTGTTTAGGGATAGTCCTAGAACATAATTCCGGACCGGGCAGGTAAATACCTGCTCTAGGTTCGCCTCGACATCAGTCGACATTCAGCCTCTGTTGAGTGCTCAAGAAAGAAGTGTACGCGTGGAAAAATTCTTACCTGTTTGAAGTGCTGCGAAACTGAGGAAACTAGTTCAATTCGAATTCGGCAAAATGGATTCATTTTCTGGAGGTATGTAGAATTTATGCTTATGCACAGTTATTGCTCATTTTATGTTTGTGATATTTAAATCTCGCGACAAGTATGTAGTATATTTGTTTTAATATTTATATAAAATCGATTTTCAAATTGAGTTTTAAAAATATCCCCCCGGGGTCCTGCCTTGTTTCGACAAGGAACTGATAGTGTACAATGTTAAATATAACATATTAAAAAACTGGCTGCAACAGACTGCAACTTGCGTAGTGAGACTAATTTTTATGGAAAAACACGTGGCGCGATATTAAGGGGGTATTCTCATGTGAACGCATAAATTTTACCTCTTTTTAGGGAATAGAAAAAAAATCGAATGGAATATTGTTCAGTGGGTCTGTCGCTATCGTCCCTACTAGAATTAATCAATTTCATTGGAAAACAAAAAAATGGCGGACTGTAGAAAAAAAAGTAACGAAAATCTTGGTTTTTTTTGGTACAAATCGTTTAGAAAAAATAAGAAAATATTTTCGAAAATAAGCACTTTTGGTACGGAAGATAACTATTAATAAGTAGAAGAACATATATAAATTTCAAAGCAATCGGTTGAATAGTTTTTTGTTTAGGCCCATCTCAGTTTTAGAAAATGATGTTTCGAGAAAAATGCGTTTAAAGTTTCAAGAGCAGAATTTTCGTGGAAAGTTTAGATTTACGCTAATGAATTTATCATATCAATTTTACAATACTTTTACGATGTTTTTGCTCTAATTTAACTCCTGAATCGTAAGCAATAACCTCGAACACCAAATTACATGAGATTTCACTTCATATTTTCAACATATGAACCATAGTCCGCCATATTGGAGCCGCCATTTTGAATTTCGAAAATCTGACCTCAGAGTCGTAATCAGCGATCCCAAAAACCCCCCGAGTAACCAGTTTCAGTCAAATTAATAGAAATTCAAATTTTTTTGTCCGCCATATTGGAGCCGCCATTTTGAATTTTGAAAATCTGACTTCAGATTCGTAATCAGCGACCTCGAAAACCCCCATATAGGTAATTTGGGATTTTTGGCCACAAAATCGGGATTCTGCCCCACTGTGTGTCTGTTATGGTCAATTTATGCGGACCATCACGCAAAACAAGAAGATTAAATAATTCCTGGCCCTTTTAAAAACCCCTCGGCTGTAATAGCCCCAGTGTAAGCTGAAAAGAACGAAAAATTTCCATGCATCCTAGTAGGCCACAAAATTCAAGCGTATGATTGCTTAAATGCAGCCATAACGGGCCCCCCGTCTAAAAATAGCAATTCGACTTACGCTGGCTCAGGCCCCCTCTAGCAAATCGCCTCTAAAACCGCTACGACGGAAGAAAATTCTCAACAAAATCCCGCTAAGTACAGCTGAAACAAAATTCTAAATGTATGCAATGCCTATACGGCAGAGGGAAAAATTCGTCACCAAGAGCCCTTTTCTGCAGCGGTGACTGTAAAGTTTCTCTGAGTTCTACTTCCCAACAGCGCACTAATGTGCGGGAAATGTTAGACGGCCGAGGAGGCCAAAAGTATGAAGAGCGCAACAGCTGTGAGGATCGAAGCAGCCGACTCATGACGCTAGCTTCTGGCGCCGAAAATGAGGCGGAGGAACCTCCCCAAAAATTACACGAGAGCTTTCTCGTCAAGGCAGTCGGCGATATTTCTTCACGGCGGTCGGTCGCAAAAAGTCAGTCGGTACTGAGCGTTTTTTTTTTTGGTTGATGTTATAGACGGCGGACGGCACAAAAGTTGATCTCCCGGGGATCCTCATCTCGAGCTGAAGAATAATTATTGAACTGATAATCGCGATCGTATTATCTGACTTCGCATTTTAGACCATTTTCGGTAGTTTTTGGTTCCCATCTCCGACAGCAATACACCTGCGGGGAGTGTGAGAAATCTAGCTGGAAGCAAATTAACGCGTGTTTTGCGTTTCGAAATACTACGCCTGAGGAATATTGCAAAAACAGTTTGCGGTGTGTCCACGAGCATTAGTAACAATAGCAGGTCGCTGAAAGTGGAAAAAAGTGCACATTTCTACACGCACGGCACGGCAAGGGATCTGAGTGGCGGACTTCACATCTTATCGAAGCGCATTGACTCAAGCAGTTTCGGTGGTTTTTTTTTGTTATTTTGGTTTTCAAAGTCAGTGAGATATTGAGTACATCAAGCCCATTAGGCAATTTAAAGTGAATTACGAAACCACAGTGTAATGAAAACGTTTTTTTCTCGGGCGTACAAGCTCTCTTCTAGCCATGAACTACGGCTGTGAACCAAAGAATTTCCGCTGATGATATGGTCAGCATTCATTCCAGTATATGCGTATAAGTATTATTATCTGGTGGATAGCGAGAAAAAAAAAGAAAATTTTTTTTTGTGTACAGCGCATAAACAGTGCAACAAAATGCGAAATATGTAAAGAATATGAGGAGCTTGAGTTATGCACTTTGCCATTTATTGAAATTTTTTTCGCATGATTGACATATTTCAAATTGTTTTCGAATCATAATTGCGATCGCCGTACGTAGAGTTCCGTGTCGTGATATCCGAAGATTACTGTATTCTAACATCTGTGGAAAAGGGTTTAGCTACATTAGTGTCAGCCTGTGGAAATGGAAACAAAAAACGTACAAAAGATCCTCCTAATTTGAGGAGTTTGAGAACGAAGGAAAATTTGAATAATTTAGAACACGTGGGGGACAAACGGGAAGTTAAAATAGAACTAGGAAAAAAACTTTACGGTTAATGAAATATAACTAAGAATTTCCCGGCGAGTGGCTTGGCCTTAGTTGTGCTATGCGATTACGTGTATTTTAAACCAACTAAACTAAATGTGAGAGAGAGAAACAAATTATAAAGCATACTGATTTGAAGCCGGTTTAACATGCTGAATTTCTAAATTCCGAAAACAGAAATAAATTTTTTTTTTGGTTATCCCATGCGCGTAATAAACTGTGCTTATAGCACATGAGACAGTGTCGGGTTCATTTTCTCGCAAGATTGGTGGCCTAGTAGGTAGACATAAAAGGATTAACGAACTGAAAGAAAGATTCAAAAGAAATAAGGATTTACGAACCGTAATCAAAATTTAATTTAATGTAAAAAAAAAAAAAAAAATTAAATAAGGAACATTTTTGGATGTAAAGCTAAATTATAGTGAGAAAAAAAAAAAAAAAGAAAAAAAAAAGAAATAAAAACAAAATAAATAAAAGAAATAAATAAATAAAAAGAAGAACAAAAATTAAAACAAAACCTGAACGAGACATCAGGGGGGAGGACCCGGGGAGGGTAAAACAAGGACCTCCACCCCCCCCCAACGAGGGAGCAACTCATGTATGCAGCAGCGGCGGCCGCCCACCGCAGTAGCAGTCTCAGCCTCATCAGCAGCAACCTCCTCAACATCTCAACAGCAGACTCCTCAGCCTCAGCATACGTGTCCCGGAACCAGGTTTTCTCTTATTATAAATATATTTCTCCCTAAAAACTTTTAAATAAATAGATATCAAATAATGATAATTTTAAATAGAACCAACACTTTGCGAAAATAAAACCAAAAGGTTCCAAATAAAACAAAATTTCAAGGATTTAGTCGAAATTATAAAGTTAAAACAAAAATTTTTCTATCTTATTTTTTTTTTTTATATAACAAAATGTTCCGTAAATAAAGCAAAAATTCCGAATAACACTAGATTTTAAAGAAAAGAAAAGAAAAAAAAAAAAAAGAAAAATAAAAGAACAAATTATTAAGCCGAAATTACAAGTTAAAACAAAAAATTTTTTTTTTATAACGATATCTCCTTTTATAAAATCTAAGTTTTCGAATAAAACAAAACTCCAAACTAAGTCAAAATTATAGAATCAACCAAAAATATTTTTTTTTTAAATAGACCAAAAATTGTTTAAATAAAGCAAAAATTATCCTGAAAAGACAGAGGTTTCAAAACGGAACCCAATTTCTATGATAAAGCAATTATTTTTTTTTTCCTCATATATGTAAAGAGAAAAACAAACGCAAGGTTTAGTAGGGAGTATTTTAGTCTTAAGCCTTGGCCACGTGACCAAATTGTTGTTTGTTTGTTCATTTTTTTTGTATGCATCGGAGATTAGAAGGTGGAAAAGGAAATATAAGTAATGGCACCCGTTAAATAGAGAACCGTTTTTAATTGCTCCCTAAGTCCCCTCTACCCTCTTTTCGGCCTCCTCTAACGGTTTTCGCGATTTGACTTTCAAAAAGGGACCTCCCAAATATTTTGGGCCAATGGGAGGTCATTGGGCGGTTGGGGATTAGGCCAGGGTGGGGGTCAATTTCCATCGAGACCCCCCCCCCGCAATTCGGAGAGTCGATCGCCAGCAGTTGCAGGGGTTCCTCCTGCTACGGTCCCCTTTTCCCCCCTAGAGTTGATCCTGTCTGCGCGAGATTTTCGTGTTGCGGGCAGCTCGTCTCTGCGGCAAAATGCGGCTTCGGCAACCCCCCCACACTACCGCTACGCTAGCTTGCCAGCTCGCGCTGCCGCCAAACCGCAGAGCAGACATTTTAGCCGGGTGTCTGAGAGCTCGCTCCCACAACAATATGGCGCCCAACGCGTGGGGCCTTCCTTATCCCCTCCCCTTTGAGCTTAGTGCTCCCAAAATCTTCTACTTACCTTTCCCTAAATCCTGTCGAGGCCCTATTGGTCCCTCCTGGAGTTGAGGTGGCCTTGGGATCCTTTGAGAAGTACGTGGAACTGGCAGTGGTGCCAGTTGCCCGTCTCAGGATCTCAAGACCGCTTCGTCTTCAGGAGAGATTGGTAGTGGGGATCCTGACCAGTGTGCGCTGCTGGGCCTGTGTGGCAGGAAATGCCGAAGAGTCCTCCTGGAATCACAGGAGTTGGCTGTTTGGTGTGCCAGCTCCTGTCCGGAGGAACACTTCGGACATTTCCGGTCACGCAGTCCTTGCAGTTGCGCCTGGTAGGGATCCCTCCCTCAATTTTCCTTACCTGTAGGAGGAATGCTCGGTGGCCAGTGATTGGCTCTCCGAATATTTCGCGAAACTTGTCGGAGCTTTTTATCTATCATGAGTTGGCTGAAAGGAAATAGAGGTGGACGGCGGGAGCATATTTTTTTTTTAACTTTTTCTGAACAATTGCCTTCTTTATGCGAAACTAAAACTAGTTGATTTCCCTTTTCATATATTCCTTTTCGTATATCATCAAATTTATATATCCGCTTTCGATTATATATAAATTTTCATGCCGTGTATGATCCATGTGAAGCTGTCATAGTGGAATGTAAGGCAGCGCATTTAATTAAGAATATTCATATTGAAGCGATTTTGAACGCATATTGTGAAAGTAAGTGTGAAAGGCCACCAAATTTGCGCGGTTGCAAATTAACGTTTTTTTTGATCTCTCGCTTCTTTATCCGTCCTTGCATCGAAGGAAAGGACCACGACAAATCAGTGCTAGTAATTTTTTTTTCTTGTTTGAGTCAGGTCTCGGATAAGACCTAAGGAAGTATATACAGAAATAAAAGCAAGTAATAAAGAAGTTTTATTACGCTTCTTTATCTCTTCCCTTTTATGGATTTTGTTGAACTCGATTTACTGAGATTTTCGGTAACCTAGATTTCGTAAAGTTTCGTAGTTTCGTAAGTTCTCTCTCACTCTGATCTGACATTTTTTATTCGCGCCATGGCGGTATCGCGATCACCCGTAAATCTTTATAGTTCGCTCGCGTCCCAAGAGCCATGCTCAATATGTCACCAATCGGATTGGTCTCCTTCGACGGAACCCGTAATCACGTCCTGCGCACATCCTTTTCATCGGAAGTGTCTGGGAGAGTGGCTGCGGAAGGAAAACAACTGTCCGATTTGCAGGCGCGAAATAAATTTAAATGACTGCAAACCATACACGGGTACTTTGCCGAAACGATACAATACGCGATCGGTAAATAAATCGACTGCTTCGGCGCCGTTGGTTTCGCAGCCGCCCTACCAGACACTTCCCCCTCGGAGTCAGGTGGGAGGGGACGATTCCCCACCAAACCCAGAATTGGCTAGTCGAGGCTCAAGTCGTGAGCCTGGCTCAGTTGAGCAAAATTCACCAGCAACGCCACGCCAGGAGTCAGCTGCGACTCAGGCCCTATTGGCTGGATTAAGACTGGAAATGGGCGACTTGATCCGTCAAGAAATTTCTCGTGCCGTCGGGCCTATTCGCGAAAATGTACCAGTCGAGCGACAAGACTGGATACCTCCAGTATCTGCATTTGTGCCTCCTAGCCAACCGGGTCGGTTTAGTGTGCCTCCAACTTATCAAGCGCACGCCCACCAGTTCGAACAACCCTTGCCGAGATACCAACCCCCTTTTCGAAATCAGCCCCCGACATCACGTCGTTCCACTAGCCCTATGAAGGGCTGGAACTTGATATATGACGGAGATAACCGTAAATTGAACGTTGACGAGTTCATTTTCCGGGTAGAAACCCTAGCGTCCAATACGATGCGTGGAGACTTCCCCCTGGTCGTCAGCGGCTTCCACCGGCTGCTAAAAGATAAAGCGGCGAACTGGTATTGGTCGTTCCTAAGATCAAACCCTTCCCCTTCATGGGAAATATTAAAAAGGGCTTTGAAAATGGATTTGGGAGACCAGTTACCAGATATCGACATTAAAGCCCAGCTGCTGAACAGACGACAGCAGCCTCGTGAAAGTTTCCACGATTATTATCAAGACCTGTTGGCCTTGAAAAATCGACTGAGAGGCCACATGGCGGAAGGCGAATTTGTCGAAATTATAAAGTGGAATTTGCTGCCATCTTTCAAACGTCTCATCCTGCACCAGCGCACTGACACGGTAGATCGTCTCCGTCAGGTGATAACTGATTCACAAATGCTGCTGGCAGGACCGACGCTGCTGTCGCCTGTTCACCACAGGCCTAGGGTTGAAGAGGCTTATCCTCTAGTAACACCAGACCCTCTCTACGATGAAGATCTTGAAGATCCTACGGAGCTGGTGGAAGCCGTTGAAAGGTATAAGCCGAAAACCCTTCAATGCTGGAACTGCGATGAGGAGGGCCATACCTATCAAGAGTGTGGACAGGAGCCCACAGGGTTCTTTTGTTACGGCTGCGGACGAAAGGGAGTGGTCAAACCGCGCTGTCCCATATGCATCAGAAAAAACCCGCGTCGGGCCGAGGGCAACAACACCCGTCCTCGGTCAAATCCGATACCTGCAATCACAGCTGCGGACACGGGGACCACTCACTCTCGTCCCCACCCGTAACAAACCCCGAAGTTTTGGAGACTCCATCTAACTCCCACGAATTATCGGATGAACCCCCAGAATTAACTACTTCTACGCCTCGAGATTCTCCGCCACATGAGACTCCCTCTCGAGCAGTTACGATTTTACAACGTGCCTTTTCGCTCCCAGAGCAGATTAAATCGACTCCAGTCATTCTTCCACGCAAGCCATACCATCAAAGGCTGCTAGAATATCGAGCTGCTCGGGAGAGAATCTTCATGTCGGCGGTAGAATACCCTGAAGGTTATATCTCGGACTTCCCCTCTCGAAGACCTAAACGTTCGACCACGCGTCTGCGAAATTTCTGGTCTAGAGTATGTCGAATTAGAAGGTGCCTCTTGTCTGCATTCGTGTCCGTGGACAAAGACATTCGCCCCTATGCCGAGGTAAACATTTTAGGAGAAAAGGTAGTGGGTTTGTTGGACAGCGGCGCCAGCGTTAGCATTCTGGGTAAAGGAGCATTAGACAGACTCCGCGACCCGACCATAAAATGGTCCAAGTATCGATCATGGATCGAGGTAGCCAACGGAGAGCGACCCGAAGTGCATGGGCATGCCGAGATTGATGTATCTTTCCGCGGAGAAACAAAAAAAATAACGCTATATATCGTGCCAGCTCTTACACAATCATTATATTTGGGTATAGATTTCTGGAAGGCCTTTGGCTTAGCACCCGATGTACTCGGATCGCTCTCCGTGGTAAATACCCCAATTGTCCCTAAAGTTGACCCAAATCAACGTCAATTATCCTTCACGGAACAACAGCGCCTTGAATTGACGAAGTCATTATTTCCATCCTACTCTAACCGAGGGTTAGGCAAAACAGAGCTGTTAGAACATCGAATTGACGTGGGCGACGCTGTCCCAATAAAACAAAGATTTTACCCCGTCTCTCCAGCAGTCCAGAAATTGATGGATGCGGAGCTCAGTCGAATGCTCTCGCTTGGAGTGATAGAGGAGAGCCAGAGCTCCTGGAGTTCTCCAGTGGTCCTAGTAAGGAAGCCAGGCAAGGTCAGGCTCTGTTTCGACGCCCGGAAGGTGAATGCCGTCACAAAAAGGGATGCATATCCTCTTCCCCATATAGACGGCATTCTAAGCCGCCTTCCGCCGGCTAAATTCATAACGAGCCTGGACCTAAAAGATGCCTTTTGGCAGATTCCTCTGGACAAGGACTCCAGGGAGAAAACAGCGTTCACCGTACCTGGTCACCCCCTCTATCACTTCAAGGTGATGCCATTCGGTCTGTGCAACGCTCCACAGACCATGTGTCGATTAATGGACAAAGTGATCCCACATGATCTCCGGGAGACGGTGTATGTATACCTCGATGATTTACTTATCCTTTCAAAGGATTTTGAATCACATTTATCAACTCTGGCCCGTGTTGCAAGTTGTCTGGAGAAGGCGGGCCTCACCATAAACGTGGAGAAGAGCCGATTCTGCTTAAAAGAAACCACTTACCTAGGTTTCATTGTCGGAGAAAACGGAATTAGGACGTCTCCGGATAAAATTTCTGCTATGGTTGATTATCCACCGCCAAAAACCGTACGACAAGTACGCAGATTTATGGGAATGGCGGGGTGGTACCGACGATTTATACCAAATTTCGCAGACCTGTCCGGTCCTATTACCGACACTCTAAAGAAGTCTAGAAAATTCGAGTGGACGGCAGAAGCTCAATTAGCCTTCGAAAATCTCAAACAATGTTTGACTTCGGCTCCTGTTTTGGTCAGCCCCGACTTCTCCAGACCATTTATTGTACAGTGCGACGCCAGCCAACACGGAGTGGGGGGCGTTCTGCTACAAACGGGCGATGACGGCCACGAACGTCCCATAGCGTATGTATCCCAAAAATTGAATTCGGCTCAACGAAACTATTCGGTGACCGAACTGGAATGTTTGGCGGCCATTATAAGTATCAAGAAATTTAGACCATATATTGAACTCATGCCTTTCAAGATCGTTACTGACCATGCCAGTTTGAAGTGGCTCATGAGCCAGAAGGACTTGAGCGGGAGATTGGCGAGATGGAGTCTGAAGCTTCAAGGCTTCGACTTCGAAATCGAACACCGGAAAGGTAGCCTGAACGTGGTGCCAGACGCACTTTCGCGGACGGACTGTTGCGCGCTATCGGCGCTGGAAGCCGAGCCTGAGGTCGATCTCAGCTCCCCACATTTCTCTTCTGACGAATATGTGGAGCTGGGACGACGAGTTGAAGAAGATAAGGCACGGTTTCCAGACCTGATAGTGCGTGACGGCTACATTTACCTCCGCACTGAGCCCCGTTCAGGTGACCCTCTCCAAGAGGAAGAAGCCTGGAAGCTTTGGATTCCATCTGGCTTAATCCAATCCGTAATCTCAAATGCTCATGATCCTCCACAATCATCGCATGGCGGTATAGGCAAAACACTTGAAAGACTTCGTCGTCATTTTTATTGGCCACGAATGGCAATCGACGTTCGTAAGTATATTTTCTCCTGTGACACCTGTAAGGAGACGAAGTCGCCAAACATTTCACTTCGGCCACCGATAGTGACACCACCTAAAGCCGAACGACCTTGGCAAAGGATCTATACCGATTTGCTAGGACCGTACCCACGTACCAAGAAGGGTCACGTTTGTATTCTAATAGTACTAGACCATCTGTCGAAATTTCCCTTGCTTAAACCGCTGCGTAAAGCATCTGCATCAGAAATAACTGAGTTTCTGGAGAAAGAAGTTTTCCATACATACGGAGTTCCTGAAGTCATCGTATCAGACAACGGCCCTCAGTTTAAATCTGCCCAGTTCACCAAGCTTTTGGATGGCTATGGCATCCAACATCTGCGTACAGCAGTATATTCTCCACAAGCGAATGCTGCGGAGAGAGTGAACCGCTCTATCTTGGCAGGGATCAGGGCTTATCTGAAGGAAGAACACACCAGGTGGGATGAAAATTTAAGTAATATCGCTAGCTCCCTTCGGAGTTCAATCCACCAAGCGATTGGTTTTTCTCCCTACCGAATGTTATACGGTGTAAACATGATTACTCATGCGTCTTCTTACGATCTTTTGAGACGCCTCCAAAGCATAGACGAGCCCCTGAATGTGGATATTTCAGACAAACTCAAGTGCATTCGCGCGAAGGCGCAGGAAAATCTTGCTAAAGCTTTCCAGCAAGGAGCCAAAACTTACAACTTGCGAGCCAAACCAATCGAATTCCGTGTAGGCGAGGAAGTTTACCGGCGGAATTTCCAGCTGAGCAACTTTGCGAATCAGACCAATGCGAAGCTTGGAAAAAAATTCATAAAATGCCGAATCCGCGCACGGAAAGGTAACGCATTGTATGAACTAGAAGATCTGCAGGGCAAGCAAATCGGCATCTTCCATGCTAAAGATATTAAAAGGTGAATGAAACTGATCGATAAGGAACTGATTTTCTACTTTTATACTTATTTATCAGATGGATTTCTCAAATCTGTCAAATAAGTGCAAATTTTCATCTGTTGCCGCTGCTGGTCACAATTATTGCCGCTTGTTAAATTTAAGATTCTTTTGGTCGGATACCTTTATTGAGATGTCGATCTCTTATTAGAGATATATATATTTTTTTTCGGTCGCCCTAATAAGGCATCCGACCAGCCTAACTGGTATCGGGAGTGTCGAAGAGCCGCCTCTACCTAGTAATGCGGTGGACATCTCCCTGTTCATCCCTATTCCCCCTTCCTAGTTAGAGTTCCCCAAAACACATTACCCCCATCCTATCCTTCAGAATTTTTTTTATCACCACCCTACCTTAGTCCTGAGAGGCCCTGGCTTCGACCCTCGGAGCTGGTATAGCCTCGAGACCTCTCGAGAAATACGGTTTGGTTGGACCTGGGCCATCCACCGTCTCGAGGTCTCGGGGCTACTCTGTCTTTGAGGCAAGAAGTCAGGGAGGGTCTCCGCTGGTCTGCGCTGCGGGAATCTGTGCGTCGGAGACGGCAGGAGAACTCCCTGGAATTACAGGGATTGGCTATTTGGTGGGCCAATCCCTGTCCGGGAGATCTCTCCTGTCGCTCTTCGTCGCCGGATTTCCGTGGAGTAGATCGGCGGGGTACCCTTTCCTCGAAGGTTCTAAAGTAATCCCACACGGTCACCGGACCTTCAGTCTGGTGATTCCGCATTTTGTAGTTTTTCTCTCTCACTTTTTATCAATCCCCCCTTCATATGGCTTAGCCACTCATATATTCAAATTCACAACTAATCTTCAAAATTTTTTTTTGCCTTTTTTTGACGGCTCCGTTTGTATCTATTAACTAAATATCCATTAATTTTGACAAAGGCTAAATTTTGACAGCAGTGGCAGCAATGTTCCTTCCTTTTCTTCGGTCAAGACGTCCTTTCCGGCGGTTATCCGTAGGAGGGAGAAGTCTCCACCTTAACTAATTCACCCCAAAGGTCGTAGCAGATACATAATAACTCACTTTAAACACATACCGTCAAGACAAATAGCAGAGCGTCCTCCCCCGCGAATGTCCACGGACACGAAAAGGGTACGAAGTCTCCACCATCACTAGCGTTATTATTAAATCCCCTCCCCACTTTTACCTGCCCCATTTTTCTCATCACCCCTAAAAAATTTTTTTTTTTTACGACATGGAGCACCTGTACTCCATCATCCCTTATCCTTATGCAAATTACTGATGCGAAAGACTGCACAACAAGGGATCTGACAGGGGATTCCCTTCTCAGAAGACGTAGTAGGAGAGAAAAATTTTACGGCAACTCCACACTCCAAGACTCCACGGGAACAGCAGCGCCCCGAGTCAGGGTCTGGAGTGATGCGGGCCTGTTGGACAGGTGAACCCCATCTTGGGAACTGGGATGGCCGCGGAGTTGGTTTACAGCCAAAAACCCCACCGTTTTGCTTCCTCCTCTTGATAGCGATCGCTATCCAGACAGGAAGGGAATTCGCTGTCAAGAGAAGGGACATAACGGAACAACCCCGAGCCTGACGCACGGGGTTGTACTAAATAGATCTACCTGATTCGACACAGGGTCCCTTTGCCTCGTTTCCGTGGGACTTTGTGAGCGGCCCACTATGGACACGGCTCTGGACGAGTTGGCAACTCACTTGCGCTGACGAAGGAGCCTACCTCTCATCAGGGTAGTGTTCCTTTGCCAACGCAGGGGAGTGGTTGAATCAGCTGGATCTCTTTGGCCCCTCATTAAGGCCAAGGAGGTCTAGTTCTGATAGTAACCGGCTAGCTCAGTCTAGAGCGTGGGTTCATCGTGGGTCGAGCTACACATTGGGCGCTTGAGAAGGACCATTTCTCAGCTCCTTTGTCCACGGGAACGAGGCCAACGGACCTGCCCTGTTATGGTCAATTTATGCGGACCATCACGCAAAACAAGAAGATTAAATAATTCCTGGCCCTTTTAAAAACCCCTCGGCTGTAATAGCCCCAGTGTAAGCTGAAAAGAACGAAAAATTTCCATGCATCCTAGTAGGCAACAAAATTCAAGCGTATGATTGCTTAAATGCAGCCATAACGGGCCCCCCGTCTAAAAATAGCAATTCGACTTACGCTGGCTCAGGCCCCCTCTAGCAAATCGCCTCTAAAACCGCTACGACGGAAGAAAATTCTCAACAAAATCCCGCTAAGTACAGCTGAAACAAAATTCTAAATGTATGCAATGCCTATACGGCAGAGGGAAAAATTCGTCACCAAGAGCCCTTTTCTGCAGCGGTGACTGTAAAGTTTCTCTGAGTCCTACTTCCCAACAGCGCACTAATGTGCGGGAAATGTTAGACGGCCGAGGAGGCCAAAAGTATGAAGAGCGCAACAGCTGTGAGGATCGAAGCAGCCGACTCATGACGCTAGCTTCTGGCGCCGAAAATGAGGCGGAGGAACCTCCCCAAAAATTACACGAGAGCTTTCTCGTCAAGGCAGTCGGCGATATTTCTTCACGGCGGTCGGTCGCAAAAAGTCAGTCGGTACTGAGCGTTTTTTTTTTTGGTTGATGTTATAGACGGCGGACGGCACAAAAGTTGATCTCCCGGGGATCCTCATCTCGAGCTGAAGAATAATTATTGAACTGATAATCGCGATCGTATTATCTGACTTCGCATTTTAGACCATTTTCGGTAGTTTTTGGTTCCCATCTCCGACAGCAATACACCTGCGGGGAGTGTGAGAAATCTAGCTGGAAGCAAATTAACGCGTGTTTTGCGTTTCGAAATACTACGCCTGAGGAATATTGCAAAAACAGTTTGCGGTGTGTCCACGAGCATTAGTAACAATAGCAGGTCGCTGAAAGTGGAAAAAAGTGCACATTTCTACACGCACGGCACGGCAAGGGATCTGAGTGGCGGACTTCACATCTTATCGAAGCGCATTGACTCAAGCAGTTTCGGTGGTTTTTTTTTGTTATTTTGGTTTTCAAAGTCAGTGAGATATTGAGTACATCAAGCCCATTAGGCAATTTAAAGTGAATTACGAAACCACAGTGTAATGAAAACGTTTTTTTCTCGGGCGTACAAGCTCTCTTCTAGCCATGAACTACGGCTGTGAACCAAAGAATTTCCGCTGATGATATGGTCAGCATTCATTCCAGTATATGCGTATAAGTATTATTATCTGGTGGATAGCGAGAAAAAAAAAGAAAATTTTTTTTTGTGTACAGCGCATAAACAGTGCAACAAAATGCGAAATATGTAAAGAATATGAGGAGCTTGAGTTATGCACTTTGCCATTTATTGAAATTTTTTTCGCATGATTGACATATTTCAAATTGTTTTCGAATCATAATTGCGATCGCCGTACGTAGAGTTCCGTGTCGTGATATCCGAAGATTACTGTATTCTAACATCTGTGGAAAAGGGTTTAGCTACATTAGTGTCAGCCTGTGGAAATGGAAACAAAAAACGTACAAAAGATCCTCCTAATTTGAGGAGTTTGAGAACGAAGGAAAATTTGAATAATTTAGAACACGTGGGGGACAAACGGGAAGTTAAAATAGAACTAGGAAAAAAACTTTACGGTTAATGAAATATAACTAAGAATTTCCCGGCGAGTGGCTTGGCCTTAGTTGTGCTATGCGATTACGTGTATTTTAAACCAACTAAACTAAATGTGAGAGAGAGAAACAAATTATAAAGCATACTGATTTGAAGCCGGTTTAACATGCTGAATTTCTAAATTCCGAAAACAGAAATAAATTTTTTTTTTGGTTATCCCATGCGCGTAATAAACTGTGCTTATAGCACATGAGACAGTGTCGGGTTCATTTTCTCGCAAGATTGGTGGCCTAGTAGGTAGACATAAAAGGATTAACGAACTGAAAGAAAGATTCAAAAGAAATAAGGATTTACGAACCGTAATCAAAATTTAATTTAATGTAAAAAAAAAAAAAAAAATTAAATAAGGAACATTTTTGGATGTAAAGCTAAATTATAGTGAGAAAAAAAAAAAAAAAAAAAAAAAAAGAAATAAAAACAAAATAAATAAAAGAAATAAATAAATAAAAAGAAGAACAAAAATTAAAACAAAACCTGAACGAGACATCAGGGGGGAGGACCCGGGGAGGGTAAAACAAGGACCTCCACCCCCCCCCAACGAGGGAGCAACTCATGTATGCAGCAGCGGCGGCCGCCCACCGCAGTAGCAGTCTCAGCCTCATCAGCAGCAACCTCCTCAACATCTCAACAGCAGACTCCTCAGCCTCAGCATACGTGTCCCGGAACCAGGTTTTCTCTTATTATAAATATATTTCTCCCTAAAAACTTTTAAATAAATAGATATCAAATAATGATAATTTTAAATAGAACCAACACTTTGCGAAAATAAAACCAAAAGGTTCCAAATAAAACAAAATTTCAAGGATTTAGTCGAAATTATAAAGTTAAAACAAAAATTTTTCTATCTTATTTTTTTTTTTTATATAACAAAATGTTCCGTAAATAAAGCAAAAATTCCGAATAACACTAGATTTTAAAGAAAAGAAAAGAAAAAAAAAAAAAAAAGAAAAATAAAAGAACAAATTATTAAGCCGAAATTACAAGTTAAAACAAAAAATTTTTTTTTTATAACGATATCTCCTTTTATAAAATCTAAGTTTTCGAATAAAACAAAACTCCAAACTAAGTCAAAATTATAGAATCAACCAAAAATATTTTTTTTTTAAATAGACCAAAAATTGTTTAAATAAAGCAAAAATTATCCTGAAAAGACAGAGGTTTCAAAACGGAACCCAATTTCTATGATAAAGCAATTATTTTTTTTTTCCTCATATATGTAAAGAGAAAAACAAACGCAAGGTTTAGTAGGGAGTATTTTAGTCTTAAGCCTTGGCCACGTGACCAAATTGTTGTTTGTTTGTTCATTTTTTTTGTATGCATCGGAGATTAGAAGGTGGAAAAGGAAATATAAGTAATGGCACCCGTTAAATAGAGAACCGTTTTTAATTGCTCCCTAAGTCCCCTCTACCCTCTTTTCGGCCTCCTCTAACGGTTTTCGCGATTTGACTTTCAAAAAGGGACCTCCCAAATATTTTGGGCCAATGGGAGGTCATTGGGCGGTTGGGGATTAGGCCAGGGTGGGGGTCAATTTCCATCGAGACCCCCCCCCGCAATTCGGAGAGTCGATCGCCAGCAGTTGCAGGGGTTCCTCCTGCTACGGTCCCCTTTTCCCCCCTAGAGTTGATCCTGTCTGCGCGAGATTTTCGTGTTGCGGGCAGCTCATCTCTGCGGCAAAATGCGGCTTCGGCAACCCCCCCACACTACCGCTACGCTAGCTTGCCAGCTCGCGCTGCCGCCAAACCGCAGAGCAGACATTTTAGCCGGGTGTCTGAGAGCTCGCTCCCACAACATGTCGGTGGATGAGTTAAAAACACTGGAAAAGAGAATTCTCAGAAAAGCGCTGGGCTTTTCCAGGAGCACTCCTATCCACGTTCTGTATGCGCTAGCACATGAGCTGAGTCAATCACGGCAAAGGATTTGATCAAAACAATGAAGGGGGATGATTTGTTTGTAGGTAGTATTCAGGGTTTTCCTCCTCCGGCTCCCTATGAAAAGTACTGGAACAGGGAGATCTTCGAGATGGCGGACCTATCTGCCCTCTCGGTGTTACTGTACATAAATTGGAATTAGGCCCTAGATTCTTCCCCAAAGGTATTTGGAAATCAAATGAGAACAATGATGTGGTGACCTTGATGGGTAGTAAGAGGAGTGCTTTTCCGCCGGATGTGGTTCTGGTGGCGACCGATGCATCAGCTGGTGCAGAATGTGGGTTGTGGTTTTACTTTGATGACGGGAGCGCAGACTTAAAATTCCGAGTTTTTTGGAGACCTGCAACGCTCACTGCTGAGCTGATGGCTATTCAAATTGTGATGCAGAAGGCCAGCGGGGGGGAATTGAAAGTGTAACAATATTGAAGGCGGCCTGACTCATGTAAAGCATCTTTCTTATTTTTACTTTTATCTCTATATACATTATTTGTCCAATTTCCAACGATTGATCAAAAAATCATCGACTTGTTATGTTGCCAACAGATCCATTGTGCACAGCTGTTTTTTCAGAAATACGAGCAAAACATTTACGAGAGTTAGTAGGTTCGCAAATTTAACGAAAGCACGAAAGTAACATACATTTCTAGTTTTACGAGCTCGTAATTGCTACGTGATTTTGGCTGGTTACGAGATGTACGAAGCCTACGAGGGCATGACGTGAATACCATATCCCTATTCACTATTGTAACCCGAAGTACATGACTACATAAAGTTCTTTACACCCTGTCACCGCATGCAACGCGTAATAAATAAATAAACCTGAAGGCTGGGGAATACCCAAGAGCTGTCAAATTCTACTTGTCAACTGAGTTAGCAAACACTGCACTGGCTAGTTTTCTTTTAGAAGTAAAAAGTTTTGAAACAGAGATCCTAAAAACCCAGCAAAAATGTGGGAAACATGTTTAGTTTGCCAAACGATGCATTTGGAAATGATTGGCATACTCCGGCACCCGGGAAAACTGGAATATATGTTAAATTGTTTGCTGGGACTGCAGGTAATCGTTTTTGTCTCATGGTAAAAGCCTCTGATTCGCTTGAATGGTCTTATTTCGAATTTAGGCTCGGCAAGACGACTATCTTTGCAACAAGTGCTCCAATGATGTGATAAAGGCATTCCATTCCAAGCAAAAGTTCCATCAATTTAGCCTGCTCGAGCCGGAAGTACTGAGGGATGGGGTAGTTGTCAGTAAGTTTGCGTGTTCTGAAGGAGGCTCTGCCACTTATTTGAGGTTTCTTGCAGAAGATGAAGTTGACCAATCTGAAAATCCGGTTGTCTCCGCTGTGCCAGAGGTGAAAATGGAGCCAAAAAGCGAGGGCTTAGAGGAGGACGTGGAGGATGCTGATGATGGGACCATGGACATAAGCCAATATGAGATGTTGGGGAAACCTGGCTTTGAATCAAAATTACAGGAACGGCAAGACGTTGTTGAGGAATATGGACCTGCAGCACAGGGGAGTGTTGAGGGTATGGTTTCGCAGTTTTTACAAAAGTGCTGTCAGTTATATGTTTCTTAAACAGGTGGTAAACGTGAACCTATGAGCTCTAAGAAGGACTTTCATGTTACAACGCTGGATTCTAAATGCACACAGACCAATAGCAGGGAGCACTTTAAGAGAGAGAAGTCAATTGATATCGAGGACAGTATCGAGGAAGAGAAACTCAACGATGAGAGAGACGTCGGAGCAATCAATTTTAGATGTACCAGAAGTTTGCGACATAATGTGGGGGCTCACAATAGTAGTACAAATAAGCGATCAGCGTATGAGAGTACTCACACTGGAGAAAAACCCTACAAGTGCCGTGAATGCGAGAAAGGTTTTATCACCAGATTTAACCTTACAGTACACGAGGGGACTCACACTGGAGAAAAACCATACAAGTGTTTTGAATGCGGGAAAGCTTTTAAGAGAGATTATGACCTTAAAGTCCATGAAAGGACTCACACTGGAGAAAAGCCCTACAAGTGCCATGAATGCGAGAAAGGTTTTAGTACAGCTTCTGCGTTTAAAATTCACGAAAGGACTCACACTGGAGAGAGGCCATATAAATGTCGTGAATGCGTGAAATGTTTTAACACCAGATCTGACCTTACAAAACACGAGAGGACTCACACTGGCGAAAAGCCGTACAAATGCCGTGAATGCGAGAAAGGGTTTTTCAACAATTCTAGCCTTAAAAAACACGTGAGGATTCACACTGGAGAAAAGGCATACAAGTGTCATGATTGCGAGAAAGGTTTTATCTCCTTGTACCATCTTAAAAAACACGAGAGGATTCACACTGGAGAAAAGCCATACAAGTGTCTTGATTGCGAGAAAGGTTTTATCTCCTTGTACCAACTTAAAGCACACGAAAGTATGCACACTGGTGAAAAACCCTACAAGTGCCATGGATGCAAGAAAGGTTTTATCACCAATGCTAACCTTAAAAACCACGAGAGGATTCACACTGGAGAAAAACCATACAAGTGCCGTGAATGCGAGAAAGGTTTTATCACCAGATTTAACCTTACAGTACACGAGGGGACTCACACTGGAGAAAAACCATACAAGTGTTTTGAATGCGGGAGCACATTTAAGAGAGCTTATAACCTTAAAGTCCATGAAAAAACTCACACTGGAGAAAAACCCTACAAGTGCCATGAATGTGAGAAAGGTTTTAGTACAGCTTCTGCGTTTAAAATTCACGAAAGGATTCACACTGGAAAGAGGCCATATAAATGTCGTGAATGCGTGAAATGTTTTATCACCAGATCTGACCTTACAAAACATGAGAGGACTCACACTGGCGAAAAGCCGTACAAGTGCTGTGAATGCGAGAAAGGTTTTGTCAACACTTCTAACCTTAAAAAACACGTGAGGATTCACACTGGAGCAAAGGCATACAAGTGTTGTGAATGCGAGAAAGGTTTTATCACCAATGGTGACCTTAAAAAACACGAGAGGACTCACACTGGAGAAAAGCCCTACAAATGCCATGAATGTGAGACAGGTTTTATCTCCTTGTACCAACTTAAAGCACACGAAAGTATGCACACTGGTGAAAAACCCTACAAGTGCCGTGATTGCGAGAAAGGTTTTATCTCCTTGTACCACCTTACAAAACACGAGAGGATTCACACTGGAGAAAAGCCATATAAGTGTCATGATTGCGAGAAAGGTTTTATCTCCTTGTACCAACTTAAAGCACACGAAAGTATGCACACTGGTGAAAAACCCTACAATTGCCATGGATGCAAGAAAGGTTTTATCACCAATGCTAACCTTAAAAACCACGAGAGGATTCACACTGGAGAAAAGCCATACAAGTGCCGTGAATGCGAGAAAGGTTTTATCAGCAGATTTAACCTTACAGTACACGAGAGGATTCACACTGGAGAAAAGCCATACAAGTGTCGTGAATGCGAGAAAAGTTTTATCACTAATGCTGACCTTAAAAGACACGAGAGGATTCACACTGGAGAAAAGCCCTACAAATGCCATGAATGTGAGACAGGTTTTATCTCCTTGTACCAACTTAAAGCACACGAAAGTATGCACTCTGGTGAAAAACCCTACAAGTGCCGTGAATGCGAGAAAGGTTTTATCACCACTTCTGAACTTAAAAAACACGTGAGGATTCACACTGGAGAAAAGCCATACAAGTGTCGTGAATGCGAGAAAAGTTTTATCACCAATGCTGACCTTAAAAGACACGAGAGGATTCACACTGAAAAGCCCTACAAATGCCATGAATGTGAGGCAGGTTTTTTCAACACTTCTAAGCTTCAAAAACACGTGAGGATTCACACTGGAGAAAAGCCATACAAGTGTCGTGAATGCGAGAAAGGTTTTATCACCAATGGTGACCTTAAAAAACACGAGAGGACTCACACTGGAGACAAACCATACAAGTGTTCCTAGTCTTCTAAAACTTTCCCAACCGGGTCCTCTTACCGGCGTTACATAAGAACGCGTCCGAATGTATGAGGAGTATGATGCATATGCAAACTTAAGCGAATTCACAAACGGGCACATTTCAAAGGATCCATTATGTAGATATGAAAACTTTCGTTCAGTTTCTCTGCAGTTAGTCAACTTAAGCCTGAACCAGAGTAGAAACGTAAAGAACCATAAGTTAACGTAAGCATTTAACGAAACTGAACTCAACGTCAAACCTGAAACATTGCCTGAAATAGTAACGTAAAGTGACATAACCCAAGAAGCACTCAAGTAAATGTAATTTGTATATTTTTAACAATAATCACCCTCCAGACGCTGTGCGTTCTCTGCACTAATAAATAGTTGCCGGATTGATAAATAGTTAAAATCTAGTATTTGTTTTTATAATAAATATATTTCGGGTATAAACGAGTCAAATGTTGACGAAGTTATTCACAGGTACAGAATACAATTTGTAATTCGGGAATCCGTAATTGATGTGCCCACTGTAATTCGTCTCGCTCGTGAGGATGACTTCTCACATGCTTTACTGAGGTGGATTATCTGTTGAGCAAGATTGATTACTAAGCTGGTAAATTGGTTTGCTGAAAGCTTTCAGACTACTGCTTACTACTTATATGGGTTTCAGATTAGAACGGTGATTGCCCTGTTAGGGCAAAATCTATTATGTTGCAACCAGAATTGTCAACGCTCACTAGTTTTAGTCACAAATAAATGAATATGAATCTGAATCTCTGTAACACGGTACAGAGGCTGATCTGTGAGTCTTGGCAAGTTGCGGTTGAGTGAACAAACTGTTTTTTTGTTTTACAAAACTTTCTGCCGGCGATAAAGGCGGCTACTTAACATACGGCCCAATTTTGCGGGCAATATGCAGGGTCAATCGACAGGCTCGGCACATGAGCAGGCAAGTTGAGAGAGCACAGCCATGTGTTTCTGCAGGGACTCTGCCGTTCATCCCTGCCGATTGCCAGTAAAATTGGGACGTGTGTAGCCGGCTTAAAGCTACAAGTTGGGCGTTGGCTGAAAAATCTGGAGCTGTGTTCCTGCCTTTATGCTAAGAACTTTGTCTTAAGTTATGTCACTAATCAGAATGATATAGTGAAATGTAATGTAAACATCTTAGCTTTCGGCAGGAAAGAAAGCAGTAGGAAATTTGAAAATCAAGATCGCAGATTGCGATGAAAATCGGTCCTTTCAGGTTTGCAGGGTCGCTGATTTCGAATAACTATCGAAATTGAAATTAAAGATGATGGATCCATCATGGCGACCGAAAATCCTCAACTTCAAAGGATAGCTATGAAATTGGATCCGTTTATGTTTTCGAGGTTGCTGATTTCCAATCCATCACAAATTGAATATGCCCGAGCACTGTCGGTGGATGAGTTAAAAACACTGGAAAAGAGAATTCTCAGGAAAGCGCCTGGCTTTACCAAGAGCACTCCTATCCACGTTCTGTATGCGCTAGCAATTGAGCTGGGTCAATCACGGCGAAAGATTTGAGCAAAACAATGAAGGGGGATGATTTGTCTGTTGGTAGTATTAACGGGTTTGCTCCTCCGGCTCCCTATGAGAAGTGCTGGATCAGGGAGATCTTCGAGATGGCGGACCTATCTGCCCCTCTCGGTGTTACTGTACATAAATTGGAATTAGGCACTAGATTCTTCCCCAAAGGTATTTGGAAATCAAATGAGAACAATGATGTGGTGACCTTGATGGGTAGTAAGAGGAGTGCTTTTCCGCCGGATGTGGTTAGAGTTGCCACCTCTCGGGGTTTCGCCCGAAGTCTCGGGGTTTGTATCAAGATCTCCGGGCTCAGGGTTTTGATTGATTTTCTCCGGGTTTGATACTTTTCTCCGGGTTTGATACCTATTGATGACAAAAAAAATTGTTTGTCATCATTTCATTAATAGGTTTAGGTTCAGACGACGTTAGTGTCATATCGCATTTGGACGAATCACGGAGTGACCAATCCGACAATTTCTGAAAACTCTCTCATACAAATAGTCCAAAAAATTGCTCCCGAAGTCAAAGATCTCGGTGTTCCTCTAGATATAAAGTGGACCAAAATATTTGCAGCGTCCGAAGAATTAGAAGAACTTCCAAAATTAGTAGGAAAAATACTATCAATTCCTATAAGTAATGCTTATGTAGAGAGAGTTTTTTCGATAATGGGGAATGTATGGACAGATGTTCGTAATCGAATGAAAATAGAGCTTGTTAAAGCTGAACTTATATACAAACTCAATTTTGATATGAGTTGTGAAGAGTTTGAAAAATTCATTCGGCAGCCAGAGCAAGTTTTACTTATAAAAACTGCATTATCGAATGAGAAGTATTCGTGGAAAGAGAAAAAAGTTTAATTAGTATTTAAACATCATTAACATGATTAATATTGTTCAACTTTGAATTTCCACTGATATTACCATTACCCCCCCGGCAGACTCTTGTTTCGATTCTCCGGGTGGCACCTTCAGGCGAGGTGGTAACCGTAGATCATACATGGGCGTAATGCATTAAATTTTCAGTGCATTAATTATTTCAATAGTACTACGGGGCTCAGTGCTAGTTAAAATACAGTTTGCACTATCACTAAACGATTAGTGGTAGTGCAAATCATATTTCATTATCACTAAACGATTAGTAGTAGTATAAAACTTTTCAGTGGACTTTTCTGTCGTCCTTTACGTTCTATTTGTCAACTACGGAAATGAAAGTCAAGTCTACGTTGGTTTGATTGTTTGTCGCGCTTTGACTCAGAAACTACTCTTTTGCTTACTTTCATATTACACATTGATGAGTTTTATTTTTAGAGTTAGAAAATAAAAGTAATTTTTGTAAGTGTTATAAACTGAAGAATCGCTCTAACTACTATTTGCGACATCTGTAATATTTACTTTTAGATCAAGTGTCCAATATACCTTTGGGCCACGATACAGTTTCGAGAGAAATCAACCGTTTCTGGATGGACACAGACGAGAGTTTGGAGTGCTTGCATCAATATCCAGTAATAAAAAAAGTTTTTATAAAATATAACACTCTCATTCCATCATCTGCGCCTGTGGAAAGATTGTTCTCCTTTGCAGGAATAGGTAATAGTTCTAGACGGCAGAACTTATCTGACAAGAACTTTGAAAAATTAGTTTTAAGAAAATCGAATTCAATTTTTTTTCTAAATGAAATAAAATGAATTTGAATAAAAACCCGACAGACGTTGTCCTGCCGTTCGTTTCAGTTTTTCCGAATTTTCCAAATTTCCGGGCAGCTTTTCCAATTTTTCTTTCCCTAAAAAAAAACCTTATTCAGATAAATACAAACATTTAAAATAAAACAACTAAAACGGTCCAGCCGTTCATTTCAGTTTTTCCCGTATATTCCAATTTTCCGGTGGATTTTCCAAAACTTTTCTTTCATACAGGTTTGTACTACTACTAATCGTTTAGTGATAATGAGAAACAAAAATCGTTACCACTAATCGTTTAGTGATAATGAAAACTGTATTTAACTAACATTAAAATGTTAGTGCTAATGCAAATTTAGTGGTAATGCAAAAACGCCCATCTCTGCCCTAGATGTGGTTCTGGTGGCGACCGATGCATCGGCTGGTGCAGAATGTGGGTTGTGGTTTAACTTTGATAATGGAAGTGCAGACTTAAAATTCCGAGTTTTTGGGAGACCTGCAACGCTCACTGCTGAGCTGATGGCTATTCAAATTGCGATGCAGAAGGCCAGCGGGGGGGGGGAATTGAAAGTGTACCAATATTGAAGGCGGCCTGGCTCATGTAAAGCATCTTTCTTATTTTTACTTTTATCTTTATATATTATTTGTCCAAGTTCCAACGATTGATCAAAAAATCATCGACTTGTTATGTTGCCAACAGATCCATTGTGCACAGCAACGCGTAATAAATAAATAAACCTGAAGGCTGGGGAATACCCAAGAGCTGTCAAATTCTACTTGTCAACTGAGTTAGCAAACACTGGCTAGTTTTCTTTTAGAAGTAAAAAGTTTTGAAACAGAGATCCTAAAAACCCAGCAAAAATGTGGGAAACATGTTTAGTTTGCCAAACGATGCATTTGGAAATGATTGGCATACTCCGGCACCCGGGAAAACTGGATTATATGTTAAATTGTTTGCTGGGACTGCAGGTAATCGTTTTTGTCTCATGGTAAAAGCCTCTGATTCGCTTGAATGGTCTTATTTCGAATTTAGGCTCGGCAAGACGACTATCTTTGCAACAAGTGCTCCAATGATGTGATAAAGGCATTCCATTCCAAGCAAAAGTTCCATCAATTTAGCCTGCTCGAGCCGGAAGTACTGAGGGATGGGGTAGTTGTCAGTAAGTTTGCGTGTTCTGAAGGAGGCTCTGCCACTTATTTGAGGTTTCTTGCAGAAGATGAAGTTGACCAATCTGAAAATCCGGTTGTCTCCGCTGTGCCAGAGGTGAAAATGGAGCCAAAAAGCGAGGGCTTAGAGGAGGACGTGGAGGATGCTGATGATGGGACCATGGACATAAGCCAATATGAGATGTTGGGGAAACCTGGCTTTGAATCAAAATTACAGGAACGGCAAGACGTTGTTGAGGAATATGGACCTGCAGCACAGGGGAGTGTTGAGGGTATGGTTTCGCAGTTTTTACAAAAGTGCTGTCGGTTATATGTTTCTTCAACAGGTGGTAAACGTGAACCTATGAGCTGTAAGAAGGACTTTCATGTTACAACGCTGGATTCTAAATGCACACAGACCAATAGCAGGGAGCACTTTAAGAGAGAGAAGTCAATTGATATCGAGGACAGTATCGAGGAAGAGAAACTCAACGATGAGAGAGACGTCGGAGCAATCAATTTTAGATGTTCCAGAAGTTTGAGACATAATGTGGGGGCTCACAATAGTAGTACAAATAAGCGATCAGCGTATGAGAGTACTCACACTGGAGAAAAGCCATACAAGTGTTTTGAATGCGGGAAAGCTTTTAAGAGAGATTATGACCTTAAAGTCCATGAAAGGACTCACACTGGAGAAAAGCCCTACAAGTGCCGTGAATGCGAGAAAGGTTTTAGTACAGCTTCTGCGTTTAAAATTCACGAAAGGACTCACACTGGAGAGAGGCCATATAAATGTCGTGGATGCGTGAAATGTTTTAACACCAGATCTGACCTTACAAAACACGAGAGGACTCACACTGGCGAAAAGCCGTACAAGTGCCGTGAATGCGAGAAAGGGTTTTTCAACAATTCTAGCCTTAAAAAACACGAGAGGATTCACACTGGAGAAAAGGCATACAAGTGTCGTGATTGCGAGAAAGGTTTTATCTCATTGTACCACCTTAAAAAACACGAGAGGATTCACACTGGAGAAAAGCCATACAAGTGTTTTGAATGCGGGAAAGCATTTAAGAGAGCTTATAACCTTAAAGTCCATGAAAAAACTCACACTGGAGAAAAACCCTACAAGTGCCGTGAATGCGAGAAAGGTTTTATCACCAATGCTGACCTTAAAATACACGAGAGGATTCACACTGGAGAGAGGCCATATAAATGTCGGGAATGCGTGAAATGTTTTATCACCAATGCTAACCTTAAAAGACACGAGAGGATTCATACTGGAAAAAGGCCGTACAAGTGCCGTGAATGCGAGCAAGGTTTTTTCAACATTTCTAACCTTAAAAAACACGTGAGGATTCACACTGGAGAAAAGCCATACAAGTGTCGTGAATGCGAGAAAAGTTTTATCACCAATGGTGACCTTAAAAAACACGAGAGGACTCACAATGGAGACAAACAATACAAGTGTTCCTAGTCTTCTAAAACTTTCCCAACCGTACATATGTAAACTTAAGCGAATTCACAAACGGGCACATTTCAAAGGATCCATTATGTATATATGCAAACTTTCGTTCAGTTTCTCTGCAGTTAGTCAACTTAAGCCTACACCAGAGTTAAACGTAAAGACCAATAACTTAACGTAAGCATTTAACGAAACTGAACTCAACGTCAAACCTGAAACATTGCCTGAAATAGTAATGTAAAGTGACATAACCCAAGAAGCACTCAAGTAAATGTAATTTGTATATTTTTAACAATAATCACCCTCCAGACGCTGTGCGTTCTCTACACTAATAACTAGTTGCCGGATTGATAAATAGTTAAAATCTAGTATTTGTCTTTATACTAAATATGTTTCGGTTATAAACGAGTCAAATATTAACAGTGTTATTCATATGTAGAGAATACCATAGAAATATAAACTAAGCACGAACGGCTGTATCGTGTATAATTCCTGTACATGAACGACCACCTAAAGATAACTGCGCAGAGGAATACAGCAACATCGTGTATGAGGGAAAGCTAAATAAGCATTATAGCACCAAGCATACAGTATATAGAGAACTCATCTCTAACAAAAATTTGTCCGCTGTGCTTATAAACATTTTGTCTTCGATTGGCTCCCACCGTGTTCATTTCACGAGAAATGAATCCAAGAATTCATCCGACTTCAGAGTTCGGCACCGAGACTACGCTGGCCCGTGATCTGCGGCCTGGGCGCTGTTGTGACTCATCTGTATGCGTTGGAATATTTACATCTGAGCAAGCAGGTGTTTGTGCCCATTGCTCTCGTTCTTAATTGATGAATGCAATTTCGGGTGTGCGGGGCATAAAGGGCAACAGAGAACGACGGGCATAGTCCTGAGGTAGTCCCATACAAATACAGATGAGTCACAACAGCTCTCAGACCGCAGATCACGGGCCGGCGTAGTCTCGGTGCCGAGCTCTGAAGTCGGGTGAAAAACCAACCCAACCCGTCGATCTCTCTTGCCCTTTATGCCCCGCACACCCGAAAAAAGTTTTGGATTAAGATAAAAATGTGACTAAATGAGCTCGACGCTCCAACTTTGAGGCATCATAACTACGTCAATTTTATGAATTTTTGAAAAAATCGTTTTGGAATACAATCTTAAATACATTAACAATAGAAATATTAAAAAAAAAAAATTCATTTTTTTTCAAAATTTCAAAGCCAAATACCCCCTTAAGGGGGGCATAGACATTAGAGCCTTTCGGTAGCACGTTCTAACTGAGACAACTGAGACAAGATATTGAGCAACTGTCTCAGTTGTTTCAGTTGGGTAGGATAATTGGATTAATCAGCTGATTTAGGCTTCGGCATTTTCTGGTGGTCGGTTCCACACGGCACGACTAGCCAAGGCACACTTTCAATGCTAAAATCCTTGGTTTAGAAAGTGTCTTGGCTAGTCCTGTCGTGTTTACCAGAATTAGACCCATTATATGATTATGCCGATTTTAAGAGGGACTTTCGCTTGGAAAACAATTAAAAACAGTTTATTCTGAGCACTACTCAAGGGCTATCACAACAAACAACATATAACAAGTGAGACACAGAAAATCCATCTCAGATGTCTCAGTTGCTCAAAGACTGCGTTCATTTTTGTTGCTCAATGTGAAAGAGACGATGTGCGAAAACACGCCGTCTCAGTGAGCCAAGTGAGAATATCTCATTTGTCTCACTGAGAACGTGGTTGCTGAAAGGCCCTATTATGGCAGGAACTTCGGAAAATTTTGAATTGTAAGCCCGCTTTTTGAATACGTCTTCATATATACGCCTACACTGAGCGACCATACGAACACAGCCAATTCTAACACAACAGGGAATTTGGTACGCTAAATCTGGCTTACAGCCGTTCCGTGCTTAGTTCATATTTCCATGCAGAATACAATTTGTAATTCAGGAATCCGGAATTGATGTGCCCACTGTAATTCGTCTCGCTCGTGAGGATGACTTCTCACATGCTTTACTGCCACCATAATCATACCGTGTTTTTGGAGATTTCTCCTGCTTAACTGACGCCCTAGTCAATTTGAACAAGGAAAATATCAGAGAGATGGCAAGTTTCATATCAGAGACGAAAATACACTTATAGTATTGGATTATAGAAACTGGCGCGCTTGGCGCAGTGATCCGAAAACTTGCTAGCGTTCTGACTGCTTGCTGCGCCGGGTTCACCTCCCTATTAGTTCAGACGACACCCCCTAAGTCCAGGGGGTGAATTTATCAGACCTTTTTTTATTTATGACCTCACATCAGTACCATTACCGCTAGCTGTAAACTTGGCTCACTCACTCTTGTTTATATCTTTTGTAATGTAATTTGCTCTAGTTTGTCAGCGTTTTTAGTGTCAATTGTGGTGTCCTACACAGTGGAGTCACGTCGAAGAAGAGAATACCAGTCATCACATCGGTGCTGTCAAGGGAGAGAACTTCTTACGGAGCCTCACCCTCATACTCTCATAACATCCACGTTGAGGGTCAATAAAAGGAAAAGGTCCTGGATCGTGGTCGTATGACGCTTGCGTCAGATCAAATAAGTCCACTCAGTGGCGCCTTTATTAAGGCAAAATAAAAACAAACAAACAAACAACAACAGCTTTACTGAGGTGGATTATCTGTTGAGCAAGATTGATTACTACGCTGGTAAATTGGTTTGCTGAAAGCTTTCAGACTACTGCTTACTACTTATATGGGTTTCAGATTAGAACGCTGATTGCCCTGTTAGGATTCTAATAGTTCTCTGTATGGCTGGCAGATTAAATATCTGCTTGACAATCAGATTAGTTCTGTGCTAATGGTCAGATTAATTCTAATCATCCTAGAAATTGCCTACTATCTTCAGAAAAAGGCGTCTGATTAACACAATATCCAACCTAACTGAGACGGTTGCTAAAAATGTTGTCTAATTTGTCTCACCGAGAACGTGCTTTCCCAAAGGCCCTCTTGTAGGCTCTGTAACACAAGAACCAACATGGGAATTTAGAAATGTAAGTGACACGAATTGAATTATAGGCAGTAGTACATTGTATTAGTTTTAAGTAGTTTAATTGCTTTGTTTTGACCAGTTCATAGAGACTTAATCAATGTTATTATAGATGAGTCGAATCCAATATGGCGACCGAAAATCCTCAACTTTAAAGGATTGCAATAAAATTGGGTCCTTTTATGTTTTCGAGGTTTCTGATTTCCAATCCATCACAAATTGAATACGTCCGAGCACTGTCGGTGGATGAGTCAAAAACACTGGAAAAGAGAATTCTCAGGAAAGCGCCTGGCTTTACCAGGAGCACTCCTATCCACGTTCTGTATGCGCTAGCACATGAGCTGAGTCAATCACGGCAAAGGATTTGATCAAAACCATGAAGGAGGGATTTATTTGTAGGTAGTATTCAGGGTTTTCCTCCTCCGGCACCCTATGAAAAGTGCTGGAACAGGGAGATCTTCGAGATGGCGGACCTATCTGCCCTCTCGGTGTTACTGTACATAAATTGGAATTAGGCCCTAGATTCTTCCCCAAAGGTATTTGGAAATCAAATGAGAATTTTGATGTGGTGACCTTGATGGGTAGTAAGAGGAGTGCTTTTCCGCCGGATGTGGTTCTGGTGGCGACCGATGCATCAGCTGGTGCAGAATGTGGGTTGTGGTTTTACTTTGATGACGGAAGCGCAGACTTAAAATTCCGAGTTTTTGGGAGACCTGCAACGCTCACTGCTGAGCTGATGGCTATTCAAATTGCGATGCAGAAGGCCAGCGAGGGGGAATTGAAAGTGTGACAATATATGGCCAAAAATTATTTTTTTTGTTCCAAACTGTGGTCTAAGCAGTCGATAAATGGTTATTAAGTATGTGTGCAAAGTTTCAAGAAAATCGGTTGAGTAGTTTTTTCACAGTTTTACAACGCGCATTTCGTTTTTTTCAACGGAAAGTGCTGGAACGGCGGACTGTGGCAGCCGCCATTTTGTTTTTTAATGCATTATAATAATGAAAATGACAATTCTATACCTTAAATAAGCATACAAAATTTGAAATAGATGCCTTTCTTCGCTTTGTTTTTATAGCAATTTAAAAAAAACGTTCAGTTTTGCCATTTCAACAGTAGAAAGACCCCTTAAGAATGATTAGCGTCGAAGAGCTTTTCCATTTGACAGTGAAGAAGAAAACTTTAATAAAAACTTAATATATTAATGGGGACCTATTACGCTCTAATCAAGCTCCTTGCTTTGTTAATCCCTTCCTGATTACTCTCCCGGTGAAGCTCCTTGGAAGTCAAAGCACTTTCCTTTGAGGACTCTTGTTGTGAAGGCTCTCACGTACTTCCAATTCTCTCTGTTACAGAGCATGGTTTCGAGTACGTTGTCGGGGGTAATGTTTCCTACCTTCCCCTCTAGCTCCCACCTATCCGCGTCACACCTGCGACACTCGAAGAAGGTGTGCAGGGCGTCATCTCTATCCGAGTCGCCATACTGACAGGCTGGACCTTCCACCTTGTGCATCCTGCGAATGGATGGACGTATCTATTTAGCAATACATCTAATTATTTTCAAACTACAAAAAATACCCGGATGGGTTTAACCCTGGTGCAAAAACCTAATTTTCGTTTACCATTATTATTTTCTTTTAAATGTATTTGCATGGGATACTTCGATTATTGTTTAAAAGATTTGGTCTGCAGGGGAGGGAAACATTAATTTAATATCGGACAGGAAAAAATAAAAATTAGATATGTGGAACATTGCAAGTTTTTTTAAAGTTATTTATTATTATAGTTTAAGTATTGCAGAATATATTCTTATTATAAATGTTGCAGAATTTAAATTCTCCATTCAAGTATACGGAAAAAAATATTTATGATATTAAAATTCAAATAATTAAGGTTTTGTATAAATAAAAAAGATTATTAGTGTTCTTGCAGTCGCCTCCCCGACTATTGCATCTTTTGCGTTAACGCTCCATCCACCAGTTATGAGAACGAAATGTCAAAGTATAGTCACCAGATTAATTTGCGACGGCAATCGTATTAAACTGATTCGAATTCGGATTTCACTCGTTTTTTCCGATTTTCAAAAGATTTCACTTTCATATCGCATTCCATGATAAGGCCCTAGTTTATATCATATTTAACTGTTCACATTCATTGAATATAAAGCTTACATAAATAATAAAATGTAGAGAATCCATTAACCATTGTTTCGAATATATTACCTGTTCTTGAGTGTGATTTAAAAGAAGTCTGCATGCATTGATTGTGCTTTTAATTTTAACATAAGCGGGCAAATCCATTTCTTTTTGAAAAAACTTTCTTCCACCATATAAAGGGTCTCTCAACAAGAACTGGAATCTTGAATTTAGAAATTATGATGACAGATTCGAAATCAACGCCCCCGGAATTCCCCTTGTGTGGATTTTCAGGATAATCCCTTGAAGGTTAACTTTATCGGCTGCCATATTGGATCCGACATTTTAAATTTGGAAATTTTGATGGCAGATTCAAAATCAGCGCCTCGAACATCTATTAGAGGAGATTTTCAGGGCAATCCTTTAACTCAGCTTTATTTAATTGTGGAGCAATATAATGTGTTTTATACGTTTCGGTGAAGAATGGTAATATGAGGATTCCAAAACTGTCATATATGGTGTTTCTATGTAATGTGTCCTTATTTTGGTACCACACTAATCTAGACTCTTAGCGAAATAATATAGGAAGGATACCAAGTCAAGTTTTCTACCATAGTCAAACAACGGCAACCTTCAACCACCAAAGATATTTAGATATAATGAAATAGATAGGTTTTTACTTTGCAACTAGTTTATTAAGAAGGGAACGAAATATGATTTAAACAAAAGGGCAGGCTTCATAGATCTTCAAGTTGATTGAATATCGAAAGCGTATTTCTTCTCCTTCTTCTTGAGCTGCTCTGCTAATTTGGCTGCCAGGTCGTCTTGCTTTTCTTCTGCTTTCGAAAAAAAAATGATTAAAAAGTTGATTTTTAACACTTATTGTAATGGCTTTACTCAAAAATGATAAATACTACAGTTCAAGTTTATCAGTGCTACACAGCCAATTTGATCAGTAATATTGAATGCCTTGGATCTTTTTGTTTGATTACGTAAATGAGTAGATGCTGTTAGTCATGGTGGGGGGAGGTTCTTGTTACTCAGGCCCCAATTTTTGGGAATGGGGTTTGAAACATTTTGCTGTGGTAATTAACGGAAAAATAATTAAAAAATTCCATCTCGACCCGTTTTCGAGATATAGGTCAATTCGCGAGCCACCTAACGTTCGTAACTTTTGGGAAAATTCTATTAAATATTATTATTTCCCTTTTACAAACTGCCGGTGGACTTAATTAGCACAGCAAAATGTTTCGAACCCCGTTCCCAAAAACTGGGGCCTGAGTAACAAGAATCGTGCAAATGGTTTTATATTTTCAGTTGAAGACTTGAAATAAAAAAACCTGCAGAATACCAAACAATCAAATCGACTTAACCGACTTCAATTACGATTCAAAGTTAACTACAGTCCTGAAAGTTTTCCCTATTCTCGAAGTGTGGGCTTAGATTTCGTCCCGAATTTCATGCCGGGTTCTGTCCTCTATAGCTTCACACCGCCAGCAACACACGTCAGTCACCACAGTGTTCGCTTAGTGCTGCCAGATTGAGACGAGCTAATTCTGACAGTGTGTTCCGTCCCACCGCACCTACGCGAAGCACTGGTGTTCCGGGCCCACCTCGTCAGCCCACCGTTGTTATTTTCTGGTTTCAAAATTTGTAAACAGGTCTATAAATTAGATTGAACTGCTTTGAAGTACAAAGTAATACAATATTTGCATAGTTTGAGGTCGGTTTTAGCCTCTGTGCTTGGTTCTATCTTTTCCATCATAGAATTCAACAATTATTTTCCTGTCAACAACCGGTTGCATGGTTCCCTACTAAGGAGCTGCCTGACATTCAGAAAAATCCTTTGTTTTAAAACACGCCCGACCTATGCGATGTCAAAATCACTGGGCACTTCCGTAACCTGAGGCGGAAGAAAGCCTGAGCTGTCAAGTTCTTGTCAACTGAGTTACCAAACACTGGCTTTTATAAGAAAAGAATTTTGAGGAACAGGACAGGACGGATCCCTCAAAAATGTCGGAAACATGTTTAGTTTGCAAAACCATTCATTTGGAAATGATTGGCATACGCCGGCACCCGGGAAAACTGGATTATATGTTAAATTGTTTGCTGGGACTGCAGGTAATCGTTTTTGTCTCATGGTAAAAGCCTCTGATTCGCTTGAATGGTCTTATTTCGAATTTAGGCTCGGCAAGACGACTATCTTTGCAACAAGTGCTCCAATGATGTGATAAAGGCATTCCATTCCAAGCAAAAGTTCCATCAATTTAGCCTGTTGGAGCCGAAAGTACTGAGGGATGGGGTAGTTGTCAGTAAGTTTGCGTGTTCTGAAGGAGGCTCTGCCACTTATTTGAGGTTTCTTGCAGAAGATGAAGTTGACCAATCTGAAAAACCGGTTGTCTCCGCTGTGCCAGAGGTGAAAATGGAGCCAAACAGCGAGGGCTTACAGGAGGACGTGGAGGATGCTGATGATGGGACCATGGACATAAGCCAATATGAGATGTTGGGGAAACCTGGGTTTGAATCAGAATTACAGGAACGGCAAGACGTTGTTGAGGAATATGGACCTGCAGCACAGGGGAGTGTTGAGGGTATGGTTTCGCAGTTTTTACAAAAGTGCTGTCAGTTATATGTTTCTTCAACAGGTGGTAAACGTGAACCTATGAGCTGTAAGAAGGACTTTCATGTTACAACGCTGGATTCTAAATGCACACAGACCAATAGCAGGGAGCACTTTAAGAGAGAGAAGTCAATTGATATCGAGGACAGTATCGAGGAAGAGAAACTCAACGATGAGAGAGACGTCGGTGAAATCAACTTTAGAGTTACCAGAAGTTTGCGACATAATGTGGGGGCTCACAATAGTAGTACTAATAAGCGATCAGCGTGTGAGAGTACTCACACTGGTGAAAAACCCTACAAGTGCCGTGAATGCGAGAAAGGTTTTATCACCACTTCTGAACTTAAAAAACACGAGAGGATTCACACTGGAGAGAGGCCATATAAATGTCGGGAATGCGTGAAATGTTTTATCACCAATGCTGCCCTTAAAAGACACGAGAGGATTCATACTGGAGAAAAGCCGTACAAGTGCCGTGAATGCGAGAAAGGTTTTATCACCAATGCTGATCTTAAAAGACACGAGAGGATTCACACTGGAGAAAAGCCCTACAAATGCCATGAATGTGAGAAAGGTTTTAGTAGAGCTTCTGCGCTTAAAATTCACGAAAAGATTCACACTGGAGAGAGGCCATTTAAATGTCGTGAATGCGTGAAATGTTTTATCACCACTTCTGAACTTAAAAAGCACGAGGGGATTCACACGGGAGAAAAGCCATACAAGTGTCGTGAATGCGAGAAAGGTTTTTTCAAAACTTCTAACCTTAAAAAACACGTGAGGATTCACACTGGAGAAAAGCCATACAAGTGTCGTGAATGCGAGAAAGGTTTTATCACCAATACTGACCTTAAAATACACGAGAGGATTCACACTGGAGAAAAGCCCTACAAATGCCATGAATGTGAGAAAGGTTTTAGTAGAGCTTCTGCGCTTAAAATTCACGAAAAGATTCACACTGGAGAGAGGCCACTTAAATGTCGTGAATGCGTGAAATGTTTTATCACCACTTCTGAACTTAAAAAACACGAGGGGATTCACACTGGAGAAAAGCCATATAAGTGTCGTGAATGCGAGAAAGGTTTTTTCCACACTTCTAACCTTAAAAAACACGAGAGGATTCACACTGGAGAAAAGCCATACAAGTGTCGTGAATGCGAGAAAGGTTTTATCACCAATGCTGACCTTAAAAGACACGAGAGGATTCACACTCAAAAGCCCTACAAATGCCATGAATGTGAGGCAGGTTTTTTCAACACTTCTAAGCTTAAAAAACACGAGAGGATTCACACTGGAGAAAAGCCATACAAGTGTCGTGAATGCGAGAAAAGTTTTATCACCAATGCTGACCTTAAAAGACACGAGAGGATTCACACTGGCGAAAAGCCCTACAAATGCCATGAATGTGAGACAGGTTTTATCTCCTGGTACCAACTTAAAGCACACGAAAGTATGCACACTGGTGAAAAACCCTACAAGTGCCGTGAATGCGAGAAAGGTTTTATCACCACTTCTGCACTTAAAAAACACGAGAGGATTCATACTGGAGAGAGGCCATATAAATGTCGTGAATGCGTGAAATGTTTTATCACCAATGCTGACCTTAAAAGACACGAGAGGATTCATACTGGAGAAAAGCCGTACAAGTGCCGCGAATGCGAGAAAGGTTTTTTCAACACTTCTAACCTTAAAAAACACGAGAGGATTCACACTGGAGAAAAGCCATACAAGTGTCGTGAATGCGAGAAAGGTTTTATCTCCTTGTACCAACTTAAAGCACACGAAAGTATGCACACTGGTGAAAAACCCTACAATTGCCATGGATGCAAGAAAGGTTTTATCACCACTTCTGAACTTAAAAATCACGTGAGGATTCACACTGGAGAAAAGCCATACAAGTGTCGTGAATGCGAGAAAGGTTATTTCAACATTTCTAACCTTAAAAAACACGTGAGGATTCACACTGGAGAAAAGCCATACAAGTGTCGTGAATGCGAGAAAGGTTTTATCTCCTTGTACCAACTTAAAGCACACGAAAGTATGCACACTGGTGAAAAACCCTACAAGTGCCTTGGATGCAAGAAAGGTTTTATCACCAATGGTGACCTTAAAAAACACGAGAGGACTCACACTGGAGACAAACAATACAAGTGTTCCTAGTCTTCTAAAACTTTCCCAACCGGGTCCGTTACATAAGAACGCGTCCGAATGTATGAGGAGTATGAGGCATATGTAAACTTAAGCGAATTCATAAACGGGCACATTTCAAAGGATCCATTATGTATATATGAAAACTTTCGTTCAGTTTCTCTGCAGTTAGTCAACTTAAGCCTGAACCAGAGTAGAAACGTAAAGAACCATAAGTTAACGTAAGCATTTAACGAAACTGAACTCAACGTCAAACCTGAAACATTGCCTGAAATAGTAATGTAAAGTGACATAACCCAAGAAGCACTCAAGTAAATGTAATTTGTATATTTTTAACAATAATCACCCTCCAGACGCTGTGCGTTCTCTGCACTAATAAATAGTTGCCGGATTGATAAATAGTTAAAATCTAGTATTTGTCTTTATAATAAATATGTTTCGGTTATAAACGAGTCAAATGTTAACAGTGTTATTCATATGTAGAGAATACCATAGAAATATAAACTAAGCACGAACGGCTGTATCGTGTATAATCCCTGTACATGAACGACCACCTAAAGATAGCTGCGCAGAGGAATACAGCAACATCGTGTATGAGGGAAAGCTAAATAAGCATTATAGCTATCAGTCAATGGCAGCGTGTAAATAGCTGTTAAAGGGGGTATTGCGCTTTGAACGTCATTTTTGGAGCAAGATTTTAAGATTTTTTTTCTCAGAAACTACAAAAGATATGGAACATGTAGGGATCAGCTGTGTTGGTCCGTTCGCTTTGATGTTTTGCAGGTGGCTTCCTATAGGCCTCAAACTAAGGCATGTTAATTATTTAGGGCGGCTGGGCCCTAGTTTGCGAAATATTCAACTTTTAATTTTGACGAAACGTCAAAATCAAAAGTTGCATATTTCGGACAATTCTTCCACTTTCACTGGAATTACAGGTAGCCACCTGCAATTACACTCCCTATTACCCACTTTTTTTCAATTCACTGCACTCTAAACCCTGGAAAAAAAATAATATTAATGAAATATTAAATTGGAAACTCTTACCTGTCAAGTCTGTCCATTGTTTATATTTTATATGTTCTTTTCTTACATTGCAGGTGGCACCCCTGCAATTTGCAGATGGCTCCCTCTGGAATTTCACTAGTCCCTTTTAGATTTGTTAAGAAACATTTTTATTCAAGAATTTCATTATTATTGTTAAATATTTGCATTTGTTGTAATAAACAAT
Organism: Neoitamus cyanurus; assembly: GCA_947538895.1. NCBI lineage: Eukaryota > Metazoa > Arthropoda > Insecta > Diptera > Asilidae > Neoitamus > Neoitamus cyanurus. The sequence goes on from OX384547.1 coordinate 15,222,365, forward strand.
TTGTAAAAGGTAAATACTCAGTCAGTAGATATTTTTCAAAAGAACGCAAGTTGTAATAAACAATTTGTAAAAGGTAAATACTCAGTCAGTAGATATTTTTCAAAAGAACGCAAGTTGTAATAAACAATTTGTAAAAGGTAAATACTCAGTCAGTAGATATTTTTCAAAAGAACGCAAGTTGTAATAGACATTTTGTAAAAGGTAAATAATATAATATGTATTTTGCAAATATTTAACAATAATAATGAAATTCTTGAATAAAAATGTTTCTTAACAAATCTAAAAGGGACTAGTGAAATTCCAGAGGGAGCCATCTGCAAATTGCAGGGGTGCCACCTGCAATGTAAGAAAAGAACATATAAAATATAAACAATGGACAGACTTGACAGGTAAGAGTTTCCAATTTAATATTTCATTAATATTATTTTTTTTCCAGGGTTTAGAGTGCAGTGAATTGAAAAAAAGTGGGTAATAGGGAGTGTAATTGCAGGTGGCTACCTGTAATTCCAGTGAAAGTGGAAGAATTGTCCGAAATATGCAACTTTTGATTTTGACGTTTCGTCAAAATTAAAAGTTGAATATTTCGCAAACTAGGGCCCAGCCGCCCTAAATAATTAGCATGCCTTAGTTTGAGGCCTATAGGAAGCCACCTGCAAAATTTCAAAGCGAACGGACCAACACAGCTGATCCCTACATAAGCCAAAGATATTTTGATTTTTGTTTTTGTTGTTTATTAATACGTCTCTGGTAGTAAAATATATTTTTTTCGTTGACAATACAAAAAATTCCAGCTGTCAGAACTGGTCACAGTAGAGATGTGTTTCGCGAAGGGGTTAACGGCGCCCATGATTGCAGCCCTCAGAGACGTCTAAAACAAAAAATTCCATTGTATCCTATTGGCTATCGCTTGAACCAGGGAAAAGTCAAAATATAGAAATTTGCAAAAGTTATGCAAATTTTAAAAAAAAGTTCGATTTTTGGGTTTTTTTCGAAGTAAATGTTGGATTAAAAAAAAGCTATTTATCGCATAAACAAAATCGTGGTTCCGGCGATAGCGGCTAGTATAAGGATGAATCTGCCTAAATTTGAAGAAAATCGGTCAAGTAGAACTTGACATATCGTGGGCGCAGTTTTGAAAAATGCTATTTCGAGAAAACGCGATTAAAGTTTTGGATTAAGATAAAAATGTGACTAAATGAGCTCGCCGCTCCAACTTTGAGGCATCATAACTACGTAAATTTTATGAATTTTTGAAAAAATCGTTTTGGAGTACAATCTTAAATACATTAACAATAGAAATATTAAAAAAAAAATTTGGTTTTTTTTCAAAATTTCAAAGCGAAATACCCCCTTAAGGGGGGCATAGACATTATGGCAGGAACTTCGGAAAATTTTGAATTGTAAGCCCCCTTTTGATTACGTCTTCATATATACGCCTACACTGAGCGACCATACGAACACAGCCAATTCTAACACATCAGGGAATTGGTACGCTAAATCTGGCTTACAGCCGTTCCGTGCTTAGTTCATATTTCCATGCAGAATACAATTTGTAATTCGGGAATCCGTAATTGATGTGCCCACTGTAATTCGTCTAGCTCGTGAGGATGACTGCTCACATGCTTTACTGAGGTGGATTATATCTGTTGAGCAAGATTGATTACTACGCTGGTAAATTGGTTTGTTGAAAGCTTTCAGACTACTGCTTACTACTTATATGGGTTTCAGATTAGAACGCTGATTGCCCTGTTAGGATTCTAATAGTTCTCTGTATGGCTGGCAGACTAAATATCTGCTTGACAATCAGATTAGTTCTGTGCTAATGGTCAGATTAATTCTAATCATCCTAGAAATTGCCTACTATCTTCAGAAAAAGGCTCTGATTAACACAATATCCAACCTAACTGAGACGGTTGCTCAAAATGTTGTCTAATTTGTCTCACCGAGAACGTGCTTTCCCAAAGGCCCTCTTGTAGGCTCTGTAACACAAGAACCAACATGGGAATTTAGAAATGTAAGTGACACGAATTGAATTATAGGCAGTAGTAGATAGTATTAGTTTTAAGTAGTTTAATTGCTTTGTTTTGACCAGTTCATAGAGACTTAATCAATGTTATTATAGATGAGTCGAATCCAATATGGCGACCGAAAATCCTCAACTTTAAAGGATTGCAATAAAATTGGGTCCTTTTATGTTTTCGAGGTTGCTGATTTCCAATCCATCACAAATTGAATACGCCCGAGCACTGTCGGTGGATGAGTTAAAAACACTGGAAAAGAGAATTCTCAGGAAAGCGCTGGGCTTTTCCAGGAGCACTCCTATCCACGTTCTGTATGCGCTAGCACATGAGCTGAGTCAATCACGGCAAAGGATTTGATCAAAACCATGAAGGGGGGATTTATTTGTAGGTAGTATTCAGGGTTTTCCTCCTCCGGCACCCTATGAAAAGTGCTGGAACAGGGAGATCTTCGAGATGGCGGACCTATCTGCCCTCTCGGTGTTACTGTACATAAATTGGAATTAGGCCCTAGATTCTTCCCCAAAGGTATTTGGAAATCAAATGAGAACAATGATGTGGTGACCTTGATGGGTAGTAAGAGGAGTGCTTTTCCGCCGGATGTGGTTCTGGTGGCGACCGATGCATCAGCTGGTGCAGAATGTGGGTTGTGGTTTTACTTTGATGACGGGAGCGCAGACTTAAAATTCCGAGTTTTTTGGAGACCTGCAACGCTCACTGCTGAGCTGATGGCTATTCAAATTGCGATGCAGAAGGTCAGGTAGAGGGGAATTGAAAGTGTAACAATATTGAAGGCGGCCGGGCTCATGTAAAGCATCTTTCTTATTTTTACTTTTATCTTTATACAGGGTGATTGGGAGATGGGTGCAAAGCTTTAAGGCGCAGCTAGTAGAGACAATTTAGAACCATTTAAGCCGTGGTTGTCTTAGACGAAGTCTGACTATTTTTTTTTTACTAATATTTATGTTATTTGTACAAAAAATAGCCATATTTTACAGTTTTCGGCTAATTACAGCCAAATTAAATGACAATTAAATTTTTATTCATTTTATTTAATTAAAGTAATGTGTGAGCCATCCAGCAAAACATGATCGAAGCGTCTGTGTCATGAGGTTTTTTTTTACAAACTTTTGAAGATTATGAAAAATATTTAAAAAATCAAGAATACCGTTGCTGTCCTCATTTTAAAAAAATAAGTCAGACTTCGTCTAAGACAACCACGGCTTAAATGGTTCTAAATTGTCTCTACTAGCTGCGCCTTAAAGCTTTGCATCCATCTCCCAATCACCCTGTATATTATTTGTCCAATTTCCAACGATTGATCAAAAAATTATCGACTTGTTATGTTGCCAACAGATCCATTGTGTACAACTGTTTTTTTTCAGAAATACGATCAAAACATTTACGAGAGTTAGTAGGTTCGCAAATTTAACGAAAGCGCGTAAAGTAGCATACATTTCTAGTTTTACGAGCTCGTAATTACTACGTGATTTTGGCTGGTTACGAGATATACAAAGCCTACGAGGGCATGACGTGAATACTATAGACCAATAGCAGGAAGCACTTTAAGAGAGAGAAGTCAGTTGATATCGAGGACAGTATCGACGAAGAGAAACTCAACGATGAGAGAGACGTCGGAGAAATCAATTTTAGATGTGCCAGAAGTTTGCGACATAATGTGGGGGCTCACAATAGTAGTACTAATAAGCGATCAGCGTATGAGAGTACTCACACTGGAGAAAAGCCCTACAAATGCCATGAATATGAGAAAGGTTTTCGTTTAGCTGCTCACCTTACAAAACACAAGAGGATTCACACTGGAGAAAAACCCTACAAGTGCCGTGAATGCGAGAAAGGTTTTATCACCACTTCTGAACTTGAAAAACACGAGAGGATTCACACTGGAGAAAAGCCATACAAGTGTCATGATTGTGAGAAAGGTTTTATCTCCTTGTATCAACTTAAAGCACATGAAAGTATGCACACTGGTGAAAAATCCTATAAGTGCCATGGATGCAAGAAAGGTTTTATCACCAATGCCAACCTTAAAAAACACTTGAGGATTCACACTGGAGAAAAGCCATGCAAGTGTCATGATTGTGAGAAAGGTTTTATCTCCTTGTACCAACTTAAAGCACATGAAAGTATGCACACTGGTGAAAAATCCTATAAGTGCCATGGATGCAAGAAAGGTTTTATCACCAATGCTGACCTTAAAAGACACGAGAGGATTCACACTGGAGAAAAGCCGTACAAGTGCCATGAATGCAAGAAAGGTTTTATCACCACTGCTGACCTTAAAAGACACGAGAGGATTCACACTGAAGAAAAGCCGTACAAGTGCCATGAATGCAAGAAATGTTTTATCACCACTGCTGACCTTAAAAAACACGAGAGGATTCACACTGGAGAAAAGCCATACAAGTGCCGTGAATGCGAGAAAGGTTTTATTACCAAATCTTACCTTGCAAAACACGAGAGGACTCACACTGGAGAAAAGCCATACAAGTGTCATGATTGCGAGAATGGGTTTATCTCCTTGTACCAACTTAAAGCACACGAAAGAATGCACACTGGTGAAAAACCCTACAAGTGCTATGGATGCAAGAAGGGTTTTATCACCAATGCTAACCTTAAAAAACACGAGAGGATTCACACTGGAGAAAAGCCATACAAGTGCCGTGAATGCGAGAAAGGTTTTATTACCAAATCTTACCTTGCAAAACACGAGAGGACTCACACTGGGGAAAAGCCATACAAGTGTCATGATTGCGAGAATGGTTTTATCTCCTTGTACCAACTTAAAGCACACGAAAGTATGCACACTGGTGAAAAACCCTACAAGTGCTATGGATGCAAGAAGGGTTTTATCACCAATGCTAACCTTAAAAAACACGAGAGGATTCACACTGAAGAAAAGCCCTACAAGACCCATGGATACAAGAAAGGTTTCAGCACGAGTTCTGACACAAAACCAAGTTAAGACTGTCCCAAGCAACTGAAGAGCTGAAAGGTTTTCTTAAGTTCGAAGCATAATTAATGGAACATTCTATTTTTTGTGAGAAATGCTGTGCCACGAAATGTAAAATAAACGACGCTAAATAATTTCCTTTCAATTATGTTAAGTATTCCTGAAATAAATATTATCATAAATGCACTGTTTACGTTGATATTTGAAAAAAGAAAACCCGTAAAGAATGAGCAACTGGTCAACTCTACTAGGAAAAAGCATTTTAGGATTCGTCGATGCATAGAAAAATCCACTTTTGGTTTATGACGGTCGTAAAGCTTAAGACTTTCATGCACACGACTCTAAAACCATTAGTACAGTCGATTTGGAAGTTGCCCTCCGAAAAATGACCCTCCGGAATTTGACTTGATAAATCGATAGGGGGGCATAAAATAAAGTTAATGTTAGATTTCCGAATTGATCCCTCCCCCTGTTTTTGAGAAAATCCAAAAAAACTTTGGATGCGTTTTTCTCAGAATCTATGGGTTCTAGAGAAAAGTTTACTTAACAAAAAAGTTAGAGGACACTGTTAACTACATTTTATCTCATTGAAGTCAAGTCGTCCGACTTAAATTACAAAAAGTAGGTGGCGCTAAAGTTTCAAAAAAGTGGTTGTTTGGCATTTTCGTTAGGAATAAATAATTTTTTCATAGTAATGTAAATGGGAAAGTTGTTCGTCACAAAAATGTATACATTTTTTATTTAAACAATTTTTTTGTAAAACTTACCGTTCTCGAGCTGGAGCTTGCCAAAGTGTAAAAATTGTACTTTATGGCCGTGCTGATGCGCGTATTCCATAAATTTTATTTTATTTTTATATCAGAATTATGGTTGAAAATGAGAATATCAAGTAAACATTATGGTATATTAATCCAAAAATATAAAAATAAAATAAAATTTATGGAATACGCGCATCAGCGCGGCCATAAAGTACAATTTTTACACTTTGGCAAGCTCCAGCTCGAGAACGGTAAGTTTTACAAAAAAATTGTTTAAATAAAAAATGTATACATTTTTGTGACGAACAACTTTCCCATTTACATTACTATGAAAAAATTATTTATTCCTAACGAAAATGCCAAACAACCACTTTTTTGAAACTTTAGCGCCACCTACTTTTTGTAATTTAAGTCGGACGACTTGACTTCAATGAGATAAAATGTAGTTAACAGTGTCCTCTAACTTTTTTGTTAAGTAAACTTTTCTCTAGAACCCATAGATTCTGAGAAAAACGCATCCAAAGTTTTTTTGGATTTTCTCAAAAACAGGGGGGGGGATCAATTCGGAAATCTAACATTAACTTTATTTTATGCCCCCCTATCGATTTATCAAGTCAAATTCCGGAGGGTCATTTTTCGGAGCAACCCTATTTTTTCGTGCTAAATCGACTCTAAAACCATAGACAAATAACATATAGATTTCCATTCTGGTCCTAAAGCTCAATCCATTGAGCTTTCAATTTGGTAGCCTGATGTCGCCTGATCTTACTAACACATCCCTAACATGGGTCGACATATCATTTCGGGAGAGAGAGAAAATTGTTCGTTTAGCTCACGTCCGGGCAAAATCGGCTCCCGAGTGCTCCGAGTGCAAGCGAAAAATATTTCTTTATCTCCTCATTGCCTCCTGCAAGTGCAAGTGAGAAATGCATAGTCCTGTCCTGAATCAGTGATGGTGGACATGTACTCTACTCACTCCTCATTGCGTTAATGGAGCGATCCGAAATTCATTCAGGCCCGGCTCTGTAGCTCAGCATGCGGGCTGCATGGATTCTGCGGTGGCGTGGCGGCGACATATCTCTTCCTCTTCTCTCGAGTCTCAGCCGTCCGTTAGCCCCAGCAATTCGCTTACAGTATATTGGGTCGTCGGTTTGGAGTCGTCCTAAACCATAAAGTTTAAAACAACAAGTAAAACAACATTTTTTCTACGAATTTCGTGCCTCCTACTTCATCTTTCCGACCTTTTGACCAAAAAATAAGAGGCCCGTGAGAAATGTATTTATTCTATCAGGCTAATAATTCCTAGAACAATCTTTTTATGCAAAAGTTCTCAATTGGGCTGGTGAGCGGGCTCAATATGAAAATTGAAAAAGAGGCAGTGTTCTGAATTGAGAAATATTCAAAATATTTATCTCACGCACACAAACTTAAAGGAAGTTGAGCTAGATGAGCTTTCCGCTCAGATTTGTTTTCATAGGAACAAATTTTGCTATGAGATTGGATATCTATCTATTATTTGTCTATGCTAAAACTCACGAGATGATTCACGCTGGAGTAAAGCCATGCAAGTGCTTTGAATTCGGGAAAGCTTTTAACACAGCTTCTGCGTTTAAAATTGAAGACGGGATTCAATTCTGCTAATTTGGCTGCCAGGTCGTCTTGCTTTTCTTCTGCTTTCGAAAAAAAAATGATTAAAAAGTTGATTTTTAACACTTATGTAATGGCTTTACTCAAAAATGATAAATACTACAGTTCAAGTTTATCAGTGCTACACAGCCAATTTTATCAGTAATATTGAATGCCTTGGATCTTTTTGTTTGATTACGTAAATGAGTAGATGCTGTTAGTCATGGTTGGGGGAGGTTCTTGTTATTCAGGCCTCAATTTTTGGGAATGGGGTTCGAAACATTTTGCTGTGGTAATTAACGGAAAAATAATTAAAAAATTCCATCTCGACCCGTTTTCGAGATATAGGTCAATTCGCGAGCCACCTAACGTTCGTAACTTTTGGGAAAATTCTATTATTTATTATAATTTCCCTTTTATAAACTGCCGGTGGACTTAATTAGCACAGCAAAATGTTTCGAACCCCGTTCCCAAAAACTGGGGCCTGAGTAACAAGAATCGTGCCCATGGTTTTATATTTTCAGTTGAAGACTTCAAATAAAAAAACCTGCAGAATACCAAACAATCGAATCGACTTAACCGACTTCAATTACGATTCAAAGTTAACTACAGTCCTGAAAGTTTTCCCTATTCTCGAAATGTGGGCTTAGATTTCGTCCCGAATTTCATGCCGGGTTCTGTCCTCTATAGCTTCACACCGCCAGCAACACACGTCAGTCACCACAGTGTTCGCTTAGTGCTGCCAGATTGAGACGAGCTAATTCTGACAGTGTGTTCCGTCCCACCGCACCGACGCGAAGCACTGGTGTTCCTGGCCCACCTCGTCAGCCCACCGTTGTTATTTTCTGGTTTCAAAATTTGTAAATAGGTCTATAAATTAGATTGAACTGCTTTGAAGTACAAAGTAATACAATATTTGCATAGTTTGAGGTCGGTTTTAGCCTTTGTGCTTGGTTCTATCTTTTCCATCATAGAATTCAACAATTATTTTCCTGTCAACAACCGATCTGCATGGTTCTGCACGCCCGACCTATGCGATGTCAAAATTACTGAGCACTTCCGTAACCTGAGGCGGAAGAATGACAAGAGCTGTCAAGTTGTTGTCAACTGAGTTACCAAACACTGGCTTTTATAAGAAAAGAATTTTGAGGTACAGGACAGGACGGATCCCTTAAAAATGTCGGAAACATGTTTAGTTTGCAAAACCATTCATTTGGAAATGATTGGCATACTCCGGCACCCGGGAAAAATGGATTATATGTTAAATTGTTTGCTGGGACTGCAGGTAATCCTTTTTGTCTTATGGTAAAAGCCTCTGATTCGCTTGAGTGGTCTTATTTCGAATTTAGGCTCGGCAAGACGACTATCTTTGCAACAAGTGCTCCAATGATGTGATAAAGGCATTCCATTCCAAGCAAAAGTTCCATCAATTTAGCCTGTTGGAGCCGAAAGTACTGAGGGATGGGGTAGTTGTCAGTAAGTTTGCGTGTTCTGAAGGAGGCTCTGCCACTTATTTGAGGTTTCTTGCAGAAGATGAAGTTGACCAATCTGAAAAACCGGTTGTCTCCGCTGTGCCAGAGGTGAAAATGGAGCCAAACAGCGAGGGCTTACAGGAGGACGTGGAGGATGCTCATGTTGGGACCATGGACATAAGCCAATATGAGATGGTGAAACCTGGGTTTGAATCAAAATTACAGGAACGGCAAGACGTTGTTGAGGAATATGGACCTGCAGCACAGGGGAGTGTTGAGGGTATGGTTTCGCCGTTTTTACAAAAGTGCTGTCGGTTATATGTTTCTTCAACAGGTGGTAAACGTGAACCTATGAGCTCTAAGAAGGACTTTCATGTTACAACGCTGGATTCTAAATGCACACAGACCAATAGCAGGGAGCACTTTAAGAGAGAGAAGTCAATTGATATCGAGGACAGTGTCGACGAAGAGAAACTCAACGATGAGAGAGACGTCGGAGAAATCAATTTTAGAGGTACCAGAAGTTTGCGACATAATGTGGGGGCTCACAATAGTAGTACTAATAAGCGATCAGCGTATGAGAGTACTCACACTGGAGAAAAGCCGTACAAGTGTTTTGAATGCGGGAAAGCATTTAAGAGAACTTATAACCTTAAAGTCCATGAAAAAACTCACACTGGAGAAAAGCCCTACAAGTGCCATGGTTGTAAGAAATGTTTTATCACCACTGCTGGCCTTAAAAATCACGAGAGGATTCACACTGGAATAAAACCATACAAGTGCCGTGATTGCGAGAAATGTTTTTTCAACAATTCTAGCCTTAAAAAACACGAGAGTATACACACTGGAGAAAAGCCATACAAGTGCCGTGAATGCGAGAGAGGTTTTATCACCAATGCTGACCTTAAAAAACACGAGAGGATTCACACTGGAGAAAAACCATACAAGTGCCGTGAATGCGAGAAATGTTTTATCAACAATTCTTGCCTTAAAAAACACGTGAGGATTCACACTGGAGAAAAGCCATACAAGTGCCGTGAATGCGAGAGAGGTTTTATCACCAATGCTGTCCTTAAAAGACACGAGAGGATTCACACTGGAGAAAAGCCATACAAGTGTTTTGAATGCGGGAAAGCATTTAAGAGAACTTATAACCTTAAAGTCCATGAAAAAACTCACACTGGAGAAAAACCTTACAAGTGCCATGGATGCAAGAAAGGTTTTGTCACCAATGCTGACCTTAAAAATCACGAGAGGATTCATACTGGAATAAAACCATACAAGTGCCGTGAATGCGAGAAAGGTTTTATCACCAATACTGACCTTAAAAGACACGAGATGATTCACACTGGAGAAAAGCCGTACAAGTGCCATGGATGCAAGAAATGTTTTATCACCAATGCTGACCTTAAAAAACACGAGAGGACTCACACTGGAGAAAAGCCATACAAGTGTCGTGAATGCGTGAAATGTTTTATCACCTCTTCCGAACTTACAAAACACGAGAAGATTCACACTGGAGAAAAACCATACAAGTGCCGTGAATGCGTGAAGTGTTTTATCACCAGATCTGACCTTACAAAACACGAGAGGATTCACATTGGAGAAAAACTATACAAGTGCCGTGAATGTGTGAAATGTTTTTTCACCAGATCTGACCTTACAAAACACGAGAGGATTCACACTGGAGAAAAGCCCTACAAATGCCATGAGTGTGAAAAAGGTTTTAGTAGAGCTTCTGCGTTAAAAATTCACGAAAGTATTCACACTGGAGAGAGGCCATATAAATGTCGTGAATGCGTGAAATGTTTTATCACCACTTCTGAACTTAAAAAACACGAGAGGACTCACACTGGAGAAAAGCCCTACAAGTGCTGTAAATGCGAGAAAGATTTTATCACCACTTCTTCCCTTAAAATTCATGAAAGGACTCACACTGGAGAAAAGCCCTACAAGTGCTGTAAATGCGAGAAAGATTTTATCACCACTTCTTCCCTTAAAATTCATGAAAGGACTCACACTGGAGAAAAGCCCTACAAGTGCTGTAAATGCGAGAAAGATTTTATCACCACTTCTTCCCTTAAAATTCATGAAAGGACTCACACTGGAGAAAAACCATACAAGTGTTCCTAGTCTTCTAAAACTTTCCCAACTGGGTCCTCTTACCGGCGTTACATAAGAACGCGTCCGAATGTATGAGGAGTATGAGGAATATGTAAACTTAAGCGAATTCACAAACGGGCACATTTCAAAGGGTCCATTATGTATATATGCAAACTTTCGTTCAGTTTCTCTGCTGTTAGTCAACTTAAGCCTACACCAGAGTAAAACGTAAAGACCCATAACTTAACGTAAGCATTTAACGAAACTGAACTCAACGTCAAACCAGAAACTGCCTGAAATAGTAACGTAAAGTGACATAACGCAAGAAGCACTCAAGTAAATGTAATTTGTATATTTTTAACAATAATCACCCTCCAGACGCTGTGCGTTCTCTGCACTAATAAATAGTTGCCGGATTGATAAATAGTTAAAATCTACTATTTGTTTTTATAATAAACTAGCATGCCCGGACCCGGCGTTTCCCGGGATACTATTAAATTTGTATTCCTTAGTTTTACAACGCCTTCCTACCCCACAACCCCCTCTCCTATGTGACCCACCAGGGTGGGGGTGGTCTCATTAATTCAACCATAAATTCGTACACAATACACCCCATACATCACTTTCACCTATTCCCAATACTTTTTTAACTGTAAACTGTAAAGTATTTTTAAATTTAGTTTTCTTCATTTTACACCACCTCCTTATTGCACCCCCTCTCCTATATCTCCCAGCGGGGTGGGGGTGGTCTCATATTTGGAAATTCGAATAGCAGATTCGAAATGAGTGATCCCGAAAATCCCCAAACGCGGACTTTCAGGGAAATCCCTCGAAGTTTAACTTTTGGGTCGCCATATTGATCCAGCATCTTGATTTCCAAAATTTTGATGGCAGATTCAAAATCAGTGACCCCAAAAACATAATTTTCTAATTTTCCGCGCAATATTCTTAATTTTTTCTGTCACGAATTAGCGAAATCGGTCCAGCCATTCGCGCGTGATGGCGTGACCAAGGGAAGTAGAGATTCATTTCTATATATAGAGATTACTCTGCTTCCTTAGCTATCGATTGGTGAAACAATTATTCCAATTCATGCATACACTTTTCTTCCACAGCCGTTTCAATTTTGTCGGCACCCACCGAAAAAACCAATTTTTCACTATTTCCACCAACTTTCACCAACCCGGCCCAATTTCCTATAGTGCCTCTTCTTCCTATCCCTGAGATACACTTCTGAGGGGTGTCACCCCCACCCCTCACCCACAACAAAAACCCGTTTTCACCAATAATTCCCACATTTCACACTTTTCACCAACCTTTCTCATTCCACACTACCTCCCCTTTCCAACGATACTCATAACATGGCACACGCATTACAACAAATTTCCTCTTCTTTTTCCTAACAGTGGAGCCATCTGTCGAAAATTGGTCGTACCACCTCAGAAACCTTCGTGGGCTCATGTTCAAAAACTTTGCTAAAGATCATCATATGATCAAATGCATAGTTTACGATTCTATAAACAACATACAAACAAACATTCATTTTTATATATATAGATATATTTCGGTTATAAACGAGTCAAATGTTGACGAAGTTATTCACAGGTACAGAATACAATTTGTAATTCGGGAATCCGGAATTGATGTGTCCACTGTGATGACTTCTCACATGGTTTATTGAGGTGGATTATCTGTTGAGCAAGATTGATTACTACGCTGGTAAATCGGTTTGTTGAAAGCTTTCAGACTACTGCTTACTACTTATATGGGTTTCAGATTAGAACGCTGATTGCCCTGTTAGGATTCTAATAGTTCTCTTTATGACTGGCAGATTAAATATCTGCTTGACAATCAGATTAGTTCTCTGCCAATGGTCAGATTAATTCTAAACATCTTAGAAATTACTATCTTCAGAAAAAGGCGTCTGATTAACACAATATCCAACCTAACTGAGACGGTTGCTCAAAATGTTGTCTAATTTGTCTCACCGAGAACGTGCTTGCCGAAAGGCCCTCTTGTAGGCTCTGTAACACAAGAACCAACATGGGAATTTAGAAATGTAAGTGACACGAATTGAATTATAGGCAGTAGTAGATAGTATTAGTTTTAAGTAGTTTAATTGCTTTGTTTTGACCAGTTCATAGAGACTTAATCAATGTTATTATAGATGAGTCGAATCCAATATGGCGACCGAAAATCCTCAACTTTAAAGGATTGCAATAAAATTGGGTCCTTTTATGTTTTCGAGGTTGCTGATTTCCAATCCATCACAAATTGAATACGCCCGAGCACTGTCGGTGGATGAGTCAAAAACACTGGAAAAGAGAATTCTCAGGAAAGCGCCTGGCTTCACCAGGAGCACTCCTATCCACGTTCTGTATGCGCTAGCACATGAGCTGAGTCAATCACGGCAAAGGATTTGATCAAAACCATGAAGGGGGGATTTATTTGTAGGTAGTATTCAGGGTTTTCCTCCTCCGGCACCCTATGAAAAGTGCTGGAACAGGGAGATCTTCGAGATGGCGGACCTATCTGCCCTCTCGGTGTTACTGTACATAAATTGGAATTAGGCACTAGATTCTTCCCCAAAGGTATTTGGAAATCAAATGAGAACAATGATGTGGGGACCTTGATGGGTAGTAAGAGGAGTGCTTTTCCGCCGGATGTGGTTCTGGTGGCGACCGATGCATCAGCTGGTGCAGAATGTGGGTTGTGGTTTTACTTTGATGACGGGAGCGCATATTTAAAATTCCGAGCTTTTTGGAGAGCTTCAACGTTCACTGCTGAGCTGATGGCTATTCAAATTGCGATGCAGAACGCCAGGTAGAGGGGTATTGAAAGTGTGACAATATTGAAGGCGGCCTGACTCATGTAAAGCATCTTTCTTATTTTTACTTTTATCTCTATATACATTATTTGTCCAATTTCCAACGATTGATCAAAAAATCGGCTTATGTTGTCGAGTGCCTTTTTTGCGAATTGTCCTAAAACCGCGTGGAAATGTTCCATTTATGGTCGGGAACGAGTGAATTAGGATAAAATAGTTGTCGGAAAACAATACTTTCCCAAAAATTAGCTTGTTTTAGCTTGTTTTAACACAAAAAACACCAAAAATTGCTAATTTTGTTAAAGGAAAATCATCTTCAGAAGATATTTTTTAAGAAAGGTGAATTTTTATTGCGAATTCTTTTGTACCGATGTTTAAAAAGTTATTTACCATGTACATGAGCACAAATTTCGATTGTTCCAAGCAAGGACGATGCGAATAGCCACTCTGAACAATTTTATATCTCGAATACAGACGTCAAAGTCAGTTGATTTTTGCAATTTTTGGTGATAAAACTAGATTATTTTTTGGGTAATTATTGCTTGCCCTGAACAATACTTACCTAATTCACTCGTTCCGACCATAAACGGAACATTTCCATAAGTTTTTAGGGTGCCTCCAAAAAAAGAGTATTCCGAACTTGTTCCCGAAGTACATGACTACATAAAGTTCTTTACACACTGTCAGTTCAGTTCAGTTCCTTTAAACCTATCCTACTTAACCTAAGGGAGAACCATAGAAATACTAACTAAGCACGGAACGGCTGTATCGTGTACAGGCGCGGCGGAAGACCTGTTGTGTGTGTTGAGCATTCAACACATGAGCTCGTTCATGTGTTGAAAAACAACACATGGGATCCACTGTTCTTATTTCAGGTCTTCAATACAGTTATTCCGCTACATCTCCGTTTTGAGTTTGAAAAAGTATCGGTTGATAAGTTCAAAAGACGCGCGAAAAAATTCTGCCAGATGGCAGACATGCAGCTAATACTTGTGACACACATGGGGTATCGATAACTGGATATCTATATCCAGATATCACGAATATCCAGCTATCTGAGTACTCCTGACACACATAAACTGGGTATCGCGCTGTCAAAGTTGTGTCAAATTTAAATTTCAAAAACGAGATCTGAAATTTGAATTTCTTAAATGGAAGAAATAGTTGCGTTAATTCAATTAAAGCGAGAGCAAATTTTTGCTAATATGAAGCAAATTCAGGATTTGGACAGGAGGAGGAAGCAATTGCGGCTTCTAGCAATGAGAGCATCGTTGCGAAGAAGAATGTATTTGCGGCTTTGGTGGCTAGGTTCTAAGCTTGCCTCAAAACAAAGATTGGTATGGTCCAAGGTATGTTTAAAAACATTACTTTAGGAAGAAGGTAAATCAATTATAAAATATAATATCTTAGGATTTCGCGAAAGAACTTTGGACTGTTTTTAGCCAGAGTTCTTGAATGTATATCCACCTTCGCAGGAAAAAGTCGAGGAAGTTGTTGCTGGCTTGGCAAAATTTGTCTGCTCACAGTGCCACCACTGACCGCCCGTGGCGCTGTGCACAGTAAATTATGTCCTATATCCAGAAGTTTTTGGGGGTATCCATACCCAGTTCATAGCCAGTTGTTTTTCGGGGTATATCCAGGATATGCGGTGACACACATGGGGTATGAACGGAGTATTGCGAATAGCTGGATATCGATACCCCATGTCTGTCCCGGGCTTAAGACGCAACAGAGCATGCGTAGCATGCACTTCTGTCAGTCGACCTCAGACAAACAAATACCAGATGTGTTGAGTTTTGATCGCTTTGATTCTTGACTGCTTCTGCGTGTACGCCCGTTTTGCCACATTTTGCTTCAAGTCCTATTGTATCCTCAGTACACTGAGCGTCAAAACACAGATTTAAACGTTCTCGATTCATACAGAAATGGCGTACTTTACTCTTTGTCTAATTCTCGTGATTCGAAATTTCGAACAGTTTGGGAGAAAACTCTCGAAGATGTAGAAAAACTTGATTTAGATCAGCCCTCTCTTCCTCGACGCAGAAAAATTCCGAAGCGTTTCAATTCCGGCTCCAGTACTGTACTTGAGATTTTCGAAACTCCTGAAGATATGTACCGTCAACGTTTTTGTGCTACTTTTGAGCAAGTTATCGAATCGCTGCATCAAAGATTCGAAACTGATAGTGCGAAATTTTTCAAATCGTTAGAGGCTTTTGCTGTTGGCAAAGAAGACAACGCGATCCATATTGCGAACTTTTACAAAAATGATTTTTCAGAAGAGGGTCTTGTCAGTGATCGTGATATGTTTCTATGTTTAGCCAAAAAAGTTGGAACAGAAATAAAAAATCTGAAAGATGTGGTAGATTTCATACGAGAAAATGACTGGTCCATCAATATTGTGCCGGAATTCGTTAAATTCGTTCGCCTTCTCATGACCATTCCCGGATCGTCATGCACAAATGAAAGGAGTTTTTCAACTCTAAAACGATTGAAAAGCTACATTCGTGCGACAATGGGTCAATCAAGGTTGAACAGCCTAGCTATGCTTTATATATACCACGACGAAGTTAGCAATATCAATCAACATTGAATTGTTGAAGGACGAATTCATTTCTCGCAATTCTCGCAGCTTCTGTTTTCGCAAAAAGCGGGTGAATATATTTTTTCATTATAATGTATATATAATTCTTTGTATAAGCTAGTAGATATTCATCTATATTAAAATAACATATTTCTATAAATATGTTTAAAAATATATTTTTGTATACCCAAGAAAAATTAAAATTTTTTTAAATGCAAGAAATCCATCCCTCCAGCCCCTCTCCCCCCTTCCAAAATTTCCCGGCTCAACACATGGGTTGAAGGTGTTCCGCCGCATGAACCCTATACGTGAGCGACCACCTAAGGGATGCTTCCTAGAGGAGAACAGCAACAGCGTTTATGAGAGAGAGCTAAATAAGAATCGTCGCAAGCGGGGCGCAAGTGGTGAATGGCAGTGTGTAAATAGATGTTAAAGGGGGCATAGACATTATGGAAAGAACTTCAGAAAATTTTGAATTGTAAGCCCCCTTCTGATTACGTCTACATATATACGCATGCACTGAGCGACCATACGAACACAGCCAATTCTAACACATCAGGGAATGTGGTACGCTAAATCTGGCTTTCCGTGCTTAGTTCATATTTCCATGGGGAGAACATCCCAGCAGGAAATTTACACATGACGGCATCGAGGAAGTCATCAATAAAAGGGCATGTATACTCATTCCAACATCGATGACATTTCTCACGGCGATGTCATTGGAAAGTCATGCATGCCTTTCTGCATGACCACGGAATGTATGGGGTCATCACAAAAATGCAAAAAGAAGAAGATTTGGATTACTGAGAAGCGCATGAAACAACAAAACCCCAATAAAACTTCAGCTCACTTGAAACAAAGAAACTCCTATGCCTTCCTGTTAGCATGGCTATGTCCTCAGAATTGGCATACATACCTTAGTCATGCATGAAATCATCGATGTACAATTTCACGCAATCTCCAATTTCCTGCTGGGATATTACATTAGACCAGCTCATCCATAACATCGAACATGTATTCGCTGTATTTACACCCTGTCATCGCATGCAACGCGTAATAAATAATTAAACCAGAAAGCTGGGGAATACCCAAGAGCTGTCAAATTCTACTTGTCAACTGAGTTAGCAAACACTGGCTAGTTTTCTTTTAGAAATAAACAGTTTTGAAACACAGATCCTAAAAACCCAGCAAAAATGTGGGAAACATGTTTAGTTTGCAAAACCATTCATTTGGAAATGATTGGCATACTCCGGCACCCGGGAAAACTGGAATATATGTTAAATTGTTTGCTGGGACTGCAGGTAATCGTTTTTGTCTCATGGTAAAAGCCTCTGATTCGCTTGAATATTATTTCGAATTTAGGCTCGGCAAGACGACTATCTTTGCAACAAGTGCTCCAATGATGTGATAAAGGCATTCCATTCCAAGCAAAAGTTCCATCAATTTAGCCTGCTCGAGCCGGAAGTACTGAGGGATGGGGTAGTTGTCAGTAAGTTTGCGTGTTCTGAAGGAGGCTCTGCCACTTATTTGAGGTTTCTTGCAGAAGATGAAGTTGACCAATCTGAAAAACCGGTTGTCTCCGCTGTGCCAGAGGTGAAAATGGAGCCAAAAAGCGAGGGCTTAGAGGAGGACGTGGAGGATGCTGATGATGGGACCATGGACATAAGCCAATATAAGATGTTGGGGAAACCTGGGTTTGAATCAAAATTACAGGAACGGCAAGACGTTGTTGAGGAATATGGACCTGCAGCACAGGGGAGTGTTGAGGGTATGGTTTCGCAGTTTTTACAAAAGTGCTGTCGGCTATATGTTTCTTCAACAGGTGGTAAACGTGAACCTATGAGCTCTAAGAAGGACTTTCATGTTACAACGCTGGATTCTAAATGCACACAGACCAATAGCAGGGAGCACTTTAAGAGAGAGAAGTCAATTGATATCGAGGACAGTATCGTCGAAGAGATACTCAACGAAGAGAGAGACGTCGGAGAAATCAATTTTAGAGGTACCAGAAGTTTGCGACATAATGTAGGGGCTCACAATAGTAGTACTAATAAGCGATCAACGTATGAGAGTACTCACACTGGAGAAAAACCCTACAAGTGCCGTGAATGCGAGAAAGGTTTTATCACCAATGCTGACCTTAAAAAACACGAGAGGATTCACACTGGAGAAAAACCATACAAGTGCCGTGAATGTGAGAAAGGTTTTATCACCAATGCTGTCCTTAAAAAACACGAGAGGATTCACACTGGAGAAAAACCATACAAGTGCCGTGAATGCGAGAAAGGTTTTATCACCAATGCTGTCCTTAAAAGACACGAGAGGATTCACACTGGAGAAAAGCCATACAAGTGTTTGGAATGCGGGAAAGCATTTAAGAGCGCTTATAACCTTAAAGTCCATGAAAAAACTCACACTGGAGAAAAGCCCTACAAGTGCCATGGATGCAAGAAAGGTTTTGTCACCAATGCTGACCTTAAAAATCACGAGAGGATTCATACTGGAATAAAACCATACAAGTGCCGTGAATGCGAGAAAGGTTTTATCACCACTGCTGACCTTAAAAAACACGAGAGGATTCACACTGGAGAGAGGCCATATAAATGTCGTGAATGCGTGAAATGTTTCATCACCAGTTCTGACCTTAAAAGACACGAGAGGATTCATACTGGAGAAAAGCCATACAAGTGCCGTGAATGCGAGCAAGGTTTTTTCAACACTTCTAACCTTAAAATACACGTGAGGATTCACACTGGAGAGAGGCCATATAAATGTCGTGAATGCGTGAAATGTTTCATCACCAATGCTGACCTTAAAAAACACGAGATGATTCACACTGGAGAGAGGCCATATAAATGTCGTGAATGCGTGAAATGTTTCATCACCAATGCTGACCTTAAAAAACACGAGAGGATTCACACTGGAGAAAAGCCATACAAGTGTCGTGAATGCGTGAAATGTTTTATCACCAGATCTGACCTTACAAAACACGAGAGGATTCACATTGGAGAAAAACTATACAAGTGCCGTGAATGTGTGAAATGTTTTTTCACCAGATCTGACCTTACAAAACACGAGAGAATTCACACTGGAGAAAAGCCCTACAAATGCCATGAGTGTGAAAAAGGTTTTAGTAGAGCTTCTGCGTTAAAAAGTCACGAAAGTATTCACACTGGAGAGAGGCCATATAAATGTCGTGAATGCGTGAAAGGTTTTATCACCAATACTGACCTTAAAAGACACGAGATGATTCACACTGGAGAAAAGCCGTACAAGTGCCATGGATGCAAGAAATGTTTTATCACCAATGCTGACCTTAAAAAACACGAAAGGACTCACACTGGAGAAAAGCCATACAAGTGTCGTGAATGCGTGAAATGTTTTATCACCAGATCTGACCTTACAAAACACGAGAGGATTCACACTGGAGAAAAGCCCTACAAATGCTATGAGTGTGAGAAAAGTTTTAGTAGAGCTTCTGCGTTAAAAATTCACAAAAGTATTCACACTGGAGAAAGGCCATATAAATGTCGTGAATGCGTGAAATGTTTTATCACCACTTCTGAACTTAAAAAACACGAGAGGACTCACACTGGAGAAAAGCCCTACAAGTGTTGTAAATGCGAGAAAGATTTTATCACCACTTCTTCCCTTAAAATTCATGAAAGGACTCACACTGGAGAAAAGCCCTACAAGTGCTGTAAATGCGAGAAAGATTTTATCACCACTTCTTCCCTTAAAATTCATGAAAGGACTCACACTGGAGAAAAACCATACAAGTGTTCCTAGTCTTCTAAAACTTTCCCAACCGGGTCCTCTTACCGTCGTCATATAAGAACGCGTCCGAATGTATGAGGAGTATGAGGCATATGTAAACTTAAGCGAATTCACAAACGGGCACATTTCAAAGGGTCCATTATGTATATATGCAAACTTTCGTTCAGTTTCTCTGCTGTTAGTCAACTTAAGCCTACACCAGAGTAAAACGTAAAGAACCATAAGTTAACGTAAGCATTTGAACTCAACGTCAAACCTGAAACATTGCCTCAAATAGTAACGTAAAGTGACATAACCCAAGAAGCACTCAAGTAAATGTAATTTGTATGTTTTTAACAATAATCACCCTCCAGACGCTGTGCGTTCTCTGCACTAATAAATAGTTGCCGGATTGATAAATAGTTAAAATCTACTATTTGTTTTTATAATAAACTAGCATGCCCGGACCCGGCGTTTCCCGGGATACTATTAAATTTGTATTCCTTAATTTTACAACGCCTTCCTACCGCACAACCCCCTCTCCTATGTGACCCACCAGGGTGGGGGTGGTCTCATTAATTCAACCATAAATTCGTACACAATACACCCCATACATCACTTTCACTTATTCCCAATACTTTTTTAACTGTAAACTGTAAAGTATTATTAAATTTAGTTTTCCTCATTTTACAACACCTCCTAATTGTACCCCCTTTCCTATATCTCCCAGCGGGGTGGGGGTGGTCTCATATTTGGAAATTCGAATAGCAGATTCGAAATGAGTGATCCCGAAAATCCCCAAACGCGGACTTTCAGGGAAATCCCTCGAAATTTAACTTTTGGGTCGCCATATTGATCCAGCATCTTGATTTCCAAAATTTTGATGGCAGATTCAAAATCAGTGACCCCAAAAACATAATTTTCTAATTTTCCGCGCAATATTCTTAATTTTTTCTGTCACGAATTAGCGAAATCGGTCCAGCAGTTCGCGCGTGATGGCGTGACCAAGGGAAGTAGAGATTCATTTCTATATATAGAGATTACTCTGCTTCCTTAGCTATCGATTGGTGAAACAATTATTCCAATTCATGCATACACTTTTCTTCCACAGCCGTTTCAATTTTGTCGGCACCCACCGAAAAAACCAATTTTTCACTATTTCCACCAACTTTCACCAACCCGGCCCAATTTCCTATAGTGCCTCTTCTTCATATCCCTGAGATACACTTCTGAGGGGTGCCACCCCCACCCCTCACCCACAACAAAAACCCGTTTTCACCAATAATTCCCACATTTCACACTTTTCACCAACCTTTCTCATTCCACACTACCTCCCCTTTCCAACGATACTCATAACATGGCACACGCATTACAACAAATTTCCTCTTCTTCTTCCTAACAGTGGAGCCATCTGTCGAAAATTGGTCGTACCACCTCAAAAACCTTCGTGGGCTCATGTACAAAAACTTTGCTAAAGATCATCATATGATCAAATGCATAGTTTACGATTCTATAAACGACATACAAACAAACATTCATTTTTATATATATAGATATATTTCGGTTATAAACGAGTCAAATGTTGACGAAGTTATTCACAGGTACAGAATACAATTTGTAATTCGGGAATCCGGAATTGATGTGTCCACTGTGATGACTTCTCACATGGTTTATTGAGGTGGATTATCTGTTGAGCAAGATTGATTACTACGCTGGTAAATCGGTTTGTTGAAAGCTTTCAGACTACTGCTTACTACTTATATGGGTTTCAGATTAGAACGCTGATTGCCCTGTTAGGATTCTAATAGTTCTCTTTATGACTGGCAGATTAAATATCTGCTTGACAATCAGATTAGTTCTCTGCCAATGGTCAGATTAATTCTAAACATCTTAGAAATTACTATCTTCAGAAAAAGGCGTCTGATTAACACAATATCCAACCTAACTGAGACGGTTGCTCAAAATGTTGTCTAATTTGTCTCACCGAGAACGTGCTTGCCGAAAGGCCCTCTTGTAGGCTCTGTAACACAAGAACCAACATGGGAATTTAGAAATGTAAGTGACACGAATTGAATTATAGGCAGTAGTACATTGTATTAGTTTTAAGTAGTTTAATTGCTTTGTTTTGACCAGTTCATAGAGACTTAATCAATGTTATTATAGATGAGTCGAATCCAATATGGCGACCGAAAATCCTCAACTTTAAAGGATTGCAATAAAATTGGATCCGTTTACGTTTTCGAGGTTGCTGATTTCCAATCCATCACAAATTGAATACGCCCGAGCACTGTCGGTGGATGAGTCAAAAACACTGGAAAAGAGAATTCTCAGGAAAGCGCTGGGCTTTTCCAGGAGCACTCCTATCCACGTTCTGTATGCGCTAGCACATGAGCTGAGTCAATCACGGCAAAGGATTTGATCAAAACAATGAAGGGGGATGATTTGTTTGTAGGTAGTATTCAGGGTTTTCCTCCTCCGGCACCCTATGAAAAGTGCTGGAACAGGGAGATCTTCGAGATGGCGGACCTATCTGCCCCTCTCGGTGTTACTGTACATAAATTGGAATTAGACACTAGAAAGGTATTTGGAAATCAAATGAGAACAATGATGTGGTGACCTTGATGGGTAGTAAGAGGACTCCGCCCGTACTTAGGGTTTGGCAGAGTGAAAGTTCACGTCTCCAAAAAATAAGTGCGGTCGACGAGTGAATAGGGGAGTAGTTGACTTATATGCCAGCGGACTTGAAGTTCACTCAGATTAATCTACAGCACAGTAAATCAGCCACTGCATTACTAAGTGGAAGGTTGACCAAACTGCGGACATACCCCCAAATAACTCTCATACAAGAACCATGGGTGTGCAGAAAACGCATCTGTGGCCTTGGGATGGTTACTTGGGGTAAACTCTTCTATCACGATAGAAGTGACAGACCGAGGGCTTGTATGATTGTCCCAAACTCAATCGAAGCCATGATGTTAAGGCAATACTGTAGCCAAGACGTCGTCGCGGTCAAAGTATCATACAAAAAATCGGGGGTCAGGTGCGAAACAATTATTGTTTCTGCTTATCTGCCCTATGATTCAATCGGCCCACCTCCCGCTTGGGAGTTACGGGAAATCGTACGATACGCTGAATCCAATAACTTGGGGCTGATCATCGGCTGCGACGCCAATGCGCAGCACACCCTATGGGGAAGTAGCAAGTGCAACACCCGTGGGGAGAAGCTATTGGATTTTATTCTGGCGCAAGACCTCGTGGTGAAAAACGTGGGCAAAGACCCAACTTTCATCACGAGGAGGCGGCAGGAAGTAATAGACCTGACACTGTCCAATAGGAAGGTGGAAGGTCTGATTACCAAGTGGCACGTTCTAAGAGAGGAATCTCTTTCGGACCACAGATACCTAGAGTTCCGGCTAGCTGGTGAGACAAATCTAATACCGGCGGGCCGGAATCCTAGGAAGACTGACTGGGATAAATACAAGCAGGCACTGGGGAATAAGCTAACCCCAGTGCCCAAACTGCACTCTAGTACGGAAATTGAGGATGAGACGAGGAAACTCAGTCGGACCTTGATTGAGTCCTTCGAGGCAGCCTGTCCAGTCAGGAAGAGCAGATGTGGCAAAAATGTTCCGTGGTGGAACAATAAGCTACAAAGGCTCAGGAAAGAAACCAGGAAGCTTCTAAATAGAGCATTAAAAACTCAAAAAGAAGAGGACTGGCAAGCCTATCGCGCTTCGCAGCATGACTATAAGAAAGAGATTAGATCTTCTAAGCTCCAATCTTATAGGAAATACTGCGAGGAGCTAGAAGGGATGAAGGAGACATCACGGCTGCATAAAATATTCCAAAGGGATACCGCAGCCAAGCTGGACTCCATTCGAAAGTCTGACGGTAGCTACACGGACTCCAGACAGGAGGTGTTCAAAATTTTATTTGAGACACACTTCCCTGGTAGCAGAAATACCCTATCAGACGTAGGCCCAGCTGATGATCACTCGTTGAACATTACTAGGCTGGACAGATATATAGCATCCAGGGTTGTCACGGAGGAGAGGATAGAGTTCGCTCTATCCTCCTTTGAAAATTACAAAGCTCCCGGCCTTGATGGTATATATCCTGCAATGCTGAAGGTCGGAGGTAAAGTCCTGGTGCAATCCCTGAAAGAAATATTTAGGGCCTGCATAACTTGGGGATACATACCGACCGCCTGGCGAAAGGTTAAAGTTGTCTTCATTCCCAAACCAGGGAAGGACGACTATACTCTAGCCAAAAGTTTCAGACCCATCAGTCTAACCTCTTTTCTTTTGAAATGTCTGGAACGCCTGGTTGAAAAGTACATTAGAGGAGGAGTGTTGAGAAGACGTCCGCTCAATGTTCGTCAGCACGCTTACCAGAGTGGCAAATCCTGCGAATCAGCACTACACGATTTAGTTCGAAGAATCGAGGGCGCGATGGAGCAGGGTGCTTTTGCTCTGGGCGTGTTCGTCGATATTGAGGGGGCCTTTGACAATGCCACCTTCTCCTCCCTGTGTAACGCAGCCAAAGCGCATGGGGTGGACAACGTACTAGTACGTTGGATACAATCCATGCTGACACAGAGACTACTAATTGCGGACGGTGCGGACGATACCAGGGCTGAGGTAGGCGGAGGATGTCCCCAGGGAGGCGTACTGTCGCCCCTGCTATGGTGCTTTCTAGTAGACTCGCTGTTGGATGAGTTACAGACTCACAACGTACACGCGCAGGCCTATGCCGATGACGTGAGTGCACTGGTTTGTGGCTACTCACTAAAGATAATTTGCCATAAAGTGCAGAAGACTTTGGATAGTATCCAGAACTGGTGCGAGAGGCACGGGTTATCAGTGAACCCTAGTAAAACGACACTTATATTGTTTACTAGGAAGAGAAAACTGAATAACCTTAAACTTCCAACACTAAAGGGTGTTACAATCCAACTCTCCACTGAGGTCAAGTATCTGGGAGTAATCCTAGACAGCAAGCTCACGTGGAGACCACATGTCGAACAAAAATCCGCCCGAGCATTAAATGCCTTCTGGCAATGCAGGCGGGCCTTTGGGAAGACATGGGGTCTGAGACCAGCGGTGGTCTACTGGCTATATACCGCTGTTATCAGACCCATCATAACTTATGCGTCTGTGGTCTGGTGGATCAGAACAGGAAAAACATCTACCTGTACGATCCTAAACAGACTACAGAGAGAGGCATGCATAGGGATCACTGGGGCCTTCAGCTCCACGCCTGGTGCGGCTCTCAACGCAATGCTCAACTTGCGACCATTGGACATCACAATCCAGGAAGAAGCAATGAAGGCAGTCTGTCGTTTAAAGAGACAAGGACTCTGGCACGACAACCACAGAAGCGGCCATGGTGATCTATCACGAAGGCTCCAGGAAAACTGTGACTCGTACAGTATGCCAACGGATGACAGCCACCGGTAACACTGTTCGATAGGGGATATCACGTTGAAATCCCGAATAGAGAGGACTGGGAAAACCCACACCATCTACTGGAGAGTTTCTCCCATGTCTTCTACACAGACGGCTCGAAAACCTCTACCGGTACGGGCGCTGGATGGTGTTTGAGCAAAGAAATCAAACACTCATATCCTCTCGGAGATTTTGCGTCAGTTTTCCAAGCGGAAATCATCGCTATTCTGAGTGCGACAAACTGGATAATTGATCAGAGATGGCGTGAAAGGAAGATCGGTGTTTGCTGCGACAGCAAAGCTGCGCTCGCAGCACTACGAAATCCAATCACCCGCTCGAAAATTGTCCTGGAATGTAAGAGACGACTGCAGTCGGTAGCTCGCTACAATGAAGTCTCTCTTATATGGGTTCCTAGTCATCAAGGCATCGAGGGTAACGAAAACTCTGATAGCCTAGCAAAGGAAGGCGCGAAAAGCAGCCCCTTTGGACCGGAAACACAAATTGGCGTGAATTCTGCAATAGTGAAAGACTGGATAACTCGACACATGGAGAAAATCCATGCGCAGAGATGGTCCATGTTACAAACCTGCAGACACACCAAACTCTTTATAGGTCGTCCCGATAAGGGCACTGCAGAAACTCTCTTGAAACTAAACAGGAGAGAATGCAGGAATCTTGTAGGGATTGTAACAGGGCATAGTACATGTGGCAAACATCTACATACCCTGGGAATCGTCAGTGATCCTACATGCGCGTCGTGCGGGGAGGATGAGGACAGCGTAGAGCACTTTCTCTGCGAGTGTCCCGCGTTCTCCCAAGCGCGGTGCGCTGTATTCGGCGCTGACGTATTGAGGATGGGAGAGATCTGTCCTCGACCCCTAGCCGAGGTTCTTCGGTTCATCAGAGCAACGAAGAAGTTCGGTTAGGGTGGGGGCAGAGTACAATGGACTGTTTGTCTGAGTGCTCGGGGCTTCGCTCCCCCCCTTTCTTACAATTATTATTATTAAGAGGAGTGCTTTTCCGCCGGATGTGGTTCTGGTGGCGACCGATGCATCAGCTGGTGCAGAATGTGGGTTGTGGTTTTACTTTGATGACGGGAGCGCTGATTTAAAATTCCGAGTTTTTTGGAGACCTGCAACGCTCACTGCTGAGCTGATGGCTATTCAAATTGCGATGCAGAAGGCCAGCGGGGGGGAATTGAAAGTGTGACAATATTGAAGGCAGCCTGACTCATGTAAAGCATCTTTCTTATTTTTACTTTTATCTCTATATACATTATTTGTCCAATTTCCAACGATTGATCAAAATATCATCGACTTGTTATGTTGCCAACAGATCCATTGTGCACAGCTGCTTTTTTCAGAAATACGAGCAAAACATTTACGAGAGTTAGTAGGTTCGTAAATTTAACGAAAGCGCGTAAAGTAGCATACATTTCAAGTTTTACGAGCTCGTAATTGCTACGTGACTTTGGGTGTTTACGAGATATAGAAAGCCTACGAGTGCATGACGTGAATACCATACCCCTATTCACTATTGTAATCCGAAGTACATGACTACATAAAGTTGTTAAACTTATAGAACATAAATGCCAGAAAAAATGGAAACATTTATGCGATCAGTATGTGCGATATGGAACTATAAAAATTCCTCATCAGGCAGGGCAGCGATACAGAAAAAGGAGTGGACATTTTTCAAAGATTTGTCATTTTTGGAGGAGCATGTGGCAGGGGGGAGAAAGTCATCCAATATGGAAACCTCTGAAGAAGTTGCTGAAGAAGCGTGGACTAGCAGCACACCCACCACACAGGGAATACCCAACATAATCCAAATTATAAATGATGAGTCTGGCCTCTTGGCAGCAAATGGAACAAGTTTGGAAGATAGCAATAGTTCTGGATATTCAGCATCATTTTCTACTCCAGAATTCTTCTTGCCGTCCACATCGAGGCGAAACAATAGAAAAAGAAATGTGGCGAAATCAGACAAAGTTGCATCTCTGAATAATTTTTATAAAGAACTATCAAGTAGTATAAAGTCAGAATACACTGCAGTAGATTTGTATTTCCAGAATTTAGCTAAAGTTGTAGCTGCAGAAAAGATGCCCAATTTCGATTTTTTAGACTTGCAAGTGAAATTAACTTCATTTTTGAGGGAACAATTGGAGAAATATAAAAATAAGTATTGAAAGTATAATTTCCAGTGTTTTATTTCATCCTAAGTTTATTTTCATATAAATAAGTACATAATTTATTTCTTAAATCGTAAACTCCTAGAGAAGCATCCATAGTCACGTATTAATTCAAAATTTTTGATTTGGACCACATAATTATAAGGGCAATACAATGCATCATTTAAGCGTAGATAATTATGCAACACAAGAGTAACTTTTACAATAGTTAGGCATTGTCAGCTATGCAATGAAGATAGTTTCCTATTTCCTAATAAGATAAAATTCGGAAGGTGTTCTTATTAGTGACTCGCGCACGAGAAAATGCATTGTTGAAATTCTGGTGAGGTGATAAATTTTGGCCGGAAAGTCCCAATCGAAATGCATGCTTGTGCAACCATTTTACGTTGCAACTCTGCTCAATGTTTGCGGCTATATAAGTTGTCTATGTTGTTTTTGTCATATTTGTCTTACAGTACGCAACGTGTTCTTTTTCACGGTCCATTCTGTCAATTGACAACTCATCTGGCGTACCACAAGGTAGTCATCTTTGTCCATTGCTATTTATTATTTATATTAATGACTTGTCTTTTATTTGCTACGCTACCGCTGGGAAAATCTTCGCGTAATATCTATCGATCGCGACTGTGATGTTTTAAACTCCAAGCCGTTCATATATGATGTTCTATTAATTATCCTCCACTAATGTTAGGAAGTGTACGTAGGGGAGAGCAGGTAGGATTCGTACACTTTTCACTATAAATCTTGTAAAACAAAAACTAACAGCTATTTCAAAATGATTTGGATGCTGCTAGATATCTACATATCTGGCTTTAATATTATCCTAGTTCAGTGTTGATGTATAACAATATGGCCAAGCTATGATAGTTAAGAAATAAAACGGAAAAGGTACAAAAGCACCCCACCTCTGGGGTAGCTTCGTACATAGCATGGGGCACTTTCGTACATAGTGAGGAGCTTCCGTACAGAGTGATAATAATGTCATTTATAACGTTTATTAATATCAAAATTAACATAAAATCAGTCAAAAATTCAGCAATTAAACAACAGTAAATTAAAATTGAGTACTTCTCATTAAATTTTCTTTTTATGTCCTTACAGGAACCAATCAACATTATAATTAAGTAACCATTTGGATAACAAGTCATAATCTTATGAAATAGATCTACTATTGCATATTGTAGATAGAAAGATCTTTTACGAAGCTAAAAATGTTAGCTGTTCTTGCTGTAACAGCAGATTTGGATTGAGGAAGTACACAGACTATATCTGATATGTAAACCGTTCCTTCATCTTTTGTTCTTGGAAAAACAAATTTCCAGGTTCCCGGATTCTTTCTAAGAAATGAAACTTTGTATTCAGTGGGGCTGTATTTTGTCGACACCTGTCCAACATAATGTAAAATAGTCTTTTTCTTCTCGAACTTCACCAGCAAAAAGCATTTATCTTTTATGTTTGCAGTCAAAACTGGAGGTTCATTTTCAATATCAGATTCTTCGTCAATTGGAGAACAAGAACTTTCTCTTAAACTTATATTAGTCTCATCCTCACTGTCAGTCTCTTCAGTTTTCTTCTGTTTCTTTGGTTTAATTATTTTAGTATTTGTCTCTGACAATAAATTTAACGCGCGCTTCATCTCCTTAGCCTTTTGTTTTCTGTCTTGCTCTCGCATTTTCAACTCTTTCGCATTTTCTATTTCTTCTAGTCTATTTTTTTCGGGAGTATCTGTGTATATCCTTGATTTTCCTGGTTGTTTTCCTTTGTTTGACTTTTTAGGTGCAGTCCTGTCTATTTTAGGGTATGGTCGAATAATTTCTGGCGTTATTAATCCTACAGCAGATGAAGATGAAACTGGGATGTTATCTTCTTTTTCAGCTGCAGCTTTTTTATAAAACTTTGCTAAGCGACTCTCAAGAGTTGTAGGTTTAACGCCGTATTTTTGTGCGGCTTTTCTAATTGATAAAGTTTTATTTCTAACTTCCTTCATCGCAGACTCCATTGCTTCTTCATCTACCTCTCTCGTTCTAGTCCCCTTTTTTACGTATACTCGTGGCATGGTTCTGAAAATTAAGGTACATTTTGATTTGAACTACCTGGCTTATAATTTCATTAAGAGTGTGTAAATGTCTATTAAAATAAAATTAATATAAATTACATGACTTTTCCCATTATAACATTTTTGCAATAACAATAGTCTCGGTTTCTGAACTCGGGCTGGGTACATTCGTACAGTATGAATCTACCCGAATCCTCGCTGTACGAAGGTTCCCCAACCCAAAAGTTCAGAAAAATAAACTCGAATTAAATATGACCGTTAAAATTATCCCAAAATGAATGTTTACATAACAAACTTAAACATCAACTCACTAACGATAACAAAACACTTTTGCAATTTGAGCAAACCTTTCAGAGTAGAACGCATTCAAAGGTGAATCCAAAAATTACTTACGCAGAGCGAAAACACGCATCGACTCGTTCCGACGAAAATGGCAGCCGTACTGTTTGTTTCGTCATGTGGTTAGCCTTCACGTATGACCGTGAGTCATGCACACAAATACGAACGCGGTAGCACGTTGGGCAGTTTAGATATGACTACTGTACGAATCCTCCCTCTGTACGAATCCTACCTGCTCTCCCCTATATATCTTTCGCCCGCAAAAAGCATACGCAGCTTTTCGACTACTCAATATATGGACATTATCTTTCTAGCCTCACTAAGGTGAGAAATTTGTGTATTGCTCTCAACTCATCGTATTCATTTGAGGATCATATTGAATCAATTGCTATTAAAGCTACTGTAATCTTAGGATTCGTCAAGAGGTGGTCCAAAGAGTTCGACGATCCGTACATTTCTCGTTTGTTGAATTGTACTTTCGTGAGACCCGTTTTGGAATATATCTGTCCGGTCTTATGTCCATTCTATGAGAACCATATTAACCGTATTGAGGCCGTTCAACATAGATTCTTACGGGTTACTCTTCGAGGACTCTTCTGGGAGAATAGATAGATTTTTGTTTATTACACTTGACTCGTTGAAGTATAGACGAAACATCCCCACAACTGTATTTCCAATAATTCGCCTCAAGAGAAGAAATCTAGGCGAACTGGCAGCCTAGATAAAAACACAGAAATGTGCTTGACGGGCAAAAAATAGGGTCCAGCACGAAGTAATGCAACAGTTCAAGGCTGGTGTCCGGAGAATAAACAGGAGGCGTTTATTCGGTAGACCTTGCCAAAGGACCCTAGAAAAAAACTGACGTGGTTTGAACATGATGAGAAGAGTCTTTTAAACACTACATGTGTTGGCAATGCAGAAGTGTCTTTGGGATATCATGGGATCTTAATCCGAATGTAGCCCATTGGATGTACATGGCTATTATAGCACCATCATTACGCCACTACAGTGGCAATGTCCACACGGCTTCTCTTTAGCAGCTTATGGGTTCTTCTGAAGTTATTAAGACAAGTCAATTTAGAACTGACACATTTTAAGGTTGACCCACCTGCCGTTAGCAATGGTGAACATGAATGTAGATAACTGTATTAAAGAATCTCAGAGAAATATACACCAGCTCTAAATGCCGTTCACTAGAAGTGGTGCCTTATGTGCTCAGCTCATCTGCCCGGTCCTTTTCTCTAATGCCCTTGTGTCGTGGAGCGCAAAATAGAACGACAGAGAAGCGAACCTCTAAATTGGCCAGGCCACAGCATTGTTTCACAAGCCTAGATTAAACTGTGGTCGAATCAAAAGCTTTGACTGCGGCCAGCGAATCCGTGGAGACTCCTACTCTCTTGGTATTGTATTCCAAGCCATGTTCGCCATGATCGGCATTCTGCAGTAAGTGAAGCTGCACTTGTGGCTTTTGAAAACCCGACGAAACGCACAAAAATCTACGTAAGCAAAGAATTAACTCTATTGCAAACCGCAAAAAACCCCTGGGACCAAAACCGATGATTGGTGTTAACACCGCAGAAGTTCTTTATAAGAAAAAAAGCTCTTTGTTAGCCATCCAGAAAAGAAAACTACAAAACTTAAGTCTGAGTAGGAGACTGCAGGTCTCTCTAGTAGGGACGATAAGAAAGCATAAACCGTGTGGAAGCCACAGGCATACTATAGGCATTATCTGTAGTAAAGATCCCCTACTTCATCTACGTTCGTGATAGTGACGAAAGGAAAGCTCCTCACAGTTTAGCCGAAACGCAAAAAGGTGGTGCAAGTGAATTTAAAACGACCGTTTTTTGAACACTTGGGGTGTAATTAAGAAAAGTTTTACAAAAAAATCCCAAACACAGTCTTCACGCATTGCCCGTGTCCATCTCCATCAGCTGGAGGGTCGACTGGAGAATTCTCATCTGCAATTCAATATCCTGTTTTATGTCGTTTAGTGATTTTCTGGTCGACAGGGCCTTCGTCACAATTTGCTCGTGCTTCTGTTGTATGTAGTCGATGCTCTGTAAAAACTCCATTAACCTGACGTCCTCAGAGTCGACGTTTTCCAGCAGACTCTCCATCTCCTGCAGGTTTGTCGCTATCGTATCCAGTTGCTGGGTTGCTCGCTCAGACTGAATAGAAAGTTATTGGAGCAAATCTTCAGGTGCCAATGGCTACAATCTTACCCATTTCTCGAGGCTAACTAACGAATCCGATTCCATTTCACTGATTATAGCATTCCGTAGATCCGCTTCAGAGTCAAGGCAATAATTTCTGTTTACCCGCGGCTGAGAATACTTGTTGATTACTATAACCGTTAAATGTCACCACAAAAAATTACCGTATACGATCAATATTCTTCTTGCTTTAGGTAGCATATTATATGCGCTTTCTGCAATTTTTATTAGCAGCATGAATGCGATTAATGAGAAGTTCTTATAAATAAACTACCATTTTATGATTAATTTGTTAAATTAATAGTAATGATCAAAATTGCAAGAAAATCGTGTTCCGAATTTACGATAATATTTCTTGCGGCCTACTTATTTCTAGATCTCCTTAAACTGTACCCCTAACCCAATTGACAAGTTTAATCCGCAGGGTCGCTGTCTGGTTTGTTTACTAAGCCAAGGTTCGCGTTGTGCTTCGGTTCAGATTCAGAATGCTCAATATATTTTTGACAAGTTATATATATTTATTGTCTAGGATTATCTCCTGAAAAAACAATGAAGAATGCGGTAAAATTCTAAACAATTGTACTGTTCCGAACAATAACCTCAAAGTCAAAATCCCGATACGTCAAAGAAGACATTTTACTTCAGACGATTGTTGGGGTTCGATTCGTAGAAGAATAATTTTGTGTTTATTGCGTGGACTAGCCCAATGTGATTATACAATGTCTAATAAGTGGATAACTAGTGGCTCCAGTGATGTTGGGGGAATATTGCGGAAGCCCAACAATGTGCCGCAAATTGTGGAAAGCCGAGGAAGTGATTTGCTCGTCTTTGGCTACGCTTGCAAAATATTTCGTGACGACGAGAAGGCGTTGTACATTGACCAAGGGAAGCACCTCATTCCCTGGATGGGAGACAATAGTCTGAAAATTGACAGGTTAATATTGAAGGCGTTTTGCTCTCTTACTCATTTATTTTCTTTTTGTCGATTAATGTTAATTATTTTTGGTGATTTTTGGTTGGGCTAAGTACGGCATGGCTGGGGATTGGTCTTGATTTGGCGGTCTCAGGAGTAAAGGCGTACTTTATGGCACGCCTTGACAGCATTTGTTTTAGCACAAATACATTTTGAATGGTCTCCGATGGAGAGCGAGAGTCCAAATTGTTTACTTTAATGAGGAAAGTTACTCCTTGCGCTACAGTTCTTCATTCTGGGAATAACAATTTCTGTTTCAATACTTGTTTGAAGACGCTGGGACTTTGGTGCTAAGTCATATTCCAGCTCAAGTTAGCACTGGGGTGGTGTGTCTTATTTCGAGTTGTGTCGAAACGAATTTAATAGCTAAACTACATGTAAAATTATAATATGAAGGATATACATGAAATTCAGCTATTTCAAGTCTTTTCGACTGACTTCGAAACGAGGAGCATACAGATTTCCGATCATAGAGCCACGAAACGCAATGCAATTTAGGAACTAAAATCCCAGGAGTGGTTGGGCCAGTTCTTTCCGAATTACCCTATATACATATATACTATTGCGACTGAAATAAAGCCGTGGTTTACTCCAAGCGAAAACAGCCCTTTCAGCGAGTTGAAAATCTTGTATTAGGTGTATTAATCTATTAAGCGGCACGATTCTTGTATCCTTGGCCCCGCTTTTTGGGAACGGGGTTCGAAACATTTTGCTGTTCTTTGCATTCTTTTGTAAAAGGAAAATTAACTCCACCGGCAGTTTGTAAAAGGGAAATTATAATAATATAATAGAATTTTCCTGAAAGTTAAAGTGTTCCCAATTAAGTGGCTCGTCAAGTATTAACTATTTTGCCCTATATCTCGAAAACGGGTCGAGATAGAATTTTTTCATTATTTTTCCGTTAATTAGCACAGCAAGGGAAATTATAATAATATAATAGAATTCTCCTAAAAGTTAAAGATTTCCCAATTAAGGTGGCTCGTCAAGTATGAACTATTTTGCCCTATATCTCGAAAACGGGTCGAGATAGAATTTTTTCATTATTTTTCCGTTAATTAGCACAGCAAAATGTTTCGAACCCCGTTCCCAAAAATTGGGAGTCCGATCCCAAAAAGCGGGGCAAAGGAAACAAGAATCTCCCCCATTAAGCGGTCACATCTACCTGAGCGCACCGAAAATGAAAATTTTTTTAGAATTGTTTTTATTGTTGAGTTGAGTAGAGATGAATGCAATAAAGCGTCAAGTATTGTACATTGACGAAATGTTATTTTTTGTGTAGATCATGCCCTCCCTATAAATAATCCTAATGAATGCAGGCTCCATATAATAAATGCAGCGGTCAGGATGGCACGTCTGAATTGCAAGATTATAAAAGTACAAAACCGGCGATGTAATTAGCTGATATTGTAACACATCTTTTGGATGACCGAAAAATGATCCCAATCCAAATTTCAGCCAATTCGAACAATCCTGGTGAGTTTGACAGCATTTCAAATAATCTATTTCTTCTTTGGGAACTCTCCACCCGCGTTGATAAAGATGTGTCCTCGTTACAGATATGGAGATTCATTTCTAAAACATACTTTCAAATCAATCAGAAAAATCGTCTCTTTCTCACTAATGAGTATTTCTTTATTTGTCTGAAAAATCGAAGTGGTAGGGATAACTGCGTCTTAAAATGAGAGTGGACATTCTTTGTAAAGCATTTCTATATTATTTGCCATCGGTGCGCGAGTCCGATTCACATTTGTCCGGATTTGTTTTAATACATGCACTACAGTGTATAATTTATATTTAATACAAAAGTTATATCTTCTTATTAGACAGTTCGAACAACGAGTTTGTTTGCTTTGACGAGAAATGTGACCATTTGGTATGTAATTTTATTTGTATTAAAAATTAAAAATTATGTACTGTTAAACTACAGCAATTTTGCGCACCGATGGTTGATGAAAGTATGAGATTTTCTGGCTACTTCAATGTGAAACAAAAATCGTGTAAGAAAATTATTAATTTCCCTATTTTTTTTATTTAACTGCCGTCATATTTATTATTTTGATTTAAAAAAACCCCTTTTCAATTTTGAAAGAGCATACCCAAAAATACTAGAAAACAGAGTTTTTATTTGAGAATACTTCTTTATTAATTATGAGAATGAGGCTTGAAAATAAGTTCGGCATTAATGGGTTTAATAAGTTAGCGGCGCTTTTGGGTAAACTTTATATTTTTTATAATAATAACTTATTTATTCAGCATAGCTATTGATTTACAATAATGTTTATACAATTTAAACTGTCTTAATCAATTTCCTTACCGTACTCTGAAATTTTTCGGTTAACCCTTTCAACCCGGATGGGACGTATGCGTCCCGACAAAATTTTGCTCTGCCTAACCGGTGGGAGACATTTTGTCCTACCAACTGAATTACCTAAGAAACTAAAAAAAAACGGAAACCTTCCAATCCATCCATCGTAACTGATGGATTCTGAGGTTGGAATCTAACTGCACTGGACTAATCAGGGAATCTGTAATTTATTGCAAATATCAGCACAGTGGAGTATGCTTCTATAATAATGAGAAATGTGCTCACACCTATCGAGATCATAAATATATCTTGCGCAGGAGTTGTGTGCCACATTTATATTCGTTCGGCAACTACTACTTAGTTTTGCATAGATCTCACATCCATTACTGATAATAGATAGCAATAATGCTTTAACTAGATGAATACGTGTGTCACAAGGTATATATTAGGTGTAACGCCACAATGCTTTAAGTCCTCCGTAGACTTTGTCTAATTGCTTCACGATATGCTTCTCCTAAAGAAGTGTTCTTTTGAAAATCATACCAAGTTGAACTAGGAAGGAATTCCACTTCGAGGAAAAACGTAAATCATAAATATTATAATTAAATGGGTGAAATAATAAACTAATAAAAGTATACCTTGTCGAAATAAGTTGAAAAATATAAAGAAATAAAAAAAAATATGAAGAATAAAAAGAAACTCTGAGAGTGCCAAAATCTCACTCAAAGTTCTTTTAGAGCATATTTAAAAATATTTTCCACTCAAAAATTTCACTGCTATTGACAAGATATTCCCTGCCAGCAACTTTCCTGCTAGCGAAAATTTGTAACTTAAGTGATCAATTTGGTGTACATAAGGTGCCTTCGGGACTGTCAATGGCGATCGCTACCGTGGCATGTAGACAAATTTTTTTGCACGTAAGTAACATGTGATTTCAACAGGATGGCGCGACCTGCTACACCGCACGCGAAGCAATGACGTTATTGTAAACCAAGTTCCCAAGTCGTATCATCTCTTATTTTGGAGATA
This sequence comes from Neoitamus cyanurus, assembly GCA_947538895.1. Lineage (NCBI taxonomy): Eukaryota > Metazoa > Arthropoda > Insecta > Diptera > Asilidae > Neoitamus > Neoitamus cyanurus. Next base: position 15,259,030 of record OX384547.1, read on the forward strand.
AAACTTGCCGCCGAAAAGTTGTGATTTAACTTATTTGGGTTTCTTTCTCGGGGTTTTTTCTTTAAAGAAAGGTCTATGTGAACCACTCTGAGAGGATTCAACGACTCAAGATAAAAATCAATCGCTACGTTTGTGCAAAAACGTGCCGCAGATATAGTAAATAAAAAAAATATTTTTGTTTGTCCAATGTGTATTTTCAGAGGAAACTGGATGGTCTAGGGAACTTTCCGAACCCGTCATAGAATTTTCTCTAATTTTCAATATGAGATGTTTTTATATAAAGCCTTCCTTTACCGCCACTTTATAGTATATCTCCAGCCATCCAGCCATTTAATTATTTATTTAAATAACGAATATTTTCGAAGTCTTAAAAATGAATAAATAGCTTTACTACGACAACATCCGATTGGTCTAGCAGAGACAAACGGGAGAAGGTCTAACGGGGACAAAGTCTCAAAACACAGATTTTAACAAAATCTCATCAATTAGTAAATCAGGATTGGTACGTATAACCACCCCATTTACGTGGAACCGTCACCATTAAACGGTTACACCCGTGAGGTACTTTTGTTAAAAAAAAAAAATTAAAAAAGACGAAATCCAGATATATTGTTTGTAAGAAATTCGGCGTCTCGCTTAGAGGCGTCAAACTAGGATGATAATGACTACACACAACATTAAACGACACAATGTTGCCTTGTTGGCTACCACACAGGTATGACGTTAGAGCTACCTTGCCTGATCTTAGCCAGTATGAACCACCGCCTGGTGGGTACATGAATCGCTTGGAGTACCTGTCGCCATCGGAGCAAAAGGCAGAACAACTTTGCGAGGAAGAACGCTACTACAGCCTCCACCACAATGAAGAGGAGGAGCAAATGTACCAAGGTAATACTACTAAGTACTTCTCGGAGTTTTTGTGCAAAAACTTTTCCGATTCTTACATAAAGAGGATTTTGTTAACATTTATTACACAGGCGAGTTTTTGGAACTTTATGTTTTGTAAAGTTTTAAAGACACTTGAGAGATTTTTCGAACTTTAGGAAGTGGAAGTGATTAAGTGATTTGATATGGCTTGTAGCACAATTATTGGCTTTAATTGGAGACTAGAAGAGGTCACCGAACTAATAGCATTCATACAGAGGCCTCTCTAAATATGCATCTGCTTTGGCGGTTTTGAACATTATCATTTTTCTTATGCAATCTTTTATTTGAATTCTGTTCAAAAATGCATTGATTATGCGATAGACGCGCCTGGGTAACACATACCTGGACTATTTTATTAAGCGCAGCATGCCTCATTCGCAAGTGATAGACTGAGAATTGAACTGATTGCGTTCATGAGAAAAAATTCAGAGATTTCCTCTAGAAAATATGCAGCGCGATTTTCTTTAACTATCCAATTTTGTCCTTCTTAAAAACTACGCTCAACGCGATTAAATTTAAAGTGATCCAAAAACGAACAAATGTGTGTCTTTCCGACCCTCTCTTTTAGAGTTATCATATTTATGTGAAATTTCAATGGTAAGTATCGAAAATTTTCAGCTTTTAGCGTTTAAAATGGGAGAAAAGGGAGAGTGCCAGAAGAATCAACGATTAAAGGAAATTTAAGGCAACGGACCTTCGTAGGTGCTGACCGAGATGAGTCCACTTCTTGGCTAAAGTGTAGCTCGGCAAAGGTAAATAAACCATCAAAGGGTATGAACAAATTTTCTAGCTGGCTGATATCAATGGCGAAGTTTCTATTGTTTCAAATATACTTTTACGATTCTCGAAACGTTACTAAATAAGAACTGCGTGATGTATTTCTTCTGCGTTTATTGAGACGATGAAAACTTTATAGAGGAGGAGCTCAAACGGTTGCATCAGGAAGCCTCTTCCACATATGGCCAAGTTGCTTTTGATTACAATGCTGAGCAGAGTGATATTAAAGAGGAGCAGGAGGAAGTTAAGCCAGAGGAACCTGATGAAGTTTATACCGCGCCAGCTAATTTAAATCTTCCAACGGGGATCGATACGGTAAGGATTTATTTAAATTGCTTAAATTTATTTATTGTGGCAATTATTTTATCAACAATTCTTCAGTCAACTTTAATTATAAATTGTTATTGAATACAATAACGAAAATTTCGCTAGTTCAGTTGATTTCTCGTTAAATTCTTAAAAACGGAGAATTCGAATCCTACAAAATTTAACCTTTGCTTTCTTACATTTTTTCACATGAGTAGCATTATTATACATTTATTACGATCACCACATCACCACAGCTGCAGGCATGCAAAGCGACGTTAAACATAATACCTCCAATCTATTTTCATACGGAAGAAGATTATAGTCCATGGTGTATTACCTCAAAGTTCGACGGGGCGGATTTCAATTATATATACTTTGAGCGGTTTGAAAGTAAAATTATCGTCGACCTAAATACTCTGTCTATTTGCAAAAAAAGTAGCACTTATCTATCTGGATTTTCAAATTGTTCTGTCTGAGTCTATCAAAGACTAAATTAAGAGATTTTATGTGTTCCTGATTACTGGTACTGAACATTAATATGTTGTCCAAATAGAGAACACAAGTTTGATGCATTCTGCTGATAATCGACTCGTATGATTCCCCGATGCCGAATTCTTTGATGAGTTGTTGTCTTGCGTTATTTATGAAATATCATTTAATTTGCTGGCTGCTTTATAGGCTCTCTCTTTCCAGACCCTTACGATACATTTCAATAGAAATTTTATTGGTAGCAGTGGTTAAAGTTGAGTAATCTCCATCTCCAATGAAAATTCGAATCTTTTCAGCCAAACGGTGTGCTGCGGTACATCGATGGATACATCATTGCTAGTTGTTCTTCATGTTAGTTAAGATGTTCTGGACTCTTTCTAAATATAGAAAATAGTTAGAAACCTCTTGGACTCTTTCACTCTGATTTTATGTAATTTGAGACTTCTGTGCAATAATTGTTATGTCTCGATTAAACATGAAAAAGCCACGTACTATAAGACATTTCTTAGTAAGTCGGTGCTGACTGCAGCGATTTAAGGAATCTTGGCGAAGGTTTAGGGTTACGAATGCGTTACGGAATCATAAAAAAATAATGAAATTATTGCGCCATGACTCTGTTCCAAACGTTGACTGGAGAAAATTTACCTTTTCTGTTAATTATATTAGATTACATATTGAATAACGTTTCACTCTATCCCTCTTAAGCCAGAAACAATGAAACAACATGCGATTATTGAAAAAACTGCTAAGTTCATATCAACACAAGGTGCACAAATGGAAATCCTAATAAAAGCGAAACAATCAAACAATCCCCAGTTTGAATTTCTAAATCAAAACAATCGATTGAACCCCTACTACAAGTACATTTTGCAAGCCTTTAAAGAAGGTACATATCCCTCTGAAAACAAATCGGACCAGGGCGAAACCCTAAACAACCTAAACTATGGAAGCGGCAATCTAAACTACCAAACAAACTCAGTTCCGGTTCACAGTTCCTTCACGCGTCCGCCTGTACCCGTTCCAATTATAAAGTACAAACCATCTGCCAATTGTGCTTATACTCAACTAATCAGCAAAATAAAGGGTGTTCCTCTCCCTCCGGAGCAACCTGTGGAAGCAAAGGAGGAGAAGCCGATAGTACCTACGCTTTTAGACTATAACTCATACTACGTCCCGCAGTACAACACAGTAGCATGTGAGGTAGCTTACAATAATACTGCTAATGCACAAAATTCGCAACAAGGAGAAACGGTAGAGCAAGCTAATTCTGATGGTGGCGTTCAGGTGAACAAAATATCCACAGGACTTATGCTGGCACAGTGCTATGCCTCTGATACGGAAGATGAATCGGAGCAGCACTCGGAAACGGATACTACTCAGCCGGTTTTAACCATCCCCATCCCTCCGGACTATTTGCAGCACATAATAGATAAGACTGCGGCTTACGTGGCAAAGAATGGCAAACAATTCGAAGACACTTTGCGGAATAAGCAGGACGACCGATTTTTGTTCCTGGATCCAAGCAATGAGTACCATGCCTACTACATGTATAAAGTAACTGGAGTCGTGCACCCCTATCCTACCACAAATGGTACTCAAAGTGATATGAAACCAAAAGTTGCCAGTAAGTTTACCTGTTTCAATCATTTCATTATTTAAAACATTTTTTATGACCAGTGCCCGTTTCGTTCTCCATCAAAGCAAAGGACGATTACTCTGTTCCATTGAAACCCGCACTGCCACAGGAGACTAGTGACGATGAGACGGAGACAAGCAAGACGAATCAAATTGCGACAGGGCCTGCAAGTCAATTTTCTCATACAACAGTACCTGAGCATGTTCAAAGGGCCATACAGCTAGTGGAAAAGCAGTTGATAGTCAAAGGAGCACAATTTGCCCAACATGCAAATAACGCAGGCCCATTGACTGCTGGCAGTTCTCAGAGATCTCGTTTTGATGTGGACAATACTGGAGCAATCGTGAATCGTTTAAATCCGGTCCCTTCCGTTCCTGTTAAGACGGAGATTTTGCAGCAAAAGGAACTTAAGAGGGGTAAGTTTAATTAAGCAATAGTAGGATTGAAGTAGTGGATCTAATCTGAACTTTTGAATTTCAGCTGAGGAAAAAGTAAAAGATAGATTGGCTCTAATAGCGAGAGAAAAGCTTGGTTTGATTTCTAGAGAAAAGCAATTACAACTCGAACGGAAGAAAAAGGCAATGGCGTTTCTTACACAAATTAAGAGTAAGTAAATAAGTTATTAAATATTTTCTTTGTATTTATATAAAATGAAAACGACCTCATCAATGCATTGCTCAAACTCATGCTATCGGCTGAAAATAAATGCAATTTATGAGATTCGTTCTTTGAATAAACACATTTATCCAAATGCAGGGCTTTAATTTACATGTCTTGAACTATATTTAAAAAATTGTTGTGCAACGATATAATAAAAATGGCGGCGGTACAGCTTTGCCCACAATCGAGTCTCGAGGCAGGTGTTGCCACCCTATAACTCACAAACGGTTGGGATTGCCCACGGTTCCATAAAATGTTTTTTTTTGTCTAAGTGAGATCTATTACCCCATTCATTTAGGCAGACGTTGGGATTTGGGGCCTTATTTCACAAATAGCTCGATCAATATTGTGCTGTGTCTGAATCGTTTCTGGTATCCCACAAAAAATCCAACGGCTTCAAATCGCAGTTGGGCAGTGGCTATAGCACATCACATCCAAAACTGTTGATTACACAAACTTGTGAGTAAAAGATCGATTTTCGAACAGTTTGTCTGGAACGTAGCTCGATCCTGCTGGTTCGAGAGTTCGACCAAGTTCAATTCCTCAATAAAAAGTTATAAAGGACGGAATGCGGTGGAAACACTTAACAAATGTGTGAAATACAAGATCTGAGAGCGAAACAAGATTTCACTTTCGTGCTTTTTAATTTCAACCAATCAGATAGATATTTCCCATAGTTGTTGTTGTAAATAGCATGCTATTTGAGCAGCACGTGGTTACTTGCAATTGTTCTCAGTTTGATTGAAGATATTAGGGTTGCCTAATGTTTACTTAAAATATCATATTGATCAATCATCATTCTTATGTGAGCGTGCATTGAGGAAAGAAACAAAAATGAGTGAAAATAACTTAGCAGTCGTTTCTTGGAAATGTGTTGTGGGAAATTGTTAGGTCGCTCAGTGAGGTAAAAATGTTTAAATTTCAGAAGTTTGTCAATGTACGAAATCATTAATCATCCTAATATAAAAGTTTCTAAAGAAGAATATTTTTAATTTCTTACTCATGCAGAATTTTACTGTTGTGTACTATACTGATACTTTTCTGATGCATGTGGAAAAGATAGAATGATTTACCTATGTTTCTTTCTCATACAAAACACAGATTTTAGCATTTGATCCTGTGCTTCCTAACTTTATATTAGGTTAACTTTGCCGTAGCATTGTACATCTTCGAGGAAAAAGGCCACGCCACTCCAAAAACTACACCAAATAGTCATACGCAAATACGGCAATTTTACTTGTTTATATAGGCGCCGAGATTAAAATATGCCTCATCTGAAAAATGATATTTATTTTTAGCAAAATCTACGTCAATTTCGAGATGCTTTAAAGTCTAAACAGGTAAGCGATAACGCAGCGGGTGGTCCTTTTACTCCAATTCCGGAGTCAGTTGAACGTTGTCAAGGAATAATCTTTATGCCGAATTCTCCTCAGTCTAGTGCGGCTAATGTTCAGTTGCTGACATCTGTGGCGAGTTAAGGTTCTTGGGTTTAGGCGCACATTTTCGGCAATAGCAGCGATATTCTCAGCTGACCGCACAGGACGAACACGAGTATAATTTGTGTTATCAATTAGCATGCCAATCTGCTGAATTTTTTTGACATACTTGCGTACAGCAGGCGCGGATGGTGCATTATTTCCATCGAAATTTCTTTTCAAAATTCGCACTGTTACGGCAATACAGAACTCACTTTGGAAATATGTTTTCAATATTTCTCAACGTTGTTCAAGCGTAAGTCGTACGTAATAAATAATGAAACTACACTATTAAATTAATTAATATAATGTATGCTATTTCTATCAAGTTTATTAACACCGACTTACATAGTTCAAATGTGTTGCATTCATCATTTGGTTAGACTTTTTAGTCATTGTATGATGACTGTCCCGGTCGTCTTGCATAACATTCACTATTCATAGGTAAATAATAAATCATATTTCCTACCTAAGAGTAGGAATATTGCCTTACTCTAATTACTTCTAAAAATTGCGCTGTTAGGAAGAAGAAAAGGGTTTCAGCATTTTGTTTGATGTATATTACATATAAGAAGTGAGAGTATAAAACTACATAATTAATAAACAGAATTCGATGTCCAATTCTAAAATTATTTGAGAGGAGGGGAAGTATCCTAAATATTAAAAATAAACAACAAAAAGATCATAGGACGGTTATACGGTCATTCTTATGAGTTAGTAAATACGTTGCTGATTGGTGAATCCATCCGATTCTCTTATAAACGTTATCCAGCAATTATCTTATAAACGTTACCTTTTATAGCTAGTTAAGATACTTTCTAAACACCTAATGCGTAAATAGAAGGAGAAATAATAAAATTTTATTTTTTCCCTAAGTAGTTACAAGCGAGGCCGATGTCATTTCAAGTAAGTACTTTTTTACTTTACCTGGACATAGCACCTCCCCGATTTCTATAAAACTGAATGAAGCATGAACACATGCTTAAAAGAAATAGTTTTATGTAGAGAGCTTTTAAAGGGTCTTTCAATGAGGACGTTCGACGTTTAAATGTAAATAAAACAAGTTGTGTGCGAGATATCCACTCCAATTTTGTTTTATTTGAATATTTTATGACATTAAGTATGGAATATAACGTTTAAAAATCCGCCAGGGCTTTGCTTGGTGGCACGTACTCGGGAGGTCAAATTTTCGATGACTGTCGCATGAATCTGGCAGAATTTGCTGGATGGCGCTATGTATATAGACTTTGAGTGGATCAATTTTTTTCGATTTATTCGCATAGACTTGTGATTTAAGACAGTCCCAAAGGAAAAAGTCTAAAGGCGTTAAATTGCACGATCTCGGTGGCCAGTCTCAAATCGCTCGTGCAGAATGTCCATCGTGGCATAAGTTCTTCAATGCTATAACCTTCCATGGTGATTTGCCACACGCTACTGAACAATATTCAAAACGATTGGGGGTCATTTTTTCCATTCTATTTTTTCCATGTCCAAATTTTCCATCCCATTTTTTCCATAGCCCAAAATTTCCATTGCCCAAAATTTCCATTGCCCAAAATTTTTGTAAAAGGCAATAATTCAATCAGTAGACATTTTGTGAAAGGCAAATATTCAGTTATGGAAAAAATAATTGATGGAAAGAATGTACTAATGGAAAATTTAGAATGAAAAAAGTGACCCCTTACCGAAAAAATGACAATGGAAAAAAAAAACAATGGAAAAAAAGACCATGGAAAAAAGAATGAATGGAAAAAATGTCCTAGTGGAAATTTTGGAATGGAAAAAGTGACCACCTACCATACAAAACAGATGTTGTTTTAACAACATGGTCGCTTCAAGCTATAAATTTTCGAGCGCCCATATTGAAAGATCCATTATTTAGGTCATTATACGAATTGTCGGATTACCTCAAGTATCAAGTTTGATATCCGATATCTCTGATATTTCACATTGAGAGTTCTTTGTCACGTCATCAGCCTTTCAGACGCACGTTTTGGTTTCTGATTATGTGCCGAATTGTCTTTTGCAGATTAAATTTTGTAAACTACGGACAGAGTTAACGTATTACTACGTATAGATGTCCAATCCCATAGACAATTTTTGTCAGAGTTTCTATTTTAAAAACCTCAAATGCACTTCGAATTCACTCATAGGTCTAGCCACAATCGACGAGATTCCGAGATTTTCTCAGCATGCTCACAGACTTTTTTAAAGAGAAATCTGAAAGCCAGTGTGTCGCAGGATAGTGAATATTAATTAATAATAAAAAGGGAATTTGAATAAAAAGCTTTTTTACCAGAAAAGTTTTAATTTCATAATGGCAAAACTTTCTATTGGATCGTACATCTATGTATGCGTTATTTGTACTATGGATAAGTAAAAAATTCGAATTATTTTTGAATATGCGTTCCGTCCTGCAGTATAATCAACTAATGAACGCACAGTACGTCGATGGTTTCAGAAGTTCCGATCTGGCGATTAAAAATCTTAAAAACGAATTACGTGAGCGATCTGCGAGTAAAGTTTAATTATTTATTTATTTCCGGCCGGGCGCATACTTAGAAATCTTTTTTCGATCTTTTACCCCAGATACTCTAATTTCAGTATATTTTTTTAAATAAAAGAACGAAACGTAATGAGAAATTTGTGCTCTTTTTAATGGTGAAACAAGTTATCAATCAAAGGATCTAAATTTGGAAAGTTGATTCACATTTCAAGCGTCTCAAGGTATACGCCCTCTTAAGAGCCTCCTGGTTAGAGCTTTTGGGAATGAAAAAGTTTTTCCACTCATACCACTTTTCTTTTACTAGAAAATGTAAAAATATACTGTGTTCCTATCAGCTATCTACAGATGACTTGGCAGCACAGTTAATTAAGGAATGAATGATTTCTTTAATTAGTTGTTTTATGTCTCCTTTTTTTCCTTTGGTATTAATCTTAATGATTGTTTATACATATCTTCAATCAAAAACAGTTGACAACAATTCAGGCCTAGAGATATAAAATTATAAACAAAAATTACGAGATAGACTCAAAATACTTTTAAGAAATTAACTGATAACCTCCCACACCGCTTCTGCATGCTATCACCAGGGCATAATTATTATCAATTCTGTTCTGTATTGTGACTTATTTCATATTATTAATGAGAATACAGTATTTTGACCTTTACGCATTCCTAGTCTTCGTATTTCGTTGTCCCTTACAACCGACAAAAAAATAATAAAAATTACTTTGTTTAACTCTTTTATGACCACAATGGTTATTGGCCGATTTGGGTCTTAACAGCTGCCCCATTGGGCTGTTAAAGTGTATCCCCAGCCTGGCTGCGTGTTCCTCTATATGCCAGTGATTCATGTATACCGGCACTTTGGAGATATCTGCACAGGCCCGCCTTAAAAGTTCTTGTATTTTCTTCAATTTAAGAAACGCAAACTACTCCTGCGATTCCTCAAAAGTGACTCCCAACTTCGCTAGCCCGTCAGACCTCTCATTTCCTTCTATGTTGCTATGTCTTGGAGCCCAGAGCAAAGTGACAGACGGACGGCCTAAACTTGTCAGATGATCCCGGCACTGATTCACCAGTTTAGAAGAAGTTACAGTCGAATCTAAATCTTTGATACCTGGAAGTCCGTGAGGATAGCTACATATGCGTTCCTCAGATACTGTATTTTCTAATGCTTTGCAAGCTTTTACGATTGCAAACACTTCTGCCTGGAATACGCTGGTGTAATCAGGGAGGTGATAAAATTCCCTAACATCGAGAACCTTCGAGAAAATGCCCTCCCATTTCGGATTTCGAGGCGTCTGCATGAATGATATCAAAGGGTTGTATCATTTCATCTTCTTTTCTCTTTTAGAGAAAAGCTTTACTTAGAAGTTCTTCTCAAGGCTTAAGAATAATGTAATCAGTACGACAATCAGTCCTCTTGAAAGCAAATCCAGGATCCTACTGTGAACATATGGGGATCTATTCTGAGATCCGCTAACATTTCAAATTTCCTATTCGGACATCTTTCTGTGAATGTTCCACATGTTCCGTTTCTTATGCGGAACTGTCCAGTAGAAGATATTCTCACATTCGCCTGAACGCATATTTTCAGTATGAGCGATTTACGTGGAAATATTTTTGACGTAAATTTGATCTCAGAATAGACCCCTTGGCCTAGCGACTCAGCATCCTGACTCCTTGAGTCTTTCCGCGTAACAATTTTCCTGACACTTGATATGAGGTTCAATAGGCAAAGATACAAAAGTACATTGAGAGCTTCTGTCGGACACGACCGTATGACTCCTATAGTACCAATACTTACATATTGGGTTGATTATAACTCTTTTTGCTTGCAAGGTCACTAAACAAACGAATTGTAGATAAGAATTAGACGTATTACGACTTTATACATCCACAAACCATCTTATGTTGAAGTCCCCCTCTTCTACCGAAAGCTTTTTTTCGAAGTTTTTTGCATGCCACAATCGTCTATGTTTAATCTCCAGTTGAGTTTAGCATTAGGGTTACGCCAATATACTTAACGCTGGAGAAAAATGCCAATACTTAACTATTAAGACTGGGTATCACTAAGTATCTGCAGAGATAAGGGACGCCTTAAATAATCCGATAAACAATAGTACATTGTGTACCTAGTGCCGAAAATTTGAATTCTGTCCCTATTTTACGGGGGAAAAAGCGCTATTTTGCCATTTGTAAAATATCGACAAAACTCGAATCGAACGGTCGGCGGTGGTATAGTAAAAATAGTATGCACAACACGGGAGTAAAGATAAGACATTCCAATCCGCGTGTGATATTACCACCAGAGTCGATCATAATATCAAAGAATCTTCCATAACTTTTTTCCTCTTTGGATTTCTAATTAATGTCCGTAGTAAAATTTGATGTACCTGCTCAGTGACACTAATAACTCACGTGACCGCCGCAGGTCTACAAGTGTACATTCTCCTTTGATGCGAATTGTCCGATTTATTCGAAATTTATTCATTATTCTTATTAAAGGCATTTTTTTAACGGTTTCAAACAAATTGAACAAAATTCATAGGGAAGAACCGAGTAGCTATCTGTAGACATCAAATTATTTCCCTATCTCAGTATTCGTCTTCTCCTAGTTTTGCTCACACAAAATGCCATATTTGCCTTGCTTGCGCATCTAAAATATACAACTTTTGTGTGGATTGTGGCCTTAGGCCTTTCACGTGTTTCTACTAAGCGCCATATCATCATTATTATTTCGACTAATCTTTGCATTCAGCTTAAGACGATAACCTTTTAAATGTTGGAAGTTATCATAAGCTATAAAAAAAAGTTGTAACAAACAACTTTAGAAAAAAACAGTCGCGGAAATCAATTTGGTGGTTTTTATCACTTCAGACTTATTTATTTTGTTTGTTAATTGGTAAAGACCACAATATTTTTTTCATCGGCGAAATATTTATCTTTATTGAGTGCAGAGTACTATTCCGACAATCAGTAGCATTCGATTTTTATAGTACCCTTAGGAGTTAATCCCAAATTTTCAAGGGCATTCTGAAAAATATAAAAAATGATTTATTTAACATCCAACCTTTGTTTTATAATTACAGGTTCCGGAATACCATTACCAGGATCGGCACCTGAAGAATCATCGAAAGGTGATGAAGATTCAGATTCTGACTCTGGTAAATCATCAGTTCACTCAATACCAATTTCAGTGAATGATGATAAATCGGTAACAAGTGAATCACCCGAAAAAAGTGAGACACCTGTAATTGAAGTCGATATGATGACGAAACGTCGATCACGATCGACATCAAGATCTAAGGATAAAATCCACAAGCGAAAGAAGAAGTCCAAGCACCACAGCAAAAAGAAGACAAAGAAAAAGAGTCACAGTAGAAGTCGCAGTCGAAGCAGTCGACCCCGTAACCGATCACGTACTCGAAGCCTTAGCGGTGATAGAAAGCGAAGAAAGCGATCCACATCAAGGAAATCAAAAAAGAAGAGACGAGAATGAGGCCTCGCCCCGCAAAATCATTGGTTTTCATTTTTTTATTATCGGTGTACTGATAGATATGGAGTAGGATTGTTATCAAATAAACACTTACGTAAGTTTTGTAGCTCACGAGTTTCACTTAATTAATTTTTTTTTAAATATTCCATAAATGTGCTTGGTTTTGCGAAGCAAGTTGTATAATTGTTCGGCTAAAATCTCGGCATTGATCTTTGGAAATGATAACGACCTATTAGGAGATGGTACGTCCTATTTTTGTTTTTATTGCATAATTGAGTAGGCTTGAGCATCACTAATGGGATAAATGTAAAATGTGTTGTGTCGTATGACAAATTCCTAATGTGTAAAGTGGATGCAATTTTGACATAAAGCTGCATTTGTAACGCAAATTCTTCTCCCTGGAATCAATTGTGCATCACAATTGAACGAACTGCGCATTCTCCAGTTCGTTTAAACAACCTTACTTCATTTATTGTAACAGCCTTAAGAATTCACTTGAGTCAGGCAAGAACTGCAAAGTGCTGGTTGCCTTATTAGTGGCGTGGAGCAACAATTTATAGAATTTGACTTTGAACTTTAACTTTACCCTTGAATTACGGAGCAGTAAAATGATGGTTACAAAATTCACTTTAAGTGTTACTTAATTTTAGTATAAAGGTTCTTTATTACACTTTCACGAACCTCCAGTATAGAGGGTGTTTCGTATAATGCATGCAGAAATGAGAGGGATGATAGATATCACCTAGCCGAGCAAAACATTGTATGGCAGAGGGGTATCTCAACTGCTTTCGAGTTACAGGGTAATTAATAAATTCGAGATGCACATTGTTATTTTATTTTTATCCTTTGATCTAATTAACGCATCGCCATCAATCTCACGCCAAGCAACTACTATCTCAATGTCCTTTCCAAAGACTATCAATGTTGATCTACCTCTACCACTGCAGGTACAGTCACTTGCGAAAGTGAAAAACGCTCTAAAATTTCCTGAAATTTACGTTTCTCCCAATTTTTTTTCCGAAAATCATGAAATTTCAAATTTTATTTTATTTTTCACATTGCAGCGGTACACAACATTACAAATCTTTTGTAGTGCAAATATAATTGGTAGAACGACTAAATGGAATTAATATGCTAATTTAAAAGTTACAGAATAATGGAAAGAAAGACAGTAAAGATAAAGAAATATAATGAAGCAGTGTATGTAAAAAAAAATTATGTATAGTAAATAATATTATAAAAGAGAAATGATAGTACTAATAACAATGAAATGAGATAGAAGTTAAGGTCGAGCAAATTGTTAGTCTGATGGTACAAGGTTAGTTTGCCTTAAAATTCAAATGAAGTTTCTCTCTGAAGTTACCATGTGAGGAGGAGCCTCGTATGTGTACAGGCAAATTGTTCCACAACCGGATAATGTAATTGTAGGACAAAGTAGGATCTACCAACAACAAGCGTATGATCAGCAGGGATTAGAAATTGGGGTGAGCGCCGCCGTACGCAAACTAACCAGGTATGTATGAATATTGCATCCCAACATTGCGAGCGAGTAGAAGAATCTACAATTCAATACAATCCAATTTGCAGTTGGATATATTCGATTGATCCAAATTCATGTTGTCTACATTTTGGGGCAGGTCTTCCCGCTTACAAGTTAGGTGGAGCTGCAAATCATCTGCATGTAGGTGATGAGAGGCATGCGATAGTACGTTCGGTAAGTCATTAGTATATAGAGCGTATAGATGAGCAGACTGCGGATCGCTTCTTGAAGGGCTCCAGCCAGTACATGAAGAGGAGAAGAAGTTTGTCCAGAGTATTTAACATAATGTATTTGGATCTATTTCTTAAAGAAGAACACATAAATTTAATTGCTGACGATGAAAAATTAGATAAAGAAGTTAGTTAGGGCCAACAAGTATCACTCTATCGGAAGACGCCATATACATATTTGCAAATGCCAGCGCGAAGTTTACAGTGTTTACATTCGATTTGGTTCCACAGGAACAAAAACAGCGACCACAACTATCTTGCTAGTAGCATACAGCAGCACATTCGATATAATCTGCCGAGGAAATATGAACATGCGAAATAACAAAGCGTTTAGCAAAAACAAATTATTTAAAAATTATCGCGCGGTGACTCCGAAATTAAAAAAAATTGTTGAACAGCGCGTCCTCTTTCAAACTCAATCACAATTATTATCCTGTAATGTCTATGAAAGGATTCATATGAATTTTAGTAAAAACGCCTCCTCCATTGCATTAAAAATCTTTGATCGTGATTTGAAAGGAGAGAAGAGTGATGTTAGAAAGGGAAGGAGACAGATTAACCACGGGAAAAAATGGTTGGGGCACAGTCGGGGATTGTGCCGTAGACTTTTGCGCGAAACCGTCTTCGTTAAGTGATGGGAAGATGATGAGAATAATTTAAAATTAAAGAAAAGTTACAATATAATACATGTTATTTTATTTAAGCAAGATATGTGCATGCGAGAGGCTCGCGTAAGATGGTGGACGATGACTTGCTCCGACCTGAATATTTCGGGCCTCGGATCAAAACCCCCATACTCACTCTAAAGATGACCTTTTTTGCTGGATTCCTCTGTCTTCCAGTGTACATTCGCTGTTTTGCATTATGTTTTCTCTTCATATACGATGACATTTTTTGGAAAAAAACTTTCAAAATTTTATTGCTATTTCACTAAACCAATATTAAGGGTTATTATTACGAAAGAACTCGTCGAGACCTTTCCAACAATCATGACCGTTGGACGACTAAGCCAGAAGTTGTTGTCTTACAAAGTTGCAAAATCTCTAGTCGAGCGGGGATCACAATTGCCCCCCTCTCCACGTACAAGGGCCGCGCCTATCTTTGCCTCTTTTAAAGTAAACATTCATGCGTTAGTTTTTCGATATCTGTATAGTTTTCAAGACACAAGGATTTCAAATTACCAGCATTTGCATTACACTCAGATTCTGAGTTATAGAATAGAATAGAATAGAATAGTTTTTATTATTTCTCTTTTCGTGTTTACATGTAATGTCCCCAGGTTGGGATATGGACTTAAGACTAATTGTGTCACTGCGTGAGCTCGTAGCCTTTATTTTATGGGGCGTCGCGTCGTGGATGTCGCGCGAGAGCTAGTCCCGTCTACGCGCAGACGGTGTGTGAACCGTGAGTGTACTGTAGTAGTTCAACTACTGTAGGGTTTCAAATGGGGATGGGTGCGCGAGTCACCGTCCGTTTACTGACTGGCAGCTTTCGTTCCTTTTTATTTACGTAGTCGATTTGACCTATGCGCTCATCGTTCAGTATGGGATTATATCTGCCGTATCGGGCGTACGGGAGTTCGTCAGCTCGTTGTTCGGAGTGCTCGTCGGCGCTTATACCCCGGATGCATGCCTCGTTCATTCGCTCGATCATGTCACGGTGCAGATAGGAGGCACGCACATGCCACGGATCGATGTCCAGTACTTGATAAAGAATTTCCGTCCTGAGATCGCGCGGAAATCCGTATGCTGCCTTGAGTGCCATACGGTACTGGCTCTCGAGATGTCGCCTGTTCGTCCTACTGATCAGCGGGAGCAGTTGGACGATGCCGTAGTCGATTTGTGGCAGGATACACGCCTGTATTACCGCCATCTTGGTTGATTTCCTTGTCTTAGCGTAATACCCGATTATCGGGGCAAGTGCGCTTCTAGTTCTGCGTACCTTATCGCGAACGTACTGTACGTGTGATCGCATGCACATACTTTTGTCGAGATACACACCCAGGTACCGTACCGTGTTTTTGTACTCGATATTTTGATCGTTCAACCTTCTGAGTTATAAGACGTTTTCACGTAAAAAAAAAAAATAGCATCATCCTCTCATACAAAATGTTGCATTCCTCTTTAATGGAAGATAAACCAATCTACTCGCGAGCATCCCGCAATAAAAGATTGATTGTTAACCTTGGCAAATGCTATCACTAATGGAACAAAGGCCACAATGTTGAGACATCTGTGAAGAAGTAAAAAGTTACGAAATATGAAATCAGCTACGAAGTGATATTTGACACTCGGGTAAGTAATTAACAATTAATATAATAAGCATGTCTTCTTCGCAAGCATTTAAGGTATTTGTTTCAGTTTATAAAAATCTTCTTGGTAAAGAATTCCTTTGTAAGACAATTTACTTATAAACACTTCTCACAAGTGGTCATTTAGAAGTGATTCCACTATGTTTTCAGTGCTTTTAAGAAATTTACGATAATTTACGAAGCGGAACGAATACCCTAATTTAAAAAATAAACAGGTACAAGCAGAACGCTACGATAATTTTGGTACGTTGACGATTCGAAACTTGTTCACACAGTTTCTAGTGACAATGACTGATTTCTTCTTAACTCTGGTTTGGAAACCTATCAGAAGTGGTGTATAATTGATGACCTTAATTTGAATATTTCAAAATGCACCATTATGTCTTTTTCACGCAAAAACAATTCTCTTCTTTCCAATCACACTATTGGTGGACTGGTGGACAGTCTCTCAACAGAATTGGCAAAGCAAGCGATTTGGGTGTTGTACTTAATTCGTAATTTTCATTTGAGGATCGCAGCGATTGAATAGAAGGTTCTGAATAGAAGCAACGCTACTTTGGGTTTTATAAAAAGATAAGTTAAGGAGTTCAATGCTCCTTACATCTGTCGCCTCCTCGGCTGTACATTTGTTAGACCTATCCTTTTTGATTGCTTGCAAGATGTGGTCAACTCGCCTGAATTGCTGGACTTTTTCAAAATATCAGTTGCTCATCGCTCCCCGAGGCAACATTATTTTTTTCACCCTGCTCAACACCGGACTAACTATGGCCACTGTCTACGATGTAGGGTTCTTTCAACTCGAATTATCCTGCTATTGCTTTCCACATCACTCGCAGCCAGTTGAAGGGTCGTCTTCTTTTCTCTTTCTTTTCTTTAATAAGATGTATTTTGTTTTTGTTCGTTGTGTGATTTTATTATTTTTTTACATTTAAAATTATTAGTAATCAGTATTGAAGAAGATGTAAATAAATAAACAATAATTATTGTGTAATAATATTATTAACCGGGTGGTTGATAATGAAAAATATATTGTGGACGAGAAGAGTACATAAATGCGCAATTCAAATTTAAAAGCTAGTCACATTTATTGGAAATTTACGATTTTGCGCAATTCGTGCACCTCTTATCGCCACTGACTGTTAAATTTAGGTCAATTCCAAATATTTCAATTAATTTGCTAGTACTGAGAATCCATATCAAAGATTTGCGCATTCGTCGTTCACATCCTATAAAAAATTGAAACGGAAAACAACAGCAATCAACATCGATTCAGAATGTTTTATTTATTACATGGAGCTCAGGACGAAACTGCTGAGCACATTAACGAAGCAGAGCCCAATTATCAAGCACAACGACGACACCCCCTTATCACAAGGTCAGCGTTTATCTGCTTACACACGTTTCTCCAGCATCTGCAAGTAAGAGCGAATCACGTGCTTACGTTCTTAAATTACCGATACGTCCAGCCAATCAGTGGTCAGTGCGCTGGAGAATAACAATTTCCTTAAGATTGCTTCGTTTGTAGTTTGCTATATATAAGAAGACGTCTCAAGCATCTTGGCGCAAAATTTATCGCAAATTCGTGCTGACTCGATTGTCATACTCTGCCTGAAATTGTCAATATTTCCGTTTACGTTGTTGAAGAAGCAAAGCAGTGGATTTTAATTGTATTCATTGATGAAGTGAAGTGATAAAGTGCAAAAGTGAAAATGAAGTATTTAATACCGGTAAGATCCTGGAAAGGACTGGTGATAAAAAAAAAATTGATAATTTGTTATTATTTTGCGGGTATAGGGCACAGAAGGACTTGTTGAAATCATCGATCCTTCGGAGCTTCTCCGTCCAGAGCCCTATTTTGCTGATAAGCCGTTATCAAAATTCAGGGATTATTCAATCGATGCTGCGGATCCTTTGAAAGAAAGAGTTCGGAGGACATACAGAGAAATGCATAAGAACCAAACTGTCGATTTTGTTCAAGGTAAGTTGGAAAGCGTCTCAATCATGCGTGGAAAACATAGTGTAGTTTTCCTAAATAGCTGAATTTGTCATATATGTTTGTTACCAATATTGCCATCCAATTCCAATCAGTTGAATTTTGTGAATGTGGATATAAACCTATAACCCTAAAAACAGTGAAATCGTATTTCAAATATTTTCAACTAATTTTTACTTGTCTGACCATGCTGAATACAAATTCACATATAAAAGTTATATCTTTGTTCGGTTATTCGAGATCAGTGAAATCTGAGAAAGTTTATGGCGAGCTCAACGCAAGAGAAGTCCCAGTTGTTCAGTGCGGCCTGCCTTTGGTGTGCTGTGCAGGGCGAATTCCGAGAAAGAGGACCAAAAAACAAGGCAATTGAGTATTCGTACGATTACTGCGCTGCCTGACTTGAGCATAGGTGGCGACAATAAACAAACAAATGATTCGTGGGCTGGCAAAGGGATGCACATGTGGAAAGTTAGACGAGTGTTTGGAAGGCATGAAAAATATTATTGTTTTGTCTGCTGTTGTAATTGTTCAATACTTTACAAGAAAAATGTAGATTTTCTACTGTTTAGAGCAAGTGCCCGAAATCTGGAAAACAATTTGCACAATTGATGATTTAATCAATTTTAATGTGCGGATTATCTGAAATTCAGTTTTTAAGAATTTGGAATTGATTACTTAAAGTAAATATCAATTTTAAAAATTAGTAATGTTTTTTTTCGTTTCGAAATTCTCTAGATTTTGATATTGCTGCGGAAAATGCAATTAATTAAAACAGCTTAGTTTATCAATATCAAGCGCAAAAGTACATTCTTTATTGTTATCCGTCTCAAAAAGACATCCGAGCGCAAAGTATAAAAACACAGGGTGCGCAAATCACCTGTATCAGATTATGATTCCACGGTCAGCAAGAAAAATTGCTCACGAAAATTATGCAAAGCAGATCACACAGGCATCCCTTCTTTATTTTATTTTATATTTATTTATTTATGCTCAAGCAAGACAGCAGGTCAGCGCTTTGTCAGTCAACGTCAGTTCCCTTGTTATTTTTGTCTCCCTTCTCGGAATTTGCCCCACACAGCACACGAAAAGTAGGCAGCGCTGAACAACTGCGACTTCTCAATCTTCTCATGCGCCGAGCTCGCTGGCTGCGGTCACGCATGTAAAGGCATTGCCAGGAAGTTCAACTAACATTTACCCCACTCTCGGCCAGCACTCGGACGTCTAAATTCGGTAGAATAAAAAAATGTGACGCTTCTTTTATTTATATTTGTAAAGTAATTAAAAAAAATCAATTTCTAAAAACTGAAACTATACTAAGCAAAAAAAATTTTTCATCGAAATTTCGCCATTTTTCTAATGAGCAAAAATCCGTCAATTTGCATCGTTTCAAGATCAATTTACTTAAAAAATTTGATTATTTGACGCGTTACCTCGTCACCGATGTATCGACCCGATTTTTTTTCGAAAATAACATAGACCATTGTAAAGTGCACTTTTCAACCTACAAATTTAAAAAAATGAAGTCTACGAAGTTGTTTGACCGAGTTATGCCATTTGAAAGTTATTCGTAGGTTTTTAACGAATACCGCCAGCATCAGCATTACCCCATATGTACCGGGATGAGGGGTTGTTGCGGACTTTCCGCATAATTTTGGCCCTAAAATTAGGCACCCCGTGGCTCGTGACTGCCGCTGTATTTTCTAACTCCAAACCCTATTTGCCTAATGCCAGAACGGATTTGTAAGTGTTAAATGTATTTTATACTGTTTATTGCCGCCTCGGCGTCGGATAACATCTCCTAAACGTTTTTGCATATTAATGAACGCTTGATTGAATCTTGAGGTATATCGTCCCAGATATCATTTAGAGTCTCTCAAGCTCTTGGAGGTTAGCAGGAGGCCTCTCCATGTTACGTAATCTCCTACCCATCATGTCCCATACAGTCTCAATAGGACTGAGCTGTTAGCTGATGATGATGGATGATAACTCGAATACCATGAGGGATTTTTGCATGAAAACGCTCTTGTCTGCGTTGTCAAATTCGGAACCTAGCATCATTCCCAAATAGACTAAATCGTATGTAAACAACACATTTCTCCACTGTTTGGCCGTCCAGGTTCGATGACTACTGGCGGATCTTAGATGAGTTCGCTAATGAACTGCTGTCAACATGGGGACTCTAGCACGATTCGTGATTACGGATTCAATTCCCATATATGTAGATAGATGGGCCATCCTGACTTTTTCTCGCCAGATTTCCTTTCCTCGGCGATGTTGGTACAAACGATATTTCAGGTCGCCGAATTCATTAAAAAATGACTCGATCAAAAAATTCGTACACTAGCTTTTTTTCTAAATTGCTTGTTGAAAAGTGCACTTTATGATGATCTACCATATGTGCTATTTTCGCAAAAAAAGTCGTAGCGATCAAGGTAACGCGTCAAAGAATCAAATTTTTCAAGTAAACAAATGCTTGGGCTTTATCAGTACATGGAGATGCGGTATCGACTCGCGTCCATTTCGCATAGATTTTGTCTTAGAGATAATATACCTACAAAATGAATAAAATCGTCTTGATACATGAAAATTGATGGAGGTGTGTGCATTAGAAAAATGGCAAAATCTCGATAAAAAATTATGTTTCGATAATTTCGTTGCGTAGTGTAACTTTTCTTAGTGGGTACCTGTTTATGTAAATACAGATTTTTATATTATAATGGTTTCTGCTCAACGACGCCAGTATAAAATGTGTCAAAAACGGCAGATGCTTTATTAATTAGTTTTCTAGTCCGTGTACTATGATAAACGTTTTTCATTCATTATTAACCTTTTCTTATGGTTCGAAGGATCATTTTCCTAAAATTTGTTTTTTTTGTTCTAAACATCCTAGTACACGGACAAAATTAAATGGTCCTCTCCTAAAATACATTTATTTTTTTTTTTTTTCGATCTGTGTAGTGAAGTTATGATGGCTACCGAAAAGCGGATAAATTTTGTGGCTTTAACTGTAGTGCCGTGCCCTCTATAAAAGTGTAAGATTAAGGGGGGCGATACCTTTAGAACGACTGAAATCAGTCAATTTTAATGAATTTTTTTTAAGGTGATACAATAACATAGCCACACAAAAAAAAAAAGTGAGGATTACTTTTGATGCCATACGTCATATCCGTAGTATTTTGGCCTGCTGATCACGAATCCGCGACCAGAATTGAGCTTTGACGTCCAGATTTTTTTCTAACCTCCAAAAAGTGGGTTAAAAACAGAGAAAATCGTGGAGTAAAATTCGGGAAAAATTTATTTTTAACATTTAAACCTATATTCATATGAATTGAGACCTGCTGAGCACGAATCCGTCACCAGAATTGAGCCATCACGTTCTGATTTTTTTCTAAAAATTAATAAAGAAAAATTTAAGAAAAAAATCATAACGTGATGGCTCAATTCTGGTGACGGATTCGTGCTCAACAGGTCTCAATTCATATGAATTGTTTATAGGAATAGGTTTAATTGTTAAAAATAAATTTGTTCCGAATTTTACGAGTGCATTTTCCACGATTTTCTCCTGTGAGACTTCGAAAACTGGTAACACTGTCAAAATGTTTCTATTTATAGGAAATAAAAAAAGTTTTTTTGTCGATTACTAACATATTAAAGGGAAGGATAAACCTATAAAATAATAAAAAAGTTAAAAATTAAAATTTATATCGGCTGTTTAATCAAAGGTCCAGATTTTTGGCTATTTTTCAAGAGTTTTGACCCCAAAAAAAGTTATTTATTAACCCGATATCTTTAAACTTTTAGGCACATCCTTCCGATAGCACTATTAAGAGAAATATCTGAATGTTTCAGCCTAATCGGTCAATAACTTTTTGAGTTACAGTGCTAGCAGTTTTTGAAAACACAGTTTCGAGATAATCACGTTCAAAGTTTGCATGAAACTTTCGTTGGCATTCTGGGTATGGCCACCCAAGCATCTTTCCAGTAAATATTCTCTGGACAAATCTTCGTAAATTGGTACAATATGTTGTTTTATATCGTCGCCAAGTAAGAGAGTAAGTTGTGAGACAAAAGAATACACAAACGTACTGTGAAAAGGCATTGCTCCGACCCAAGTTCTTCGACTACCTGGTTAATGACGGTATGCGGGCTCTGACGTTTTTCCCAATAACTCCATTAATATTCAATATTTTGATTTGTCCTTTTGACAGTATATTGTTAACATATTATATATTCGAATTATGTAAAAAATCGATTTTCTAAAAATTCTAAAGGTAATGTCCCCCCTTAAGGGGTATTCTCATGGAAAGGACCATTTTTGAAGGGTTTACATTTATTTCTTAATGGGAAAACGAATAAAGATAAACACTTGCAGTTTTTTTGGAGGTTCAAAAGGACCATTTAATACATTTAAAAATATTATTGAATTACATACAAATTCAATGTGGCGTCCTTGGCTGTAGTCCAAAAATTGGTCCAAAAATTTGCAGAGGCAAACGGTATGCAGGTTTCTGCCTCCCTGAGTGGTCTGAAACAGAAATGACCGAAATGTTATCAATCAGCATCCTCTCGATTAGGTACCCACGTACGATTTTTTCGATGTCTTCAAAATTGACAAAATGGCGCCAAATTTTTAAAAAAAATTCATTTTCACGTTTTTTTTCGAATAAAAAAGTCGTCAGAAGTTTGCATACCATTTTGTAAAACGTGTTCTCGAGAAAAACGCGTTTAAAGATTTGCAATGTCGTCATTTCGGTTCGGTTCGCGCTTCGACTTCAAAGGTCATGCAAGCAATGTTAGAGATCGAATTCCCAAAAATCCTTTCACAGGGTAAATTGTACTTATATATAGATTACAAAAATGTGAAAAAAAAAACGATTTTTTAAAATTGCTCCATGAGAATACCCCCTTAACTTACATGGTAAAAGAAAATTATTTTATATACTATAATGCTAATATAGTCGTGTGTAAAAATTTTAAGTTTCCATAGAAAAAAGTACGAGAGAAAATCAATTCTAAAAAATTGTCATTTTTCACTGAAAAAAAGATGAAGACCCTTTAAGTCAAAAGTCTATCAACATGATTAATATTCAGTTTTCTTAGTTACTGTTGATGTTTTGTTTTATGTTAACTTTTATTCTCTACTAGCAATGCAATGTCCTTGAATCTGTATAATGCACACATAAACGAATGACTACTGAATATTACACTGAAATTTAAACATGACAATATTTTAAGATTTTACGTTCGAAAACATGGTAATAAATCGGCTTTGTCAAGCACAATTTAAGATTCGTAGAAAGAACATAAACCAAAACAATAAAATGCTGCAGTCATATTATAAAACCATTTATCTCCTGCATACATAGAAATCCCTCACAACAAGTACCATAATTCCGCTTAAATAATCACCCAGTACTAATTGCTATCATAAATCGACCATTAGCCATAATATTCCTAGAATTTTAAAATTGCTCCATTGCTCCTATAATCATAGCAACAGCCTAAGTTCGTTGCTATTAACTCATTGTCAGCCTCATATTATATATTAATGTCCAGTTCTGTAGAAAAAGATAAATAGCTCGTAATTACGAGTTCCATTCATGTCTACATCGATCAGGGCAAAAAGCCCCAATCGTCTGGCAGATATCAGTATCACTGCAGGTCATACATCGCTACATTAAATTCGAAATGGGCTTAGGAGTAAACTCGATTTCGTCTATCTTTTGCAGGCCAACGTGCTAAATGGCTACAGTTCAGTCACTTCAAAGCCACAATCCGGGAGGCACTTGAGATGCTCAATAATTTGGTGGATGAATCGGATCCTGACTTAGATCTGCCCAACATCATTCACGCATTTCAAACAGCAGAACGAGCTAGAGAGGACTACCCGGAGCTGGATTGGCTTCATCTGACGGCATTGATCCACGATTTGGGCAAGGTTATGGCCTTCTACGATACACCACAGTGGGCAGTTGTTGGGGACACTTTTCCGGTTGGATGCCTTTGGGCTGATAGCATTGTTTACCGAAGCGACAGTTTCGAGGGCAATGTGGATGGCGACAACAAAAACTACAATACAAAGTATGGAATGTACAAGCCAAACTGTGGACTAGATAACGTCCTAATGTCGTGGGGGCATGATGAGTACATGTATAACGTACTGAAACACAACAAGTCTACACTCCCAGAACAGGCATTGAACATAATTAGATTCCACTCCTTCTATCCGTGGCACACCGGAGGTGACTATAAGCACTTGTGTGTTCCTAAGGACGAGGAGACTAAGAAATGGGTCTTGTCCTTTAAGTAAACTACTCTGTTTCCTTCAAACCACACACCTTTCTAACCAATATCCTCTTTTCAGCCGTTACGACTTGTACACAAAGTGTGAAAAGCTGCCTGATGTGGATGCACTGTGGCCGTATTATCAGTCACTTATAGACAAGTATTGCCCGGGTATTTTGGATTGGTAACAGCTTCACAAACCAAACAATTTTCCTTGTCCATTTCGTGCACTTAATTTATTTACAATAGATCTACTTAAGTCAATAGGCCATAGGATAATTGTGATAATGTATTTGAATGAGTAATTACTTCATGCTAAGAATGTAGATACCTGTTCATAATTTTGACGATACTAAATATGTGCAAAGCGATTCTAAAAAAAAAACTATATAGCCCCATATATAGATCCATACTTTTCTTCTTACAGATATTTATAGGATACTTACAAGATATTAGCAAATACGTATACATGTGTTTTGCATTTAATTATTTAGCTGGCAACTTGTGCAACATCATTTCTAATTAAGGACTGTACATAGATACATATGTATGTATCTTAAAATAAGTTACTACCAAATAAAAATTGTTTTAATGCCCACTCTTTTCACGTTTTACGGTAAACCTTAATAAAATTTTGTTTATAGTATACATTTTGTAAATTCTCGATCCATTGAATGGTGGGGGCGCTGTTTCCGAGAGGATATAAGTTTTTGAATTTTGGCAAAAATGTACCTTTTCTATTGTATAGTAAAACTTAAACTTTCCCAAACAAAAAACTCAGAAATTCGCAGAAATTTACCTTTTCCACAAATCATTAAAAGGGCGGGAAAATTGAAAATTATAAAAAGTGTTCTTGAGTCTAATTAATGAATACACAGAAGAACGTGACATTCATCATTAAGATAAAATAAACTTTGTGGTATGGCCTAAAATCAGTCTGATATTCCTTTCAGTATTTTTATCTTATTTTTATTCTTTTTTTTCATTTCATGTAAAAGATGTAGGAAAGTCTTTCACCATAAAAAAATTGTAGAAATCTTGTAGAGCCAAGTCTATTCCTCCTACGAACTCCAACACTAATTCACAGATCATTCCAAGTCTCTACATAGTTTAAAAAAATTCGTGACTTGACCACTACATCAATCATTTTCGTGAGTTTTTGAGACAACTTCAAAGTGATACATAATCGTGAAATACTCCCTCCATAGTCTGATTGTTATTAAGTAGAAGACAATTTATTTGTATTGTATTAGTTGGTAATAAGGGATAGTTAGTTTATCACCTACAAATAAATTTTCTTGTAATTATAAAGGTGGTAGCAATTTTACACTATTTTTAAATTTTTACTTTCTCTATAAACTTAAGACTAACTGAATATCAAATTATAAGTTTGTGTCTGCTAAAAGTACCTTAACCTATTTTCACCTATAGCATCTGCAGCCCCCACTGTGAGGACGGGGATAATCACAGATTGTCTATTTTCTCGTTATTTGTATGCTAAATCCAGCAGCCTGCATACCAAATTTCAAGTTTTTAGGTCTGCTATAAGTATATTTTCTTTTTGATGTCAGTGACGAAATAACGAAATGATGGTGATTGATGGTGAAGTTTTGTAAACTTTAATAGTTAGAAACTTGTACTTTGTGCATTAAGTACTCTCGGTGACAGAAATTTCAGGCTTTTACGCTGAGCCGTAGCAAAGATACAGGGGGCTTTAAAGTGCCCTGAGTTGCTTCGGGAAAAGGCAGTGTAGCGGCCTGAGTTACTTCGGGAAAAGGTGACTTGGCGGGGGCACTATTGTGCCTCCAGACAATAAGAAAAAATTTTATAAAGGACTCAAATTCTGTTAATACATATTTGTTTTGTTTTTAAACAAAGTTTATAAAATAAGGAGGTAAACATAGGTTGACAAAGATTAACTTTAGCTTCTCTGATAAACCCTTTAATAGATAGTTTGGGTTTTCACAGTCCTCTCTATAGGGAATTCAACCTGATATCTCCTTCCTTTCCGAACATTGTTACTGGTGTGATATCATCCATCGTCATACTACACAGATCACAGTTTTCTTGGAGCCTTCAGGAATAGGTTACCATATCCGTTTCCGTGCATGTCGTGCCAGAGTCCTTGCGTCGTTCTGAATTGTCATGTCCAGTGGACGTAAGTCGATCATTGCTTTGAGACCTGCACCAGGTATAGACCTGAATGCTCCTATAATATATAATTCCTATGCATACCTCCAGGATCACACAGGTGGATTTATTTTCTGTTCTGATCCACCAAACTACAGACGCATAAGTTATAATGGGTCTAACCACGGCGATACATAGTAATATATTACCACTGGTCGAAGACCCCATGTTTTCCCAAAGGCTCGCCCTTTTCTGGATGGTTTTCGGAAATTTTGTTTCGTTAAGGGTGACTCAATTAATTCAACGCCGCATTCAGCTCTCTACTTCAAAAGCCCTTCCAAAATGTCGTCAAAAGGGTCACCTGTCAACGAAGCAGCGTTTTGTGTTTTATTTAAAAAAAAAATTAAAATTCAAGTTCTTGTTAAGATACCTTTGTACTATTTTACGTGGGTAACACAAGAGAGATACGGACCATGTGGTGGGCGAAAGACGATTAACTGTCGCTTCCAAATTTATTGAGTATAATGATACAGATATACATATAAGTTCTGCAGCTGGTAATACTGTACATCTACTACAACCTTCTACACTTAGGCCTGGCTCTTTGCAAAAGCAAAGAGTAATTATTCGGAAACGATCTAGTCCGGAAAATTTAACTCGCTATATAAAGAAGCAAACGTCTATCTAACGAAAATTTTGTGTATTCACTTTCACTGTTTTCTGCATCTTTAATTTTATTTAATGGTAATTATAGGCCACTCAGATGAGTAATTATTATTAAAATAGTTTTTTTTAAAAATATTGTCACCATTGTAAATTTTGAAATAAAAAACTCGTTATTATTAATTGAGATGTCAAAATGCACATGGTTCCGGCAAAAGCAGCGCTGCATCGTTCAATCTTACAACTAAATTCACCACATGATGATGACAGTAGTCAAATTCACTGACATCTTACATAACCTAGTCAGGGACCGGTGGTGGAGTTGTTTTTATTTTTATTAAATCAAAACATGATGGCTAATCGTATATTTCGGAGCATTTGGCGTTTGAACCATCGGAGCCTTCAACTACCAACTGTAGCAACAAGAAACACGCCAAGCTATGCGAAGGGAAGTACGACGCCGGGAATAAGAGGGTCTCAATTCATGGTACTCAGTCCGAATTTCTCTACAAGACCTGTGGCCAATTTAACAAACAACAGTGAAAATGGGACTCAAGAATATTTAGATAAGCTAAAAACAAGCCAAACGGCCACTGGGAGTGTCAACTTTCAGGTCCTTGTGAAAACTGTAGAGGGCTTAGATGGGATCTTATCAGAGGCTCAAGCTGAATTCCTCCTTGACTGTTGTGCTCATTCCCTGCCTGACCAGACCAGGGAAGATAAGCTGGAAATGTTTCGAAAAATATGGGAGCATGTGAGGAAGAATGATTTGCATACGGACAGGATCTGTGTGGTTGCGTTGGGCGTTCTCCAAGTAAACAATGCCCCAATTTCGGATTTCCAGGAGATTTTTGATGAGTGTAGGAATAGAAGCAGTGGCCCAATGTATGAAGGACTAATTTGGTTGTCTTGTAGCAATGGAGAAGTTGCTAAAGCCATGGAAATCTTAGAAGAAATGAGATCGAAGAATTTTCCTCTTACCGGGAATGTTTTCAACGCTCTCATCTTAGGTCACGGACGAAATAAGGACCTAGAAGGGATAAAATCCGTTCTGGAGACTATGAGTGCCGCTAATATTGAACCAACCACAGAAACATACAGCATCCTTGCAAGGAGCTACATAAAGAACGGGGAATTTACGAAAGCAGAGGGTATTCTGTCGGAGCGCCAGGGGTCCTTTAACACCGAGCAAATCGTAGCAGTAATAAAGACCGCAGCAGAAGAAGGTTTGGGCTCCTTAGTGGAACAGTGTGTTAAACTTCTTCCGAAAGATGTTTTGAACATGAAGGAAGTTCCTCCAGTAGTTCGGAATGTTTGTACTGAGCTCACGTTTTCTGGACATCCAAGTAAGGCTTTCCTCATTATTGATGCTTTCCCGAAACCAATTTTTGGCGAAAATCAGGACCGAGACACCTTTGGGGTATTTTTCCTCATCGATCTCATTAAATCAAGGCAACCAGCTGAGGAAGTTCTATATTTTTGCAATAAGCTGATAAGCAGAGAGAAAAATGTGCGCTCCTTACAACGGGCTTGTGAATTCGCGTTACGCTCAAATGCTGAAGATATCCTTGTCTATTTCAAGGCACTGTCTGAAATTGAACCTTTGCGGCCGCACTACTTCTGGCCGCTGTTCATATCTAGCTTTAAAGTTAATGGGGACATCGGGGTGCTAAACACCCTCAGGGAAATGACCCAGCTCGGGGCTGAGCCAGACTATGAAACTCTACTAACATACGTTCTTCCAAAGCTGTCTGTTATTCTAGAAAATGAGCAGAAAGCCGTGAAGGCTCTGGAGGATTGCGGCCTTAAAACTTCACAGTTTATGACTCCACTGGCTGCACAATTAATGTACCATCAAAGGGTTGATGAGCTAGTCGCTCTATGTAAACTTTATCAGACAAGATTGGACACCCAGCTCCTACTGTATCCATTAATTACCTTAACAGTATATATAAAAGCCACAGGCCGATATCGAAAACTGGGGAGGTTATTAAGTACTCTCGATGCGAAATCAGAGGATCAGAACTACGACTTTGTTGGGAAATACCTCATAGAAGTTTTGATGAGCCCAAAACTTAGCGATAACGATCTCATCAAAAAGATTCTACCCGAACTGGAGAAGCACAATCTCAAAATATCACCAACTGCTTACGAGGTGCTGTCCAGTCATTTATCTAAGAACGAAAGAGACGGTGATTCCTCGCAAAAAATATTTAGGGACATGATCAATAAACGCCTTAATCTTCCTGCCTCTGAGTATGCTGGGTCACATATCACTCATCCCCGAGATATGAACATGGAACAACTTGAGTGTCACCTAGTTGAGCTGGAGTCCAAGGGTATGAACACTAGAGGCGTATTGCGGCGGCTGTTGCAGGTCTGTGTGAGGGAAGGTAAGCTTGAACGGGCCCTCGAAGTAAAGGAGCAGTGTGATAGACTCAAAGTTTTACTCAGTCCAGGGATGCTGGCGAGTATTTTTGACTTGTACATAAAACTGAAGAGACTGAATGAGGCGAAGAGCTGCTTATTACAAATCAAGAAAACATTTCCAGGTGAGTTAATTTTAGGAGCCAGAGTTCACCAGAACTTGTATTATATTCTCGAAATATTCTTTAAAAATTAACAGGCACAGAGTAGCGTGAACTCCTTTTTTAACGGCCCACCACTACGAACGGTATCCTTACCGGCATTACAGCAATATATTTGGTGAATGGGAATAGTAGTCGAAACTTTTCAGTCAGAAACTAGTCTTGCATTATAGAGAAGGAAAATTATCGATAGTATTCCACAATCAACTAACGATATTGCTCTCCCCCTACCGATAGTCGTGCGATAGTTTATTTTCGCAGTTAAGTCAAAATTTCATTGGGTCAAAGAGCATTAAAGGTAATAACACTCATCAAATTGTGTTTGGCGGGTCGTGATATTACGACCCGCTCACCCAGCGACAGCTCATTTCTGTTGGAACCCGTCATCGCGAGCGTGGTAGGCCGCTCTTGTTAAAAATGTAAACTCTTCGCTGCTGTGATTTTTTTTTATCGTGGAATAAGGAATTTTTGGAAGTGATTATTTAATTCTTCAGAAATATATTTGGGCTGCTCTGTGGTCTAAAATTAAATGCGTATATAGAATTTTAGGGTCAGGCACTGGTAAGAGGCAGTGAGGTGTTAGGGAAGAGTTTTAGATGGTAGTGGGTTTTTTAGCTGGATGATATAAGTATGTACATATATGTCAGGGGATAACATAACGTTTCGCAGTAAAGCATGTGTGAAAAATAGTAAAAAACAGATTTTGGCTATGGTTTGCGTGGAGAATTTTACACAGCAGCTCCTAAAAATTCTCTCATTCACTAAGCGTCTTCCTCTGACACATCCCGCCTGGTTCCATAACTAAACTGGGCAATTTTTCTGGTTGAGATGAAGCTTCTTGTTATTTAGAAGTTCCTTGATTGGGTGCTGTCAAAGTATTAAGTCTGCATTTAGAATGACTCACAAGTTCGATCAAATGTTTTCCCTAGTCGTAGATTTTCAGTTTTTATTTTATTTTTTTTAGGAGGAAGGGCAAATAGTGTGTGAATTTCCACCGGAAAAGAATATAATTCTCTACAGATGGACGAAATTAAAAGGGCGAGCAAATATTAAAAGGCCATTGCTCACCGCTCGCTACACGGACTTCCGCATAAATTTTGCAAACAAGAATTTAACAATTGTCATTTTTGAAGACTGCCCTGATTTTATGCCAGGGCTTTCAACTTTCTGCCCGTGTGGTGTGTACTGTTTTTCTTTATACCCTGGGCGAAAAGTACGTACTTTTGACTAGGGTATAAAGAAAAAATATTTTCGGATGAATCGTATTTTCATCTCGGCGACTATGTAAACAAGAAAATTTGCTGTAATGGGGACATATAACTGTTGGCTGTGGTTTATTGACTGATATCATCATTGGACCATTTTCCTTCAAAAACGAAGATGGCAACAACGTTATGGTCAGCGGTAGAGCTACAGAAGCAAGATACCCGATTCTTTCTTTTTGGCCCGAAATTGAGGAATAGGGAAAGCCGATCCCGTGGGAATTAATTAAGGGATAGCGTTGAAATTTCTAATGGGTGCCCTTATTTTTGATTGCCTATTCGGATTCTACGGAAAATTAGTTTTCTATCTTGATTATCAGTTTAAAATATTAAACTTCCGCTCACATTATTAAGTCTACTGGTTACTTGCTTTAATTCAGGAATATTCCCCTTCAGTCTCCCGTTTTCTTTAATCGATAAGTGTAACTTAATATAGATAGATAGATATTTATTGGCAAATTTCTACAAAGGTCTAGCCTTAAAGAGTACATTACAAAGATTTAAGGTAAAAACATGGAAAATTGAGATGTTGTGACAAAGTTAGTACTTGATTAAATAAAAGGAAGTTTAAAAGAATATTTTAAATTCAAAAATGGTTAATATTGAATTAATAAAATCTAATAAAATAAAAAATAAATAAACAATAATTAAAAAAATATATAAAGACTCATTTATAACATTGATTACATTTAAACAATGAGTTTTGTAGATCTGCCTAAATTGGCGTTCAGTCTTTGCAGTTCTACAGTCTTCTTGAATTTCTTGATTGCTTGAAAGGTGGAACTTTTCCAATTAAGAATTTTAAACATATTTTAATTATTAATTAAAACATAAATATCGTAAGATGTTTAAAATCTGCCAATTAATTTATATTAAAAAATTCACCTTTTCAGGTTTTCTTCTTGATGAGCACAAAATAATTGACTTCGCAGGACTTCTAATTGAGAAAAATTGCTTTGATGATGCCAAGGAAGTTTTGATGAAACGTGCCGATACATCAAAAGTTATTGGTGGAGACTACATCAACAAGAACTTATGGAATCTGCTAACAAATTCCGCTAAAGTTGCTGCACAAGAAGCCTCTCCAGATATTCCCAATAAAACAAAAGAAATTTTCCAACTACTCCATGAGTTGAAGTATTGTCGACCAAGCAACGTTTTGCTGGGACCCATCATTAGAGAGTACCTTCTTCGGAAAAATATCAAGGCTGCTGTTGCAGAATTTGAAGAATTTTCGGAAAAATATCGGACGACCCCTTTGCTGTTCGAGCTCATGAGCCTACTGGTGTCTCTGAGCAATGAGCAGGGAACCGAGGAGTATGGAATTCCTCCGACAGAAGCTAGGGAATTACTTCATAGAGTCATTGAAGCCTCGGCGAAGATACATGGGTCTGCCAATATAAACAGTACATTAGTTCTTGCTGTGGCTAATTCAGGTACTGAGGCTCAGTTGAGAAAGCTACTCATAAACCCTGAGATTCGGTTGAACCCTGAAGCATTGATAAGAAATTGTGAACATCTGAGCATTACTGGAAGTATCGATATAATTTTGAAGTTGGCTAGGGCCGGCAGGGGTATGGGGCATGCTGTAAAGGAAACAGAGCTGTACAACATTCTGCTTAATAATTTCGTTAAGGAAAACAACTACAGTGCGGCTGAGGCGCTATTTGATAAACTCGAAAGCGATGATGAGTCTAAAATTACTCAAAATTTTCTTAAGACTCTGATTGATCTATTTAGAGCGAACAACCTCGATATTCCGACAAACATTGCTCTGCGGACACGTGCTACTTTGTAAGTTTAACTGTTATTTATATATTAAACCCTTTTTGATTTAAATCCAACAGCCTTTTAATGTTTTTTGAAGTAAATTGTGTAACTCACATTTATTCTTAATATCATTAATGTGTATAATGGTAGCAATGTATTCACTCAGCATATGTAACGGCCATCGCATACGGCGTATCATAAAAGAAGATTTAAAGATTATAATTTAGTAAAGAACCAGGTCATGGTAATAAATAACAATTGGATCTGCAGGAACCAATTCTCTGGAATTTTCTGCTTAAGTAAATGAACATTAAGTGTCATGAAGTACTATTTCGGTATTTCGGCGCCTAAATCGTACATATGCACACTATTTTTATCAAAACAATGAATGCAACTTCACAGTCCAATGGCGCGTTTATTTGAAATTTAAAAAAATGACTTGTAGAACATTTATTTATGTTTTCATTAAGGCATACGAATTAACAAGATTAAAGAAAAAATCGGCCCAAAATCGTGTGCGCTAAAACAGTCGCCAGTCGCCAAGTTGAAAACTTGAGTCACCAGCGTTGTTCGAAAAGCGCCCGCTCGCAATTGGCGTTGTTGCTTGGGAATTGCAAAAACACTAAGGGATTTTCAATATCTCCAAGTGCGACTCAATATTCCGATTTACGGCACGAAAATCACTCATTTTTCCAGCTGGGAAAAAACGGTTTATTTCGATCGAAAACCAACAAACTTGCACAGAAGCGAATAAAGAGCAAATTTGCTGGTAAATCAGTACGTCTGGTAACCGTGTCTTCATGGGACGAGAATCTTTAGAGCAACATATTAAAATCAGTTCTTAGTTCGTTACATCGGACTGAAAATTATGTTGGCACACATGGCCGGTGTTTATCATTGAATATTTTTTGCAGTGCTTCACGGGGTCGCTAAATTTCGCTGTAAATGCTCGCTATCGATTGCCTTAAATATCAATTAAAAAAAACGTTGTCAAAGTTGTTAAAAAAATTTATTCGGGCAGCGATGCTGCCTTACCAAAAGTTATAATTGCAGTCACACAAAACCTAAGACTACGAACTTAAGTACTAGCTGGAAAATGGTGGGAACTACTGACTGCAGAAGGTGTGCGGTGTCGTTGCACTGGATGTTAGGTCAAGTAGTGGGAACTGTTTTCGGCCAGACTGCTGATTCAGCTGAATTGTCCTGCAGGTGTCTCGCAGGTTAACTTTATTTAGCATAAATGGCGTTAACTTATCTGCTAAAAGCTAAAATCAAAGATAAAAATTAGCAGAAATCGTAACCTGTGTACCTAGACGGATTTGTAACGAAATTTCCTGTTGCGTTTCAAGTAATCGAGGTTCAGTGGAGGAATCTGTTTGGGATTTTCAAGCCAACATTGCCATGACATTTCCAATTGAATTTCTTATTAGTGCTGCCATGAAACATGTTTTTGAAGAAATGGGATTTTTTGTGGGCTTTTTAATTGTGCGATATTCTTTGGTTTTTCGCTATTGAAAAGAGAAGTCACAGTTAAATATGTTTGTTTTTATCGAAAGAAAGCTGTCGTTCAAAGAAATCCTTCAGGTAAATGTGAAATCATGCAAGAACACAAGAAATATGTTTCCTCTCTCATATCGGGTAATACTTGTAAACAACTGTTTGCATAACAGGGCAATATCGTTTCGCCTGGCAGTTCTGTCTGATCATATGTTTATTCCAAATGAAAATTGTTGTGTTGTGTACATACGACGCGGTATGGTGTGGTTTTCAAAGTCGCCAGAAAATTGACTAAATCAGTGAGAAAAACGCAACTTTGTGCATTTAGGTAAGTGCCATATTTATTTACCCCCAACGAAGCGTTATTTGAGCAGAAAAACGCGAAAAATTGTTGGTGACAAAGGGTGAAATTCAGCCGTGAAAAATTCCGAATTTAGCATATTTTTGCGAGCATGCTGTAACTGCGAGGTAGGGCTCCCGTGGTGCCCGTGGTGGTCAATGGTCATAGTTCGTTTGAGTGATGCAAACCAATAAATTCGGTGGCGAACCGTGTGGCATCCATCGAATTGGAAACTCGCGAATTGGGCATCTCTCGTTCAGGTGAAATCATTTTTTCGTCTTCAAATCGGTTTTTTGCAAAATTAAAACTATCGCGAATGCGACACGCACGCACTCACATCGACCTGCATCGCAGTTGTTTACTGCGTTTTGCGGTGGGGCTGCGGATACACAATCAAGCCCAAGACGCTCACGATGAGGTGACCCATTTTTCCAATTTGAAATCGAAGTTTCTAATTCCCGATAAAAGCGCACCTCCTGGCCAGCCGCAGGAGATCTTGTCGGGTTCCGGACGTGAGAAGCCTCGTGCATCCCTAGGGGGTGATTGCCCTCAAAGCAGCTTCTTTTCAGGAGCAAAAAAGAGCCTCTCATGTGATTCACCGTCGTCTGGTGGCCAACGTTGGCCGGGCAGCATATTCGGTAAAACGCGGCCGCCGATCCGCATGGCCATTCTAGTTGCACGCTCCGTTAAAATTCACCATCCACGTCAATTAATAAGCCCAAGAAGCCGACGCCACGCCGTGTGCCACCACAGTACAAATCTTAGCGGACGGGGTACCGCAGCCTTTCCAGAGCCTCGGCCTGGCCAGACATGCGGACCTGCTGGCTGACATGCGGCACATGGTCCGGTACTGGCGGCGGAGCTCCTCGCTCTTTTTTCAGTCAGCTTGCTTCGGTTCCACCGGTTTTGCTACTTTGCACTTGTTGGGCTTGCTTTCTTCTCCAGAACAGGTACTGGGGACCTTATTACCGAAGGTTGGGCGCTTTCGAGGAGATTTGGGGCTCTAGCGCGGATTCTTGGCGTTTTTAGAGAAGAATGCAGCAAGGCTCGTGCGGAGGTAGAAATTGTTTGAATAACATCAGCGGCGCTTTTGATTGTTGATGTTTGTTTTGGCAATGAAGCATCCTACTGTGATTAAAATCTTTCGGGGGTATCCCAACTACTACGCACAAACGGCACCTGCTAAATGTTATGCTGGATATTTTTGGATTTGTACTTTGGACGCTATTTGTTTGGTGTGAGTAAAAACACTTCCAGGCTGCTACGAGCATTGGGTTTTTGTGTCCTGGCGTATATAATTGCAGCTTATAGTGCTCTGTAGCCATACTATAAGTTGATCCCTTGTAATCCTGCTTTTTATGGATACATATAAAAAAGTTTGAATTCTCGCATACTATTCTAATAATAAAAGACTTCAAATGCTCGTTTCCTTTGGTAAAATAAATTTACGGTGATACTGCCGACAAATGAAAAAAGGATGAAATGCAGATAAACTCGCTCGCTCAAGTTTGCGTCAATATTAGTGAAAACAGCTAGTTATGTAGATATGTACATTGTACGGGAAATATGAATAATTGAAATTTTGTCTGTTCCCGGAATAGCCGTTTTGCATGATTAACTACATCTTAGGCGTTAGATAGCAGATTTTAAGTCGGTTATACAGATAGGCACGTTTGAATGCTTTTTCTCATTGCAAAAGATGTTTACCTTAAGATTTCACTCTTCCGGGCGCTGTTTATGCACCATGGTCATTTCATTCATAAGTGGGATGTGAGAAAACGCTTCCCCTTGTAAGGATTCATTTCGAAGTCTTCTTTTCCATATTTCCCAGTTGTAACATTGGAAGAAAAATTCTTAGGAAATTTCCCAATTAAGAGCGATGAAGTAGGTCTTTGACGTTTCGAGATAGCCTTCGTCCATAGACATACAAGAACTTGGATACAGAAGGTGAGTGAAGGGATGTTGTCTGCTTCTTCTTAATGGTTGAAGTTGGGTGTGAAATGGAAAGAGAAGGTGTTGAAATCTATCTGCTTAAGGTAAGATTATTCGTTGTAATTTTGCCTTTGTCTGTTTTCTTCCTTACAGTTCTTAAGTTTGAAACCTAAGCGTAATGTAATCCACTTATTCCGTTTGTACTCAGGCGAGTATAATTGTTTTTATTGCACTTCGATCATTCTAAATAATTGCACACTTTTTGGGTTTTTGTTGATTTCTACATTTAATACAAGTTTAAAGATGATTTTTAAAGATATGGATGTAATAGAAAAATTGTTTTTGAAAAAGTATAAGATCTTAAAAAATTGAGGTGCTTTTTCGGGGTGTTCATCAAAATCAGGAAAAAGTCAGGAAAGTTTGAATTGGTCATTGAATGTCAGGGAAAGTCAAGGAAATGCACACTTTTCCAGATGTTGGTATGGATTTTGTTGATATTTACATAGGTATGTTTAAGTACTGGTCTGAAAATGATTTTTAAATGTACAGAGTGATTTCCTTGTGGTACCTGAATTCTTTTTTTAATTACATTAACACAAATTAACTTGTTTTTAATTGTTTCTTTATTGTCATTTAATTTGGGCTTGCACAATTTGTTCAGTCATTTCTTGTAAACGATATCTAGTATCGCTCTGTATCGAACTCCACCTTGATTGACTGGCAAAATCATCCGACTTGAATCCCATTGAAAAGTTTTCAATGAAAACCTACATATTTGCAATTGGAAAACGCAAAATAGGGTACAGACGATTAAGGGGTTATATTCACTTGTAATTTTGAAAAAACCGATTTTTTTTTGTTTGCATATTTTGAATGTACATATATTTGAGAATATCGTCCGAAAATTTCACATAGATCCGGCAAATAGTTTCGGAGAAATTAGCGTATTTGTAAAGACGTCTCCGAGCGTTTGAAAGTAGTTTAAATGGTTCCCAAAACTTTAAACGCGTTTTTCTCGAAACGGTGTTTTCAAAGTCGGTGAGGAAAATTTCTCCAAAACGGCTGGACCGATCGGCTTGAAATTTTCACACAATCTTCTTAGATGCTTGTGTCAGGTAATGATCGAAGGAATAAGGTTTCTGACAATAATTTTTTAAGCCCCTTTAAACTGTAAATTTTCTTGAAAAAAACGATTTTTTTCTTTGGGAAGCCGCCATTTTGTCAAAAATCAAAATGTTGACTATTCCATCGATCATTACCTGTATTCATCTATCCTAAAATTAAATCTTTTGGTTTATTTTATTTCAAATAATTTGGATCAGAGATATCTTCCTCACCGTCAGACACCTTTTTGTGGAGGTCCTCTAGGAGATCTACTACAGGAACAACGGAACCGAATATTTTTGTAAATACATCGCAAATTCTTAAAATACATTAAATTCGCTATATGTATTTACTTAATAAAAAGCCTCTTCACAAAAAAACACGTTTTTTCGGACTTACAAGTGGATACGAAGATTTTCTACCCACGAGACAGAATTTATTATCACTTTTAAAACCATTCGGAAGTATCACTGGGGATCGTTGTTGGTTGCAGCTTATGCTCGTATGTTTGAATCCAGCGTTGAAAGAAGAACGACCGGAATGGGACAGTTAGACACAATAAGATGATTCTGCTACACGATAACGCTAGGCCCCACATTGCAAAATCGGTCCAAAAGTACTTGAAAGAATTTAATTGGGAAATCTTATCACACCCATTCACCAGTCAGGCCCTTTGTGGAGAGCGGTGTACTTCTCATGCATGTAGTGAAATATAGTTTAATGAATAACCTGCGCCTCATGTCTTGAGTATTTCAAAACTTTTGAGAAAACCATTAACTGGGCAACGAAATTCTTCCCAGGGATTATTGATTGTGTGTGATGAACAGAAACGCAGATTCTCAAATTTGATATGGTCAATGGAAAAAGAGAGGCCGTATGTTTAATTTGCTGATATTATTTTTGATACTGCTGTACGTTTGAATTTCTGCGATTTTTACTTCACTATGTCATATCCGTTTGATCGTAGCGCGCATTTAATACTTTCTTATATAAACGTTTAGTTTTAGTTTTTAAGAAAGCGGTTTTAAGTATTTTAGTTGACATATTTAATGGTGCCCCGCACGATAGCGAATATTAAAAATCTACCTGTGAAATCCTAAACAACATATGACAATGGACAATGTAAAGATTGTGTGACCGACCTAAGCAGTGACCACTCCTATATGGGAAAGTAAATTCGACAAGACAAATAGTTTTTCATTTCTTTTTTGGGTGAACAGGAATAATTATAATTTAGCTCTTTATTGCAGATTTCTTTGTGCATGAGTTGTAAGACTTGATGAGCCAGAGATAAACGATTCGTTCCAAATTAGGGTATAGAACCGAATGATTTAAGATTGATGATTTTTGGCGACTGGTAAATTTGTCAAATCTTTAAGTATGTAAGTAGTTTTGTGGAGTGTGGGCCTATAAGTTTATTGTCATTGGAGGGGTCTTATGAGAGTGGCAACGTAAAGAAAACAGCAATTTGCTTACAAGATTAAATCGTATTTTCACTTTATCACCTTGCTAATCACCCTGTGATTTGCTAATCACTCTGTGATTTGAAAGTGACTTCTTTACCATTGTTTTTCTGATGAGGTGTGAAAACACTTATAAAATCAAGTCTCGAGTAATACCATCACCTTGTCATGCATCATATGCATATTAAATGTTTTTTTGTCAAGGTGTTCAGTAAGATCGTACGCCTGAACAAATATAAAAAGCCTGAGAGCAGGTAAGTGACTGGCACCTTTGCTATCGCTATTAGCTCAATCCCGCGCAGATCATTATTCTTGCGGTAATTAATTTCTCACTTGCAATGATAATTACCTGAGTGCCAATTACTGAATCTTCTCTCAGCGGAATTATCTTTACTTTGCTTTTCGCCATATTTTTTGTAGTTGCGAATAAATCAGTTCTTCTGCCGGAAACGTCTGCATTTAAAAAGTAACTGCTTAAAACTAGTGGCAGGAGAAAAAAATAGCAAACCGAAAGAAATCTAAACTTTCTGCCAACTTTTCATTTCTTTTTGGGCTATTTTTAATTGAAACATTTCCAAGTGATTATTTTAGGGATTTCGAAAGGCAGGCAGCAGGCAGAGCGGTGCGAAGGCACGCCAGAGCGTCTAATTGTTGTCACCCGAGCCACCTTAGACGTGCTCTGGCACAACCCACATGAGATTTCTCCAATCCAAATTTATCGCTGAACTAAAGTCATCCGACGAACTCTCTTTGGCTTTGGTATGCAGTCTTTAGACTTTTGTAATTGCAAAAAAAAAGTTGAAGGGAATGTAAAGCACCTAGAAAAATGCCTTTCCTAGTTCTCACTCTACTAAGTCAATGCACTGCAATTTTTCTTTAATGTTGCAGTTTTTCTTAATTAAGCAATTTAGTTGCAGTTTTTCAATTAGTAATTTTATAACGCGTTTTAGCTGCTGATCACTTCCAGTGTCCGAGTCTAGAGGATATTTTTATTTAGAAAAATGCTCGGCCATGTGGAATATTTCAGACACTACTAGCTGGCGTACCGCTCGCCCCCTGGAAGAAACCGACGAGAAACCTAAGTGCACTTGCGCCTGTGCCGCTTAATTGCCGCGACAGCAGTCAGCGTCTCAACGCAAAATCGGGGGTAACGTGCGAAAAAAATCCCAATAAAAGAAAAAGATAAAACCGAAGAAAATCGAACTTTAGACACTCACGAACACGAAAGAAATCGACAATGTATAAGTTGGCGTGTTTTTGCGATTACTATAATTCGCGGACGCGTCGGGTTTCCATTGTAAGAACCTGTACGCTTCATTGAACGTTCCGTACGTAGCGATTGCCGCCAAGACGGGAGAAGGAGAGAGCTCAGCCCGTTCGTCGTAGTATGTACTTGGACAACCTAGATGACGAAGACGACGACGTCGACGTTGAGCGTTGAGGCAAAAGCGCGTCGGTGCCACCGCCTTTTTCATAAAACTTGGAACGATGCGCTCATTACTTAATGGCCTAACGCTGTTCTTCCGACTTTTGAGATGCGCGCGCTGCTTACGTAATTGGAGCGGAACTCCTGCTGTAAGAAGGCTGGTTGGGAAGAGTTATTTGGCGCTATCGGTGGCATTCGCTATTATCAATTGTAATTGGAGTAATTTCGGTTGAATATTTGTACAACGTTGATTTTATCAGCTGCTAGTCGTTGAGATATCTTAAAATTATTGATTTTTCAAAGGTGTTGGGTAATACATACTGTCAAGTTCTACTTAAGATATTTTTGCTGCAATAATGTGGAAAAAGGTTGACAAATTGGACAAAACCCACGTTTTGGATCATCGGATTAGATTGTCTTAAGATTGCAAATATCCGGCATATCTGCAGTGGATCGTATCGGTTCCTCATAACACAAAATGGGAGCTGTTTGCGCATATCATGGCTTTTTTCTGCTCGCTGTACTGATAACCTAGCTTGATACTTGCACTTCACTTAGGCTCGGAAGTTAGGAGACTTGTGTAAAAATGTCCGTGTAAATAGATTTTCAAAGCTCAGCCAGTTCATCTAAATATATACTCAAAAATATGTATCTGCGTATTATATTCATTTAAAAATATCTTGTTTTTCGTTATGCGGACCACGAAATTACACTTAAAGTTTGTTATTTTTTGAAAAGGTTAAGAGAGGCGTGAAGTTTTACTTCTCACCACCGTGACGATGTTGTTGCAACATGACATCTTGACTTATAGGTTACTGAGGTTATTGATATTAATCCCAAGTCTAACCAAAACTGT
Source organism: Neoitamus cyanurus (assembly GCA_947538895.1). Lineage (NCBI taxonomy): Eukaryota > Metazoa > Arthropoda > Insecta > Diptera > Asilidae > Neoitamus > Neoitamus cyanurus. The sequence continues at coordinate 15,300,698 of OX384547.1, forward strand.
TAAAAATTCTGTTATTGTGATATTATGTGCTATGAGCCTTCAAAATCAAAATTCATTCAAAGCGAATAGTAGGATATACATATGTATGTAGTTTGTTATATTATTTTTTACGAATTTATCTTCTGCTTGTACCTATAGTAATAATAAGTATCTACTTAAATAAAACGGAAATATTCAATCACATAGAGTTATTTATTTGCCTATCAAAATATTTGCAACGTACGTATGCTGCACCTATTCTTCAAAACAGTTTTCATAAGCTGACGAAGATATAACCTTTAGCTCCTTCAGCGAATTATTGTATTTGTCATTTGTCGATTCAAAATGCTTTTTACTGAGTGACAATTTCAATATTGCAAAAAGGATAAAATCACAGAATCACGGTAGCAGTTGAGAATCTCGGATGAAGATTCTCCCAATGTTGAATCAAACGCGCGGAAAAATTATTCATCACGTTTGATGAGGCTCAATTTCTCCAATAACAGCTCGGATATTGTTTTTAAGTGCTTGAATCGTAGACTTCGCATAGAATTTATCCTTAACATAGCCTCAAAGGAAAACAATTTAAATGCATTAAATCGTATGATCTTGGTGGCCAGTTTGTGTTTTCGAGATGAGAAATTACACGTCCAGAGAACTTATGACGCAACTCCATTGTTTAATGTCTTGTGTGGGTTGTGGCGCCATCCTGTTGGAATTAAACATCATCCAAGTCCAATGCGTTGATTATAGGCTAAAAATAGTTAGTTAGCATCGTTCGGTAACGTAATCCATTCCCTATAACGGTAGCACCAGTTTCGTTTAAACAAAACCGGTTCAATCAAACCCCACGCGCCCAAAAATGGCATCAAACTGTCACTTGTCATGGACGGAGAAGTTTTACGACAATTTCAGAGCCCCAGATGCGGTCGTTTGTTTTAACTGGTTTCAATTGGCTTTGATTTCTAAGAAAAGTAGAAAAAAGAAAGATTTTTTTTTTGTATAATACAATTTAGAATTTCTTAATATAACAAAAATAGCATTTAAATTGTTGGCCAAAGAGTGAATGGGATTACAGGTGATGCACAATGCCAGGTAAAAAAAAACGTTAAATGTACATATGTGTGTACGTGTGGGTATTTTGTGGTTATGGCCATTTTCATAAATGCAAAACTGCCCTGTCCTGTATTTAACAATATACAACATGAAGCTGAATATTGCAATTACAGGGCAGTTCTGCTTTTATGACAACAACCTATACTTTAGGAATTCCCATTTAAAGTAAACGATTTTTTTTTGGCTTAGTTGAGAAGTTTGCTGTCGTCGTGATCCCCGATGATTGGTCTGGGATAGAGTCTTTTTTTTTATGTGGCATAGTGATGCATCTTATTATATTTTATAAATGTTCAATACAAATTTGTTTAGAGGTATTGCGCTTTATTGCATTTGTTAATGTTTTTGATGCGAACTGTCAGCTTAGTCCAAACTTTATAAGCCACAGAGATAAAATCTTCTCCTATCTCCGATGTTAGTAATCACAGAGAGTGTAGTCAAGATTTTGTTGTAAGTATACCTTTTTACTAACACGTACATCAAATAAGTCGGTATAATTACCTACATTCCATAAAAGGTGTAAAGTTGCCATAGAAACAACAATTGATATACCAAATGTAAATATACAAGTTCACACTCAATGAAATCATTCAATAAGGAAATCCAAAAAAAAACGTGAATACCTCTATTATGACTTGAAAAACTATTAAATGTGACTCACTTCAGATTTTGGCAACGTAATATGTTGCTAATTTTGATTTAGAGTTCATTGGGAGAGCGCCATCCATTGGCTGACTTGGCGTAAGTCCCAAACGGCAATCGTAATTTTGGATATACCTAGTAAAATAGGGAAAAAGGGATGTTTGTTTGTATTAGTTGGGATACCTTTTTCCCTAACAAAACGGTCAACGTCACATCCTTTAGCATTTAGAAAAGATGAATGGTTTTTTGGCGGCCAGTGATCGTGCCCCAGTGTGATGATAGGGTTAAGTCATCAGCTCACATAGCTGTATGATGAAATCCAGCCGACAATAGATGAAATTGACGAAAATGCATTATTCATTTGGCTCTCTGCCCGCAGTAAAAGGAGTAGAGCAAATACAATAAAATCAATTAATAATCTGAGATACAATACCTTACTACCTCTCCGCAATCTTTTAGTCAAATTTGCAAGTGTTATCCAATATTATTTTATACTTGCTTGCGCTTGTTACGTCGCGTCCACACCAATCGACTTAAATAATCGACTTAAAATAATTATTTTGTATATGGTAAGTGTTAATATGGGTTTAAAAATTCGTTTGAGCAACGTATCGCGGAGATACTCCTCCTCTCAATAATGCATATATAGAAAACTGAAATTTACTAGTAACATGCTTTGAAGTCAGTCCCCTTGTGAGATTCACTCACCTCCTTTTCACCAATCTCAAACTTCATTCCATTTAAAAGGAAATTTTCGACTGACGAAGAAAACGATTTTACTGATTCCTTTTAGGCTGTAGCCTTATTCGAGTGCATCATCCTAGACGACCTGAAGTTAAAAGTTTTCGACGCCATTTTTAATCCCTAAATTTTTATGGTGGATTCTAAATTAATAGTAAAAGCACAATGCAATCCTATCTTCGCGCTCTTTATACTATGAGCTGTGTCACCCAAAAGTTGAAACAGGAAAATAGAATAAACGCTCACAATGAACGCAGCCAACGCAACGCCACACAGTGCGTTGAAATGTGTCTTGAACGAAATTCAATATATTATAATGTTTTTTTTATTTTAAATATTTTGTATTAATGCCTTTTCTTATGACGTTATCTTTAAATTCCGCTAAAAAAAAAATAAATTAAATAAATTCATATACTTGAATATTGAAAACTAAACCAAACTTTTGAGTAAGATGGTAGTCCCATCAGTCAGGATAACTACTGCGGGATAATCACCCAGCATAGGGAATATGAACGATTAAAGAAACTGAAGCAGAGCCTCGAAATGGAGAGGCTTTGTGGAAGCCCTATGTTCCTAACTAGAGCGAAATACGAAATATATGTATACTTAAATCAATTTAAATTTTTTAAACATTTTATAAATAAACATAAACGTATACATATATTTTTCATTTTTCATTATATAATATATTTATAGAAATAGCGGTAAACATTAAAAAAATGGTGAAATTTACTGAATCGTCGTTTCCAGTAGTGAGAGTAAATATTCAAAAAAAGTCTGGAAAGGGGGTCAGATTGAGGCAGGAATTATTTTCAGCATTTTTATTAGAACTAGTCTAGTCAACATATATCCGCAAAACCGTACCGTTTTTGAGAAAAGCTTCGATAAAGTTAAAGAAACTAATTTTGTACGGGTCGGGATCCGGGACGGGTCCAAATAAAGTACTCAAGCTGAATTAAACAACCGCGAAGAAATAAAAAAAACAATAACCGCAATAAAAAGCATATAGGGGATGGATGGGCACTTTTTTACATAATTAAGTAATAAAAATCAAATTATCAATGTAATCAAAATTTATTGCCAATGTAAGGTGCACCATACATTTGGCTAGATGTTTTATAAAGAACGGTCTACAAATTACAATCTGTCTCTAAGTTATAACAAGATTTTAGAAACATGTCAATTGTGCCCAAAGCTCACCCTGGTAGGGATGCTAAGGCACCTCCTGTGGGAGGGTTAGGCATGACATATAAAACACTCAATATTCATAAAATAAACCAAATATAAAAAGTTTTATGATCTCAAATAGTATCTAAATTACGAAAGTAATCAACAGAGGGTAAATAAATTAACATGTAACATTTTTACTTATCTAAGATTCCTTATTTTATTACCCATAAAGGTTTATCGAATGTATAGGTACCTTGTGAAAAGCGATTACGTTGCGTTGACAATCACTCAATAATTGATAATAATAGCAGATTGATATTTTAAAACGTCATGGTGAATGTTTAAAATTGGTCCCCAATTTATTTAATTAGGTATCCCAAAAATATCCATGTGCCAACCTTCATGAAAATGTAAAGAAATTTATTATTTTGTGTCAATTATTTTGAACTAATAAAATTGGGCATCATGTTAGAAATCAGCGACCCCAAAATTCCCCATGTGCCAATTTTTGTGACAATCTAAAAAAATTTAGTACTTTTAGTCTGCCAATTTGAAGTCGCCATCTTGAATAGCCAAAAACCTGCCTTGGAACATTGCCTAGTCAATGATAACAACTGCATTGCAATCGATATCGGAATTTATCCCGAACAGACTAACAAAATTTTCTCATTTACATATTATATGTGTGTATGCATAGATTAAAGCTTCTTGAGACAACTATAGTTAAAAAGTACAAAACAATTTGTTGTTTTGAAAAAAGGAAAAGAAACATTAATAAATGAGTTCACCATTCAACTTTCTATACTTGTTTGACAACTTGATGCTAGTCACGTGGTGTGATTTTAGAGCCACTGAGCTTTTTGCTTAGTAGTTTTTTTAGAAGACTTCTATAGAAATTCCTACATATTGCCTCAGTTTCGCAGAAAATTATTTGATCACCAGTGATTTGTGTCACATCTTTGAATAGCTTAATGCACTCGACTTCGCTCACTTATACTACTACGATTGATTGTTTCTGCAAAGGTAAATAGCCCCACGAATTGCTTATAACGCCAAAATACAACAATTTCGTTTCTCCATTTTACATTAGCGTAAATGCGACTACTGAAATTAAGTAGTAAATAAACATACGCCTCATGCCACGAAAGGAAATGGTTTCAGATGTCTTCCATGTAAGAATTTTGCTGTATCCGATTTCGAAAGGTGAACCGATTGAGTCATCAATTAAGTACAGAACAAACGAAGGCATTACATTATTCACAGAAATTTTGTGCAGTGTGAATCTATTCTGAAAAGCTGAGTACTCGAGGCATTCGGAAAATGTAAAGACGTCCGCAAAAGTTTACGACTGGCGTACTGCTCATTAATAGCTCCTGCTATGCACGTGATTTGTTAAATTTAGTGTCGGTGCTCTCTGAAGCAGGCAAAGGTGAAACGTATTCCCACTGGGCTGCTGAAAGTGCAAACAGTATTCCCCAACTTCGGGAGGGGTAAGGTGCACATCCACAAGAATTATACCTCTAAGAATGAAACGAAAATAACGCGGCCTTAAAAGGTCCACTGCAAAAAATAACTCACGAGCAGAAGAGGAGCAAGCGCCAACAGATCTGAACATGTTCGCAAATAAACTCGAGTCAGAAAATGACCAGCAAAGAAAATAGCAATTATTGCCCGATGGCCTTTCTGTTCAATGTTTGAGCGGGGCACCTCATACCGCTTAAACCACAAAGATACAAAAAAAAAACATTAGTGGTTAATGTGAGCGGAGCGAAACAAAATGAAAAGTGCAGAGATTGATGACGAATGCTAAAAATTTACAGAGAGAAAGTGATTAAATATTGCATACCCGGCAATGGGATTTTTGTTTGTTAAATTTAAATGACTTTTAAGGACGCGATTGCAAACCTAATATTGTCCCTAGTTGAATTTTTAAAAAGATTTCCATTCCGTCTTGCGATTGCGTAAGGAAAATGTTCTGTGATTAAAAATTGATACATAGAGTGATTATGATGCGCGTCACGAATATACAGCGAGTTACGCTTTTCTGGAGATGTCGGGTGGAAATCAATTTGCACCAATTTACTCTTATTACCTAACATTCTTGGGAGTTGTACTTTTGTTGCGACTTGCCTAAAGTTCGACTGAAATAAAATAAAATTTATTTGATTGGAGGCTCGTTTCTAAAAATTTCATGGACTCGAATAAGTTCTCTTATACAAAGTGTGAGGAGACCAGATACCCGTCGGTATTTTGTGGCAAAATACACAGGTGAGCGCGCAGGCGAGAAAGTTTGTTTGCTGATCTTACATAAAAAGTTATTTGGTATTGGGTCTCTTGAATGAAAAGTGCATACTCAAGGCAATGTGCTCTACATACTTCTAAATAGATTTCTCAAGCTTGTTGATTTCTAGATTTATTTAGTGATCTTTGTTTTAGAGTATCTCTTGCTTCAAATGGTGTTGGGACGTATTTATAGGAAATATTATACGAACAAGTAATGAATTGTATTCCACAAAACTTCAGGTTGGGCCCCTTTCTATTTTATTTTGCATATTTTTCACTTGGTGTGTTTACATTATATTGTGATATAAACACAATACAGAAAAGACAATTATGTAACACATCAATCAATCAATCCATCAATCGGTGTTAGTTTATTTTAATATATTGGTTTCCGAGATAAAACCATAAAGAGTTTCATTTGTTTGAAAGTCTTTTAATACAGGACGGTTTTTCTACTCTACTCTAGATGAAATGTATAGGGTATACCAAATATGTCATTCCGTTTGTAACATCTAGATGAAAATATTAGCTGTGTTCTTTTGTGGCCGCTATTCAGAACAGAACTAAGACGGCAAAAAAGAAAGATTCAGAACAGTGAACAGAACAGAACAGAATTTTTTATTTTGCAATGTTACATTTGGAGATAAAATTTCCCTTTCTGTAGCTATTGTAGAGAAAAATTTATTGTATTGGAGGACGCGTTGACTTAAGGGGACCTATATGGCTAAATTTTCGATTTTTTTTTATTGGCTTTTCTTTTTGTTCAACTATTTCCGAGTAAAACGCTGGAAACTAAACTCAACTCCGTAAGAAAATAACGAACTTATGCGTTTTTTTAACTTTTAGATCTGTCGTTAAAAAAAGTACTTCAAATACTCTGTAGTAACGGAAGCCTAATTGACGCGCTAAATCCGTGCTATTTTTGGTTCACAGCAGAGCAACTACGTTCCCTGTGATTCTCTGTTGTGTTTGTTGTGTAAACAAACTTTAATCAGTGCGTTTCTAAGTAGCTTTTTCGTTGACAAACTTTGTTTTTCTTCTGTAAAGTCAAACTTTAATTCGATTTTGCTCGGAATTCTGTTGTTTGACCGTTGCCGTAGAAAATTTCAAAAACCGTTAGATCAAATTGTTTTAAATTTGGTGGGCTGGTTTATTATACATCTGGTCATGGAATGAATTAAAAAATATTTGAATATTTAGATCATAACTATTTTTTAAAATATTTATTAGTTCAGTAAGTAATGAAAAATTTCAAAAATTGAACTCTAAACTACACAAAATCAAAAATAATTGCAGGAAAGCAAAATTAATTAATTCATTCTGTGCCGTCAAGTATTATCTAACAGAAAATGTCTTGTTTATGTGTTTCAGATCAGGGGTTCTGGAAAAAAGCTACGGCAACGGTGAAATTCCACCATTGCAAGATACGCTCAACCCATAAGAGCCCATGTGTATTTTGCCGATTTTTGTAGGCCATAAACAATCTTAAAGTATTCAGTAATAAACTAGTTTCCTCATTTTCTAGATTTTATGAGGTTTTTTTCTTGAAAAAAAAAAAAAATCTTTTGACTCCGCAAAACCCCATTTAAGCCATATAGGTCCCCTTAAGGGTCCCATATTCCCATCCACTATGATGCATGCATGTCATGCAAGATTGTTAACAAGATTTTAAAAACTTTTGATATTCGTCACGCATACAGGATCCTTCATCATGCTGCAAGCCCAGGCAGTGAATCATATGCATGCATATATTCATGATAGTGAATGGGGCCCTTTAGAGAGCTTAGAAATTATGTTGAAAAATTGTGGATTCAAAATCAGGGAAGTGTGAGTCTGACTTGTGCGTTATGGTTTCCGTAAACATGTAGTAAAAAAAAATTTCGGTGACATATTAGAGCCATTAAGGGGGGCGATACATGTAAAAAAAAAGAAAATCGATTTTTTTTTGCATAAATAGTTACAATGACATCTCAAAAATATCTCTGTAAGTTTTTAGAATGAAATTCGCATTATTTATCGATTAGAAACTCATTTAAGTGCTCCGCCTCAACTCGGCGCTCGAGCGCTATTGCCTGTACCGGAGCGTTCGACTCTCGCTATCTGCTTTTCAAATTTCTGACCTTGGGGTCTTTTGTATTGACGACCCGGGTAAGCAGATGTTCAGAAACTCTTTTATTCCTTAATTCCATGAAGGACTTCTGTATGGCCCTGGAATCGCTGACTAGTTGATAAGTCGCTGTAATCATAGAGTCTCTGTGTGTCAAAACTTTACACGCGTTTCTCTCGAAACTACTTTTTATAAATTGGCGGACATGATAACTTAAAAAGTTCTCAACCGATTCTTATGAAATTTGGCGCACGTATTCTCTATAGTATTAGCTTCTAGTTGAACCTCAAAAATGTCAAAAAAGTCTCCCATTTGTGGCCCAAAAACTATCGAAAAAAAGGTGAAAAACCTGACTTTTTTTTCTGAGGCGTGCCAATTTACGTATTTTTGACTTTTTTGTTTTTTTTATTGGTTCAACTAGAAGAAACATGTTTTATGAACACGTTAAAACCAAAATTTTTGATTTCCGATCGCTGTAACAGAAGCTAAAAATCCCGCCGATTGATGCCTTTAGCCGCGAGGGTCTCAGGAGATTAGTTACTACGGCGGCCATTTTGAAAAAAAAATTAAAAAAATCTATTTCTTGTATTTTAATATATAATGAATAAACATACTTAATTTAAAAACGATTCATTTATTCCTTCCCTTTTAAATAAGCCTCGGAAACCCGGAAATTTCAAAGCGACATTTTGAATAACAAAGTCTTTACTTTCGGATCAAATACGTTAAGGGATAAAAATGCATATTTTTCAATTAAACGCCTTGACTTGGCTGGTTTTTTCTGTCAGTGTATTTGATTGTACACGCGTATATCATACTTGTTAATATATTGCATGCACATAAAGACTTCATCAGTTTTGCATGTTTTGAAATCTTTTCTTAAGTAAAACATTTATTTAGGACGTTCCAAGGTATTTTGGTTACCGGATTAATGTTGCGGGGCATTACAGATTTACCCAGGTAAATGCCATTAATCTCTAAACTCTTTCGAATTTCCGAAATTTCTGGTGAAGTTTTTTTTTACGTAGGTATCATCACTTTTATGATTGAACCAGTTGTTAAAAATTTCAAAAAACATTTCAGGGATAACCAGTACGACACTTTATGGGCGCCGTGTCGGCATGTCCCAATAGGGGGCCAGACATGTGTATGTACGTAGGGCATGCCTGGAGAATTTTCCAATAGGGTACTAATGTACTACTATTACCAAATTTTTTGTGAAATGCAAAAGGCCACAAGATAGCCAATGTAATAGTAATAAAAGAGACGTGTCTTAATTACATGAATTTCGGTGAAAATGTGAAAGAAACGTGAATTTTAGGAAATTTCAGAAAATTTGTTCACTTTCGCAAGTGACTCTACCGGCAGTGGTAGAAGTATATAGATCAACATTGTGGCAGATTTGGAAAGCACATGGAGATAGTTGTTGTTTGTCGTGAGTTTGATGTCTCTGCGTTTGGTAGATGAAATGATAAAAATAAAATAATAATGTGCATACCGAATTTATGAATTACCCTGTAACTCGAAAACGGTTGAGATGGCCCCTGTACCATGCAATTTTTTGTGTGGCTTGGTAAGATCTGTCATCCCTCTTATTTTTGCATGCGTTATACTAAACACCCTGTATATACATATGAAATAATATAAAGCTTGCGCACGACAACAGGTTTTATGGCAGTTTATTTTTTTTAATAGACGATTTAAACTCCATCTACAGGTCTAAAAAATTACACCAATTTACCATAGAACAATGGTTTGGCTTCGGAATATACAGAGAAAATCAAAGTTCGTGTGTTTAAACATTTTTGATGTAAATAGATACTTTAGTTTTCACTTTTTAACGCAAATATCTAACAAATCAATAAATTACGATGAATTGGCTGGCTCATACGAGTACAAAAGAACTGGAACTCAAAGGCACATATAGAGAACCAAATAGCTGGCGAGAAACGCGCGTGTGGATCCATCCTCAAGGTTAATCATCACATTTTCGCCAGCAGCTTCACCTTTTGTGTTTGCTCTTGATACAACAGCCACCAAAATGAGACTCCACACAAAAAATAATGCGATAAGAGCGTAAAAATTCGCGAGTCACGACAGCCTAGAGCAGGGCACGTTTGAAAGGGGGTTCGGAAATGCTGTCCAGCACCAACCGTCAGCACGTCATGGCTTGGATGGGGGGATGCGCGGGCCTCCACGCTAATCAGATCAATACAAAACAAATAAATGTAACGCGACATATGAAACGCGACAATAACAATCGCACATGTTTGACCAACCAATTCACGTCATATGGCCACGTAGTAATAGCACTTTAACGCAGCCAGAATCTGGGTTATGAGGCTGCTGCTAATTGTGTGGTTATATGGGAATTTTTTTTTGCGCGAAATGATTGGGTAACGCACTCTGAATGGGGGTGAAAACGAAATGTGGGTACAGTGCTCCAACGTTAATTGGCCGGTACCCATCAAGGACAATATCTTATTGCCAAGAAAGTTGAAAGACGTTATCGAGTCTACACGTGCCCCTAACGAGATAACGCGATGCGTTTGTGATTAAAATTAAAACGGAGAAATGCGCGAACATAAGTTGTCTTCGGAGCTAATTAAATCAATCTGGGGATTTTTATAACTGCTTGGAGATAAAGCTCTGATTTGTGGCACTTTGTATGTTTGTTGATCTTATGATGTAAATCGGCTTTAGATGTAGTCAGTCAAAGTCGTTAATTTACTATGGGTTTAAATATTCCATTACTTCGTCAGCAAATTTGAATTCGGTTTTAGCAGCAGGGCTTTGCTGGCAGAAGATAAGCATGCTGCCGTTAATTACGCATATTTCTGTGCATTTTTAATTTTCAATTAAATTATTTAACGACCTGACTGACCTTTATGTTGGAATTGAACTTTTGGATTTTTTCAACACTGCATCGTCTGGACCTGACATTTTGCTTATAAGGGAAAAATCACTTTAAATTTTACAATTTATTTTATTGTTAATTCTTAAAGTGCGTACTTCTAAGAATATGTGCGCAAAATTTTGCATTCAAATTAGCAACATTGTAAAAGTAGCTATTTGGGCTGAACAAAAATTTCAATTTTATACCCCAAAAATATAATCGTAAAACTTTAAACGCTTTTTTAATTATTATTCGATCTAAATGGTTAAGCCATTTTTGAGGCCATGTATTCATAGGTCAAACTAACTTTTTCGGTAACACGTTTTAATTCACTGAAACGTTGGTTTTTTGACAAATTAATACCGGCAAAGGAAGCTACTTTTCTTCCGACCAGAAACATGTTTTATCTTTTTATAAAGAAAGAGCGGGCCGTTAAAATAAATATTCTTTTTGGCAATTTAATTGCATTTTAGATATTCACAAAGCAACTTATTCGTCGCAAATTTCTTTGGGTCTGCCATCTCGAATGTAGCTGTGATTGATAAGTATAGTCGCCATTAAGATTTGCACATTTTTGTGTTTTGACAAGCATACTCGTCGTGTGAAAAGAAAATATGTAGTTGCCTTTTACTATTTTAGGGGTACTTTTCGGCTTTATCGAGTGACGAAATTAGAAATGTTTTGAATTTGTTTTTATTCGAAAGAAATAAAAAAGAACTACTATACTACTACTATAATAATCAGGAAGAGTACCGCTATAGTCTTATTCAATAATGTTTGTTTTTTTTTTTTTTTAAGCAAAACTCGGCAGCTAGTTGGTTGGTTTCGTAAAAAAATTTTTTGTACTCTTGCACGAAGGATACTTAGTTAGAGAGTTACAGCTGCACATACTTTATGTTTGACGAGAATATTCTACATCGCTAAATTTTTACGATTCAATTTAGGTACGCATTCTACTTCGAAGAAGTCACCACAGCTAAATGGTCAAAAGCAAAGTGTTTCCCTGTATAATACCATCACATAGGTGGTAAAATATGTTACGAAGATGTGACAAGGGCGGACAATACAAAATTAAAGAGGTGCCTAGTTCCACAGCAACAATTTCTTAATAACTTTTGAATGATAATCTTAATCTATTAGGATTTTAGTACCTGATAATTTAATACCCTAGCAGAACTTCTCTATAATGGCATAATTTTCAATGAAATGCGGTCCATGTGTAGTGTCACACAAATGAAGCCAATTAAGAATGCTTTTGTTTCAAGTCCATTCTATTATAAATGGAGTTCATTCGATTTTCGATTCCCTTTTATTGAAAATGAAATAATTATGGATATGATCTATGTATATATTAGTCTCATACCTAATAAAAAAGTGAGTTCCGTTTTCTAAAGATGGCGTACCTCTTATTGCATGTATCACGTCTAAACCGGTTTGACATATACATATTTGACAGGTCTAATGTCAGTGTTAGAATTCATTGTATCTCGATCAGTTAAAGTGTTCACAACAGAGTTTTTTTTTTCGAAAGGCAAGAAGAAAACCGAAACCCTATTTGAGAAATACTGTTGCAAAGGCAATCAAGGAAGGGTTTTTTTTTACACAGGATTGTTACTGGGGATGAAAAGAAAGGCTGAACTGGGAACTGTTATACCACCCGCTGTACTCACCGGACATTGCACCGTCCGATTACTATTTGTTCCGGTCGATGTAGTGAGCCCTTAGTGGTAAACGGTTTCATTACTTTGAAAGTATCCAAATTTGGCTCAATAATTGGATCACCTCAAAGGACTAGCAATTATTTAGGTATGGAATCCGCATGCCGAAAAGATGGGCAAACGTCGTAGTTTCCGATGGAGCATACTTTCAATGATGTTCAAAAAAGATATATTTTATAAATAAAGATTTGTTTTTACCAAAAAAACGGAACTTACTTTTTCTCCCCCCTAATATGATATAAGACTTCTTGTTAATTATACAAAAATACCCAAATATTATTATCCTTCAGGGGTATGTATAAGTTAATTCCTCTGAAATGATATTCATTTTTGTGGTTTTTTTGTAAAGTCCGCATTAAAGCTAGGGACTTGAAATTTGGTACAGATACAAAACAAAGGCAAGAGAATCAGCTTATGCATAGTCCTTAATCTTTTTCATTGGAAATACATTTACAGTAGCGCGTGCTAGGCGGAGAGCCCACTGCAAAAATAGGAGTCCATATATAATCGGAAGCTACGTAATTTTCAGGAAAGGTTCCTTATACTCGGGGAAACCTAACTAGAACTGATTGGCTTCCCTTCATCCATGTCCACCCCCTTCTGACGTTTTGTAGAGGGTGATGGAAGCCAACCTATTTTTTCCTGAAAGTAGATAATTTTAGTTTTGATTTGAGCGCAATTTCGTGCATCTATTCGAAGGTTTTTTTTGTGAAAAATACCTTTTCAAAAACAAGCTTTTAATTTAATTGAAATGTACTAAAAATAAAAAAATAAGGTTTTATTTACCAATTCAATTACCTACATACTTATGGCATTCTTAAAACTTTTGAAATGTTCGCAAATTGTAACCAATTTTACTAAATTAAATTTTTGGATGTAATAGCTTGTTGCGATGTGGTATGGTTTTACACATTGGTAAAAATGCTAAAGAAGTGAAAACCAATAGTGGTTGGAACAATTGCCAAACTACGTTGCGACAATAAGCAGTTTGTACAGCTTTCCTTGTGACGTTATGGCCAGGTCACATTTTTTATGTATGTGATGTTATGTAGAAGCTGCAAAACTATATTGCGTAAAAACATCTGTAGAATCATCAGGCGCTTTGGCCGCGGTTTGACAACAAGGACTTGACACTCTACGTGTAGATTGAGTGCCAGTAGGTGCTGCTAGTGGAAAGACTATGGCGTTTCACCCGCTAATATAGAATGGGTCGAAGGTGCCGATGATTTTTTTTGTAAAGGTTACCTGAATAGGAAATTGAATTTTAAATTAAAAAAAAACTATTTAAATGAAATTCTTTGACAGTTTTATTGATTTGTAAAATGGAGTTGTTGATATTAGACATTAAGTAAAAGCCGCTTCACACGATGCAAGTTTCCTTGCTGGATTACTTGCTGGGACTTTTACCGGCAACTGAGCTGGCTGTGGAGACGGGAAATGACGTCACTGCGGGCTCTGTTGCTTGAAAGCATGCTGGATTCTACGGATAGAACCTGTGCTACTTTGTTTGTTTGATTCTCTGCTGGATTTGAGTCAGAACCAGCAAGTAATCCAGCAAGGAAACTTGCATCGTGTGAAGCGGCCTTAAGACTTACAATTAGTGTGCAGGTGTGCACTTTTTCGACCAAATTTTGGAAGACGTTTTGGAGTACAGGCGGCTGAATTACACGAATGTGGCAATCGATTTCTTTCTCGAGTTGTTGAATTATGTCCGGGGGGTTCACATAGTCCTTACTTTTCGAAAAGCTCAGAAAAAAAAGTCCAATCAGGTTAAATCTCTGTGGGCAGTTTTAATCTTCAAAACAAGATATTACATGACTTGGAAACTTGGTTTACAATAATATCAATATTTCGCTTATCACGAAAAGTTTGTCAGCATGCACACCAAAATGAATATGTGACTTGAAAATTGTCACTTTTTCAATTTTCTCAATTTTTAATTTTTGAAATGTTTCTTCACAATTAATAAAAGTTCTTCCGAAGTGTCATTCGACATTTTCGTTAATATCTGTTTCCATATGACAACTACCAAATATGCATGAGTGACTAAATATTTGACAGGCCTAAAGGTGTGCGATTCAAATTTCTGGTTTTTCTTGTTACTCTTTAGAAAGTTCATGTTGTAGGACTCATGCCCATGCTCCTCAATACTCAACATAAATTTATTTAACACTAATCTTATGGATTTTCATGTTATCGCGAAATCGTATTACTGGTGCATATTCGCAATAATGAGGATTTGCCAAGAATTACCTCATGTGTTTATATCAATCAAAATTTCATAGCGTGATATATGATAGTATCTTTTATAAGAGGTTCCCGTAAAGGCGTTAACCTTAGCCAATTTTCATAAAATCTTTACTGTGACAATTAAATTGCTCACTAACGTAATGCAATCTAATCACCATATAATATGTAACTATTGATTATCTAAGTATCTGCTTGCATTCTAATAATCTAATCAGGATGCTAAAATCCGGTATCACTTGTTGTCTAGTTCAGAGATATCCTTTGAAGCAAGAGAATATTATTATCTCGTAAAATTCACTGAATTACCGCTTCATAATGTAATCACATTGTTTAGTAATTTCAATGGGTCCGTCGTATCGGGGATGGAGGTCTTATCCTCTTCTAACTAGATAAATTGAGAATAATCTATTTCTTCTTGCAAAAATAATGAATATTCTCTCTCGTCTTCCCACCTCCCTGCGCAAGTACCCTGTTCTATTTCATTTCAGCGTATTTAAAATTCCCCTCGTTTATATACTATACATATTTGCATAACTTTACCATTAATGGAGTATGAGAAGTTATGTTTCGAGGAATTTACTTAACACGACGCTACAGTATCTCCTGTGTCCGACGAATTATTTAGTCAGTATTACTTCCGAAGAAATGTATCTACGGGACGGGCATATTTGCAAGTGGCCTTGGGGATTTTATCTATTGGATTACTCCCAGAGAGCCAGCCAGTAAAAATTCCAGGGAATTCCGTCGTTGCTCAGACCTAGCACCAAAGTGGGTTTTATCGTAAATACAACCATTAACTGTTCGGTGGGTAAACATGTTTTTGCTTTCGTTCAGCCACATCGCGTTCACATTTGTTTACTTTAGGCAGCAAGCTAGATGCTAGTGCAGTGCGACTGCGGAAAAGTGTCATCTGATGAACCCTACAACAATCGCGCTGACCCCTGTGGCGTTGTAGAGCGAGTAGCTCACGGCCCGTCCAGCCTGTGCCACACCACATATCAAATTAACTAGTCCACACGTCGCAGTGTTATCAGACGTCATTGAATTGCCTTCTGGCCGGCGATATGTGTGAATTGAATTGACGACGAGGCAGTTAATCAATCGCGCTCGCTGCAAACAAAACGGCGAACGAACATCCAAATGGCGCGGCGGCCAACGCGCTGAGCGCCCACCAAGTTGTCGGTGTACATCATGCAACTGTGCAACCATGGCAACGAACACTTGGCGGCGTCGGATTGACCCACAATTGGGGATTTCACGAACACCACGTAACTTCGAAAGAACTTCTCTGCGGCGCCCACTATTGACGTCACCTGCCCACTCTCACTATCCTCGTCTACGGCTTTCCTACAGAAAAAGCTCCAGTTCGGGGGTACATCTTCACTGTACGCAGCATCCGCGATGGGAACTGAGGAGGAGCGGTTTTATTTTTTGTTTACAAGCCTTTCTACGGCCACCGAGCCGCGAGCCCCATTCACGGAACAAGTGGAGAACCTGCTTTACTCTATCAGCCTCTACTCTACAAAGTAGACCCGAAGAGAACCGGCCCCACGGACCCGCCGTAGAGAGCGGACAGTCGGGCCGGGAGCACAATTGGCCTGTGCTATGTCATGCGCAGTTGTCGATTTAGCGGCAATTATGTTCAGTGAGCGCGGACTGGATATTTGATTTATTCGACAAGTTGTAGTCGAGATAGTACAACGGGAAACACGCGCCGCGGCCCCCGAGGTTGTGGTTGTGCATGCTACAGAATAGAGAAGCCCACTCCACATCGTCGACAGGCCGTGCTTCAGGTCCCATTCTGTCCCGAGGCTTTTTGAAGTGTCTGCACTACGGGACATAGCGAAAGACACCCCCGAAATTTTTAAAAATAAAAGATTAATTAAGCCAACATGAAAGGCAACTAATACTAATGGTTTAAAGTCACTCACAACTTAAATGATACAACTGTTGGATAACTTGATAGCTTTTTACTATTATATATTTACCTTTTTTTTTTGCAAGATCATCATCATTTAATTGAGGAGTAGAATTCTACCTGAACAATGGTCGAAATGGTTTTGGCACACTTTCCGCGTCCATTTTAATGTGCTAATTATAGTGAGAACGATGAACGTAAGCTGTAGATGCTGTGAAGAAAACATAAATAGGTAGATATAGAGAGAAAAAAATATAACTAAAGAATTCGCTTCGTAATAATCCGCTTGGTGGACAGAAGAAAAAATATCAAATAAAAAGTAACGTTTCATTTCTTCTTATAAATATTTCTAATGTTGTGTAAAGGATTACTTGACTAAGTAAGGAGTGGTTTTGTGGGTAGATTGTTCATTTGACCGTTTGTTCCTGCGTAGGGCCACAATTGGGTCGATTTAAAGAATCGCGATTAATTCCCTAGCAAATGACTGGACGGATTTTAAAAAATGAAATGTTTAACCGATTCGTCCCTTTATTATTACCCTTATTATAAGCAGAAAAAGTTGCTGTGAACCACAAAATGACAGCCTTAAAAAATCTCCGACTGAATTTTTCTTTTTCTTTTTGTAAGTTGATTGGGATAAAGAAGATGAAGAGGCAAATCCAAAAATATATTATATATAATTTGTTTTAGTTTAAACGTAATCATTTTATTATAATAATAAATAATAAAAGAACAAACTCCTTTGCATCGGCCGGGAATCGAACCCGGGCCGCGTCGAAGGTGAGCATTCTACCACTGAACGACCGATGCTTGTGACTCACTTTTCAATACGTCTTTGAATTGAATTCATTCGAAATCAAATATAAAAAAAAATATGATTCGATTTAAAATTGTGTGTATATTCGCAAAACACGTCGGATTTGAATGAAACCTATGCTATGCAACTAAAACAGGCCTGCAATGGGTTTCTCTTAAAGAACTAATCCGGTTTTTATGGGACTTCCACCGGAAAATAAAGTGTTTTATCGGTATGATTTGGGTTACTTATTACCCTGGGATGTTTTTGTGTTGGTCAAATGAAAATCCGTCCCCGTGTATGAAACAGTTTCAACCATTCTGCAACAGTTTTAATTTAAATGTATGGAAAATCCTAGGATAATTCTACTAGTAATATATGAATATAGCTATCGCTTGACCAACATACAAGGGGAATAATGTTTGTATCAAGGAATAGCCGCTAGTGAAATCGAAACGTTCAATTGTAGAAATGTAAAATTCCCTGAAAACGTAAAATGCAATTTGAACATGTACATATGTATTCAGGGCCATCGACAAGGGGAAACTACGGGTACAGATGTACCGGGTCCTGGACGATAGAAGGCCCCTTTTAATATGTTACATGTAATACCTAAATATTAAAAGAAATCATTCGCTCTATGTTTATGTAAACATATTTGCATCATGTTTTTATAAAAAAAAGGGGACATTTATTTAAAATAATAAATGTAGGAGTGGAATGATAACTTTACAAAACAAATATTTAGTACAAGGAAAATTTCAGTCTATAAAATATTTTATAAAAAGGGCACTTTTTAAACGGTCATATCAGCGAAGTTATTTCGCAAACGGAAAAAGATAACATACTATATGTGAAATTGTGCAGAATTTTTGTTTTCTACTCCATACTTCGTATCAGTCCGAATCCCAGATATGGCCGTATGTCGGAAAATATCCATACTTCCAAAACTATTTATGGTATACTTAGTTTAACGTGTGGAGAATTTAATGCTCGACAAAAAAAGGTCCGATGATAAAATGTCTAGCTGAAACGACATATTTCACAAAAACTATTTAGAACTTCCTAAAATACAAAAATGTTGCAGAAGGTGAGCATGTAACAAACCTACCTTGATAAACAATTACATGCGCGGAACAATGAAAACTGTAGAGGGAAACAGCATGAAACAGCACAAGTATATAATTCAGTGACGTTGTAAAGGACATTGTCGCATTAAAAGTCAGAAGGCTCATTAAAGTTTAAAAATGTTTTGTTACTAGCAATAAATAAATAAAAAATAGATGTGTGGAAATTCACAGAATCCACACATCCAAAGTGAAACTCTTTATTACAACACAATGATAAGTGTTGATTAAGTCTGCCATATTCAAACCGTTATTTTGAATTTGTACTATCCTGATTGGAAATCAGGAAACACAAAAACTCTCGTGTACTGAATTTTATGAAAATCTAGACTTTAATATTTTGAGTTCGCCATATGGAAACCATTGAATTTGTAAAATTGGATACCATATTTGTAATCAGCGATTCGAAAAATCCCTACAAGCCAATTTTTGTTAAAATTTCAAGTAGTTTAAAATTTTGTGTTGTAAGATTCTCTTCTAGAATGTTTCCTTATCCCTTCATTCTCTGCCCTGGGATTCTGTAACGAGTTCGATTTAGAATTTAGAGTTGAAATTCTAAATTTAAAGTACTTCGTGATTTTCTAACAAAAAAAGGTCTAAATTTTAGACCAATTGAAAGCTCTAAGTTAGAGAAAAAGTGGCGCCATCTTTCAGTAATTTCGCAAAATTCATAAATGATTTTATTTACTTCAAACTAAAACTATAGTTTAGTTAGTAGACTATTACTTGCTACTACAATTACCAATTAACTAACCACTAGACGTAAAATATCAAAAGGGCCTACATGGGAATCAGAGTAACGGGCCTGAACAACTCTGTCGCCGGCCCTCAACGTATATACCATATTGTGGAACTATTTCTTGGAAACAATAACCACAGCATGAATGTTATTCAACGAGACATATTTACTAGAAAATAATAATAATATCAAAAGGCTCAGGGTGCATTAGACCGCAGGACTCAACTCACGTAGTAAGAAAATAAATAAATATGTAATAGATTTAAAAGGAAATAAAAAGTGCATGATATTGTCACGAGCGTACATAACATATAAATTCATTTTTAGAATGTTGTGCAATGTAAGTGCATGTGTCCCATTTTATTATTTTTTATTATTAGTTCCAAGTGGCTTACTACCGGCAGCCGGGCATAGTGCACTTACCCTATTTAATTATTGGCTTCAGTAATATTTGTTTTTAGAGAATATCGGGGCTGTCTTAACATTACGCCTCGTAGTGTATTTCAGCGGGATACTTCGAACCACGGTACTTTTGCCCACAATTCTAAGAAACCCATATTTTCACACCAGACGACCAGCTGGCCAGTGGCCATATCCATATGCAACCGGCTTTCAGTCAGATGGGAGAGCTGAATTCCACAAGCTATGCGACAACAGTGCCAGTCCACTTTGGACGGCCAACGGAGGCAGGAAGTGAAATTGTCACTAATTTGATACACAACAGAATGGAGGGACGCACACATCAGCTCGTTCACATGAATGATAATAAGACGCAAATTAAATTAGAACTGCTCGGTAGCTATATGCCTTCACCCTTTCGCATATTTTACACATTGTCGCACGCATTTCATATATACGGCTGATGAGTTTCTGTGCTCTACGGAGTATGGGACCAGAGCAATCAAGTTATCACCGGCAAGGTAGACCGAAGGTTACCATCGATTTGCCGCCTTGCCATTTGCTATTGTGTCGCTCACGGTGTTACATAACTCCCGTGACTCCCAGAAAGATATTCACTATAATGATGGAAATATTTTGCTGCGTTACTTTTCACGCCAAGACTGATTGTTTTGATTCATGCTCTGAAGGGAACTAGCAGGTGGAGCGGCTTCAACTGTTGACTTTTGCTTTTTCTGGTTTGTTTGACTTTTTTTAAATTTAATTTGATAGGTTGCTCTAATTATATACACACACTGCCCAAAGGCCTCAAAATCACTGTCGAAAGGAAAATGCCATTCTCCCCAGTTATATTTAGACGGACGCAGTTTTGGCTCACATATTTCACAATTAGTATTAGTAGTGTTTGCATGAAAAATCACTTATATCTTCGGGAAATATTAAATAAATATTCACGTGCGGTATAGCAAATTGTGGGCTTCTCATGCGATTTCCTACATATGTACATACATATGTATATAGGGTAGCATAGTTTGTTGTTGAATTAATTTCGATATAAATAAAACTTAAAATGGTTTTGATAGTTGTTGACCTTTTATAGTCCGCAATAGTATATCCCATTTCCAGTAGTCCTGTCTAAATAAATTTTATCAATTCATTAAAAGCCTAATAACTTAAGCTGACTCAATAACTCATTAGCATGCAATTATAATCTTTAACTTTAAAAACTATGTCGTGCACTTAACGTTGTAATTCCTGAAAAGAAATGTTATGTCGAGTCAGACCTGACGTTGGACTGCATAGAGTTAAGCATATAAGATCCTTTAACACAAAGAAGAAAAGTGTAATTCTTCCCGGCTCCATAAATAGATAACGAATCCTAGTAAGAACAAACAAAATTTGAAGTCAATTATTTGAACTTTGTGTGTCCTATTTTGTTCGCTATCCAGATTAGCACAAAAGCTCACTTGAAGGCAAGAAATGGAAGAAGTCTTTGGTGAACAAAGTAATATCTCACTTTTCCCACAGAGGAACTTAATTCATGCAGAATATTGAATTCCTACAATCCATTTCATTGCGAATACAAATTTATTAACATCTATTAGCTTATAATTTGATCAAGTTTTGCAAAATGTCTTGTTTGTTCTGTTGAATGAGTAGAGTAAATTTGTTCTGGTAACCGTAGACATTTACCAAAATGCCACATCACACTTCGAAAGATCGTTTATGAATTGTAGACTCACAATAAAATTTAAAAAAATTTACAGTGACAGTTCACAAGTTACGCGTTGATTTCATTGCGCATAGTCGTCCGTTGCGGATTGATGGAATGGGCGTAAATGACATGTGGTTTCAACTGGATAGCACAACCTGTCACACCGTACGCGAAACTATAACGTTATTGCAAACGAAATTTCCAGGTCGTGTCATTTATTGTTCTAGTTACCATAGCTGGCCGCCGACAATTTTCTGATTAGATCTTTTTGAACTTCTTCCTTTGGGCTTTTTTTTTTGAAAAGTAAGGTCTAAGTAAGACTTCATAAAGAATAATTTCGGATATCAGTGTGGTGAAATACTATCAGACTACAAAACATATTCAGTTATCTTAATGGTATAGTTGCAATTTGTACATAATTTTATTTTATATTTTTGTTCAGATTTGGTGTACTATCTAAGTTGTTTTAGACATTTGCTTGTGTAGGTATGTTAAAGAATCATCATCACGTTTTTTTTATACGTGTGTCATATCGTTCCCCTTATGGGAGAACAATGACACACGTATAAATGTGTCAAAATTCTCCTAAATCAGAATGATTTCTGCATTTGCTATTGCCGTAGTTTGAAAATGCTTTTTCCACATTGCCTGCACAATCATGGTTCTGGCATAAGGGGGTCGATATGGCTCATAAACATCAATTTAGATATGAATAGAAGTTATTTTTAATATTATATTATATTATAGCAACAGACATCAGTTTGCTAAGATATTACACTCAATTTTTGCGCTTGAAGCCTCTCTCTCGTCTAATTCGTCAAGAATGAGAGCAGAATAATTAAAAATAAATAAATTACAACACAAGCAAAATGTTCGCACACCCTTAATCATCTTATTCCCTTCCAGATTACATTTCTCCCCTAAACACTCTGTTGTCAGTACACCTCTATCGTCGGACCCTCATTGCCAATTTTATTCTTAACTTACTTAAGTGAGACTTAACAAAACAATTATTTAGTTTGCCCTAAAATACATATAAACGAAAATACCTATCATGTTACCATATCGACAAATATAGCCATTTTATTTAGCAAAATTAAATCTAGGATTGTGTATTCGCATCAATCTTTTGCAAGTATAATATTTCTCCGAAAAAAGTCCAGTACTGTTTTTTCTCAAATCAACGTGCAAACAACTTATTTGTTATGGTTTTCAAATGCGTTCTGTTAGATAGTTTGTTCTAAATGTTGAATGATTTATGAGCTGCAAATTAATCCACTCTTTCACTGAGCATGATTTGTCGGAAATAAAGTTTCGCGGCTTAAATAAATCAAATATTAAGCTGATTTGTTTTGCGTATTCTAAAACCATGCATCTTTGGAAATATAAGTATTAAAATTATTTGAGGTGTTTTTCGGAGCAGGTAAAATGGCTACTAAAGGATTATACGACACTTTTACTAATAGGACAATTTTACTAATACTTCTTTGTACTAAAACTCACTTTTATTAATAAATTGTAAAAGGGAAACTAACGTTGATGTCCATTAGTAAAATTGTCCGTTAATAAAAAAGTACATTAGTAAAATTTTCCTTTAGTAAAATCGGCTTAGTAAAAGTGGATTAGTAAAAGTGTCTCCCTACCCTACTAAAGTATTATACATAGTTAAACTATAATCGAATTTTTTTGAAAAATCATACAGTAGCTACAGGATGGCAATACTGTTCACTATTGATATCGATTTTAGGAAGAGTAGTAGTTTAGTAGGGTTCTGTTTAGGTAAATCGTATAATCTGGCACAATCTAATAAGTCCTACAATTGTATTGTTATAGAAACGAAATTTTGTATATTACCGCGGTAAAAAATTATGACAAAATTCATAATGTATTTTTAAGCACATGTACACCTAAGGTGAAGATGGGAATCAAATTTTTATCGCATCATTATTTTGAAAAGTTCTTTAGATTTTTGAGATTAAGATTTGTTTTTCGTTTTTCTTCTTCCCAATTCACTAAATCTGACTGCCCAAGATGAGCAATAGAATCCCTGGACTTTAATATTCACAAATGAACTATAGCTTTAGGGTTCCGCACCTCAAGAAGAGAAAACGTATCGTGTGGGGTATGGAAGGGCTATTTTTCAAAATAATATTTTCCCAAAATAGACTTCCAAAAATATTTTCATGTTTTTGTCGCAAAGTTCAACGCTTTTGAGATAGTTGCAAAAAATGTGTCTCTTTACTTTTCACTCTGCGTAATTAAGCCGGCGATAGTCAGATCGATCAGAGCAGATCTCTCGCATATTATTTAGAACCCTAATATCCGATGCTTACTGGACTATTTGGCTGATATTGAATTCCCTGTTTTAATTTTATGTCTTCTACTTTTATTATCAATTAAAACATTTTTCCATTCAATAAAAATTTTGTATTTTATTAGTCAACGATAAAAGGAGCTCCATTTAAAAAACCGATTAAATCGCTAGTAAACATCCACTTGAATGCGGAATTCTATTATGGAAAATGTCAAATAAAAAAAATTGGGATTTCATTTACCATACAGTATTCACAATATTGAACTCAAAGAATTATGAAATGTAATTGTGAAAATTAAAATACAATGTAATAGCCGAATATGATCTTATTCCAATTTTTAATTTACAATTAGAATAATAAATACTATTAGTTCGGTTTTGGAGCATTGCAAGCTATCATTATGTAAAATTTACAGGAAAACTCATATATGACATATGGGCTAGATAGACGAGCCCACAAGCAGACAAGACAGTCGATGTCTGGCGAGCATCGAATTCCCTAAGTCCCTACGATATTCGAAAGAAGAAAAAATTATGCATTATAAACTGTGCGCTTGATTTTTGTATGTACAAACAACGGCTGCAAACGTAATCAGCTGACGTACATTTTTGAAATATTTTTGTACTTGTCCCTTCATGGTACTGGAAGTTGCGTAAATATGCATAACTTTTGAATTGTCACTCAAAAATAACTTAACATGTCTAAAAAAAATTAATATCACAAACGTTGTCCTACTAAGGTAAAATATTATCAAATTTCAAACAAAGCGGAGAATATTTCCTCTAAGAAGACAAAGAGAAACGGAATTCTCAGCGGTGGAAAAAACAAGGCGTAAAATAACCGGAACAATTTGCATGATTCGTGAATTTTTTTTTCACGTATTAAACGAACGAAGAAATAATATTTTACGTAAGCCACACGCTAATTAATATTGAAAGAATTTCCTCCTCTGAAAATGACTTTTTCTTTGCAGTAAGTTTCCATCTATCGCGATCGGGACGGGGCGTTATGTAAGTGCATCCATATCTCACCTACCCGACTACATGCTTTACAGGCTTTTGGCATTCGCTGGGTTGCCCTAAATTATAGCTAACCTATTTTTCTTATCTAATTCCTCTCGGTGGATACGGAGAGTGTCTTGGGGTGGACCAAATATCTTCAAGATACTGTCGGCCTAAGAACGCCATTTCTTGCTTGTTCATTTTGTTGAAATGCATTTGTTTGTGCATGAGAAGTAGTTGTCGTTTTGATTAAATGACTTCAAATAAAACAGACGCGTCGCTGTGTACTGTGTAGTATAGATAATGACGTGTGTTTTATTTAATGTGCTGTTGTGTCCCGCGATACGCCGGTGTGTTCTGCACTCGGCGGCGTATCTTCAATGTCTTATCATTGGGCGCTGAAATTCTGACGACACATTTATCAGCCGCGCGCGCGAACCTGTATTGCGGATCGATTCAACACTCATGTTGTCTCCGATCTCGCGAGCTGTAAGTGAGCTAGCACGCTAGTTAACCAAGTAAGTAAGCGCTCGTGATACCGTCTAGGTCTCTTTCTACCAAGCGAATGAGACTCTCTTTGCGCGTGCGGTGGCGCACTGCAGTAAACAGCCAAGAGACACTCGCAGTGACGACGACGACGACGCTTTTTTCTTCGTGTGTAATAATGTACACGAATGTTATTTTAAGTTTATTGTCCAACCGATCGCTTTTTATCTGACACCATAATAAACGTAAACTGAATTTGATGTGATGCATAGATTCATTTGATTGCTCGGGCGAGCGTCTTTCCTGCTATGTGCGACGACAAACGATCACGTTTTTTGTGTAATTACGGATTTTGCTGTGTGTCGCATTAATTAACTGAAAACTTTGGAAAATCTAGTGTCTGTGAATTGAGTTTTATGTAAAAGTGCCAACTGATCAAGATCGTTTCTTGAAATACACGGTCAGTGATCGTGAGCGGGTAGATGTGATCGCGGCGTAAGGGTGCCACATCCCCAAGATCGTTTCGTCCTTGGAGCATAATCCGGTATGTATACAGTTAGCAGTTAGTAAATTCGCATATCATCTTTTGTAATTGATCGGAACGTGCTGTTCAACTCTGACCTAGTTCTTAGATAATCAAAATTCTTCCACTAGCAGGAGAAGTGTTGCACGCATGCTCCTCTGGGCCGCTGTGCTAATTTAGCTAAGAGTTCCCCTGAGTGCATGCAACACATGCGGCGACAAAGAGAGACAGCGGCCTCCGCGAGATGGCAGTGAAAACAACAAGAAAATAAATCACAACAGAGTTGGAATAGTTTTGTTGAAATTGAAATTGCGCTATTTTAACTACGCTTCTTTGTCATCACCATTCGTCTTCTTCAATTTCACGTGGTCATGACTTTAAACGGCATAATTCACCCTCACAAGCGCACTGCGGGGAGCACGATCGAACTACACCATGGCTAACACCAGGGAGCCGTAGTGCGACCACAGTTGTTTTCCATTTCTTCTACAGCAATTCGTGTTTTCTCTCCTCCCACCCCTAAAACAGACAATACACCGATCGAAGAAAATCTTCTACACACTTAAGAAGAGAGCCTCGAGAATGAGTTTTGCTAATTCTGTTGTTTTGTATGTCTCAGTCCCATGCGCGTTTTTGCTGCGAGGCAGGGAGCTTTCGCGACTCTGTCTTGTGTCTGTCTTGGCCTTTACGAAGTTTTGTTTAAGCAAATGTTTTTGTTCCTGCTGTTCAAATTCGATTTTTATTAATCCTTCGCCAACCCGTCAAGACGCATAGAAGTTTATTGCAGCAGACTCGCCTCTGTTGAAGCGCGTAATTATAGTTTTATGCTGTTGTCCAATTAGCCGCAAACTAGTGGGCTAGCTTTCTGCGGAATTTTAATTCTGCAAAAAGAAACTCAGACATGTTGAGACATGCTAAGGTCAATACATTCTGTACGCTGTGACGCAACTGATTTTATTTTTAGATAAAAAAGGGCATAGATATTTGCGTAAGGTCGATTAGTCTGCTATGCAGTTTTGAATTGTTGAAATTGTTGCCGGTATTCAGCATGATCACTATTGGCATCGACTAAATCGGCGATATCATCATCAACTAAAACTGGGATGTTCGTGATATCACAAGCTGTTTTTTACATGGTGGTGTAGGTTCCACGCGTATTTGCTTATTTTATCAAATTCCTACCCGACTGAAGAAATTTATCTTCGTTTCGTAGAACCAAGCCACAATGTTTGGATTTGCAAAAAATTGAGAGATAGATAGTCGTAAAGGTTTTTTCGAGTAGACCATTTCCGTAGAAGTATTTCGTGTGAAAGAATAACAAACTAAGCTGGCCAATTCAGTGTTCTTGGGCCCAGATGGTTTTTAGAATAGTTCCATTGCATTGCATACACAGGGAAGGAAGGTATTTTTAAAATACTCAGTTCTTCAAAATCAATAGACTTTGTAGTTATTTCATTGTCTACTTTTTTAATATCGTATATAAAAATATGCAATTTAGCTGATTGCTTCCAATTTACGATATATACGGTAATGTATGTACGATTTACGCGGTATGCTGATTTTTATCTTTAATGCATTGAAAAGTCTATACATACAAGCTTGTAAAATTTTTACTAATCTATTTTTGTGCTGCGTTTGTTACTGTGAAAAGACTATGTCACTTTTGTGGTCTATTTTAGTTTAAAAAATTTAGATATAATTTACATTGTTGTATATAGATTGATCCATACTATTTATATGTTTTGTCCTGTTATTTACGGTCACTTTGTTATAGAAGGAGTTCTCGTTCAATCAGACACTCTGATAACTTATTAAAGAGTTACATCTGTTTGAATTGTTTGTTCAAAATAATTTTTTTCTGGAATTATAGCGATCAACATTTTCTATTTATAGTTTTTTTTTGTATTTATATATATCATGCTCCACAAGATTGATAAATACTGTTTTCAACTTTTACCGAGATAATACACAAAAACAAGAAATAGTTAGACAACTTTGATGCGCTGTAAATCCGAAAATATTATTTTGAGGAAAAAATATTTTCAACAAGAAAAGTAGAGCTCTTATCGTCTTTCTTGTTAGTCCAACTATCTCCGAGATATTCGCAAAAAGCCATTTTTCAATATGGCGGCTGAAACATTCCCTCTGGTGCCGCGCCAACTGTAATTTACACCTAAGGAGAGACCTTCAACTATTTCAATTTGAAAATCTTATTCGGAGCACCATGCTTGAACCCTTTTCTGCCTGACTTATTATTTACAAAGCAGTTTGAAGACTGGAAAGAATTTTTGTTTGACTTAAAAAAATTAATAACAAATTGAAGCACATTGTTTTTCAATTTACCTTTATTTACTTGATTTCATAATTTGCTGATTATGTGATTATCTGCATCTGTTAACGGAAGATTGATTCCTCGAATAACCATTTTAGGAGCCTACGTGCAAATTTTGAAGTCGGTTAATTGCAATCATTTCGAATGCACGCGACAACAAGACGTTTTTATCGTTGTGTGTGCCTTTCCCTCCGATAAGAAAATATTTTTAGTCCTATTTGTTTGTCCGATTATTTTAATCTACATTTTTTTTATTATTATTATTTCCACATTTAATTAAGTAATCATGTTTGACATCACTACGCTTAGGAGATAGTAAAATTGTTTTATGCTCATGTTATGCGCGTCTTATACCGGATTGCAAGTTTGTAAAGATATGTTCACTATGTACTCGTACTTATGCGCTTTTTTTACGTATCTCATGCGGATATAGCACACGACTTAAATCAATTTAGTGCAGATTGCATACCTTAGCGTACATTGGTCTAGTTATCTTTTGTATATTTTTGTTTGTTTGTAGCTTGTATTAAACGAATGAATAAAAAGACCGCGTGTATATTAATTCAACACATAAACACTTACTAAATTTATTCAAGGCTATAGGTCATCAAGTTCTATGGGAGTACAAATATATAGACTTTATCAATAAAAAAAGAAACTATTCTTTAAGCCGAAATTATAATATTACTGTAATAGTTGTAAGAAGAAGATAAAGAGATTACGCTTATATATTTGTTTCCATGTACATATTTTGCTGTGTAATGTTTCGTGTAACAACATCCATATGTTTGTAAAAGCAGTTTTATACATATTTATCTTTTTTCAATAAATGCAAAGTTTCTTTTAAATATTGTTTTGGTCATACTGATTGCAGTTTTTATTTTTTTTTAATATTTGTTAAACAACATTAACATTTATACCAGCAAAATAGAGTTGAGGCATGAGTGTACACAGTTAAATGCATTTAACAAAGTCATGGATGAAAGACCAAATACAAATTGAAAAGGAAAGTTGCAGCTGAAAAAGTATTTTAGAAACACGTCTTAAAATAAAGGATCCAGTAGTGAAATAGGTTGCGGTAGATATTCGTCAATCATCACAGTATATACTCTGGAATGTCTTATTGCTTTCTTCCTCCCCTACAGGCTTCCAAGAGAAAACTTCACTCAGAACCTAAAATCCTATAATATCGCCAGTAGCTTAACTTTTCAACTTACCGAATTTTTAGAATTGGAATAAATCTTTTGGCTACGAATCTGAAAAGCTGACATTGAGATAAATTCAAAAGATGCCTTAATTTTGTTTTTCGTAATCGTAATATTTATTTAATTTTTTCCGAATCAGCGGAATAGATTCATCATAAACTTTAGTATACAAATTTTGAAGGCCTGCTTGGGGGTTTAGCGAATGCTTTAAAGGTTTTTTGGTGTACTGATTTCGAATATGAATTTCATTTTTGTCTTGCACGAAAGATTAACTCAGGAAAAACGATAAAAAGCTAGAAAATCTTAGTACCACTAAAAAAAATTTTTCGAAAAATTGCACGTCATGGAAAGTTTTTTGGACGAGATACATTAATAAGTTTTTTAGTTATCCACAATTATCAGCTTTCAATAGCAGCAATCTACTAAATAGATATTCAACAAAGAAATTGCATTCTATACACTTCATTTTGTAGCGTTAAGTAAAACGTTCGCCTGTCCACTATGTGCAGTGCATAGTCAAGGCTTAATATATACTTACTTATAAATTATTGCATAGTCTAGATATAAGAATTCAATTTCAATGAGAGTAAATTAGTTTAATTTTTCCAATCCTGACAATATTTCATTACATTGCATTACAGTGAGTATGGCTGAGCGCTGCGGGCTCTCTGCCCTCTATCTCAAAAACCGTTGGGCGTATAAACAATTTTGTAACACGAAATTTGTCGCATATTGTATGCTCTACACTTTTTATAATAAATGTTAACATCATTGGAGCTATAGAAACCGAGATAATCGCGAACAACTGATATTTGTGACCTTTGACCTTGAATAACTTACGACGCAGACACGAGATTTTATGAGACTTTTGAGAAAACTTTTAGAACACCAAAATGAAGGTGTTTACGAGTTTACAGCTTATTATCTCTCATTCCGAGGTGAAGCACCTAATATGACTGGTATAAACCCCCTTAAGGGGGGACATCACAGTAAAATTTTCAATGTTTCGAAAAAATTTTTTTTCGCTTAAAAGGTGCTTTAGGGTCTTAAAAATAATATACCAAATGATGGAATACGGCAAAAGTGTCCGAGTGCCCAAATTTTTCATTCTGCGGTTAGAGGTATATGAAATTTTCATACGGTTTCTCAGTACTTAAAACTTTAAACGCGTTTTTCTCGAAACCACTTTTTTTGAGCTCGCCGAAGACATAACTCGAGCAAATCTTTACCGATCGACTTGAAATGTTGACAGTAGCTTCGAAATATCTTTCTCCACGGAGCTACGTAGGATTTTTATTTTATATGGCTTAGTTTTTTTTTTATCGACGATTTTATGGCGTTTTTTTTGTTAAAAATCAAATTTTTTTTTCAAACATGCACCATTTTGTGAAAAATCAATATATCGAAAAAATCCTACGTAGCTCGCTAGCTGTTGTTATGTGGAAACCAAAAAGTTTTGGTTTCTTCTTCCAGGTCAAAAATTAAGGAGTCTACGTCTTCGGCCATCGACACGGTTTCAATAATAGGCGCCTTGGGCATATGCTGCGCAGCCGCCATTTTTAAATATTTTTTGTTGAAAAAATTACATTTTGTACTTTTTTAGTATTGCTATAAAACCTACTTTACAGATTTTCGATTGATACTTTTATTTAGCCAAAATTAATTCCCGAAAATATGCCTATTTTTTTGTGTGCTACTGTGATGTCCCCCCTTAAGCGCGTGAACAAAATGTTATTGGATTTGCAGATACATATCTCAACAATTGTCACTGTTAGTTTTGAAATTGTTAGGTCTATGATTCAGATCATATTGAAACGTTCCAATCAATTTTAAAACATTAAAAATGTATACCCATTGTGTCATTTTAAAGCTCAGGAACAATAATTGAATGTGGCATGATAAATGTACAATTTGTTTAAGTTTATATAGCTTCCGTATGCAGTTAGGTATTCGAAATATTATAGAAAAAGAAGAAGAATTAAACATAAACGTATTTTTTTTAAAGTAATTGTTATAGTAAATATTCCTCAGGATAGGATTGACTTGGTGACGTTATAAATACAGATGGAAAAACAAATCATACTAAACTAATACCCTGAAGAGTCTGAAGGTAGTAAAAATCCTGTTTTCATGAAATTTGATTCTGTAAAAACTGGTACTGATTGAATACAATCGGCTAAGTTAAAGAACTCACAGAACATAACATTCAAATAACCTTTTGAATTTTAATTGTTTATTAAAAGAAACATTTTTTCGACTGTATATATTTGTCTAACTGCTATGATATGAATTTTATTGTATTTCATTTCGCATAACAAAGATTTGTCTGTATTTCTTTTATTTTTCATATTTTTTTCCATGCGGTCTAATTTTATTGCTCGGTGCTAATTACCTCTAAGCTCTGTTTTGTTTTGATAAAATCGCACCCAGCTAATTATTTGCTAAAGCTTTCTGGTGGCATTTCATGTTCTTATGGGTACCAAGCGAAACGAATAAACTAGTAATTTAATTTTTCAGTGCAATGTGTACACTTCATCATGTTAATATTAATAAATAAGTTCCCTTTTGGTCGCGGTTTGACTTCTTTACTTTGCAGATTTTTAATTACTTCATTAGTTTTATTACTTTAAAAATTGAACGTAAAATTTACTAATTTTTTTAAAAATTGCAATTCAAATACCGAATGTCGTAATTAATTTGAACCATTACTGTACGCAAGCTTATTCAAATAATCGAGTCAATAAGACAGTATTTTCCTTTTCTTGAAATAAAATGTCATAAACATAAAGCAGACAAAATTTATATCGGCTATTTGACGCTGTCGCAATTCCACTTCACATGGGCACTGTAGGGTTCAGAGTCAGAGGTGATAATTCGTCCATTACTGAATATAATATAAATTAATGGCTAGAGATCTTCGTGAATTTGTGCAAAAACCAGCCTTATCAAAAGCAGCTTAGTTTTTGCTAATGGTTGTGTATATTGCGTTAACTGCTATCTATACATGAAGAATCCGGTAGTACGCTATGACCTTGTAATATAATACCGATGGTTATTTTTATTACATAATAATAGTGATAACCTGCTTCCAATCCTAAGCTCATAAGATGGCATTTACTTGTAGGTATTTAGATATGTAATTTAGCAATTATCAAGGCTTTTTTACCTACTGAAATTGATTTATCATTCCCTTCAGGGGCCCAGTTGAAGCTTAATATACTGCAAAGACATTTCCGGTATCGTTAGCGCCAACTTATGTACATACTCATATATAAATTATTAAAGTATGCCGCGCTTTGAGTACCTACTAATCACAAAACTTTCCAACATTTACAGAAAATGGTTGAAAGCTACTTAGCGCTCGTACGAAAATCTTTTATAATTTGTTGTACAAGGCCACCTCATGTCGAGAGCTGCTCGTGTTCAGGTTTTAAGTGCAGGCACAGGCAAACATACATGAATGGAAAATCTAATCAGCAAATCCAAGACAATTTCTGCTCTTGGCTTAAAAAAAGATAGACAATAAAAATAAAAGAAAACGAAGCAAAAAATACCGAAAATTGCGTGTTGCGCTCTTCGCGTATTTGAAATTGATATGATGGGCTTATGGTGAGAGGGGAAGGTTAGGTGGAGGGGATCAATTGCTAATAAAAGAGAAAATTGTTTTTAATAGTACTATATTTTGGCGTGTTCATGTGGCAATACTGACAAGAAGCTTTTTAAGCGATTTTCAAGGTAACAAGCGATTTTGCTCAGAAATAAACAGAAAAATGGCTCTTCGTAGTTCTCTGAGTTGAGCGGGATTTGTTATAGTGGAAAATTTGAGTACTCCCAAAGAAGCCGTGCATGCTCTTTTTTATACATACTCGTATGCCAAACGAGGCCCCATTTGTTCTTGGCGTGTTTTAGTTTACTTCACGCAAAACAGCGAGGAGCTTTTCGTATAGTTTCCTTCCCTCTGTAGCGAACCGAGAAATTGCCACCACGAATGAAAACTCTCCGGCAGCAGACAAAACGATTTTGTCATTTGTAATTTTTTTTAATTGAACGTTTTCACCTTGTTGTTTGTTTTGTTGTGCAACGTCAAGTACACGATATTTATAAAGAAAGAAAATGTGCAAAAAAAATAAACAAAGTGTGTCGTACATTGTGAAGGCAACCCACAGATGTGATCGAGTCGTTTGCACCTGATGAATGATGGTGAAGTTAGTTTGAGGGTCTACTCGCTGCAAAATCATTCCCAAACTGGAAATTTGTTGATATTTAATTATTCAGATTTATGCCTGAGTTGGTGCGATAGTGCGAGTCCTAGTAAGACAAATATCGTCTGCTAGTCCACACTGTATGATGAAGTAAACTTCAAGTAGTGAGCGGTGCTGTGTACTAGCTAATTAGCAACTTTATGTAACAAGTAAACATTTCTAGAGAGGAATTTTAATCAAGTTCAACACGGCAGAGTACAATTTTTGTACTATCACCGCGATAAGTGGGTTAAACTTCAGTGTGGTGATAAGCCCGGTTAGATAGCAAGTCGCTTGAGGAAGCGGTTAAGACTCAGAGCTAAGAGTTGTGTGCGTTGTACACGTCTTTGCCATTTTATAGACTTCCAGCGAAGTTTCATGAAATTTTAAATAAATTATTTTAACTGCACGCGTCTGTGGTGCTTACAATTGAGAGCAAGCGCGTTTCTGACCTCGTGTTCGCGAAAACGTATAATTCACCTGTTCGCGAACAGACAACAGTGTATGGCTTGTGATCGTGATGTGCTTTCTTACGTTTGTTGAACGTTCAATGCAATTCAGGAGCATTTTAGCCGTTTTCGCCTTTTATGACAAACAATACGTGCCGTTTTAAGCAACGCCAGCAGAAAGTGCTTGTTCTAAATAGACCCATAAAAAATTCAAATAATTTCGAACAGTGTGCTGTGCGCGACTATCGTAGTTCTTCATAAAGTAAAGTTTCCTCGCACGAAAGCGGTTCTGTCCGAAATATTTTGGAATTGGGCTGAATGCTTAACCGCACACAGAAAAACCGCTGCAATCCACTCACTATAAGAGCATCGCGGATACAACAGCAGCGGCAGATCCACCACGAATTATATAAAAAGCGCGTTTTATTCGAGGCAATAAACAAACATTTCAGATACGCCGGTGTTTTATCGCCACCACAATGCGTATGTAAGTGTTTGCCACGAAAATACCACTCTTGAGTCACTTAGCTTTTCAACGATTCACATTTTTTACAATTTATTATTAATTCTGTTAATTCTGTGATAATATGTGAAATATGTTTCGGTAATCAGCATTAAAGCCACCCGATTAAATTTTTGGAAAGAATACCATTTGGTGTTGCTATGCCTTCTTAAGCCCACAATCAATGCGCTCGGGAAATAAGTGTGAAAGTTTTAAAACAAAAATTCAAGAAATAATAAAATCAGTTTTCAGCAAGAGAGAGAGAGGCTGTCGAACTTTTTGAGCAAAACTCGCATGCACTTTTTTGATGATGTAATAGGTGGGCATCCGTTTGGCTTCGCTTCGCTCAGCACTCGCTCTCCGAATGAACAACATCTTAATACCTTGCCTTTCGTCTTTTTTTTTTCTTTACATCGATTCCGATCGGTTTCGGAGGATTTCCTTTCTTGTGCGATTCTCAGCTTTCAGCGTCATCGAAAGCGTTTTGTTGTCACGTGTCTTTTTCGTTGAATGGGGCGCAGCAGTGCGGTAGTAATGACATGGCTGGTGCCGGTCTCATGCATATGATATCCACCCACTTTTCTTTTATACTACTGCAGATTGTATTTTTATTTTTTTTTGCTCTTCACTTCAATCGCAAAGGAGGTATTCTTTAGATAAATTAGTCATTTTTATGCATATACGTATTATGATGCAAACGCGTCGGAGATTTAGAAATAGTTGTTGATTTCAGTGAACTTAATTTCAAAACTGGTCATACGTATTACAATTTATACGACAGACAGATACAACTCGTTTGCTTTGAAAGAAGAAACAGATGTAGTTTTTGGGTTATTTTTAGACATTTTACGTATCACACGTTTTTTTATATTAGTATTACTTTTATAATAATTGTGTTTTTGTTATATAGAGACAAATCTCCATAGAACATTTTATGTTCTGAAAAGACGGCTGTTGTTGGACAAATATTGGCAAGCATTATTATCAGTTTATAAACGGTTTTATTTAGCTTGCCCTGTTTGTTTGGGTCAAATTTAGTAGTTGAAATTTAACCTCCTTCCTGTCGACATATTGATCTGAAATTTGGTACACACCTTTAGTTCTGATGACAATACAATTTATTATAATCACTATCATTGAAAATCCAAGATGGCCGCCTCTACAAAATGGCGGATTACATATTTTCTCACATCTCCTCAATATGGCAATGAAAGGGCTTTACAAGTAGAATACAGTGCATGGCGGATCATAGAGTTGACAAAGTCTATACTTACATTAAAAAAAACAATAAGTAAAAAAAAATTTTTAAGCTAAACGGTTTTATTGAAAATAAAGATAATAATGATGTAGCGCGTGAAATTTATAACAGTCAACCGCTCATATCATTATAAATGCTATTGACATATTTACTCAAATTACGCTACGCTCCACGATTTTATTTTTTTGTCTGATTAATGCCCTAGATTGATGAGGGGAGTTATGTGATGACTGGTACCTAGGACCTACTGAATTATTTTTTAGTTTTTAGTACATTATCTGCATCATTATTATCTTTATTTTCAATAAAATCGTTTAACTTAAAAAATTTGTTTTACTTAGTTTTTTTTGTTCAATTAATTCTGCAGATAGCCGCAGTATAAATTATCTTATATACTTTATTGCTTAACCAGAGAACAACCAGACAAAGGTATTCATTTATTGATCTCATAACGCATTAAAGACGTATTGACCATCAAATTAAAATGTTCACCTTTGAGTTCTCGTAACTGATTTACTAATGATTTAAGACTACACTAGATTAGTCGTAACATTATTATGACAGTCACACCGTGTTTTGTGAATTGTTTTGTCATAATTTTATGTATATTTGGCACATAGACAGATAATAATTTGTAGTAGTAGCTTTGAAGACATACGTTATTTATGGCCGGTTATGTTACACACAATTGAGTCATGTTTTTTCTGAAATCACTTGGTGGAATAAGTTCGAATTAATTTTGAGTAAAAGTTTTTTTTTTATTTTGATTTTAAGTCTACGCGTTTTATTAGTGTATCTTTAGAGCTTAGACTCTCTGCAGATGCCCTAAAAATGCACAAATGTACAACGTGTGGGCTCGAAGAATAGTAGAATCAAAGGTAAATAGGACTTTAGCTATAAAAAGTATTTGTGCTTATTTTATTACATCTTTCGTAAAATTAAATATTTTCCTGAAACATCCGTTTGAATTTTCAAAAAAGTAAGAAAATACAGGTACGAACGGTTTTGAATTTTTTGACTATGTCTATCTATCTATCTATTAAACTGAAAAAGAAAATCTAATTTTTTGTAACATTGGAGGAGTCGGATTAAAAAATCATCTTATAAGAGAAATTTTATTAAGGGATCTACCCTCTTTTCGGAGGGAAAAAATAGGTTACTTTCAATAAAGTTTTCGATAGGTTTAAATTATGAAAATGGAAAAAAAATTGTTACACTCAATAAATACACTCTCGAAATTTTTTTTTATTCATTTTTGTGAAATTTTAAGCTGGTCGAAAAATGATCCAAAAAACGAGAGAGGTGTGCAGCGTTGATGAAATCTCCGAGATGCATAGTCGGGGAAAAAAAAAGCAAAGAGTTTTAGGTTCTATATATTAATAGCTATAGCGCATCGGGGGCGATTTTTGATTTTTGCAAAATTGACAAAATGGCGGACATTTTTTGAAAAACTACGAAAAAAACATGTTTTTTTTTAACGTTTTTGGCCAAAAAAAAATTTTCAAATCAAAATTTTGAAAAACCCCCTCGTTGCGCTATAGCTGTAGTCATAAAGAATGTTTGGTAAAAATTTGGTGGGAATCGGTTCGGTAGTTTCCGAGATTTCATCAACGCGGTGTCGAAAAAGTTATTTTGTGAAACACGCGATTATAGTTTTGTTAATGGCATCGTAAAAAATTTCACCTAAGCCTAATCAGCGATGCCTGGACCATACACTATGCCTTCTTCTTCCTCAAAATGCACATTTTCATCCAAAGTAGCATTCCTGCGATATGTTCTGGCTTTCTTGGAGGCATCAGGGCTGCGTCAGCCGCACGCCGCACTTCTCGATTATAAACAAACGCGCAGAGATGTTGTTATATCAAAATTTTAAACTCGACTAATTTTGAGACAAAAATACAGTTACACTGCTCCGATCTTTATAAGATTTTAATATGATATTTCTGTATATATATACTTTACGAAAATGCAATAAAAAAAAATCGATTTATAAAGAGGGTAGATCCCTTAAGAATTTATATGTATAAATTTTGAAGTCAGATATGTCAATAGTTTTTGAATTGTTATTGTATGAATTAATTCAATAATCAGATTACTCGCAGTAGTATGAATAGTAAGAACTTCATATTCGAATTAGGCAAACTATCTTAAAGGAAATCATTCGATTTTTCTAGTGGTGTTTTAGCAATAACATTTCTTTATACTTGGAAATTTTAAACAATAATTTTGTCATAGCGTGTTTGAGCACCTAAAAGCAGATATAACAAAGTATACTTGGGAACATGTTGATATTTTTATTTGTCGCCATATTTTTTTTTTTTAAAGAAATAGAATAAATGTACATACATAATCTCTCCATCTGTTTAGAAAATTTCAGCCACATAGAATATTGTCATTTTAGTAATATGAAAACTATTAATGCATGGGCTTCTTCTAAAATATATTACTGTATACCATTTCAAAGCGATAATTAATAGAAAAATAAGACCAAGAGGTCAGTTTCATTCCAAAGGACGAGAGAGAGCCCAAAAGAGAAAAGATCAAACTTCCAAAATGTTATTCTTTCTTATTGGTTAATGGAATATAGGATGTAGACGATTTAATAGCTTTTCATGTGGGTAGAAAATTGCACATTGCATTTTACATTCCACTATGATTTTGATATGTTTAATACAGAATTGAAAGTTCATGTTGTACTCGTAAATACATACTTACATTCTCATTTGAATGATTTAACACAATATGGAATTTGATATATTCAACCTAAACTAACAAAAACATTGTTATGAACATCATTTTAATATCAATTGTACATATCAGTTTGTGAAATTTTATTATTTTAATTTAAATTAACTAATTTGGGAACTATGCCGGTGGTAAGAAACTTCACGACCGCTGGGTTGAAAATAGAAAGTCGGTTTCTGGCATGATCACAATACTTCCTCTTCTATAAATACCTCATATGTAGAAAAGTGGAAACATTTTCAACATGCAGTCCTCTAGCGACATAACAGACAATGTGGCCCACAGTCGATAGGGTTTCCTAACCCTGTATTAGAGGCTTGTAAATATATGTATATTAAAAAATCTATAAATATTGTATGTTATATACGAGTATATTACTAAAAGCAATGAACATATACTTTTAGATTCATCATAGCTTCTTTTTTAATGCACACTATTTTATTTTTCTTATACACGGATCCCCATAAAGTTAAGAAAAAAGATCGTATGACTTGTTCGTGACATTTTTTAGGTTCTATTGAACTTAGAGAACGGTTTCTTTTTAATGTTCAGTTTTGCTTACGAGTACTCTTCAAAAAAGTCAATCTTGAAACAGAGAAAAAGCTACAAGGATATTTTTCCACAGAATGGACCTTTTCGATATTCAAGCTAAATAAAACATCATAATTTTTAAGAATAAACTTTTATTTAGAAAAAATAGTTCTTACTTAAAAAAATGAAAGTAAAGAACAATAACATATCCACATAAGTTATACTTTTAATAAGGAATGACTGACAAATGAAGTCTGTCCTCTTCAGAGATTTAATAGCTCAAACAAAATGCAAAGAAATTTGAACATTGAAATTTTATGAAAAACATTTAGTTTTGTTTTTGGACGTTCATATACTTAATTATTTTACTTTGCAACTGCACACAACGTCTAATGTTTAATGCAGATAAAACGTTAACGAATATGTTTACTTGTATTGTAAATTGTTTGAAGGAAATTTTGATTTCGCTGGATACGGTGACAAATTATTTAGACCATTGTAACGCATAAGTGGATTTAAAAAAAATTTGGTTGAACAAAAACATAAATAAAAAGAAAACATTCTTTAATTACACTTTCTATAGTCGTTGATTTTCGTTGTAGACGATGGTTGTGTTGAATTATTTACATATGTGTATTCGTTGATTTTGTTTTTGTTTATTTGTTCTACATGACCTGCCAAGTAAACCGAACATTTGAACAAAATACTGAGACTGTTGGGCCTCTAATTTATTTACTTACAAGCTAAATGTTCAATTTCGAGGACGAAACGTTTAAGGGGTCTACCCTCTTTTCGGAGGGAAAAAAAAGGTTAATTTCAATAAAGTTTTCGATAGGTTTAAATTATGAAAATGGAAAAAAAAAATTGTTACACTCAATAAATACACTCTCGAACCATATCACAAAATTTTTTTTTATTCATTTTTGTGAAATTTTAAGCATGAAACTGGTGGTCGAAAAATGATCCAAAAAACGAGAGGGGTGTGCGGCGTTGATGAAATCTCCGAGATGCATGGTCGGGGAAAAAAAAGCAAAGAGTTTTAGGTTCAATATATTAATAGCTATAGCGCATCGGGGGCGATTTTTGATTTTTGCAAAATTGGGAAAATGGCGGACATTTTTTGAAAAACTACGAAAAAAACATGTTTTTTTTCAACGTTTTTGGCCAAAAAAAATTTTAAAATCAAAATTTTGAAAAACCCCCTCGATGCGCTATAGCTGCAGTCATAAAGAATGTTTCGTAAAAATTTGGTGGGAATCGGTTCGGTAGTTTCCGAGATTTCATCAACGCGGTGTCGAAAAAGATATTTTGTGAAAAACGCGATTATAGTTTTGTTAATGGCATCGTAAAAAATTTCACCTAAGCTTAATCAGCGATGCCTGGATCATACACTATGCCTTTTTCTTCCTCAAAATGTACATATTCATCCAAAGTAGCGTTCCTGCGATATGTTCTGGCTTTCTTGGAGGCATCAGTGCTGCGTCGGCTGCACGCCGCACTTCTTGATTATAAACAAACGCGCAGAGATGATGTTATATCAAAATTTTAAACTCGACTAGTTTTGAGACAAAAATACAGTTACACTGCTCCGATATTTATAAAATTTTAATATGATATTTCTGTATATATATACTTTACGAAAATGCAATAAAAAAAAAATCGATTTATAAAGAGGGTAGACCCCTTAAAGGAAAGTAGGTGACGGAAATTAAACTTTTGCAGTCGTATGTATTTAAAGAACCGTACAAAATAATAAATGGAAAATACACAAGTAAAGCTTTTCATTAATTTACTCCATGATAGATAAAAAGAGTTATTTGCGTTTTTCAAAACTTCTCAAAAATTATTTTGTTTTTTTTATAAGTGGCCATTTGAACTTTGTGCAAGATTTTAACTCATAAACTATAAGTTGGAGTCTTGTGATTAACTAAATGGACAGATAAACAACAGTTTCACCTGCTATTAATGAATAAATATGTTGCTGTAATCCCGATGAATTTTTAAAATTTTTGTAATGCTTTCACCTACTCAACTGCCAATGTTTGAAGTTTCTATTCTTCTTGGCTCTGCAGAAGATATTGTATGCATTATCTCTAAAATTATTATGCGGAAGAAATTGCGAACAGTTGCTAAATGAAATTGTACAGGTGTTTCTGCAATGCCCCAGATACTTGGTTTGTAGAGATACACGTGTGGCAAAAGAAAGTGATAACCATTTATTTACTTTCCATTTTCCAAACGTTCAGTAAGCACTTTCAAAAGATGTAACACATCTGTGTTCCCAGTCCTAGATTTGTAATGAAATGCACGTGGTCTTGGAGTTACTGTCTTTTTCATTATTAAAGAGAATTGGATTTTGAAATATTAGAAAAAAATCTTTTGCAAATGAAATTATTTTGTGATTCAGGGAAGGTTGGTTTAAATTAATTTTCCAATTTATTTTCATATTGTTCTCTACGGTGTTGCCGCACTTGATGCTGGACTTAACACAATAATATGTGATGTAGAGTGGGACTAGATTACTCAGGTTTTAAAATAGTATAATGACGAATTGGAATTCACATATTACGATAGAAACAGTAGTTTTTCATCTAAATTTCCATAATTTTTAATTCTTGGTTAATTATTTGTAATTAAGTTTACACGTATTACTTTTAAAAATTTATTAATTATATAATACTTAATTAAACGTAATTATTTTATACGTAAATAATAAAAATGCAATATGAACAGTTTAAAGTGTACACCTGCCGCAAATCTGTTATATTATATTCTTTTCTTTTATTCACAACGAAGCTCAGAGCCCACGGTTCGTCCAAAGTTTTACAAAGTATGTAAGCACGTCCTTCCGCCGGAGTTTCGGTTGTAATAGCATCAGAAGAACTTTAACCAAAGTAGAAATACTTTCGAGAGAGTAAGTCATGATTATACAATTTCTCATTTCCTGTATGTAAATTAACGTCATCCCGGGCTGCTATCACTTTGGACGATTCCAGGATTTCAATTGACTTTACGTAGTTGTTTTGCACTACCTAAAAAAACTTTCTCATCAGTGTCCTTCTTAAATTTTTTATTATTCCTGCTCAATGACCAAAGGTAATCTTTCCCGTGTGTTTTGGATAGAACATACACTTGGGGTCGATTGGAAATCCATAATACAATGAGTCCTTGGAAAAGTGTCTGGTGCGGTATGCGGTACATTTTGGGTATAAATGAAATTTGTTTAGATGCCTTTCGTAGGATACAGGCAAAGTGCACTTTATATAATGCATACATGCTTCTTACAATTCTAGATCTCGAGTGCAATGAATCTACAAATCCGCTTTTTTCCGCTGCCCCACCTCTCTGTAGTTATATATGTAGATATTCGAAACTCACGTTTCTCGGCGGGTCCCAATTGTCCGCATTTAATTTATTGCGAACAAAAGTTGGAAACTGTACCAAAAGTGATTTGAAGAACCGCCTACGTAACAGAGTGGCATTCACTATTAGCGTCGGTTTATAGTATCTGAATCGTCGCCAAGACGCTTCTGAAATTCCCTTGATTCTTTTCGACAAATGTTAAAATTCGTTTTCTAGCCAGCATTCATCTCGTTTGCCCTGATGGCACAGCCGTTCGGGCAAAGCTAAGCATCAATAGCCTTAAGCACGCTCGAAATGGATCAAAAAATTTAAGAGAAAAGATAAAACAAAAATGAATGAAGAACAATTGCAAGATTCTCGCAGGAGACGTGAAGTGGATGTAACAATCCGAAAATAACGTGACGGGTTCAAATTTATTTTTTCCTGGTTGTTTATTTTTAGAGAAGGCGACATGTGAGAAATTCTCATTCGAACAATTTTCTCGCATTTTGGTCACTAAATTTTCGAAACAAAACTAACAAAGCGACTCAGGAGAAGCTATCCGTCCCATTAGTTGGGCGTCCTAGCATTCCGGTAATGAGTTTGCAGTAAACACATTTCAAACATTTCACAAGTTTTGATTAAGTGGGAAGGGGTTAAGTGTTTTGCAAGTAGATTTGGAACAACTTGATTTTTACCGGAGTCTTTTAAGAGCTGGCAAATTTATTTACAAAAATTCCCCGTGCCAAGAGTGAGAGGAGTGGTTCTAAAGTTGAGTATTAGTCAGACTAAAAATTCTTTTGGAACGTTTACAATGTTTTTTCTTGTCCATAGAAATGAACGAGGTTTGACATTTTTTCAAAATAATTTTTTTTTAAAAATTGGCATTGATTCAAATTATTATTAGCGCAATACTGAATGGTCAAATGCTTGTTTATCACTAGTATGTGGGCCAGAAGAATTGATATAATTTTGTTATGCAGCTCCCTATCCGTAACAGAACCTATCGGATAGATGTATCTTCTACAGACACTGAAATACTTTACAATTGTATCGGAATGAATTGCGTTATTTAATTTATGGTAAAAAACGTCTCATATTACACATATTCGCTATCAGAATTTTTAAAGTTGAAAGGCATACTCAAAATAATCTTAACGTTTATATACAGGCACAACCCTTCCACCGACTTATTATATGTATACTGTATATATTGGCGGAATCACCTCTGGGAGGGTTTGGAATATATCTTAATGAATTTATTATTTTGATTCCGCCATACCACTCATGAAATATAGAAAATAAATAGATCCGCAACATGACGGGCACTGAAGATTTATTGCAGTATCACGAGCGTTTATATACAAATATGTTTTAGGTTATACTCAAAATATTATGCATTTTCTAAATAAATCTATAACGCAAAATCGTAGGACACAAACGGCAAAGTGTTCGGTATCAGATACTGTACGCTTTCTATAACTTTTATTCGAATCGAGTCGAAAATTTGAATTATTCGGAGTAGTGGGACAAGTCGAGTTAATCAAACCGGTGCTAAATCTTGAGTAATTTACCCATCACTAAGGATATCGAAAATATTAATATACTAGCTTGCCCGGACCCGGCGTTTCCCGGGATACTATTAAATTTGTATTCCTTAATATTACAACGCCTCCCTACTGCACCACCGCCTCTCCTATGTGACCCAGCGTTTTCCTATTTGCGTTTTGCACATGTTTTAGATATTTGCCAACAGTATTATTAAATTTAGTTTTCTTCATTTTACACCACCTCCTTATTGCACCCCCTCTGCTATATCTCCCAGCAGGATGGGGGTGGTCTCATATTTGGAAATTTGAATAGCAGATTCGAAATCAGTGATCCCGAAAATTCCCTAGTGCGGATTTTCAGGGAAATCCCTTATTGATCCACCATCTAGATTTCCAAAATGTTGATGGCAGATTCAAAATCAGTGACCCCAAAAGCCCAAACCAAAAACAAAAGTTCAGATTTTCAGTATATCCTTTGAAGTTTATCTTTTTCGGTCGCCATATTGGATCCGACATCTTGAATTCCAAAATTTTGATTGCAAGCTCGAGATCTGCGACCCCGAAAACCTCCAATTGCCTTTTTCATAAAGATTCCTTGAAGTTGGAAAATTC
The DNA here is from genome assembly GCA_947538895.1 of Neoitamus cyanurus. Taxonomy (NCBI): domain Eukaryota; kingdom Metazoa; phylum Arthropoda; class Insecta; order Diptera; family Asilidae; genus Neoitamus; species Neoitamus cyanurus. The sequence continues at coordinate 15,345,382 of OX384547.1, forward strand.
GCTTCCTATACAAAACGGAAATTTCGATTTTTTTCGATTTTCCGGCTTTTGCTTTAGGGTTTCCCGAATTTTCTTTCGAGCGAACAAAACAAAAAAAATTATCGAAATTGGTCAAGCCGTTTTTGAGTTTTAGCGAGACTAACGCCCAGCAATTAATTTTATATATAGTTATATAATTCATAATTTCGGACTAAAGGTAGAGGTATGCTAAGCAATACAAGCTCAACTAAAAAAGATTCGATTTTTTCTAAGGCGTTTCAAGGAAAATGTGCTCAGCGTGCAACCATATCCCACTTTAGAAGCATGACATGTGTAAGGTATTGGGGTAGTTGTGATTCATAAACCCCTGTTTTCGTTTAAATCTTATTTCCCCTATTTATATTTTTTCGACGCCTCAATATTTCATTCCCAACAACGACCCAGTAGTGCCCTAGCACAAAGCAATTATCCAAGCTCGAGACAATATCTCATTTCATGATGTCGCCTGTCCACTTCCACCGTTTGATCCGTATCTGTTCATTGACTCTCATTTGAACCCGGGACCAGAAATAATCTATAGGTCAAGGATCTTGGGAATTTTGGCTCTTCAGCCTCTGTTTCGTATATTCCAAAATTTCGCATTCATTCGAGCCAGTTGGGGAAGCAACTTCCATTACTCAGTCAGAGTTCACAGCCAGAAAGCCGTATAATATGTAGAGTTTAGTTCTATTCCCTTGTCCAGCAAAACGACTTACACGAGCTAGCTCGAGGGGTATGAGTGGCACATTCGCGTGGAATTATTAAATTTGTGCAAATTCCCTCAGTCACATGGTTTCCTGCCTTTGTGGAGCACGAAAATGTCAATAAAATCAGTCAGTGGAGCTTCGTTCGAGACGCTTGAATAGACGCCACTTAGCCATTCCTTGGTCGTAATGAAGCGTATGGCGGCGGCGACGCCACCAATCTTATCAAGTGATTGCTTCCTAGATTAATATTATATTTTTTCGCTGACGACGGGGCCACGGGGCTTACATAAGCGCAGTGAACTGACTAATTCCCTATAATTCTCAGTTCCCGGTCTACACGGCCTCAGCCTATTTTCCGATTTGCAACTTGGCACAGGGCGAAGCGCTCCCGAAACTTCCCCGGAAAAATAATTGTCTCGCTTGCCAGCCAGCCAGATTTTTCTTTTTGTTGTTGTTAATCAGTTCTTTTGGACTGGTATCGATCTCCCGCCTACCGTACCGTCCCGGAGCAGGGGACCACTTATTCGATTGCCAATTATGCAAATTTCACTGCTATCACTTGCTTGGGGAGATTAGAGCGTTTTTGAGGTTAAATCAATTCGATTACTCGTCTTCTCCTGGGCAGGTTGAGTGCGGTGTTTGTTTATCTGGTTGTGCAAGCCACGCTGCGCTGGTGCAATTACATAGGTGATAAACGCGGGCATACTTGCTTGGTGCAGTGGTGCAATCACTCTAGCTCCCGCGAATCCGATTTGTCTAATTTCGCAGGAATGTTGATGCGGGAATCGGAGATTGGCACGCAAATAACCCGAGGGTGTGAACATGGTCATTTCCATCTTTAAATTAATGACTAAATACCGGATGAGTCAAAATATTGCCCAGCAGTTGGCCAGGAGATTGGAAATGATCTCCCAAGTGAATGATGAGTTCGCTATGGGTGGGTTCAAATGGAATTTAAACCATCTCGTGGAATCTCAGCTTTGAAATTGTGTCTTTACTAGTAGAGTCGACTAAAATCGATAATACCACTGCCATAAATTGAATTTAATATTTAAAACTTTTAAGGGCACCTATCTATGGTTCAAAAGTTTTATTCGTTGCTAAGTTTGCGACGGGCTTGCTTCTTTAGTGTAGTATACCTTGAAGCGCTGCATCTTTGATTTTTTTATCTATACGACTTATTACGAATATTCTGAAATTATTTAACCCTGGATTACGAACCTTCGTCGAATCGACGACGCGGATAAAGATTGTGTTCATTTTGCACGGTAAGAATTGATCTCAAAATATTAAACACAATTGTGTTTTTGATTCCAATGACAAATTAAATTCCTAAAAATAAATATTTTTATATAGGACTAGCTTGCCCGGACCCGGCGTTTCCCGGGATACTATTTAATTTGTATTCCTTAATTTTACAACGCCTCCCTACTGCACCACCGCCTCTCTCAGTGACCCAGCGTTTTCCTATTTGCGTTTTGCACATGTTCTAGATATTTTCCAACAGTATTATTAAATTTAGTTTTCTTCATTTTACACCACCTCCTTATTGCACCCCCTCTCCTATATCTCCCAGCGGGGTGGGGGTGGTCTCATATTTGGAAATTTGAATAGCAGATTCGAAATCAGTGATTCCGAAAATTCCCTAGTGCGGATTTTCAGTGAAATCCCTTGAAGTTTAATTTTTTCGGTCGCCATATTGGATCCGACATCTTGAATCTCAAAATTTTGAATGCAATCTCGAGATCTGCGACGCCGAAAACCTCCAATTGCCTTTTACATAAAGATTCCTTGAAGTTGGAAAATTCGCTTCCTATACAAAACGGAAATTTCGATTTCCCGGCTTTTCCTTTGGGGTTCCCGAATTTTCTTTTTTTTAAACCTCCCCTGTATTATAGCGAACAAAACAAAAAAAAAGTATCGAAATCGGTCAAGCCGTTTTTGAGTTTTGGCGAGACATACAGACAAACATTCATTTTTATATATATAGATGCAAAGAAATCGCATTTCATTTCCGTAAAAATCTTAAAACTCACTTTTGCCTAAGCGTAGTCGAAGCGACGAAGATTCGTAATGAGCGTTGTGTAAATAAGGTTAGTGATCTAGGGTTAAGGCAGTGGGGCTATTCGCACTGTCCGTGTACGTGTACTTAGCACGTTCATGAACCCGGATTCCGTGTACGTCAGATTATATGTACATTCCCACAAAACAATTCGTAAAAGGAGAATTTGCCTTACAAAATGTCTACTGACTGAATATTTTCCTTTTACAAAATATATATCAACTGAAATTTTCCTGTTTGTACCGTGTATTTAGCATGCACACGAACCCGGATTCCGTTTACGTCAGATTTTACATGGACACGGACGATGCGAATAGTTACTGCCATTATTTAATGTGGTGGAATTACTCAAATCATTCAATATACGATTTTACATGATTCGAACGAATAATTCGTGTTTTGGAATTTTTGTTACAGATTCTAAAAAAAATTATACAAACACGGTCAACCTCTAATAAATTAAATTTAGATCATCATCATCGTTCGAGATGCTTTGGTTTGTCACAAAATATAAGAAGACAATCAAAAACACACCCTTTACGACAAATAGATGCGTCGCGGGATCCCCTGCAAACGATGACATCCAAAAGGGAAATGTGTTTCTCGTGGGAGACCGTTCGTTATGCAATTCATCCTCCGGGGCGCAGGGATTGGGTCCTTTTAATCAATACCACCGACTCAGCGGGTAGTTTGACTTTTTTGGTCCAAACATTCCTGTCGTTTCAGCCTCATGGAAGTTATTACATTTTTCCTATTACAATAGCCAACCGGCCGGTAGCGGCAAATGCGTTTTAAGCACTCCACAGATATCATCTGGCTAAAAATAGAGCGGTCAGAGTGGAAATAGAATTGAACCAGGTTGGTCCTCGTTTTACAAGCATCGAAGCAGGAGCACGTTCTCATTTAGTATGGATGGGCCGGACCCTGCTCAAATCGGCTGCTGGCCCATAATTTTTCTTTTCTCATTTAGCAGAAGTAGACTAGAGAAACCCAATATCGGGTACCCGCCCGTATTTCTGGAGTAGCAGAGAGAATTGCTTGAGCGACGGATGACGGGGAAAAAAATGTCAGCAGTCCCGCAAGAGGAATACATCTTCGTTTTGCATTTGATGATGAAAATCTTGGTATGTCGTCAACATCGCTGTAGATTTGTTTATTGTCAAGCCGTCGTTTTTTTTCCTAAAAGCTCTATGCGAAATGGATGATTTGCCAAATGAACTTGATTTGCGTGGCTACAACTACTGACCTAGTTTTGCGCGATTCCCCTGATAATCGGTTGCTCGCCGCTGCTGCTCAAAGTCGTGGAATGGATTTTCACATGTATCGAATTACCTTGTCTGCAGATATCTTTTATTTTTCTGTTCTAGTAAATATTTGCCGATACATTAGTTTTGGTCTTCAGCTTCCTGAGGTCTCCGATGAACATAATTTCTCGATTACATGCATTTCTAGAGATTTGTAACTTTCACTTCGGTGTGCGCAAATTTTTTTTATTGCGCTGCTAGCTCTTTTGGCTAAATGCCTATTTGTCGGGTGGCTATGTTAACTGAAAACGAAATGAATATATGTACATATATTTACGTAAATGGGAATTATTGTGTTGTGTTGGTTAAATGGACAAACAAAATGTAACATATGTTTGGAGGTTTTGTCATAATTGAAAATGTTTTAGTGGTTAAATAAGAACCTTTATAAACATATCTTATCCGCCGTTCAGTGATTTCATTTACATGGCTTGATATTTACAAACAAATTTTGTGAAGAAATAAAAATGCCGTTTTCTTACATGGTAACGAGTTTCAAAATACGTAGGGAAGTTTAGTAATATGTATGTATTGATTTTTATAGGAACAATACATTAAAACAATATTTTCTAGTAAAAAAATAGGTTTAGCTAAAAAGTTATCCATGTATCGAAAAATCTCTATATATTTCGAATACTCAGTTGAAATTTGAAGTTAATAGGATAAAATCTTATTGTGTTATGCTGCAAGATAATATAGGAAATGTTAGGAGAAACACGCCATTTAAATGTTTTCATCTCTCGCTGTATACCTGCGGTGCTTCACATTGTATCTCTAGAAGTTAACGAAGGGTCGTTTTTGAGTATTCAGTTTATACGTATTGTATCTTATTTTTGAGATTATAAACTACCATTCACAACCAACATCTTTTTACCTCTGAAGGCTTGTAGTTCAGTCATTTTGGGAATTTAGTTAGAAATTTGGATTCATTTTATGAAACTTGGTAGATTTGATAGTGCATAACTTCGCTATTTAGATTTAAAATTCGTCATTTTGAATTTTCGTAGATCGCGTCACATTTCGTTGCTAATTGAGTACTCGTTTTTTTTAATTAAGTTATTTAATCACGGCTTCACACGCTAAACAGCGATCTAGAGCCTTGATATCCTATTACCGCAACTTGATTTTAAATATCATATTTATACAGCCAAAAGTGGTACGAAATATTAGTCTTAATTATGGTAGTCGATCGATATGAACGACTAGGTAAAACACATTTTCTAAGTTAAAATGTTTGCCTTGACTAGTCGTATCGAGTCGAAACGGCTACCAAAAAAAAAATAGATATTATTTTAATACATTTAAAAGACGAAAGTGTTCACAGGAACTTATCGAAAATGTTTTCGTATTACTCCTAGCTCTTCTTTTAAAATTAAAATCATTTGGAATCGTCGCCATCAATTGCAGACATTGAAAAGGTATCAGACTGATTATATTTACATTTATTTCAATGCTAGTATGTCGATGGTTTTCTACTGTATCGAAGGGTAAATTTTAAATTAATGGTGCTATTTAAGAATCTGTGAATAATTAGAGCGCTGTGAGTTGTTTATGAAACACATTAGAGCTTGGCTGTCATATCATGGTTAACACTTTGCTAAACTTTGTTACATTCTACGCCAGAAATGCCGGCATCGTCCATCATTTTGTATGCGTTGGAATAATTTCACGCTCTTTTGCCTCCAGTCAAACGTCAAATTAATAAATTAATCGTGCTAGGTTTCTTACTCCAAATGCTCGGTCAAAAAAAAACACGTACATAAAAACTTTTTTTTTTTAAACTCGCGGTGTGCTATGAACTAAAACAGAAAAACGCCTAATGAGACAAACTTAACAGTCTATAAATGTTTTGATCTTTAATTTGGAATTCGAATTGAATTTTAAGACAATCCCATTTTTACAATTAATTCGCACCATTTCTGCTACTTCGAATAACTGCGAGGTTATACAGCTCCGGAAGTATTATTGAACTTTATAACTACTCTATATTGTGATTCCACTGAAGTTTCTAAAGAAAAGTGAGAACCAGTTACTCTATGCGCAATAAAATTCCGCTCAATAGATTGCAACCACCAACGCAATAACTCTAAAATAGATTTACTATAACGTCCTCGTGCAAACCAGCTGGGTGTAAGGCACGTCATAACTTTGCCCTCCAAAGTTTATATATGTATACGTCCATTTTTTGCACACTATATAACAAGGAAGCTATCACCTAAAGCAAATCCTTCCGTGGAAAGGATTTGTGCCTTATTTCCTTGATCTCCGAAACAGAGCAAGCTCCCTAGAAGCTTAAGAGCTTTTTTTTCGTCTTGGAGTTGTGGAGTCCGTGTTGCTCTTCCGCATTAGTCTGCTCTCAGTGAGGGAAAAGAGATTGTGTCGACCCGATAAGACCAGAGTCCTTTTCTGCGAGCACCCGCACTACTTCTCCACCCATAAATTTCGTCATCATCTCCCGGCCTATCTTCCAAACTCTCGACAGCTTTTTGTGTACACAATCTACACGCATGATTTTTCTGCAGGTTGTTGATTAGAGTATCCACGGCAACAAGGAGTTTGCATGCTTTTTTACCTGCGGTTGTGGCCCACTGGTGTGCGGGGGCAATCTAGGGACTTCCCTATACCCGGATGACGATGTATCCCTATATCCCTTCTGTCGTCATCCCTGGCACGTAGTCATAGTCGTCTCTACTTTTTGGTTGACTGCCAGTCGTTCAACGTACATAGTGCACAAAAGTGTTGGAAGATTGCTTCTCTCCTCTGGGAGGTGAGTTTGGTGCATCGATGCTGTACGCGTCCAATAAAAGGACAAAACTAAAACAACCACATCAGTAGAGGAGATAGTTTTTGTGCTCGTAATGGAATAGGTTTGTCGCGTGGGCCGCTTTTCCTGGATGCAGAGGCACCATATAGAAATTTGCCCATACGTTCCTAAAATTACTACTGCAGTACCCCGCATGCTAGCATGAGGTGTTACCTCCGCGGCGGCATCATGTGTCGTAATTTCAAGTGAATCTCAGGGTGATTCTTTCGTTGCTAATAGTTGGTTTCCCACGCTCCTCCACATCCATCTATTCTATCCCTCTATAGGTCAATGCTGTTGTAATAAGAATAGCCACGACCTACATTTTGTTTTGTTGAAGTTGTCATGACCACCCTGCCGCTCTGCTGTGCTCCGCTGCTCCTTCCACCACCCCAACTTGAAAATGTTGAGTAGGTAGGTACGTGGGCTCTGGAATGGGTGCCACACTTCGATTATGAGTCTGAGAGTTTCGGCTCGTGTTTGGTGGAATCTTCTTCAATAGGAAAAAGCGCTTCGATAGTGTTCCGCAGCCCTAGAAAGGAGTGTGCGGCGGTACTTGGCATTCTAAGGATTTACCTAATGTTTTTGATTGGTACGTTTCGGCTTCCTCCTTATACGTCTGTTTATTGTTTTTGTGAGATTTTTTTCGAATTTACTAGATTTGTTTGCGGACGAATCGGACGGCAAAACTCTTTCAGGGGGCGTATAGGCAAGTCGCGGAGTGACCTTGGGTGATAATCTGTTTTCGCTCCTTGTAATTTTCCTCTGTTGCCATAGAGTTGTTGTGTTTACAAAGATTGTGCTTCTGTTTTGCCGTAACTATGAATGCCTTTACCTTGTTCGTTTTGCCCCTACTCTGTGTTGTGATTTACGACAGTGAAGGAATCTTGTTAAATTTCGGTGTAAACTAATCGATGCTGTGAAGCTTTTCTCATTATTATTTTACAGGCGTTCCTTAAAGGGAAAGTATGTACTAGTGCGTGGACCCATTGTGAGAGATAACGAAAGTTCTTAATCAGTTTCATCCTTTAAGCAAAAATTTTGTTATGCTAATTCTGTGTTTCGTAACTTGTATCATGTCACAACACTTTTCCCCAACTTCAACTATTGTAGGTTTCATTTAGACGCCCAGGGTTTGATTTAAAGTAAGTACATAAATCAAGTTAAAGGAGAAAAGGGCAAACATATCATTTACCTATTTATGAGGCATAAACATTTACAAAAAATATAAATCCATCGTCTGTTGTTTCGTGAAGTTCGCATGGACACATGAAATAAATGGAATGTTGTGGGAGTTACTTCAGATTGAGTTATAGCCTATTAAACCATAATTGAAAAGACGTTGAGAACGATGTTTCGGCGGTTAGGTAGCGAACGATTTACCTCAGTTTGAAATGTACTCCAAATCAGGAAATTATCGAATTACCATACAATAGTTTTTTGTGTGTACTCTAGAGTCTAGGCGAATGGTTATTATTATTTTTATATAATATGTTCTTGAGAACATGAAACCGTTTCTAGTGCTCTCGTGCAGTGTGGGTATTTTTTGTATAATTTCTTGCAATGAATTTGTACTTTAGGTCTTAATTTTTCTTCCGTTACAATTTTCGTAATTTGTTGAATTGTTTCTGTGGCATTTTTTTCTTAAAATAAAATGTAGTTTCGTCCAAGCGTGCCTTGAACATTGTGCTAAGTTTGATTTTATTATAAAAGCTACACAATGCGGTAGTAGTTGCTTTATGTTTTGTATTTGGTTTTATGTAATTAATGATACATAGCAGCACATAGGCGTAATGTTGTTCCAACACTACTGTCATGGATGTTGCTTTATATAAAGATTGTGAGTTTCACTATGAAATTTATTGCATTTTTTCTTCGATGGGCAATCCCTCTCCATTATCTGGAAAATCAATTTTGTGATTTATTAAATGTTTGGTTAGTATTTAACGGTTCCCACTGAAATCAGCATGCCACAAGCATGGGAAAAATAACTGTAGTGAATTATACTTAACTATCATAAATTGAACAAATCAACAGCTAAGCAGAGGCGTTTTTTACTTTTTTGGGTTGAAACTAGTTAGTCGCATGATCTGTGTAGCTTACCGACACTACTCTATCCGAAATCTCATTGTACGTTGTTCTTATTCTTTCCTTCAGCTCTGCTACATTTTCGGTGGATGACTTCTCCTGTAGTAGTTTTCCTCGCTAAAATGCCAACAAACTTATTTTCCTACCAATCACCATTCATGAGATATCGCGATGTCAAACATCGAAAATAATAATTTGTACTCAGCGGCGGAGATTTTCCCTGTGGTATTATAATAAGCCCACCTACCTCGCTGATTGCATACGCTAGTATACCAAATGCACAAAATTCTATAATATATTTTTTAAGGCCCGGGGGGATTAACAGGTGCAAACATTGTTTTTTAATTTTTTCGGCTGGTACTAAATCTACGACAAAAGTAATGGTACCAGCGTAGAGGGCGCTTCGAGCGCGAGATTTTCGTGGTTCAGACGATTATTTTTCACAAAATGGCGGCGTATTAAAAGAAATGTTTGTTTTTCTATGACTTTTTCTTCTATTTGGGGGGACAAATACTAATTTTTAAGATAACAAAATATACGTACAGCCACCAAGCATACAGTATATAGAGAACTCATCTCTAACAAAAATTTGTCCGCCGTGCTTATGAACATTTTGCCTTCGATTGGCTCCCACCGCGTTCATTTCACCAGAAATGAATCCAAGAATTCATCTGACTTCAGAGCTCGGCACCGAGACTACGCTGGCCCGTGATCTGCGGCCTGGCTGCTGTTGTGAGTTATCTGTATTTGAATGTGACTACCTCAGGACTATGCCCGTCGTTCTCTGTTGCCCTTTATGCCCCGCACACCCGAAATTGCATTCATCAATTAAGAACGAGCGCAATGGGCACAAACACCTGCTTGCTCAGATGTAAATATTCCAACGCATACAGATAAGTCACAACAGCAGCCAGGCCGCAGATCACGGGCCAGCGTAGTCTCGGTGCCGAGCTCTGAAGTCGGATGAATTCTTGGATTCATTTCTGGTGAAATGAACGCGGTGGGAGCCAATCAAAGACAAAATGTTCATAAGCACGGCGCGGCGGACAAATTTTTGTTAGAGATGAGTTCTCTATCTTCTTTATATATAAAATTCTACTGTACGTGTGTTGGGACTGAACTCCTCCTAAACGGCTTGACCGATTTGAATGAATATTTTTGTATGCGTTTAGGTGGCGCCCCGGATGGTTTAGATTCACAAATCAGCCCGGTAGATGGCGCTGCAGCCGGTATGAATGTAATGAATTTCATATATTGCCGTGGCGTGTGCCATGTTATGGGTATCGTTGGAAAGCGGAGATAGTGTAGAATGTGTTGGTGAAAGAAAGGTTGATGAAAAGTGTTAAATGTGGGAATTATTGGTGAAAACGTGTTTTTGTTGTGGGGGAGGGGTGAGGGGTGACATCCCCCAGAAGTGTATCTCAGAGGTAGAAAGAAGAGGCACTATAGGAAATTGGGTCGGGTTGGGGAAAGTTGGTGAAAATAGTGAAAACTTGGTTTTTTCGGTGGGTGCCGACAAAATTGCAACGGTTGTGGAAGAAAAGTGTATGCATGAATTGGAATAATTTTTTCACCAATCGATAGCTAAGGAAGCAGAGTAATCTTCTATATATATAAAGATAAATCCCTATTTCCCTTAGTCACGCCATCACGAGTGAACTGCTGGACCGATTTCGCTAATTCTGTTTTTGTTGTGTTTGTTATTGTCTGGAGAAGGTTCTATCAACAATTTAATTTAATTTGCAACAGCTTAAATTTACAAATGTAGAAATCCCCGGGCAAAACCGGGACGGTTCTGCTAGTATACTGTATGCTTGGTGGTTACAACTTATGCGGCAAAAAATATTTCATTAGTTAAAGTTAAACAACCACGCAATGGGAAATTTCGGAAGTCGTGCATTTTTCCTTATTGAATAATTGCGCGTCTTTATAAAAGCACAATTCGCAATATTTTTTCGGCTGAAATATGTCCTTTCTTCCCATAATACAGGAATACATTTATTACTTCCCATTACTCAACAAACAACACACTTATTTTCTTTTCACTCAGATAATTAGAAGCACAGTTGAAGTTTATTTAAAGAACTCATTATCGCAAATAATACCGTGCACACGAAATTGCATTTGTTATGTATATGTAACGATCTATTTAAACTGGGGTATGCCCACATTATAATCTGGCCACAGTATTTATACTATATTGTTTAAATTACCCTTACACCAAATAGGAACATTCTTAAGAAGGTGTTGAACGTGAAAAACGGAATTCTATGAAAATTCCTTCTGTGGTTCTAATATTTTGATCAGGTGATGTAGACTCGTAGTGGACCACTAAAAATTGCGCAACTACATGTTAGTTAGAGTTATAGCTTTTAATTTACTGCGCGTATCTTATAGTGCGTAGTGGCAATTTTAGGTCACATTTTGCATTGCTTTCATACACATTATCACGTTTTACTAAAAACACTATTTGTATTATTTTATTCCGGTCTCATTCTGCAATTCATTTCAATTATGCACTGCACCATATAATTGTTCTAGTCGTATAAATTTAATATTGCATTGTCCACATAAAATTAAAAATAATTTCGGTTCGCAGGATTAAATCTTGTTTACCAACAATGTCATTAATTTGTAGCTCGCCTTCAGAAAAACAACATGTAATTTTGCAATAATGTAAAGAGTATCAGGTTACGAAATTGCGTTTGATGGGTATAATATACCAACAGATAAAAATTTTGTAGTAGTCCAGTAATATATGTATGTAGGAAGTCAACTAAAAATAAACATACGATATTTTACGTTTTGCAGTATACTTGCGGCGGTGTTCTATCATTTTTGGCACATCATAAAATTACAGGCTGAATCGCGTGAATGAAAGTAAAGCGTAAAAAAAGTGATATAATTTCTTAATTTCAAATGTTAAAAGAATGCCAGATGATATTTTTGTGATTCGTTTCCGGCTGTCAACACATGTAAATTGGAAGTGCATGCCAAAAAATTTGGCTGCGTAAACGGCTTGACATTGATGTTTTTTTTGTCAGCGTTGCGTAATTTATGATCACAGCGTATATCAATTTATTTCATGAACAAAATTAAATATTAATAATTAATTATTTTTTGCCACACGTGCGCCGAAAGCGCCTCTTTCGGTACCGGAAGTAGCTCTTTTCAGACCTCCGAGAGCGGGCAATAAAGAACTTTACTGCCTACTTCGAGTTACTTTACAGTCCGCTCGTATTTACGCTCTCGAAGAAAGCCCATACGTGCTGCCTGAAGGCAGAGAGATCCGCTGTATGACAATAGACAACGCATAAAGGAGCTGACCAACTCAGGACTTCTTTGTGTATCTTTTTACAAGAGTAAATCTACATAATTATGCTAAACATCTGGAGAAATAATTTTTGATTTTCTTTGTTTTTGTCATTCTTTAACTACTGTTTTCCCCTGAATACCTGGACTCATTTCGATATTAGAAAAACTCTGTGCAGTGCGTGCAAATTGAATGTATTGAGGTGTTTCTATTTCTATTATGTTCTTATGAAGTAGGGAATTAGTTTTGCTAAAAAATCTCTCGAACTGACTTTGATATTTCAACTTGCGCTAAATTTTATCTTTTTTTAATTTCCAGAATGTCCCCAGAGAGACCACCTTCCCAAGATAGCGGCGGTGGTGGCGGAGGTAGTAGTAATATTGGCAGTATAAAGCGAAAGATTGATTCAACAAATATGGTGCTCTCAACAATACCTCCTATAGAATCTGGTCATGTGATAATACAGCAGCACTCCCAGCAGCATCAGCATCGGATAACAACAGCGACAACACCGACAAGTATGCATCAAGTAACTAACGGTGTCAGCGCCTATACTCAGATACATGGAACCAGTCCGACAAGCATTATAACCAAACCAGTCATATCCTCGGCAAATGGATCACCGTCAAAATACGTGTTTTTCCAGCAGAACGGCAGTTCCCCGCATATAACAGGAGAGTCTGGGACTACAGCGTATATATCCGGTAGCCAGACGAATAACATTGGAAACATAGTCCTTGTGACCACTGAACCAATGGAGGTTAATCCCGCGAACCAGATTTCTGGCCAGAATGGCAATGGAACTGATGAGGAGCTTACCTCCTTAACGTGGTTACATGACAAGAACCTCATAAAGGGCATCGTTGCCTGTACAAATAACAAGTCAGCAGCAGCCAGCCCCGCTCGACAATCAAATAACGGAGCGCTTTCGCCGACTAGTGACTTAGAAGACTCTTGCGTTTCGGAAGACAATGCTTCATCGGCAAACTCAAATTCCGATCAAGGGATCAGCGTACACAGCGCCGATTACTCGCCCACAAGCCACAATGGTAGTGCTTCCTTCGCCGTGCATAGGCACCAAATCCATGCGAACCACTTCAGTCAAGCCCCACATCACAATCACATTCAGTACACGAACAATAACAATTCCATTAGCAAGAATCGAAATTTGATCATCTCGCCTTCCACCACAGCCCTGAGCTCCTCCGGTCCTGGTTCGTATGTAACGAGCTCTTCAGTTCCAGATCACTTAGTTGGTGCTACCACTACGTTGCATGTAGGTCCAAGTGGCACTACCACTGTCGTAGAGTACAAGGCTGGCTCAAATTTTATAACCTCCCCGCGCTCTCACATACCTCAAGTTCCTTCTTCGCCACGAAGAACTCCACCAGTTAATAATACAGTTCTCGTAACGTCCTCCACCATATCGACGTCGTCCACACCGCCTACTTCGACTGGTACAAATCAAAGCGCACATCAGCACTTCCATAAGAAGTACATTCGCGAGCAGCAGATAAATGGACAGGATCAGAATGTCCAGCAGAATATTCAAAATGGTGGGCAGCAGTTCACTTCCAATTCAAATGGTTCTGGTGCACCGTTTTCTCCTACTCAGTAAGTTTAACATTAATGGTATCTGAAGTACGTTTCATGCTATTTCAATATTCCACCTTTCAGGGCTAGCTGTCCACCCGAAGTTAAGGATTACATGCATAGCACGCCTGTAAAGCAGCAACCACTTTCGCTTACGTTTAGCCATGAGCCAGTTATTAAAGAGGATATCGGTTATGAGAGTCCAAATGGAAAAGTACAGACTGTTCAGAAGCCTATAGCGTCACCAAAGCAAAAACATCCTACAAATGTGCCATACGACCCTCTGGTGCATACCCACAATAAACCGCCGTATAGCTTCAGGTAAACTGAAAATTTATTAAACAAAGAATCCCAGGGACTAGGTTAAGCGTTTTGTAAAAAAAAAAAAACGAAAGATATTTACGCATCAACATACTGGCGGGTAGATAAGAAAAGTATACCCCTAACAATCTGACGGCTCTTTTATTTCTCTTGGTTGGAAATTTCAATCTGTCTTAACGCACTATTTATGTAATATCAGTGCAAACATTCCGCAATGGTTCATTCCAGAACAAGTTGCCATATAAACCGGGTAATATAGCTCTGTAATGAAGACCTCCATTCTTCGAAATGTTGTGTCATGGAGCATAGATGCTTTGCAAATTTCGCTATATAAATTTTGTATTCTGTGGTCGCTTCATCGGTCACATTCCTGCTTATAAAATGATGTGGTCCTACATTTTTGATACAATAAAGATCATGAATTTGTATTACATAGCACAGGACCTCAAACCATCCCATAAAAACAGCTCCTGGACTGTGGAAGCATATTATGCCTAGATCATGCTCATCTAGACACAAAATGCCTTAAGATATTGCCACAGCAGGTATTTTTTTTTAACGTAGTATAAAAACTAATTATAATCAAATATAATTTCACTGTGCACATATCAATTTTATGAATTTTGCGCAGCTCGCTTATATTTATGGCAATTGAAAACTCCCCGGAAAAGGCCTTACCAGTGAAGGAAATCTATGCGTGGATAGTGCAGCATTTTCCTTATTATAAGACAGCTCCTACAGGGTGGAAAAACAGCGTTAGGCACAATTTGTCATTGAACAAAAGCTTCCTAAAGGTGGAAAAGGCACCGGTAAGATATCTTATTGGTCTAAAGTTCGTTTAACTTATACAATTTCAATTTAGAATATGGGAAAGGGTTCCTTATGGCGTGTGGAACACAGCCAACGGGCAAATCTTATTCAAGCTCTAACCCGTTCTCCCTTCTATCCCGGATCGGTGGCCAATAAGATTGGTCCGCTAAAGGCTGGATTCTCACAATCACCTGAAAGTCCTCCGTCGACTCCAACAAAGTCCACTCTGGATGCAAGACTGTTCCCTAAGTTGTCGAAGATGATCAAGGAGATGGTGACAAAGGGAAATGAGGATGAGACTGGATCGGAAGTGTACAAAGTTGCTTATGCGGTCAATGGTGGCGTTAGTAATGGAAACGGCGGCCCTGAATACTATCCAAGTGAAGTGAATGGTGGCACACCTCACTATGATAACATTGAACGCTTGGCTCGAGATTGTGGAGCGGACAGCATCGATGATGTGAATGCTGCTACTGCTATGTTAGCACTTAAGCATGGACCAAAAGTCTTCACCGAAACATTGTACAATGGGTAAGTATTGAGGCAACCTTTTGGCCTTTCTTTGTCATGATTTGAATGAATTTGCTATGTTTAGATCCCCCGTCATTACTTCGTCTCCTAGTGAGGACCATACCTATTCAGCAGGTGGTGGAGTGGGAAATGGCAGTAATTCGGGTAATCGTTCGCAGAACGGAAGTGATAATAATAGCAATGGTGCCTCGTCGGATGCAGCTTACGAAAGTAGCGAAGAAGGGTAAGATTTTGTTGTATTCTTTTGGTCATTTAAAAGTAAGACTTTTCGAACTACTCCGTCCGCGCACATTTTTTTCTGTTATACTGTCCTTTGAATGCAATTGGTATGTATTTTTCCTTACACAAATGTAAGTGAGCAACAAATATTGCCAAGAAATCTGAAATATCGAATAGAGGGAACTTCATATTGTGACTTAACAATTTAGAAATCCTATGGGTCCTATTATGGGAGTCAAATTTGGTCGGCTCGACCAGGAAATACACATTTTCAATTTTGAGATTCTAAGAAAAGTGTCTTCGCTAGTTGATTCGGCCAAAGTCGACTTCCATAATAGGACCCATTGTGGTGTGAACGATGCGGAAGTTATGTGGATATATCTAAACATCTGAGGTTGATAAATATTCTCAAGAACGGTTAAAAATATGTTAAGCTCTTTTTTACTTTTAAAACCATAGCGTAAAAGTAGTCGCTCTTAGTCAAATTTTTTTTCATTATTTTTTCGACGATGCCCGGTCTCTTGTTTTTTCAATTCGCTATGAAATAAGGGTGATATTTCCAGTATTTTCAATCTTTTTAATTTCTCAGTACTTTTTACTGAGTGAATGAAAAGAATTTTTAAGCGGGTCTTGCTTCCTGTATAATGTATGTGGATACTCTTACAAGATATGCGTTGAGAGACCAAAGAATAAAATGCCTATCTTTTAGTGCGTCACACGAGTGACTACGCGCTGATCAATGGCGCCAGCAGTGCTATGCAAAGTTTACGCCTACATTTCTGAATGCCCAGTAAAAGATACGCCGTATGGCAGCGTTGGCTTCTATCTATGGAATGTATTTGCTTTTAATTTTACAAGCCGTTAAATATACTATGTACACCCTTATAGCAATGGAAAGCGGCGTAGACATTGACGTTATTGCCACGGATTTTAGTAAAGCTTTTGACAAAATCTCCCATCAAATTATCGCCCTCAAACTAAATTATCTTGGCTTTCCACCACGTCTCAACTTGTGGATTAAATCATACCTTAGTAATCGCCATTACAGGGTTCTTTTCGACTCCACGAATTCTAACCCCTTCACATCCCATTCCGCCGTCCCTCAGGGCAGTCACCTGGGTCCGTTGATCTCCATATTAACCATAAACGATGTTGAGAAGGTTATAAACCACTCCGAAATTTCAATTTATGCTGATGATATGAAAATCTTCAAACAAATATCCAGCATGTCAGACTCTACCCTCCTTCAAAACGACCTGAACAGTTTCTCTACCTGGTGCATGAAAAACTTCCTTGATCTCAATGTATCCAAATGCCAATCGATCGCTTACTCCCGTAAGCGTTCCCCACCTCTCCTAGAGCCTATGTTCTCTCAGGCGAACAAATTCCGTCTGTTAGCTCTCTTCGTGACCTGGGTGTCATCTGTGATAGTGAGCTCAACTTCCGCTCCCACATTGACCACATCATAAATAGAGCTAACTCTGCTCTTGGCTTTGTAAAGCGTTGGTCTAAGGAACTTTCCGATCCTTATGTCACCAAATCACTCTACATCTTCTTCGTTAGGCCTCTTCTGGAGTATGCCTGTCAAGTTTGGTCACCCTCTCAATCTACTCTCATTAACAGGATTGAATCAGTCCAGCGTAGATTCATCCGTTTTGCACTGCGCGATCTTCCTTGGGCAGACAATTTTAACCTTCCACCATATGAACACCGCCTACAATTGATTAACCTCGAACCTCTCGCCAAACGTCGCAATGTCGCTGATATCACCTTCATCCATCAAGTCATAACTGACTCCATTGACTGTCCCGAGATCCTTCACAGTATTTCCTTTAACACTAACCCCCGCAACGTTAGATCTTTTCCTACCTTTCGCCTCGGTAGTCACCGTACCAACTACGGTCACTCCGAACCCATCACAAGAATGCTGCGGAAAGTCAACAACACAGTAGGCTTTGATCTCCATTTTGACAAGGTCTCCCTCAAACACACCCTTTACCCCCCCAATCCGCCCTTATAATTTTATCGTCGTTGTTTATGGTTGGTTAAGGCTTCGTTGTTCCTTCTTGTTTACTTTAGTCTTAGTTTTTTTTATAATGATTATTTTCTTTATTGTATGTTTTTTTTGTAGCTTGTATTAAGCGAATCGAATAAATAAATACACCTATTAATTACTTACACTAATACTTAGCTGCCTAACGTTCCGCAATTGCTTTCTTCACATTTGTGACATACTTCTGATTTATGAATCACAACTACGCAAAGAAGCGCGAGCGCCCTTGAGGTCATCTTACGATTGACCACCCAAGAAATTCTCACGTTATATATGCAATGAGTTCTATCAAGTTTTAGTTAGCTGATTCATATGGGTCATTCTGATATACACCCATGCTAGTCAAATGCAATTGCATGCCTTTGCGACTTTAACCTTTACATCTGGTTGTGCAAATTGTACATAGTTACCTAATTAGCGTAACCTTAGGCAGTAATCGTCTTCTCTGAATGTATTATAGTATTTATGGTCAAGTGCAAGGCGTGATCTATGTTTTGAAATACGATCGCTACACCTACAACTGACTTGAATATAATAGAAGACAACACGTGTGGCTGGGAATTAATAAAACAATTTAAAAAAACACAACTTCATAAGTGAGTTAAACTCTAAAAATGTATGTTGTTTTCTTTCAGTCGTACCAATGAAGTGAGCGCTGAAGAGATCGAAGAACGGCGGCGGCATATAGAAGGTGTCGACGCATTACTTTCATTCGCATCGAAAGTGTCATCAATGTCTTCATCGGGTGCATCATCTCCAGTGAAACGTCCTGCGACAGATGATGAACAAATATCTTCCTACAGAGAGCGGGACTCGAATTCTCTGACAAATTCGGCCAGTGAAGACGACAGCATCACCAACCAACAACATGCCTTTTCCACCGAGAGTTACTATAGTCACCTGCTGTCGTTACGATCACCTCCGAAGAAGCTGAAAACCTCACGTAACCTGCGCAACAAAATAAAAAGGAAGTCCACATGGATTCGGTAATATAATTTAACACAAATTGACTGCAGCCGTCTTAGTAACTAAAGGGGAGAGGTACGTGCCTGATGAGGGACGAAAACCCATTCTTAGCGCTTAGTCAAGGAGACTCAGAAGACCTTTATTGCCTGCTTGTGTATTTTTGTTGTTATGGTTGTGTGTCTGGGACGAAGGGAGTAGGTGAATTGAATAACTTTCCTCATAACTGATATTTTTGTAAAGAAATCCCCTTAGGGGAAGTTTTAGGAAATTTTTTAGATGAATTTAGTCAGCGCTGACAATTTTGTTGTCCGGCAAGTCCCGGTATAAATGGACTCAACGGGAGTGGGTTGACAGGGAAACAATTTTTCAACTTGTGCAATATCGAATTAATGGATTATTTTTAGCAAATCGAATTTTACAGTGCAATTTTTGTGCAATAAAATCGCGATTGTTCCCCAAATATATTTTATAAAATTGCAGTCACAGAGCAAACACCCCTTAAGGTTGATTAACCCAAGTTAAACTTGTTTTAATACACCTGTGGTGATAATTTTTAGTTAATGTTTATGAGACTGTTTTTAATCGGAGAATCACAAATTATGGGATTACAAAACCAAAAAGACTGCCGAATGAGAAAATATTGTTTGACAATTTTGTTTTAATTTAAATTGAAAAATTGTACAAATTTTTAGTAAGGTCAACCCAGCCAACCCGGTTTTAGGTACTTGTTAATTTTTAAGGACTGATCAGAACAAATTCAAATGTTCTGTTTTTTCGCCTTTTATCGCTAAGTCGTTTGCTTGTTTCTGAATACAATCAATCCTACCGTTAAGTTTATACAAATTTTATTCAATAAAAATAAATTTCTCAAAAAAACATCTTCCAAGCACTGGGCGCTATGCTGCCCGTTCTATCATAGAAGTCTGTAAAAATTCTCGGGAATAATATGATCTAAAAATTTACGAGATTTATAATCAGAGTGAGAAAGTAAAGAAAGTATAGTATCAGGTGGCGTTGACTGCTGATGTGTTCTTTTGGTTATTCGGGTAATGAAATATTTTTAGATATTTTCATTATAGGAAAAAGGGCAAATCAAATCGGTGTAAAATAATCTAGTTTCTGGCCATGGAAATCTTCCACTGTTTTTAAATTATTAATGTTAAGTCTAACTCCTTCCTAACCCTTTGAAATACAATATACCAACAAGTCTTTTTCCTTGCACACAAGTACACATTTTGACAAATTTAATTTCAGCCTACTTTCTATCAAGCCGCTTAAACCTCACGAAGTATCTTTCAATGTTCTTCCAAAGTTTCTGAAAACACCTGAATATCATCCATATACACCACAACCTTTTCATTCAAAATCAACTTCCTAAGCGTAAGATAAACAAATCTCTGAAACACAGATGGCAACCTCAGGTACTCAAAATGACCAAACGGTCTCATAAACCTGGTGGATGCTTTGCCCATCCTATTTTCTATTATAGTCTAACGAAGAAAAAATTGCTTTTGGCTCAACTTATCAACTAAGTGCTGAATTATTGGTTTTTTTTATAAAAGCTTTAAAATCGCCACACAATCTTAAATCATCAGTATTCCTCTTTCTATCCATTACAATTGGAAAACAGTACTGAAATAAACTCACTCGAATTATACCCTTTTCCATTAATTCATTCAACACCTTTTAAAATTCATCTTTTTCGAAGAGAGAAAAAAAAAACTTCTTTTTCCAATTTTATAGACATTTCATAAGTAACCTGCAGTTATATCACCTGTTTTCATTTGTTTTTATATTTTTCTATTAACCATAGGCTATACCGCTATTATTTTGCTCGAGATTTTTTCTCATCCGGAGTTCAATAAATTCTTCATTCAAAGAAATACATAATACATCCGGTGTAGTGACAGTCTAGCATTATCTGGACCCACAAATTTTCATACCAATATTATATCATAAGGAATGGCATCGTTTGCAACAACCACAAATTCTATTTTATTGATTTCGTTATCAAAATCCACAAAAGATATTAGTTAGCCCATCGGAATCAATATTTGTTTTTGTTTACTAGTTTTTCGTTTATTAAATTTATTCAGCTACCATTATCTATGAAAGCTCTACCATCTTTCCAACAGTATTATCCTCCAAGTTTTTTAAAAGCACTCTTAACAGAATTTAAATATTTACTTATTCTGAATTCCTTAACACAATTTACCTCGTTTGGGCTGTCCTTGTTAACTTTATATGTCGATCTGCAGATGAAAGAAGTGTCTGGTGGAAACTAATTTTTATTACATTGACTGGCAATATGTTCACTTCGGCCACACATATAAAAAACCACCTGACGTTTTTGGCCAACACCAAGACGTTTGCCCAACAACTGTTTTTCCAAATAGTAGTGACCTGTTACCTCGCCTCGAACTGTTTAGATTTTCTAGATGCGTGTGAAGCCATTGCAGGGTTTTTGCTTTTGGTTTGCTTATTACAATGATTTTTATTTTATCATCAGATATTTTATACATTTTTCGAATGTTTAACACGGCTGACGGTTTCCGTTCTGTGTTTTTAATTTATATCACATTGTAAGCAAAATTTCTGAGGTTTGTTTATTATAAAGTTATTCGTTAAAATATTTCTTTGGAAATATTTAATTCGCTAAAAATATGTAGAATCTACAATCCGTAAATTTGGCCCTAAAATCCGAAAATCCGTAGATCGGTATTTGCTTATTGTAAATTCTGTAAAAGCGGCAACAGTATCTGAAAGTCGCAGCGCCAACTGCACATTTATTTCGGGATAGGCTAATATCATAAATTCGTTGAAATTTTATTTAAAAAAATGTCTAATATTTGGGTAGAAACGTACTTTTCACGCATTCTTCTTCATGAAAGAAACACAGAAAGTAAAAGTGGAAGATTTGAAACTTCTCTTTTGCGCTGTATGTATAAATTGTGATTGGCCGGCCGGAAATCAGAGTGGGAGGGAGGAACCGTTCAAATAACAGGCCGCACGAGTTACATTCGCAGCTTCTGAACATTTAACAGCTTTCATTTATTTGCAACACTCCGATTTTTCGAACTTTTGAACAATTAACAGTTTTCAAGTGAATCAAATGTTATTTATTGTCGGGTTAAATCGACTTTAGGCGTTTTTCGAAGTAGGATAAATAAAATTAAAAAACATTTTTTCTATCCATTTTTTTACGAGATGTTTATTGACCTTTTAAGAATTCAAATAAAAATTCACAAAAAAAATCAAAAAATCGATGAGTTACAGGTTAGTGAAGTGGGGGTTAAAACAATAGGTGCCTCCTGCTCGACAAGCTTCCAGCCGTTTTAATGTTCTGAAACAAAAATAAAGTAAAGAAACTAAAACTTTAAAGCTATCTGTGAGTAATTAAGTCAGTGGAGTCCGGTATCGTTGCTTAGTTTGCATTTTTGTTGGTAACGATTACGCTTTTAGTTTCTCTGGACTTCTAGGCGTGGAATCTGATTCCCTAGACGTCTAGACGTGAAAACTGAGTTGTTGCTAATGTAATTCGATTAACAGATGAGAATGTAAAGCGGCCCATTCACATTCAGCGGCCATTTTTATTCACTGATGTTGAGATTTCTATGCTATTGTCGCTTCGATGGGTTTGAGATTGATTAATACATTGATATGGCTCTGAAGGCACTTTATTCCAGGCCGCTAGGACGGCTGTCCGTTACCAGTTTTCCATATATTTTCTTAGCAGCATCAGTTAGTGGATCATCAACACTCAATGCCAGAGAGTCCTTCCATCTCTTGACCATAGTTAGCTCCCTATAATATATGTATAGATCGGTTAAATTTTGAGCTGATGATATTCAACTTTTCTACATCATTTCCTCTTTCTGTTAAAGAGAGATATGCAATACATCTAATTATGAAGCCTGCATTTGGCGTGGTTTTGAACCGTGAAAAGTATTGATTGTTGTATAGTCGGGCAAATCTCCAAGAAATTTGACCCTTTAGATTGTACGTCTCCCCTAGGATCTTCACCTCTTCAGGGACCTTGATGGAGGATGCTATCAACTGATACACATTGAATAGCGTATCTTTGACAGATACGGTACAGATCATGTTCAATGCCATCGCCGCCTGCTCCAAATGCTTGACGGGAGAAGCCCGTACATACTAACATGCATCAGACATGACCCGTATAAGATGCCTTTAGCTCGAGCATCAGGGGTGTCTCTGGCATTTTCCATAATTACTTTCCCAATCAGGAGGGACAGTATGTTTAACGTTTCTTTATTGGACGGATTAATGACATTTGTCAAGAATTTGATTTCAACGTCAGAAGTAACAATTTCAGTGTCAATTTATTTGTTCATTTGAGAAGGTGAGTTTTGAATTCAGACTCTGATGATGCTTTGCTGCACTTAGAGATTCTTTTGATTGGTGATCCTGAAAGAGTAGAGTTTGATCAGTTGATTCAATGTGGAAAAATTAAGTTAACCTATTGGGTTAGCACACGGCTGCAATATTAAATATATCTCTTAAAGTTAAGTGCTGAGAGTTTTAATGACTGTTTGCATAGAGTCAGGGGACAATTTATTACAGACACACTGTCTTTTTGCGGTTGAATATAGAGAGGAGAAATATGAGAGACCTTTACTCTTGATGTAGTCCCCTGAGAGAGTTTTGAACCACGCTGAAAAGGCTTGTACCCACCCCTGATCGTCCGCGGTGATGGATCCCGAAATTGCTACACTTGGATGCAATCGTTTTATTGTAATTCGAGAGGTACCTACTGTAAAAGATTCTAGACTAGCTTGGTACTTGACAGATTCTATATTGGGTCTAGGTGTAGTCAATGGTTTTGCGTCTTCCATTAGTTTGTAGAATCTATCAATCATAGCATTCCCCTCCATAGTAACTTTTGTGGAGGATTCCATCATTGTTACTACAGATCCTTTAGTTAATTTTAATAAATCCGATACTTCCCTTACACAGTCTCCTAACAATACACAATTTGAGGAAAATGTCTTTCCACTCTCACTCTTCCTTTCCATGTCCATTCCTCTGATTCGTTCGGACCACTTTAGATCCAACTTGATCCAGGAAGTAATAGTCCCGTGACTGTTAAAATCTTCAATCATCGGAAGGAGACAGGAGGGAGAGGGAGTGAAGCCTGTGATACTGAGAAACTTTACAATCTCTCCTTCGGGGATGGTGTTACTTAACAGGGATTGATAGTTTTCTAGTGTCATACTACACTCTGGCACAGTGTTAACCATAGAACTGGAAGGAAGAGATTTTGGAATATTCACCAATGACATGGAGGTGTCGGTATCCATTTCATTATCTTTTCCAAAATTCTCAGCGTCGGTTATGATTGCATCTATTTCCTGTCTTTCTTCATCACTGAACTTGACATTCATTGGGTCAGTTTGTTGGTCTGGGGTGTCTGGTCTATTCTCTGTCTGAGGTGGGTTCATGTAGTATTTTGGTTTTTTAGGGGTTTCCTTGGGGTAAGGACGATAGGCTCTGTTAAGTAGATCTAGAGAGGTTAGTTTTTTGCCAGACTTTTTACCCTTAGAAGGAGGCAGATTACCTACCGAAAGTAGAGAAAACAAAGGGAGAATTGGTTTTTGCAAATTGGTAGGATTGGGTATTTTTTTGTCACCTGAGTTGGAGTTCATTGATAATCTTTTTCCTCTTTGGAAAGGCTACCATGCAGAAATAATTAGGAGGAATCAAAGGATGAGGCCAATCGCCTACCCCATATAGGTTCACAAAGTGTTTGTTGGCTCTATTTGGAATAGATCTAAATGCAGAATCAGGTTTTCGAGTCAACAGTTTGAGGCAGTGAAGACATATGATTCCAAGAATTGTCTCCGCAATTGGCGCCTCTTCTGTTGGAGTCGCCTGAGATGAAACTTCAGCAATAGCCTTGTGAAGGGCATCCCAATAGGACCGAATACTAGAGTCTGTTACTGTAACATTCTCTTCTCTTTTTTCTGAAGGCTCTCCTGCCTCTTGGATGTTCTCTGCCAACTGATCATCCTCACCTTTACTGGTGGAGGCCTCAGAATCTGGAATTTGATATGTCTCTGTCCTTGGTTTTGGGCTAGCATTTGAGACATTCCTTTGACACATATTCCTTGAGAAGAAATTCAGACATATTGCCTGGTTGCCGAATACTTAAGATCACAATAAATATATCGTCCATTATCCCAGAGTATCTTTCTGTCTTCCCAGAGAAGAATTTTATCAATTTACAGCGTGCGCTGCGTCTGACTGGTTCGGAGGGGCATTTCCATTTTGATTTTGGATTTTGGAATTCTTCCCATTTCGAGGTTTCGGGGCGCGCAACACTTGTTACTAGCAAATGATCATACTGTTTACCCTCCATTTTAAAAGATTAGAAAATATATATTAATAAATTGATTGTGCAAAAGGTAGAGTAATGAAGAGATTGCTGGAACTCGTATATATAAAAACTTAATTACAGCCGTCAATAGATAAAACACGGAATATATAAATAAGATATACAATAAAACATCAAGGAATAACTAAATAAGGCAGTTATAAGAAATGCTAATACTAGAAAAATTATTTTTTTCCTTTGTTCATTGTTTGTTCATTCCCTGCTTCAATATTGCGTGTGAACTCAATATGTTAAAATTGCTCGGTTATTAAAACAATATGTGAAGAGGAGTGTGCACTCTTAAGTTATCGTCAATGGACCGCTCTGCAGGGAACGTCGACTATAGTACTAGTTTTGAGAGATTTATTTCGGATTCTTTATAAAGGAAGTTGAAGCAACGCTTTACAATGGATAAGGATAAAAACGAGAGGGGAACGTAAACTGCACTCGCGAGGAGACCCAAAAACTTATCTCTCTCGTAGAGTCCTTAAAGCATATAATTGAAAACAAATTCGTAGTTTTTTTTATGTCGTCTTCTATTAAATATAGCATATAATTAAGTGCTAATTTGAAACCTAGACCTAAACTCTTCATCGTCATATTCTGTGAAATGGTCTGTTCGATTAAGATAATCGGCCCTTAGTAGCTAATACTATATTTTCAAAAAGTTTAGCGCGAAATCAGTTGATTCAATTTCACTACAGAATTCTCTCGCACCAAAGAGTAAAGTAAGAGTTTTCCCTCTTCGCAAAGCTCACAACGAACTTGTAGGTGTCTTCCACTTATTACTCCTTCCACAAATTTAATGTCACGAAATAATTGGACACAAGAAAATTGTTGTCTCTATAGGAGACATAAAGAAATCTAACTAGGCTATTGTCGAGATAAAAATCCTACCGACGGATTTCAACAAAGGATTGGATTCGTAAATAAGGACTAATGAAATTTGTGGGATTTTACTGTAAAATTATTTTTTAAAAAGAATTCACATGCATATATGTACATCACAGTTACTACTACACTACTAATGGTGAACACACATCCAATATAAGTGTATGTCATGTAGGCAGGATCGCTATGTTATATGTTAAAGCAATTTTATTAATTTATTTTATATTCAAGTTATACGACAAAGCAAACAAACAACGCATTTATGATGGGTAAGGAATGTTACTACACAAAGGTGCAAGAGTTATTTTTCTTTCGTCAGGATTGTAAAAATAAAAACAATTCACTCTCATGTAAATTGACATAATAATTTATAAGTAAGTATAAGGCCTTGATCATGCACTGCACATAGTGGGAGTACGAGCGTTTTGTTACATGCTACGAAATTAAGCCAAGTGTGTTAAAAGCGCCTGCTCCGTTCACAGGAAATAATTCGCCTGTGTCTGAACCTCCAGGGGTTTCTTCACCACGTGGTCATTTCTCGGGGTGGAGGTGTTTGTCGGATCCGGTATCGACGGGTCTTTTCTTATTGGGTGGGTCCAGGTTGAGTGTCTGCTTCTACTGGTTCTTCTTGAATTGCCGGTTGATTTTTTCTTGTTGATATCGTGCTGCGATATTTTTCTGTTACTTCTTTATCGTAATTACTTTTTTAAATTAATTTAACTTTACGTTTTACTTTTAAAACTGTTTTTATATATTTGTGTCTGTCACGTTATGCGTACACGTACTGTAATGCTGTTTCCGCGGAGCATAAACACGATAAAATTAATGGGCGGGGAAAAGAGGCAAACACAGTACTTTTTAACAATTATGTTGTGTACACCTCGGGTATCGTGGGGGTACACAAAATAATTTCACCTCTTGAGGATTGAGGAGGTTTGATTAAAACACGGTTTTGGTGTAAGCTGAGATGTAGGTTTCGCGTTGTTAAAAGACTTTATTGGACGGCACCAAACAAATCTCCGTGCTCTCTTTTCTGTACAAACTTCATTCTAGGAACAATTATCACCACCGCGCAATCTACCTTCTTCGTTGATATTTCTTTAGCCACTCCCGACTCATGAAAGCTTCTTCAACTTTTCGAATCAGTCAGTGCTGCTGTTTTCCAGAGGCCCAAAGTCGCAGCGTCGTCATTCGTTACTGATGCTGATGTTATTGCGACTGCGCTAGCCAGTAGGTAGCGTCCTGTGTACAGCTGCGTAAAAGTGATGACCTAGCGTCTGGGTGGCTGGCTTGTCGAAGGTGCTTGTTAGCTGGCTGGTCAGGCGCAAAGTCAGCACTTTGCACCTCCTTATCTTTTCGTCCGAGCTCGTTAGTTCGCGTGGAAGTCAGCTAGCGATGGAATTTGCCGATGTGGGAATACAATTGATTTGTAGCCATTTTTCTCCCTCTTGAAGATGGAAGGGAAGAATAACGCCTTTTATCAGGAAGTAATAAAAAAAATGGTTTCAGCACAATGATTTTTGTCACCATGCACATCTAATTATAGCGACGCTCTCGCAACCAACAATTGCACAATGAGTGCAGTCTCGACGATTCAATAAATACCCACTTTTGTGAAAAGAATATTTAAATAACTTTTGATAACGCGGAGATTATGCGTGACTGTAATTTTATAATGCTATTGTTTAAATGTACCTTAAGTTCGCTGTCAACTAGCAACGCTTTATCTGAAAATTTCCAGGGTCGCCATGTAATATAAATTGGATGCCGAAGGGGGAGCTGAAAGCCTAGTGTAGCGCGTCACACAAAAGTGGATACACGCTGTATAATAGCGTCACACCAGAGGTGGATACGCCGCTATTTCTAAGTGGAGAAAATGGAGAACAGTCAAAAATAAAACAATAAGGCAGAATGGCATCGTTAAGTTCTAATAAAAGACTGTCTGTATTCTTGAATTTTACAATGGCTTAAATTCTAAATCTTATTTCTATACATACGTAATACATATACACCTACTTTGATAACCTTAATATTACACATAGCCAAAATTACTAATCGCAGTGAATTGACCCAATTCTAATCTACTGGTCACACGGTGCACTGGCACACGTCATAAGTGCATGGCGCTGCACTAAGGTGCTTTGCTTTACCCAGTGCGATGAACTCGAAGTGTTTCGTATTGCACGTTACCGTGCCGGAGTCATCGTTTATGTTTTGGTCAATTCACCTGTGCGACATTTGTTCGGGGTAGTGTTACATACTGTTTGCTATTACGTGATCGTTGCATTCATTGCATGATCACTACAATAGGAACCCCTGTTCCTGCCGTGATAGACTCTCCGTATGATGGGGGGTCCTGATGTAAGCGGACCCCCCCATGGCCTAGCCCCGACCTCCCGCGGCCCATTATTTTGGGAGGTCCTTTTTCGTTACACCGAAACCCGCTGAGGAGGCTGTAAGACGTGAGGAGGGCTTAGAGAACAATAGAAAACGATGACTTTACCACTTCACGACTTTTATTGTTTTTCCTTTATCCTCTTTACCATTTTTACTATTACTAGTCCTATTTCCCTACTAATCCTGCTCTTTGAGATCTCAACCGAAAATATTCTAGGATTCTGGATAGGTGTTTATAATAAGGCCGTGGCTTACAGGAGCTTATATTAAACATTCATATACTGGTATATAGTTCTAGTTCTACTTGGGGAATTTCACATTTCTCTGAATGAGTTTATAGGGATACAATTAGAACTGCTGATTAAGAGACAACAAAAAGATAGAAAGAAAATCATAAAAACCTGTCAATGTACCGTTCCGAAAGGGATGTGAACTGCTGCAAATGTTGAAAACTGCTTCTGCTACTCCTCGTGGATGACAATGATGGGCGGCCGCCGCTGCTTGTGAATTTTTAAAATTAAATAGACATCCATTTTCATCATTAATGCTATATCTGAGCAAGCTTTGGTTTTTAAATCTGCTCGTTTACAAGCATTTGTATGACTGTCCCACAAACAAGGAATAGCTTCCTACAAATCTATTAATTTAAATACTTCCTCCCGCCTGAATTTATCTCCCATTTTGGTCTGAAAATAAGGTTAATTTATTAAACTGAAATAAAACATTCAATGAGCCATTCAAAGCAAACCGATGGCAGAGCTCTTGCATGAACTTACCACTTCAAAGTCACTTTTCGCCATTTGGATTTCACAAGCTATCAAATTACCACCTAGACAGTACTGTCGCGTCAGTAAAAAAGACGGGATTGTAGACAGCGGTAGTGACAGTAATACTGTCTCGTGTAAAGGACGACTTAGTGAGGTTGATGCCTTTCTGTTGGAGCAGTTTTCATCTAATAGTGGGCTGTCTGTTACTTCCTTTGGAGCAAAGTCAATGTCTGTAAATACATTCCTATTAAAAGGAAGGACTCCACCAAAATCTGCCAAGTTGGCCAAGTATTCTTATACTTGATTTGCGTATACCGATGCCACCTTGTTAACATTCCCTTGTTATTGTCCATAATCAATCTGCAACATTAAACTCTAAGTCTTTTTATATATCTACTCCATCATATTTGTACTTTGATACATTTGACTATTCAAAGAGCTAATTATTTATATTTAAATGACGGTGACTGAGGAAGATCATCTTACTTGAACGGGTTTTCGGATCTCGTTTGCAAATAGTGCTCTAATTTGTGCGCTGGCTTTGTTTTGTCACATGGAGTTAAAGTACATACGTATATTACGAATGGGTTTTATAAACACCGATTTGAAATAATGCCGTTCTTGAAATACAAATTTAGGCTGGACATCAAGCGCTGCACGTCACATATTGTACACCAAAAAAACAACACAATTTTCTATTGACACTAAAGCAAATTGCTAACGTTAATAAATTAAAAATCTCGCATTACCGAAGATTTCGAAGATTTAAATAAATAACACTCATCCAGAGTTTTTACAGACTTCTTTTTCCAATTTTCTTCAATGCATCCCCAGGTTATTACTCTGATTCCCCAACAAAAATATATGGCAAAAGTTCCTCTGATTAAATAAATTTGGTTTATTTAAGAAAAAAAAAAACAATTTTTTAAAATTGTGAATGTTCGCATGGTAAGTAAAAAAAGATCTGAATGAAATACTAACATGGATATAGAATTGTTGAATCAACTGTCAAAAGTAGAGATTTTGCAATAATACGTTTAGTAAGTTTTAACTAAAAAGGAAGAAGCGGTCGAGCATTTTTTTTTCTATTTATATATTTAGCTCAAATTACGTATATTTTGCTTTAGTATCTCGAATCAATTGTGCGAATCGACAATACATTTATTTTGTTTGTGTATAATTTACTGTTACATAACACGATGAAATAAAAAGAAAGAGTAACCAAAACAATCAATCAAATCGATTCGGTATATTGCTATATATATGGAAGCCGAATTTGGTCTAATTGACTAGCAACAACACTAATTTTATGTATCTCAGCCTTTGAAAATGTGTCTGCTAGTCGAGTCGACCAAATTCTACTGACCAATTTTGGCAAACTTCTCACATTTTTATTAATGCTGATCAATCGAATCGAATACCCAAATATGAGTCCTTGAAAACTGAAATTAGAAAAGCAAGAGAAGTTGGTATTTTCTTGAAAATTTCTTACATCCCATACATTTGTAACTTCTTACTTGCGAAATCAAAAATAAAGTTGCCTACCCGATACTGGGTGTTGCGTGTCGACACATAATTTAAACTGGAAGTTGAAAAGAAAGTCTGATTGAAGCTACTGCAAAATAAAGGTTTAAAAATGATCATGATAGTTCTCTTTTGTTTTTAATTTAACTATTATATAATAGAGAAAAATGAGAAATTTAGTTAAGGAGCGAATGAGTAAAATAATAGTTTAATTTCATTTTAAAATGCAACATGTAGCTAGTAACGTGAAAGTCTTACTAATTTAAAGCGTAGTGTTAGGTAACGTTATGTTTTTAATATTATATGTTTGTAGTCAATAAACGCAGTGCAGAGCAATTACTATATGTATGATAACGCAACTAGAAACCGGAACAATTACTCGACCGATATTTAGCTGGTCGCTCCTCCGGTGGCTTACCATTAATTTAGGTTTAATTATTGCGTCGTTTGTGTATATTTTGTTTTGTTTCTTAGATAGGCTAATTTTTGCGCATAAGTTAATTATTATTACTATTGATTTATGTTTGACTTCATTTGTAAAAACCTATGACCTATACTATTATTATTATTATTACAATTATTATGTTTATTATTTTGTTGTTATCATCTCTTTCAGAAGTAAATAAAATGCAATTCGGGGTTTACATTTTGTTTTGTTTTTTCATACTTTTATTGGGTTCTTTTGTTTAAATTTTGTCGTTTCCGTGAACAATAAGTCGTTGTTATTTCAGATTCTGGGGCAGCACACAGTTTGTAGTCATTTTGCGTTAAACCGGTTTACCTACAGAATTATAAAATACACTTTGTCACAACTTACTAGATGTATTATTGCAAACGATAGAAAGGGTTTTGTTTGGATCATTTTTTATGTGTGTAATGTTACGCAGCCAGTGCAATATTGCAAGAAAACGTTCTGAAGGTTCAGTTACTTCAGGATGAGTATTTTTGCAACAACAAAATCGGGATGTAAAACATCTCGTGTGCGCCGCCACGGTTAAATGACATATTCGCTCTCCGATGGGCGCGCATCCGCTTTTTCAACAAATTATTGTGTAACTTCGATTTTTTAAAGATCTAAATAAATAAAATAACTGATTTTTGTAATTTTGTAAACAAGGAAATTCTCTTTCCGTGTGACGGTTGTTTTTGTACGCGTTTTTTGAGGAACTATGAAACGTGTTATTTATTTATTTATTTATTAATTTATTTATTAATTATTAACGCCGATCGGCTTTACACAACAAAAATAGGATATATGTTTCATTTCATTTCATTTCCCTAGATATAATATAACTAAAAAATACACTGATTGTGACAAAAATATAATATAATAGCTAGTACCGCAATACAGCTCTTTTGACCTCAGATTTAAAGGAACCTAATGACTTTCCAAAAAAATTAATATTGGCACAATAAGTATTGACTAGGTTTGTGACCCTGTTGTGCGGTCCATAATGCACATAATTTTTCGTTGAATTAATAGTCTCCGCCAGACGAGACGACCTAAGTCCCGATTTCGGACAGATGAGACCAAAAAGTTCGAGGTTCTCTGGCGAGTCAAATAGCCCGTTGAGGACCTTATAGAAGTATGTTAGGTTGGTGACAATTCGACGACTGGCTAGGCTGTTAATTCCAAGGTGGGCATAGATTTCATCCCGACTATAATTTCCACCGCTATTCATTCGATATGCTGCATATTTGATAACCTTCGATTGGACTTTTTCAATTCTGTTGATTTGTAAGCTAGTGTACGGGGACCATATTATCGAACAGTATTCTAATATTGGTATGACCAGTGATTTATAGAGCCAGATAATCGTGTCAACGTTCACAAAGTCCTTGCCCGATCTGATGATGAAACTCAGCATCCTGTAAGCCTGAAGGGTGATCTTATCCAAGTGTTGATGAAATGTTAATTTGTTATCAATGATAACCCCTAAGTCTTTGATGGCTTCAGTTTCCTGGAGTAGTTGCCCATTCAGAAAGTAAGTGAAGGATTGCTGGTTGCGCGAGCGTGAAAAGGACATACACATGCACTTTTTTATGTTAAGATTAAGCCTATTTCTCATGCACCACTCACTGAGCTCATTGATGTCCTGTTGTAAAATGTGAACGTCATTCGTATTAGTGATGCTCCTGAATACTTTCAGGTCATCAGCATAGAGCAAGTATTCCGATTTCAGTTTATTGCCAATATCATTAATAAAGATATTAAACAGTATTGGCCCTAGGTGGGAACCTTGTGGAACTCCCGAGAAGACCCCGTACTCACTAGAGGTATGACCGTTGACTCTCACTTGCAGATGCCTGCCCGTTAAGTAGGACCGTAGCCACTCCAATGCCGCTCCCCTAACGCCGTACCCATGCAGTTTATCGATGAGAATTTCATGGTCCACCATGTCAAAAGCTTTACTGAAGTCTGTATATATGGCGTGTACGTCTATGCCTTCGTTCAGAGAATTTAATATGTAGTTAGTATATAGATACAGATTCGTTGTTGTGGACCTACCACCGAAAAAAACCGTGTTTTTTCGTTGATATGACGTTCTTAAATGTAAATGCAATTTGTGGTAATACGATCCTTTCGAAGAGTTTAGACATCGCAGACTGAATGCAAATCGGCCGGTAGTTGGCGGCAACAGTCCTGGAACCTGACTTATGAATCGGGGTTATATACGAGAGTTTCCACGCCGAGGGAAAGTAGCCCGTCTGTAGAGAGACGCTGAAAATATGTGTAATTGCCTCACATAATTCGAAAGCACAGCTTCTAAGGAACCGATTTGGTATGCCATCCGGTCCGGCACCTTTTTTTACGTCCAACTGCAGGATTTCCTTGTAAACATTGTCGTACGTCACATCTAAGCTGGATAGGTTAACATTGACATCTGTTATAAAACCAACTTGTTGGGATGGCATGTCCAAGTCAGTCGAATACACGCTTTCGAAAAAAGATGCAAATAAGTTGCTGATCTCCTCGCCACCGCTAACACCCTGTCCATTCCACGTCATTGTAGATGGGATATCAATATCGTTTTGTCGCTTGCTTCTGATTTTTCACGTCAGATTTGATTAGTCCCTCGACTCTAGACGTATAATCGTTGTAACAACTTGCACTTAACTCCTTACATTCGCTTCTTAGCTTGCGGAACTCGTCATAGGAATTTTTCGTACGTAATCTTTTATAAGCTGCATGGGCTATTTTTTTCAATTTAATTTTATTAATCAGTTGTTTAGAAAACCAGCAGGGGAAATCATTTGTTTTTTTAATCACCACTGGGACGTGGTTTGCCAAACCCTCATTTACCTTACATTACATTTTAATCAGGTTTAACTGCAACTTCAATAAGTCCCGGGCCTTACTAATAAAGCAACAACTTTCAGACAAAATTCACCTTTACTCATCAAGATACTCTTCTTCATTGATACATTGAGTTCAATTTTTTAATACGTTTCTCGTAGAATGATTTGTCTTTGTTTGCAAAATAGGTTTCAACTTCGGTAATCACTTCTTCATTTGAGCCAAACTTCTTTCCCTGAAGCATTCTTTTGAGGTCTACAAACAGCCAGTAGTCGCTGGGGCCAGATCTGGACTACTGGTGTGTGGCAAAGCAATTCGAAGCGCAGTTCGTTCAATTTTCCCATCGTTCTCATCGATTTGTGACACGGCGTGTTGTGCTGGTGATACAACACTTTTTTCTTTTGCATATGAGGAGGTTTTTTCTTTATTTCTTCACTCAGTCGATCCAATAAAGTCATATAATATGTGTTACATGTGTTGGCATGACTGGAACTAAAATAAACAAAATATACAAATTTTTGTTTGAGTTATGTCCAATGAAACAAAATAAATGATTTTCATGAAAAATTAGGAGTGTTTTCTTCATCAAAACACAAATTTTTAATATTTTAAACAGAAAATGTGTCAAATATAATAATTTTAGGCCTAAAATCATGTTAATTGCATAATTTGAGAGCAGGATAGCTTTACATAAGCTGGAGAAAAGTGGTTTCGAGAAAATCGTGGTTGAAGTTACAGTCGGCATCCAAATACCACCGATGCGACCTGACGGTGTATTAATACTCACTTAATTTTTTTAAATTTGCAACAACAATTTTTTATCAACCCAATAAGGAAGAAATGCTCCGTAGGACTTGTAATATTATGAAAAAGGCAAAATCATATGCAACCCCTTGAACTCAAATTACTTGTTTACTTCCAATTCTATCGTTCAATAAATTGATATTTGTTTTTGTGGAATTTCGTTATTGAGGATGTTGTCGATGACACCACACTACAACAATCGCTTATTGCATCTTATATTATTTTGCCATTAATATAAAAAATTACACAGGTCAACAGGATTTTGTATTCGGGCTAGTAATAAATGATTTTCATAGAATTTTTTATGCAGATTAAGATTCAGAAAAGGCAAATCCTTCATTAGTTCGCGCTTTAAAATAAATATGGATAAAAAGTAAAAAAAAAAGTATTTTTGCGCATTTTACACATTTCTAAACAAATATAAGAAAACGTTACGGGAACTAATAACATACTTCAAATGAAAGCATAAACCCCATTATATTATAGCATTAAACTATAACAATTTTTTTTATTCAGAAATTCTTCCAAGGGCGTACACCAGCCGCTAACTATGCATTGCATGAAAGAATCAATTCAAACTTATAAATTAAATATAACATATAAATGTTGCATTTTTTACTATCTAAATAATTTTCAAAAATTATCAAAGTACGGGTTTCTTTACTCCTGTGCCTAATTCTTGAAAATACGAACTAGTTGTTGTATTTTTTCTTTTTAGCGTGCCGGGTAGCCCAACTTAGCGCCCTGCGCCGGGAACACGTTTTCAGGAGAGGGGGGTTGGGGACAAGGGGTACCTACCCGCTAGGCCAGTCTGTTGTACTCAGTTTTGTCTCTCAATTTCTCATACGCTTTATTTCTTTATAAACTAAATTGTATACAGTCCGATAGTAATAACAGGGTTGTTACACATTGCAAAACTCAATTGAACAACGTGAAGTCCTTTTAAACTTAATTGACTAATGTGCGGACATAATAAACTTAGGCGTTTACACAATTATTTTAATTATTTCTTTCTCGAAGAATATAACTTATAGATGGTTACCACACAACTCTGTTCATGATGGCGACTAATTCCGACATCCGCCCCCCAAGACAGTTAAATCACGACTCAAATAGCTTAGCTTGTCTCGATCGACAACTAAGCTCCACGAGGGAGCTTTTCCCGTTAAGCTCCCTACACATGCCGCGCGCAGACAGCTTACCTTGTATTTTCCGCGACCCCCAGCAATAAAGTTAGCTAAGTATCCATTTTCATGCGTTTGGGATGTAATTGGAGATTTCTGTTTGTGGCGCCGAGTTCTCATAGCGGCTGCGCGTGCATATTGGAATGCGCTGATAAAGCCCCTCATGAAAAACCCGGCGAAACCAAATCTCAAAATAAAAATTGAATTTAATTTATGTTGGAATAATTTAGAATTATTAATTTCAATATTCATCGACGGGAATTTCAATGACTATTGAAATCAATTAAATTCGGGGGAGAATTTCCATATTTGTTACACAACATAGTAATGGGGAATATTTGGATTCGTAATCAACAGAAAAAGCTCTATGTTAGACACATATCGCTTGCGTGGATAACAAAAAAATCATTAAAAATGTTGCCCAATGTCCGTCACCTCTTCCCTTTGTCTATCCCCTTTATATCCTACATACACTTTCGATAACTTAACTGTCGGATGAACTCGCAAAATAATTCAATATTTCGCAAAGGTGATGGGTTGGTCCATTTATACCAAATATGGTTTGTGAATTACAGTTTATTATGTTCTAGTTCTTGTTTCATTTCTGCATTGCTTTAATAACTTGTGAAGTGTTGTACTTGAATCAACTCTGTTTTGAGCTGTAATTCTTTATGCAACACTATATCGTAAGAAGTGTTTTTCTAAGAGTATCGATAAATGAGAGAAATTGTACATAGCGGAATATTCCTGAAAGACCACAAAGAAAGTGCCCTTTTATTTATGATTGTGTGCTTTAAAAAAGAAGATCGTAAAAAATGTTGTACGAAATTAGTTGGAACAATTTATTTATTATTTCTAATTGTTTACAATGTGCTAAAATAATTTCCGATTTATGCCTCAAACAAGAATTATAACATCAAAAAGCAATAGTTATTATTATATTAAGCTAACAATTATTGTAAAAATTTTCGAGAGAGATGAAATTTTCACAGTTGCATTACAAAGCAAAAAACAGACTCACAAATAAAACAATAGTTAATATAAAAATCGATTGTCAACAAAAGAATATATGCAATAGTAGTAAGAAGAACAAAACAAATATAACGAATTGATTTTGCATTAACTAGCTAGTGACAAAAACATCAATTAGAATATTCTAAATTTACTCCTAATTGTAAAAATTTCTAGCTTAAGATTGACTAGGTAGAGGTAGGCTAAGCCAACAATTTATGTGAACACTTGTTGTATTTTCAATGTTATCCAATTTTATTTTCATATGCCAGACAAAGTATCTTTGGGTGCTTTTGTGAAGTTGAGATAAATTGATTTCAGCAGTTATAGTCGTATTCGCGTTAGTTTACAGATCACTAAAGCTGGCACCAACTGCTATCAAAATTTGTTTAAAATAGCAAAGATCTGTAGCCTCGATTGCTGTAGGAAATAGTAATAATCAAAATAAGTTCGTTTTTCGCATAATAATCAAAATGAATCAATTTTTCTCAACTTCCAATTAGCATCTCATATCAAACCTTCAGTACAACAGGTCTACATATCGAAATTTTTTAGTACAGCGCCCCAAAAGTCCTTCGAAACAAAATTGAAGATGAAGTCTATTGTATGATCATTATTTAATGCTTCTGGCCCTATATTGGCAGGTCGACATAATTAATCGAGTCAAAAAAAAAACTCTTCTGGTTTTATAAAATTTCGCGTTCGACAACTTAACTTAGTCAATAAGAAAAAGCAAAGAGTGACGAAAATATTCCTATCGACAATAACATCGATAATAATCAAGAGCTGCGCTGTCGATTTACATTGTGTTTTTGTGGATTGAGGACGGTTTGATTGTTGAATAACTTTGAAATGAGGGACTGAACAAATATTTAATATATTTTGTTGTCATGGTAAAAGAAAATGGGTCCTATTATGAAAGTCGATGTTAGTCAGCTCGCTTAGCAAAGAAACATTTTCAAAGCTGAGATTCTCGGAAAATGAGTGTCTTCGCTAGTACAGTCGACCAAATTCGACTTCCATAATAGGGCCTAATTTTTGGCAAATGGGAACTGCTTCCACACCACATAGAATCCGTAATATCTCCGCGAATATTGTCTTTTAATTGCTGCAGTGTTGGTTAGTTAGTTCAAACTCTTTTTTTAGGTATGTTCACAGAAAGAAATCGGGGGGACAAAACAGTGGTCATATTTTGTAAGGCGTGACGAATCGTTCGCTTTCGTTTATTATAGCTGAATTGGAGGATGGAAGATATCTGTCCTCGACCCCTATCTGAGGTTCTTCGGTTCATAAGAACAACGAAGAAGTTCGGCTAGGGTGGGGGCAGAGTACAATGGACTGTTCGTGTGAGTGCTCGGGGCTTCGCTCCCCCCTTTCTTACAAACTACATAGCTGAATTGTAGGTAACATTTTCATACAAATTACTTACTTCTGAAAACGATACGAAATGAAAACGACGAAGCGCGATACAAATGCAGCTCTGCAATACGATATCGTCTCGTTTGCGTTTGTAGAGCCGATTGCTCTTAGTGATCGTCTTTCGTTTATGTGAGATTAATTTATTAATTACTATCCGTCTAATTAATACTATAACCAACTGACAATCGTTTTCAAGCGTAGGCCGTTTGGTACCGTTTTGTCTGAGTATTTCGTCTCGTTCCGTTTAACTTCTGGTTTTCAGGCGTAAAGTCTCCGCCATAATAGACAAAATGGGACGATTCATCACGACCGAATTATCAAATTTTGACCTCGTCATCAGCAATCGAGTTGTATTGAATGTGGCGCCGTTTTATGCGAATCACATATGGATTCAACAAGACGGCACAACTGCCCATACAGCACGTTACATCAATGAATTTGCTGAAAACTAAGATATCTCCAGACGCCCTCCAATTTCTTTCTTTTGTGGTACTTGAAAACTAAAGTGTAATTTTGTACAATTTTATCGTTAATTTACTTAACGAATAACCAATAAAACATCTTAATTTTTTTTTTTTACAAAAAGAATGGATTTTCACCACATCAAAGCCAAATTACTCAATTGACGAACGGTTTTGATAAAATGTTGTTATTAATAATATGCGCTCTTGTGACGCCAATCTCTTCATGATGAAATGGTAGTCACAGTTCAACAATGCTCTCAAGTCATAAAACCTATTTAGTAAAAAACGATACCACTTTAAAATCGGTCTCAGTCCATAAAAACATCCTGTACGAGTAGTAGTTATCGCTAAAAAAGTTTTAGTAGTGATACTAAATAAGGATCATAATAACATTAGCAATTTACATTTAATTTTTTTGTTTTTAATTAATACTTGGTAATGATTTTCTTCTCAATTAGAAGTATGGTCTTGTTGTACTGGTGGGACGATATTTATAATTTCAGTTTTCTTATTCGAATCCCACTAACGTGTGCCTTAGACCAATTTCATTCCGCTTAAAAAGTATTTCATAAGATAATTTTTAATAAACTGGAAATTCAAAATAGAAGAGCTGCTATTCAGTTGCTGCTTCAAGTGAGTCAAGTGAGCTTAAAGGCGTATTTCTGACTACATAATATGAAACTTGTAGTTTCGTGTGAAGTCGTTACTTTTTCATCTAAAAATAAGGGTAGATATTAGATACATGAGGCGTTAAAGTTTTACAATTTATTAAACGCCACAAATAATACATAGCATTTGTTCAATAAGTTGGTATTCAGAAAGTAACATGGATTGGCATTCATTCGTGTAAAAGTCTAAGACAAAAGGTGCATATCTATAATTCATACGTATGCATTAGGAAAGCGCATATTTTCTTATACATTGAACAAGGAAGTATTTTAATAATAATTATTTAATACTAGTGAACAGTAGTAGAGTCTCTACCAATTTTTTGTAATGAAACCGATCAAGACCGTGTCTAATGTAATACTTAGTACAGATGGCTTTTGTCGCATAAATTTTTTATTATCTAGTAATCAAAATTATTTTTCACGAAGATATGTTCACGGATTTTAAACTCGTAGTTACAAAATTTTTTTGTTTGGATTTTAAAACATATATCAATACGTCACGCGATGTGATTACCATAGAAACCGTACCTTCTCCTTTTTACTTTTATGGAGAAGTTCTCCAATCAGTCTTTGTATGTATTTTCTTATTTTTACTTCAGGAAAAAATATTACATTTTCATAAAGAACTACTTTCAAAAACATGTGCGAAATCATGAAATAATTAATCAAATTACGAGAGTGGTTTGAGAAATTACTTGGCTTGATATGAAAACGAATATGTTCAGTTTTGTAACGTACCATTACGTATTCCCGACACTAGTACAGGTTCGTATAGATTAACCAGGAACAAGTCATTTAACACAAAAACAACTTTATGTATTGGGGACTTGAACAAGTTCCTGCTGTTTTTTCGTGAAAATTAATGCTTAATTTAAAACAATAAAAAACATGTATTGTCCATCGCTAGCAACTACTTTTTCCCATATTTCTGGCAACATATGAATTCCATGTCGGTAAAACGACACGTCTTTTTAGGTTATCGTTAGGTAATCGGAAGGAACAATGCCTGGTGAATACGGCGGGTGGGATCGGATTTCCCAATTGAACGTTTCAAAGTTTTACTCAAGCACCTAGTGAAATTTGAAGGAAGTTATGGTGAACACCCTCAGCACGGCAAAACATTCTTACTGACAACCGAGGCCCTAAGGGGCGGGCCGATGACTTGGGCCAAAAATGCATTTAAGCAATGTGTTAACAGGCGGGCTGAAAAGTTCGTAGGCTAGCATAGAAAAAATTATTTTTTTGATAGAATTTGATTTTATTATTCAATATAGTTCCCTTCGAGGGCGATACAACGATTATAGCGGTCATACAATTTTTCGATACCATTTTTATAATACGATTTGTCTTTAGCCTCAAAATAGGCTTCAGTTTCGGCGATCACCTCTTCATCGGCGTAAAATTTCTGTCCAGCGAGCATCCTCTTGAGGTCTGAGAACAGAAAAAAGTCGCTGGGGGCCAGATCTGGAGAGTACGGTGGATGCGGAAGCAATTCGAAGCCCAATTCATGGAATTTTGCCATCGATTTCATTGATTTGTGACATGGTGCATTATCTTGATGAAACAGCACTTTCTTTTTCTTCAAATGAGGCCGCTTTTCCGCGATTTCGTATTTTAAACGCTCCAATAACGCTACATAATAGTCGCTGTTTATGGTTTTCCCTTTTTTAAGATAGTCAATGAATATTATACCATGAGCATCCCAGAATATTGATGCCATAACCTTGCCAGCCGACTTTTGCGTCTTTCCACGCTTTGGAGTCGGTTCACCACGTGCAGTCCACTCGGCTGACTGTGATTGGACTCTGGTGTGAAATGATGGAGCCATGTTTCGTCCATCGTCACATATCGACGCAAAAATTCGGATTTATTACGACTGAACAGCTCCAAACACTGCTTAGAATCATCGATCCGTTGTTGTTTTTGGTCGATTGTGGGCTGGCGCGGCACCCACTTTGCACAGAGCTTTCGCATATCCAAATATTCATTCACGATATGACCAACACGTTCCCTTGATATCTTTAGGGTCTCAGCTATTTCAATCAACTTCACTTTACTGTTATCAAAAATTATTTTGTGGACTTTTTTGATTTTTTCCTCGGTAACAGCCTCTTTGGGGCGTCCACTGCACAATTTATTCAGTCCTTCTGTCTTAAGTTATTACGTAATTGGCTAATCTAAAGATTTTTAATATTGATATGGTTGTTAGGTTAGCCAATTACGTAATAACTTAAGACAGAAGGATCCTTAAGTAGAGACTGAATAAATTGACCGACTTGGTATTTCATAGATCTCACAACTTTTTACGATAGAAGAACTGAGTTGCGAGACTTGGTTGTTTTTATAGGTTATGTTTTTTATGGCATATCATTTCTTTTTGTAGGTAGTCTTCCTTTTTTCTTTTTATTAATACGTATACAGGTACACTGATTCATTCACTGCAAATGTATTAATTAATCTGGGGTCCTATACTTATATGGGATTACAAAGTTATTTATGCAGTTTGTGTATCTAGAGAACTGGATCGAAATTGCAAAATATTTTAGTTTTTCCTTGATTTATACACTAAACACTAATTGTATTCTAAATTTGAAGCTTCTATGTCTGCTAGAAGTGCCTTAGAGTTTTGATGGTCGGTCAGTCAGCGAGTGACAAAATTAAGAAACTTTGATTAGTTATAATTCTTAAACTACTGGTTCAAATTGAATGAAATTTGAAATGTATTGTGTTCATACAATGCCTGCTTGGTTACTGAAAATTGAGGCTTCTAGTTTTATCCACAACGAAGTTATAGGGGGGTCGAAAATGGCCTGAACGGCTTCGAGAAAAGGATGGTACGGCGATGCTCGACTTGGCGGGGGCATTGCCGTGCCCCCAGATTTCTTAGATTCTATAACACTTGCGTTTTTTTCATGTATTTGTATATGATTATTCATTGCCGATGAAATCTCAATTATTTCACTATAAAAGTTTTCGAGGGTCTTATAAATTTGTTTGCAATTATGTAAATCTCTTATTAAAGATAATTCATTATAGTACAGTCGATTTGGAAGTTGCCCTCCGAAAAATGACCCTCCGGAATTTGACTTGATAAATCGATAGGGGGGCATAAAATAAAGTTAATGTTAGATTTCCGAATGGATCCCCCCCCCCCCCTGTTTTTGAGAAAATCCAAAAAAACTTTGGATGCGTTTTTCTCAGAATCTATGGGTTCTAGAGAAAAGTTTATTTAACAAAAAAGTTAGAGGACATTGTTAACTACATGTTATCTCAGTGAAGTCAAGTCCTCCGACTT
The DNA here is from genome assembly GCA_947538895.1 of Neoitamus cyanurus. NCBI lineage: Eukaryota > Metazoa > Arthropoda > Insecta > Diptera > Asilidae > Neoitamus > Neoitamus cyanurus. The sequence goes on from OX384547.1 coordinate 15,388,292, forward strand.
AAATTACAAAAAGTAGGTGGCGCTAAAGTTTCAAAAAAGTGGTTTTTTGGCATTTTCGTTAGGAATAAACACTTTTTTCATAGTAATGTAAATGGGAAAGTTGTTCGTCACAAAAATATTTACATTTTTTATTTAAACAATTTTTTTGTAAAACTTACCGTTCTCGAGCTGGAGCTTGCCAAAGTGTAAAAATTGTACTTTATGACCGCGCTGATGCGCGTATTCCATAAATTTTGTTTTATTTTTATATTTTTGGATTAATATACCATAATGTTTACTTGATATTCTCATTTTCAACCATAAGTCTGATATAAAAATAAAATAAAATTTATGGAATACGCGCATCAGCGCGGCCATAAAGTACAATTTTTACACTTTGGCATGCTCCAGCTAGAGAACAGTAAGTTTTACAAAAAAATTGTTTAAATAAAAAATGTATATATTTTTGTGATGAACAACTTTCCCATTTACATTACTATGAAAAAAGTATTTATTCCTAACGAAAATGCCAAAAAACCACTTTTTTGAAACTTTAGCGCCACCTACTTTTTGTAATTTAAGTCGGAGGACTTGACTTCAATGAGATAAAATGTAGTTAACAATGTCCTCTAACTTTTTTGTTAAATAAACTTTTCTCTAGAACCCATAGATTCTGAGAAAAACGCATCCAAAGTTTTTTTGGATTTTCTCAAAAACAGGGGGGGGGGGGATCAATTCGGAAATCTAACATTAACTTTATTTTATGCCCCCCTATCGATTTATCAAGTCAAATTCCGGAGGGTCATTTTTCGGAGCAACCCTATTTTTTCGTGCTAAATCGACTGTACTATTACGTTTATCCGCGTAATGCAAAATTAAGTTTGTTTTTATTGCTGCCCATTCTATGGGGGTCCCGTACATATTTAGGACTTCATTTGCCGGGCCTTCTACTGTATTTCGAATGGCACGCAATAAGATTTTGCCGTGTGCAGTTCCATCGATATTACTTATTAATGATAAAATTTCTTTTACGTTATTAAGGAACTCAAACAACAATCTTGGATTGCCATCAAACTATGGCAGATCCTTGATTGCATCAGGCACTCTTAGCAAATTTAGATAATTACTTATATCTGGAACTGGAGGATTCGCCATGTTAGAAATTTCGGAATTTATTATTGTATTTCTAGAATCGATTTCTAGCGATATTTCTGGGATACTTTCGGTAGATTGTGTCGCACTAGTTGAGCACTCACGTTCACAAACACTTTTCTTATAAAATATTTTAGTAGGATATGGCTTACTCCGTTGCTTATTTTTACGAAAGGGCATTAAGGGGATATGAATAGGAATAAAGAAGGGAATATTCAGATTTGACCTACACGCACAATACGAAGATCGTTGTTAACATCTTCCGGGGGTAGGTTCCAGACTAAGGGGTTGAAACGCCGCCAAGATGTCCCAGTTGACTCTTTGTGTCTGTTGAAGTTTCGATTGTGCCGCTCCTGGTCGATGATCCTTCGACGATATGTCACAAAATAACACACTTCTGGTTGGCACTTTAATTTTCGTTTCGATAAACCGTCGAACCGATTTCTTAAAGACTTCGAATTTTTAGGAATCGAGGATACTTTTGTATCCTACCGACTGCGCCAATTACGTTCCTCAAAAGGGAACTTAAAAAAAAAATCAAAACTAAGATTTAGTAGTCAGAAAATTACCAGCAACCTGGAAAGTTAATAAATTTTAATCCTACTAAATCTTAGTTTTAATTTTTTTTATGAAGTTCCCTTTTGAGGAACGTAATTAGCGCCCATTGGTGAGCACTTGGACCTGTAGAGATGCCCATTTCATTCAAAAAGGACAACAAAGCAAAAGATCTTTCATTGAAAGTGCATGCTGCTACATTTGCTGCAATTTCAACAACGATTTGAGTACCGCTCACTGATTTTGAAGAGATCTTCCAAATAAGTTGATTGAGACTCTCGTTATTATTCTACGTGAAACCTCCAAGACAAGATTGGCTTTATGGCATCTGTAACATCTGCAGGAAGGGCACTGTAGCTGTGTTTGAATGCATCCAGAGTGTTTCCAGCTGCCGCTTTTTCCATTGCCATTTTCAGGTATTCGTCTTCCCTACTTCTTGACTCACATGATTCTTATCTAGAATTGGCCGACACGCCTAGACCCACCCCCTTAGCTCCAAGGGCATCAATTCAAAAGCAATAACCCCTACCCTAGATTTAAACTTAACTCCAACTTAAATTTTGATATGGTTATTGGACACAGAAAAATAAAGGCAATAGACATATATCCGTTCACTGAAACTGTTTTGTTTTAAACTATTTCTCTACTATTACTGAATTTCGCACAAATGTACTGTTATTTTTGTAGCAATTCAATCAAAAGTTCCTGAAAAGCAAAGGAAGAGTATTTTTGTGGTTCTTAATACTATAAAGTTTTAGCTCATATTGGAGTGGAGCGTTTGCAAATCATAAATTTTATTATTATTATTATTTTTCGCTTATGCCGTCAACAGACAAAAATGAATACCAATATCTGTGTTACAATGAATGTGTGATAAGGAAGAAAAAAGAATTTTAATTATGGAATAATAGCCTTAGCAAAGGAACAAAATAGATAGTAGTAGCCTAGTATCCAAAGAACAGGCTTCACAACGCCGTGGAATAATAAAAAAATAGTTTGCTCATAAGCATTACATAAATCGTGCCAAACATTCAACTTAGCCAAGCAAAAACCACATATAGTATGTTACAACTAACATAAGTCATTAAGCAATTTGTTTCTGTTACTTTCCGCCTTTCGACAGCTGTTTAACGATTAAAATTCAAAATACTAATGCTTGCCTTACTATTTTCTAAAATGTTAATTTATTCTTGCTGTCAAGTGTGAAAGTGAACTAGATCAGTATACGTGTTTTGAAAATGCTGTAAATAGGGCAGTAAAGTCAGTAGTTTCATCTGTCGCGTCTTCCAAAAAGAAACCAATTATGCATCACCTAGTTTACGTTTGCACGCATCTCAACGTGTATATTAAGCGGTAATTTAGTCGCCTTTTTTACTTGCAGCAAAAATGTGTATTTTTATCTGATAATCGATAGCAAATAACGAAAGCAACTAATTTCAACCAATACGGCGAAGGTCGCAGTCGTAGTTTATAAATAGTGATATAAAAAAAGATCATTTTGACAAAAAGTTTAAATAAAATAAAGTAAGCAATAAAAATAATGAAAGGGAAAATGTTTCATATTTTATATGTACTCGTAGGTAGACATATACTTAGAGGTACACAAGAGAAACTCTACACAAATATATTAGTGACGTTGGCTGCAGTTGTAACACAATACTGAAAGAGGAAACAAACTAACTCATTCATATAACTCTTAGGGCCATTTCCAGCAAGTAGCGGAGACAAACACTCTATATATTGTAACAATAATCAAACATGCAAAGATCAGTACTATATCAAAGGATAGATATTTTATCTATAGAAAAGACCGACTTTAATGTAACTATTTTAAGAGATATTGAGGAAATAAGTATAAAGATACTAAGTATTAGCGGGTAGTGAGCAAATCTTTTGCCTATTTATTGTTGTTCTTGGGTAGTGAAAACTTTTAAATTTTTTTGTTATTGTAAATTTATGGGAATGTGATCTTCGATATAATAAACATGAAAGTATATAAGTTTTAAAAATCGTTTTACTCAAAACTTTATCCATCACACAATGCTCCCCTCTTAAGCAGATACGAGTACAACGTGGCCAAAACGATGGATACGCCCTGAAAACTTTTGAATGGTAAGATGGTTGATTTTCTTGGATTTCAATATATCAATTAAGGATACATTTGAATAACTTATAAGTTGCATTCTATATACTTCAGTGGATTTGGAGAAAAAGACTGGCTATTCAGGACACAGTGGATCGATGAGAAAATAAAAAAAATATTTTGTTTTATTTTTGGATAGGGGAAAAATGGACAGAAAAGAGAAGCAACCCAGAAAAGAGGACGTGTATTCCCCGTCAAATTCTGGAGCAGAAATAAGGAAATTGTTGTAATCTATATATTTATTATTATGTATATAAAAATGAATTGCTGTGCGTTAGTCTCGCTAAAACTCTAAAACGGCTTGACCGATTTCGATAATTTTGTTTGTTTTGTTCGCTATAATACAGGGGATGTTTAAAAAAAAAGAAAATTCGGGAAACCCCAAAGGAAAAGCCGGAAAATCGAAAAAATCAAAATTTCCGTTTTGTATAGGAAGCGAATTTTCCAACTTCAAGGAATCTTTATGAAAAAGGCAATTGGAGGTTTTCGGGGTCGCAGATCTCGAGCTTGCATCCAAAATTTTGGAATTCAAGATATCGGATCCAATATGGCGACCGAAAAAGTTAAACTTAAAGGGATTTCCCTGAAAATCCGCACTAGGGAATTTTCGGGATCACTGATTTCGAATCTGCTTTTCAAATTTCCAAATTTGAGACCACCCCCACCCCGCTGAGATATAGGAGAGGGGGTGCAATAAGGAGGTGGTGTAAAATGAAGAAAACTAAATTTAATAATACTGTTGGAAAATATCTAAAACATCCCAGCGGGAAATTTGGTCAGGCATTCCTAGGGAAGCGGGTTTGGAATCAGTAAATTTTATGAGAGAAAAATATGTTGCTTCCCTGTTGATTCCGGGGAATGCAGGTATGCATCAACCCAATTGATCGCTGGGACCGAACCTTCTCCCTTTTGTTTTCAAGTCATGACTCATAAGAAAAACAAAGCGAAATCTTGCTCATTCCTGTTTTATCTTCTGTGCAGTTAAGTAAGGTGCGTATTTTTGCGTTCTATTGAGTGATTTTGGTGCGTTTTTGCGTGGTTTTTATAATAAAATCAGTTTTGTTGTTTCATAAAAGAGAAGGTAAGTTGAACAAAATGTTCAGTAAGGTGAACAAAATGTCCAGTAAGTTGAACAAGCTGGGAGCAGTATGAACCTGAATCCACTTGCATTCCATAGAAGCAAGCTGGGAGCAGTATGAATCTGATTCCTCTTGCATTCCATAGCAGCAAGCTGGGAGCAGTAAAAAAAAGCTTTTATACTGCTTCCTCCTGCGGACATGTAATGTGAAAAAGACATGGAGTGTCCAACAGAAGGGAATCACACCATAGCTTCCAAGGAGTTGCTTCCGTTTGCATCTTTGAGCGCTTCTTTTCCCGCTGGGATGTGCAAAACGCAAATAGGAAAACGCTGGGTCACATAGGAGAGGCGGTGGTGCAGTAGGGAGGCGTTGTAAAATTAATGAATACAAATTTAATAGTATCCCGGGAAACGCCGGGTCCGGGCAAGCTAGTTATTATATAAAAAAAAACTTGTATTGATTGTTCTCTTAAAGTACGTCCGGAAGCGAATTAGGTTCAGCCATGAGTCCCTCTCCTACATACATGTGTACATATACAGATGTGGCCAAATTATTATCACCTCTTCAAATTACTAATTAATGTAGATTATGAAACTACTGTTGCACAGTCACAGTTTAGAGTTTTTATTGTGTTACTAATTAGTTTCAGTTACAAATTGCTTTAATTTTATGTTTACTGTGCAATATTTAAGGACCTAGCCGATGATATTTAGTCTCTCTCAGTTGTATTCTTCGAATAGTGAACGTGATAAATATTATGTTTAATTTTATAAAATTGAATATGGATAAAACAAAGAATATCAGGGCAGTGACCAAAGCGAAAATTTTGACGTTGTTGGAAATAGGATAACATTCTTATGGAGTAATAGCTCAGAAAGTGGGAGTTAGTCGGTCATTTGTTAGGAAGTTTGCAAAAAAAAATAACTGCATAGTTATCAATAAGTCCTAAAAGAAAAGGAAAATGTGGTCGCAGCCGAAAAACAACTGGATACCAGGATCGCTATTTGCTGCGGAAAGCTAAAGAAGAGCGCACCCTATCCGGTAAGTCTCTAATGGCTACTATGCGTGATTTTGGTGCAGAAATATCGGAGCGGACAGTAAGACGTCGACGGCCATGCAAGAAGCAGAGGCTGAATTTTAGGATGGTTCAACAAAGAAAAACATGGACGGATGGACATTTTACAAATGATTGGGAAAAGGTAAAGATAAGTTAAACACTCTTTTTCATATTATTTTAAAAACACATTTTCCAATAACTTTTTTACTTCATTTAAATTTACGCTATTTTTTGAACAGGTTACATTCAATGACGAGACCATGGTGAGTTTGACACTACCATTGTGTCCAACAGCAGGTCAAGCAGTCAGTAAGGGTCATGATTTGGTCAGCAATATCGTCCAAAGGACTCTACCCACTCTACGTCGTTGACAGGATAATGAACGCGGATGCATGCAAAATTTAACGGAGATGGAGTTTTCATGTACGATAAAGCCCCTTGCCATACATCAAGGAGAGTTACGGAGTTTTTAAGGACTAACAACATCTAAATCCTTGACTGGCCATATATGAGCTATTTTTAAGGAGAAAGTGACAGAAAAGTGCCCACGGACCAAATCAGAATTGATTGACGCCATGAAGGAAGTTTGTGAAAATGATGCCGATTTGGTCACCACAGCTTAAAACGCTATCACTGGAATGCCACGTAGGATACAATCCTTGAAAATTGCAAGCCGTTTTGGATGATTGTAGTGTAAATTATGTTTTAAAGGAACATATAAATTAAGACCACTTGACCACTTATCACTTCAAGAAAATTACCATATGCATCTTCTAATGAATGATTCACTAAGAGATAACACCAATCCACATTGTCAAAAAAGTTGTTTAAATGAATAAAATTAGCTTTTCTAAAATCATATACCTGGGTGAAAGGTAAGCATTCCAATTTAGCAAAACAGTAAAATGATAAATGAAATTCTAATGGTTTATGGTGCAAATCACATTTGATTAAAGGAGACAAAGATTCGATAACTCTAGTAGATAATAGGCCTGACTATAATAGTCTTATGAGATCTTAAGACTGCTTAAGATTTTGTACGATCATATGAAGTGCCACACTGACAACTATAATAGTCTTATCAAATCTTTTGCTAACTTTCGAAATCTTTTCGAAATCTTTCGCCAAGTCTTAAAGGTACGGTCCGGAGCGAACAAATCATAAGGAATCTTGACAAAAGTGACGTTTGTGAAAAAATTGGTTGATAATTCGAGAGAAATTTAAATTAATGGTGAATGAAATGGAAACATTAAGTGATTTAGCTTTGTTGGTTGAATTAGTGGTTGCAAGTGTCAAAAATTCATTAAGGGGTTAGGTGTAGTCAGAGAAATGAAAAAATGACAATTTCAAATAATTTTTTTTTTGCCAGTAAATTATTTGATTTTATAAAAGTAAAAACGTAGCATTGTTAAGTAAGGTTTCGACTTGACTTGACAGAAATTTCAAAAAAAAAAAATTAATAATTTTAAAAGTAATGGCTGTTTGTGTTGATCCAGTTCCAACCGACTGGTGACCACTGTAGCTCAAAAACCCCTCGGTAGATTTTAATGAAATTTATACAGCGGTTTGAAAACATGAAAGACTAGTGCCTTAGCGAAGGATTTTTTGTTTGTTTTTAATTTCGATTTTTTATAAACAATTAACTGTTGGTTTTTTTCCCGAAAACCTGGAAAAATGTTTCCTGAGGCCGCCATTTTGTTAATTTAAAGAAAAAAAAAAAGCTTCGCTCAGGCACGAGATTATCTATTAATAAAACTAATTTTTTTTGTCCGATTGATTTTAGATGAATCTCCAAGGAGTAGTGATGGTCACCGCAAGGAGCTTCGGTTGGAACTGGATCAACAAAAACAGCCATTACTTTTAAAATTATTAATTTTTTTTTTCTGAAATTTCTGTCAAGTCAAGTCGAAACCTTATTTACCAATGCTACGTTTTTACTTTTATAAAATCAAATAATTTACTGGCAAAAAAAATTATTTAAAATTGCCATTTATTCATGTCTCTGACTACACCTAACCCCTTAAGACGATTGTAGTTGAGCTTAAGATTCGTTATGATTCGGCCGAATGTTAACCAATCATAAGGAAATTTGACAGCAAATCTTAGAGAGTCTTAAGACTATTATAGTCAGGCCTATTCTCAGAAACAAAGATTAAATCTAAAGACCTATTAAGAAAATTACAAACAGAGCTTATTTGGAATAGATTTAAACCAATTATGTTATCAAGGATATAATATTCTATTTCAGAAGAAATATCAGAAGGAGTAAGAAACAAGTCATTATCTATAAACGACCAAGATACATTACTTAGATTGAAGTCCCCAACAACACACAGATGTTCATATTCAGATAATATGGAGAATAAATATTCAATGCAATTTAAGTGGCTTTATATATTTTGAAAGTTGAGGCAGGCGGGATATAACAATTATAAAAAATTATTGAAAATTCCTTCGAAAGTGATGTAACCCGAACAGCCAGGTGCTCAATATAAGCATTGTTATTCGGCATTGAAATTTCTTTGGTAAGAAAATTAACTCGAATGGCAACCAATACACCACCTCCTCGACTACAACCTGATAAAATTGGACATCTATCATTTCTATGTATAATATATAATAATTATTAGATGAAAATTCGCAGGAGTTAGTTAGCCAAGTTTCAGTTAACAAAATAACATCGTAATTGTTTTCAATTATAGCAAGTTTGAGGTCATTCAACTTAGTTCTTAAACCTCTTACATTTTGGTAATAAACAGAAATACTAACATTATTATTCATTATGGGAAAATAATTACACTTACTATCTATGAAGTTGATATCTACAGTTATGGAGCTTCCGCTTATGACGTACTAAATATTTTAATAAACGATTGCCTGGCGTGGGAAGATCCAACGGATCCGCCTAGTCTCGGATATCTCAGAACAATTTGTTGTAAAAGGTTTTAAAAAAAACATTTAAATTAATTTTTTATGCACATAATAAGTAAAAACTCCGCTGTTCAATAATATACAATTCCTTCACGTATTTTTGTATTTATAGAATAATTTGGTATCAAAACGGCGCATTTTAGCACTAATATACAAAAAAATAAAATAAATTGTTGCTGTGTTTTTTATTTGTTTTTACTAAGTCGACTTGGACCGGAAAAGAAAGTTCTGAGTTCGCGAACTCTATTTAAGGTTTGCGCTCACACTGATCATATGTTATGGAAAATCTCATCTCACAACCATTTTGCATATTATATCTTATTCTGTTTCAGGTTTGTTCCAAAGCACCGCAAGTCCACTCCACAATCGATCATCCTCTCCATCTCCACGCCATCGTGCTACAAAACAAAGAGACGGGCTTGTTAAGAAATTAAGAGCATTTCGTCTCTTCAACTGGGACGTGGAACGTGGAACATAAAATACGACCCACAGGAAATTGTGTTGTATCTCTCAGATATATCTGAAAATGTGTTCAGTCGTAATCGGTCTATCTTCCGTTTAGGGTGCGCTTCATGTTTTCTGGAAGTTTTAGTGATACCGGCGCAAGCAACTCCAAGTGGAACAGTGAAGATTCGCGGAAGCAAAGGTACAATACAACGGTTTAGTGCTATCGGTTTACAGGTACTTCCTGCAAGCATGCAAACATCGATCTTGGTCCGCCAAGAAAAACGATAGGAGACGAGTGCTGTATTAGTTGTTGGTGTCCTTCTTAGCGAAGGTGTGCGAAGGTTCAGTTCAGTAATTGTGTTCGCTCAGTGGCAGTGGTGAGGTGATCGTTTTGAGTTGAGAAACGTTACCTCAAGGAAGTGCCAGGACCTTCGATCGCTCAGCTGGGCGCTGTCTTCTGCATCCTGTGAGTATTCGCAGTTTGTTTATGTGCTCAAATAACGCCGCATGTGCGCTCAGAAAGAGCCGTGCTTCGCTTGGCCGGCTATGAGCCCAGAAAAGCAGACACGATCGTCGAGGATGCGATAAGCGCTGATCGCTCGTTGCATTGTCTCAGGCCTTTTCGCCGGACTTCTCAAGGCGATTGCATGCACCGACGACTCGATCAATTTCTGGAGATCAGTGCACGCCTGGATTCCGTTCTCTCCCAAGACATGATCAGTGCCGGAAACCTAATCGCCTGAATTTTAAACTTTCTTAGTGGATTTTTCTCTTTTCTTCACTCAAAAGTTCTCTTCGCTGATTTCTTGAGCATGTGAGCCAACGTGTACACCTGTCCGGTTGTTTGTGTGTTGTCGCTCCGGCTCTCCGTATGTTGTTTACCGACGATCTACTGTCACTTGTCACGCAAGGCATGAAATTGGTAAATGTTCAATGAAAATACACGACCAAATGTTTGCCCAAACGAAGATCGGCCTTATCGCTTGCGATATGCGTAAAAAATAATTCGCAATTGGCTTCCGCTCACTTGCGGGCGAGGGCACGGTATACCTGTCCTTCGCGTTCTTCTTATCAACCTGCAGGGCCCCAGAGGAATTACCAAATTCCATCAAAGGAAAACGAACGTCGCCCTGTTGCCGGTTTTCCTGCTCAATGCGCGTGGAATTCGAGATGTGATCGATTAAAGACCTTCTGTCCATCGGCGGTAAAATGGAGGCCGTTTACACCTTTTTATTTACTTTGTGGAGTTTGTAGGCAATCATTTAACCAGGTTTTGGTGCTCTTGCTGCCGAAATAGAAGTCGTTATTTGTTTTCAGCGTTGACTAGAAGATAGCCGTTATGTTTGGTTCATCTTCAAAAATGTTAGGAGTGATTTTTCATCATTATTTTTTTGGGAAATTTCTATAAACCTGGAGAGAGTCTCATTTCACAATTTTTGTGGTTTAATTTAACAGTTTATGTACACAGTACACTCGATCGATAGCTAAAGATAAACTTGCTATTGCGCTGAGTACTCGTCATGTGTCCGTTCGAACAACTTTTATCTACTGAAAAAATTCCCAAACCTTTTAACGCTCGTCTGAAACTTTTGCTTTGATAATAGGTAATTTGTTGTTTTAGTACCTCAACGCCGAGTAAGGAAGTCCAGGGCGATAAAATCTTTTTGGGGACAGTGCAGGATCCAATTATACCGAAGTTTAGCAATCGCATTTATTTATGGCCGAAGTATGGGCTTATTAAAAAATTCAGCGTTGCAGTTACTACAAATCTGAAGTAGGTAATTATTCTATCTTTTATCTACGATTATGAACCCTCGCGGGTGTCTGCTGTAGGGAGGAATCTTTACTTTTGATGATTTGTAATATAAACATTCCTAGAGAAGTTATTTTTGTACTTTAAAAAAAATATTTCCTATTTCACTTGAGTTGGGAGCATAGGGCTTCAACAAAACCTCTCCACTTTGACGCTCTGCTTTAGTTTCTTTAATACTTCATCATGTTCGCTATGCTGGGTGATTAGCTCGCGGTTCCTATCCTGACTGATGGGACTAACATTTAACGCTATCAGGAAAAGGGCACAATATGAGCAATTAAATAAAAATAAACAAGAGGTGCACTAATTTCAATAATTTCGGGGAAAAATTTGTAAGTATTAGGTCCGCAACTAAGTTCCCGCTGTTTTTCAATAGATGGCTCCAGTAGTAAGAGTTGGTCGATTATAGCATTACTAAAACGTCATGAACCAAGCTTAGACATATGGTAAGCAAGCCGCTTTGATACATTTGTGATTTTGTTTTTGGAACATATACTTTTGGTTGTGTGAAAATGTCTGATTATGTGCCAAATAATCGTCATTTGCGGGGAAGTGTTGCTTTTCGTTTTTCATTCGAAGAAAACGGCGGCTCAAGCGCATCGAGAACTCCAAAAAGTTTACGGAGATGCTGCTCTAAGTGAAACAACGTGCCGTGATTGGTTCCGTCGCTTCAAAGACGGTGATTTTGATGTTGACGACCGTTCGCGTGAAGGAAGGCCGAAAATCTTCGAAAACGCTGAAAAGACGTTGAAACCGAACGAAACGATCACTGGGGAACGGTATCGAACTCAATTGATGCGATTGAGCCGAGCACTGCGCGAAAAGCGGCCAGAATACGATCAGGGCACGAAAAAGTGATTTTACAGCACGACAACGATCGGCCTCACGTTGCCAAACCCGTCAAAACCTACTTAGAAACACTCAAATGGGAAGTCCTACCCCACCCGCTATATTCACCAGATATTGCGCCGTCCGATTATCACTTATTCCGTTCGATGGCACATGCTCTGACTAATCAGGAGTTCCGTTCATATGACGACATCGTAAATTGGCTTGATTCATGGATAACCTCAAAAGACGAACACTTCTACCGTGACGGTATTCGAGCTCTGCCAGAAAGATGGGAAAAGGTTGTCGCTAGCGATGGGCAGTACTTTGAATAACTCATTTGTAACCATTTTTTCATAATAAAGTTTTATATTCATAAAAAAAAACAGCGAGAACTTAGTTGCGGACCTAATATATTAAGATAATACTTGTTTGGCCTGAGTTTGATTTTGCTACGTAAATTAGATCAAAAGATAAAAATAAAATTATAATATGCATCCCGAATTTATTCATCACCCTACACGCCCCGACATACGATCTACGGGGCGGTTCTTGTTACTCAGGCCCCAATTTTTGGGAACGGGGTTCGAAACATTTGGCTGTGCTAATTAACGGAAAAATAATGAAAAAATTCTATCTCGACCCGTTTTCGAGATATAGGGCAATTCGCGAGCCACCTAACGTTCGTAACTTTTAGGAAAATTCTATTATATATTATAATTTCCCTTTTATAAACTGCCGGTGGAGTTAATTTTCCTTTTACAAACTACCGGTGGAGTTAATTAGCACAGCAAAATGTTTCGAACCCCGTTCCCAAAAATTGGGGCCTGAGTAACAAGAATCGTGCCCGATCTACAACCCCATTCATTTTTGTCCATAGATGAAACACTTATGTATATTAAGGGGGTAGTACACTACTTTAGCCCGTTTTTTTAGATTTTTTTTTTTTGTATAAATCTTTATTTAAAAATGAAAGTTTTTTTACATATTATAAAGCATATTATCAGCTGTAAAAAAAAATTATTTTCAAAACATTTTGATGCTGTATATCCTAGAAATGGATGGCCGAATGACGTCACTTTTTTTATATGGCGGACATGGTTTCTCACGATCATCGGAAACAAAAAAATTAAATTGATTCTTAAAGTGTACATGAGTGGTTATCGTCCCTACCTCAATCATGAAAATATGTTGATAAATAAACAAGTAATAAATTTTTTTTGTTTTTTTCAATTTTTTCCCATGTTTTTGGACATAAATGTTGTTGTTATGTTGTTAATAATAAACTCAAAATTATGTTCGAGGTAGGGACAATAGCAAGGCGTTTTGTGAACATTCATGCAAAATTTGGTGGAAATCGGTCAAGTAACTCGGCCGGAAACATGTCCAAGAGTTTGAAAAACACTGTTTCGAGAAAAAAGCGTTTAAAGTTTGAGGTAAGAAAAATGCATACAGAAATATACATGAATGAATAATCAATACGACAGTTCATTGGAACACGTTTTTTCGACACACGGATGCAGGATTACTGTCGTGATACAGGTTTAGAAAGGATACGTGGATGACAGCGTGAAGCCAAACGATTTGACTCCGAGCGCTAGGTGTATGTTACGTTTCGAGCGTCCCGAACGTCGTGCGGTATTGTAGTTTTTGGGCCTCTTCCGAGAACTTTTGCGGTAAAAGTAGGTTTCTAAATAAATTTTGAGGGTATAAGGAAACGGAAAATGCAACAAACAAAAATTCGATTTTCAAAAAATTAAGTAGTGTACTACCCCCTTAAGGTTGAGACTGGTGGGGGTGAACCATAGAAATATGAACTAAGCACGGAACGGCTGTATCGTGTATAAACCATGTACGACCGACCACCTAAAGATAGCTGCGCAGAGGAGTACAGCAACGGCGTGTATGAGGGAAAGCTAAATAAGAATTATAGCTATTAGTGAATGGCAGCGTGTAAATAGATGTTAAGGGGGGCATAGACATTATGGCAAAACTTCGGAAAATTTTGAATTGTAAGCCCTCTTCTGATTATGGCTTCATATTTAACACACAGGGAATGTGGTACGCTAAATCTGGCTTACAGCCGTTCCGTGCTAAGTTCATATTTCCATGAGGTAAACACAGGTCATTAACCAATAGGGGATTGCACGCCCCACACTTCAACAATCCATGCCTTAGATGCGGAGTCCCAGATGAGAAGGACTGTTTCTATGGAAAAGATTGGAGATGTTTTGTGAACTATATTGGTTAGCTCCAATCCTTTTTGACGACGTACAATCGACAAACATATACATATTGTGGTATCAAAACGGCGCGCTGTATCCAACCAACCAACCAAGCTTGGGACTATACAGCCGCGCTAGGGCATGGCGTTGACGTTATTGTCCCTCAGAAATTGTAATGTGGTCCTTGCAACATGTATGTAGGTGAGCATTACCATTGCACCATTGCACCCCTTGCGAATATAAAAATGTTTTCAGTTTTTAGTTCAGTTCATTTATTCGTCTTAATGCATGCATAATACACTGAAGCTATTGCAGTGTTTAATATATTGAGGGACTGATACATATATCGATGGACTTGCACATTTTGTCCATTTTCTTGTGAAGTTTCAAACTGACATTTGACATGTAAAATGTTGTCTAAAATTTCTCCTGGGATATTTTTGGATGCTTTCGAAAAGAAAACATCCTTCGTCAACAAATCTAAATGCCCTCGAAATAATTTTAATTATTTTTAAAGATCCCAATTACAGGGAGATACCCATAAATTGGGCCCCAAAATTCGATTACCGGTTTCGAAACATTTTGTCACCCTTAATGAGGGAAAATTTTCGGAAAGAAATCTATGTCGTTCTGTTTTCGAGATGAAGATAAGACTAAGAATTCCTAAATCCTTCCTATTACATTCGTGCACGAGATCATTTCTTGGAGTCAGGTCTGTACATGGGTGTGCTAACGCAGGGATCGGTAGGGAAGAAGGTAAGGTCGCTAATTTCGAATCTGCCGTCAAAATTTCTGAATTCAAGATGTCGGATCCAATATGGTGGCCGAAAAAGTTAAACTTCAAGGGATTGCCTTGAAAATCGACACAGGAAGGTTTTCGGGGACACTGATTTCAAATCTGCCATCAAATTTTCGAAATTCAAGATGGGGGATCTAATATGGCGACCGACAAAATTACCTTCACCGGCTACTGCACCTCCGACCTCTTTAGTTGCTGCGAAATTTCGTACGGGTAAACTAGTAATAATTAAACCCAACAAAAAATTCATTCATATATATGTAAATTATATTACTTTTCCGATCCCGATAATGATCACTCTTGTGAGATCAAAAGCGGACATCGCAGCGATCGGTTTTTAGCAGCTGAGTAAGTGCCTCTTTTAATAGCACTTGCCCCTTTGCCCCTCCCTTGCACTTATTCTTCACAAATCCTTGTTCGTTGTGTCTTTTAATTGTTTGAAGGGATGACGCAAGATATGGTAGTTTGTCGTGTGTTGTTGGAATAACATACATTTCATTATTTTTCCGTTAATTACCACAGCAAAATGTTTCGAACCCCGTTCCCAAAAATTGGGGCCCGAGTAACAAGAACCTCCCCATTTTTCGCGTATAGTTTCCTCCCATACCCCACCCGCGTGGTAAGATTTTTTGCGTCAAAACACTGTTACAATTTTCCCCATCACACTTGATAAATGGGCCACTATACAATGACGGTGAAGAGAACTAACTAAGATTTAAAAGGCGCATTTCCCACTTGAAGTTGTTATCTGCTTCATTGGCATGTAATTCGGGTAACATTCCAGTTGAACAAAGAATTTTGCCGACTGGTCCACCATCAGATTCTGAGCCTCCCCGCCGCTTATCTCATCCGATCGCGGAACGAAGATCTGTGTCCCACTCCAGCGGCTGAAGGAGCATTCTTCCTCCCCGGAAAAATATGAGTCCATTGTTTGCCTTATCTGGAATCCGCAAATCTAAAAAGGCAGCATAAATGCAAGATAATTTGAAGCACCAGCCGAAGATTCCGGGGACCGCGGCCCAAGAGAGGCAAGCGGGTGCAATAGGATCGAGTTAGGCCCCAACTGGAGCTGCCGTAACTCATAGAGCTGCGCACGCACGGAAGCACGAACCGCAGCGGGACACAATGCACAATTCAAGAGTAAAATTGTCGCGTGCACGCGCATAATTTAATTTGTCTCAGGCCATAAAATGCGCCTGATGGCGGCCATTTAGCCGTCCATAGATGGCACTAGCGGCATCTTTAATGCAATTACGGCTGCGTCGCGGCCAATCAAGTTCCGTCCAGGATGCATATGAGCGCACCAAGCAGCCGCAGCCTCAGCCTCAGCCC
Source organism: Neoitamus cyanurus (assembly GCA_947538895.1). Classification (NCBI taxonomy): domain Eukaryota; kingdom Metazoa; phylum Arthropoda; class Insecta; order Diptera; family Asilidae; genus Neoitamus; species Neoitamus cyanurus. The sequence goes on from OX384547.1 coordinate 15,404,632, forward strand.
CCCCCCCCGGAGTATTTCTCCACGTAGTTTGGGTCAAAAGTTGATGAAACTGACCGACGCGATTAGAATTTCTGGACTGACCTTTCTTTGTCTGAACGGTTGGGGGAACGGCCAAGGGTATTGTGCGCTGCGCAATTTTATCTGCATGCATAGCGATGCGCGTCGCGAATGCGCCAACGAAAAAAGAATAAGCCCCGCGGGCCGATCGTCTGCTCAGTGTTCACCTGAGGGTGCAGTTTGTCTTTCTCACACCCAGGCGGTCGGCCCGATAAAGTTGTTTCGCTCTGCCGTTGCGCGACATGCAAGTGACACAATCGCAGCTCGAAATCAAGGGAATCCTGGGGAATGGGCTGACACAAGATAAAACGGACACGAGTGGAATAAAATCCAGAAGTCAAGTTCTGCCACTTTTAGAGGTTTTTCGCGATGATGAACTGCTCCCAGACAAGACTAGAGACCTTTAAAAGGTAGCGAGTGCCCCACTGACTACACAGGTCCAGAGTCCAGACACGGGCATACCTCTACCTGAGTTTACCTGGGCGCACGGCTTAATTTGCTGCTCGGTTAACAAAATTTTTTTTTCTTCATCCTTTTTTTCTATTTATTTTGCCTTCTTCGTGTTTTTGTTTACTTCTTGTTCCCCCTGGTTGGTCGGGTACTTTTTTTCGAATAGTTTCGCCGAGGTTTTATCTACCTGAGGATCTGGCCAGGGCGAGGGTAAGGAACTCTTTGTCACTGATCAGACCTTCGCAGGAGCTGATTTGGGTCCTTATGATCGCGATTAGAGCCGGTCGGTAGTAATGATTCTAATCAGCGGTAAGCGACCACATAAGGTACCTCATACGTAACACGTACAAAAATTGTTGAGCGGTCATTACTAGGTAATTATTTGCCGTGGCACTTACCACCTGGCACAAAGTGCCTCTGAGAAGGGATCTCATCATTTAAAAAAGGATTGGAAATTTTTTTTTCTTCGTCATTTCGGCGAAGCCATAACGAAAGAATTATGCAGTATTTCGTTTGGATACGTTTCCGACATAAATGCAGTTTTCTTGGAACTATTCTTTTAAGAAAAAATAAAAAACTAAACGTGTGTCCTATCCGAATGTAAAAAGGTTGTTTCAAACGTTGGGCAAAGTCTCCATCGATCCAACTAGAAAAAAAAATTATTCAAGGTCAAAGTTCAAAAATATCGGTTATTGATACGACGAAAGTGATGGTCGCCACGTAGAGGGCGCTTCGCTACAAGGTTGCATATTATGGCGCCGGGGGAGTATGAGTGCATATTAGTAATTTCGATGTTTGGAATCGCGATATCTCAGGAATGGTGATTCGTAGGAAAAAATTATATCAACAATTTTTGTAGACAATTGCATGATCTACAACTTTTGTCTGACCTAGTTTTACGATAACACTTACCGACAATTTTGACCATTGATCTTGAATAAAATGTTTAGCAGAAGTCGGATCGGTGGGGACTTTTGATATTTCATTTATAATAGTGTATTTAAGACGAGTACCTTGAGGGTAGGGTATACTAGGAACAAAAATAACGGTTTTGCAATAAGAGCTCATAGTTTCTGGATTGTTCAGAGTTTTTAAATATTGTAAGTAAAGTGTGTTTTAAAATTAAACTTTAAAAAGTAACACCAAATGTTTATTTATGTCCTTGATGAATCGCATTCCGTCAGTACAATTTTGGGCCTCTTTTCGAGCAATACCCAACCCCCAACTAGGCTAGTGTTTTCTTGCTAGTTTATCAACATAAACTTCAACATAGACTTCACGTAACTCCATAGGAATAGTCGAAAGTGAATTTACAAAATCGTTGGTTGAGTCGCTGTATGGCACGTTGCGCTATCCTGTTGATACCATATTTCACCAGGATTAATGGCAGGATTAATTTCAGAACAAATATTTATTGACCACGGTCCGGTAATGATTTCTAAAGGGACCGATGATGCCGCCAGTAAAACGAATATAATTGGGTTTCTAGAGATTCTTCTAGATTGGTATCATGAATGAACGACGTAAGCAATGTTCTTGCGGTTTTAATTCCTGCACCAACTGAATCAATCACAAACGGGTGTAGACCCAAATATTTTCTCAAAATTGTCCACGTATTGAATGGACAGATTTCCAGTTGCAGCGACCGCCGACGAATCTATAAATTTCGAAATCCTTGCAAACTTCCATCTGTCTACAATTTGATGAATGGTTCGGGTCCGATGGAGAATTATATGCCTACACCATTTAAAATTATTTGTGAATAAAGAAAAGGTTAGTACGCCACGCCACAAATGTGGCGTTCAATTTCTTCCTTGAGTTGTTGAATCGTCTGCGGGCTTGCAATGGCATCATTATTTCGCGAGCGGTGTGGCAGTTCGCCTCATCCTCTTGAAAACACACGTCTAAATGCAAAAAAATGGACGTTTATTCCATACATTTAGCGACGGGTGATTATGCACAGCAAAATGGACATGTCATTTGTGAATTGTCACTGTAAATTCTCATGTTTTGTGATGGGCGTTCACAATTAATAAACTTTCTTTCGAAGTGTGATGAGACATTGTGCAAATGTGCATGCTTCCATATGAAGTACAATATAACTGTCTAAACAGACGGAAATGACGCGAGATTCAAAATTCAAGTAAATTGAGACATCTTTTATGACTCCAACCTGGCCGTGAATGCATCCAAATGAAGTGTTCTCTGGAAACTCAATTGATGCTACCACGAAGATCATTGGAAAAATCAATGCTATCGTAATGAAAAACCGCCAAGTGAAAGTACCATTGCTGTGAATATAGGAATCTTAACGGAATTAGAATACGACCGAAATGCTATATCGGAGATCACAACCAAAATCTTCGATCTACAAATCAACCGTTATCATGGAAAATTGCACGAATTAGTTCCTCATTCATTCCATGTACCCACCGGACTTGGATAAAATTGTCGACGAATCAGGTTTCTATCGACAATCGACCAGAACATCAGAGTTAGCTAAAACCTGTTTTTTTGTGTCGGAAAATTATGGACAATCGGAGAACCAACCGGCCGACTACACTGGCTAATTTTCAAACTATATGAAAGATGAGTTAATCATATTTTTATAACGCTAATTCAATCAATATTTGTTCCGCTAACTAATTATATTTTTATTGGATACCTAAATCTTTACGGCTCGTAAAATATTAATTTACAAATTTTATTAGCTTGTTCAGGAGCTATACTTTTATGGCGTTTGCGTCATTCAGCGCTTACTTTTAATTAATCAAATTTGTTATGCTTGCAATAATTTTTATAGTTCAATAAAATTTGGATTTTGTTTTAAAAAAATGTTTCATTCTGTTTGGGCCTTTATAATGTAGATATGTAACATATGTATGCATGTTTTTTATGCAGAATTTCGTCGTTAATTTTTTTAGGCATATATGACGATTTGAGATCAATATCGAATTGGACATCTGTCAACGGGCTAACCTTGAACCCGAAGAAATGCCAATCTGTAATTATTCGTAAAGGAAGGTGATCGGGGTCAAGTCTATTCGGCTGATAGGGACTGGAGGAGATATGTAATTCCGTTAGTATTTACTTTTATAATTTAGGTAAAAAGAAATCCTAAATATTTTTCATCACACTGTAGTTTCCCCTACTGTGATTCCGCACGGGTTTACGTGTGGAAGCTGCCCGATTGTCCACTGTGAAATCTGTTGGCCATAACCAACGCACGCATGGCATTAAAGAACGCACGCGAGACTTAGAATAAGGAACGGGTACCTGAAATGGAAATGCACTCAAAATATTTCTTCAAGAAATCCCATTTTTTTTTATATACTCGCACGTGTTAAACATGCTTTTAATGCTTTTCGTTGTTGCGTTCGTAATGGTCGCTCCATTAACGCAATGAGAAGGAGTGAGTACATGTCCCATCACTGATCACTAGACAGGAGTATGCATTTCTCGCTGGCACTTGCAGGAGCAATGAGGAACTCCAGAAATGTTTCTCGCTTGCACTTGCAATAGCAATGAGGAGCCCTAGAAATCTACCTGAGGAGCACTCGGGAGTCAAAAGAGCTGAGTTTGCCCGGGTCTGCCTTAGATATCATAAAAACCTTTCCTTACTACTTTTCTTTAAGCTACGTATGTCTTTTTGAGTAATAATTACAGCAAAAATTGTTTTTTTAATTTGCACCCGCACCCCTCGTTCCGCCCCACGGACTCCTCCTTTCCTCATCTCCTTATCGAACCTACCGCCGCACTTGTGATGAAAAATACAGTGTGCAACTCGTGTGAAAACTAGCCGATTGCCCTTGATGGCAGTGGGCAATCGGCTAGTTTCCACCCTAGTTGCACAAAATACTATTTCAACAGGTGCTTCCCTTTTCGACATTTTTTGTATCTAAACATTCTTGTGGGAAAGCCCAAACAAAATTGCTTCTTTTTTTTTTTTTATCAAAACACCTTGCCATATCAACGAAATATTTTGCAAATGCCAAAAATATGCCATCGATCATCACATGGTGAAATGCTCCTGTGGATTTTGCGGATTGTTCAGGTCGTGCCTGTCAAGCTAATCAAACTTCATCATGTTTCTTTCTGCATTACATTCGTAACATCATAACAAGTAAAAGACAGCGAACGAGTGGACGTAGTCCACTCATTTCATAGATGTTCGGAGTTTTTGTTTCTTTTTTCTGATTTAGGTTACCACGCATATTTAGCTGGGTGGCGTGTAAATCTCTTACAAGTTGATATGCTAACAGATATCGTACATATTTTATTTCTAATAAAAAATAGAAGAGGCAGACATAAAACCGCTCAGCTAGGAGCTGAAACCACTAATCGAAGAGCATACAGCACTCCATGTTGATGTACTGTAACCCATTAAAACCAGAACACGTTCTTCACCGCCGGATACCTTTTTAGGTAAAGAATCTCAGGTGATTTAGGGAGTTCATGATTCGGATCATCAGCCTACCGTCACTAAAATATCGAGCTGTCTGTGTGCTATTACGGGAAGATCGAAAAACCAATTTTTTCGCAATTAGGTTGTGTAAAAACAAAAAGGGGGAAAAAAAAGGCAGAACATTTCCTGCTCACCGGGGAATGCATTTCAACAAGAGTGTGCTTCTGGAATGCGTGTTTTTGTGTTGCCTCCATTGTGGGGGCTTGATTGATCGATCAATCAATGGGTCGATTAAGTCTTAACCATCGCATCGTCCGAAATTCCTCCATTGATGAGGAGCAAGTGTGCTTTCAAGACGGCACACGGTAAATATACAAAAACAAAAGCACACACCGTATGCAACCCGATTCCGAGCTGCTTTCATCCGCTGGACCCATCAGCATCCATCCCACGAGAATTAGTCAACTGTAGGTGGAGACTATCGGGTTCGGCGACGTTTCTTCGTTATTTACCGCGGCAATCCATGGCCAGATCGTAATCGACCAGGGGAGAAATATGAATGCTAATGCCGAGTCATCAACAGGTTGAAGTCGAACGGTCCCCGGATGCCTCAACTCGGGCTGAGGCGCGTTTTTTTCCTCAGAAGAAGATCATTACGAGGAAGTGAAAGACACAGGAGGGCTACGATCGACTAGACCTGCTCATTTCCGCCGCACAAAAGATTCCTAGCCCGTCATCGGATTCTTCTATTTTTTCTTCTTTTCATTTGAAGCGTCGCATAGTTAAGCCGGCGATCGGGAAATGGAAATATTTGGAGAAGCGATAAGGGCATTGTTGCCTCCAGATCTCCAGGACTAGGAACAGCCCGCGGGGCGAACAAAAGCCATTTAAGATGATTCAAATTTCAATCAGATAACAAAATATTTTTAGATTCAGTCGTGTGACGAACCAATTGATAAAATTCGCCATGCGGCGCGAGTGGGGCACTTTATATTAAAATCGAGGTATTATCTCTGGCTGGGAACCCGATTGCGGAGAACCGTAGCAAGACCTGATTTTATAATAATTTCAATTTCAATTCGATATCAAAGAAGTGGCCCTTATCACAGCGAGGAAAATACTTCCAGAAGTGATATATTTGAACTTTTGAGATTATCTTCCAAATGACGTCGATCAATAAAGCATTTGACGTAGTCTGCGACTAGGTAAAGGGGTTTCTAAATAAGATTTGGTTTGTTTGTTTGTTTGAAATATATTTTATTTTTCACGCCAGTTAGGAACATGTTTATGTTCGCTATGCTGGATGATTAGCCCATAGTAGCTATCCTAATTGATCCATCTGTCGCTTTTTAGGAAAATCGCACTCTGGGAGCGGAATTGTGGGGTCCGAGTGGGATTCGAACCTAGGACTTTTGCATCGATAGTCTAGCACGCTTACCACTAGACTACTCGCGTTCCATTGTTTGTTTGAAGTAATCTCGAGAAATTCCTTATTTACTTAGATAAGCCTTTCGTCGTTGGAAGCTTATTTCTGTCCGGTGAATATACTTATGGCCTTATTTCTTGTATCTAAAAGATTTTAGAACGCTGCTACTCGTAAAATTAAGTTTATAGTAAATGGGAAATTTATTAGCCAAAACAAAACTTCCCTGGGTAACAAATAAAATACATTTTAATCAACTCAAAACATTATGTAGAAAAAAAAATTAACGAAACGAAATTGAACTTAATTTCAAAATAGTTCGCCCACCGCCTTTCCATTTCAAACTAGTTCACCCATAGCACCTTTCATCAGTTTATTACATATAGTGTCCTTTATTTTTTGGGCCATTTCGCGTTAATTAGTTTAACAAGTTCTAATAGACTGACTGGGGTCAAAACATCCTTCATAGTGATCTTTAACTCATCTCTCATCAAGTGTTTTTGTGGGATTTATCCTAATTTTTCTTTCATTTTGAACCATAAACTCAATCAGAGATAAATCTGGACTATCTGATGCCCATCCCATTGTAGGAATATGTTTTTATCATTGAGCCAATTCCTTGTGTGACAGGAAGCACCATCTTGTTGGAAAATGTACTCACGTGCAGGAGATTCAAATGACGGAATGAGTTTCCATGACGATTTGAAAATTGAAACCATTAATTATTCCATCAATGATGTAAGTGAAGTTCCCCCACATCCCACCCGACATGCATCTTCACATCATTACGTATTAAAGAAACTTAGATCTCCGGTTTAGGTCTCATCACAGCCAAACCCAAGAGGGGTTTCTGGGGTCACTGATTTCGAATCAGCCACCAAAATTTCCAAATAAGAGACCACCCCCACTCCACTGCGACATATAGAAAGGAGGTGCAGTAGGGATGGGGTGTAAAATGAAGAGAAATAAATTTAATAATACAGTTCACAAATATTTAAAAACACGTGAAAAATGAAGATAGAAAAACATTTGGAGAAAGCGAAAAATAATATTTATCCGTGAAATTAATAGACGTACATAGTGTATTGTGGGTGGGCTCAATGGAAGTGCTTTGGAAAGTAGAATAATTGTGTATGCATTAACATTTAATGAATAATAGTTTTTTAGTACATTGGAACAAGGTGTAAAAGAGGTAGGAATTCACTTTTTATTTTTTTCCGAAACGAGGAGTGCAGATAAGGATGTGAAAATACAAAACAACATCGCAACGCGTGTGCGAAATTTGGGATGAAAATATTAATAAATGTAGAAACTGTGGGTGTCTTTGGAGGCGTAAAAAGCTTACCACCGCCGATTGGAAATAAATGAAAAAAATTTTATATTTATAGTAAAAAAAGTATTAGGATTAGGTGAAAGTGATGTATGGGGGTATTGCTTGATTTAATGAGACCACTCCCATCCCGCTGTGACATACAAGAGAGGGCAACGCCGGGTCCGGGCAAGCCAGTTTTAAATAAAAATTATACTTTATAAATTAAAATTGAACAAAGTTGCACGGCTCAGTGTACGGTAGTTTGGGCTTGGGTCTTTGTATGCCCTTAGAAAAAGATCGCTGTACGGGCCAATTTTTTTACTCGGGTGGTATTTTATTTCAAGCCTACATTATGTAGCAATTACACTTCACAAATCACTTAAAATGTTGAAAAAAAAATATACTGTTTTTTTTTTAATTTAAAATTCAAGATCTATGTGAGACACCCTTCATAAGCTTTACATGCTCGCTTTGCCATAAATGGTGCTTCCGATTCATTCAAAACAAAGTTCGTCATCCGGCTAATAAAAATGCGTCGGATCCACAAAAATGGGAGCCGCCTCAATTCATCATAATTTAGTGCAATCTACGAAGTTGTCTATTAAAATTCCCTCAATGGAACGAAGATGTTCGCCGTCACACACCTTGAGCGCCGCAATAAATCTCCACTCGCCCCATTAATAATTCCGCGCACAGTTCGTGCATAGCCCACGCTAATCGCATAGTAATCGAACTCGATTCACTTTTGCCACTTTTTAAATCAACCTCGTGGACAACAATAGCGTGAACAAACATTGTTCAGGTGCGGAGCCGCCCTGTGCGGAGCCGCTCGCTTTGGATGCGGAGCACAGATCCCCGAGCTGGGCTAGAAAGGAGCTGGACTGGTATGCAATTAAAAGTTCCGCGCAATCCGGACGGACAGCGACGAAAAATGGAATCCCATGCCATTATTAGCTATAAAGCGTTTATAGTCGGTAATTTCGCGTCTACCATACGATGCGACGTGATCGTATCAGCCAGCTGATGGCACTCAATTTGCATGCGAAATAGACCGGCCGCCGCGCCGCGGCAGGATCGCCGTGTTTTCGGCCATGTCCGACAGCAACCACATCTCTTAGAGGCAACTAGTTCCATTTAATTGTTGGCCAGGCGCTTCAACTGGTCGTTTTCTGTTTTATGGACACTTCTGCTGAATTCCGCGGTTTATTTGAATTCCACGAAGACGAGACGCCAATTTGGAAGCAGCGGCTAATCGCTAATTACACGAGTTGTTTGCGGAGTGCAAATTACCTGCAAGACACTCATTCCAACGAGTAGATGCAAAGCTAGATAGGCAGGCAGTAAAGATAAGCGGCTCTTCCCGATTCGTCTAAAAATATCCTCAACGCAGCATTTCTCTTGGGGCCACCTAAGGTTTATTCCACAGCTGAGACAAATTAAACAAGGCTAAACTTCAATCGTTTTTAGGGTTTCGTAGCCAAGTGGCTAAACGGAACTCTTATAATTTCGTCTTGTCCGTCCGGCGTCCGTCCGTATGTCACAGCCTTATAACTTCACCATTCTGATGAAATATGTTACAGCCAGGTGTCTTGTGTGAACTACCACTTAGTTATGTAATAAAACTACAAAGTACGGGTAGCGTTCCATACATAGAATCCTCGAATTGAGAACATATAAATATAAGGAACGGTAATACCTTGTGAAGGTCGTGTACGTGAGTGAGGCAAATTCTACTGCCCATCCGAATGTCAATTCCGCCTTATGAGAAAAGATTTGCAACCGAGTCAAAATGTTTGTTTGCTTTTGGGGGAAAACTGCAATTTGCTACCGCGATGTACAGAGTGAAAAACGCGCAATTAAAAGTGCATTTGAAGTGAACATATTGTTAATAATAAATTCGAGAAATAATGCCTATTCTATCAACAATCGCTCCTTCAGTGGACTTGTTTTTGTGTTAGTTTGCCTTGTAGTAGTATTTATTGTTGTCTCATCAATTTACTCTTTCTGCCGTTCCTTATATGTTCTTAGTTCCTTGAATAAAATTGAGGGATGAATTTTTTTTCGTACAACCCAATTTGTGTGTGTGGGGTATCGCCCCACCCAACCCAATTTGTGTGTGGTGGTCTCTAAAATTGCAATAGGTTATTTTTCCCTTAGGTGAATATTTTGCGACATATAGACTTCTAAAGTCGTTAAAAATGCGTGTAACCCCCCTAACTTTCCAATCATCTGATTAAAAATACTGAAAAAAATTAAGATAGTAGCACTGTATAAATACTTTAAACGAAAAGTATTTTGAAGAAGATACGTCAACAAGTTTTTTGGAAATTCACAATTTTTAATTTTCAATAGCAACAATCTGCTAAGTTTATATTCAACAAAGAAATTGCATTATTTACACTTCAAATTGGCAAATTGGCTGCGTGTAGCAAAACACTCGCTCGCCCACTAAAGGCCGCTTCACACGATGCAAGTTTCCTTGCTGAATTACGTGCTGGGACTTTTACCGGCAACTGAGCTGGCTGTGGAGACGGGAAATGACGTCACTGCGGGCTCTGTTGCTTGAAAGCATGCTGGATTCTACGGATAGAACCTGTGCTACTTTGTTTGTTTGATTCTCTGCTGGATTTGAGTCAGAACCAGCAAGTAATCCAGCAAGGAAACTTGCATCGTGTGAAGCGGCATTAAGTTCAGTGGGCTATAAAATTATTGTATAGATTCGACAAAAAAATTCAATTTCATTGAAGGTGAATTGTTTTTATTTTTACAATCCTGACGAAAGAAAAAATAACTCTTGCTACTTAGTACATGCTACGGAACGCGGAACCCTAAGTTTATGCGTGTATGATACACACTTGCCCGGTGCCTTATTATTTCTAGATTTTCAATTTTACAAGTTTAAATCATGAATTAGACCACACACGGGCAAACCCTGCTCCTGTGACTCCCGAGTGCTCCTCAGGTAGGATTTTTTGACTCCCGGTGCCCACCTCATTGCTACTGCAAGTGCAAGTGAGAAATGCATACTCCTGTCGTGAAAAATTACTTGTGCGGCACACAGGACATAGACGATGCTCCGAGTGCAAGCGAGAAATATTTTTTTGGTGGCGAGAAATATTTTTTTGGTGCCTCCTGCAAGTGCAAGCGAGAAATGCATACTCCTGCCCTGAATCAGTGATTGTGGACATGTACTCACTCCTCATTGCGTTAATGGAGCGACCCGAAATGACCCGAAATGCGAAAGGTTTATGGAGGTGTTTATGGAGGTATACCGCTCCCTTGAAGTCAAACTCTGCCCAGCTATGAATTAGAGAATTAGACCCATGGGACTAACTGGAGTACCTGTATAATAATTTTATTACCCCAATGGGTTGAAACATTAAAGGGTATACCATACCCCTGGTAACTTTGGTTTTACTTGTTGTGGGTATATTAGTTCGGTGATGTGGTATCACAATTGGTCTTTCTCTGGGCCTAAGTGTGCTTTTAAGCAGCCACGTCAACCTAGTTTAACTTTCCCGAGACCCTGTGCGATAGAGGTTGTGCATCGTAATTAGAAATTAGAGGGGGAATGAATGTTGAGCAGTGATGTTTATTGTGAGTTACGTAAAAAGTACTTTTCCAATTTAGATGACATTTTACAGGCGTCTCGCGTAAGACTTCCTGAGTGGCATAGGCTATGCATCGTAATTGTACTTATTAATTTGGTCATACTTTGATTAAGCTTTTACTTTCACGGATCAGCTAGGAGCTTCTAAAATATCAACATAGTAACATACGTATGCAGAGTGTATCAGTTAACGCATGTCAAAATTATGGGGGTAATATTGTTATAGAATTAGCGAACTGAGCGGCTAGCTGGCAAACTCCGCAAATGAACAAATTTCTGATTGAAGCACAACTTCACAGATTTCGCCAAAATGAAAAAGATAAGCCGGTTCAACTACTTTATTTGCTCGTCAAACGAAATAGGCTACATCCAATAAAGGACAAATATAACCACGCTGATCACAGAAAAAATACACCATCTGCACACGACGACCGATCGATCCAACCTCACTCCTGCCACACGGGGCACCAGAAGTGCCATGCTCCACTGATCCACATTTTTTTTTCGCAACACCGCAAATGTTCCGGGCTGTTTTTGTGACAATATTATAGATCTCACTTGCACAAAAAAAAATTGTGCCGTAGGGGGAAGGGGCGTCTCAACCGTTTTCGATTCGCGGGGTGATTCATAAATTCGGGATGCACACTACTATTTTATTTTTGTCTTTTGATCTAATTAACATTTCGATATCAAACTCACACCAAACAACTACTATCTTAATGTAATTTCGAAAATGCCACCTATGCATATTGATCTACCCCTACCACTGCAGACACTTGCGAAAGTAATAAAAAACGCTACAAAATTTCCTAAATTTTACGATTTTCCCAATTTTTCTCCGAAATTCATTTTATTAATATCCCTATTTTTTAATTTTATTGAATTACCTATCTTATTGCCTTATCTTTCTCCTTCTGAATTTTGTTCTCTTAAACCCGTCAAAGAAGCGCTTGGAGGGGAGCGATTCAACAACGACAAGCAGATCTAGATTGAGTCGGTGGAAATATCTTTGGAACTAACCTCGTTCTTTCTACGAAATAGGTTTCGCTGGGCAAAATGCAGTCAGAACAGTGGAGCTTATGTATGGTCTACAAACAATTTTTTAGATAATGAGGTTCGATCATATTTGATCCAACATCCTAAATTTTAAAAACCTTTTTTCACTTTTCAAAAAAGCGAATTTCTATCTGCCAATTGTAGTTGTATCCCTGTATTGCTATGTTACTTCAAAATCATGTCGGCCATACTTCGTTTCCAAAGAAATAGCGGTAGCCTATTTAAATACACAGCTCCGCCGAATTCCATTCTTCCTTAACTTCCTAAAAACCATGCATTGGTAATATTGCTAGTTTTCCTTTTGCCTAAGTATTTCTATTTCTTATTTTATATTTCTTCTTTACTTCACTCAGCCTCAAGGCAAACACCTTTGAATTTCGTTAAAACTAAAAAGACACTTAAAATTTTCCGCACGTGTTTCAATTTCATTAAAAATGGCCATCCACCGGCCGATCAGCCAGCCTCCGAAATGCCTACCTGCGGTGATCATTAGCGAATACTTGCCCGTCAATCACCTGCTGGACAGGGCAGAACTGCTGACCAGGGTGCCCCGTCACGCACCGCCATGGATGTGATTAGATCGCGATAAATTCCTTCCCCAACTGACTGCTGATGAGTTCTTGATCGGAATCTCACAATTATCTGAATCATCTGACACCAATCACGGCCTTTAATGATTGCGCTTTGAGGTAAAACAAAACATGAAGCGGTAATCGGCGTGTTCGGACCGCGACGCAGGTAATAAGCAGTCGGTTCCGGAAGGCTTTCGTCTGGGCCAGGAAAACACTCCCTCCGGCCTCTCTAGACATTTTCACTCGATTACTCTGACGCACCGACAATCTAATCAGCTCTTTAATTCAAGCCAATTATTTTTTTGAGGCGATCGAGCGGGCAAAATTATCGCCTTTGTCATTGATTGATGCGACTTTGATGATGTTTTTTGTCTGTTCAGGTGTCTCACGCCTAAATACCGCAAGAGGTTCGCAGTCCAATGACCGGTTCTCATGCCCGCAAAAGAACCGATTTCAACAGATGTGCTCCAGTTTCCCATAAAGGCCCTATGTCCGGCCCACGGGGGGCCCGAAATAAAGCCGCTGCTCATTTATTGACAAACATTGCGCAATGTCCAATTTTCGTTTTCGGAAATCCTACGCGGTCCGCCTAAATGGAAACGGACACGGCCACCGCCGACCAGCTCATCGTGACTCAGAAATTTTGTTGGAAGGAGATCAAAAGCGCAACCTGTGGGACTCCGCCGATGATGAATTTCTCGCGCTTGTTTCGCCCTCTCCTACATATCTTTACATATCGCGCGGTGAGTTTTCCGATTTATTTAGTTTGTCGGGGCGCGGGATTTTCCTGTCGCCGAAAAGAATTCCACGGGTGATTTGCTGGTGCAGCCGGCCATCGGGGGATATTTTCTGCCCGAGTGATTGTCTGGTTTAAAAGCACTTCCCAATCATTTTTCAAAGAAGGCACAATTTTTAGGCGGAGCCGAAGGTTTGCCTCATGGGCAGTAGGCAAGATCTAGGGCCCATAAAAAATGGTGAACAGCTGTTCGTGGGATGATAAATATCCAAACATTCCAGCAGGCACTTATCCGTTTATCTGTTTCGCATGGGAGTGCGCCTACTGAAGAATTGTGGGAATGGGACTAATTGCCGGTCGTCAGTATAACCACGCTCATTAATTACATAATTAGCACTTGTCAATTACCGGCCACTTGCTGCGCCGGAAGACCGCGGAGAAATGTTTTCTTCTTTAATTGAGCGCATGATTCAATTACCGAGCCAAATACCGAAACGCGGTGATCTATTGGAGTGGAGATAAAAACTTTTGAAAGACTGCGTAAATGTTTGCGTACGTTGTTTTCAGTGAGGATTGAGAAGCGATCAGTCTAGTTGCGCTTGATGATTTCGACAGAATAACAAAGATTTAGTGGCTGGCTGAGTTATTGTTGTTTTTATTTAATTAATATTTCGCTTGGTCATTTTCGAACTGAACTATGTGCGGTGTGAGTGGGTAAAGGGATTGATAAAACTTTTATCAACAAGGGTTACCTGATCTTTTGTTGGAATAAACCTCAAGATATTCAAGAAAATCCAGAAATGTTTATTGAATATAATATTAGCCAAAACAAATAGCCACCGTGGGGCTCTTTTGGCAGGTAGACTTTAATTGTCGCACAACTTTTCGACGATGACACGTTGCATTTCGACTTTGAGCTATTAAATGCTCTGTGGATTGGCAGTGTTGACCTTTCTTTCTTTCCATGTATCCCAACAAACAAATCCAGCATTTGCCAAAACACGCGAGAGCGCGGCGAACAATTCACATTGCGGCGGCGGCGTTCCCTGTACATGTACTTCCTCTGTTTCTACATTCATCCCTCCCAACCGACTTCATCTTTAATGTTCTTGAACCCAATTATAAAGTTACCACTCTCGAGGATTTCAACCTTCTCGCCTACAGTGAGTGGTTTCAGTTTGATGACCTTATCCATGAATGTCTTCTGGAATGCCATTTCTGAAAAAGAAACATTATTAGCTAACCACCTCTCTGGCTCCGGCCTCTATCAGGTCAGCGACGTAACCAACATAACGGGCAACTCGATCTCATTTATCCAACCGATCCTGTCACTAAAATAAAATCATCAATCTTCTCTCCTCTTTTGATCCTTTCCATCCTCTTTTTTATAATTTTTCTATAATTTTTCTTTGATGCCTCCCTTCCCTCCACCGACTTAGTGCCACAATTCTGTTTCAATTTTCGTCAGGGCGACTTCGTAAAATTGAATCACCTGCACGGAAATTCACCTCCTAATTCCATTTCTGTTGATCCCCAGCTCTCTATCACTGATGCCCTTGAAGTGCCCCATACCGAATTATTTACAGACTATTATTCTTATCTCTCAGACTTTACCCTGTTATCTCTTTACTATGACCAGTGGCGGACCGAAGGGGGGCACATGGGTTGAACTTTTATAGCTGAACCCTGCACAGTTTTAACGGGTGGTAAAACACGGCGGGTTCTGAAATAGAAGCTTAGATTTTCTCTCTATATGTAGAAATAATTTTTAGACAATGCTACACATTTTTTTATATAGCTACGCTAACGGTTAAAGCCACCCCCCTCCCCTCCCAACACCAAATCCTAGGTCCGCCACTGACACTGACTGATAATCGTATACAATTTGACCTAATTTCTGACCCCAATTTCATTAACATCATAAGAAAATCCAGTGGCTACCCTGCGATCCTCAAATTTGGTGACTTGCTCAGCTGACCCCATATCATGGCTAGCCTCTTACCAAACTACATATTTTAGCCAATCCTTCTATGAAAATTTTTCTGGAGCCGGTTTTAATTACTTTCGCTTTATGCAGTCCTTTCATCAAACTTCATGCCTCTTAACATCAACTTTATTTGCACACTTCATAAAAATTTTAGCCCCAACCCTGACGAGATTCTCGAACCTCTCTTTTTAAACTGTCAATCTCTCAGGGCGTTTTTCCTTCTCAGTGGAAAGACACATGCATCATCCCTATTCATAAAAAAGGCTGAAAAAGCGATGTGTCCAACTACTGACCCAATCACAACCTCACTGACATCGTTTTTAGAACATTATGTGTACTGAAAAAAAGGAGACGAAGTCGATGTTGTTTTCGGGTCAATGTTTTCTTTCTTGGATGGAATCCTACCTAGACTAACGTCAATATAATGTTCTCTTCGACTCAGTGACCTCTAAACCTTTTGTAGACTTTTCAGGTTTCCCTCAAGGTAGCCATATAGGTCAACTGATCTTTACTTTGTCCTTATACGATACTGAGTGCATAATTAAACACTCGGACCTTTTAATTTACGCTGATGATATGAATATCTCCAAAGAAATTTTCTCTGCGCTGGACCCCCTTTTTTACTGCAGACTCTGTAGGCTTTTTAGGGATTCTTTTTGCATATGCCTCAGTAAAACCTCTGTGGAATTAAACATTTCTAAATACCAATCCATTACCTACTTATTCCAATAAACATCTTCCTCCCCTCTCTCCCCTAGAGTATGTCTATTGTCTAGCAGCATAGTTGTTTAGTTGTCCCTCTTCGCAATCTTGGCGTTATCTGTGAACTTTCGTTCTCACATCGACAACACATTAACTTAAGTTAAGATAACTCCGCCCTCAGATTTATAAAACGTGTGGTCTCCCACACAGTTAACGTAGGTTAAAACTATTGACTCACGCGTTGAAAAGAGGTCATACAAAAACGTTGACTTCCTAGAGCCATTATTGATGCGAAATTGAACAATCCGACTTTTGTTTGGGTTTCACCATCCCACGAAAACGTTAACCCACCCTCGCATTTTTTTGAAAAAAAAAGTTACAAGTTTTTAAAAATTTCCTGCGTCAAGGCTCTATCTTCACACTTGCACTTTTGATTTTAAACAAATGCGAGGGTGGATAAACAAAATGAGGTGTGCCAATTTCCAGGATGATCCACAAAGCCAACTCCACAACCTCGTGCGACCAAGTCATATTCCTCAAGATTTATTTTTCCCTGGTAGTTAATAAGTTCAAGTCTTTAAGTTCTTATTCTTGTATGTTTGTATGTATGTTTGCACAGCTTGTATGTTATTAAGCTGATTTACTAAAAAAGTTTGGAGTTTTTCCGCAAGATTGATTATAAGAGTAGCAGAAGTTACCACTTTCACAAACAATCCAATTTTTGAACTTGTGCTTAAGGTTTTGAAGTATTGCTTAAAACATCCCAACAGAAAATCCAAGCGGTATTTAAAAAAAAATTCAGTGGGTATTATAAATAATTTTATGTGTATTTGTAGCGGTGACATTATAAATAGTCCCATATTTCTCTTAGATTTTCAGACTCTTTTCGACATCTAGTGTTTTAAAAATAGCACAGTTCGAAACTTCCAGCATTTATAAACTGATTGCGCCTTAAATCGTTTAGTCATCAGCAGTTTAAAAATATTAACAATTTTTTTGCATATCCATTGAATAAATTTATGTCGCATGTCTGATAGAGAGTTAGCCATTTGGAATTCAAGATGGCGGTAGATATAAAAATATCGTGTAAACATACTTTCATCAATTTTCATTCAAATATTTAAAATATAAAATCAAATACTCAAATACTTCTAAGTACTGTAGAATGTGCAAGAATAGATGTGCTGCAACTTTGCACTTACATACTAGAAGCGGTGAAAAAATCGTTCAAAATTTCATGAAAAATTATTGAAACACAAAAAAACAATACATCCCAAAATTAATCCTCCTCCCAAGAAAACAGCAGTGCGAATCACAACAACTGGCCACCGGAAGTAAGTTGAAAGTCCCATGAATAAATGGTCTATTTCGAGGATATTTTTCTCAAAATATATTTTTCACACTTGAGCCACTACGGCATATAAATTATTAGCGGCGCCATTTAGGAGAATGCAAATAATCACCTGATCTTGCCAAGCTGTGGCTCCTACGGGGAACGCCACCCCCGATATTTTCATAATATTCCTCTCTCGCTAACGAGATTATGACAAATTATTGAGTGACATCTAATAACAAATTCATTCAGCAATTTTCGTATTTTTCACACGTTCCATCCATAAATTAAGCTCATAAACGCGCTTTTATCTCCGCAGAGATTCCGACGACAGACAGGATCGTGAAAAAATGAGAAATTGGGTGATCTTCTGGTAAGAGGTTGAAGAATTGAAGAAGAGTACATTTTCGTGGAATTTACTCGCGGCTCATCTACTTGAATTTGCTCGATGCTTTTCCAGTTAAATGCCCAGAAACGGACGAATCTTCTATTTTTTTTATTTATAATGATAATAGTGTCGCATTATAGATATTGTAATAATACTGGAGTTTCCCTTATCTATAAAATAATACAAAAGTGGAAAAATTACTTCGAACGACGCTTGCCCGTTCGGTTTGCCTACTCCAACACGTTCGTCCCTCGCGTCTCGCAAGCTACTTGATACAGCACTGCGCAGACGTGTATCGTACGGCTTAGCACCGACTTCAAAAACAATTATTTTCAACTTTTTAATTCTTTAGTTTATATTTTTGAAGTCGGTGTTTTTTAAAGATTTTTGTTCGGTAGCTTTTTACCATCTTTTGGTGAACTTCATAATTCCTCATTCATTCAAGGATCTGCTGTCGGCGAAAAACTCTAAAAGGTTCTGATTTACAGCCTCATCTGAAAGAAGTGGAAGTTTGACAGCGCAAGGTCAAGTGAATATGGTGGGTATTCGAACACATCCCTCACATTCAAGCTCCACTAATTCTTGATGGGTGATCAAACCTGTGTGTGGTCTCGCGTTGTCATGATACAATTTCTTTACGATTAACGAGCAGTGGTCGTGTCTGCATGATGGATTCGTTCAAATCGTGCACATCCGAACTGATTCTTTGCTTCTTTGGTAGGAGCTTAAAAATACACACTTTAATTCGGATATCACTGAGAGCATAACCTTCCTCTGATGAATATCTGTCTTTGATATCATATCAAATGAACTTCTTATGAGGAACCCAAGTATCGATCGTGAACGCTTGATTAATGTTCAATGTTTGCACAATCTCTCAATGTACCTACCCTGGGATTGACTGGATCTTTGCCTTTATATGCTCGTCATCAACCTCGGTTGGCCTTCCTGACCAAGACGTGTCATTGAGTCAAAATTCAAAATCACAAGTTCATGAGAATAATCCCATTGCTTCAAGAATGATTTGGCGCCACCTGTTGCAAAATAGTGTCATGAAATTTCCCAGATATCATATATCATTTATTTATACAGACCCAAACGAATTGATTGAACGAAAACGTCAAAAAGTTGACCCGATTTAACAAAGAAAGAAAAAAAAGACGAAAGAAAGGATTTATTTTTTTATTGATCTTTTATTTTTGCATATAAAAAGGTGCGTTCGACTTGCCACTGCCTCAGTGAGCCGGCTCACTTTGAAATCAGCTGTCAAATTGACTTGCTCAGTTTCGGCTCAGTGAGCATGGCTGTGCAAGAAAAACGCTTTGAAGTGATTTGATTTTTCAATTGTCTTCTCAAAATGGTTAGAGGGGTTGATTCTGAACAGCGAATCTGATACAGATCCTTCAGATTAGAATTACTGTACTAATCTCATGTCATGTCAAAATCTATCAATCCATCATGTATAAATGTCAGAGGAACTGAGCTGAGCCAACTGAGAACAGAATTAGCTGGCTCAGATGACTCACTTCTGGCTCAGAAAACACTAGCGACACCATCCGGAAAATAGGGACATTAGGAGTGAGAAAAACGCTGCGGCTCAGTGAGCAACTGAGCAAACTGAGCCGGCTCACTGAGGCAGTGGCAAGTCGAACGCACCTAAAATCTCATTATCTAAAATTTGTTCAAACTTAATTTTAAAAACAAAAAAGTAATATTAAATCAAACTGATGCATTTTTAATTGTGAACACTAAGATTACACAGCCACACAAAAAAAAAAAATTTCGGGCCCGGGGATCGGACTATGTGTTCCATATGTTTTTGGGGTCGCTGAAACTGAATCCGATGTCAGTTCAACCCCATCACGTCAGGTTTTTGACATAACCTCAAAAAACCTCAGCAAAAACGAGAGAAAAAATTAAGTTAAGTAATAAATTAAGGAAATGTTGTCAAGGTTTACATTTTGCATCACCATGTATTCAAGAAAAAAGAGGGTACGTGGCCGCCACGTGCTTTAGAAGTGAATCTTATTTTCCGCAACATTTATTATGATGACTAAGTCCGCCATTTTAAATTTGTGCAATCTGGGATGATATATGCAATCAGCGACCCTAAAAATACCTACGTACCAACTCTAATGAAAATCTGATATCAAGTTTGATATTTTGATTCCTATATGTACATATTGAAGCCGTCATATTGAATTGAGCACCATAGTCGAAACCACCGTCTACAAAAACCCCACATATCAATTTTTATGAAGATCTGCTGTCGAGTTCGCTTAGAGAAGCGTTTCAATTTTTCGTGACGTTCCCATTTCTTAACATGCGAAATTACACTACCGTGCCAATTCCCTTCCACAAAAAAATTGTGTGAGTTAGGGAACTTGCGGTTATAACATATATGTATGTGCGAGTCGAAGACAACCGAAATGTAACTTTTTGAGTTCCAGTTCACTCTTCCCCGAGAATTTTCCTACACACCAAAAACTCGTGGTGGCGCCCTAATGATTTAAAATCATCAAAGTCAATATTGAAATCGTTTTGCAGTTAGATAGTTACAAAACACCCCTCACCTCATGTATTTTCGCATTTTCTTCCTTCCGCGGCCACGGGAAGGATGTTGTGTTGAAAATTAGGGCTTACTGAAAAAAAGTGTTTTCAACATCTAAATTTTCCATGGCGGTTGCTTTTATTTGTCTAGCAAACCTTTTTAGCTTAATGTTTACTGTTCGACCCGTCGGGTTCCCCGCTGCTGCATACCTCTCCCGGGAAAGCGTTCGGTTGTTAGGAGCCCATGATGCCTCAGCAACTGTCGCTGTTTATAGCTGGTAAAAAGGGCAATAAATTTCCCAAAGGTCAAAGAGGCAGCCGTTTGAGATTTATGTCGTTCCTGCATTACACGGCCCTTGTACTCCATTTCAAAGCCCATTAAAGTGAAAAGCAGGAACACTGCAACAAGTGGTGCTCGGGGATTCCGACTACCATCTCTCCACCATAAACAGAAACAGTTTTTTTTCCCATCAGAGTGCACACGAATTCCTGGCGGACAAAATTTTCTAAATCGTCCACAGCAAGGTCTGGTTCTGGATGAGCTCTGACCCACTTGAACTGGTTATGCTAATACCATGACATGCCATGCACGGACTTCTTGTGGACGATTTTCTGGATTCTCTGGAGCCGTGCCCGAGCGCTGAACGTGACTTGTACTTTTCACATCATCCACACTAAAATGCCGAGCGCTATCGATAGGTTTTTATCCAAATTTCGGGTACGGTACACGTCCGCCGCACTTGCCGATAGGCGATCTCCTCAGGCGATACCGGGAATTCAGCAGGCCATAACTACCTTGAACCAATTCGAAGGAAATTGGTGGAGCGTCCCAGACGACGATGATGGCTTAATCACGTTCAAATTGTGGCCTTATCGCGATGCAGACCGCACCCTTGAGGTGCTCTAATTAACGAAGGCAACAGTTTCGTCTTGGGGGCTGAGTTTTTATTTTTTTTTTCAATCATTTTTTTGTATTGTATAAATCGGAAAGCAGACGCTTGACAAACAGAAGGTTGAGAAGACGAGAAATGTTTGGCCGTAAACAAATTCAAGAGGCATTAGACGGACCCACCCTCTGAAGTGCGCTTTCTTCCACTTGAGCGCGCCATATAAAAACAAATTTAGAAAATGTTTAGCACTTGAAAAAACGACCACACCAAGTAGCGGGCACGGGAGAGGTGATAATCAGTCTGAACAAATTCTACAAAGTGTGCGGGGGACAAGTGTAGCAACTCGAGAATATCTGGGAGGTCGAAGAACCCCATTGAGTGAGTACACAGTAACAGACACGGTTAAATTGTATTAGAGCAATTTTTGCGTGCTACAAATGGTTCTTCACAAAGTGAATTTAAATACACTAGTGTTGTCCAATGTTCGAAATTCGACCTAGTTGATAATTAATAATGATGAAATGATAGTGATAATTGTAGTAATAAAATTATAATTTTTCTTTTTTTTTGGTTTGGATATAAGGGTATCTTAATCTCACCGTCCCACAGTGGGGCAGAATCCCGATTTTGTGGCCAAAAATCCCAAATTACCTATATGGGGGTTTTAGAGGTCGCTGATTACGAATCTGAAGTCAGATTTTCAAAATTCAAAATGGCGGCTCCAATATGGCGGACAAAAAATTCGAATTTCTATAAATTTGACTGAAACTAGTTACTCGGGGGTTTTTGAGGTCGCTGATTACGAATCTGAAGTCAGATTTTCAAAATTCAAAATGGCGGATCCAATATGGCGGACTATGGTTCATAGGTTGAAAATATGAAGTGAAATCTCATGTAATTTGGTTTTCGAGGTTATTGCTTACGATTCAGGAGTTAAATTAGAGCAAAAACATCGTAAAAGTATTGTAAAATTGATATGATAAATTCATTAGCGTAAATCTAAACTTTCCACGAAAATTCTGCTCTTGAAACTTTAAACGCATTTTTCTCGAAACATCATTTTCTAAAACTGAGATGGGCCTAAACAAAAAACTATTCAACCGATTGCTTTGAAATTTATATATGTTCTTCTACTTATTAATAGTTATCGTCCGTACCAGAATTGCTTATTTTCGAAAATATTTTCTTATATTTTTTAAACGATTTGTACCAAAAAAACCAAGATTTACGTAACTTTTTTTTCTACAGTCCGCTATTTTTTTTGTTTTCCAATGAAATTGATTAATTCTCGTAGGGACGATAGCGACGGACCTACTGAACAATATTCCATTTGATTTTTTTTTCGATTCCTTAAAAAGAGGTAAAATTTATGCGTTCACATGAGAATACCCCCTTAATGTCGCGCCACGCGTTTTTCCGTAAAAATTAGTCTCACTACTCAAGGAGCAGTCCGGAGCAGCCAGTTTTTTAATATGTTATATTTAATACTGTACACTATCAGTTCCTTGTCGAAACAAGACGGGACCTCGCAGGACTTTTTTTAAAACTCCATTAGAAAATCGATTTTATATAAATATAAAAAAAAATATACTACATACTTGTCGCGAGATTTAAATATCACAAACATAAAATGAGCAATAATTGTTCATAAGCATAAATTCTACATACCTCCAGAAAATGAATCCATTTTTCCGAATTCGAATTGAACTAGTTTCCTCAGTTGCGCAGCACTTCAAACAGGAAAGAATTTTTCCACGCGCACACTTTTTTCGTGCGTACTCAACGGAGGCTGAATGTCAAATGATGTCCAGGCGACCCTAGAGCAGGTATTTACCTGCCCGGTCCGGAATTATGTTCTAGGACTATCCCTAAACAAGATCTGATGATATATAGACGAATATACACAACTCAAAAATCTGATTTTTGGCCAGCTTTTTGGGATTCTGCCCCACTGTACGTCCGGACGGAGCCCTTAATCACAGATAAGTAATTCAGATGCCCAGCCACTGTGTTAAAAAGCCAACCCAATGCAACATTTCTGCTAGCTAAGTTTTCGGTTCTCTAGCCAAGTGATGTTGCGGATTAAATGAATGTTGCAAATGTTTGCTGGAGCCTCTGCACTTGGCCACTTGGTCGAGCGTCAGGCCACGAGAGCAGCGAATAGTTTGTTTGCACCGACCTAAACGAAGGTGAGGCGTGAGGGAATTTCAATGTTTCAATTGGCACCAGCCATTGTGGGGTGGAGTTCCAAGATGCCGAGAGATTCTAGGAATAAGCGCGGGTAAAAACACGAAAACTGGAAGGGAAAATTCATAGAATTTGACGACGACGACGACGGGTTGATTTTGTAAGCCATATTTAAGAATTTTGTATGCTGTGATAATGTGATCAATTTAGTATTTTGCTATTCAGCTTTTCTTCTAGGTGATTTGCGATATATAGAAAGACAAGAAGCAAGAGCAATGAAAAAAAATCTGCGTGAGACTCCTGCGCGTTAGAAGTGAAATATCTAAGGTTCCAGAAACGTATTGCTCTCTTTGAATTTGTTGACGATTTTATTATTTCAGGAATATGGTAATGGTTATGTGGAATATAATTGAAGAAAATCTATCTTAATTAAATGAAATATTCCTTTTATTCATCAATTTCCATTAATTCATACTCTAAGAAAGAAATCATTTATTTTTCACTTTGCAATTTTTGATGGTAGATTCGAAATCAGCAACCCCAAATACCCCGAACGAATTCATGTTAATGTATTAATATATTGAATACCAATTGAGTCCGATATTGAAGACTGGCGCTACAGTCATTGCAAGTGTTTTATCTTGATGACTTAAGTTTTGGCTCTTTTTTATATTTCGATCCATTGTTCTTGTTTTGGAGATGTCCAAGGACTAGATAGGCATAAAAATAACTATTTTATGAATTGGAAAATTGTTAAAAATAAAACAAATCGATGAAGACAAAATACATACTACACTGCGGCTGCATTCATAGATTTTATAATAAAACTCCATATTTGACATTGATATTTGAAAAGCTACGTAGGATTACGCTATAGTAGGATTGGAGAGTGCTGCGAGCGCAGCTTTGCTTTTTGTAATGGAAAGGGTCTTTTATTTATTCCTCTATCGTGTCAAGTAGCAAATTCCTCTAAGAATTTTTTTTCAAACGGAAACAAAACCTTTAGAGGTTGCTCCAAATCTTATCATTTTAAGGATATGTACCGTTACAATTTTTATTGAAAGTACTGACTAAGTATAGGGTTTTCCATTTTCATGTCCGAATTTTAAAATTAAACAAACAACAAATAGAGTGGAATTTCCACAGTATTTTTATTTTTAGTGAGAGCACAATCAATGCCATTAATAATGGAAAATAATATCGTTGAAGTAGTCGCCACTCGTGTAGCATGCAGCGTCGTCTTGTTGAAAAAACTTATTTTGAAGCTATATATACGTATACAGAAAACAGTGCGAATTTTATCATAAAACTTATAAATTTCGCAGCTTCTAAACACTTCTGGACGCTTTTTGTGCCCAGTCAGTTCGGATAGTGCTAGTCATAAGTAGTGTCGTTTTGTATTAATCCTTGTCACTATATCTTTGAAAAATTAATGTAAAATTACGAAGTCTTAATATGTCCCCTGCTGTCAACCATTCTAGGCCTTCATCTCCCGCGTCGGATTAAAAACTCTTCAAACGAATCAAATGGGAGTTGTATTTCTCGAGCAGGAAAAAACCTGGAATATTTCACTGTCATTAAACGCTGACATTTTTGCTTTGATTTATTTGCCCAAATATTTATTCCATTGTGGACCTATCCTCGTCCTTTTTGATGGAATGGCTAACCTGCAGAGTCCGAGTCTCGGCATAAAAGAGGAGACGCATTCTAAAATGCATTCGATGCAGGGACAAGGGGAAGCGGCAGAAATTCCTGAACTGATTCCTTTGTGCGCCCAAAAAGGTGGATTAAGTGGCGCAGGTTGGGCCCACAAAAATCCTCAACTGTTTGTCGTCCGCGTCCCATTCCACTGCACATAGAAGTCGTCCGTTGCGATGATTATCGTGAAAGGAATTGATTGATTGCATCTGCAGAGCCTACAGAAGGCGGCATGACGATTTTGACGATTTTTTTGTATGTTTCGTTTCACGTGCGGTGCGCGGTGCGGCCATTCTTTAGGGATATTTACGAGTGCGGGGGGAGAAGGAAACGACCGGAAGCAGCAGTAGCAGCAGCAATCCCGGGTCTCGGCCTTTTATTCTTTTTCTACGGGGCGGGCTGACGAAAATACCGGCGACATTCTGAAAATACTTTTCTGTGTCATTCCCCGCTTACATAAATATTCATATTTTTCCGGGCATGCTTTCCACGAGTGAACTTTTCTCGGAGCAGCCGAGGATCGGGTTACGGCCCACACCCGCCAGAGCAGCACCACGCTAGCGATCCTATGGCGTCACGACCTCGTGCCACCTTGCGGATCGCGGGAATAATCGGCCCGGTCTGCCCGGTAATGATATCGTGACGAAAAATCGTAAACATCGCGAGTTCCATCAATGAAGTTCGCCTCCGTATGATTTCGCGAAAATAATTAACTCTTCGCGGTGTGGGAACCCGCGCGGCAGACTAAGACGCTGCTGGTGCACATAATTCGGAGAAGGTGGAAGCGCCCAGATGGTCAGTGGTCGGCGATCACTCGATCGGAGACGGAGCATGCCTTCGACCCGGCCTGAGTGGAAATCTATCGACCCAAGATTCAATTCAATTAATAGGCTTCTCGGGGAATTGGTCGTAGATAGAGGTGGAGGTGGGTGAAAAATGAAATTGCCGATGTCACGACGCGACGCCGAGAAATAGCTTCGCTGGGATTTAGGTTTCGCCTTACTTGGCGCGGATCTGTTGCCGCTGGGAGTTGGCACTTACATGGCTTGGCGAGGTGAATTCACCTATAGCGACGTGGGCTTCACTCGCCGCGCCGTCGTTGCGTATACCTCGAGATGCCGAGCCATCTACAGTCGCCGGCGGCGGCCACGGCACGAGATTTATTTTTAGACGTCGTTAACTATTTTTTGTTTACGATAAAATTTAGAACCGATGCCGATAGTAAATAAATGGATTTATGAACAATCGAAAACGAAAGTTTGTTTAATTTACGAAGTGCACTTTTTCCCATTTTATTTGCAGGCCGGAGGCATGAGGACAAGTAGGAGGACGTGACTCAAAAGTAGCTGCATGCAGTCGGTGAGTAAACAAAAGAACTTTTCCTATTTTTTATCTTTTGCTTCGGTTGCTTTTGCTTTGTAAACAGAGGAGGTATTAAGTTTTCTTGAAATAGAGAAAGAGGAATCTCGGCTTTGATGACCAAGTTATCTTCATTTAAACGTTGAGATTCCAACAGCTGGTTAATTGCCAGATGGGAATTATGTAAGCTTTGTTCGGATTTGGTTGTCTTATTTAGATAGAGAAGGATATATTTGAAGAAAATTGATATTTTATTAAGTTCAGTTACGCGCTGCAGTCTGGTGACAGAACTCTTTGTAATTCGTATCACTAAATAATCGTATCCTTAACTAATTGTTCGATTTGGAAAATCAAGTGCCATTCGATTCGTCTTAGTTTCGCTCAAGTTACAAGGTATACAAAAAAATTTAATTTTCCAAAATTGAAGAGATCAATTTTATAGAAAAATAACTGACCCATGCCCGAAAGTAAGGTTGACGAGCCACTCAAATTACGTTATGATTTCCATTGCTCGTCCTTTGAATTTCTTCCTATGTTTGGTGTTCCATAAGGATCTATTCTTGGTCCGATATTATTTCTGATATTTATTAATGGTTTGACCATGAATTTTACGTTGCACTGTCTTTTATATGCTGACGATGGCATGATCTTTTGAGCGATTAACTGCATAAAAGACTGTTATATCACCCGGAACGATCCAGTCATACTTGATGACTGGTGGGCTTATAAAAGAAACCGAGGTTTTATTTGAGGTTTCCCAATTTAAAAACTTAGGGCTAACTTTTGAAAATAGATCAAAAACCAAACCAAAACTTATCGATTCAGCAACTGACCAATTTGGTAGAGAAACAAGAAGACTGAAATTGTTAAAACATTTATTTGTAGTGTATTACTTTATTAAAGTAATGTTCCTTTTGTCATTCGTTTACCTATTATATTTTACCTGAAATACCTAAATTACCAAAATAATTGTTTTTCGACAATTTTCTCTGACTCAGGTAAAAATTTGTCTAATTTCTCCCGAGCCAGGGGCGTGTAACGTGTAAGTGCCCATGGATTGAAGCTACATGAACACGCTTCCATTTAATTGGTATATGGTGTAGTACAGGGTCTTTCAATAAGGATGATCGACTGTTAAATGAAAATAAAACAAGTTGTGTGTGCCGTGCCATTCAGCAAATTTAGCCAGATTTATGCGACAAAGTCCTCGAAAATTGGACCTTCCAAATACGTGCCACCAAGCAAAGCCACGGCGGAAATTTCAACGATGTTATATTTCATACTTAAAGCCATAAAATATTCTTTCAAATAAAATAAAAATGGAGTGGATAGCTCACATATTACTTCTTTTATTTGCATTTACTGTAGCGGACAAAAATCTGGAAACACTTTGTACGTAAAATTTGCAACTCCGCTATAACCTTTACTAATTCATATTTCACGAAAATAAATGCACCTACATAAAATGCAATACATTCTTCACTCATTTATAATACCGTGTCTTTATCTTACCCGAAAGAGATAGCACCGCAAAGAGAAATAGGTATAGAGAGGAATTTTGCTTGCGACATAAATGTGGAAACATATTTACTTAGTTAGAGAGCAATCAGGAAGAGGTCAAGTAATAATTAACAGCTTTGTAACATTTTTCCTATTTCCTACTTCCTTAATATAACACCGCAAAAGAGAATAGCTTCCCCCGTCGAAAAACTTCGCGATCAAGAAAGTTTATCTTTTAACGAAATTGGGCGACAAGTTCAAATGGGTAGAGCCGCTGTTTCAAAAGTTCCGAAAAAATCGTGGAAGACCTCGAAAATCGCATGAACGGTAAATTTGTATTTTTTTGTCTTTATTTATTTATTTAAATGAGGAGAAATGGTCTCAAAGTGGATCGAAAAAGGATCCAAAACTCACGGCTCCAGAGGTTATGGTGGCTGCAAGTATTGAAGGCGTTAGCAATCGAACTATCCAGTGTCGTTTAGCCGAAAAAGGACTCCATGGGAGGATTGCTGCTAAGAAACCCTATGTTTCTAAAGCAAACATGAAAAATCGCATTGCCTTTGCAAAATACCACTTAAATTGGACTGTAGAGCGATGGGGAAAAGTGCTATGGAGTGATGAGTCCAAATTCAATTTGGTACATAGCGTCGGAATCCGTTATGTTAGACACCCTGTCAACACTCGATTTGATCCTCGCACCGTAAAACATTCAGGAGGAAATATAATGGTGTGGGGAGCCTTTAGTCCTTCAAGGGTTGGGCCTCTATTTCGGATACATGGATCAAGTACAGTACCGAGAAATTATGGAAAACATCATGCTGCCTTACGCTAACGAAAAAATGGGAGCATCATGGATCTTTCAACAGGATAACGATCCGAAGCATAGGGCTAGATCGGTGAAAAAATGGTTTTCTGACAACAATATCCGAGTTATGTTTCCAGATTTTTGTCCGCTACTGTAAATGTAGAGCGTCCTTATTGAAATACCCTATAGTATGCAGCTTCTGAAGAACGATAGCAGTCCGGGAACCGCGATGCCTTACAGTTTCTGCAGCATAATGGTCAAAGACTGGCGATTTATACGGAGAGGAGCTGTAAAATTCCTAGATCAAGCAATTCAGAATTTAGACTGATAGTTGGACAGACCGGCAGATGACCTTTTGATTCCATAAGTGTTCTGTTTTTTCCTAATTTATGTATAACAAAAATTGATTTGGACAGATTTTCTGCAGCTCTGATAGTTATTTTACTAGAGGCAACAGTTAAGCGCTTTTAAAAGATCGATATGCGATTATTGGATATTTGCTACGAATTTGATTGGCATATGTTTGAATAACGAGCACATGTTTGCATGTACGCGTCAATGGACGCCAAGATAGAGTATGAATAATGAAAAGACATTTATTGCATTTCCTAATAAAGAGCCTGAAACCAAACTATCGACGCTCTCTACACGGTACCCTCACATTTCAAACTTTCTCTAAACCTCTATTAGGTCGTATTTCACAACATGTCGCAAAATTAATGCAAACAAACTACCGCGATTTGGTCAACCGTCCGCCTGCGACCTGAGACAACGCTAAATCGGGCACCTTTCGCGCCACTTAAGTGGCGCTCATTGTGATAATTGCCTTCCGCGATTAGCCTTAATTTGCAAATAAAATTTCCGGGAATTGCCAGTTGAGGCGTATTAAGCCGGGGTCTGGGGAGGCCGAAATCACACCTGGGCGGATCGGCTAGTCTCATCTAGATGCGGCCGCCACACGTTGCAACCAACGGTGTGTGGTGTGTCGTGTCGTGTCGTGGGGCAGTTCGCTTACCGTAACTGCACAAAAACGCGATTTCTCGCCTCGCGCAGTTAATTAACTTCCGTCCACACCGCCGGCGGAGGACTAAGCCGTGATCACGCGAAATTTATGGCGATGTTCCGTCCGTCGTCGTGTAAAAATGGCCAGCGGACTTGAGCGCTGGCCGCTGCCATCCGCCACCGCTGGCCGATAGCGGCCCGGAGCGTGCACATAGAACAGGTGGATAAAATGGATCGAGGTGACATATTTCGACCATCGCTGAATGAATGGTGCGCTCGGCTGTTTATTATATTTTCGCTGTCTTGTCGCCGTCCGTTTTTGCTTTTACTTTAATCTTTTGTCTTAGATTTGTGGGCCTCGCGACCGTGCCGAACGCCGTCGCTGAGGTGAGAACAGCGAACAAACCAGAGAGGAAGGTGTGGGACTTTGATTGATGAATGGATTCGCCGCAGATAACATGCGCGCTGATTTCAGTGTTCCTCTAGATTTTTGAAAAATGCTCATGTGACTAATGGGGCTCCGTAAATACCTTGAAGTCTAGAGAGGTTGCAAATGAGGCGTCAGCTAGTTGGCAACATTGTTTTTTTATATGCTCATCAACGGCTTAAGAAACGACCCCATAACGTGCTCGAACGACCTTGCTAGAGAGAGAAAAATGAAAAAGAAAGGTGTTAAGGAATTGAATTCGTGTGCAGCTAAAGTAAGATGAAATGCCGAATTTTTTCAATTTCAAGTTCTAAATAATTTGAACATTTTGCAAAGTTGTTGGTGAAAAAAGCAAATTAAAAAACATTATTCCTTTCGACTAATTAAATAATAGACAATAAATTTACTTCCAATTACTTCACATCGAACTCTTTTTTTTTTATTTATTTTTATTATACTCGGTCAATCGATTAAATTCAAAATAAAATAATTATATAAAATAAATTTATTATGTGAGAATTGTTCTGGCCTGCCACATTTGTAGTCTAGTCAAAATGAAAAAAAATTAAACTTCGGAATAAGTTGCATAGAACTGAAAATTGGTACAGACTAGAGTTCGCTATTTCATGTGATCATGGGTTCACGTGAAATTAAGTACACGTGTATTTGTTTCACGTGATTAAAAATTGAATCAAAATAAGCGTAACATAGCAAAGCCATTCATTATTATAACACTGGTCAATATTTTCAATGTTTTTTACATTTTCCGGAAATGTATTAGGGGATGTCAATGGGGTTTTTTCCTTGGATTACGAATCTGAAAACGAAAAAAATCAATCAGCTCCGGTTTTGAAGTAAAATACGGATAACATTTAAAGAAACCCGTATTTTGGCTATTTGTAAAATATATAATATAATAATATTATACATATATAAATACTTAAGGGGGTATTCTAGTCTAGGAGTACAAATTTTAGGTGTTTTTTAAAATTCGATAAAAAAAAACTAAGAATATTATTACCAGCTTTTTTTTTACTAGATATTTTTTAATATGTTAACAATATAAAAAAAAATTGTAAAAAAGTTTTGAAAATTGAAAAAATTACAGGCTGGTAAAGTGGGGGTGTAAAATAAGGGTGTGTCCTCGTTAACATGATTCCAACCGTTCTGGTGATCTTAAAAAGAAAAGAAAAAAAGATTCTTAATCAGTAAGAATGTTGTTATCGTCTGAACTAGGGAAATGAAAAAAAAATTTTGTACACAAAATGGCGGCTGTTTAAAAAAAAATTGATTTTTTGCTCTTTTTTCAAAGTTTTGAATTTTTTAAAAATAGTAAATACCAAAATGTTTACATAATTCTAGTTCCAACGATAGAGGGATATATAAAGAAGTTCCTCGCCTAATTTCAAGTTAATCAGTTCGTTAGAACTTGAGAAATCATGTCAACCGTGTTGGAAAAGTAGTTTCGAGAAAAATGCGTTTAAAGATTTGAGCAAAGTGTTAGGCAGTCTGTACTTACATTTCATTAATCGGCGATTCCTGCTCCATACATTGGGCATACACGTGCTCTACGATAGCTCAGAGCAAACTGAGCTGCACTGCACACGTGTGTATAAAAGACTTTCTGTAGGATGATTCATCCTCAGGTAGTCAGGGAACGTCTACCGCCGATTCACTGTGGCAGGTCCCGTTTACTCGCGGTGTCACTAAAGTAGCTATAACTATGTAAATATTTGGAATTTTAAAATTCCTTTGGAGGATATATTTTTGAAGGTGTGATCTTTATAAAATATGAAGAAAATCGATTTGTTCAAAATTTTAGACTAGAATACCCCCTTAAAGTAGCTGAAATGAAAGTTGGAAATATAGAATATATCCATAAAATACAATTAGCTTATAAACCTTTCTTGTTTTTCTGGAACAAGTTTTTTTTTAATCAACTTTACAACTAATGTCTCTTTATGAAAGAAGTTTTGTTTATCAGAATACTTTGTACGAATTTTATACATTTTTAAATTTTTATGGATAGTTTAAAGTTTACATTGTTACAAAAAAAACACTTCAAAGTATTTTACTAAATACACCAAATACGTTTTTTCTTACCTCTTGTCCCTATTTTTCCTGAAAACCGGAGCTCATACAGCATTTTCGTCTGCAGGTTCGTAATGTATGGAAAAAAATCCTATAGAGATGACCTGTTATATGTAAGGAAAAAAAAACCTTGTTGACCAGTGTAATCGTTCAGAATAAAAATGACAGCTTTCAGAATTAGAATAAGTGCGGTGGGAATACCAAGGTTTAATGCAAATTTGATTATTTGGTGCACCACCGGAGTAAGAGCACTGCCTGTTGTCAAAGTGGCAACCATTAGAGATAGCATATCGAGCAGTCCATTAATAAACGTCAGTGGTTGTCACTACAGAATACTGTAGTAACGGTCCGAAGTGGTTTTAGAACCTTTGTCATAAGACTAATGGATTTTTGGGGTTACTGATTTGGAATCTGGCAACAAAATTTTCAAATTCAAATGGCGGAACAAATATGACGACCTAAATTCCTCAATTTTAAGTAATTCTAATTAAATTTCGTTTTAAGGAGTTTTAGGCCTTACAGAATTTAAATCTGCCAAAATTTAAAATAACGGACCTAAAATGGATTCCAAAAAAATTGAACTTCAAGAGATTGGCGTGAAGATCAACATCAGAGGGATTTCGGGGTCGTTAACCTGCTATATCTACATATCTGCTATAAACATTTGGAAATAAAATCCAATATGGCGACCGAATGGATTTCAATATACTGTATGGCAATAGTACAAAGTCAACTTGAACGGATTTCCGTGTAAATTAATATGTAGAGGATTAGGGATTTTAAATCTGCTATCGAAATTTTGAACTTCAATATGCCGACCGAAAGTAACCAACGTAAATGGTCTATAACTGCCTTTTTCTAAGCTCATATGTCTATTTACACGATACCAAAAACCAAACGAAGATTATTAACTTTTTGTTTGTCCGGTTGATCAGGCTTAACTCGGAAACGGTAGAACCGATATCGACACGACTTTCACTGGCAGGTAACGTATTTTTTTTATCACGATTTAGGCTACTTTTTACCTCGCGTAAAACAGTTTCATTCATTGTGCAACATTCTTAAATCACAAGCAATAATAAATGTATGAATAAAATCACAAAACAATGAATTAATGAATGGAGTAATAAATAAATTAGTAAACGGATAGACAAATTGCTAAGTAAAAACCATTCAACTTAGGTAAAGCGAATTAAATATTAAACGATCAAAAAGAAATTTGTGTTCTAAGCGATTTTTGCAGTCGTTAACGTGTTCAAGACCTAAATTTCAATTTTCATCATTTTTGGCGGAAACGATTTCCCATAACAATTCCCTGCATTTTCCAACGGTGTACGCTGACACATATCCGGGGCAAATGAGCGCACCTCTTAACCTCATTTCCCAAGGTCTCCGCCTTACTGTTGGTCGCGTTTCGCTCGAATTTCCCAACTTTGCAAAACGAATAAAAAATTCTGGAGTAAAAGGAGAATATCGCAAGAAGTCCCTCATGTGTGCGAGTGACATGAAAAATCGTGTTGACAAGCAAACAAATCATCACCGTGGAATTCTAATAACGATGAGAAAAATCCTGGGACAATGAGTCATTAGCATGAAGAGAAAAAATCGCGCCGCGGATGGAGTGGTGCCTATCAGAACGGCGGCGGCGGTCGGCCGCGGGCTGACTCGGGCTCAAGAAAGACGCCAGGCTCAAAACTGTGGCAGATTGGTGATTGGGTAGGTAAAGCAGGGCGCGCAGATCAAGACGAGAGTCGCCTTGTGTACCCCTAGACATGACGGGCAAATGAATTTGCGCTGGGAAGCCAACGCCTGCCGCTCCTCCGTCTTCAAGAGCGCCCGCCCTCACCTATTCTTCCGTTTAGTGGTGGAGTGACCAAGCCTGCAAAGAAGTTGCTGCTTCTCCGAAGAAACCCGCGCAACAGCCACAGCGCATGCGTCCACGGCTTGAAATTTAAAGTTAGTTTGGTCGCGACTTTTTCCGTTGTTGTTTTACGAGCACTTTTCCTTTTGTTTTGCCTGTTATTGCCTTTGATTGAACGCACTGAATCGATGAGGTCTTTTGTTTCAGCTCGTAAAGAGGCTGGAATTTCAGCGTCTTACTTTTCGGCGTTCTCCTTTTTTCTCCGGTGCACTCGAGTCCACTTCAGCGAGCTGTCTTAAGACGTGTTCTGTGGGCATCTCATTTCGCGGTGATTTTTCCCTTGTGCTCTGACAGCCCATAAAGATGTTGCTGGGTGGATGCTGGACACTGCTGTGGAATCCTCCGGGCGGAGGGGGTGTCGTGGCCCGACAGCGAACGCCTCGCAAGAAAGCAAAAAGACTTCCTCTCGTGAAGAGACCAGCCAGCGCTGGACCGAAATGGTTCCGTCCCGCAAGAATGCTGAGCTAGACTTTATAATTTTTCATATATCCTCTGTAGCTGAAAACAATGGCATGCAATAGCGAACGTGTGGTACACATCGAGTGTACTTAGAGTTGTTAAGTACTCAGAACTTGAGCAGCTCACTATACCGTGCCCTGTGCCCCTCGGCCCTGCACAGCCTCCTCCAGAGTCCAGGGCCTGTGCGCGATTTCTTTGAAGGGCAGATGTTTGCGCACGTTTGCCCGTCATCCTCCTCCTTTTTTGTTTTCGAGAATTGCGAAATTAATAAACCGGTGGATAAAATTGAATAGGAAAGTAATTTTTATATGAGCCATTGCCGGTCGTGAGCGGGTGTCTGCTTTGCTCCGATGATTTACGATTTGTTAGGGGGAACTTATTCACGTCGAGAGGTGCAGCGAATTGAATGCTTCCTTGGGAAAATATTCAGGGTAAGGAATTTTAATGTCTTTTCGTTATTCTGGCCTCAAAAAGTTACTGATCCTTTCAGGTATTTACTTTTCAAACTATCGCAACATTTTTAGTTGCGGAAGCCGCAGACTACAGACTTTTGATCGGCCGACATTTAAATCGGTTAGTGCGTACACCCCGGCGATTCGAAATCAGCCGATACAAAAGCTTAATGAGCTGCTCGATTCTCATTCAATCAAAAAGTCTGTCAACTATCGGTCGACTGTTTAATTAGTATGGCGTGCTTTGCGAGCGTATAGACTCCCCGGTTATTCAATCGGGCGATGTTCTTCGAGTAACTGAGAGCATCATCCGATTCAAAAGTCTACCCACGCCATACTGATTAGGCAGTCGGCCGACAGTTGCCAGACTTTTAATTGAATGGGAATCGAACAGCTTATCACATCTTTTTATCGGCCGATTTTGAACTGTTGAATATGCGCACTCATGTAACATGCGCATGTCTTCCTGCCTAATAAGCGACCTATTAAAATGTCGACCGATCAAAAGTCTGTAGTCTGCGCGGGTCCTTACTCCGAACTGAATAAGTTTAGTGAAACTTATTATGCTCTATAAAATGCTTCTATTGTATAAAAACCGAAAAGTTTTTTGGATAGTTGAATAGTTTACAATGGAGCGTGCAAAACCTTCCTCGCAATAATCGATCAATGTAACATATATGTGGAATAGACCCAATGTTCTCGTTTTCTCTTCTTCATCATTCTTCTTCTTCGTTTTCTAACGAGAGAAATAATATCTGTCTCGGTAACATTTCTAGGTATTGAATTTCGTTTCAGTTTGTAAAAGTTCAATCCAAGTGCAGCATATCGACTAGCAACTTGTTCAGTAAAGCAGGACAGTTTGCGCACTCAGTCCCAACCAAACAGTTTAGTTTGAGTAGTGTGCGAGGATCCATTCCCGATCCGGCTCAACTATTGGCCGATCGTTTAGTCTGCAGTCTCCGGGGGCCTTAAGTTACGAGAGTGTACATATTATTTTTCTCTCTTTTTGGAAATGCACTTTACCAAATGTATAGGATGCTTTTGAATGCCGTCATTGTAAAATAAAGAATGTTATGTCAGAAGACAATTCCACATGAAGGTGTCCAACTCATCATAGTCTGCGTATTTTTATCCGCTACCCTACTAGCATTTCCGAGTGACCCAAAGAGATGAAAATCGCAAAACGATAGGTTAAGGCTGTATAGGTAGCGAGTTACAGTGACGTCCGTGTGTGAGCACTGCCGATAAGAAGAATGACGTTTCGGATCGGGTGGTCACTCACGTGACGGAACTTAAGGTTTTGCTAAGCATATATACGTATTTCGGACACCATCAAACGTCGATCGACATCAAGAAGGTTGGCGTCGATGTTTTTTCCTCCATAGGGTCATTCGGGGTAAAAAATACACACTGTCCACGTTCAACTGTGACGATTTGACCCCACTCGACAGTGATTTATTGCAAATATATATATATGTTATACTTGCTACCAAACAAAGCCGCAACGGGCATTTAAACGACGTTATATTCCATACGGGGTTATTACCAGCTTAATTTTTTTTCCCATTTTTTTTTTATTGGCTTAAATAATGCCAAAACATCCCTAGAATGAAAATATACTGTTTAGAGAGGTTTACTTAACTGTTAAAATGTCTCTAAACCAATTTTTCTGAAGCCGCTTTTTTTTTTTTTTTTAAACGCGTTTTTCTCTCAACCACGTTTTAAAAATCGGCCGGCAGTAGAACAGTTTTCATCTGATGGACTTCAAATTTTAACTGGACCTTTATTATTAAATTATCTAATGAAGTACACACGATTATAGCGATTGTGTATCAGGAAAAAAAGTTATAAGCCATTTAGTTCTAGTTTTTTCGTTGAAAAACCCGTTTTTTTTCAAACTGCCATTTCGCGAAAAAAAATTCTGAAAATATAATCATGTGTACTTCGGTAGCAAAAATCATGTAGGTAATGAAAAAATTTGTGGTTTTTTTTAAGTTACTTTGGACGAGACTTCTACTGCCGGCCGTGGAAGGACCTTTTTTAATGGCAGTTTACGCGACCTACTGTATAGACGCCATTTTGGAATGTTTTGCAATGAAACAATTTTTTTTTGTAGTTCAAGAAGTACTTAATCAAATGGTATACCATACTTATAAAATTGATTTTAAATGTGCTTATGAAAAATCAATTAAAAACAACCTTTATTTTTGGGCAATAAGCTGGTAATAACCCCTTAATGCCATAAAATATTCTTTCACATAAAATAAAACTGAAGTGGATGATATCTCACACACAACTTGTTTTATTTACATTTTAAAGTCGAGCGTCCTTATTGAAAGACCTTTATCATTGGCTAGTATGTATGTTATAACGATAGGCTATTTAATAGCCTAAGCCATTAATAATACAAGTAATTACCTACCATTACCCTTAGTGGCATGCGGTCAGCTAATTTATATTATACCTAATCGTTAAAGAAAATATTAAAAAACACACGATCGTACTTCCAGCTCATTATCTTCAGTAATAATAAAAATATGCAATTCTAAATTGGGGTCCAGCGTGATCCCATACGATTAATTGTGTGATTTCCTTCATGCAATTAATCAAGAGATAACAACAAATTATATGTTATCGGCAGAGGAGCAACTAACTATGAATTAGAAAAAGAGTTTGTGTTTTGATTGTGCCTTACGCAAGAGCGGAACACAATTTTCACCTGATTGGTGCATAAATTTTCTTTTACGATCTCTCACCCGAAGCGGTTATTGCCATTATGTTTTATCACCTCGGCATGACATGGACCCACAGCCCACCGGTATAATTAGTAAGGAACGCCCCACACCCCGTCATAAATCTAAAGCGCAGCACGAATCGAATAATATATTTTGACATCGTAGATTTTCCTCAAAATGTATTTTTAACGCGGTGAATAAGAGCTCATTAAGTCGCTCGCCAAACTCATTAGATACGCGGACTGCGCTAAAAATACGCCAATCTGTCGCCGTCGCCCGCCCGGCGGTCCCCCTCGCTCGCAGCGACCCAAGCCGAGGCGCTAAGTCTTTATGGGACAGCAAGTGCAGCTACCCTTCACCTATCAATCAATCTTAGGAAAAATAAATGTGCCAAGCGCGCGCGGCAACTAGTGAACCGAGCTGGAGTGCGGAGAGCGCTTCCCAGAAAATTTTTCCCGGATGAATGGGATGGTGGGATTTTTTTCCCCCCCTTGATTAACATGTTAACACCAACGCACCCAATAATCATGACATGCTGCGCGCATAGATTAACGATGCTTGGAGCTTGTTAGCACGAGCCTGGTGCTCCTATTAGAAAGTGAAAAACAAAAGGACGCACGGTGCCCCTCAGATTGGCGTTCTAGGCGTGAAGGAAGTGTGGTAAGAGGTAAGAGGCAGAAGTCTTTGTGTTGTGCGTGCCAAGAAAGCGCGCTCCGAGATGAATAGCTCTCTCGGGGGACGCCTAATTTATCGCCCGCTCTAGCGCCGGCGAAACTTAGCCTCAAGCATTTTTTCGTGCCGTTTCCTTATCACCTCGCTCCACACACCGGTGATTGATGTGGGTGATAAGGTGTTGAAGCAAAGGAGTCTGCCTAGACGTGCCTCATTGCTATCTTCCTGCTTCCGATCGTATGCCACGCTGCAGGGACTGCTGAGCACGCACGGTTGATATTAAAACTGCGAACTGGTGGCGGCCTGGCCTCGAGACTTGAGCTGCACGCGCATGCGTACTTCACTTTTCAGAAAATGCACTTTGTTGCACTTCAGAGCTATTTTCAACACCAGAAAATATCACGTAGGGACGGTGTAAAAATTTGCAACTTGCCTACAGAGCCATTGCTCAACTTCACCGTGGGGAGTCCTTCGCGCCTTCATGTGGCGAAATAAAAAATAATCTCAACCCGACAATGCTCCATTTCACATGGCGTACTTTGGAGACTTTTTCATCATGAAATATTTCCCCGGTGTTTGCTTTCCTCCCATTCATAAGAACAAAAATATTTGAGGAATTTCGTAAACAAGCAGTTCGCAATTGTCGAGGAAATACGGGGGGCGGGAAAGGCGGACATTTTAGCCGCAGAGTACCCGAGTAGATTGCCGCCACCGGGACAGAACGGCCATAGCGACGAGCACACAAACAGGAAAGACGACGACGAACGCCGCCTAATTCTTTGTGTGACACTTTTTGTTCGAGTTGATGGGCCGCACGACTCTAAAATAGATTTATCGTCCCCATTAAGCCCGAAGATCTATTGTTGGTCAGAAAATTTATGACAATTGGCGTTTAATGAAAATTGATTTCGACCGTCTACCGGGCTTCACCACAACGCCTTAAGGTAGGATTAGGGCTCAGGAAGTTCTCCTCGAAGCCCACAAAGCGTAGTGATTGCAACAATTCCGCTGCTAAAAATATCTTCTCTTCAACTACTTGACACAATCGTGACTTACGGAGGCTTTAAAATACACGTGAAATGCGGTTGGATGAAATTATTCGTACTGTGAACTCCCGACTAAAAAGGGCAGTAACATACTAAAAGCAGAAAGTGACGACAGAAGCAGAAACACAACAACACAACTGCCACAAGCAAACCATTTTTGATAGGTACCTCCATAAAGGGTATCGATAAGTTTCTGCTTTTCAACGTATTTGAAGAGGGTGAGAATACTTTACGTTTGGTCATACCAAAAGTTGCAAAAAGTATCAACACCAAGAGTTTTCCCCCTTTTAAAACAAGCCTTATTCGAAAGCTAACGTGTGTGTGTATTTCTTCGAACCTGAATAAAAACGTTGAACATCAAATATACGTAGGACGTTCTTTTTTTAAATTAATTGCAGAAACGTTCTTGCTCGAAAATCAAAACTTGATCTAGCCAGAGGATTATATATAGTAAGGAAGATAAACGTTTTCGTTTCCTGTAACGACATTTTCGAAATACAGAATTCATTTATGATTAATACCCTTTTTTGAATTTTGAATCATTTGCTTCACTTTACAGAACTACGTCTTGCTAACTACCAGATATGTACAACAAATTTTCAGATCAAAGTAGGGGGCTAAGACTTCTACGAAATTAATAATAGCTATCTCAACCTTAACATCTACTCGTGGAGAGATATTTTGAAGAAATAACACAGGCCTGAAAAATTTGAGTCATAAAACATGTTTCAGTTTTAACGACTGGTTTTGGTGTTTCGTGGCGGCTGTTTACGAAAATAATATTCAAAATCTTCTATCTAATTCAGTTTTTCCAAAAAATAGCATTTTGTAATACGATTTCCCAGTTTTCGTCGATTTTTCAACCATTCTCCTGACTTAATCTTAAGTGGTAGATAAAAATGGAGTTCATATTAATCAGCGCCCCAAAAACCTCTCGGAACTTTTTCGTTAATGGTCAAAGTAAAGGAATGACCCCCCCGTGCACACTGTCCTGGTGAGTAGATATACTCACATGTGTGAAGTACCAGCATTAGAGCAGCATTTTTAGAGAACATATTTCACGATGGTCATAACTTTATAATATATGTTAATTATTGTATGTGTATAGTCATATACAGGATGTTTCATCAATCGGGGACCAAATTGAGTGGGGTGATAGATCACGTCTAGGTAAACAGCAAATTGTATGGCAGAGAGGGCAATGCGTGAGATCAATCTCAATAGCTGAGCTAAATCTCAAATCAAAATCTTCAATTGAGTTAAATCTCACCGTCTTATGGTAAATGTTGAGCTGTGGCTAGTTGAATTGACAATAATCTCGCAAAAAGTTGAGGCTGGGTTTTTGTGTTCTCAGAAACGCATTCAATATGGCAGAGTTTTAACCAGTTTCGGTTCCTAGAAATATACCACAGGGAAGATTAGACATCGGAAGTAATTGTAAAGCGCTTTATCGGTTCGATGAAGAAAATATCCAATGGATAACAAAACATTTCCTCTGGCAAGATGACGAAACGTTTTATTCAAGTAAGTTTTAGCTTTAATTCTGCAGTTTAACTTGATTTTTTTTTCCATAATTTATGAATACGTGAACCAAAATTCTGTTCAAAAGCCCTCCCCTTTAAAGGTTGTTGTGGCGTACTAAGTACAGGTTTCCTGCTACATGTGTTATCTCAATTAAAAAAATTAAGCGTTTGTGTAAAATATAGGGTTGTAGTTATCGTCTATCATAGGGGTTTTTTAAATTCTAATTTTACGCGATTTAGGCAAACTTTGAAGAAAAGGACGATTTTGACTTCATTTTTTAAATTATATTTTGTTATTAAAAATCAAATTTTCGCAATATCAAAAAAATCCTGATTCAGTCAGTTATGAACATTAAAAAAAATCATTGAAATCGGTTCATTGGTGTCTCGGAAAACCTGCACGTAGTGCGCCACAACAGGCTTGAAGGGAAAGGGCTCAACGGCTGTCATTTTATTTTTTTTTTAAATGGAGTGTTTTTTTTCATTTTTTTAATATTTGCATTATACAATGAAAAAATTATCAAAATCAATTGAACCTTTTATTCACAATAAATTCCTCGAAAAAACTGGAAAGCTTCCTGAATGCTTTCTTTCTATTAGTAGGTAATTGTGACTTCTCTATTAATATTTTATTTGATTTTTATTCCACTACCAAAAATTCCGCGAACTTGTCACTCTTCTTTTATGTCTCTGCAATGCTTTCGGTATCAGAATCAGACATACTTAAAGTAACATGTCGAACCGATGCACTATCAACGCAACGAGTAATTGCACTAACAGCTTTGAGATCGATCTCAAATTTACAGGGTTAGCACTAACTGTGAGCTCAACACAGCGACATCAAACTCACGCCAAACAACTACTACCTCAATGTTCTTTTAAAAAATGTGACCTTACAGGTGCAGTCATTTGCGAAAGTGAAAACATGTTTTGATACTTCCTAAAATTCACGGTTTTCTCTGATTTCCGAAATTCATGTAATTAATACACCTCCTTTTTATTTTTACTAAATTTCCCATCTTATTACCATTCCACAAAGCTACAACATGGCTAGGATATATGTACAAATTTATACGAAGAAACAGTTTTGCAGAATTAAAAAAAATGTGATAAAATACATTTTAGGATTAATTTGAGTTTGAAACTGTGATTTTATTCATTATAAAATGAAGCACTTTTTAAATGAATATACATTGTTGTGGGTCTCCTTTTGAAATTAATAATTAATAAAAACCAAAATAAATTTATATTTTGCACTTAAGCTTAATAATTTGTATAAACCTTTTTATTTACTTTTCAGGTAAGTTAATCATAATCATCAACGGTTCTCCACAGAGTGACTTTTTTATTCTTTTCAAAATTATGAATCTCACACAAAATTGTTGCCAGGTAAGCATTTTTATTATGATGTGAGAAACGGTTTCCTAACTACATACATATGTATATGAAAATATTGATTGTGGGCCAAGTTTACCCTACCGGTTTTCCCTCGACAATTATTCAGCTGTTGTATTTCAGTCTATAAAATATTTTGTAAAAGGCACATTTCAGACTATGTATTAGTGAGAAACTTAGAAAGGGAAAAATGACTGGAGCAAATTTATCCCTTGGGAAAAAAGGGGCTCGGGGAAAATTATAAGGAGAAAAATGACTTAAAGGAATTTATTAATTAAGTTTTCCGCGGTTATTCTTAATGCAGCATTTTAATGCAAGAATTTTGCATTACAATTATTTATCCAAATAAGTGGAGGTTACTCTGATCTTGACTTATGGCATTTATACATTCACATGTTATTTCAGTTTTTCATTTTTTTATTTTTTTTAAATGTTTCACTTAGTTCCCAAAATAACAAAATTTCTTTTCGGAAGGACATAGAGTCACCGGAGGGTTTTACAAATGTTTCATTTTCTTGTGGGCTACGAAAAACTAAAAATGTTCATTAGTGTTTATTTATAGTGATTTTTTTTTATTTTGAATTACCTTCTCCATTCGATTGTGAAAATTTTCCGTTTAATGAAAATTAAATTCTCTCTCGAGATTTACTGCGCGTGAAGGCGGGATTAGGTATTTCGAAATTCTTCGAATATCCCACAAATCCCGTTGATTGCAACAATTCCGGTGCTAAATATACTTTCCAGATCACCACAGTGTCTGCTAATTGGCACAATTCGGACATTTTACGAGGAATTGTGTCGAAAATGGGACGTGCTCTCCTTTAATTGCCAGTAATTTGTGAAAAAACCACAAAACAACGCCATTAAACACGGAAAGCTGTGAAGTGCGCATAAGCGCGGGCATTTCGAAAAGAACAATTGGACACGTTCCGGCACGGCCGCACGGCGGTTATTCAATACCCAGACCCTCCAGAAATGCAGATTGAGTCATGCACACACAACTTCCATTCTTTAGAACTCCTTCTCGCCCTCACAACCTTCCTTCTACTCGAAAACAAAGTTTTTTGTTTTCTTAATTTTTTGCGGCTTTGTTTTTTCCTTTTCACGTGATTAAATTACATACATTGCAGATGGATGAAGAAGTGCCGAATGCAAGGCAATAACAAAACTGAACACCAGCAAGCCGAGGGAAAAACGTCTACTGCACGAACGCATAATATTTCGTCCCGAAAAAAGAAAACGATTA
Source organism: Neoitamus cyanurus (assembly GCA_947538895.1). Classification (NCBI taxonomy): domain Eukaryota; kingdom Metazoa; phylum Arthropoda; class Insecta; order Diptera; family Asilidae; genus Neoitamus; species Neoitamus cyanurus. Next base: position 15,448,621 of record OX384547.1, read on the forward strand.
TTATTTCTTCGAAGAAATTTTGAACGTCTTCGGGAAGTTGTTCATTTTTTTCAAAACGGAGAACAAAAATTCCACTGCAATTTCCCTTACGTGCGTCCTACCATACCGCCCGTGTTCCACCCGTTTAGCGCAGACGAATAACTCGAATTTTGGTCACGTCCCAAATTACCTCTTTGTCGCTTCGTTTCGCGCTTGAATGGCGAATTTTCGTTAACACTTTCAAATCGTCGTTGTTTCTTGCAATTAAATAGCCCCCGGCAGAATATCAATTCCCTTGTGTCCCACTCATTTTTTTGGGCAACTTCAGGCGTGAGAAATTCATGCAGACATTCGCGATACAAAACTGATTAGGTGGAAAATTTATTCGGAGCAGAGGCTGCGTTAGGCCACTTTCCAAAAGGTCCTACCTTGGCGGCTTGAATATGAAGCTAATTAAGGCAAGCTTTTAACCTAAAAAAAAAATTAAATGATTGCTAGGACTGCATGGAACAGCTATGCTGAAACTAATTTATCAAAATACGTGAGGTAATATGCGCATGTAAATATTTAGATAAGAAGCACGTTTCATAATTTACGCCCACGATTTGTGATCTGAGCACTACAATATGCCTGGAGTATACCTATGTTACATATCATTGCAAACTCAGAGAGGGGACCTAATAGCTCAGTGGTAAGAACGTTGGGCTAGGGTGGGTCCCTGGGTCGAGCCTGGCTCGGATCATAATTGAGGTGCGCTTTTCTTGATAGCGTTAGATGGTGTCCCATCAGTCATGGATAGCTACCATACCACCCAGCATAGCGAACATAAGGTTCAGCTGGTGTCATATGTAATAAGATATATACAGCTGTGATTGTAGTGTCCCTAAATACAGCGTCGATGGTATTTGGAATTATTGTTGAAATACTTCGATTCGTATCCATTCGTATATTACGTTTATTTTATAAATATGAAATAAGCTGCGCGGCCGCACCTGAAGCGAAGTTGATATTGATATAGTCGCCGCCTAGTATTATAAGTATTGTGCCGTATACCTAACCAAGCTATTTATCTCCGACCGGATTGTATGGTAGAACAATGAAGAAAATTAATAAGAGATCTGCTACTCTGAAAACGTGAAACAACCCGATTTCATAACAATCCTTCGAATTTGGGATTTTTCGGTCCCCATATTGTATCAGCCATCGTTAATTTCCATTTCGATAGTAGATTCAAGATCAGCGACCCCGAAACGTGAAAGTATCGGTTTTCATAGTAATCCGCAATCTTTAATTTTCAAATGTCCTACTGAGTCTTCCCCTATGGAAGGCTAAGATGTTTACATAACATATCATTTTAAGTATCATTCTAATTAGCGACATCACTTAAAACAAAGTTCTTAGCATAAAAACAGGAACAAGCACGTCCCAATTTTGTTGGCAATCTGCAGGGCTGATCGGCAGGGTCCCTGCAGAAACTCACGGCTGTTGTCTCTCAACTTCTTACTCATGTCGATTGCCCCTGCATATTGCAAGTAAAATTGGGACGTGAGTAGCCGCCTGTATCGCTGGCATAAAAGATCTGTAAAACAAAACAGAGTTACAGAGAATACAAGGTATGCTCACAGGAAGGATTTGTTTGGAAAATCAGGAAAATAAGAGAGAACACATTTTTTACGAGCTCTCCCTAGTGTCTAAGCAATATGCATGCGTTCGACCTACCGCTGTGCTGTTCTCGGATCGTACCTCGTGGTCGGTGTGCTGGACTTCCAATACTCTCTGTCTCTTAATCACATGAATTGAGACACATTAGGGAGGAAATTACATAGCCCCGCTGTTTACACATCAAAAATTCGATTGTTACATAACTATGATACTCGAAAGTACGACGTCTGTTCTAAAAATACCAACCCACTTTGATTTTTCTAATATGAGTTTTATTAGTCGAGCTTGAAGGCCTTGTGGTTGTGAAAATTGCCACGAGGAAGTTGTGAAGAAAGATGTAAACCGCCATCTTGAGCCGTCCGCCATATTGTGTTGTTTAGATTGACATCGCATAGCTTGTCGTATTCTACCCGTCAGGCTCTTTCATTTGATAGCCATGTCGAGGAAGTTGCGAAGAAAGAGGTAATCCGCCTCTTTGGGACGTCCGTCATATTGGATTTAGAATGACGTCACATAGTTTGTAGTATTCTGCTCGTGAAACCCTTTTATTTGATATCCATATTAATGATATTTGTGCCATTTATTTTATTGTCAGTCATTTTGACTTCTGGCGGCCACAATTTTGTGTTTTTTGTGACGTCATATTGCCTATAACACCTGGGGAATTGTTACAATACTAACGACACCTCATTTATCCAAACCGATAAATCAAGGCCGTAGCATCCGGACAAACATACATGCTGATTAACACATAACCCTTTCGTTGTCGGATAAAAAGAATGAGGAGTACAACACGCTACTTAGATGGTAGATTTCAATTGGTTCCTAAAAAAATGTCTGCTTCATTTCTTCAAAAATCCCAATACACCAACTTTCAGGACAGTATAATAACATTAAGTATTTTGAGTCTCTTATAATGAATATTAAATTTTAAAATGCCCAGGAATTTTTTTGCACATTTTTGGGCATCACAAATTCATAAGTCAATAATTAATACGGTTTAAAATTAAAAGAGAATATTTTTTGAATACTTCGAGCTCTCAATTGATCCTGTTTTAATTTTAATAAAAAATATTTCCAAAAGTCCTTCACGGAGAATAAACGGGGGCAAATGACTTCTACAACTGTGCCAAATTTCAAGTAGATAGCGATAGCAGTTACTGACAAAAGTTTCACCATAAAGGTGTTTGATCTTTTAGGTCCGGAACCCTAAAAAAATTATTTTTGTTCTGGCAACAACAAAAATCAACACTTTTGAGTATTTGGGTTTTTTGAAGTTTTTGGTTTTTTTTGTATCTTTCGCTATTAACTATTTAGGATAAACCCAGAAATTATTTGCCAGCGCAATTGAGCACGGAACCGTATCAGTTACCTAATCATGGACAGCAAGACCACTGTTCTTATCTCTAGGATTCTTCAAATATCAGGATTAAGATAAGCCACACCTCGGGACTTATGCAAATATTTGGACATCCCTTACATTTGTCCTTTCTGTAAATATTTATGAATTCTTTCGAGCATGTGTTTTTGTATGACTTTTTAACCAGTTTACTCAAGTTATCGTCAAGCAAATTCCCTCGCAGTTTCTATCCAAATATTTTCACGTCCCAAAAGCCATTTCACAGTACGCCCGCGAAATTTGGCCGCCAAACAAACCGAAAATAAACGCAAGCAAACACCGAGTATCCATCCCAGCGTTCTTGACATTCGAAACCGAAAGTGCCCGACAACAAACTCAAAAAACCTGAGAAAGTCCATATACTGTACCCAGACGGTACGTATGAAACATGACACACGGCAACGAACATAAACATCGTGATTTTGACGGTTTAACGATTTTTTTATGATGATGACCCAGAAGACCGCCTCTACCATCGCAAAAAGTAAAAGCAAAAAAAGGGGATATAATATGAAAAAAAAGGTCACCGGCTGCAATGTGTGGCCGATCTATCTCGAATCGTCTTTACAACTCACGAGCCGTTCTTGGCAAACTTCTTTAATTTTGCCAAAAAGTCTTTTGGCACTTGCAGTAATTGAGCGGCACCTCGTCGACGCGCAATGCGGGCGCATTGTGCTTCTCTTGAGTGATTTAAGGCGACCTGGTGGGCTGGTGGAATGATCAGAATTTCCCCACAAATTTTATTTATTTAAATCAAGCAAAGCGTTTGAGCCCATAACTTAGCTAATTTGGCGCCAGAGATGCTTTTATGAGGTCTCTCTAGACACTTTTGTATCACCAGGTCCCATTTGGGTGATGTAATTAAAAAAAAAAAAAACGTTGGCCTGCCACATAAAAATGGAAATAGCGAACGCCACCCATCGAAACTTGTTCGCGTGCGCCTTTCTCTTTTTAACTCAGTTCCCATAGCAATTGGTGGTGACGCTAAATAAAACATATTTCACAAATGCCCGAGGATTGTCTCAAATTTATTCGCAAGGAAAAGTGGATTAATCGTACGAGTGAACCGTACACAGTACTGCAATGGGCCAGGACTAAAATAAGATTTTCTGTTTACTTTTAATGTTTTTTAGCGAAAAACCGGAAAAACCGCCGGCGAAATTCTTGAAAAAATGTCAACAACTAAATTGAGAAAAAAATATCTTTCCCATCACTCATTCGCGTGGGAGACCTGTTTTGCCGAATTTTGCATACGGCGGCGCCGGCTGGCATTGTTGTCTTTCTGAATATGTTTTTTTCCGTTTTTTTTTCGAATTCATATCTTTTCGTGATTTTGCGAAATTCTCACCTTTTTCCCCCAAATCGAGGAAAAGTACATTTTGCTCCACAACCAGACCATTCAACTGTAGGTAGACATGTAGTGCCCCAGATGGGAGGCTTGCGGTACCCCATACCCGGAATTGTCTGAAGACGACTCGATCGTCTTAGAGAATTTCCACAGATGTGACCCAGTTGTGGGACGTCTTCTTCAGTGTGGGCCTGCAATAGAATGCTCAAAGTGCAGGCGTGAATATTTGGGCACTTTATCGGTGCAGCGCGGGAAGGGGTGTTGGGTATAAATTAGCGCTTAATTCACCTCTTTGGTGGGCATCAGCAATTTTTCATCATATCCCGGCCCAGGGGTCTATTTTGGATGCCTTCATAGAAATTGAAAAGTCGCCAAGTCGAACACTGAATTAATGAGGTACTCCCGAACCCGGCCGGCGGCAGCGTTGGCCGGTGCCGGGGTAGCCCTGCCTTGCTTTCTCATCTATGCAAGTGGCGGCGGCAGCTGATGAAGTTGCCCTAGGCAAATATTACGCGGATATTTTCTGCGGTTACACATGAGGTCAGTGTGTGCCGCGTGGTGCCCCATAAACTCCCATCAAGCAGTTTATTGACATTTTAATTATGCGCGGAAAATGTGATGCTATTTTTAGTTGGCCGGATTGCCGGACTCGAGCCGCGAAGGTGGGGCCTGGTCTCCTTTGATTTTGGTGGATGGCATCATAAAAGTTGGAGCCTTGTGGTGACATTCATTCCCAGAGGTGATTATTGACTGGTGCCGCGGGCGATACGAATGAAAATCACTGAAACCCAATACGGTTAATCGCGATTTAATGTGATCGTGATTTATTGCACAGTTCCCGAGGGGTTGATAGTTATGCTAATTTTAAGATTTATTCTCAAACGCCGTCTCTAACAATCTGGAGGCTAATTTCAATTATATTTATTGCTGGTATAGGAATTCGTTTGGGTTTTAATGTCTCTTAACGATTGGAAGTGGACCATCGTTTGGGTGAAGCACTGTCCCACAATGCTTCAAGGTATGGTATGATCCCTTTCATAATAAAATATCATGTCTTCCTCTCTCTAAAATAAATGGTGGGAATTTCATAACCATGTTAGGATTTGCTTACATTTGGTCTTTGAAGCGCAACTTCTACTTATGTCACATTAGTGTAACTTCTCATATTAAGAAATAGCAGCGTAACATAGAGAACATTTATCTAAACGTTTTCCCAAACAATATTAAACGTGCTTATATTTTCGTTAAAGTTGGTTTGTGAAGGTTTTGGGAGTCCCTTATTCCAAATATGTTGCCAGATTGTAGATATTCGAAATGGTGGTTGTAATATAGCGGACTTAATCATTGTTTTGTAAAAATTGAGAGGACTATGTCGGGGCGTACGGCCGTTGGTTTAACGTGACATGAGCAGCAAGTCGTTTTTGCCCGACTGCATCAGAAGGAGGGTAATGTTTTCGGGTATATAGTCGGCATAGCCTAAGATCCGGCTGCAAGATTACTACGTTCAACTAATTTTTAATCAAAATCTAATTTTTACATATATTTATGAATGGGGGAATATATTTTCGCCGAGATGCCTATCAAAATGTCGCCGTTGGTATTTTTAATTAAAATAATATTAATTGATTTTTCGGAAAAAATTTCATCCACTAAAATATAATCCACTGCACAGGAATATTTGTAAAGAAGTTGAAAAGTTATGGGTGCCATTGCCGCAACCTCTTCGCGGCCAGGTGTAAACAGCTGCTATTTTGTAATGGTTATACGTTCATATCATATTTTTATTATTTATACATCAAATTAAAACTAATTTTTTTCTGTTTATGATGGAATACGGTTGCCTATGTAAAAGTGGCCGCAAATAGGGGTTGCCAGCTGTTAAAGATAGATTAGAGTGAAAGAAAGCTCGCGCGCAAAACCGCTCGGCAGACAAGGATAGCGATTGTCAGCTGTACCAAAACTAACCTTATATAAAGTTAGAAAGCAGAGGAGGTTTCCTATTGTCTTCCATTAAGCACCTAAAGGGAGAAAGGGAAAGCGATAATATTTAATAAAAAACAAAAAACCAAAGTCTCTCAGAAACTTTAAATTGTAAGAAACAAAAAATGCCCTGCGGAAGGTTATAAAGGACGGAATTCCATGGAAACCACTTGCAAATATTTGAAATACAAGTTCTGATCATTCTCATTTCACTTTCGCGCTTTTTAATCTCAACCATCAATCAGATAGATATTTCCCATAGTTGTTGTTGTTATTTCTCATTGTTGTGTTGCAAGAAGCATACTATTTGAGCAGCACGTGGTTGCTTGTAATTATTCTCAGTTTGGTTGAAGACATTAGGGTTGCCTAATGTTTACTTATAATTTCATATTGATTGTTCAATCATCGTTCTTAACATATGTGAGAGTTCATTAAGAAGAAAGCAAAATGAGTGAAAATAAGTTAGCAGTCGTTTCTTGGAAATGTGTTGTGGAAAATTGTAGGTCGGTGAGTCCGGGGGCAAAAATGTTCAAATTTCTGAAATTTGTCAATACAAGCACGAAAACATTATTCATTCATTCATTCAGTTTTTACAAGGTGGGCCAAAAGAAGTCATCCGATGTTGTTTGGCTCTCATTTTTTTTCTAGATGAAAAACTTCGATTCTGTTTTTTGATTATGTTTATTTGAACCTTTAGAATTTTATTGGTCAAGTCGAGAAGATGATATCGGCCAAATGGGCGCCGTCACAATTGATTGCCATACGGGCTCGTTTTATGGCATTTTTCATCACTTCGGCGAGAACTTCGGGCGACAGATTCTCGCACTCGTGTCGAATGTTGTCCTTGAGGGCTTCCAGGGTCTCGGGCTTGTTCACGTAAACACGGCACTTCAAAAAACCCCACGTGACCAATAAAATTCCAAAGGTTCAAATAAACATAATCAAAAAACAGAATCGAAGTTTTTCATTTAGAAAAAAAATGAGAGCCAAACAACATCGGATGACTTCTTTTGGCCCACCTTGTAGGAGTAGAATGCTTCCAACTTTTTTTGCATTCTTCTGCCCAACCTGGTCATTATAATTTTGACTGTTTTCTTTAAATTCCCTTAAAAGTGTTTTTTCTCTTCATATTTCTAAAACAAACATTGAATTTGTTTAAACAAAATCACACCGTATCTCCTGATTGTAGAGGCTTAGAGGTCCGAAATTCATATTCCAGTTCAGATTGCGCACGAAATCGCGCAACGCATACAAAACGAAGCGAAGTCAGGATTGATCCCTTTCCCATTTTTATAGACATTCTTTTAATTGATCGATCGATGGATGCGAGAGTCATCCAACCTCAAGCACTTAGTCTCCACGAATCTATTTTGTTAATCTCCAACAACTTTAAACGAACTCAAAACAGGGAGAAAGAGGCTTTATTTGCTTATTCGGAACTATTATTATTTTTCCTATATTAGAAGTATTTCTAGTATAATACTATTTTAAGTATATATTTACCGTTTACCTAGTCATTTTTGAGTTGACGTTTGCGCACATTTTTTTCTTGGGTTTGCCGATACATCTTCGTCATTTTTATACAAATTTAATAAGCTCCTTCGACGGTAATTTTATGTGCTCATGACTGTACTACATCTGTGGGTACGCATTCGATTCGTAACATCCTATTCTCTATATCCTATAAATTGTGAAATCGGTAACAAAGGAAAAATATATCCACTGAATGGACTTAATCATCACTCGAAATTGTGCACAACAAATTGAACAAAAGACCCTGCGCAATCAAATTGCACGCTAACATTTTCTCCGCAATCTATTCCTGATCTTGCATCGTGCCACGATCGCTCAGATGACGTTGAAACGCATCTCGAAGATAACAAAATAACTAACCTCACTAGTCAGGGATTTTGCAAAGCCCCAACAGTACACGACCATAGAAATTATCAAGAGCCCCACCGAATGACTCCTCCCCGATGCGATCTCTCAGGCAAGATATATTTCGTTCGATCAAAGGTTGCGTCTTGGAATATTACTCAGTCCACTCACCGGCACAATCCGTCTTTTTGGTATGCCCCCGACCTGCCGATCCTCGCATCTCCGGATTCGGTCTAAATGCGAATGTGTTGATTTCTTCAATTGATCTCGCTTTATTGGTTCGAAACGATCGTCGAAAACAATTTCGAGGAAAGGAACAAGACCGGAATATTATGAAACATGATCGCATTAGATACGATCCATTAGGGCTATTTATCTTCGCTTTCTTCGTATCTTCCGCTCTGCAAAAGGTGCAGTTGTTTTTGTCTATTTTCCGCTTTTGATCGTTTGTCGAGATCGATCATGTGTGGAAATCGGACGAAATATTGCCCACTTGGATATCTCGAAAAGTTTTGTGTCAGTTTCAATTGGTTATGAAGGGCGATGACGGCGGATGGGAATGGTTTTGGACTTCTGAACTTAATTAAATTTTAACGTGTGGTGACAACTTCTGGGAATTTATGGTTTGTCATAGATTTTGGCAAAGCGGAATTTTTGTGTTCATTTCATGCGTTTTACTTTCGACACTCTTTTTATATACATACATATGTAGGTACTGACGCCAGGTAGCTTTATTTTTTCGTACGTTTAACGTTAACTGAATAACATATAAGGAGAATTGCATATTGAAATGGCAAAAGGAGTATAGGAGTTAAAATTATGCCTCGTTATGTATATAGGTACATTTGTACACAATCTAATATAAATCTAAAAGGACGTTATACATATAGGTCTTGTTGGGAATAAGTGCCATGTTTCTTAAACCCGGTAGTTGCACATACAGGGTGTTTGACAGATGCATGCAAAGCTTTAAGGCGAAGTTAACATAGATCATTTAGAACCATTTGAGCAATGGTTGTCTTAGACGAAGCCTGACAACTTTTTGTTGTACTTAATTTTTATGGTTTTTGTTAATTGCTAATAATGGCCAGTTTGAATGATAAATGAATTTATTTTTATTTTATTTAATTAAAGTAATATATAAGGAATCTAACAAAACATGTTCTAAGCATCTGTGTCATCAGACATTTTTTTAAAGACATTTGAAGCTCATGAAAATTTTTAAATTTTTAAGATAAGAAAACCTTTTTTGACGGTTTTTAAAAAAAACAGGGAGGGAAGCTTTTTTTTATCAAACCCTTTTGATAACATGCTTGGATATTGCTCTTTCTTTTGAGGTATCATTTTCGCAGATATCTCACAAACTATTGAAATTACGACCTAAAAACCAAATTGAGTTAAAGTAAATTTTTAGGCAGACTTATAAAACACCATTTTTGCTCGAAATGATAACTGAGTTCAATTCTCAGATTGTGCATGACAAACAATAAACGTGGCCTTCCCAGGTACCGCGCCCTGTGAATAGAGAATGGCGATACATTGGTTTTTATATTACAGCAAAAGCGTCTTAGTTACTAAGGCAACAAAGTCGTGTTTCTTTAGTCAGGGTAAGTAATTATCTGTGTTGAAGGGACTCGTCACATCTTTTATTTAGTCAAGTAACAACTGCCCTTGTGAATATGCGGATATCGTCTTTATGTATGGTAGAGCAGACGGCAAAGGATCCTTGCCGCGACGGATGTAGTCAACCCAGGCAGACACGATCCTAACGTCGAAGAAGACATTATGGCAGCATTCGAAGTGGATTCTGGTACCAGCGCTGCAGCGGTAATAGCTTGAAATCTAAACATTTCACAATATAAGGTGTGGAATAGAATGCACTATAATTACAAGTATCCTTTCCATGGCTCGAGTGGGCAAGGTCTGGAAGAGTAAGATCCCCACAGAAGGATTCAATTCTGCTATTACCTCCTCTACAGAGACATTGTAAATGCGTGGTTCCTGAAATCAATCTTGTGCGGATGAGAACAAATTTTTTATGCAGGGCATTACAAACTTACGTCGGTACCCCGATATTTGAAACAGAGCGAGAAGTCATTTTTCAGCACGATGATTGTCCAGCGCATTGGGCATTAAATGTAAGGGAACACTTAAACAATTGCTTCCCTCGCAGCTAGATCGGAAGAGATGGGCCCATCCCTTAGCCCGCTCAGTCATCAGACCTGACACCGATGGACTTTTTCGTGTGGGTTCGGGCCAAGGAACTAATGGATACGAGTGTGGAAATAAACACAAAAGAAGAATTGATAGAGTGAATTAATTCAGCGTTTGAAACCATGAAGCTTGAGACAACAATAGAAGTGAGAAGACTGACTCGTGCTTGTGTGAGGAATTGCGGCAGTCATTTTGAACATCAGTAATAAATGATTTCAATTAAAATGTTGTTCTAATTAGTCTGCCTAAAAATTTTAATTTTCTCCCTCAATTTGGTTTGTAGGTCCTAATTTTAATAATTTCAAAGGTTTGAACAAAAAGCACCCTTCATTTTTTAAATTCCGTCCTAAAACGGTTTTTTAAACTTTGATTATTCGTGAACTTCAAATGTCTTAAAAAAAAAATTTCTGATGACACAGATGCTTAGAACATGTTTTGTTAGATTGCTTATACATTACTTTAATTAAATAAAATAAAAAAGAATTCACTTATCATTCAAACTGGTCATTATTATCAATTAACAAAAACCATAAAAATTAAGTACAACATGACTCAAATGGTTCTAAACGGTCTATGCCAGCTTCGCCTTAAAGCTTTGCACCCATCTCCCAAACACCCTGTATTTTTCATGTAAAATAAAATCCGAAAATGTCGATAAGTTTATGTCTTTAGTCCGACCATGTTCAAATAAAATTTCCGATTATTACGCTCGAAGGGAGCAGCCCTCCGGCGACAAAAAAACTGTAAAATTACTGAGGGAACCGAGCCACGCTTTATTATGGCCCGCGGAAATTGTGCAAAAGACGACGCTACCGACGCGACGGTACGACCCATCCAGCATATATCGTCGCCCATAAAAGTCACCGGTCATGACGCATAAACGCCAAACTGAGGGTATCGCCTGACGATCCTCATAATCTTGCGCGACCGATCCACGATGATTGCTCGGGTTCAAATGCGCAATCATCGTTTGGAAGAGGCTCCTTGAAACTGGAAAAGTTATTACACAGGACAGACCTTCAAGGTGAAAAATATTTTTAATTTTTCCCAGTCGATGCCATCGTCGCCTCCGACGACGGACGTCTCCTGGCAGGTGCCTTGAGCCGGTCGTTAAGCTGCCGGCAAATGTACACGGTCATCATTGCCACTTACTCGTACATGAATGCGGCAATTATTTTTCTATTATTCGTCTTTAATTGCCCCCCTGTGGATGTGCTGGAATTCTCCTGCGAATTCAAAACTGAGGTAATCTACGGAAATGGATGATTTGGTACGATCAACGGATTGTTGCGAAGTTAATTGTTTTCCAAATAGGTTCTTTACGGTTTCGGGGGCACTCGGAAATTCCAATTGTGTTTCGCATCATTCTGTTACTTTAAAGCAAAAAGACTACGGAAAACATTGGTAAACAATCCGACATCATTAGCATTAACTGTCCCACAATGTGTGTATGTACATATAGTTGGTATATCTATTTAATCTCTAAATCGTTAAATCATTATTATTCCATGATTCATTTTTATAAACTTTTATTTTTTGTTGCATTCATATGTATTTCTAAACATTGAGTGTCATTTGTTTTTAAATAGTTTCACTTATAAATCCTCTGCTACTACTTTCGACATTGAATCCTAAAATTTTACTAAATTTTTGAAGTCGGTGCAAAAACCTAATTGATTTTAATCCAACACTAAATAATCCAGACAAACTGAATGTCTTCATTACTAAGTCGGTCAAAAGTAATTGAGCTAAAGGTAGAAGATGAATTTCACAAGATTCTAAGATGCTAAGTCATGTTGTCTCGATAAATAAAAATCTAAATAACTAAATTTATCATTGAAACAATGAATGAGATAGTTTCATTGACACCATAATTTGTACGGTGTTGAAGTATATTGAAAAATTTTGTCAGACGCGAATTGGAATTGAAATACTAAAACAAGAAAGCAATACAGAAAAATTGATGCTGCCTTGTAAACAACCCAAAGCGAAAACAGTTCTGGCGATGTTGCGTTGGCTGTCCAACGTATCTTTATTATTATTATTACCAACAAGTACAGTAATTCCACCTGTCATTACTAAGCTAACATCACTTATGATAATACATTTGTTCTAAAGATTTTACAGACCAATTAAAATAAATAGAATGGTAATATTTATTAAATATATTGGACATAGCTGACATCGGTTCATTTAGCTCCGAAGGAATACAATTTTGACCGTTATTACTAGTGGCTGTATATTACATATGTACATTTAGAATATATACATACATATATATATATATAAATATAGAATAAGTAGAAACAGTTATAAAAACTTTATCATAAATTTACAATTAATTGGCTCCATCGCTACTCTTTCCGGTTTATAACGTATCTATATATGACAAGTAAGTCCAGTCAATTAAGTTGTGTTGCTTTGTATGCATTGACAGCAGGGCGGCGCTGCGCAGAATCTCTACACCTAACCATACAAAAATGGATAAGAAGTATAAAAAAAGACTATTAAAAAAGATATACATATGGTACATATGTGCCAGTGATTATGAAAGTGGTATAAGTCATATATTTTTCGTTTCGAAATATTTAATGGTTTAAATTTAAATAATAAAAAAATATTTTTACACTGTACCATAATACAATATTTCAGAAAATATTTACTCTTATAAAGTGAAAAGGTTTTGTGATTGTACAATTTTGTGTGTAGCTTATGCGGAACTATTGTTTTTAAAGCTTTAAATGACTTGAACTATTTTCAAAACAGTCTAGTCAAATCGTCGAAAAAAGGGGTTAGGTTTACGTTAAATCGGCGTCCAGAGAAATTGATCGAAAATTTATTAAGGACATTATTTGTAACAACTTTTGATAGTTTGCAAACTAAATAGGTAGAAACTTATAATTCGTAATCTTAGTTAAGTAAATTAAGTACTTTCGGCAACAGAAATTTCTCGTTTTATCTCTGATCTACAACAAAGATACAGGGGGTTTATAGTGCCTGAGTTGCTTCGAGAAGAGGAAGGAAGACCGTGCTTGGTCGGCATGGCGAGGGCACTGTCGTACCCTCAGATTAATAAATTATAATTCATTGTGGCCTTTTGGCAAGAACGTTCTCTGCAACTGAGATATTCTCAGTTGGCTCACTGAGACGGCGTGCTCTCGTACATCGTCTTACTTTCACATTGAGCAACAAAAATGAACATAGCCTTTGAGCAACTAAACCATATGAGATGGATTTTCTGTGTCTCATTTGTCTCAGTTATATGTTGTGTGTTGTGGCAGCCCTTGAGCACCCCTCAGAATAACCTTTAACTTTATTTTATTTATTTTCCAAGCTAAAGTGCCTCTTAATAATAATAATCATATATAATGGGTCTTATTCTCGTAAACACGACACGACTAGCCTAGGATTTTAGCTTTGAAAGTGTGCTTTGGCTGACCGTGTCGTGTAGAAATGATCACCAGTAAAATTTAATTGATTTCAACAATCAATGAAGTTCCCGTCAATGATAATTGAAATAAATTATTATAATAATAAATAAAATACTTAATTGAAATATTCAAAATATTAATTCAGATTCATTTTCTTTTTGGTTTCGCCGGGTTTTTATGAGACAATATAACTCGGCGATACAAACAGAAATCTCCAATTACGTCCCAAACGCAGGAAAAAGGATACTCAGCTAATTTTATTGCTGGGAACAAATCACTTCCCAGCGCGGAAAATGCAAGGTAAGCTGTGTGCGCGCGGGCACATGTAGGGAGCTTAGCTGTCGATCGAGATAAGCTAATCTGTCAGAGTGGTGGTTTAATTGTCGTGGGGGGCGGATGCCCCTCAGAGTGTCGTTAATTAGCCGACCGAACCGGAGGGATGTGAGTGAGTCGTTGGTTGAACTCTAAAGCGATAATTTGTTAAAATTATTTCAATCTAAAAGGTCGTAAACGGAACATCAATTAACCAAATCGCTGATTGAACTGTGGAGTGAGCGGTGGCCAATCAAATTGAAAAGAAAGTAAAAGTTAAATAAAGTTCTACCGAGCATCAAAACCAGAGATGTTAATCTTGAAGACCTTCCCTTACACCTCCGCCTTCCCAAGTTACATTCATCAGCACTATATAATCACCCGCAAAACGAGACACTATCTGGGAATATGTCATATTGATGGGATAATGAAAAACGATAGACAACATAAGACAACTGAGACGGTTGCTCAAAATGTTGTCTAACTTGTCTCGCTGGGAACGTGCTTGCCGAAAGGACCTTTTTGGTCGCCATTTTGGGCTTCTTTTCTCTCAAAGTTTGCAACTATTGGCTACTAGTTTAGGAAATCATCGGCAATATATTTTTTTTAAATTCTGACAACCCTGGCCCACAGCCCGGGTTCGGGTTGCTCAGTCGAGAAACAGAATTACGGAGTTCCGGTCATCATCTGCAGTACAGTACTTAATGGAATAAAATTCAAGAGTCTAAATAGAAATAATAAAGACGATAATAATTTTTTTAGTTTTTGCGCCACCGCGCATATTTTACAATTTTTTTGTCATGGTGTCACAGACTGACGAGGGTGTAAACGTTGTGGTATAGAACAAGCAGTTATTGGAAGGTTAAATAAAAGCTGTAGATCATTTTAAAAAGCGTCAGAAAGGTGGCAACTTGAGAACTTTTCAGTCGCTAAGCTTCTAAGATCTGGCCGTTCGTCTTTCATTCCCCTTCCCAATTTTGATATCACTATTACCATAAACAAAGTTTGTCCAGATAGGAGTCCGTGGCTGACAACTTGCTGATTTAAGCGGCTATTCAATAAATATTCATTAAAATTAAAAGCTTCTTCAAAGCAGATCCGATGTAGCGCTCGCTTGACAACTTTACGGCCGGCCTAATCTACCGGAGCAGCACGTTATTGAATTTTATATCTTCTCGTTCGAACCGGCAGTGTAACCTCTTGTGTTCCACTTTGGCGTTGCTCTCCACTTATTGATGGCCAGTTGACGGAAGGATGAATAAGAGGAGGAGAAAAAGTCGCCTCGACCACGTCAAACTGACTTCTAACGCGGAACCAAATCCAATTACATCGTTATCTGAGAAGTACAAATACGGCACCGGCCATAGCAATCAATTAAGCCGGCGGCCCAAGACGCAAGAAGTAGTGCCTCGGAGTGCGCAGAACGGAGATAAGTCCAGCGCCTAGATGTATCGCAGCCTCGCCGCCAGTATCTTCCAGATCTGAAGCAGACCAGACCAGTCAGGGCTCCTTTGATCATGATGGTCTAGTGGAGCCAGAGCCATCGGTCGCACGTTCGACCACCGTAACTTAACTGCCCCTGCCCGCAAACGGCCCCGACCCGTCTCTTGTGGTCTCATTTCTGGTTGAGCTAGTGGCCATTGATCGCCTTTCTGGGCAAATACAGTCGGTGCAAGGTTCGCGCGGAGCCATGATCTTTTCTGGTCCTCTTCTCATTTTTCTCGGGTTATCCCGCGACCTTTACCTTACCTTCTTCTCTACTTTGCCTTTAATCTGAGATAAGGCGTAATTGAAATTCCTTATCCCTGCAGAGCCTCATCAGGCACTGATGGGCCACATAAGCGCTGCTTACTAAATTTATTGCATTAGATCATCACGGGGTCCCTGCGTAAATTGAATGAGGTGTCTAATTATGACCAGATCCGCTCACGATAGCAAAGAAATACGCCGAGTGTTCCACCACAGGAAGACAATTTTCACGCTTCATCAAGTTAGTATAAAATTTTGTGTGGGTTTTTAATAATAATAATCATACTAAAGCAGATATGAAACCAATTTTATTGTAAACTGTTCTTGAAGTTTCCACCACAGGCTGAACTTTTCTTGTATTTAGATTATATACACGGAGTGAAATTTCCACAATATTTTAATGTCCGTGAAAGTACAATCGGTTACATCAATAATATAAAATGATCTTTCAGATAACCGCTACAGTGGCTCGGCGCGCATTCGAGAGGTCCAATTTTTGATAGCATTTTGGCATAAATGAAGCTCCACAGCGGTAGCTTCGCGTCGTATGCTTTCCTTTAATTCCTAAATCGTTCTTGGCTTATTGGCGTAGACGAGTAACTTCATAATATGATCTCACAACAAAGTCTTAAGGTGTCAAATCACAGTAAATTTTTTCCAGTAGAGCGATTGTTTCGCCATTTGTGTTGCACGTAACGCCGCACAGTGCAGTGGTCCGAAATCCCGAATTTTCGGCCACAACCTAAAGCCGTTGTTTGATTTCTACGATTTCTGTGTATGGGGGTTTTCGAGGACGCTGATTACGAATCTCAATCAAAAATTTCAAAAACAAAATGGCGAACTATTTTATGTAAAATGCACAAATTGGACTTTTCCCTTCATATAGCATTACTTCAAAAGTGACCGTTCAAAAAGACATCAAATTCGTCAGCGGCCCGAAAAAAATCCCGATACCAGGTTTCGTGGAAATTTGAGTACTTTGTACTATTTCCGGTCGCCATTTTGAAGTAGCCATGCTCTTTATGTTAAAGAGGATTCGTAATCAGCGACCTGAAAACCCCTTCGATACCAAGTTTTGTGTAAATTGGAGCACTTTGTACTACTTCTGGTGGTCATTTTGAAGCCGCCATTTTGTTTATATGAAAAGGACATCAAATTCGTAATCGGCGACCCCAAAAATCCCCGATACCAAATTTCAAATTAATTGGTTGATTTTATAGACTTTTGGCAAGCTTTTCGGTCCTTTGACCCACTGTGAACCGGTGTGTTCGTTCTTATGCACGACGAGGAATTGAGAGGTTTCGACTATTACGCACACATCGCGAAAGTTGGCGCTATGATGATGCATATAGGTTGATCCATTGATCCTTCCCGCGTAAGGCTTCTCTCATTGTTCAACGAAAACGTCTGCTCAAATTTCTTGATTACATTTTCTAGAGGAGACCGCAGAAACTATTCTTGCACACCAAAATGAGCATGTAACTAAGGGACCTAACAATTAAGAAACGTTCTTTCCAAGTGTAACGCGATATTTTCGCAAATAGCACGGGATTCAAAGTTTAAGTTCTTGTTGAGACACCCATTATGACTTCACATGAACCTTCTCTAGGTAAGGAGATCATACAGGGCAGCTTACACGATCAGGACACGTTTGGGAATCATCCGTCCTTTCGATAATGCTCCGTGGAGATTTTACGATGCAAATAAGCTATGCTCCGTGATCGGAACAAGTTGTTCCGGTTAATCTCGATCGCTTGAAATTGAGGAATGTCATCAAGTTGGGACCAAGCCGCTTGCCGGAATGCTGCTGGTGCTGGCGGCTCCCCTCAGACCATTTTGATTTTATCGCCATGTAAAATTTATATTCCTGACAGTTTCATAAATTCATTTGGCGACGGAATTTGTAATCGAAGCGCAGACCAAAAAAAGCCACGCGAACAAAGCAAAAGCACGCAAAAAACGATCGCACAAAAAGCTGCTCGATCGGCAGGAGGCATGGGCACTTTAATTTATCAAGATGCCTCGATGGTGTTTGTTTTAGGTGCGTGCGGACAGGGGTAAGCTCGGAAGGTGCACACGGCACAGCCTGAGCCGGCCCCAAAGGAACCCCCGTATCACCTGTGCGAGGGTCCGGCCACCGCACTAGACTATATATCTCGCGTAAAACATTTTTTTTCGGTTTCCAGCCTATTGGATGGGTGCGCGATATTTTTTATATCCCCAGACGACAGGGGAGATCGGGTTTCACGTGAACCTGTTTGCGCTTGATTGTCGGCACGTACCCTTTCACATTTCCCCGGGTACAGGCAGGACCTGAAATAAGGTGAGTGCATTTTCCGTAATTGGGTGGAGTCGATTATGCCTTAAACGCTTAAGAGCTTAAGACGTCGGAGTGCAATGGTGGCCAGCGGGGACTTTTAAGGGAGACGCAATGGCCAATTTGTTCTACCTGACAGGGGTCCGGCGAAATTTATTTCCTTGTGCCATTCGCCACTCTTTCGGTCATGCGATATATGTATAAAACGAGTTTTGGGAGAAAATTAAAATTTATCAACGCGCTATGAGCCTTGTCATCATGAGGAACTTCGAGTTGCCCTTAAGGCGCTAATTGATTGATGGCGATTGCCCAAATCCCCATTTCGGACTTTTACGACTCGAATTTTGCATCATCAACATTTTGAGGCAGGCAATTAGCGGTAATTGCATTTTCGAGGTAAAAGTTAATTTTTTTAATCATGAATCACAATGTACGAGTAGTTATAAGAACATACCAGTTTTGAGTTGCCTTGCAGTCGTTTGGAGGCAAAGCTAAACTTTTACAGTACTATAAAACCTTATACTGAAAAATTGATAAGCCTGCAATAAAAGTCATGTGTGTTATTAGGTACGTTCTTTTTTTGGATGTAAGATTACTAAAAACTGAAAAGACATCGCACCGGTAAGTGCATTATGCCTAATCTCCATAGAAAACCAAACCACAACCAAACTACGACTAACCAAATAACCATTTGGCTGAATTAGCTGACAAATCACGTCTGTACACATTATTAGCAATGTAGTTGTGGAATGTTAGTCAGTCAGAAAGCTATACCAGATACGCTGAATTGCATGTGGCAACACAAAATGGTCATTCTGACACAAAGGAAAAAGTAACCGCATTATGACCAAAATGTGCAAGATAGGTGACAAAAATTACAATGCAAATAAAAGAGGTGCAACTATTTTGGCTTAGTTGTGGTTTGGTTTTCTATGGAGATTAGGCTCGATTAAAGGCATCTGCAAACATGCGCCAAAAGCAGTCCCGCAGGGCTCAATTTAGGGACCGCTTACCTTCAACTTATTTGCTGTGGAAGTGACTACACATGATCTAGCAATACAAAGACAACGTCTGCATATTAAACTCATCCCGACAACCTGATATTGCCACCATGCACGCGGAATGGGCCAACGAATGAATTAAAGGTTTTTTCAATAAGGACACACGACTTTTAAATGTAAATAAAACAAGTTTTGTGTGAGATATCCACTCCATTTTTATTTTATTTAAAAGATTATTTTATGGTATTAAGTGTGGAATATAACGTGCGTCGTTAAAATGTCCGCCGCGGCTGTGCTTGGTAGCACGTATTCGGGAGGTCCAATTTTCTATGACACACACAGTACCCAAATGCAGGAGTATCTGGCTACTGCGGGTCTTTTAACCAGGCCATTATTGTGAGACGACCTTGATGAAGATTACTACTGACCTGCATAGTTTTTGTTGGTTGGACATTTGAGAATTCTAGTGTTATTGGACTTCACAAAAGCTTTTGACAATGTTTACCACGCACTTCTTCTTGGTAATTTCAGAAATATGATTCACTTCAGTGGCAATGCTGTCAATTTTATATATTGCTTTTTGCGCGACCGTTCTCAGCATGTCAGTGTTAGAAATTCTGTGTCGAGATGTTCCTCTCTAACCTAAGGAGTACCTCAGGGTTACATTCTTAGGCCTCTGCTATTCTCATTGAATATCAATGATTCATCGTCTGTCTTACTTGACGCTCACATCCATCTGTATGCAGAGAGCGTGCAACTGTGTCTGACTCGGCCACTTGGGCTTATCGAAGACTGTGTTGCTAGAATCAATGATGACTAAAACAAACTTAGTACTTGGGCCAAACAAAATCGGCTTTTGTTGAACCTTTCAAAGTCTCAATGTATCGCTTTTGTCCATATGTGGAAGACGTTACTAGCCTGGGGGTTAGGCTGAATAGCTCGCTCGTATGCTGTAGTCAAGTGAAATCTGTTCTCCAAAAGATTTATGCCGGATTAAGAACACTCTGGTTATCAGCCCAGGTAATTCCCTTTCGGTTGCGGTTGAAGCTAATCAAAAGCCTGATTGTTCCACACTTTGCCTACTGCAGCACGGTCTTTCCTAATCTTCACTCTGTTTGCAGCGATAGATAGAGGGTTGCTTTTAATGACTGCATCAGATTCGTATACTTGCTTAGAAGACATGAACATACAGTACAGTACAGTTCTGCACTCCTGGGTTGTGACATTGGGACGTAGTCTACGCTTCAATACTACTAGTGTTACTTAGCGTGCGTCTTCAGTTGATGAGTTTGAGTGGCTCCTTATGTCTTGTGCCTTATAATCTTCTTTTTTTCGAGTACTACAAGGTCGTTGCATTGTCGATTTTGTTGTTGTTCATAATTACATTTTTAAAGAGTTTGTATTTATCTATTATTTTTCGAAGGCTGTAGCAACCATTGCGTCCTTTCATCATTCTTTTAACTTTTATTTGATATTACTCTATTCTATATTACCTACAGTATGTTATTGGATCTCTATCTGTTTATTACCGTTCAACTTGATAAAAGAACAAACAAAGGCACGCGATCTTATTAACCTCCAGAACACCACAAGTATCCATACTTGAGGTTATTCCCATTCGTCTGGGCCATGCACCATTAAAATACCAAAAGTATTGGGTTTCAATTCTATTAAGCGTGAAAGAAAAAAGATCTTTATGTCCATCCACTCCTCCTTTACACGATCAGCGGGTTCCAATGCTACTTCGTCTACGTGGAAGAATCGACGACAATTTTCGTCCGAGAAACATTCTCACGGGCAGACAATGGCCTTTTTTCCTAGTTCTAACCAGCCATCATAAATTTTGCTTTAATGCACGAAAGCACGACCTGATAGCTATCGACGGGAAATTTATGTTCGCCGATAAGAGCATTCCCGAGCTATCATCGCACAATTCATCTTGGTCGAATAAGTCAAACGTCTAATGATTTTGCCATGGGAGGACGGATCGCGAAGAGTTAGCTCCCAACGAGTGTGGCACGGTCGCGATCGGATCCTGTTCAACGTCTAAGCCCTCCAATCGGACCACCTGGACATGTCCAATTACCACCAATAAAGCGAATCATGTAAAACTGTTGTATCAGCGGAATCCGTAAGGGGCCAATTACGCCAAGACCTCGATGCCATTAATTAGCCAACAAATCCTAGAGATACACGCCACCAACTTTCGAATGCTGCCGCCGAAATATGGAGAAGAATTTCGTGTGGGAAATTATGAGATTCGGAAACATCCATTCGCATAATGGGAGCGGTGGAAAAAATTGTGGTGAACACGCAAGCGCCGCAGGCGGCTGCGCTAATCCGGACGGGTATAATCGAAAATAAAAAGGTGAAAGACCCAAGGGGGCCCGGCATTAGCACCAAAGCCAAATCATACCAAATCGCT
The DNA here is from genome assembly GCA_947538895.1 of Neoitamus cyanurus. Lineage (NCBI taxonomy): Eukaryota > Metazoa > Arthropoda > Insecta > Diptera > Asilidae > Neoitamus > Neoitamus cyanurus. The sequence goes on from OX384547.1 coordinate 15,470,316, forward strand.
CAAAACACCTCCAATTAAACGCCACTCGAGTAAGTACATCAACCGATCGGTGTACCTGAGCCGTTTGCGCAACGAACCCCGGCTTATCCAGGTGTTGACCAAAGGAAACGAATCTAGTTTCCGGCGATATTGGATGCTGGCATTTCCCTTTTTCACAGCTGCGGCATTCCTTGCTGGACTAATGAGAGCAGCAAGGCGCAAGAAATGTGGCAAGAGCTTCTTTAAGGAATTCCGAAGCAGTCGCACAGCAGCGCAGCACCCAGTTCGCCTTGGATGACATTGAGGCTCGCTGTGCTGTCTGCCATGTGCCGCCGCCTGCTTTAGTGGCAAATTGTGCTCTTCTCTGGATTTTCTTGGAACCATGCATATGTGGCGGCGAAATCGACGAGGAATTCAAAAAAGCAAGAAATTTTTTAAACTCATTTGAGGGGATTAATGTCGATTTTAATCGGTCGTCGAGTGGGACACAAAAACTTAGTTAGTAATGCTGGAATTCATTGAATGGGAACCAAGTGGATATAAAGGAATTCCGGCCACGGCAATTTCACGGAAATTTATGCACAGCAAAGAGCTCGTTTGTTTTCTTAGTGAAGCCGCAGCTCACTTACTCGTACGTCGGGCGTTGGCTTGATGACATTTTAGTCGCTGCATTTGCGAAGGTCTTCTGGGTTGGATTATACCTGTTGTGGCTTTCTCTTTTATCCTTGGAAGGACAGGACAGATGTAATAAACGGCTAGGGTTCAACTACCCGACTAAAGTAAAGAATAGGTGTAAGTGTTGTGTAATGTCCGTTCATTCATTTGTAATCGTGTAACTCTAAAATGGTTAGTTCGATCTTAACAGACAAGTTTCAACACATTCTTCTTAATCCCAGGTGCGGTAATATGTACATAAAAAACAAAAAGAGTACCGGGACTTGGCACGATTGTTATATCCTTGGTCCCAATTTTTGGGAACGGAAAAATTAACTCCACCGGTAGTTTGTAAAAGGAAAATTAACTCCACCGGTATTAACTATTTTGCCCTATATCTCGAAAACGGGTCGAGATAGAATTTTTTCATTATTTTTCCGTTAATTAGCACGGCAAAATGTTTCGCACCCCGTTCCCAAAAATTGGGGCCAAGGATATACCAATCTCCCCCGGGACTTACGTTGATTATGGGTAAAACTAATTTATTGGTGGGATAGAACAATTTTTGAAATGTTTGTTTGAGTTTTGGTATCGTAAGCAAATGAGCTGAGAAAAAGGCACTTATTTCGAAACCACAGACCCTAACAATCCACTTTCATGAGAATTCAATTACGTTAGTAACTAGATACTTTGTCAAATGGATCTACCAATCAAACACATCTCACCAAAGGAAGTCCAAGCGCAAATAACAAACTTGAACAATTCAAAAACTCAGATATGATAAAATTGGTGTCAAAGTTGCCACATCCCTGTCATGGAAAAGTGTTATCTTCCTTACTCTACTATTTAATTCAATTTTAAGATTGAATCACTTTCCAACCCAATGGGAATGTGCTGAGATCATCATGGTTCCCAAACCCAACAAAACGGAAAGCGTCGTCATCTCCTACAGACCAATAAGCTTATAGACCACATTGTCGAAGATATTTTAACAACTACTGTTACGAAGATTTCTACCAATCCCGGAAAAATTCCAAATCATCCCTGAACATCAATTTGGATTCCGAAGAAAACATGCAACGCCAGAACAATGGCACCCTATTTTCAACGAAATAAGAGAGATAAATGAAAGAAACTTCTCTTAGCCCCGTTCTACCTGGTGCTAAAAACATATTTGGAGGCACGCATCCTTTATATAAAAGTTGACGACGAATGCTCTAATTCTGTCAAATAATGTCAGGAGTCCGAAAAGGTAGTATACTAGGGCCAGTGCTATACACAATTTATAGAGCAGACATGCCAACTACTGAACATGTAACAGTAGCCACATATGCCACTCCAATTATTTCCTCTAAGGAAACAGCTACTGAAGCCTCCAATTTGGTTGAAATTGAATTCTACCAAATTCAGACATGGTTAAACAAATGGAATATAAAAGTAAATATTGGTAAATCTAAAAAAAGGAGACTGCTCAATAATCTTTTTCAATGGTGCAAAGCACAGCGTCAAATATTTGGGAATACACTTCGACAGAAGATTAATATGGAAAGAACATACAAAATCAAAGCGACAACATAAAACCAAAAAGATGTATTGGCTTCTAGGACACAAGGTTGAATTAACACTAAGAAATCAAATATTGCTCTATAAAACAATCCTCAAGCCGGTGTGGACTTATGGCATCCAACTCTGGGGTACAGCAAGCAAATCCAATATTGAAATATTACAGAGATACTAATCAAAAACCCTGAGACAAATAGTGGGCTTGTTACAAACAAGCAGATACATAGAGACCTGGAAATCCCTACAGTTAAAAATGAGATAAACAGACTCAGCACGAATTATCTCCAAAGGCTTAGTAACTCCAAAAAGGTTTAATCATTTGCCTTCTTAAGGCAAGTAACTAGACCAGAAGACTCGAAAGATACCATATGCTTGACCTGCTATTTAGAAAATGTTCTGGAAAGGGTGGCGAAAGTCACTTTTTTTATTTTTTCTATAAGTAGAGAAATTCAGCTTTCATTTGAGCCCAATCTTATGCTTTTAGTTGAAGCGTCCACGCCAGTTAGGTTCGTCCGAGCTTAAGGAACCTTTCCTGAAAATATCGTCGCCCAACTCGATAGACAGCATTTTTTGCGATCGCATGTCCGCGTAAGTTTTATAACTTTCAAAGAGTCATATTTTTGTATTCCGGAGGTTTACAACAATTATTATTGTCTAACGTTTGTTATATACACATAACACTATTTATAAGTCATTATTTCATTTCTGTAAGTTTCTGGGCCTGATTTCGCCTGAATCTTCTATTCGAAATTAGCGACCGCGAAAACAGAAAATTTGCATTCTTGTTATTATGACAAACGGCTATCCTAACTCTATGAAGAAATTAATGCAGTATTTTAGTGTGAGCGGGCCTAATAAAGAGTCTTTCAATAAGGACGCTCGACTTTTAAATGTAAATAAAACCCGTGAATAAATTCATTGCATCAAAGATCTTTTCCCAAAATCTATTTATTAACGTCCACCAGACCGAGGCGGTTTATTGCATTTTTGATGAGTCCCCCGAGAAAGATCTATTCTCCATCGCTTTCGGCAATTTGAAGTATCTTAATCCTAAAATGATGGGCCATGAATTTGAAATGCTTTATTTAGCACCTATCCTAAATATGTAGATTTTTATATGTCTAGACAAATAAACATGTATGATGGAAAACATTTGAAGATTAGTGGCATCCAATGAAGTCTATCGTAAATCCCACAGCCCCGAATACCCTAATTAACGTCAAAATAAATTTCACACCTTTTTAATTAGCACCTTCAGTGGCTGTGGCAGAGTGGCACCATTAAGGCTCTGAAACATTTCCACTGCCGCCTTTCAACAGCTTACAATCAGTCGCACGGTTTGCTGAAAGAGCGTCAACCTCTGGAATGATTTCTATTAGGCAGAAATTGACTGAAACACTCGATCAAAGAAATAATCACCTCTAACAATCTTGCGATATTGCGATTCGCTGCCAACATCGCCAGTTCGTTAGGTGATCATTTGTCCTGCTAATGATCGTCAGCCGAAATCATTTGTCATGTTTTAGATATTCGGGGCACGGACAGCAACCGTTGATCGCCCAACTTGGCGCTTTGTGCAATTCTAATTAGCTTCCACAGTCGACCTGGCTGGACTGGGTCTGATTAGCGCTGACCAGACCCACTAAACGACCGGTCGGGAATAGGAAAAAAGCAAGAACCACACGGCCGCAAATAAATTCACAAAAATGAAAATCTTTTGAACGCTAATGCGGCTGTGTTCTGCTAATCCGGAGTCCGTTCCGCGGGCATACATCCCATTGACTTGAACCTATTAATTACCAGGCGAGATCACTGGGATATTAGATCAATCCGACACGATCACATTTTTGTAGCCGCCTTTATGCCTGTAATAAATGACTTTCCGACAGCCAGACCAGGACTACTTAAGGCAAACACTTTCCGCGGTGTGTGAAACCCACAAAAGTTGCCGTCCCGTCCCGAATGACCATTAAGTCGGACGGTCAGACGGTCAGACGGTCGGACGGACGCTCATTACGAAGCGCTAGAAGACTCATCACAGGTGGGGAAAAAACGGCATTAAATTGGATTTCAAAAATTATTTAAAGAAAACCAAAGGAGGATTAGGCCGCGGCCCAGGCACCAGCACGTATTTCAATGTCATGCTCGACTCTTCCTTTTGTTCCCGCGATCAAAGACGGTCGCGCGGAGCGCTCGTTGTTAACATAGCGCGAGCACGTTCTTCTTCCCAGACCCTCAGAATTCCGCGATTCGACCTTATTTGTTTGTTCATTATAATCAGAGGATGGTTTCATGGCCGGAATTGAATGGATCCGTCCGACCTACGCCCGGTACACCTGATGCACCTGAGGCGCGTGATTGACGATGCCCAGACTCGGCCAGGGGCCCCTCACCAGCTTTGACATATGCCGAATCATGCTATGAGCAGTCATCGCGTTGTCTTGTCCGTCTGTTCGCGGAGTCGAGTGCGCAGCTGATTGCTATCTGCAGGGGATAAGATAACCTTGAGCCGTGCGCATCGCGGGCTCACACAGCACCTATCGCTGTAATTAGCCGCCGCAAACTTGAGACTTGTGTGTCATCTTCTCATCGGCATCGCGGCGATTTCGGTTGTTTTTAGATAGCCCCACAGAAAGGATTTGCCTCATCACCACGGAATGCGCGCCGCAATCGTGACCATCTCGATCGTTGGTATCGTTATCTCTTGATGCATTTTGACAGGGTGACGTGCATAGGGTGGAGCAACTTATAAAGTGTTTACCGCAAAACAGTAAGGCGTTCCTCCTCCACTCCTTTTTGAACCTTTTTATAGCCACACCGAAGCTCACTAACTCATTTTTTAAGATTCGTTCGGAGTTCATTTTGTTCGTTTTTATTTTGAATTTTAATAATTATAGTCGCCGCGGCCGTGAGCATGACTTGCGTCTGTCTGCTAGAGAGCACAATTTTTGTAAAGCTGAATTCTTTTGAATAGTTTGCCTCATCTGGGAGGTCTGCGTCGCTCAACTCGATGTGAAGGGCTAGGTTGACTTAATTACCATTTGCAGCATGTAATTCTCTGCAGTTGTCGAAACACAAAATTCAAAATATTTTAAATGTTTTTTTTGAGACGTAAGACTCATTATCCATGATATTGCAATATATTTTAAGGTAGTATTTCTTCTAAAATATCATCGTTTCATTTCAAGGGAACATGGGGGAAGTAATTCATGTGTTGTCGTCCTAATTGATCGACTGAAAATAATGGCACCATCACTTCCATCCGGCATCGCGCCCAGGGATTTCTTTAGCCAACATTGGTTGGAAGGGACGTAAATGACATTTGGTTTCAACAGGATTACGCGACCTGCCACATCACATGCGGAATAACAAATACTGTTTATATTTTATTTAAACTTTTAAATCCTTCAAGAAGAAATCGAGTTTTAATGGCAGAAAAAAACGGGTAACCTTAATTTAGGACAGGGTTTCTTTCACCAACAACGAAATTCTCACCATATTGAATTAATTTTTAATGATTGTTTTGTAATAAAGACTCCAAAAACTTTAAATAATGGTTTCATGAATTTCACATGATAGTTAAGAATGGGTGGTGAGCCATCTTGGATTTGGTATACTTTTTACATCAAATTTAAAATTAGTGACCCGAAAATCCGAAAATATTAATTTTCATGAAAATTACTTTAAGTTTAAGTTCTGCCCGCCATCTTGGATTTTTAAACCTTGACACCACCACCTACACCGATAAATGTTACATAATAAGAAAAACAGATTTAAATCGGCTCAGGGGTTCTTAAGTTGCATAAAGGGTCTTTCAATATGGACGCTCGAAATTTTTTAGGTTATAGCGGCCATGTTGTTAAATCAATATCTGTAAAAATTATTGTAAATTGTTCAGCAGTGAGTGGCAAATCACCATGGAAGGCTATAGCGTTGAAGAATGTGTGTAAATCAAATTTTATTATCAAATTCAGAGCTCCATTCGAGAAACGTTCTGCGCATTACGTGATTTTTATCCTCGCCACAACCGTCCTGCCAAGTCGACTATTCGACGTTTGGTGGCCAAATTCGATTCGGTATAAAATTAGCCAACACTCGCACGTCACCGAAACGCAAGGTTTGCTGAAAACATCGCTATTAGATTAAACCAGCACCAAACGCATCCCGAGAAAGTCACTGTTTGGTGCGGATTTTGGTCTGGCGGCATTGCCATAACCGTCAATGACGAGATCGATGATAAGCAACTTCTTGTGCCCAAACTGGATGATATGGATACCGACGACATGTGGTTCCAACAATACGGCGCTGCGTACCACGCAGCGCATGCCACGATGGGCATTCTGCACGAACGATTTTAGGGCATGGTAATCTCGCGCGGCGGCGACGTGAACACCTTTGGGGCTTCTTAATTCACAGGTCTATGTGAATAAACTGTGAACAATTGATGCCCTCAAAGTCAACATAACGAATGCCATCCAGCAGATCCGGAGCCAGGATATATTTTTCGGGAGGGGTCGAGAATTATAAAAAACAAGATTTATATATGTAAGTACAGCGGTCAGGCGCTACGCAGCAAAAGTGTTCCGGAGGGGTTTTCATGAAAACGAACTAATATTTATGTTTTCAAATCCATTTTGCCAGGGTTGGCTCATTTAAGTAAGTACTTGTAATTATCGAACGTGAAATTTTAGAATTTAGAATCAGAAATTTAGATCAGAATGAGAAATGATTTTATGAGGAGAAATGTGTACTTAATTATTTTATTTTTCTCCGAACATACGGATATCCATGTTCTCAAACACACTTGTCTGGTCGATCCTAAGTTTTCGAGATCTTAATATGGCGCCCTTATACATATATGCATAGCATACATACTTTTTTTCTCGGACCATTAATTGACTCTGCCAGGCGGGCCGTAACAATATTTAAGTTTTACGCAGTTAAATTACGGATTAGCGAGACAGACAGCCCTTCACTTTCCAGACATGGGCGTACGTAATATTGGACTTAGACTGACGTTACATAGCTTGCCATATTTTGATTTGATATCCATATTAATAATATTTGCTGAATTTTTTTTTTTATTGTCAGACATTTTGACTTATGGTAGCCGCCTTTTTGCTTTTTTTGTGACGTATAGCTTATGACACTCGGAGGATTAATACGATTCAAACGACCCCTCATTTATCCAAATCGGTTAATCCAGTGGGTTCTAGGCCGTAACATTTGGACAAAAATGCATACATACATAGACCGATGAACGCATTACCCTTCCGTTGTCGGGTAAAATTGGGGCATTACTTTATACTCCTAAGATTTTTTGACCCCGCCGGCCTCTTCTTTAATATGTATGTGTCTGTGTTATTTTCGTGTTTAGTTTTTATAGTTTTTCCTATTAATGAAAACATGCTACTTTGGTGGAAAGCTTATGAGATCTGTCTATTTGTCTATCATAGTTCAAGAACGCAAAAGCTATATACATGTTGTCAAAAGTTAAACATTGTCATGGAAATAGACCTTACTTGCCTTCAAAACAAAAATTGATTTCCAGTAATAAAATTTAATTTTATATTCACCTGTTTGAGTGCATCGATCAATATGCCGTAAACGCCGCAGGGAGTCCAGATGCATACTGTTCATAATTCGCTCTTAAGCAGGTTACAGGTATTTGTTTAAAGAAACGCAAAGTGTATAAAAAGTACACGTTTTCACTGCTTCGGACATTATATGTACATATAAGGAATTCTTTTGGAGGATCTTGTTCTCCAAAATCGTCCACCTGAACTCGCTTTACGTAACCCAAAAAAGGGTGACATCTTTTGTGAAAGAAGGAAATGTCCACGAACGACAACAGGGTACGCTTGCCATCAATAAAGTACAGTTGTAACTGCATGCAGAAGACGACATAAAATCGCTCGATCGGCCCTTTTTCATCTGCGCTCGAGAACCTGTTGCGATCCGACGGAGAATGCATCGCACCATAGAAGATGCGTTTTGGTGCAGAACAAGATCTCGACGACATTAAGAACAGGAAAAAAATGAAAACGAAGACCTGGAAAAGGGTAAAAAACTGATATATTCGAGCTCCAACTCCGTACGTCCACCAGCCAAGCATTGTTCGAGAGGCCTAAAAAAGTTGCATCATTTTCCGCCGCAACAACAACAGGCCGCACGGTGCTCTGACCGAAATGAACCCGCTGTCGAGCATCATCTCACCTGTGCGCCGATCCACAGCAAGGCGAACGCAACGCGCTTTCATGTTCGATCGATGGTGGGGCGCTGGTCAGTGGTCGCGATGGAGCCGCTGCTCCTGCACCCCAGACCAATCATCGGACCATCCACCGACCGCTCCAGTGATGTCCGGTCCCATCATAATGCAACTGCTGCACGCATTCTTAGTATTCAGGCGCGCGATCTGACCGATCCGTGGTACCGACAGAGGTGCCCTGACACAGTCTCCTTGGACAGTGTCTCGTGCGGTAGTATCGCGTTCGGCGAACCTGAAGTGGAGTGGAGGAGCCACTTGTTCCGCTTTTTTTGCCCGATGAAGACTGGACACCGGAATACAGAGAAAAGCTAGTTCACTGACTGAGCCCGGCAGTCCGTGGCTGCACTTCGATCTTGAGGAGGCACACAACACTCCACTCCAGTCTCGAGCCTAGAGCGACTTGATGCTGTTAGAGGAACATGAGAAAAGTCCGACTGACCGCTCTTTGCAGCAGATTGGCTTCAGTTCTGCTGAGATGCAAGTCCGAGTCCAAAGGTGATAAAGCCTGAGCTCCAGGTCTGGAAGACGACAACGGAAAGTGCATCCCAACCGCACTCTGGAAAACTGGAAAGAATGCAGTTTTTGGTCCAGAGATGAAGAGGCGATGAAGAAGTTCCGCACAATCACGATCGTATTGCTGCGCACTGCAGTTATAAACAATTGCATCAATTGACCAGCTGCAGGCCGAGGAATGCGCTTGCTCAGAGCTTTTCTTATTTTCTATTATGGATCTTGAGCTAGTCTAGTGATGCCGTTTTTGGTTTGTTCCGTTCCGACATCGCTGCAGGGGCTATAGCGGTCATAAGGAAAGTATTGTCGATTCTCGAGCATTATCTAAACAAGTTGATTATCTTATGACTTTCAAATACTGAATTTTGCTGTGTATGCGCTTCTGTTAGAGTACCCGATCAGGTTTCAGTACTTCACTCGCCAGTGATGACGACAAGTTTATGTACTTTAAGGTGTTAGGTTCGACCATCCTTAGGGTTACTTCAATTCAACATATGTATATATTGTATGCGTCGGTCACATGCAACCTTCACAAGAAAAGTTCATCGCTATATAAAAGAGCATTTCTTTGCACAAATCCCCACATTTAGCATTTTTCGAATGACCCACCGAACTCAAATTTGGCTTACAAGGGAAGGCTCCCAACCCGAAATGTCCGATTTTGATGAAACTTGGCAGAAATAGTACTCTTGATGAGACATTCAAACCCGGCTGTAAATAAAGATAAAAAATTGCCTTTTTCGGGTACTTTCTTTTAACTATTTCTCCCGTTATATTGAATGCATTTGTAAATTTTGCGAACGCCAGTTTCTTAAGCAGGGTTAAAGCTTTCAAATAAGCTATCAATCATATCCACTTCCCTCAGAGCTTATGACTATCACAAGAAAAGGGCAGAGTTTCTTGAAAAACCCTCTGCATATAAATCATTATATTTGTAGGTTTTCGCTTGTTTTTCGCTTCAAAAGGGCATATTTGGTTTTTACAATGTTTACAATCAACAACAAAAAAATAAATAAAAAAATATTTATGTCAATGCTCGTTTGCTCAAAATTCTGTAATTCAAGATGGCGGATCCAATATGGTTCCAACTTCAAGGAATCTTTATGAAAAAGGGCACTCGGGGGTTTTTGGGGTCGCTGGTTTCGAACCTGTCATCAAAATTTCCAAATTCAAGATGGCGGATCTAATACGGCGGCTGAAAAAGTTAAACTTCAAGGTATTGCTCCAAACAATATTTAGTCTGCAATTCAGCAATATGATAATATTTATTTTTTTGTTCCAAAATGGCGACCGAGAGTTTCAATTTCCGTGGATTTACTTGAAAATGTAACTGGCTTCAACCAGGCCAGATCCAATAAGCTGCTGGCTCTCTGGGGTGACTCTATGAGCATCTATGATCACTGTCTCATTGGTAGTCATGCCAGAAGACTTGGAGCTCCTACGCAGGACTACTGTAAAAGCTGCCAAAGTATATGTAGACGAGGAGGAGACCGTTGAAAACCTTCTCTGTCATTGTCCGGCCCTCGTTATACGTAGGGCTCGGCACTTGGGTACTTTCCATTTCAAACTCCTGGCTAAACTGGGGTCCGCTGACATACATGATCTCATGCAGTTCGTCAAGGACACTGAATGGTTTTAAGTTGGGTTAACAGGGAATCTTCCCTGTGTGGTATCACTACGAGCCTAGTATGGCCTAACTGCGCACTTGGGCAGCTATTGCAACCTAATCTAACATAACCAACATGAAAATGGGTACTGTCAAGTTTCCGGGGTCCCTGATTTCGAATCTGCTATCAAAATTTGGAAAATTAAGATGGCGGATCCAATATGGCGGTCACTTCCCGAATGCGATTTTCCGACAAGCACTTTTCCCAACAGAGGTTCCCGGTCTCTTTCCCGATAAGCAATAATCTCAAAAACCCTTTTCCCAAATGCACTTTTCCTGAATAGACTGAAATTTGCCTTTTACAGCATGTCAGGAAAAATGTTTGTCGGGAAAATGGTCTATCGGTAATGGACGGTAACCAAAATAGACAGTACATACATGCACTTACATACCCACGTAAGTACAGCCCCATACACATAAATCAAAACACACACACACACAAACCGCGCGCGCGTTAAAATATATCATCTTCTAGGCCCCTCGCTATCGCTATCATCCATATATTTCCGAATGAAGGTTAATTCTATGTTTGCCCTTTTAAATGTTTCGTAGAAATATGTAATTACATTTCAGTAAAAACTGCAGCGAGTGGGAGACACAATTCGGTCAAAACAGCAAATGAAACTTCTTCTAAGTGATTCTTATTCTCCTTCACAGTATTATGGTATATGGCTCAAACATCAGTTTGAAATAAATTAATTAAAAAGTCGTCCATCAGAACGATATAGCTTTGAATATGCAGCATGCAATTAATTTTCATTTCAAATGTATCTCCCAAGCATCTTCTCTTAAATTTGATGAGAGTAATTGGGAACGATGCAGCGAGCGGAAATATTAATTATTTGCCTGTTTAACTCCGGAAATCTTAAAAATATTAAAATCCTTCAACCGAATGGCCGGCCACCGCAGTGTTTTGAATTTTTTGTAATTTATTTCCACTTGTTATTTAGCTCCAGCGTAATCGCCTCCAAAACTGTCATGATCACGATGCGAAAAATCTGCCTTAGCTGAATAAATCCTAAGAATTTAGCCTGTCTCGCCGAAGGCAGCGATACGATCAGCGATGATCTTCGAATGTTGCTCGGTTGCACGATCATCAAAACTGAGAATGGGTCCATTAATCGCAGCACCTGATGACTACCGAGGATCAGTTGGATCCCCATGACGACGCTGATGACGATGATCATGCCAAGATCGCTGGTGGCTTCGCCTGCTCCGCGGCAGCCCGTCAAAACTGAATGTTTGCTCAATTAATCGTGCCACTCAAGATGTGTTTCTTTTCATGTTTTGTCTCGAGCACTGACGGAAAAACTCGAATCGCGGAAGTCACTCGTCCGTCTGTCGACAGTACATGCGCTTTAATTGCACTCTCGAGCTGAGTGAAATTTTAATTGAGTCCGAACAGAATTCATCTGAGCACAAGTGGCAATTTACGAGAGATCTGCTGCGATTCCATAGGAGTTCCGAAGAACCCTTTGGGCTCTTTAATGGCTCTGGAATTTTTTAATCCATCGCCGAACCCTGCCGCAAAGCGCTCGCTATAACTACCGGCGCTGCACCTTGTGAACTGAACGCGTTGCTGTAAAACGCCACTAAATCAGGCAATAATTTTCGAATGCCTTACAATTTTTCATCTGTTTCTGCAGCTAACATAAAATAAATTGCATACAATGGACGAAAAATTACTTAGCGGAGCGTTTAATCGTTTTCTCGGGGTTAAGGCACTCTCTCCATCGTCGATCGATCTTTCTCGGTGCATTCTTCAGCTCCTCGGTCTGCTCCCCTTGTACGTTCCTTGGTTGTCCCGTTTTTTTACGAAATTGCGATTCTCCTGGCAATCAGCTTAAGTTATTCCCGGCCCGATAAAGCAGGTGGCAGATACTTGGTCGGGATCCTTCTTGTACCTCCACAAAGGCAGGCGCGCATCTTTTGGAAATTGATAAGACCGGCAGGGTAATCGAAGGCAATTTGAAAGTAATTTCTCGACTCTTGTGCATGGTACCAGGAATTCGATTTGAAAGGAGAGCGGCAACATAATTGATTTCTTTTTTCAAGTTGCGTTGGATGTAAGGCGGATCTTCTGCACGCGCAGTGAAGGTCACCTTCCAGTTTTCTTTCTTTAGTCGCTAGATTTGTAAAATTTTGTTTGTCCCTTTAGTCCGGGCGCAACTTTGTAATGAAATTATTAAAATGTTTTGGAACAGAGAGATATATCGAAAACCGTAACGGAAAGAGTATGCTATGTTGCTTTCTGATCTCTTTGCTTTAGGAAGTCAGCATTTTTGACTGCTAACTGTTTTCTAAAATTTTAAACAAATTAAGAAGGACGTAATAAACAAATGAATGTATTTTTAAATAAGAAGGATCTTCGCAGTAACTTCCAGTCCGATTTTCGATCTCAGTACAGAAGCACCACAGCCAACTCTTCTTAAAATAACCGACGTTATTAGAATTTCCTTGGATGATGACCTGCTTGCTGTATAAGCTCTTTTCGACTTTTCTAAAGCATTTGATAGAGTCAGCCGTACCTTGTTGCTGTCTAAACTACACCCGCGTTTCAAAATTTCCTTTCCTGCATGACGTCTTATTTATTCATACTTTAAAGTGGAAGACAGCAAAGAGTCTGTATTGATAATGTGTTATCTAGTTTCCTGCCGATTATTAATTGGGTTCCACAAGGTTCTATTTTGGGACCTTTTCTGTTTCCCATTTATTGCCGGTAACGTACACGAAATTATAATCTTCTAAAGTACATATAACGAAAATTTAGTCGGGAAATTGATAGGGCGCTACGAAAAATAACTCTTACAGTTGTCTTTACTGCTCGTAATACGCGGATCATACTAGTAAAAAAAATATATATTTCCTATTTCATTCTAGTCAGGATCTCAGATTTTCTCTTAAGGGTTGCGTTATACCCCAATAGGCCAAAAACCACCACCGGGAGGAGTAAAACGCTCATAATATAGTTCCCATCGGCCTGACCTATCGCATCTTCCGTTTTCGAGGATGCTGAAGACAACAGTAGTAGTAGGGATCTCTGTTGCCTCGTGCCAACCCCCAAACGGACAAAAAGAAAACCCTAGAAATGGGTGAATTTTTTTTTTATGAAGGAGAAAATTTATGAATTTGAAGGCCTTAAAATCTTTAGAGCTATTAATGGAAAATGTGACTGTGAGTGAACTGGTTGCCCTTAAGCACTGGTGCTTCGTCAACTGTCTGTCAATAACTGTTGATAATTGTTTCACAATGATCTACACCTTCAAAAGGTCTCACATTTGAGTATCGACAGATTAGCAGGATGCATATTGCGTATCTCAACATATCTTCGAAGTATATCAACATCTACACTAAAACACTAGTTGAGTATTAAAATGACTTCTTTTTCTGAATTAAGTATCACGGTTAGGAAAATATTCTAGCTAGGTTATTTTGTCATCTGCAGATATGAGTGTGTTAGAATACTGCAATTTTCACCTCAAGCAAATCCGTAGTAGGGTGTACAATACAGGTCCGAGCACAGAACCCTGCGGTATACCAATAGTAGCATGTTCCACGAGAACTTGAAATATGCATATACGGGATGCGTCAGGAACCTGCAGATGGTTCTTACGAGCTGGTTAGGTAGCTTATATTTTAATAGTTATCAACACGTCAAGCCATACCGCTTTGAATGCTAAATTGACGTCGAATAATATCAGACCGGCTGTATTTCTTTTTAAAATTTGTTTTAATTTCATTAGTTTATATTGCCAGAAGGTGCATAGTGTTTAAACAGCTTCTTAAGCGTTAGTAACGCTTTTAACCTGTCTGGATTTTTCCAATGCCATACTGAGGTTGCTGATCTAGCTTATTGGGTTATCTGTTGACTTACCGAGCTTAAGGACTTAAGACACTGTTGTGCCTTTTTTATCAGATACCTTTTTGGTCACTTGATTTCTCCATTAGCACCATAAAATGTGGTGTATGACTGAAGTTATAAAAAATTATTATTATTTTATATTAATAGTGTGTAATGTTGTGTGACCCTGTTATAGTTTCCTACGTACATGTGTTTATCTAATTCAATTTAAATTAAACTCCCATTATCTTTTATTTTCAGGCCACAACTTTAAAACAGACCGAAAGTACCTGACAGTGTAAACTATAGCCATGCTATCACTGCACAACCTAAACGTATTCAAAAGACTGCCCTGTAACTTTTACGTACTTACATACCTATTCGCATTCATTTTACAATGCCCTCTCACATCATCGTCCACACAACCCGAGTCACTAGGAATATTGATGAAACGATCTCCAGAATCCATAGTTGCCCCAAAAGGTGATGAAGTCCTCTTCGAATGTGAACTCAATCTAATACCTGATCGATTGGAATGGAGGTTTCGACATATAAGTGCAACGTCGAGTAAAAATGAGTTCTCCTACTTGCACGAAAAGGTAAGAATTAAAATAGATTTTTTTTTTTAATTTGTTTGGCAGACTTAATCATCATATCAGTCTACTCAAGATCATTGCTCATATGGCGTTTAAAGCAGAATTGGACTGCAAATTAAAACGAATGTCAATTGAGAAAGAAATTTGAATGCTACTACCGAAGACAAAAAAAATTAACAAATTTTTTTATTTTATCCTCCAGCACGGGTACAATGTGACCCACCAGGATGGTATGTCCAAACTTCGAATATATGTAAGTCCTGGTACTCTAGGAGACTACCAGTGTGTGGCTTGGTTTGGAACTGCAGCGTTAGCATCAGTAACAGCCCGACTTACATTGGCATCCATTAGTCTCGATCAGCCGAATGGAGGCAAACACACAAACCACCAGGACCAGATCCAAAGGTGGAAAGTTGCACCGAACAATAGCGTCCTCATAAAATGCGGAAATGTGATCTCAAACCTGCAGCCAGTCTGGAGTTTTTACAAGTACTTATGGTCTTCTCCCCTAACCCCAAGATTGTAATTATTTTTGCAATTTAGGAACAACAAGCTAATTCCTCCATCAGACCTACAGCTTCCCTCAGGAGGTCTTGTACTGAACTCTGTAACAACTCGGGACTCAGGGTTGTATTCCTGTTCAGCTGTAAACTCAATAACCGGGTCTGAAGTTCAGCTTCACAATAAAATAGAATTAAGTGTAGAGCATATGCCTCGAACTCCGCCATATTTTCTATCCCCACCGCCGAGCCAGTTCTCGGCGCGAAAGGGCGAGACGATAACTCTCGAGTGCCCCGGAGTCGGAAATCCGTCCCCAACGGCTGTGTGGAGCAGACCTGGTGCAATAATACCATCAGATCGTGTGATGAACTTTAACTACGGTCTTCAAATTATGGACGTTGACTCAACGGATCATGGAGCATATGTGTGTAAGCTGGACAATGGCGTAGCTCCATATGTTCTACATACAGTCAAACTGGTGGTCCTTGAGGAGCCAGTTATCCTTAAGGGTCCACCGGCAACTCTTACAAATGAGAGCGACCCTCTTGAACTGGAATGCATTGCGAAAGGCTCTCCCACACCCAAAATCTACTGGATGATTAATGGGGAGAACACTGTCTGGGATCCGCTCATTAGACACGAGGAGAACAGGATGATTATTAAGTCGGTGGAGAAACGACATGCTGGAATTGTTCAATGTTTTGCTGTGAATGATGTTAACGAGGTGAGCAAAACTAATTTGATTTTTTTTTTGATTTTTTATGAGAACTTTGAATTTTGTTTCTAATTATAGACGAGTGAAAGCAATTTGCTTCAGGTGAATCCTAAGCAAATCCCTGGGGAGATTGGTTTGCCACCTCTAGGACCATTCCCGACAAAATCAAGTCATGATCATCAAGGGAAACAGAATAAGGGCAGGAAGAAGCACAAATCTGGTAAGTAGTTTTTATATGGTTTTTCCCTAAATTTTTATTGGGACATACTGCTTGGGGTGTCAACAAAATATTCCACGCAATTTTACAACCAGTTGTTACTATCCAAAAAATAGGTACTTTTCTCCAGCAAACATTTATTCACGCAATATTTTGTTTGGAAATTGTTCAAGGGTCCTTGAGTGTAAATACAAATTTTCACAAATATGTCCAAACGATTCTACGACAAAAATGGTTACTTTTGGAGTTCTTCAAGGTAACCAACTTGGTCCGCTCCGTTTTAATACTAACGATCATTAACGATTTACCGTCGTTCCTCCGTCATTTCAGAATTCTATGTTATGCCCAGTCCGCCTTTCCAATCATGCCATCCAGACGGAAGTGCTGGTGATCAGGAAGGCGTGTTTCGTTCTAGAGGATTTGAAAAATAAGCAAAGCATTGCTATTCTTACTGACTCCTGGGTTGCTATCATAGCGCTCCATGGCTGACGGCAGATGTCAAACCCATATTGGAAGACCCTTTACGCGTTATAGACTATGTTTTTAACAGTTTTAATTTATGGCAGCAAAATTGTCAACTTCAACTCATCAAATATCGCTTCTGGAACGAGATCAGTCCTGAAAAGACTCTACATACCTAATCACATCCAGAAAATACCACCGTTTCATACGGTTTACATTCTGATGGCATCATCGGTCCTTATGTCCTTAATAATAAGGCAGGAGCTCGCGTTACGGTCAATAGAGATCGTAACCGGACCATGATCAATTTGACCTCCAAGGTCTTATGATTTGAAACCTCTCAACTATTTTCTATGATGTTACGTGATAAACCACCAGTTGACAAGAACCTGTGACCTAAAATAGGTCTGACCGTATGCGCTTCGTCAAAAAGCTACGGTTGTCATATTCCCGGAGTAATTTTTAAATTTAATGCCATGAAAGAAAAATTTTACCGAAAAGTTCTATCGGGCTTAAAAAACACCTTTATGCATTTTTCCTGTTCCTTATATTTTAGAATTCTGTTAAACTTGCTTTTGTCCCATTCCTTCATTCAAAAACGATTTCCGAATTTAGTAAGATGTGAAAAAGAAGGTGAAAAGAGAAAAACCTACTTTAACTAATATCCTTTTTATTTATTATATTTTTTTCTTCTGCTGTTAAAATCCTTAATTTAATTTTCATGCCTTCCACCTGCAGTTGGTGTAGTTCTCTCATATGTTTAATCTCAGTCCTCATACGGATGACCTCCAGTTTTTTATGTTGCAATAGAGTCTCTTGCTCCTTACACCTCAGTTCAGCCTGTCTTAACCGGAAGTAATTTAATCGTTCGTCGATATTTTGTACTCCTGCAGGCACATGAGTGCTATCTTCATGATCTGAGTCCACAGACGGTGTTTTCACCGAAGATGGTCGTGGGTTTGAATGCAAAGATGGTTCTGCATTTAAGTCTTGCTTATCTGTGATGGAGGGGCCGTTGCGTACAAGAAATACTTCATCTCTGGCAGGCCGGACGTTTTTGAAATCCAAGAGGTCGTTCAATGTCAGCTTATCAGCGCTTATTTGATCAATGCTTATAAACTCATTTTCATTCGATTCTCCAGCGGACGAGTTGTGGCACTCAACAATTTCTACCTCACTTTCTTCCTTAATTGAACGTTTTTGAATCTTGATCGGATCTTCAGTGGAAGTATGCACTGGTGGGAAGTTGCTGCCGCTGAAGGGGTACTTTTTGCGCAATCTATAACAGAAAATATTACTTATTGTATTATGTTTACCTTTCGTATTAAATAAGTATTTTCACTTAAATTACTATTAAAGAGCAATGGCTTTTGAAATTAGTTGTTTTTAACTGGAAATATTATTGTTAACGGTTAGTTTCGTCATATTTAGATGAAAAGGTCAGTAGAAGATAAGTACTTTATTTTTACTCGTACCTTAGTCAATTACAGTCGGTTTTTTCCAGTAAAAGCTGAAGTACCCTAATAAAGTCAAAGTCACGGTTATGTTTCGTCACTTGAATACTAAACATTTTGGGTTAGATCATTTATGATTAATTCGTCATCTGATGAACCGTTTTCCGTCGTTTTTCTTTCGTTAGATAATAGTATATTGTGCAACAAGTGCGGTAAGTAGCCGATTGCGCACGCTGGCAGCAATAAACGCACGAGCGAAGCGAGTGCGTTTAGCTGCAGCGTAAGCAATCGGCTACGCACCGCCCGAGTTGCACATTCTATTTTTCCGCACTAGTGAGGCATGCGACCGTCGGAAGGGGGGGTCGAGGAAAGGGCGCGAAAAGGGAAAGGGGGGTGTGGGGGGCAGAGCCCCCCGCAACAGAAATAATAATAATTTAAGAAATAATTACAACAAGACTATCGCTTGTAACGAGTTTTGCTTAGTGAAAATAAAGAAATATTGCAGCAAAGTAATGAGGAAGGTTCTGCGTGCATATTTCAAGAATGTTGCTGATTACCTGGAAATTGTTGAGGACAAAAATTTCAATCCTAAACACTTATAAAAAGGACCATTGGCAATAAAGATTTTGTCGTAACGAAACCTTTACGCTACTGCAAGTGCAAGCGAGAAATATTTCTGCATCTCCTCATTGCTCCTGCAAGTGCAAGTGAGAAATGCATACTCCTGACGTGAAAAATTACTTGTGCGGCACACAGGGATCTCCGTATCTCTTGTCTTGGGTACCGAGGTGCGTGTTTTATTTTCTGCAGCGTGTTTTTTTGACCGTCGAAAGCAAGCAGTGGGAAATAAGCAACTTACCGCACGCAAAGGCGTGCGTTTTAGTGGTACTTTTCCCTCATGCGTGCGGAAAAGATCTTGATAACATTTTTATAGATTTGGCCACTCGAGTTTAAATCCTAAGCAAGCACAAGTTGTTATTGATCTATAAAATATACCGCATGCTCTCTCTCTCTTCAGCTCTTGCTGCAGAGAAATGTTAAAAATAACAATGAAAAGCACATTAAAATGCTGAAGAAAAATACTTAAGTAAGATATTACTTCATCGACTGTAAGTACGCAGAAAATAGTGTCACCATTCTCGTGTGTTTTATGGGATCATAATGGACTTCAGAAAAATCTCAAACACAAAAGGACGGCTGGCTGTGTTAGTTGGTGATACGTTCCAAATTCTGGATACGGTGGAGCCCTGCTATAGTTATTCTACTAAAAATAATAAAAACAGCGTATTCTGGGAGATCAGAGGAAATGCCGATCAAAATTT
The DNA here is from genome assembly GCA_947538895.1 of Neoitamus cyanurus. Lineage (NCBI taxonomy): Eukaryota > Metazoa > Arthropoda > Insecta > Diptera > Asilidae > Neoitamus > Neoitamus cyanurus. The sequence goes on from OX384547.1 coordinate 15,490,064, forward strand.
TTTGCATATTTTATACAAAACTAATGACCTAGTTACTTGAAATTGAATTTAAAATAAGATTTTTAAGATCCAAAAACAATCTTAAATTGTTGATCTAATTGGCGGGTGCACCCTATGTCTGTTCACTGATGTGCTAAGCTTGCTACAAAATGAAATAAAGCATATGCAGCTGCAACTGAGTGATTTGTGAACTGTTTCTAAGATTTGAATCAAGCGAGTGCGGTTATAAAGTGGTGTAATTTTATTACTAGAACTGCTATGAATTTTTAATAGGTTCATTGGTGGTGCATGATATGGACTTGAGATAACTTGTGCCACTAATGAGATTGTCAACTTTAAACCTTATTTGCTCAAAGACTAGTAGTTCGGGATCTCATAAATCCACTTGTTAGATTTTTTCCCAAATAAAAACTGTTTTTTAGAGGTTTGTGTTCTGAACTGACAAAAACTGTTTGTAGTGACCAGTCAATTTGAAAGATGATTTTTGTTCCAAGATGATACCGGCCAGAACGTTGCAGTCAATGGAGAGCGCTATAAATCCACGATTACTGGCCCCAATTGAATGGTGTTAATGTGAAAGAGCTTTGGTTTCGACAAAAAGGTTCAGCATGCCACACAGTGCGCGATACAAGCAATTTATTGCGGGAAACATTCGATGAGCGCATAATTTCGCTTAATAGACTTGTGAATTGGCCTCCACGATCGTATGATATCACACCTATGGATTATTTACTCTGGGGAAATGTAGTCACTGGTCTACGCCGATAAATCGTAGCCGTTTTAGAATTTGGAATTCAACATTCGCCGCGTTAATGCCAATATACAGCCCAGCTGCTCAAAATTTGGTGAAGATTGGCCGCGACACCCACTAATAGCATAAAATTACCTTTCCAATAAAGCCGATACAATGACCATTAGCATGATTTTTATGTTTTATTTTATTTTAAAGTTATATAACTCCAAGAAAAACATCATGTCATTGTGGTGTAGACAACCCGATAAAGTGCTGGGTTTTGCCTTTTGTATGGGGGGAATAGTGGAGACAACCATATGGTTAACCGGTAGCAGACCGTTGTAGAATTTTCAAAAATTGGCTTATTTTAGTATAAAAAATTATATGCACCTTCCTCTTTCAAACGTCGCCCTCTCATCACACAGTTCGAAAAACCGCGACGCTACAGGCATTTGTTCGCGTCGTCTGCATGTGATCCGAAATATTTAAGTGCGTTTTTTTTAACCATATTTCTTAAACTGGTGCGTTTTTTTTTAATTGAGTGATGAGGGGGATGGCTTTTGAAAGGGAATGTAGAGATAATTTTTTAAACTAAAAAAAACCAATTTTTGTAAATTCTACACCGATCTGCCTCCTTAACAACACGCAGCTGAGATAGCGAAACAAGCAGTCGTTCATATGTGACAAACATCAGAATGTTTTTTTTGTTAGTAAAAAGCTTTTGTTTTCGCCACCTTCCTCAGTTATTTCTCTCAAAGTGATTTCATGAAAATGAATAATATACATACTCGTATATCTAACAAAGCTCTGAGTGACTTGGCTATCCTTTTGCTTAGGCTATTTTGAGAACAATTTAAGGCAACCCGGAGTTACGACTTCGTTATCAGCAGTATGATCAGTCGGAAATGCATCTTGAATCAAAATTTAAATAAATGGCGGTGGGCTTTTCCTCTTAAACTGAGCAAATTTCCTCAGTGGAGGAAATTCTTTTTTCAAAGAATTTTTTAGGAGACAACGCTGCATTGTTTCGATAATTTTTCAACGAGTAGATCAGCCTTTTCTTCCAACTAAAGTTTTAATTTGCTAAGTTGATAAATACAACGTCGTCTGTAAAGTAGATAATTTTTGCAGTTTTTTATGATGTGTTCGTTTTATTCGTGGTTCCCACGGGCGTTATCTGCCCGTTAATTGTTTAAATGATTAAGTGACAAGTTGGCCTTGAACGTATAGAAGCTAGGAAGCAAGCAAACAGTTGGTTTATCAACCGACTGCGTTAATCATCAACAGTATTTTCTACCTAAAGGTGATACTTCGCACGGAGAACCGAAAATGGTTCAAGATCAAACTGGCCCACTAGTGATATGACTGCGCGCCAAAGTATTCGAATTCAAACGTCCCGCGCAACAGATGCGCCACCTCCGGGACTTATCAGAATCGCCGAGAAACGTCATCCGCTGTCCCGTCGAGTCGAGTGGTTGTTTACTATCTAATTGATGACCAGGCGGCAGGCAGCGGCCTGTGGGGGAGCGACTTACCTTGCGTTCAGCCAAAATTTCTGGACCTGCTTTATATTCCTGGGCGTGCTGATGGACGGGTTCGCGTTGTATTCGTCGACAATTTTCTCCCAGCACTCGCGAACGCTCATTAACTTCTTCTTGGTGCGGCCGTTCTTGCGGTACTTGATGTCGATGATGTGCTGGTGCTCCAGGAACAGGTCGAACAGAATCTGTTTCTCGCTGCTTGTGAATCGCGCCGTCTGACCTCCAGTTCGTTCCTCAGTGACGACCAGGGTTGTTTTCGACATTTTTGCGTTTGGATGAATTTGCAGCTGGTGATATTTACATGTTTTTTTACGGCGAGACTGCCTGGAAATTTGACAGCACGCACGGGGCACACACAGACACTTTGACGTTTCTCCAAGAACTGTTTGGAAATCATCTTTATGGGAATGTAGAAAGAGCCCGTCATAAGGCGGCTCTCTGGTTTAATGTTTTGTTTGTTTGGCTCATTTGCTTCGCATTGCACGTGAAATGCTCTTAAGAATTTGCCCAGATGCTTTTGGTTCTCTTAGTCGGAAAGTTTGCTTTTGAACGGTTTGTGGCTGCGATTATTGTGGCATAGAGTTGAGTGTTGAGATGATTTATGGGTTTTGTCTCCGATGTGTTGGAGGCTCAATGGTTCCACAAATCCTGGACATTAACCTTTACATTTTGGAGGGATATTTTAAATTTTACTGGTCAGCATTTCTTCATTAATGTGGAATTTAATGAAAACAATTTCGATTTTCTCCATTTCCCGAAATCAGCTGGGATATTCTCCAAGATAAATCCAATATAATAGTTATAATATAACGAGTTAAACGAAACACTTCAATAAACGGAAAACAGCTTGTACTCGTACATGTGTTTCAAGAAAATCTCATTTTTTTAAATTTTCGTTTAATCAAAGATATAATGGAATATAATCAACTTTTGATCTCAAGTTAATAAATTTATTTATTCTCATATAACATATGTGTTTAAATATATCGCATGGTCCATGGTTTGTCTTATTAGATAAAAAACGACTGGGGGTCAAGTTTACCCTGTCGATTTTCCCCCGGCCATTAAAGTTCCCCCGCTAATTCTTCCCCTGTTGTATTTCAGTTTATAAGAAACTAGCTTGCCCGGACCCGGCGTTTCCCGGGATACTATTAAATTTGTATTCCTTAATTTTACAACGCCTCCCTACTGCACAACCGCCTCTCCTATGTGACCCAGCGGGGTGGGGGTGGTCTCATTAAATCAACCATAAATTCGTACACAATACACCCCATACATCACTTTCACCTATTCCTAATACTTTTTTAACTGTAAACTGTAAAGTATTATTAAATTTAGTTTTCTTCATTTTACACCACCTCCTTATTGCACCCCCTCTTCTATATCTCCCAGCGGGGTAGGGGGTGGTCTCATATTTGGAAATTTGAATAGCAGATTCGAAATCAGTGATCCCGAAATTTCCCTAGTGCGGATTTTCAGGGAAATCCCTTGAATTAGCGAAATCGGTCCAGTCGTTCACGCGTGATGGCGTAACCAAGGGAAATAGGGATTCATTTTTATATATATAGATTACTCTGCTTCCTTAGCTATCGATTGGTGAAAAAATTATTCCAATTCATGCATACACTTCTCTTCCACAGCCGTTTCAATTTTGTGTGCACCCACCGAAAAAACCAAGTTTTCACCAACTTTCACCATCCCGGCCCAATTTCCTATAGTATACAGTTTATATATATAGATAGATAATATCAAAACACAGCGTACAAAAAAATTAAATGCATTGAATGAATACATACACCAAATGAATGAAATAAATGAATGAATGAATGCATACACAAAAATTCATTCAAGTCGATCCAGCCGTTTAGTTGCAGTATAGATAAATAACCTAGATACCGACTCCAGTGCCATCTGCCGGGCTGATTTGTGAATCTAATCCAGGGCGCCACCTAAACGCATACAAAAAAATTCATTCAAATCGGTCTAGCCGTTTAGGAGGAGTTCAGTGATATACACACGTACAGTAGAATTATTTATATAAAGATTTTGTACAGCATTTCAAATAGTGTATAAAATAATTTTTAAAAGACATATTTCAGTCTACTAGTCAAAAACGTAGAAACGAAAAATTACCGGGGAAAATTTAACCCCTGGGAAAAAAAGGTTAAGGGGATATAGGGGATGGGGAAAATAGAAAGGAAAAATGACCGGGGAAATCAGCAGGGTAAATTTGACCTCCTACCTAAAAATCTTAAGGGGTTATTGCCCAAAAATGAGGGTTGTTTTTAATGATTTTTCAAAAATAAATTTAAAATAAATTTTATAAGTATGATATTACATTTGATTAAGTACTTCTTGAACCACAAAAAAAAATAGTTTGGTTGAAAAATATTCCAAAATGGCGGCTATACAGTAGGTCGCGTAAACTACCATTTAAAAAAGGTCCTTCCACGGACAGCAGTAGAAGTCTCGTCCAAAGTAACTTAAAAAAAAACCAAAAATTGTTTCATTATCTACATGATTTTTGCTACCGAAGTACACATGATTATATTTTCAGAATTTTTTTTCGCAAAATGGCAGTTGTTTGAATAAAAAACCGTTTTTTTCGACGAACTAAATGGCTTATAACTTTTTTGCGTGATATACAATCGCTATAATCGTGTGTACTTCGTTAGATAATTTAACAATAAAGATCCAGTTAAAATCTGAAGTCAGTCAGTCGTTGAAAAACGCGTTAAATAAAAAATTGAAAAAGTGGACTCGGAAAAATTGGTTTAGAGACATTTTAACATTTCAATACACCTTTCTACAAAGTTTGTTTCGATTCGAGGGATGTTTAGGCAAAAAAATTAAGCTGGTAATAACCCCTTACCAGCTTCGAATTTCGATCGATTTGTTTGTAAAGTAACGAAATTCGACTTGTTTTTCATATAATTAATTGGAATTTATTTGTACTTTTGTTAATCGAATTTTGAGTCGTGCGATTTTCTCTAAAAAATAGTTTGATCGTGCCTCTTAACCCTTATGCCTAAATGAAATAAAACAATAGATGAGTGGGCACATTGCTTTATTTGTATTCCGACCGTGAATGGTTTTATTATGTTATTATTTTCATTGAAATATAAATCCAGAAGATGATCACTTTGGGGCAACCTTTTTTTCTGTCATAGCGCCAAGAACGCGCTTACTGGTACCAGTCACCAACGATCCCCTTTTCGATGCTGCCTTTTGCGGGGTTACTTTAGCGTTGGATGTTGGCTTAGATCCAGCTGAAAGCTTCTTGCTAGTTGAAGGTTTGCTTATAGAGGACCTTCTAGCCGTTGCAGACGGTGTTGCAATTGACTCCTTAGCAGTTTTCTTTCCAGTTTTCTTGGTCGTCTTCTTTGTAACTTTTTCTTTTGGAGCAGCCTTAGTAGTAGATCCTTCGGGCTCCACTGGAGTTGGAGGTGGTTCTTCAGTTTCTTGTTCGTCCTCTGGTATATCCATATACAGTTTGTTGAGGACAGTCATGATTTGTGGTAATATATCTTCATTGGTTTCCGGGAATTTATCTTTTCTAGGTGGTCCCTTTTCCAAACCACTCCAAATCAATTCTCGCGGAGTCTTCGCCGTTTGGCAAATATGAATTTCAAAGGCTCCATCGCGGGGGGCCGTCTCATTACGTATCAGCTGAAAAATTTTATCCGGAAAAGTTTGCTCCAAATATTTTATAAATTGTGTTGTCTTCGTCTTGAAAATGGGACACTCTTCAGTGTGCTCGATGTAGACCATTACTCTGTTTTTGTCGAAGTGGGCTTCATCTGTCCAGTCAATGGGCTTCTTTTTCTTCCCCTTCTTACCTTTTTTTTTTGGTTTTACGTCCTTTTTAATATTTTTAACAGGTGGCATTTTTTTTTGTGACAATATCAAATTTAACTATTAATTTATAAAATTAAAAATAATTTTTGCTGACAATTTTCATTTTCAATTTAATTTTTAATTCACAGCCAACATGGTGCCCCCCAGTCGGCCGAATGTCACACGCCTCTCTGATGACTCTGTGATGCTAAGGTGGTTTGTTCCTAGAAACGATGGGCTCCCTATTCAGTTTTTCAAAGTCCAGTACCGTATGGTGGGAGACACTTCGAAGAAGGTTCCACGGGAAAATTGGCAGACAACAAACGACGACATACCTTATGGGAAGAGGGACAAGAACAGTGATGGCATCAAAAATTTCACCACTTCAGTGACTGGACTCAAGCCGGACAAATACTATAAATTCCGAATAATTGCTGTCTACTCGAACAACGACAACAAGGAAGGAAACAGTTCGGGAAAGTTCTTGCTTCATAGGGGCTCAAAGAGTCACCTGCCTGCTCCCGTTCTAACTAAAGTGGAAGGAATTTCTGAGACGGCAATTGTTTTGCACTGGTCATTCCCCTACAACAAGTCGAATCCCGTGGATGGGTTCTATGTCTACTACCGATCGGCATCTACAGCTGGTGAATATCTCAAGGCCACTGTTGTGGGTATGCACACCAGATATTTTAAGATTGACATGCTGGAATCAGGCACTGCCTATGAGTTCAAACTCCAGTCGTTTACGGCATCTGCTGCTTCGGAATTCAGCTCCATTCTAGTAGGGAAAACGCTCAGTAAGTATAATACGTAATAATATTAAAATAGGATTGGGAATTTTAGACCCGACATTTTGTCGAACATTGAGAAATGACACCTTAAGTTAAAAACACAGTAACAACAAAAAACAGCGACAGAGGCAGAATTCTGCTCTGCTTTTGTGGAATGTTAGATTTACATTGTTCTATCCCTGTCGCTATTGGCCAATGTTTATGGCATATACAGTGAGGCTCATATAATTGGGGTGTTCTTTCTCGGAATTCGCCCTGCACAGCACCCGAAAAGCATGCCGCGCTTAACAACTGCGACTTCTCCTGCGTCGAGCCCGCCAGTTGCCGTCGCACATGTGCAGCCATCGCTGTGGAGCTCTCAAAAATTTTCGCGTTTTGCGTGTTCGAAGTGGGTAATCTTTATATTTATTTGTTTAGAAACACTAATGAATTGCTGTGTCATCACTGTCAGCTGTATAATATGTATATGTAGTATAGCCATAAGCCAATAGCACGGGGGCCGGTAGCCTTAGAAAATCCGGGCCCTCCTGAAAACACGAGCCCGGGTGAAATCCTGCTAAGTATTTAGAGTATAGCATTCCATGATTATTTACATATGTACATAACTTTCCCATTCGTCTATGGACGTGTTGAAAAATTGTCAGGTCTTATACACAATTATTGTTTGTATGAAATTGTCAATTTCTCTATTATATTAGAATTTAATTTTACAGAACCATCCACACCGCCGCCACAAATAACTCCCTCGGTGATACCGGCAGAAAAGGCATCCGAGGATAACAACTCCATGTTCCCTCTCATCGTTGGTGTAGCAGTATTTGGATTTATCTTAGTTGTGGCAGCCGTGGCTGCATGTTTTTGCTTTAAGAGAAAAAGGAAGAACACCCAAGCAGAAGGTTTGTATTTTAAGAATTTTGCTTCGAGCATATTTTAATTGGAATACAATTTTGCGAAAAATTAGACGAGGACAAGCCTCAGCTTGATCATATACAAGCAGATGGTTCGCACTTTTTGTCGTCTTCGGTTATAAGCAACCAACATCACAAAGCGCCACACAGAATGAACGGAGTCATGGCTCCTCGTATGAACATAACTCCAAATCCTTTGGCAGAGGGAGATAAGGTGAGTGGGAGTTGGAGTATATATTTTTAGAATCATAAGTTGCTTTACGCTTTCAGTAGTTTTTGATTGTATTCGTTGGGAGCTTGCTTGTTCAATAAAGCAGTGTAGTAGCTCCTTTGCATGATGTGCTTAATATGACACCAAAAACAAACTCCTTTATAATAATTTCGAATAGTTTTAGTGCTTGTGTGAAGAAATATTTTGAACAATTACTTGCATAAATACAAAAATAACAACATCTATCAATCTTCAAAAACGAAAAACACATTATGGAGGTTTTCCTGGGCGTACGCAGGGGTAGGGCGGTTGGTCGTACCGTGCCATTGTTCCTTCTGAATTGTAAAGTTTTCAAGGCGTTTCTGCACTTGCTTAATAGTCCAAGAGCCCGTGACACTGTAATTAAACTAATTAAGGGTCTGTCTTAATCCAAGTATTTGTTAGTCGTCATCTTCGTCTTGTTATGACAGTTTATAGCGTCACACCGAGCTAAGCTCTGTTCGAATTCATGCCTATGTCTCTGAGCTTAGCTACGCAGTTAGCAGTATAACAGTTAAGCCTGGCTTAGCTTGATTAGTGAGTCAAGGGTTGGGCTGAATTCGTCTGATAGATCTGCGTTAAGTTGGCAAATTACTTAAATTAATTGAGCTACTTGGAAGAGTTCATTAGTAACTCTTTAAGGGAAATACTTTTAACGAGAGGCGGTCTAATTCACCCCGCGGAATTTTCCCCGGTCATTTTTCCCCTTAACCTTTTTCCCCGGTCATTTTTCCTCTTCTCATTTTCTGACTGAATAGACCGAAATGTGCCTTGTACAAAATATTTTATATACTGAAATACAACAGGATAATTATGACCGAAATTTAATAGCCAGGGAAAAGTGACCGGGCAATTTTAAACCTTTGCCAAGTTGCCTGACAATAAAATGTCATTTATTTACAAAAATCAATTCAAATTAACATACAAGCTAAGCAAACGTATTCGAATAGTTGTTTGTCTTTGCTTGATGTGTTATAATAGCTTAGCTTGTTTCGGTACTGACGATATTAACTGTCATAACGAGACAAAGCCAAAGACGAAGACAGGACCTAAAATGCTAAGGGTTGGCATGTCACCTATGTATCAAACCAAACACGTCCTTCATTTTTAGTTATAGAAAAGCTAAAACTGTATTATTAACGAATATTTTGGTTTGCCTGAGATAAAACTGGGCTTAATGTTGGCAGGTCTGACCAGAAGACCAGCAACTTCCATAAACTAAATAGGAATTATTCGGGAAAGGGTCATCCCTCCGATTTCCATGAAATTGAAATTCATATGCCATAAAGTCATTCCAAGAATTTATATATACATATGTAAGCTATTGGCATTTAATTTTTGAAAGTCTGCCATTGATTTGATATTATATACTTTATCTAGTATGCTATCATTTAAATTTACTGTACATAATAACTGTATTCTACAGTGCATTTTCGTCCTACGGAACACTCCCGATAGCCTTTACTGCTATCAGAATGAATAGCGCTGAATACATTAATGCTTAGAGGGCAAACTTCTACCGTGTTTAGCAGCGCAACAAGTAGTAGATTAAACTATCCACACAAGTAGGGCGACAAAATCATAGTTTGAGAGGCACACGGTTAACGTTTTGGATTGACCTTCTTGTTCGCCTCGAATCATTAGCAGGAACGCAGCAACATTTTCGTGGCGTGGCTAGCCAGCTATCACTGTGAAAGTGTTCCAGTTAAGGGTTAAATGTGAATAAAATGTATTAAATAAAATTTTCTTAAATATACTTTTGAAGTCAACTTAAGTCACGGTAGTGTAAGTTCGCATGTTCAGAAATGGGAGCGTAATGAAAAGTAAATCGCTTCCCCACGCAAAGACCAGTGAATCGAGGAATAAAGAAAAATTCCACTAGAGGATCTTTGGGTCGCTAATTTTAAATATATATTTTGTAAAATTATTATAGCGATCAATTTTAGAAATTTAGGATGGCGGACACAAAATACTAAATTTATAGGAGTCGCGGATTACAAATGTGGTGCCCAATATGACAAACGCAAGATATTAAACCCCTTTAGATTTTTATAAAAGTCAGTACATGGGGGTTTTTGCGTTTACTAATTTCAAATATGGTGCCAGATTATACAAATTGCGGATTAAATCATCATGTATCCTTGTGTTGTAAGGATTTCACTTTGTCCGTGCTGATTCTGTGAATTTCCACACTTTTTTTTTTCTATTTGAGATATCTGTATGTTGATGTTCATAGAATGCTGCGGCATCTGTATCTCAACATTTTTAAAATTGCCAATAATCAGTTTTGAAACTGGCTGGCTCATATGTATATTTCGAATATGCCCCATTTTGTCAGTTTTTAACTCAGGCATATATTTAGTTCTGGAACAGAGGATAGCCGTTGCCTTTGGAATAATGTGTTACCATTTTAAGTCTATCGACGGATTAGTTTTTTGATTTTACAAATGAAAAATGGCTTGAATCATGTAGATATTAATGTATGTGTATGATGAAGAACAATCGATTGTTTCATTGACCAAATCGAGTAGGTAGCTCTAGTTGGTTTTGAAAAGTAATTTGCAAGTTTATGGGTAACACCGAGTATGGACTAGCTAGTAGACAATAAATCAATTGTTTTTGTAAATGGCTCAAATATATCTCATAGTCAGAATATTTGATTGTGATTGTAGCCAAGTATAGGAATATTCAGATCATCAGAAATCATTTCACACCTTTTAGGGTTCTGATTTTTTAAAGATATTTATGGTATATTAAAACCTTTCTCAAATATTTCTTTACCAATCCTTGCAGTGTGTGCTTTGCCGCATGTAGAAAAACACTCCGCACTTAGCAATTAACAAATGCGACTAACTAACTAATCATGCACTTCTCATTCTCTTCATTCCAGTCCACAGCCCCATTCCTTTACTAACCCAATTAAAACTGTGAAAAACACCACACCTAATAAACACGTGTTTGGCGTAGCGTAAGCATTAGTACGACTTTGAAGTATCTGCTTCTAGCTTAGAATATCAGCGTGAATGTTCTAGAATCGCAATGTGATGGAGCTACGTTTTATGCCTACAACTGGTGGATCGAATCATCATCAGGTCGGAGCCCCATCCCCCACATCATCTGGTCCAGGTGGTGGACAAATACAGCACCATCACCATCATCAGTCATCACCGGTGTCTGGAATACCAGTGCCCATCCCTCATCAGCATCATCCCTCCCATCCGCAGCAATCGCAGTCATACCATCCGCAAACACCCACGATGCTGCAGAAGCAGCAGCATAATCAGCAAAATAACAACCATCATCCACATCACTTCCAGGCCCCGCTGACACCTTTACTGGACCAGCACAGGAGGACCCTCGAGAGGAGTACCCGGAATTTGCATTACCCAGCACCGCCAGGTACGACGCTAGACGGTGCAGCAGATGGCATCCCGACAAGGATTCCCTCCCTTCGAAGGACACGTCGGACATCGGGCAGCTCAAGCAACAATATGGGTGGTGTTGGGGTACCGGGCAGCCCAAGGGTCCAGAGGTCCCCAATGCCCGCCCGGGCTGCTATCGCGGCCGCCGCCATCAAACGCAACCGACTGGGCAGCCACAACGAAAACATGTCCTCGGGCAGTCTCAACAGTATTGAAGTTTAATTTCCTACCCCATCACTGGGTCCGCAGTAGAGTAGTTTCGCCCATTAGTAACCCTAGGCATAAAATCGACGACTCCTGAGTCAGAGTGTGATAGTTTGTTGACTCCTTAGTCCTTACCCTTACCGTGCGAATGGACCGCGACTTAAAAGACAAACAAATGTAATTTCGAGTGAGTGCTGACCGACTGTTTGAAGCTCTAGATGTGCAGGAGGAGCGCCCTAACAGACTGTAAATAGAAACAAACTAGATTTTAGCGAGGAAGTTAAACGTGTTCTTAAGTAGACGTTAGCTGTACATCTGTGGATAGCACAGGTTGGGACACATTCAGTGTCCTCCAAAATGCCGCTTAAGTGAATTTGCCCTACTTCCCTCCCAACGTCCTGGCAACAATGAATATAGGCTAGAGGCGATGAACGATATAACAAAACTCAGACTGGATTAATTCTAAGCGATAGCCGTAGGTAGCGATGCACCCGTATAGGGACACACTCGAGTTTCTCTCTTCTGACTCAAGAAGTGTTACGCGAAAGCATTAATTTTTACTATTAATGTTATTTATTAAAAATTCTACTTCGTGTTATTTAATTCTCTCTCTTTTGTACAATGTGAATGTTTTTCCTCTGATTATTTTAAGATTGTAAAAATAAATTTTGCGATAAAATCCTCAGGAATTGCTCATTTCTCTTATACCTTTCAGTTCACCCTTATTTTGAGTTATTAAAAAAAGGTAAGTTGTCCAGTTTTTTATGTGGACTAAATATACTTCATTTTGGCGCGGAGGTATTTAGCTTACGCTGTTGTGTATGGTTGTTTCGAAAATAGGTTCTCTCCTGCAAAAGTTACTTCCTAATAATAACTTTCATGACTTCAGGAAGGCTGATTTTGTTCAATTTAATTCTTTCGTATCTGATGTTGATTGGTCCGCAGTTTATGATCTCCAGAATATCGATCTTGCTGTAAGTAAATTTTATGAATTAATTCTTAATGGTGTGTCGCCTTGTGTGCCTCTCTGTAAGAAAAGGGTTCAGCCATCTTGGTATGATGCTGAACTTAGATCCTTGAGAAATTAAAGGAATGCTGTTTGGATGATCGTTCCGACTATTGTTGTGGTCAAACATAAAATCTAACAAAAATTTTAGTTAACCCGTCACGCATTTTTCAAGCCGGCAAAAGTAGGTCATTTTAATTTCCAAATGCAACCCATAACGGGCTTGCATTCTAAAAATACATTAACTTCATCCGCGTGGCTAAGTGCCCCTCTAAAAATTGCTTCTAGCACCGTTGCCCCTGAAAAAATTCAAAAAGCAAAATGGTACAGCCGCACCAAAATTCCAACTTAAGTAGCCAACAAATGCAATGTAAAACTTTGCTGCGACGGAAATTTCTGAGTCTGGCCAAATAAATTTGAGTAAAATCCTCCAACATTTGGTTCATATTCTGTCCCTAACAAAATTTCGTGGTAGCAAAATGTATGCGCCCGAAAAATAGCAAAGAAAAGCTAACGGTAGTCGCGACCGAGCTAGATGCGATAGTTGCATTTGGGTCGAAAAATGTATGCGACCGAAGAAGTGAAGCAAATTTGCTGGTCGGCCTACTGAACTGAGCCTTGGGCAAGGGCATGGAAAGGGAGTACGATGGGTACAGTCGGCGGGCAGGTCAAAAGACCGAATTCTTTTGCCTGGCGGGAGGATTTAGTCAGTGAGCATTTGGACATTCTGACGGGCGGTCGAAAAAGGTGGATTTTGGAAATTGTTAGTGGAGGCGTACGTACGGGAATAGGGAGAGTCGGTTTTCGGTTGACTGCAGACAGCGGGCGTTAGGAAAACTTGTCGGGAAAATTACCACGTTCAAAGTGTCTCTACCTTGAGGAAGATCGGAAAAATCTGGACGGAGTTCGGTCGCGATCGGATAAGTGGAGAAGGACCGCGCAAAAGTTTTCTTTTCTGGCGACAGACAGTAAAAAAAAAAAAAGGAGATTGTGAAAATATTCAAATCACCTGGCGCTTCGAAATAAGTGGAGTATCGCGGCACCCTCTGACTGATCAACAGTGTCTTGTCGGCTAGTTGTAGTTCTGCGCATTTACTGCATCCGCCTATTGTGCCGGGTTTGACTATCTTACGGGCATAAGAACATAACATAAATATAACTGATCGTGCGCACGATCAGCCGGACTCTTTTGGTGGAAGATTTAGTCCTTTTTAGGGCACTTTTACTGTGTTTACGACACATCATCAAATTGTTTACCTGTGACAGTTTTCCGACCTGCATACATTTGAGCTGAAAGTAATAGTGATCCTCGGCGGGGGTTTTAAACTAAATAACACGTGTTCCCAAGAAAGAGCTTTTAAAAGACTTCTTACGTCCTGTGTGTTGTAATTGTGTGTGACATTTCGTTCCCCATGATACCGTGTACAAATTGATGAAAACTGTTTGGTGGCCTGCAACCTAAATGAATAAGAAAGAAATGTAAAAATTTAAAATAAAATTAGAAAGACCAGAATTAAATAAACAAATTAAAATAGAAAAGCAAAAACCGTAAATAAATAAATTAAAATTAATGGGAATAAAACAACTAAAATAGGAATGTGCAAAATTAAACGTGACAATAGAACAAAAATTTTATTTTTTTTGCGATCAGAATTAAAATTAAAGATAAAGATTCAACGAGTGAAGGACGGTAAATAAGAAAAGAAAAAAAAATAAGAAAAAAGAGTAAGAAAAGAAAAAAGAAGACTATAAATAAATAAATAACAAGATTAAATAAAAATATAAATCTATAAAATAAATAATCAAATAAATAAAGAAAAGAAAAAGAAATAAATACATAAATAAACAGAAACAAAGTAAAGTAAACAAACAAAAAAATAAAATAAAAATTATATAAAAAGAAAAAAATAAGGTGAAGAAAAAGAAGAAAGAGGGAACGCTGGAACGAGACAACAAGGGGGAACCGAGGAGGGTGAACATATGGACCTCCGCCCCCACCACGAGGGAGCAACCCTTCGCAAAGCAGCGGCGGCCGCCCAACAGCAGCATCACCACCATCAATAGCTCCATCAACAACAACAAAATGGGATTAGCCTGAGGCTAAAACAGGTTTTTTGGTTTTGTTTAATTTTTTTATTTGATTTTATTTTTTTTCCCTTTCTCTCTCGATCATTTGCCTTTTTATATATATATATGTGTAAATAAACCTAAAGTTAAATTTTTTTTTGAGAAAGAAAACAAAAAGAAGGGGAGAGAATTATGTATAAAATTTAAGTTTTCAGATTAGTAGGGATTATTTTCTTATTATTTCTAAGTTTTGGCGATTTTATTGGTTGGCACATGTATTTTCCTGTAAAAAGAAGAGTGTGAGAGGAAACCTATTAAAATCATGCATTGATTAATTAAATTTTTAATTGTTCCCTAAGTCCCCTCTATCTTCTTCGGCCTCCTCTCTTCGGGTTATTTTGCGGATTTAATATTTAACTAGGGACCTCCCAGAATATATGGGCCAACGGGAGGTCATGGGCGGTTGGGGCATAGGCCAGGGGGATCCAATCCATCGGGATCCCCCTTTCGGAGAGTCAATTCACCGGCAGGAACAGGGGTTCCTCCTGCCCTAGTCCTTTTCCTTAACCCCGATTTTTTTTTCGATCCTGTCTGCGCGAGATTTTCGTGTTGCGGGCAGCTCGTCTCTGCGGCAAAATGCGGCTTCGGCAACCCCCCCCACACTACCGCTATGCTAGCCTGCCAGCTCGCGCTGCCGCCAAATCGCAGAGCAAACATTTTAGCCGGGTGTTTGAGAGCTCGCTCCCATAACAAAATGGCGCCCAACGTGTGGGGCCTTCCCTATCCCCTCCCCTTTGAGCTGAGTGCTCCCAAAATCTCACTTACCTTTTTCCCTAATCCTTTCGAGGCCCTATTGGTCCCTCCTGGGGTTGAAGAGGGCTTGAGATCCTTGAGAAATACGAGGAACTGGCAGTGGTGCCAGTTACCCGTCTCAGGATCTCAAGACCACTTCTTCCTTGGGAGAGATTGGTAGTGGGGAATCCTGGCCAGCGTGCACTGCTGGGCCTGTGTGGCAGGAACTGCCGAAGTGTCCTCCTGGAATTACAGGAGTTGGCTGTTTTGGTGAGCCAGCTCCTGTCCGGAGGATCACTTCGGACATTTCCGGTCACGCAGTCCTTGCAGTTGTGCCTGGTCGGGATCCCTTCCTCAAATTTCCTTACCTGTAGGAGGAATGCTCGGTGGCCAGTGTTTGGCTCTCCGAACGTTCGCGATTTTTTTTATATAATCCGAAAAATTTTAACATTTTCTTAGGAGAGGCTGAAAGAGAAGAGGTGGACGGCGGGAACAATTTTTTTTTATTGATTGTGAATTTTGATTTTCTGGTGAAAAGGAGATACGACAAGTAGTTCGTCTTCTTTATCTCTTCCTTGTTGAAAGAACTGGAAAAAAATATTTAAATTATAATTACGACACTTACGAATTTATTGTGCGGAGATTGTTTTACCTACCTTTACCGAAGAAGTTGATTGTGAAATATTCGAAGTGAGAAAATTAAAATATTTAATAATTTTTAGGTATAAATTGTAAAAACCTATGTAAAAGGCCACCAAACTTCCGCGGTCATCCAAATCGTTTTTTTTTGGGTTTTTTTTTTTTGGTGTTCTTTCTTATCCAACAGTATTTCAAGTTAGTTAACTAGGTCTTCTAATTGACCTACAGTTTTTTTTTTTTTGTCATCCATCGCTATTCAAAAAGAGGAAAAAGAATTCTGTGCGCTTCTTCTTGTAGCATAAGGTTCGAATTTTGCTAAGCATTAATAATATTATAATATTTCATTATAAATAAGCAGCCCGGGTGAATTAATATTAGATCGATTATCTTTCGGCTTTTCTCATCTTTTTTTTTTAAAATTTGGTATAATCTTTAACAGCATCAACTCCTTGCTATATTTTGAGCTTCTTTTTGCTAGATTGTATTTTCTTTTCACAAAAGTAACTCCTCTAAACATTTAACATGGCTGTTGCACGATCGCCCGTTGAGCTCGTAAAAACTCCGGCGCAGGTTGAAAAATGCTCGATATGTCATATTGAGGACTGGTCATTGGAAACGGATCCGGTAGTCACGGTCTGCTACCATTTATTTCACAAGAAGTGTCTGCGGGAATGGCTGCGAACGGACAGCAGCTGTCCGAATTGCCGGCGCGCGGTGAATTTGGCTGACTGTATACCGTATACAGGAGCAGTCCCGAAAAGATATAATACCCGGTCCAGTAACAAAAATTATACAGCTACTTCTTTGACGCTGCCCCCTTCGCAGCCATCCTCGCAGCCACTTCCACGGCGAGCGCAAACATTCGCCGATGATTCTCCGCCGCGTACGGAAGCTGCTAATCGGAGCAGTAGTCACGAGCCTAGTACGGTCGACCAGGACTCGCCGCGAGTCGAGTCTGCCGCATCTCAAGCTTTGCTGTCCGGGCTGAAATTACAGATTGCCGAATTAATCCGTTCGGAGGTGGCACAGGCATTCGAGACGAATATACGTGGAAACATACCACCAGAACGTCAGCCAGAGTCACATGCGAGACCGGCACCACCTGCTTTTCTGCCTCCGCCACAAGCAGAGAGGTTCAGTCTGCCCCCGACTTTTCCACCACAACCACCTCAGCATGATCAGTCTCTTCCACCTTATCCAGCCTCTCGTCCGCCACATTTTTCTGCCTCGCGCCGATCCAGTAGCCCCATGAGGAACTGGAAAATTCAATATGATGGTGACAATTCCAAGCTCCATCTTGAAGAGTTCATATTCCGTGTGGAAACTTTAACATACGGTACCCTTCGTGGTAATTTCGATCTGCTGATCAACAATTTCCATACTCTGCTCGGTGAGGCTGTGGCGAATTGGTACTGGACGATCAGAAGAGGACATATAAGTCCTTCGTGGAATGAATTGAAAACTGCGTTAAGAGCTGACTGGGGTGAACGAACTAATGACATCGAGATAAAGCGGCAAATGTTGAACAGGCGTCAGCGGCCCGACGAACGTTTCGCTTCCTATTATCTAGCGCTAGTGAGTTTGAGAAACCGTCTCTCCATTCCTGTTCCTGAGGCAGAGTTCGTGGGTATACTGAGGGCAAATCTGCTCCCGTCCATTCGAGAGCGGATTTGTCTTCGGCGTACTCATTCGGTGGCTCAGTTGAGAGAGTTCGTGTCGGAGATTGAGGAAGCGCGTCGTGAAACGAAAGCCGCGCGGTTGCCGTTTGTTCACAGGCCCGCAAGAATTGAAGAGACTTACGTCTTCGATGACATGGCCGAGACCTTACCGGAGGAAGAGCATTCTGAGCCTGTGCACGCAGTAGTGCGTTGTCCACCTACAATCACCAGGTGCTGGAATTGCGACGTACCCGGTCATTTTTATCAGGATTGTCCCAAGGAACCTGTAGGATTCTTTTGTTATGGCTGCGGCCGGAAGGGAGTGGTCAAGCCCCGTTGTCCGATATGCGCTGAAAAAAACAGACGTCGGGTCGGGAGCAACTACACCAGCCCCCGACCTCTTCGGACGCCAGCAATTACAGCGGGCGAGCCAACGAGCACTCCTCCCCGCCCCCAGACATAGCTAGTGACAATTCGAAAAAGTCAATTTTTTCTCCTTCTAATTCCATTGCCTTAACGGAAATTCAGCCCTTGAATTCGGTGCCCCATGAATCTCCCTCTCGAGCGGTTACGATTCTACCACGTAAGGCTGGCTCGCGAATTGAAAAACGGTCTGAACCATTTCTTTTCCCGATCAAGCCTTACCATATTCGGTTACAAGAGTATCGAGCCGCTCGGAAGAGAATTTTCATGGAGGACAGTGAACACCCGCTGGACAGGATAGCGGAAATAGCAAAATTTTCCAAGCCCAAAAGATCTACATTACGTATGAGAGCATTTTGGAGGCTTGTTTTATCTAATCGCCGGAAATTGGCTACCGCTTTCGTGTCAGTTCCAAAAGACGTTAGACCTTATGCCGAAGTTAGTATCATGGGTACTACAATTGTTGGCTTACTGGACAGCGGAGCCAGTATTAGTATTTTGGGCAGACAAGCTGAAAGTCTACTGGAGAACTCGAAAATTAAGTGGAGTCGGTACCGATCTGTGATCGAGGTGGCCAACGGAGCCCGACCCGCGGTACAGGGACATGCTGACGTAGATATTTCATTTCGAGGCGAAACTAAAACCATTCGCCTCTATATAGTTCCAAGTTTAACCCAAAATCTTTACCTTGGTATCGATTTTTGGAAAGCTTTTAACTTGGCTCCAGACGTCCTGGGTCCGGTGTCTGCGTTGGACACCCCGATCGCAGTGACGACCAATACTGCCGCTCACATATTACCATCTGATCTCCAGAAGCGTTTAGATGAAACAAAAGCGAAATTCCCCTCCTATACGTCTTTGGGCTTGGGAAAAACTCACCTTTTGGAACATTCAATCGATGTTGGAGATTCCAAACCGATTAAACAGCGATTCTATCCTGTCTCACCGGCTGTTCAAAAATTAATGGACGCAGAACTAGACCGAATGCTCTCGCTTGGAGTGATAGAGGCGAGCCAAAGTCCGTGGAGCTCTCCAGTCGTATTAGTCAGAAAGCCAGGTAAAGTCAGACTGTGTTTCGATGCCCGGAAGGTCAATGCGATAACTAAAAAGGATGCGTATCCTTTACCGCATATTGATGGCATTCTGAGTCGCCTTCCACCTGCGAAATACATCACCAGTCTGGACCTGAAAGATGCTTTCTGGCAAATCCCTTTAGAAAAGAGCTCCCGGGAGAAAACGGCTTTTACGGTCCCCGGTCATCCCCTCTATCACTACACAGTGATGCCATTCGGTCTCTGCAATGCCCCGCAGACGATGTGTCGACTAATGGACAAAGCCATCCCTTACGACCTGAGAGAAAATGTGTTGGTGTATCTCGACGATCTTTTAATCCTGTCTCAGGATTTCGATACACACTTAACACTTCTCTCACGAGTGGCTGAATGTCTGCAGAAGGCGGGGCTCACAATTAACGTCGAGAAAAGCAAATTTTGCTTGAAAGAGACGAAATATTTGGGCTTTATCATCGGCGAAACAGGCATGCGCATGGACCCTGAGAAAATTTCTGCAATCGTGGATTACCCCGCCCCCAAAAGTGTACGACAAGTCCGTCGTTTTATGGGCATGGCGGGCTGGTATCGACGATTCATTTCCAACTTCGCAGATCTCTCAGGTCCAATCACCGACACTCTGAAAAAATCGAGTAAATTCTGTTGGTCCGCCGAAGCGCAAATAGCCTTTGATAAATTAAAACAACAGCTGACTACAGCCCCTGTATTAGTGAGCCCCGACTTCTCCAGACCATTCATCATTCAGTGCGATGCAAGTAGCCACGGAGTTGGTGGTGTTCTTGCTCAAGCTGATGATGAAGGAAACGAACGCCCCCTGGCTTTTGTCTCTCAGAAACTAAATTCGGCTCAGCGGAACTATTCGGTGACCGAATTGGAGTGTTTGGCTGCAATAGTAAGCGTAGAAAAATTCCGACCATATGTGGAATTAATGCCTTTTAAAATCGTCACGGATCATGCCAGTCTGAAATGGTTGATGTCTCAGAAGGAATTGAGTGGCAGACTAGCGAGGTGGAGTCTGAAGCTTCAACGCTTCGACTTCACTATTGAGCATAGAAAGGGTAGCCTGAATGTCGTGCCGGACGCTTTGTCCAGAGCCGAAGCCGACGCGCTGTCAGTTCCGGAAGAAGTAGTGCCTGAGGTCGATCTCAGCTCTCCACACTTCACTTCGGTGGAGTATGTAGAGCTGGGTCGACAACTGGAAAACCACCAGGCAAAATTTCCGGATCTGACAGTGCGAGACGGCTTCATTTATGTTAGAACAAAGCCGCGTTCAGGTGACCCTGTTCAAGAGGACGAAGCGTGGAAGCTTTGGATTCCACCCGCCCTCACTAGCGATTTAATTAAACATGCTCATGATCCGCCACTGGCATCCCATGGAGGAGTTGGAAAAACTCTCGAAAGAATCCGACGGCATTTTTATTGGCCACGTATGGCAGCTGATGTTCGCAACTATGTTCTCTCCTGCGATATCTGCAAAGAGACAAAAGCTCCAAACACTCCACTTCGTCCACCTATAGTAACTCCACCTACCGCTGAAAGACCTTGGCAGCGAATCTATCTAGACTTGTTGGGCCCTTATCCACGAACTAAAAATGGAAATGTCTGCATTTTTATAGCCCTGGACCATCTTTCCAAATTTCCCTTATTCAAGCCTATGCGCAAGGCATCCACTTCCAATATTTGTGCATTTGTCGAGAAGGAAATCTTTCACATGTTCGGAGTTCCCGAAACGATTGTGACCGACAATGGCACTCAATTTCGCTCGGCTCAGTTCGCCAAACTACTGGAAAAGTATGGAGTGCAACACATGCGCACGGCACTTTACTCTCCCCAGGCTAATGCCTCTGAGAGAGTGAATCGATCAATCCTAGCAGGAATTCGTGCGTATATTCAGAACGAACATCAAAGGTGGGATGAACATCTTAGTAGTATTGCCGGTTCTCTTCGGAGTTCAATACATCAGGCAACTGGTTATCCCCCTTTCAAAATGCTGTTCGGTCTGAATATGATTACCCATGCTTCCAGCTACGAACTGTTGCGTCGTTTGCAGAGCTTAAATGAGCCGTTGGATGTGGAGCTGCCGGATAAACTTCAATTTATTCGAGCCAATGCGCAAGAAAACCTGAAGAAGTCTTTTGAGCAAGGTGCGAAATCTTATAATTTACGGACTAAACCGACAGATTTCCAAGTGGGCCAGGAAGTTTATCGACGAAATTTCCAGTTGAGTAACGCTGCTCAACAAGTAAGTGCCAAGTTAGGAAAGAAATTTCTAAAATGCCGGATTAGAGCGAAAAAGGGGAATTCTCTTTATGAACTAGAGGATTTGAAAGGAAAACTAATAGGAGTCTTTCATGCGAAAGACATAAAGCGCTGAGATCTGGATCTTCAAAGACACGGTTGGAATTGTTAATCGCTTTTCTTATTGCATTTTCTTCTTATTGTTGACACACACCGATATTAACGACGTTTTATTGCTGGTTGGATGCTTTAAGTATTAATAGATTGTTCTGACGTGCTTCGTTCAGAAAATAAATTTCATTTTAAATCGGTCGCCCTAATAAGGCATCCGCCCAGCTTCACTGGCATCGGGAGTGTCGTAGGACCGCCTCTACTGGGTATTGCGGTGGACACATCCCTGTTCAACCCTATTCCCTTCCTGGTTAGAGTTCCCCAATACCTTAACCCTATCCTATCCCTTTTTGGTAAACTTTTTATCAATTTTATCCCCACCTCACCTTTAGCCGAGAGGCCCTGGCTTCGATCTTCGGAGCTGGGATAGTCTCGAGACCTCTTGAGAATTACGGTTCGGCTGGACTTTGGGCCAACCACCGTCTCGAGGTCTCGGGACTGCCCTGTCTCTGAGGCAAGGAGTCAGGGAGGGTCTCCGCTGGTCGGCGCTGCGGGAATCCGTGCGTCAGAGACGACAGGAGAACTCCCTGGAAATACAGGGATTGGCTATTTGGTGTGCCAATCCCTGTCCGGGAGACCTCTCCTGTCGCGCTTCGTCGCCGGATTTCCGTGGGGTAGTTTGGCGGAGTACCCTTTCCTCAAAAGCTTTATTTTATTCACCCCTATACGGTCACCGGACCTTCAGTCCGGCTATTCCGCTTCTTAGAAAACTTTTAGCCACAAATTTCATTAAACGCCCCAATATGCTGTCTCAGCCACATCAGATACCTCTTATCTTATTATATCTTGGCACCTCAACACATCCCCCTTATCCAAGTACATCTAGTATAACTAGATATCATTTGCTTAAATACATTTCTTCTTCTTTGAATTCTGAGATATTGTTGCATATTGTTGTACCATTTTATCTGAACATAATATATCTCATTAGAGCAATACATTTTTTTTTTCTTCGGCAAGTTTGGGAGAAGTAGCTCCATTTGGCTATATCAGAGGCGGCATTGTATCTTAATCTATCTTTTGGCCTCCTAATATATCTTTAGTATCTATACACCTCTTTATATATCTTGTATCGTATGATACCCCTAATTTAAACTAGCCTCCTCATTGGAATGTCGCTATATAGTGACCTGCCTTTTGATTCGTAATTTCTTACTATTGCGAAGTCACCTTGTCATACAAAAGATGCTTCTCTTACTGGAATATGGTTTTAAAACAACAACTTCTAAATAATACCTCCTCTGCATCTTAAGGTATCAGTGGCCTTCTAATCCATCCTCCCTTTTTCGCGTTTTATGAACTATTTTCCATTTGGCCACATTAAAACCGTGATTCGGTACCTCGATACCTTTCCTGAATCTATACGTATCCTTGGTATATTAATATATCCTCTATCTAAAGTATCTTCGGGGGCATAAGATGCCTTTTCTTCCCAGGCATTATCCCCTGGTTTTTCCTTATTGGCTCGTTTTCTGGAGGATTGTTCCCTTCTTAAGAGGATCGGCTCAAAACATTAATACTCACGTTAATAAATAAAATAACAGTGGTAATGAATACTCCATGGGTCGGATTGCATCGCTGGCATCCCGATATTTTTTTTTGTAGTACATACAACTCTTGACTCCCTTTCTTACCGTTATACAAATTTTAACTCCTTTGTATCTTTATATAATGTTTAAGGTCATTATCCCTTACATCAACAGTTTTCTCTGGGTACTAGAGGTGTATGTATTTTGCATATTTGTTTTATTAATAAACCACCACAGGAAAGATGTGGACTGGCTCCCTTCTAGCCAATTGGCTTATATAAAAACCGTACTCTTGAGTACCAATACACCCACCTTGGCCTCTTCTTGCATACTCTTACGCAATTTTAACTCCCCTTTGTATCTCAATACAAATTTTGGTTTCCTATATATATTGATACGTTTTTGACTCTTTGTCGCTTGACGACGCATTTTGACATAGTAAATATAATTTTTTTTTCATATCACGACATTTATATCGACCTTCTTGTATCTTAATACAATCTTTAACTTTTAGTATATCCTTATACACTTTTGAATCCCTCTCATGTCAGTTGACTATAATTAAGCCGTAATTTGGTGCATCAATGCACCCATGGACATTTATGACCTTTTGCGCGTCTATATACTTTGTGAATCCTTTTGTATACCTATACGTATACCACCCCGACTCTTCTTGTACACATATATAACTTTAACTCCTCTTGTATATATATATACAACATTAATTCTTTCGTATTCACATACAACTTTGACTTCCCTTTGCACTTATATGCACCTTTTAGCTCTTCTTGTATTTTTATACAATTTTTTTGATTCCCCCGTATTTTCTGGACGCTCGTTCAGGTCTCCATGAGACATCCTTGGCATCCCATTTGACTTCTTTTTTGCTGACTCATTAAAGTCCGCGAAGCCCTGACTTCAACCCTCGGGACTCGTCCCCGGAATAAGAGGTCAGGGAGGGTCTCCGCTGGTCTGCTCTGCGGGAATCGGAGCAGCGGAGACGGCGGGAGCGTCCCTGGAGATCCAGGGATTGGTTATTTGGTGTGCCAATCCCTGTCCAGGAGATTTCTCCTGCCGTACTCGGTGGCAAGGATTTCCGCGGAGTAGATTAGCGGGGTACCCTTTCCTCGAAGGGTTTTGTTCATTCCTATACGGTCACCGGGCCTTCAGTCCGGTTATTCCGTTTATTTTGAAACTTTCTCATCAATTTTTAGTAACCCCTTGACATGGTGGCTCAGCCCCATTCTCATTATAACCACTTTCATACCAATTTTTTTTTTTCATTCTCTTTTGCCTGCGTTGTATTTCAATATATCTTTCGTATTTAAATATATCCTAGAACCAATGCATTCATACATCTCGGGTATATCAGCATACCTCTTATATATCTCGGTATCTAGCTATATCGCTTGCATCTCAGGATATCTTCTGTATCTCGTATAGTTGTATAATAATTTTTTTTCGGTGTGGGTGTCAGAAGATCCAGATGTCGGCGCTGATGACAGCGACGCAGGCTTGCGGCGATCCGCCCTGCTTGTCGCACATATTTTTTTTTTTTCGCTCTCCGTTCTCTCGACTTGACACATCGTCTGCGAACGGTCTCGGTCATGTCTCATGATATATATATTATTCGGCGAATAACACCTCTTCGTACCGACAACTTGGAGGCAGACTGAACCATTTTCAAGGCCACACAAGGGCGGAAATTATTACGAACCCTCTTTCTCTCCCCTCCCAATTTTTACCCTTTCCCATTTTTCTCCCCCATCGTTTTCTACTACTACTTGGGAGCCTGCACCCCAATCTCACCTCTTCGAGTTTAAAGACTGCCAGACAGGGATCCTGCAGGGGAACCCTTTTTCTTGGTTCTTTTGTTTTAAAGACCAATGCCCAACCCTAGAAATTTTTCTACCAATCCCACACTCATGCCCCGGAGTCGCAGCAGCCCACAAGTAGGGGACAGAGTGACACGGACCCTGGGTAGGTGGACCCGCAGTAGGCCGTGGGATGGTTTTTACCACCACAAATTTTTTGGGGATAAGCTTCCTCTTCCTGACAGCTATCACACTCCGAACTGGGAAGCTGATTCGCTGTCAGGAGGAGGGACCTTATCCTTACCTCCCCTGAACCAGACGTTCTGGGAGTTAATCCCTTTACCTTAATGACAGGTAGTCCCTTTGCCTCGTTTCCGTGGCCCCAGGATTCGGCCCATCGACGGAAACAGGCTCTGGACGAGTTAGTAACCCTTTTTGTTGTCAGAGGAGCCTACCTCTCATAAGGGTAAGCGCTCCTCTGCCAATGAAAAAGGGAGGACTAAATCAGCCCTGGACTCTTCGACTTCTCATCAAGGTTCGAGAGGGTCCAGTGCTGATAATGACCGGCTAGCTCAGTCTAGAGCGTGGGTCCAGACGTGGGTCGAGCCACACAATGGGCGCCTGAAGAGTTGACCATTTTTCAGCCCCATTGTCCACGGGAACGAGGCCAATGGACCTGCCCTGTTGTGGTCAAACATAAAATCTAACAAAAATTTTAGTTAACCCGTCACGCATTTTTCAAGCCGGCAAAAGTAGGTCATTTTAATTTCCAAATGCAACCCATAACGGGCTTGCATTCTAAAAATACATTAACTTCATCCGCGTGGCTAAGTGCCCCTCTAAAAATTGCTTCTAGCACCGTTGCCCCTGAAAAAATTCAAAAAGCAAAATGGTACAGCCGCACCAAAATTCCAACTTAAGTAGCCAACAAATGCAATGTAAAACTTTGCTGCGACGGAAATTTCTGAGTCTGGCCAAATAAATTTGAGTAAAATCCTCCAACATTTGGTTCATATTCTGTCCCTAACAAAATTTCGTGGTAGCAAAATGTATGCGCCCGAAAAATAGCAAAGAAAAGCTAACGGTAGTCGCGACCGAGCTAGATGCGATAGTTGCATTTGGGTCGAAAAATGTATGCGACCGAAGAAGTGAAGCAAATTTGCTGGTCGGCCTACTGAACTGAGCCTTGGGCAAGGGCATGGAAAGGGAGTACGATGGGTACAGTCGGCGGGCAGGTCAAAAGACCGAATTCTTTTGCCTGGCGGGAGGATTTAGTCAGTGAGCATTTGGACATTCTGACGGGCGGTCGAAAAAGGTGGATTTTGGAAATTGTTAGTGGAGGCGTACGTACGGGAATAGGGAGAGTCGGTTTTCGGTTGACTGCAGACAGCGGGCGTTAGGAAAACTTGTCGGGAAAATTACCACGTTCAAAGTGTCTCTACCTTGAGGAAGATCGGAAAAATCTGGACGGAGTTCGGTCGCGATCGGATAAGTGGAGAAGGACCGCGCAAAAGTTTTCTTTTCTGGCGACAGACAGTAAAAAAAAAAAAAGGAGATTGTGAAAATATTCAAATCACCTGGCGCTTCGAAATAAGTGGAGTATCGCGGCACCCTCTGACTGATCAACAGTGTCTTGTCGGCTAGTTGTAGTTCTGCGCATTTACTGCATCCGCCTATTGTGCCGGGTTTGACTATCTTACGGGCATAAGAACATAACATAAATATAACTGATCGTGCGCACGATCAGCCGGACTCTTTTGGTGGAAGATTTAGTCCTTTTTAGGGCACTTTTACTGTGTTTACGACACATCATCAAATTGTTTACCTGTGACAGTTTTCCGACCTGCATACATTTGAGCTGAAAGTAATAGTGATCCTCGGCGGGGGTTTTAAACTAAATAACACGTGTTCCCAAGAAAGAGCTTTTAAAAGACTTCTTACGTCCTGTGTGTTGTAAACAGAATCTTAAATCTATCGGGGTTGTGTGTGACATTTCGTTCCCCATGATACCGTGTACAAATTGATGAAAACTGTTTGGTGGCCTGCAACCTAAATGAATAAGAAAGAAATGTAAAAATTTAAAATAAAATTAGAAAGACCAGAATTAAATAAACAAATTAAAATAGAAAAGCAAAAACCGTAAATAAATAAATTAAAATTAATGGGAATAAAACAACTAAAATAGGAATGTGCAAAATTAAACGTGACAATAGAACAAAAATTTTATTTTTTTTGCGATCAGAATTAAAATTAAAGATAAAGATTCAACGAGTGAAGGACGGTAAATAAGAAAAGAAAAAAAAATAAGAAAAAAGAGTAAGAAAAGAAAAAAGAAGACTATAAATAAATAAATAACAAGATTAAATAAAAATATAAATCTATAAAATAAATAATCAAATAAATAAAGAAAAGAAAAAGAAATAAATACATAAATAAACAGAAACAAAGTAAAGTAAACAAACAAAAAAATAAAATAAAAATTATATAAAAAGAAAAAAATAAGGTGAAGAAAAAGAAGAAAGAGGGAACGCTGGAACGAGACAACAAGGGGGAACCGAGGAGGGTGAACATATGGACCTCCGCCCCCACCACGAGGGAGCAACCCTTCGCAAAGCAGCGGCGGCCGCCCAACAGCAGCATCACCACCATCAATAGCTCCATCAACAACAACAAAATGGGATTAGCCTGAGGCTAAAACAGGTTTTTTGGTTTTGTTTAATTTTTTTATTTGATTTTATTTTTTTTCCCTTTCTCTCTCGATCATTTGCCTTTTTATATATATATATGTGTAAATAAACCTAAAGTTAAATTTTTTTTTGAGAAAGAAAACAAAAAGAAGGGGAGAGAATTATGTATAAAATTTAAGTTTTCAGATTAGTAGGGATTATTTTCTTATTATTTCTAAGTTTTGGCGATTTTATTGGTTGGCACATGTATTTTCCTGTAAAAAGAAGAGTGTGAGAGGAAACCTATTAAAATCATGCATTGATTAATTAAATTTTTAATTGTTCCCTAAGTCCCCTCTATCTTCTTCGGCCTCCTCTCTTCGGGTTATTTTGCGGATTTAATATTTAACTAGGGACCTCCCAGAATATATGGGCCAACGGGAGGTCATGGGCGGTTGGGGCATAGGCCAGGGGGATCCAATCCATCGGGATCCCCCTTTCGGAGAGTCAATTCACCGGCAGGAACAGGGGTTCCTCCTGCCCTAGTCCTTTTCCTTAACCCCGATTTTTTTTTCGATCCTGTCTGCGCGAGATTTTCGTGTTGCGGGCAGCTCGTCTCTGCGGCAAAATGCGGCTTCGGCAACCCCCCCCACACTACCGCTATGCTAGCCTGCCAGCTCGCGCTGCCGCCAAACCGCAGAGCAAACATTTTAGCCGGGTGTTTGAGAGCTCGCTCCCATAACACTATATACATTACTCTAAATTGAGGAGGCTGTGCTGTTAAACGCTTATTCGAGGGGTCTGTAATGTTGTTACATTGGTCGTATAAGGGTGACCTTAAAGTCCAATCCCAGGGAGTTCTCGATGTTTGTGAAGAAACGGAAGACCTCTAACTACCCCTCTGTTTTTATATCTGACAATGAATCTGTACACGATCCTTCTTCTATCTCTGAGCTCTTTGCTAATCATTTTGGAAACGCCTTCTATGATGATACCTGAGATACAGATTAAGATTTTTGTAACTATTTGACTAGTCTTCCTAATACCTCTTCTAAAATAATTCTTGACCCGGACACTTTTAGGTCACATTAATATATTGACGAAGACTACTCGGATTCTCCTGATTCTATTCCTTCTATTGTTTTACGTATGTATTCGGTACCCCTTCTTGAACCTTTAAGTTGTCTATTTAATTTATCTTAGCGCTTGTGTACTTTTCCTAGTATCTATCTTGAAAATTTTTATGAAATTCCTTTTCACAAAAACGATAGGAGGGACTTGATTGTAAATTATAGACTTATTGCTAAACTATTCGAGGCCCTGATTTGTTATTATCAGTCTTTTTATCCCCATTCGATCTTGTCATCTAATCAACATAGATTTATTAAGGGGAGATCCACAGTTACTAATTTCGTGGAATTTTCAAACTTTTGATTGACTGAGCTCAAAAGACGAAACCAAGTGGATTGTATCTATACTGATTTTAGTAAAGCTTTCGACAAACACTTTCACAAGGTGTTTATTTTTAAACTTGAGAACCTTGGTTTCCATCTTAACATCGTTTGCAGGATTGAATCGTATCTGGAAGGTCGTGCTTTCAGAGTAAAATTTTCCTGACAACTCTCTAGTGTGGTAAAAGTTTGTTCAGGGGTGCCCCAGGGGAGTCACCTTAGTCCTCTATTCTTTACCCATTTATTTATTAATGATCTAATGATCTTTTCCCTCTTATTACTAATTCAAATATCCTAGCATATACTGCTGATGGTGGCAACATTTTCAAATCGATTTCTAACGGTTGTGATTCTTTGGTTCTTCAATCTGACCTAACCATATTTTCATGTTGGTGTGTGTGAAGAATCATATGTGCCTGAACATCAGTAAGTGTTTGTGCATATATATCAATAGGAAAACATCCTGTGTGCTTTTAAACTATAAGATTCATAATGATCCTTTATTTCGCAGTGACAAACGTTCTCAAAGCTCAATTTCATCAAATTCCGGGAAAAAAGTCGGACTACATCGTGTTATAGCGGTTGCTATGGTAACGGCATCTCCTGCCTCATTTCGAAAGAAATAAGGTCCGATGATTCCGACATACCATATTCCACACCAAACGGTCAATTCTTGTGGATGCAATGGTGATTCATGAACCACTCGTGGATTTGACTCACTCCAATAGCGGCAATTTAGCTTGTTGACGAATCCATGGAGCCGGCTTCCAACATTTCCAGTGACCAATCAGCGAACTGACGACGATTGCGATGGTCGGTTGGTTTGAGTTCTTGTGCCAATACCATCTTATAAGGATGCAGACCCAAGTCCAATCGCAAAATTCTCCAGGTTGTCATCCTGGAGAGCCCCAACTTTTGAGAACGGCGCAGAACAGATGCATTTGAGTTTTCACAAACACTGGCTTGAACGGCGGCTCCTTTTTTTTTCACTTCGGGCATTTCTTTGGCTTATAGGCACCTTTGTATCGTGAAGAGTGAATTCACTTTCAAACTTTGTTATTATGCGTCTTATAGCGCGCTCAGAAGGAGCATTATGACGACCGTTTTTTGCACGAAGCGCTCTTACAGTCCCGACAAGAGAATGCGAATTCGCGTAATAATTTTGGATAATTTCCAAGCGCTGGATCAAAGTGAAACGTGTCATGATGAAATCGCAAACCTTACTGAACATAACTGCACAGACCTGCCGCCACGAGCTATCAAAACCAGGTCATCCCTATTGGGAAACCCTTTGCAAACATAAATACATACACATACTCGAAAAACATAACCCTCCTTCTGGCGCAATCAGGTAAAAAGCCAATGCCGGGATTTCGGGGGACCTTGGATATGTAGTAAATTCTGCGTCGAATCCAACGTTCAGATTTTAGTAATTAATTTATTTGAGGTTTTGGCAATATTTTTACTTTCTTTCTCGGACTACATAGGCCTACACGAAATATCTGTCTGAAATGAAAATGGTAAATCCAGTAGATTTGACGGTGCTGGTAACAAAAATAGTTTTTGCAAAAAATAGCATTCTGGACTAGTATTTTCCACTTTTTGGGGGTTTTTCAACTCTTCTCCTGAGTTAATCTTAACGTGCTGGATAAAAATGGAGTTTATATCTGAAATTTGCGCCCCAAGAACCCCTTAAGGCCCGTTGTAGAACCCCTAAGGAAGTTTAGATATTTTTATATTTTTATTTTGGACTATGTATGTATGTATGTGATAGAAATATTTTATAATTTTATTAATAACAATTATTAGCAATAATTCAAATATTAAGAAGTTCATATACATGCTATTATTATTATATTATGTACTTAAAACAAAACGTGCAAACATACATTCTCGTATAACTACTCTACTGTCAGAAATACACTTAAGGGGGGAGATACCTTTAGAATTTTCAGAAAATCGAATTTTTTTTTTACATAATTCAAATATACTTATAATATGTTAACAATATACTGTCAAAAGGACAAATCGAAATATTCAATATTAATGGAGTTATTGGGAAAATCGTCAGAGCCCGCATACCGTCATTAACCAGGTAGTCGGAGAGCTTGGGTCGGAGCAATGCCTTTTCATAGTACGTTTGTGTATTCTTTTGTCTCATAACTTACTCTCTTACTTGGCGACGATATAAAACAACATCTTCTACCAATTTACGAAGATTTGTCCAGAAAATATTTACTTGAAATTACTTGGGTGGCCATACCCAGAATGCCAATTGAAACCCTACAGTAGTTGAACTACTACAGTACACTCACGGTTCACACGCCGTCTGCGCGTAGACGGGACTAGCTCTCGCGCGACATCCCCGACGCGACGCCCCATAAAATAAAGGCTACGAGCTCACGCAGTGACACAATTAGTCTTAAGTCCATATCCCAACCTGGGGACATTACATGTAAACACGAAAGGAGAAATAATAAAAACTAAAAACTATTCTATTCGATTCTATTCTATTCCCAGAATACCAACGAAAGTTTCAATGCAAACTTTGAACGCGATTATCTCGAAACTGTGTTTTCAAAAACTGCTCGTTCTGTAACTCAAAAAGTTATTGACCGATTAGGCTGAAATATTCAGAGGTTTCTCTTTATAGTGCTATCGGAAGGATGTACCTAAATATTTAAAGATGTCAGGTTTATAAATAATTTTATTTGGGGTCAAAACTTTTGAAAAATAGCCAAAAATCTGGACATTTGATTAAACAGCCGATT
The DNA here is from genome assembly GCA_947538895.1 of Neoitamus cyanurus. NCBI lineage: Eukaryota > Metazoa > Arthropoda > Insecta > Diptera > Asilidae > Neoitamus > Neoitamus cyanurus. The sequence goes on from OX384547.1 coordinate 15,522,045, forward strand.
TTTAATTTTTAACTTTTTTGTTATTTTATAGGTTTATCCTTCCCTTTAATATGTTAGTAATCGACAACAAAAAACATTTTTATTTCCGATAAATAGAAACATTTTGACAGCTGCAGCAGTTTCTGATGACTCGCGGGAGACGCTTGAGAAAATATTCTGCAGAGCCGCCATTTTGTAAAAAAAAAAAAAACTCATGTTTTTGTACACTTTAATAATGTATTAACAAGATGTCAAAAGTAATAAATGATCCAATTATTTTATCACCTTGAAAAAAATTTATTAAAATTGACTGATTTCACCCGTTCTAAAGGTATCTCCCCCCTTAAAGGAAAAAAAGAAATATGAAATCTTAATTTTTAAAATTATTCCGCGAGGAAATCGCAATCAAATTAAATTCATCAGTTCTCGATATTTTTAATTATTCCTGAATCACAGGAAAAAAATCTGAGAATTTGTGTAATTAGCGTCATCTAGATAGACAAAAGGAGAATGCTTTAGCTGAGTTACTACAACAATTACATTAAAAGCGAAGTGTGTTAGCTTAATTTGGTGCATAATTTGCATAACTTCATAAAGGACAATGAGTGCAATTTGTTTTACATATTAATCCGAGCATTTCGGTTTGGTAAATGAATTAAATGAATCTTTAATTGACTGATACACGCAATTGTAAATTTAATGCATTTGGAATATGTCTGGTTAATTATTTTAAAATTTCAGTGAAAGTGAAATTAAATTCTCTATTTCTGGTCAGTCAGTTTATTGGTAACGCGATTGTGTTTTTTGTTTTCCTCGCATGAAATGTTTGTGGTGAAAAATGGGAATAAATTTTACTTGGTTTCATTTATTATGATTTACAAAGCCACCAGTTGATTAAATTTGGGATACAATGTCGGTGGTTGAGTTCTGTAAAACCAAACTAAAATAATTTAATTGAATTAGTACATTACATAACAACGCGCATAAACGTGTTTTGGAAATGCAATATACAAATTACCGCCAAGAAGTAAATAAAAGAGTGTTTCCGCCCGGGATCGAACCGGGGACCTTCCGCGTGTTAGGCGGATGTGATAACCACTACACCACGGAAACCGATGAAAGCTGTCGTCACAATTTTCTATTTAACAATTCAAATTATTATTCTTATTGATTTTATAATATTCTAAGCATAGAAGCGGATTTTTTGAATTATTGTTTTATTCTTAAAACATAAAAAAGTTACTCCTGTTAGCCCATGCAACGGAATTAAATTTCGTTCGAACTGCGGGAAAATTAGAAAGACGCTGAAGTTGGAATTTGCAGCCGATATCACGCGCTAAGCTTTTGAGAAGTGAAGTGTTTTATCTGTGGTATCAGCAAAGTTTCAAGTCTTCTCCGAACGGAATTTACTCTGCTGGGGGAACAATTCCAGTTCCTTTATTCGTATATTGTTGAATTATCTACTCCGTCAAATTATTTGCGAACTAGGCATTTATAACTCTCTGCCTTTCGTCAACCGTGCCGCGTCGGTATTATATGGTATTATATCGATGCCACGAGCGATCTAAACGCTGTGGTAACTTGCGAACAAGTGTTCGAATTGGAAGCGACTAATCGCTTCGAATTTTTTTGTTTTAATATTTCTATTGTTAATGTATTTAAGATTGTATTCCAAAACGAATTTTTCAAAAATTTATAAAATTGACGTAGTTATGATGCCTCAAAGTTGGAGCGGCGAGCGCGATGCGATGCAAGTGCGGCGATCGATCTAACTTTAATCGCGTTTTTCTCGAAACAGCATTTTTCAAAACGGCGACTACGATATCTAGTTCTACTTGACCGATTTTCTTCAAATTTAGACAGAATCATCCTTATACTAGCCGCTATCGCCGGAACTACGATTTTGTTTATGCGATAAATAGTTTTTTTTTAATCCAACATTTACTTCGAAAAAAAACTCAAAAAATCGAACTTTTTTTAAAAATTTGAATAACTTTTGCAAATTTCTATATTTTGACTTTTCCCTAGTTCAGGCGATAACCAAGAGGATAAAAATTAACAACAATTTGGAATTTTTTGTTTCAGACGTCTCTGAGGGCTGCAATCATGGTCGCCGTTAACCCCTTCGCGAAAAACATCTCTACTTTGACCAGCTCTGACAGCTGGAATTTTTTTGTCTTGTCAACGAAAAAAATATATTTTGGTATCAAAGACTAGTATTAATAAATAACAAAAATCAAAATATTTTTTGTAGTTTCTGAGAAAAAAAATCTTAAAATCTTGCTCCAAAAATGACGATCAAAGCGCAATTAATGGGAAAAACGCTTAAAAATTGCTGCCCTGCGTACCCTTCCTTATCCCCAAAAGCATCATTCAGAAAATTCTGAACAAAATAATAAAAATTGCAAATAACTTGTAGATTGATCAAACATTTTCAGAATTGAAAAATTCTGCCGCAATCAAGAAGCGACCGCAAAAATTAGAATCCATCGAGAGAATCGACGAAATTTTTCAGAAAGGTTCCTTATGCTTGCTGGAAGCTGTATAATGAATTCCATATATTTCGCCGCGCTAGAATATGCTTCCTGCTTTGCGCGGACTTTGAAGCGTTCTAACTCTGGAACTACGTGAGGTAATTGCATGTTTAAAACAGTTTTTTGCGTGTTTTTTTTTGAGCCCTACAACATTTAAGATTTCCTGCAAAGCCCATCCCCAGGGGACTGAAATAGCGAAAAACTGTTATGTGGTAACTTCCGCATGCTCTATTGCTCGAAAACTTCTCGGTATCGCGGCAATTACCAAAAATCTGTAGGATTTTATTTACAGCATTTTTTGTTCAGTAACTTTTTCTATGCAATTAATAGAACACGAGATAAAACGATTCAAAAAATTTTCAAAATGGCGACTAAAGCGAAAAAGGCGAGGTCACCTTTTTGGTTTTGAGCTTTCTAAGTGATTCTAATAACATTGAGCAAGTCAAATACCAATGTGCAATTTTTTCGAGGTCATGGGACTTTTTGGTATATTTGTACTGTTACAGTATTAATTTTCAATGCCCGTAATTTTGCAAATTTTTGATAAAAATATTCAAATTTACTACGGTCGACCGATACGGTCATACTGATTAAGAATCTCTTTGAAATTTTTGTTTAAGGGGTTATATACAAAGTTGGGGCTCGAAAAATCGAAATTTTTTTTTGTGCATATTCTGAAAGTACATACTTTCGAAAATATCTGTGCAAAATTTCATACAGATCGGATCACTGGTTTTTAAATTACAGCCGTTTGCAGCGCGCTGGTCCTATCCATAGGCACTTGGCGCGCGGCTTTACAAAACTTTAAACGCGATTATCTCGGAATGCGTTTTTTTCAAAAGTACTGTTGCGGTGATCATGATATCTCAAAAACTTTTCAACTGATTCTCAAAATTCTTTTTCTCAAGTATTCGTATTTAAGATCTCGTGTACTTGTTCGATTCATTTTTCATCCGGAAATTTTTAATTTTTTGCAATGAATATTTTTTTGAAATTTTTATCAACAAAAAAATTGATTTTTTCTGTCAACGTGGTTTTTTTATCAAAAAAAATTTTTTTGGGAAACCAATTCGAACAAGTACACCAGAATACATTTTTCTTGAATAATTTTTTTATTTTTTTGATTTCAGTTTAGCGGTTTGCCTTGGGGATTGATTACCGCAAGCCTCTGCAAAAAAAAAAGCCCTGCGGGGGAGGGGCCATAAATCCGACAATTTTCAAAATTTCTTCGAAATTCAAAGTGTTTTAATTTCTTTGATAGTACTGCTAAAACATTGTGTTTTGCTTTTCCCAATAAAATTCGCATAAAACCCTTTTAAAAAATCACGAACTTAGCTAATTTTCTCGCCCCAACTTTGTATATAACCCCTTAAGATAATCCTGTGACTTAAACCCCCCAAATTTCATATTTTTTCTTTCCTTGTGCTTAAACGGACGTTGGCTGACTTTTTCCACAAAATAGGTATTTTAATTTTTCTTAGGTGCCAGTATGCAAACGATACAATTTAAGAAAAGGTAAAACGTCAAATATTGTAATTGCGTCTTTCTCCTCCAATCACGTAGTGGAGCTAGCCAAGAGCTGATAAACTCGAGGAATGGACGCTGGACATCTTGTTGCGGAAAATATAAGTTCAAAAGTTCTACTTTAAGTCAGAAGCTCGTAAGAGTATTTACAATAATTACTCGAGGACGAACAGTCGGAAATTAATCGTTACAAATACTATTTTGAAAACAATCTTTTGTTTAAGTAAAATGTGAGCTCCAACAACAAACCTTCTCTATAGTGGAAAAATGGTCCAGTAATAGGTGTCTTTCGGTGAACGCTGACGAGCCATCAGCGCTTGTCTTTACTAACAGAAGGAAACTTGTTGGATTACAATTTCTTCGAATTTTCAACAAGGAGATAAAATTTACAAACAGTGTCAAATACCTGGGAGTCACCTTAGACACTAAGCTAAACTGGAAACTACATCTGGAAGCCAGAATTCAAAAAGCTATAGCGATATTTTGGCAATGTAGAAGAGCGTTTGGCATTTCATGGGGTTTAAGCCCCAAGATTCTACATTGGATTTACGTTACAGTAATTAGACCTAGTCTATGTTACGGAGCAGTAATCTGGTGGCACAAAACAAAACTAAGCTATGTCCAAACAGTTCTATCAAAGATACAAAGAATGGCTCGCCTAGCTATGACCGGAGCAATGAGAACTACAGCAACTGCTGCTATTGAGATAGCACTATCTCTTGCACCGCTTGAAATTGTAGTAGAAAAGGAAGCGATGCAATTTGCCTTCCGTTTGTACCTAAACGCATTTATCTCGAAACTACCTTCTTCTGCACGGCGGGAGACAAAACAAAAAAACTATTCATCCAAAACATCTCAAATTTTATTATGTTATTCAGTACACAAGTAGCTATGGCCAAAAAGTTTTATTTGAACAACTTTCGAACAGTTTTCGGTATTTTAATTTCACGAACGAGCTATTTTGAAAAAAAAGGTTTGTTGCTTTTTTTGTGGTTCCGGCGATAGCTACACTCATTTATAATTTTTTGTTTTTTATTTTTCCGATAAGTGAAAGAGCCAAAACCTCATCCGCCGGCCGGGTCCTTTTTTTGAGAGGGTCATCTTCAGCGCCATTTTTTTAATAACTAAAATTTGTTTTGGGTATTGTGAAAATATGTTTGTATGCATTTTAAGTATTATAATATACTTACAAAGCTTAATATCGTTGTTCATTATTTTCACACACAAAAACCCCTAAAAATGCCTGAAATTCACGGGTGCTAGACCATCGGGTCGAGTTAAATAAAAGCTTATTTTTAGAATAGTATTTTTAACAATTATTTTATTACTTATTTTTTAGTTTTTATCTGCCGAAATTTGGTAGTGTGCAGGCTGCCCTGGTTGCAACAAGAGGGCAAGGTCACAATATTATTGCATTGTCACAGGGTTCCTATGTGCGTTCTAAGCGTCCTAAGTTTCAGCCTATTCTGATAACGAGAAATGGTACAAAATTGACTTGTGTAGGTCATCGCACTCTGCTCATTGAACCCGTTTATTTGATACCCACAAATGTGAAGAAAAGGGTAATCCGCCATCTTGTGGCGTCCGCCACTTTGGTTTTAAAGCGATATTGAAAATACAATATCACATTGTCACTGGACCTTTAGACGTGTGCAAACTTTTAACCTATTCCGATAACGGGAACTGGTCCTAAATTTACTTGCAAGAGTTGTAGCAGACAGATAAACAACAAAGTGAGTTCAATAAAAAAAAAGTTTTCGAGATAAGTTCGGCTATAAAATGTATTTAAAGGAAAAAAATCGAGACGTCCGTATTTGACGCATTTTTATTTTTTATTTATTTATAAGCAAAAAAAGAAATAAATAATATTTAATTTGTAATATAATTTTTTGTTTTTTAAAGAAATATTTTTCGTGAAGTTTATGGTTTGCTAGATATTTACGGTTTAAGTAAAAATAGGTGAAAACTTTTTGTTCGTGATTCAAAATAAATTAATTTGATGCAAGCACTTGTTCTCATAACAAAAATTTGTGAAGAGCCTCGAATTTCACTTCACATGAAAACTGATTCTTATTTTATGAAATTCCGCAAAGGTAAAGGAGTGGGAAGCTTTTTTTTCTTAAATACAAACACTCTATCATTTACAACAATTTATTAAAATAAAGTAGAAACAGAAACAAAAGGAGAACAAAAGCGATTCCAGAAGGCTGTTACGCGTACAAATAGATGGTTACAATCGACAGAAAAAAAATTAAGTACAAAAAGTGAAGCATTTCTAGTTCGTTAAGTATAACACGAATGAGATCACAGCAACTCTCCGCTCACTTGTTAGGCTTATAACACTAGTTCAACATTTCTTATAAAAACTTTAAATATCCTCTGTGTGGCTTACAGCTAACAGTTAGAGTCAGTAGAGTCTCCTAACATACAAGTAAGCCAGTAAAGTTAACGACGACCTTAAAAATATAGGAGCTTCCGTTTGGTTCAAATTCGTTTGTTTCCCTTTTTGTGGTTTTTGTCGCTATTTTTCCTGTTTTGTTTTCTTGGCGATAAAATCTGACGAAATGTGGAGATGAGGCCACTTTCAGTATTGCAACAATATTTGCGTGAGATATGAGTTTGTTAATATGTATGTATGGTGGTGCTCTGCGCGATGAGACTGTAGTTAAAAGTGCTCCGCTGGGTTTTCGAATCAATACTTAGTCCCCTTCATCATCTTTGTCTAAAGTATTACAAAATAGGTGTAGTTTTCTCAGGATCTTACAGCTAGGTTTCAATATTTCTTAGGCAATTTTTGTTGTCATGACCACAGCTGCGCTGGGAGTATCACTGGACATCACACATTGGTTCTGGAAAAGAGATCGTTTGCAAAGAACTATTAGTTGCCTTGATCTGTTTGTTCTAGCTCTAAATAAATAAGCAAGCAGTAAATGGTTGAGTTAGTTGCATAAAGTTTTTGTGCAAGTAATCTAAGTAGCTTTAAACATGTGTTAGTAAATGTGCTATGAAGTGTGATGGACTGAGGCGTAAGAAGTAATCATGCAATTATATTTTACAGGTGATCACTGGTCAATATTTTTGATGATATATTTTGTTGTGACTACAGCAGAATTAGAGATCGGAAAACAAATAAGTTCCATTGGTTTCAGTTTTCAAGAAAAATAGGGGTAAAAGTAAGACCTCTTATTTGTTTGGACATTTTCGTTCGATCCTCGCTGACTCTACGCTATAACTATTTCTATAACTTCTTTAATTTCTTCTATTGTCGGGTTTTTTGTTTTCCATAATATTTTTTTTTTTATTTACAGCTTTTTAGTTTTAGATAATATGCAGTAGGTAAGTAACGTCATGACGTGATCAAGCAGACAGCTCATACTTGTAATTTTACATTATATCCGAAAATGGTATAATGCACGTCCAGAAATTGTCTTTGTTATTCATTTGATAGCCATGTCAAGGGGCTGCGAAAAATAAATTTAATCCACCATCTTGGGGCACCCATATTGGATTAAGTATGACGTTACATAGTTTACCATATTGTGTTCATCGAACGCTTTCATTTGATACCCATATTAATAATATTTGGGGAAATTTGTTTCTTATTGTCAGACATTTTGTCTTATGGTGGCTGCCATTATGCTTTTTTTGTAACGTTATGTAGCGTATGACACCCGGATTAATACGATTCTAAAGACTCCTCATTTATCTAAATCGGTTAATCCAGTGGGGCTCTAGACCGTAACATCCAGACAAAAATACATACTCGTGCATCAATATGTTCATATTTACATTCATAGGCATATATACCCATCCGTTGTCGGGTAAAAAGACGAATCTTTCGACTCATTTTCAGACTTGGCTCAATAGCTACGTGAAACATTTTAAAAAAAACAAAAATACCAACGTCTGGAAGAAGTTCTGTTCGTAAGTGCCGCCCGCCAATGAGTCTGACTGCGCTTAAATTGACAATAAAAAAGTCTTCCCTTCGCTATTGTCCAAAACTCACGAGTTCTTCCAATTAATACATAACCGCACTAATAGTGGCTACAATGAGCCCCTATAGCTTCCATGTCACGTTCCTTTAATTTACGTTTCCCTAATATTGATTTTGATCTTTCGAGAGGCCGGATAAAAGGTCTGCCTCGTTAAAGTTTATGTTTATCGATGCACATGAATTTGTCATAAATAAAACATTTTAAAAATTATCATATTAGGGTTTTGTTTAATTGTATCCCTATTTTCTTTAAAATTTATTACTAAAAAAACATTCTACAGCAATCGCCAATTCATTGTCCAATTACAACAAAAAACATTAAAAACATTAACCTGTGATTAAATGGAGGTTACACGAATTAACACTAAGATGAAATATTTGTTCTACAAAAATAACACAAAATGTGGGTGCATTGCATTTTATAACTATAACGTAGGTACTAAGATTTTAATTAAACCGCATTAATGGCTCATAGATTTTTTATAAATTTTCAAAATTGGCAAAATAACAGACCTGCTTTAATAATATTGTTATTTTAATTGAAAACTATAGCCAATTAAATATTTTTGTGTTCGAATTTGAAATCTATGGATAAAATTCTTGGACATCATCTACTACGTACGACCGCAAAATTCTGGTTGAGCTGTGATTTTGGTTTTTAAAAATATGTGATATTAGTTAACATATTCGTAGTAGTAAGCGTAGAAGCCCAGTAATGCATAGTTATTACATATTAGTACAAAGACGAGTAAAAAGTTAACGGGTTAATAGCTTCAACTATGATTATTGGGCCGATGAAAGTACTCAAATACACATTGTTTGTTTTTGTAGAAGTAGATTGGACCTGGCGTACAAACCTGCTCAAAATGTTTTTTTGCACTTACCCCATTGAGTGAGGATCAGTGTTAGGTAAAATTTAATTGCGATTAACAACTAAAATTGTTTAATTAATTGTATTTGCTACGATTACAATTAATTAATTATAATTGTTAGAACTCACAATTAAATTTCGCCCAACGTGGGGTGACTTTAGATAAGTCTCCTAAAAGGCAACGAAAGGATATTTGATTCGAAACCTTCACTCCACGAGATATTTTCTTTCGAAGTGGACGCGTGGCGTCTTTCGAAGCAAGGGATTGCATTCTTCACGATCTCGAATTAATTAAAGAAAAGGATCCTTTTTGTTAAAAATGAACATAATCTTTCCTGCGCTATTCTTTAAGGGGTAATACTACCTTCTTCGCCGATTGTGAACCGATTTTAATGATTCTTTTTATTGAATAGGTTATATCTCGGGGGTGGTCCCATTTAAATTTGAAGAAAATATTCCACCTCTAAGGGTGGAAAATTAGAGGATGAATCCCGTTTATTAAATTTTTTGTGAAAAATCGCTTATAAATCACAATTTGTAAGACTGTGAAATAGGCCACGGAAGCCATTTTTGTTTCTTTTGTAATTTAAAAAAAATTTTCTGCCACAAATTCATCGCAATAAAATTTAACCCTCGCAGGCAGGTACACGCTGTTCTCAAAAATTCGGTTTGTTTGTACAACACTATATTTTTTTTTATAAAGAAAGAAAGAAAAATCGTGCAATTTTTTTAAAATGGGAATGTGCAGTGCATTCATCATTTATTTCGGTTTGTTAACTAAGAGAAGAGACATGCTGACTATGTGAGTACTACCGCTGACAACACACACACAAACAAGACGTCCTTAAGTGGAATCGGAAAACAAAATGTGCCCACTTGAATCGCACTAAATTATAGTCCGAGAGACCACGACACAGAACCCTGCCTCATAGAACACCTATCCAGAATTTATACATACATGGAACCTGTAGTAGACCTCGAAAAATGTCGTCATGCTAAATACAATATGACGGATGCTTCAAAACGGCCAATTCAATTCTACTCTAGTCTAGCAAAATGGTAATTTTGTTAAACGTTAATGGGTAGACAGCGATTTTTGTTTTTGGAATCTGAGCATAAAACTCAGTTTCCGGATTTCCAGCCCCCCATTGGTTCGTCATCTTGCAAATAGTGCTAAGTTCACAATCCGACGTGGAGTGGACGTAGTGTGCAGAGTACATTTTTGTTTCAACTTCCGTGCTCACTCCCAAATAAGTACAAAGAGAACTCTGAACGCTACGTCGAAATGTTAATTTAGGGTAAGGGTGCGAACGGTTTTTCATCGATATCTCATTAACCTTTACTCGTACGAAAATTTTCAACAATGAAGAAGACGGAAAAGCCGAAAATATTTGATCAAGAAATCTTTTAAACGCTATAACTATTTCATTATAAGTTTTAAAAAAAAAATTTTTTACAGCTTCTTCTTGCAATAAATTTAACTTGAGTTTTTTCCATTATCATTATTTTTAAAGGTTTTACAGCATCGAAAAGGAGGGGCAGTCAGGGGCAAGTCATATATATATTTGCCAATGATGTCAGTATACTAGGAATTGCTGAATTTTTTAAAATACTGAAATAAGTTACCTATTTCAATATATACTATGTATTGTAGAGTATTTATGCAGTTTCAAGTTAATCCGTGAAAAATAGTTTCTTAGCCACTTTTTTTACCACCTTTTACCCCTTATCGTTTTGAGAAATGCTGAAACACGTTTTCTTTTGTTTGTATTGAAGAGTTAAGATTCAAGAAAGCTCAGTAAAAAAAAATGTTTTTTCCATGGCACTGACATGATTGTCGCATGTCAATATTTAAGCATGACTGACTGCCCTTGCTTTCTGATCCTGTAAACCGATAAAAGTAAGGAAAAGTAATTTAAAAATAAACAGGTAAGATTAACTGCAAGAAGATACTCTAGAAAAAAAACTAATACATTTTTTCTTTGTAAAATTGAAAATACAAAAGTTATAGCGTCTCACTCACCTCTGACCCCCAACAGATTCAAAAAAAAAAAAATATCGCTTCCTATCCAAAATGTCAGATTGCCTTTTTTTCCGACCATTTGACTGGACTACTCGTCAAACGCTTTCATGTCGGCCCATGTCAAACCATGTCAAAGGCGGCTTTGAAGAAAAAGTTAATCCGCTAATTTTGGGTGCCTACCATATTAGACTTAGAACGATATTGGATATTTGTACATATGTACTATGTTGTATTGTCAATAGCCTTATATACGTGTGCAAAATTTTAAAGCTTGACCTTGATTCGAATGTAAAAAAACTCATTGAAGACCCAGGTCTGCCACAGTTCGGAAACTATAAGCTGTATTTGAAAAAAGGGAAGGTATTGTATGCAATGAGGTAATTTTCGTATTAATTTGTGCGTTCTATTTAATATAATTAAAAATAGTTCCATGTTCATGCGCCTATTTTCTGCAAAATATATTCAGTCGTGGCCTCTCGGAGTTTTCATGCAATTTTGTGTTTTTTTTAAATATAGGTGCAAAAAGGATATTTGCCCCCATTTCCATCATAAGACCAAAATATACATATTAAGAACAAATCGTTAAAAATAGAAAAATCAAAAATTACTCGTTTTGCAGTTCTCTAGCTACGCTATAAATGTGTACTCTAGTCTGGTGTATTACTTTTTTGATTTTTGGTGGTGAAAGGGCTAAGTGTTTTGATATTGTAGAAATTATTTATTTTTTCTCTACTCTAATGCTCTGACAACTCAAATACAACTGACTCTGGCGGTGCCGATGTGGCGGGCGGTTCCCTAAGTACCTTCTGGCCACGAAAACATAAAGACATCATCCAACTACGATTTCGACTATTATTTAGTCGATTATTTCGTGCTATCCGTGGCGATGATTCTTTTCTGTAATAAAAAATTTCATAAGTTAACAAAAGTTGTTTTTTGTATATAAACATCATTTATTTATTTGCATACAATTTTACAACAAGTGCAGTACATATGTGTTCAAAAAATTAGACGGCAACCAATTATTCTAAGGAATTTTACATAAAGGTTTTAACGATATCAGCAAGCAGAAAATGATATCACAAATCTACTTGATAAAGACTGGCAGGTATATTAACGGAATCGAACCCGTTTTGCCTTCATTTAAGAGAAAAGTTTAATGAGAAAGAGTCGATTTCTTTGAGTAAAAACGGCTTTTGAAAATGGAGAATTTGGAATTTATATTGAAAGCCAAGAATCTGTTGTCAATTCCTAGTGGTTGCAAAATTCAAATGCAAGTGAATGTAGAAGCATACGGTGAACATGCTTTTTCGGATAGTATGTGCAAAAGATGGTTTTGACAGTTTATTCATAGTGACAAGGTGATGCTCTGCATATGGTGGGCTATGAAAGGCGTTATTTATCATGAACTGCTGAAAACGTCTGAAGGCATTACTGGCGGTGTCTACAGGCGGCAACTAATGCGTTTAAAGTGAGCTATTGAAGAAAAACGATCGGAATGGGACAATCGACACGATAAGATGATAATTTTAAACGACAACGCGAGACCTCATATAGCTCAACCAGTGAAAAACTATTTACAAAGTCTGAACTGGGAAGTGTTAAACCACCCGCCGCCGTACTCACCGGAGATTGCACCGTCCGATTACTATTTGTTCCGGTCGATACAATCAGCCCTTAGTGGAGAACGGTTTCATTCTTTTGAAAGTATTCAAATTTGGCTCAATAATTGGATCACCTCAAAGGACGAACAATTCTTTAGGGATGGAATCCGCAAGTTGCCGGAAAGATGGGCAAACGTCGTAGCTTCCGATGGAGCATACTTTCAATGATGTTCAAAAAAATATATTTTATATATAAAGATTTGTTTTTACCAATAAAACGGAACGTACTTTTTCTCATACATAATACGAATAATAGAAAATTAAAATGCCAAGGAAACTAACAAGAAAAAGGAAAAAAATGAACATATATATTATAAGAAGCACCCACGATTCACTTTCGTAACACAAATCTTCAATTTTCCATATTAATTATTTTATGTTATGTGAGTCTTTAGGAGTCGCTTAAACGATTGATAGTGCCCGCAGCCCGAATAGTCGAACAAACAGAACGGACGATCTGGAGAGGATATGAACTTTCCATTATAGATTTTTGGAAGCGCGGCATTAATAAATTTGGATTCCGATGTGATGCGGTGAATTCGAAAATTTCTCTTATATAACCTGGTTGGTAAAATATTAAAAAGAAATAAGAGTGCTCTCTCGTTCAAATAAGTGGCCAAACCACAGCGCCACGATGATGATAAGCCGAGATATGCTGCAATCTTTGCAATCCAAAAATAAAACGAATGCAGTCATTGAACGCGACCTCAATCCTTCGTACACGTACAATTTTGGACACCTTCCTCCGAAGGTGAAAATAGGCAAGATCAGAGCCTTTATCAATCTCATCCGCGTGTGAATTGGTAGTGTGCTCTCTGAGAGCGACAACCAGCGTAAGCCGGCGTATACTTTTGTCAACTTTGTGCTGGCATTAGCGCAGCACCTTATATTATCATTCAAAATAATATCCAGGCGTATGTAGCGAGAATCCATTTAAGGACACTGGAGGGGATATCAACTACATCAAGCGAACCGCCATAGAATTTGATGCAGTGAGACTTTTTTGGATTTAACAGAAACTCATTCTCTGCTACCTAAGTTTGAACTCCTTTTAAGTCATCGTTTATCCAGGAGACGTAATCTTCGATGAGGCCTATAGATCTGCATAAGTAAACTTGCACTTCATCAGCGAACAAATTAATATTCATATCTTTGACAACAGACGGCATATTATTGATGAATAAACTAAACATCAGCGGCCCCAGGATCGATCCTTGGTCAGGATCCGCGGTTAGGTCTTAAGAAGGTTGACACGATATTTTTGATTTTGACTTGCTGGTATCGCTTGGTCAAGTAATTGTCAATCAAAACACGATTTGCACTATCGAAGACTTTTGAGAAATCGAGTAGTGCAAGTACAGTAAATTTATCAAGATCCGAAGCAGCTCTTACCATACGTCTGTGGTAACCTTCAGGGGCCTATTTTATGAAGCGACAAGTGTGACCAGTGACCACTAAAAGAGAAATAAAAGCGACGAAGAGATTAGTCAATCTGTGAACATTTTTACTGGTAGGCTAAGACTTATCGCTTCGTAAAATAAAAAAAAAAGGGCCCAGGACAGCGGGCTCACAACACTCATACCTCTAAATTAATTCGAGAATTTTTAACTAATGAACATATCGTAGTACTCCCTGATCAGGGAATTATCCGGACCTTGATCCGTCTGAAAATTATTGGGCTGACTTAAAATGTGAAGTATGCAATCATCCAACCACAAATATAACAGTTTTAATTACAGTTTAGTATTCCTAAAAGAATTAAAAATGTTATAAAACAAAAAGGAGTGACTACGTTTTAAATAAAAAAAAAATTATTGCTTTCAATTGAAAATTCCTGTATTTGACTCAATTTTCGATTATTTTAAAGGTGCATCTAATTTTTTGAACACATACTGTAGAAATGGATTGACGTTCATTTGACTTTGAGGAGTTGCTTTAGATATTCAAAATGCTGTTAAACGAATCAAGTAAGATTCTGGAACCGTTGATCCATCTTTACTTTTACAATATTTAATCATCTATTACCTGTTCATAGAATCATTGCACTGCGCTTCAGTATCTGGCGCTGTATTGTAAGCCGCCGAAAACATCGACGCCCGTCTCGGTACCCAGTCGGAGTGACCACGTAAAGACATATAGACGCTAATACTCTTCAGAATAGCAGCTCGGACCTGTATCCAAATAATCGTTTTGTTATATAAACTTAATGTGTGCATGCACAAGTGTAAAATACCTCTCCATTTAAAAAGCAATAAATCATGGCTATGAACAGTCCCTGGAACGACCGTAAGAAATATGTGACGTACGACCAGAGAGCGAACTCCCATGCAGTTTTATCAAGAGGTGCTTCAGTCATATGCAAAAGGTTTGTAATACCTAAAAGAGGTAGAAGGACCACAGCTGCGCGAACTGCCTTTCTTACCTGCTCTACGTCGCTTGTGTGGCTTTGTCGAAGTTTAACTACCAGGACTCGAATTATATTCAGTAGAAAGAAGAAATTAAACTAAAAATAGAAATGAGTAGATAAGAAACGAGTAGAACAATTTATCCAATATTTACCAGTATTACAGCTAATCGGGGACCTTCGAGTATCCAGTAATATCCTGTCAGGTTGTAGTTCCACCAACAGGTCTCCTGTCCTTTGTACTTTGCTGTGAAGAAGGCCCATATGGCTGTCATAAGTATTGGAGCTCCCCAACCGACGCAGGCATATATCGTGTGCGGGAAACGTCCTTGAAACACAGTCACGGTGACAACATTGTGCAGGTATAGGCCTTCTATAAACATCCACATGAACATAGCCGTCCGCGCATATTCCAGCAAAACATATGAGACTTCGCAAAGATATGGCTGAAAGTGATTGATTGTTTTTTAATTCGACCATTCCTCGTGACCTTTCGGAACCAAATTTTAAAAACATTTTAAAGTCAAAATATAAGATGCTGAAATAATTACATACGAGTAAATGCATGTTTCTCTTTTTAATACCCCGATCGAGATCGAGTTATATGTATAGAGTATCACCAATAGTTCAAGAGCCGACCGCAAAAAGTGGAGTCCATAATCGGACTTGACGAAATTTTCAGGAAAGGTTCCTTATGATCGAAGAAACCTAACTAAAGTAGATTGCTTCACCCCCTCCCCCTGTTCCATCCCTTCCTCTTTTTCCAGCTCACTTCAGGTGTTCTGTTGAGAGTGATGATAGCCAACATATTTTTTTCTTAAAATAGAGGACATCAGTTTTAATTTGAGCTCAATGTGATGCTTCTACTTGAAATGCTTTTATTTAAATTTATAAAAACAAATCTCGAATTTAGGGGTCGTCAAAATCATGATTTTTGTAGATTCAATAAAATCGTTTCCATATGGGAACATCTACCCAACAAACTTTCTGAATTATTCAGAAAATTATAAGAGAATTGTAGATTTATAATGAACTAACTTGCCCGGACCCGGCGTTTCCCGGGATATTATTAAATTTGTATTCCTTAATTTTACAACGCCTCCCTACTGCACCACTGCCTCTTCTATGTGACCCAGCGGGTGGGGGTGGTCTCATATTTGGAAATTTGAATAGCAGATTCAAAATCAGTGATCCCGAAAATTCCCTAGTGCGGATTTTCAGTGAAATCCCTTCAAGTTTAACTTTTTCGGTCGCCATATTGGATCCGACATCTTGAATTCCAAAATGTTGAATGCAAGCTTGAGATCTGCGACCCCGAAAACCTCCAATTGCCTTTTTCATAAAGATTCCTTGAAGTTGGAAAATTCGTTTCCTATACAAAACGGAAATTTCGATTTTTTCGATTTTCCGGTTTTTCCTTTGGGGTTTCCCGAATTTTCTTTTTTTTAAACCTCCCCTGTATTATAGCGAACAAAATAATCGGTCAAGCCGTTTTTGAGTTTTAGTGAGACTAACGCACAGAAATTCATTTTTATATATATAGATAGAAGATGTCAAGGATCGTAAAACGACAATGGCATCGTTCGAATCCTTCGGCATAAAATCTTGGTGAATTCCGGAAAAGTTCCCTGCTTATACCTTGTATTCATTAGCTATGTTGGCAAAGGTTCACTCTTCTGGCATAATTTGAGTTGAATTTCGTCAATAACACGACGAGTTTACGTCTTCAGCCTCGGAATGATCTCTTTTTTATTTGCATACAGTTTCCCTTTCGAAAATACGCATAGAAAATGTGTAATGGTGTTTATCCCTCAACGTATTTGATCCGAAAGTAAATACTTTGACTACCAATGTAACGCTTTAAAATTGCTTCGTTCAACTGTATGCCCCATTTCTTCATTTTCTTTCAACGAGAGTAATTAATGGTAGTCTTCTTCTGCGGTATGTACAATGGACTATGTTACGTAGTCTAAGTGTTGGGCGTCAACACGCCTCTTGAAATCTACAATCTACACAAATAAACTCGATCAGGGTATTAAAAACGCATCCGTCTCCAGGACTATTGGGCATCTATTGTTGCCACTTGTGAGGGAAGAAATGTATTCATAAAATAAATCAAAATCCAAATACAATTCAATAGTTTCCAGTTTTTTTTCGGATTTTCCATTTTGTAATATACAGATAGCAATATTAATTCAGCCGCATTAAATGTTTAGTGTATAAAACAAGTCTTGTCAAATAAATTTTTTTGACGCTAAAAAGCGGGACACCTCGTTAAAACTCGTCATCGCATTTGCTTTGGAATCCATACTACAAGTTGTGTTTGAGGCGATTCGATTTAATGTAAGTAAAGCAAACAAATTGACAATTTAAACTTTTCAAAAGCAACACTTCACTTTGAATCACACTGATTGTGAGTGCTCGGGTTTCGAACTCTTAATTATGTAATGATTGCAGCATGAACCCTTACCGTGTTCTCAATTCCTTGAGTGCTACTGTTTCCAGCGATGAAGTTGCCGCGTCGGATAATGGCCTGATCCAGATAAAGCGTCAGTCGAATAATCACCTGAATGACCATTGCAACAAAGAGGTTTTTATGAATGCGCGTCCGGTTGTTCCTGAGGGTTCGAAAGTTACAGAAGATTAGCAGTGACAGAAGAAGGGCGAACAGCGATAGCATTAGGCCGACTATTTCCAGTGTCCGGGTCCTTTCAGCAATTTCAAATTTAATCTAGGCGAGGATTAAAAACCAATTCAACTTTTTCTTTTTAGTAATAGTCACCTTGATTACATCACCGTTGCCACCTGAGTAGAATTTCTTCATGAGATCGAGAATTTCTGGTGTGTAGCAGGGGGTGTAATTGGTCCAGCCATTCGAGTTCTGTGTGCCGTCACCTTTTCCTTCCCAGCGACCATCGATGCCACATCGTCTCTCTGCATATTCTGAAAAAAATACGATAGATCAGAATTACTACGATTTTACGAAATAACAAAGTTATGCAAAACAAAAAAAAGACAGAGAAATTGAGTGCCCATTTAAGTCTTGCATAATTTTGACCAAAAGGGAAAGCATGTTCCACTGTATGTTTGATCTTAGGACTTACGGTTGCTGAAAGGATGTAATTCAATATTTTTACAAATATGTATATTACGGAACCAGATTTAATCATTTTATATTAATTTGTATGCATGAATAAAATGTTTGGTCATGTTAAAGAACATATTATGGCTTGCCAGTGGTTTTGTTACTAGAAAATCTGTGGTGTAATCCTTTGCGTGCTTCACAAAATTTGTTTCTAATTCTATCGAGTGCCGTCATCAGGTTGATGTAGCTTCCGCTGATTTAAAAAAAGACTTTGATAGGGTTCATCATTTACTGCTTATAAAGAAACTTAAAATGCTAAATAAATAGAAAAACTAAAAAAATAAAATGCTAATCGACCTCAGTTCCTTCCTTCGCATTTAATTGGTCGCGCGTATCCATATTAGAGACCATTATGGGAGCGTCATCGCTTCTGAACTTGACATGCACTACTCCCTGACGTATGAACATAGGGTGGTATAATAGGAGGCGAGGCGAACGCAAAAAGTGGGATCCATCGCCAGTGGCTACGAAATTTTCAGGAAAGATCCCTTATGCTCGGAAAAACCTAACTAAGATGGATTGCCTCATCTCCACCTGAACGGTGTTGCCCCTTCTCATGTACGGAGTTCGGAGGGGAGTTTTAGAAGACAATGTATTTTTTTGCGAAAGTAGGGGATTTTGTACTACTACTCGAAGCGGTTTTTATAAAAAAATTAACTTAAATGAAGTTGAATGCACAAATTTTAAACTTATAACAGTTAATGGTTAACAAATTGTTTTTTACTATTAAAAAAGAGTGCTATTCGTAAAAATTTAAAAGATGATAAATCTACACTGTCTATTTGTATGTTAGTTTTAAAGATCTCCTTCTCTTTCTACGAGTTATTAAAGTTTATTAAAATCGTACTATTACCAACTGAACATTTTTGAGATTTTTAGATTCCAAAAATCAGAAAAAAACCGAAAGATTGCATAAGTGATAAATGTAAAAATTTTTGAAAAAATGTAAACCTATAAAATGGAGAAAGGCATTAGGATTAGGATTTTGTCGAGATATCGCTAATTAATTTGACGTGATGTATTGAGGAGGCTTCGGAGCAGTAAAACTCGTAAATGTGGCCGTTTCTGAGAACAAGAAGAAAAGAAGAAAACAAGACAACAAATTCGGAACAATATAAAACTTTGTTCTAGAAGAACTATTCACTGTACGAAATAAATGAAAAGCAATAAAGTTGTAGTACTTTTAAAAACCTTCAAAGCAGTTTTTAAACAGCGTTCTAGCTTAAACGGTTGCCGAGTTATGTGACAGCGTAACATATCTTTCAGGATGGCAACGAACCCCACTACAACTCACCAGTACATATAACTACAAAGATTCCACTCACAAAACCACGAACAGAATATAGGACTATGGTATATGGGGTTCTGGGGTTGTGGGGTATGGGGCTTGTGGGTTTTTTTAAATCTAAAAAATCAACTAAAAATCTGGGGGTCACCAAATTTTTGCCTTGTTTTTTTGATTTAAAGAAAGCCATTTCGAGTAAAGCAGCATGAAATAGGCGCAAATGAAAGGTTATAACCTGTACTTTCAGAAAAAATAGGCAAACGCTTACAACCCTCATCAAAACGCCAGAAGTGGAGACGGCGTGACAGATCAGGAAGGTGGGAGGCAATCCATGCTATTTAGGTTTGTTACAAGGTATTACATAATCCAACTTAACATATATGCTAATTGTTATTTTGATAAAGTGCAAGGTTTCAAAATGGCGGTACCAAGATGCCTACCGGTTGGTTATGTGCTTAAATTAGTTAAACTTCAAGAGATTGCCCTAAAAATTCGCACCGAAAGGTTTTCGGGGTCGCTGATTTGGAATCTGCCATAAAAATGTCCAAAATCAAAATGGCGGATCCAATATGGCTACATAAATTCGTCAATTATAAGCAATTTTGATGTAATTTAGAAATAGAAAATAAACAAATAATTAAGGCCACTGCTTTCAAATCCACCAAAATTTCAAAGTTCAAGATGACGGACCACATAATGCAAGCCCAAAATTTTAATCTTTAAAGGAATACCAGGAAAATTTATACTTATGACCTCTTAGGGTGCAGATCTTGAATTTTTATAGCAGAAATAGCTAATTGAAAATGGCGGATCTAAACTGGCTATCGAGCTTTTTTAATTTCAAAAGTTCTCCGTTTTCGCATCTGCTATATGTAATTCAATAGATTTCCATTAAATAAAAGAAATGGGGACTTATCATAATTTCTGAATATGGTATGAAAGATCAAGAAGAGCGAACGAAACCTTTCTATTTTAGTGAAAAATAACATATGTGGGCCATTCTCAAAAACGGACTTAAAATTTGAAAAAATTAAAGATCCAAAGTAGTTTCAATGAAAGGTATTTTATATTACATTATGCAGCACTTATGTGCTTAGCTATTTTCAATGTAGTTTTCATACATATATATGGACATTGAAGTCACCTCCGTGGATAATGTAATACGTAATCCACGGAAGTGACCAAAACAGCATGCTAATTCTTAAAAAAACTTGCCGTACGGGTCTTCACTCCAAAATAATTATCCCAGGAAAGACAAACTGTCAAATACTTTTAAGATGGCGTTGTGTTTGATGTCTGTATTCGTTCAGAAACTGTGTTTACTGATTTAATGAATTATGGCTGCGTTCAATAAGTTGATCCATGGAGGTGACAATTTTTCCATGCACAAAAACACTAAATATTTAGAATCCATTATTCTGTTGATGTTTTAAATATTTGGTGTTATTTAGACAGTTTATTCTATGTTTTATGGTAAAATAATATAAATTAATTTATTCGCCGTTGATAAAGTTATTTAATTTTAGTCTAATCATCGTAAATGGATTTTGCACACGACATGGAGGTGACATTTTCGTCCCTTTCTTAACGATAATTCAAAATAATATTTATATTGTGTAAGTTTTAATAAAGATCCTATTAACATAAACTACTTCAATGAATTGTAGATAGGAATTCCAGAAATAATAAAAGTATTTCATTTTTTAATACAAATGCACACAAAAAGTACGCCAAAATGAGAATGGCCCATGTACATATGTATGTACATATATAAATTTCTTTAATAGCTGATATTGAAAGTTCTGTTGAAATTACGAATTCAGAAAGGCATCTAGAATTTCTTAACTCATATTAATAAAAAAGATTAAGGAGATTTGATCAGAATAAAACAATATTTTTCGTTGAATAAGTAACGTACACAGATCACAAAACTTCTGTACAAATAATGGTTTGCAAGAAATTAATTGTGTAAATAATATCATTGTAATGTCAATCTCAGCACACATATGCGCCGCCACGAAGTCGGGTAACTCAGCTAGTTAGTCTATAAATGACACATACTATGTATGACAATGCATTCCCTGCGCTGCGCACATAAGGAAATCAAAAATAAGCGAAGTAATAAATTAAATTGAATGCTTCATAGTCTGAATCACGCATTGCCGTTCCCGTATTTATTGGGATTTGAGTAAACAGAATGCGAAGCGGATGTAATTAATAAATTGCAGATATTGCCTTTGAACAAGATCCAACTGAAGAGCTTGAAGTGTTTGGCAGAATATTATTTTTTACATCGACACAAAACTTATAGGTATTTGCTGCTCTAAACTCAATTTGGGAAAGGAAATCGAATTAATCATCCGCCGTAGTAATTCTAAAAACGATGTAGCGTTTCATTCGCCTTCTTAATTAGAGCTGCCGTTGCAAACATCGCGCGTTAATCCACTAATTAAGTCAGCAATTAATTCTCCCAAAGTAAATAATTACTTAAAGTATGTACGAGAAGACAACTTAATTCCGGGGGAAAATTTAAAGAGCAGCCCATCGCGAACAACTTCCTCGGGTGCATCGCGATACCTCGAAAGATCCACCCACTTGTCATCCGAGGTGTGTGCTAAGGCATGGAGTTTTATCGCTTCACCCACGTTCCACACTGCACCCAGATAAACGGAGTTTTGTTCGAGATTTGCTCCTTGAGGATCTCGGTGAAATATTCACAGCGAGAAAGGGGAGTTTTAAAAGACTGGGATTCCTTCTGCGGCAGGATTAAAATATTTCATAGGTGTCAGCCCCAGCGCAGCCGATGGCATAGCGGAATAGTATGCAGCTCCCGCCTTGGGCTCCATTAAAGGCATGTCTCCAATTGCACGGAAGTGCGGGGATGCAGCGTTAAAGTGAACATTAAATTTATTGTCCGTCCTAATTTCGAGGATTTGCGGGTATCACGGATGCTGCGCTGGTTGCAATTAACGCCACTCACAACGGTTGGTGACTGCCACCTATTTAACATCTCTCGGGTTGCTCGTTATAAAATTGTTTTCCGGGATTAATCTCCGTCGTCTGCCGCCTTTGAATCAATATGAAACATAGAAGGGGGCGACAACTAAAATAGATGCAGAACTGGGCTTGTGTGGAATAAATGCTTAAATAGCTTTAGAATTTGATTATATAACTATGTGGGCCAGAGCTATGCCAGACGTAAAGAGAATATTAATTTCGGTCCACACAGTTCAATGTGAAATTTTTAAACGGCTTTGCTATTGATTTAAATTGAAAATTCACTGTAAAATACTTGGTGGATTTTGATTTAAATAAAACACGTCTGGCACTTTATCAATACACTTATTTAATAATAATTTATTTATTTATTTACGTATAGCTTCGTACAGAAAGAATTTCCAATAACACTTAGCTGTCAGGTTTATCAAGAAAAAAATAAAGAAGAGAATTATAACGAAAGAGCTAGCAATAGGAATTAGGCAAATTATTTAAGACAGCTCGTTTTAAACAGTGAAATGAGCAGTTCAGAGGATCGAATTACAATCTATCATCATTTCGTTGATAACGTAAAACGAAAAATTATTTCCAATGTTCCAAACAGACTACGAGAAAACTTCGGCTGCACACGCTCGATTCTGTCCGATGTATGAGCCCCGCTAGTTTGTAAGATCTTTTGCAGATATCGTTAATGTGCACATCGAAAGTCAATTTGTAGTTAAAAGTCACTCCCAAGTCCTTAAATTGGGTAACTTCCGTCAGAGGTTCAAAATTGAGACAATACACACCAGAGGAGATTTTTTAGACGTGAACGTCATTTTAAAACATTTACTAACATTAATGCGCAGCAGGTTAATATTGCACCAATCCTCGAAAGCAAATAAATCGTGCTGTGGGATATGACAGTCATTATTGCAATCGTCAGCATATAAAAGACAATTAGAAGCAATGTTTGCAGTTAAGTCGTTAATAACTAACAAAAAAATAGCGGACCAAGAATGAATCCTTGTGGAACACCAGACACAGCATGGCATACATGGTCAAAAGATTTTTAAAAATCTGTATAAATAGTTTCCACTTGATGACGTTTTTCAAGAGCAAGAGCAACGAAGTGATGAAACTCGAGAAGTTTGCTCAGTGTGGACAACTGTACAAAATCCAACCCCTTACAAAGCACTTACATTTATCGCAGTTGTTGCGTGTTGAATAATTTAAAAAAAAAAAACCAAAAAAATTAGAATGCTGTCAAATATTAATTATTTTCTTCTTTTTTCAATGATTTCAAGATCTAATACTCGCAAAATAAAATTTACTTATTATATAATAAAGAGTAATGAAAAAATGAAACCTTGAAACAAAAAAGAATGAAAAAGATATAAATTATGATATTTTAAAGAGCTATTTCACGTGTCCTTTTAAATTGGCTCAAAGGCTTATAGACCGAGAGTCCGTGACTTAATTTCTTGTCTAATCTTATTCACAAGGGAACCAAGTGTTTCCGATGGGGCACATCTTTCTTATGTGAAAAACCCACTTCTTAGACCTGGAGGTTGGGGCACCTGCTAATAGGAATTACTTTAAAAAAAAAATTGCGCGTGCAGCACCGTACCAGCACGTGATAGAAGTAAAACTTCTTAAAAAATAAAGAAGAAGAGAGATTTAGTGTGAAAGAGAGAGAGAGAGATATTTAGACAGAGAGAGAGAGAGACAGAGAGAGCATCTCAAAAGAAATATAACAATCCAAATTTGCATAAAAACGTAAAAAACCAAAATAGTCACAAATCAAATAAATATTAATTATACAGCGCGTGGTACTTCAGTTGTTCATATGTAGCATCTGTCGCGTACATCTACAACGGGCGCATGCGCGACACTGTTGTATTCTATCGCTTTGTATTGACTGTACATGTCGCTCTTTCTTGCTCCGTTGTACGTACAAATCGCATGCGCGTCACGCTCTCGACTTTATTCTATCGCCTTGTATTGAGTATATACGTGGCCCTCTCTGCTCAATCGTAAGCATCGACCTAAGGTCGGCAATTGCAGCACCTATTCTAGATTTAGCGTATGAATGGGAGTAAAGACAAAGGATCGCACAAAAGGGAGACGCGGATAGCCTAAACTGTGTATTAGATAAACTTGCTCCTTCTCTCTACGTTATATCTTTCTTCTCTCTCATGTATCGAAATGTGCCTAAACGAAATTTCATTCTCAATTCTCGTGCAATTATCGACTCGCCGCCTAAGAAGTTTCGCTTAAAAAATCGGGAGTGTCTATTTTTATTCACCCTGAAATTAACTTGATTGTTAGCTTTTTGTACATCATTGATGAAAACAAAGTTCTTACGCCTGGCCAAGGATTTCGATTAACTAGAATCCTTCCCCCAATCAAGAAACCCTTTATACGAGCCGACCTTGAACTTCAGATTTTGTAATGAATGTGGTATTTGACGAGTTCGATATTTCGCAGCCTATAAATAGGGCACCCATTACATTCGTCATTTCATATTCTCGGAAAAAGTGATTTTGTCTTATAGCATAAAGCATTATCACACCCCACTCCTAACAGATGTTTTGTCGTAAGGTAAGTATTTATAGAGTGCTTTAGACCAATGTTAATAGGGAACTGTTTGCGTGGGTTTGTACGAGCACAAATCTACATATCCACATAACAAAATCGTTAAACTCTTCGGAATGGATATTTCAGAGTGCTTGCGGTTCGCGTTAAAGGATTTATTCGACCGACGTGAACTCTAAGAGCAAATGTATGTTAGCTTGATGGCTTTATGATTGGTAGCACTCCGGCAATAAAATTTCGCGATGATAAGGACTCATACAAGTTCGTAGGTGGCAGACACCAATCAAAATAAACAACTTCATTTTAAGATCGATTACATACTTGACCATAAATTTAGTTTATAAGAAGTTTATAACTCTCAATCTAAGCAGACATATGACAAGCATTTATGAACCAGCAACAACCCGTGCGTTGGGGTGTACGGGGTGCATACGAAGGTCGTTCGATAAACACTTAAAAAAATATTTTTATATATATGTTCGGAAAAAAAGTTCGTATCATAAATCACTTCTGAATTTGATGCACGACACTGGTGTAATAAATAAACAACTTGGCTTGGTTGTGGAATGTTTGATGAAATACCTTGGACTACACGTAGGAAAATTAAAGAACAAGAAAGTCTTCTTAGTATGTACACAGTTTATTTAAAGTACACGGATAGAAAAATATGTAACAAATTTCATTACACATTGTAATAAAAACATAAAACATCTGTCTGCAACTATTTTATTACAAACATAATGGAATTCGGTTGCCTTTATAGAAAAGGAGTAATTAGGGTTCCGTACCCGAAGGGTGCCCTACGGGTCCCGTATCACAGATATGTAAGTAATACAGATGCCCAGTCGAATAGGCAAGTAAAATGCAAAGTTGCCGAATTTCCTCTTACTTAGGCACATGTATATAACATACATATACATATACATAGGTGCAATTTGGTCGAAAGCCGCAACTGAAAATATTTAAACAATATAAATCTTAGCTTGGGCCTCTGTACTTTGCCACTTGGTCGAAAGCCAGGTCACGAGAGCAGCGAAGAGTTTGTTGGCAACGACCTAAATGAAGGTGAGGTATAAGGGGTGAGGGAGTTTCAATGTTTCAATCGGCACCAGCCATTGTAGGGAGGGCTTCCAAGATGGCGAGAGATTCTACAAATGAGCGCGGGTAAAAATACGAAAACTCGAAGGGAAATTCATAGAATTTTAGTTGATGACGACGGCGGGTGGATTTTGTAAGCAATATTTAAGAATTTTGTATGCTGTGATAATTAATTGATTTATCCAGGCAGGATATTGCACGGCATACAGGAGCCGAGTATATAGCAACAAATTGGGATATTCCGAAATGGACCCAACATGTTTTAGAATACGCTTAGAACAAATGTTGCTTTAATGGCAGTTTTGTATACATTTGGTCGACGACTTCAACACGGCATATGTGTATAGGTCGACGTATTCGCTGCTCACTGGATGTGCCTATCATCATTTCTCTTTTCATGTTCTTGTTTTGATTAAACAAGTCCAGGGGATCATGCGCACAGAGAGCTCTGTTGTTGTTGTTAACGTGTTGTACTAGAACAAAATCTGTGAAGTTGCAAATCCTATTTCAGGAAAAATGAAAGTTTATACTTTTTGTCGAGTGGTGATACCAACCTTGAAATATTTAATTTAAAGATCTAGAAATATTTATGAACATTTAAAGAAAACAAAAAAATTACGAAAAAGTAAGTTCCGTTTTTTTGGTAAAAACAAATCCTTATTTATAAAACATATCTCTTTTGAACATCATTGAAAGTATGCTCCATCGGAAGCTACGACGTTTGTCCATCTTTCCGGTAACTTGCGGATTACATCCCTAAAGAATTGTTCGTTCTTTGAGGCGATCCAATTATTGAGCCAAATTTGAATACTTTCAAAAGAATGAAACCGTTCTCCACTAAGGGCTGATTGTATGGACCGGATCAAATAGTAATCGGACGGTGCAAAGCAAAGTCCGGTGAGTACAGCGGGTGGTATAACACTTCCCAGTTCAACCTTTCTAAATAGTTTTTCACTGGTTGAGCTATATGAGGTCTCGCGTTGTCGTGTAAAATTATTATTAATTAGTATTATCTTATCGTGTCGATTGTCACTTTCTGGTCGATTTTCTTCAATAGTTCGCTTTAAACGCATTAGCTGCCGCTTGTCGACATTGCTAGTGATAGTTTTAGACGGTTTCAGCAACTCGAATAAACGATGACTTTCAGTAGCGGATTTCTTTAAATTATAGAAGTATAATAACACTTCCCGCAAATATCGATTATTTGGTATAAAACTCTCCATGTTCAATCCAAAAAATAAATAATACTCTGTTGTAAACACTTTAACTGATCGAGACACAATGGATTCTGATACTGACATTAGACCTGCCAAATACATGGCAAACCGGTTCAGACGTGATATACACAATAATAGTTACACCATCTATGTATTAGAAAACGGAACTTACTTTTTTTCACACTTAATATTAAAAGACAAACTTACTAGTTGTATCAATTCCATGACCAGGTGGGCATCTCATACGCGCAACTTCTCCGGCCGGTGTGGGTGGCCAACACAGAACTTTGTCCCACGTCCAATTGCAGTATATATCTGAAAATGAATAAAGTTAAGTCTGCAGTCTATTCGAAAATTTGTGAACTCTCACTAAAACAACAAGGCGGAAAAATAATTGGAAATTTTAAAAAAAGAGGTTGGAAGTGAATAACCTTCCGCTCGGAAGCCGTGTGTTTATAAAAATAAAATTGTTGTTTTCCTTTAAAGCCCTATATCGATATTTTACGAAAGGAAAATGTTTTGAGTCCCAGGAAGCACCACCGGGACAGTAATCATGAAGGGATTAAACAAAGCAAGTAGCTCGATTAGAGCGATAATAGGACCCCAGGAGGTGCCCCCTGACAGTGCACGGCTTTAAGACCTTGCACTTACTTAGCTTCCAAATACACTGTATAAACAAATTAACTTTCCGACGACCAAGTATAAATCATCCAATTGTGGCCATATATTGATATGGCCACAATTGGATGATTTATACTTGAACAGGCTTTACTTCCAGCAGGATGGCACAACGTGTCACACAAGCCGTCAAAGAACGGATCTTTTCGGCACCAAGTTCAGTATCAGTTATTAGCCATTTTAGAGATGCACCTTGGCCACCGCAATTGCAATTTGACGCCCTGAATCGACAGTGGACTGTAAAATTTATTGTAGAGGATCTACTGTCAACTGCGAAGCCGGCCACGGCATCAATAATCGGAAGATCTAACAACTCTGTTATTGAAAAATATTGGGCGGTGTAGTTTTAAAGGCAATTTCAAAAAGAAACTCTTGACCCACCTCTCATTCGAAACCTTATGAAAAAAAAATTGCGTGAAAACTCAATAACATATTCAACAATCACCTAAAAGTAAACAAAAATATTGTTGACTACTTTTTGTTGGCATTGGTGTAGCATTTTAAGGGTTCCACATTAAAATTTCAAACTGCAATCAGCTGCTCATCGTACTGCAAAATTGTAATGAAATGGTGAAGATTATGAGCGGAGGAATTTGAAATTCCAACATACCACCAAAACAAAGGGCTGATCTCGCTCCAAATCAAATTAAGCGGAATCCGTTGATGAAGCCCGAGTGCCGCACAGCTCATTGTTGCTCTTCATATGGAAATGAATTTAATTCCACGACAGATTTGCACTCCACAATGAAATGCTCCTGCGAAATTGATTTTCCATTTCACTGGGATGGCTGAATGAGTCCCGCGTGCCAGCAGCGCCAGTACTCCAGACGAACATGAAAAACTTCACCGGCTAGAAACAATCGATGCCTTCGCCGCCGGGTCCAGGTAGCACACCTGGCAGGTACCACCTACTACTGTTCGATTAAATATTTCTAACAGGTGGCGAGGATATGGAGGACGGGCGTATTGTCCTGGCCCAGCATGAGAACTGTTATGGATGAGGTCGTTCAACTGGAAACAATTCGAACTGGGTGTCTGGGGAGCCCCGGGGATATTAATTTGCGCTGCAGATGGTATTTGTGGCCCCATTTCGGTCTCGGTAGAAATTAATTTCGGTGCTATTTAGTAAGCGGCCCACTATGCACTCGTTGCCGGTCACATCGCCCGAAATTTGCAAGAATTTCTGGGAACATTTGAGAGGGTTGGTGTGGGTGGCTGGCTGCGATCAATAGCACTCATCCCAGCGAAACGTTTCCAGGTCGTCTTAATTATTTCCTTGCACAAATTAACGAAGAGGTTGAGCGACGAACGAGTCGGGGCGCAAAAGTCAACGGTTCTACCCGAATTCTCTGCCCCGAATACGTTCCTATATTTATTTTGAGAGGATTAGCCACCCGAATCGACCACTCGTCCTCCTCGGAGTACGACAGCCGTAATTCCCCAACGAAGGCAGTAATTCTCTCCAAACCAAGTAAAGAAGATTCGATGGCACCATACTAAAAATCTGTACGAGGAAAAAACTGGAGTTCCCTCGGCTAATCCTTGAGCAGCTGAGACGTAATTGGAGAACAGGGCCGAAAAGTAGGTCGCTCAGCTTTTTGAGAAAAAGGAAAAACATAACAGTGGAAATGTTTTTCTTCGGCGTTTCTTCGCCGCCAGTGTTTCGCTAAGCACAGAGGAGGCTTATGGGTAGGAGTCTCTGTGCAAACTTGAACTCCATCCGGCAGTTTTATCCGGCGGGAATGAAAGAGGTCTCCCCTGTACGCGTGTGCCCAACTTTTTTTTAAACAATGAAAAGCTCGGGTGCAGCGACGAAAGGTGCTCCTCGCTTAGAAATCGTGACGAAACGGAAGCGCTAGAATTTAGAGAGCTACTTGAATGGCGTTGGTATGGAAATAAGTCAGGACCATGAATCAGACTCTGACGCGCTTTGTTCGGCCAAGTTCAAGTTTGCACTTTACCGATTTAAGTTTGTCAACGAGCAGGGGACCGTGAGGATGGACAAATTGACTTTAACCGAACTATGGGAGCCACGGGATCTATCTGGGACTCCCACAGAGGATTTCGTTCTTTGTAAAGGAAGAGTTTCGCTAAGCGGATCCGCATAGTGAGATGTCAATATTCACTCTGAGCAGAAGCACTTAAGTTCGTTTATTTATTTATATGAATAAACTTCACGTACAGAAAAAGTATTCAATGTTGGAATACTTATAGGATACTTTCGTCTTTGATATGTGTGTACGTACGAACTATATTTTCACTTCATAAATAATCGTAAACTTTTTTGCTTTTAATGCAATTAAGTATTTACTGCGTACTGCGTAGAAGAAGGCGCTGAAAAAGGTGCACAAACAGAGTTACGATGTTATGATTTAACCGACACATTTACGAAATTTACAAATGATTCACGAAGAG
Organism: Neoitamus cyanurus; assembly: GCA_947538895.1. Classification (NCBI taxonomy): domain Eukaryota; kingdom Metazoa; phylum Arthropoda; class Insecta; order Diptera; family Asilidae; genus Neoitamus; species Neoitamus cyanurus. The sequence goes on from OX384547.1 coordinate 15,552,450, forward strand.
AAAGGAATACTCTTAATAGTCCAGTGCAATTAGAGTTCATCCTCGTAAAAGTAAAAAGTTTCCACTAATTATTTTATTGACATAGAACTACGTCTTTCCCGGCGGTATGGTATCACGAAAATGTGCCACAATGTAAGAACCTACATATATCTACTTAAATAATAATCGTACAATACTGTACCGAACGGCAATAGGAAGCCTATATAGTACCATTAATTACGAAATCAGTTTCAACCCTTCATCGTAAAAACCCGAAAATCAATAAGAACTGTCATACACATACTGTGTATATCAGGCCAACACGCTTGCTTCCATTCTTATGATTATATTGCGAGAAGGTATTTCACATATCAACTAGGATATCATTCATTCTAAGGTGACGAAATGGCGCATCCAATATTGCGATTCCAGTTCCACGGAATTCAATTAAAATGGCTTTTTTTTAGTTTTTCGGGGTCGCTGATTTCGAATCTGTTATCGAAATTTAGAAATTCGAAATGCCGGATCTAATATCGGGAGTAAAAATTCTCAACTTTAACAGATTGCCGTGTAATTTAATATATAGGGGTTTTAGGGGTTGCTTATTTGAAAGCTGCTTATTAAATATATATATATGTTGATATGACGTTGATACGGAAAAAATTTGGGAAATGAACTGCTGTAGAACTGAAAATATTGAAGGCTAATACATCTGGTTTAAAAATATGTCTAAATAATTCAATTAAATTTAACACATACTAATGATAAATCACACCTTTTCCATCGTGTTTTCACTTAGTAATAAATTCGCTTTTGATTAAATATATTGAGGCCAATTCCCTAAAATACTCCACTATTTTTTTCGCCTGTTGGAGTTCCTGCCCTCTTCATAATAATTTTGAAGAGTTACATTTTCTTAAAAATTATTTATAAAAAACCTTAGAAACGAGTACAGGCATTATTTTCTTTAAATAAATATATAAAAATTCCAATAATAATATTTTTCACTGAAATTTCTAGCAATTGTGTTTTTTTTAATTAATAGATTTGCGAAATAGCGGTAATGCTCAAAGGGTAAACTTTTAAGTTTATAGTATTAGAAACTGAATATAACGAAAATCATTAAAATCCGTGCACTGTAACTGGGTTCCGTAATTTTTTCATTTTAAATGACTAAATGCACTAGCCTATAATGTTTTTTTATTAGTTACTAGCAAACATTCCCGCACCCTTGCCCATTCCAGAATATTAAAGGTAATCGACTAAAGTTTAATTCCTATTTTCTTAAATTGAGATTCGAAACTACCAATTCTAAAACGCTGCAGTGCCTCACTCTTCTCCTTATATCGGTCATCTTCAGTTCTAAAATTTTTAATACAGATTCGAGACCTGTTCCGCAATACACTTATAGAAGTCCTTTGAGTTTGACTGCTTTGTTCGCCATCCGGGGTTCCCCATCGTAGATTTCCAAATTTCAAAGACAGGTTCAAATCTATCAACCCTAAAAACTCGTTCGCACTCTTTTCGCGTTTTCATGAATATCCTTTGACGTTGAGTTTGCATTCGCAATATCTACAGTAAAACTCGGTTACTGCAACTCTGCTTAGCTTCTCTTTTCTCTTAATAGCAAAACATTTTAAATATCTAATTTCTACCCATTTCTAGTAGAAATTCCCCCTTTTAAGTGCACTTTGATTATGCATCATTCTTAATAAATAAAATAAAAAAAAGCAATGGTAGTACATTCATCGAGGTCACGAACTCAACCTGAATGCTCTCTTGATGATCTAAATAGGTACTTTGCTGCTCCTTCCTTGAATAGAGTGGACGATAACTTATCCACTGATAGTGAGAGGCGTGAAGCACCCCAGACAATTTATCCGCATGAAGTTGTAGGAGACGTTGTGCTTCTTGCTTTTAAGTCGAAAAAATCCGAAGCAGTGGGCTTGGCTCTCATTAGTACTCATTTCCTTAAATTATTGCTCCCATTTTTGCTGCCCTTTATAACGAAATTATTCAACTATATTCTGGTAACCGATGCTTACCCTGGTATGTGGAAGCTTGCGAAGGTGATCCCAATGACTGAGAATGGTCAGAGTTGCCAGCCAGTAATTTCAGACCCATAAGCATTGTTCCATTCTTATCTAAAGTATTTGAGTGCCTACTCCAGATGCAGATTTGTGATTTCGTTGAGGGAAATAATGTATTGTCTTCGAACCAACATGGCTTCAGAAAGGATCATAGTACTACCACTGCCTTAATATCCCTGTCAGAATGCTTTAGAAAGGAGTTTGATGAAAATAAAATAACTGTTCTAGTGCTCCTAGACTTCTCCAAAGCATTTGACTCCGTAAGTCACCATATTCTGCTAAAAAAACTGGAGATGCGTTTTGGGTTTTCACAACCTGCGATTAATTTGATAAAAAACTATTTAAGCTGCAGGTTTTAACGCGTCCAAGTTAATGGGCATCTACCTGGATTCGAGTAGTTAGCCATGGGTGTACCGCAGGGTTCAATTCTGGGTCCTTTACTCTTTATGCTGTACTTGGATGATATTAAAGCACTAAAATTAAGGCCATCTAGAATGGAAGTGCCATTTTTTAATACTATCGTTGGACATCTGGGTTATTTGTTTGTGGTATTACAGTATAACTCAGAATGTATGCGTAGAAATTTCGAAATTCTTACAAACTCAGGCTAGCGGCTTAGCATACCGCCTGCAATTTATTTTTTTAATTTTAAATAAAATATTTTCTTATGTATGTATGTAAATAGAAGCAAAAACGCTAACATTTTAAAATTAAAATTGATTTTTCTCTCGATGAGTTTTACTAACTTTTTCTGAAGTTAGCAGAATATTTTTTTAACATAAAATATGAGAGCATTTAATTCGTCATTTGAGCATTTTATTAGCCTGTAATGAGTCCTAAATTTTCTGCGTGTAAAATTTACGTTGTGCCCGTTTAGTTCTGCTACTTTAGACATCTAAAATTTGGGAACGATGGCGAAATCAAAATCTTGCATTGGAACATGGGGTTTTTGGGGTTACTGGTTTTAAATACGATGTCCGGTCCAATATGGAAGAACCAACATAATAAACAGAAGCGCGAAGAGCTCTCGGGTGGTCTGCTTACTCGACCGAGAGAAGTTCGGTCTTCCAGGTATTTTACATAATACGTAAATAATAAAATTATTTACTCCATTGGGTTTTGGATTTTTGCGTATTAAAAACTACGGTGGGACAGTAATGGCATGTACATTAAATAAACATTTTAATTTTTCGTGACTTTGGCTGCACGTACGGTTTTCCTGTAATCGAAAAGCTATTGGATTACGGCGGAATAAAAAGTGCGGAATCCAGAAAATCCCCAACAATTATGTCTCAAAAAAATGTCGTGGAAGCTGAAGCCCGTCTGTCCCGGTGACAAAACCGAATGCGGCGGATTATTGCAAATTGAGTAATTACCTGATTGGGATAAGCTAAAGTTCGCGTAACGGTGCGGGCAGTGCTCGACAGATGATGCGTTGAGGGAGTGGGTGGCCACTGTAGCCACGACTGCGATGGCCTCTGTTGCGTCCACGACCGGGATGGCCGCAGTCGTCGTGTGGGAGGCCTGCAAAATGAGGCCGCTGTTGACAATGGTTGTGGCAGCGGCTGCCGTGCTGGACAGAGTCATTGATCCCATTGTTCTGGATCCAGGCTGCTCCGCTGTGACTCCGTCCTCTGCTGTTGCTGGCGGTGATGGTGATGAATTTGATCCCGCTGATACTGCTGTTGCAAGAAGGGTTGTAGTGGAGCTCGGCGGTGACCCAGTGCTTGTTATCATGATAACACCACCGCACAGTTCTGGGGGTGCATCGATTTTGCTTCCCTTTTTGCTGTCCAACGCTGTCAACGCAGTTAGGGAAGAATCTGGAAAAAGAGAACAGCCGGTAAATTAGAGGGTCCGTGCAGCTGCCTCAAAGCAAGGTCTAATTAGTTTTGAACGTTTCGGAATTATAAACTATGGCAAAGCTTCCGTTCGAGGAAGTCTTTTAAAAATCACCCAACTGCAGGGCAAGTAGCTCTTATTTTCGCAAAAGGAAGTCTTTGGCTTGAAAGATTCCCTTAAAATCCAATCACCTCTGGCCATAGCCCCTTTAAAAGCGTTCCTTTTAAATTGCTCAGTTATTCAAATGCAGCGCACCTCCAGCTATGTACATAGATTAGGTGGCTGCTTGCCTCCTCCTTAGTTGCTGAAAATTCACTAAGAGCTGAAATGCAAGTCGAGGGCCAGGGGCCGATATCGATATTCAATACACAGGCTAGGTCGACCCCGACCCCGATCCCATCAAGTGAATATTTCAATTTTGCATAATCGATGGCTGGAGAGACGGTCTTTATCAAAGTTCCAAGTTTTTTCCTCCCTCTGGGAAAGCTAACATTTTTCAAGGGCTAAGCGCATACTTCCAGGTGGTTTAGAACTTTTTCTTTGTCGGCTTGCGGGCAAGGAAGTGAATGTTAATTCATCTCAGGCAAGATGAAAGAGTTAAATTAAACTACTCTGTTATACCTGAGGCAACGTGCATTAAAACATCCTCTCCTATTTTCTTTGGCACACGGAAGTGCAACATTACTAGTGAGGAATCGCAATTTAAACTTTATAAAAATTAGGCACCTTCCGAAGACAGGTTCAAGGAGCAAATTATTCCATTAAGACGTAAGTGGTTCATTGATTTGAAATTCGAAACAGCTAAGGACGTTAATTAACTACACATCCCTCGAAGGGACATTGCAGGAAGATCGTGACTATGTTATTAAACCTGGTAGTAAATGGCCAGTTTGCAGGTAGCTGAATCTTCTGGGTATTGCCCTTCAGCGTGTCGAGTTTGCTGTCCAATGAGGTGCTCTTATGGAGGGTGGCTTTAAGTTAAGGGAATTGATCACGGCCTTGAGAGTTCTGTTTGAGACAGAGGACGACGAGAATGTAATTATGCGAATAAATTAACAGCTCTTAATTAAGTTCCGTAATGATTACATAATTACTTCGAACATAGCTCCAGAGAGTGCTAATAAAGCGGCGAAGGAGTGTTGAGGTCGCGGATTAAGGCTTTTCTTTATGTAACTTTCATTTTTCAGTTCAACGTTTATTGCACTCTTGGCTTTTACTTCTTACAACTTTTTTAATTTCATAATATTTTCAAGGCAAACCTCAATGGTGCCGCCACAAAAAATTTACCTACTTATTCTAAAAATTTTTCACAAGTGAAAGAAACAGTCATTGTGGGAAACAGTAGAGAAATATTCTCTAAGCGAAGGATGCAATAAAAACTGGCTTACAACGCTGATAATATTCGGTGCGTAAAAGTTCATAAAAGCATTTACTATACTCCCTCCAAAAATTTTTGTACAAGGGAAAATTTCAGGGAAATTGCTTGAGTTTGGCACACTATATCAGAGTGTAGGTAAAATTTAGGTATTGAGGGGTATCCGAATCACCCCCATGTACGCTCCGCGATTTTGCATAGTTTTCGAGTTACAGAGTGATTCATAAATTCAGGATGCTCATATTTATTTTATTTTTATGATTTGATCTACTCAACGCAGCGACATCAAATTCACACCAAACAACTACTATTTGTGCTTTCTAAAAACGCCACCAGTGTTGATCTACCTCTACCACTGCAGGTACAGTCACTTCGGAAAGTAAAAAAAGCTGTATGATTTCCTAAATTTCACGTTTTTCCCAATTAATGTTCCTCCTTTTTATTTTTATTGAATTACCCATCTTGTTGCCTTTCCATAGAGGCACAACACGTGCCTTTGCAACATAAAGGATAAATAAAATTATACGTAGAAAAGCTTTTGCGGGAATCTTTAAAACTTATTACAGTTAATGTTAGTACGTTACAAACGTTTAATTTGAAAAAAAATATGAAAAATTCAGACCAAACTGAGACATTTGAGATGGTTGCTCATAATGTTGTCTCAGTTGTCTCACTGAGAACGTGCTTGCCGAAAGCCGCTAATGCATAAATTTCCATAAGAATCTAAACCACGACCGAACCGAAAACCCATTAGGTTGAATTTGCTAACAAATCACATCTGTACACCTTATTAGAAATGTAATTATGAAATGTCAGTCAGTCAGAAACCTATATCAGGTGTGATTAATTGCATGTGGCAACACAAAATGGTTATTCTCAGGCAGAACAAAAAGCTACCGCATGTTGAGCAAAATGTGCCAGATAGGTGACAACAATTTCAATGCAAATGAAAGAGCTACAACTATATGTTGGTTGGTTCGGTTGTGGTTTGGTTTCTTATGGAGATGAGGCATAAGATTACATCCTCAGTTACAACAAAATAAACAGTTTTTCATAAAATAACAAAGTATATATGTAAATACAAAAAAGAATATAAACAATATACAAAACACTAGGGTCGTATTCGCCAACTACTTCTATTAAGATTAATCTTTTAACTAGGATTAATTTATTACTGTCACTTGCCTACACGTCCTACATTGGATGGAGAATAATCTCGATTGATGAATACGACGCTTCAAGTTTTAGGACACGTTGACGTTAATTCTGTAGTGATTTAAAAAAAGCAAAATACCAAATAGTATTTTGTGCAACTAGGGTGGAAACTAGCCGATTGTCTACGATGGCAGTGTTAGACGCCATTACTCCATTACATTACGTTACTGCCATCAAGGGCAATCGGCTAGTTTTCACCCGAGTTGCACACTGTATTTTTCATCACAAGTGCGGCGGTGGGTTCGATAGGGAGTTGGGGGCAGGAGGAGTCCGTGGGTATGGAACGGGGGGTTCGGGGGGCGGAGCCCCCTGCAAATAAAAAAAACAATTCTTGCTGTAATTATTTCTCAAAAAGATATACGTATCGTAAAGAAAAGTAGTAAGGAAAGGTTTTTATGATATCTAAGGTACAGATGTTCAAAGCAATATATAATACTATTACATTACATTACATAGTCTTAACTACTCTGGTGACCATGTGACTCATGCCCGGCTTAAATAATTTATTCAGGTACCTGAAAAGTATTAAAAGGATGTTTAACACGTGCGAGTATATAAAAAAAAATGGGATTTCTTGAAGAATCAGAATATTTCTGAGTGCACGAGTTTAACCAGAGCCGGGCAAACTCGGCTCTTTTGACTCTCGAGTGCTCCTCAGGTAGATTTCGAGAGCTCCTCTTTACTATTGCAAGTGCAAGCGAGAAATGCATACTTCTGTCCAGTGATCAGTGATGGGACATGTACTTACTCCTTCTCATTGCGTTAATGGAGCGACCCAAAATGCACTCAGGTATACGGCTCCCATGAAGGATTTCTTGAAGAAATATTCTGAGTGCATTTCCATTTCAGGTACCCGTGCGTTATTCTAAGTATCGCGTGCGTTCTTTAAAATTACCAGTGGGTTATTCCGAACAGGCTTTACAGTGGTCAATCGGCGAGTTTTCACCCGTAAACCCGTGCGGTATAGTAATGGTTTCCCCGCACGTTTGATGAAAAATCTTTTTGTGGAGAATTTTCTGAGTTTCAAGTTTGGTATTTTATAATATAACACAGCTTGGGCACGGTAATTCAGATCAGATTAAAATTTGGGGAAATAACAGGTATAAATTAATCCTAGTAAAGGAAAATGCCAGTTGGTGAAATCCTCTCCTAGGGCTGTTGAATTATTTAAATAAATTTAGGTCACTTGCAAAATCGCAAGAAAACAAATAAAAAAAGAGGAAAAATGTGGAGTAGATTATGATAAGTGGGAAATAAAAAATAAATTAAATCAAAAAACTGGAATTGATCTGCTCACAGATCAACAAATAAAAAAAAATGTTTTGTGCCGAGATATCGTTAGTGGTTTTGTATTAGGTATGCATTGACAGCACTAAAAATATTTTTAATTTGTTTTCCTACGTGTAATTTTTGATTTACCCGCAGTTTTGAATACTGGCTGTAATAAGTACTTCCATTATTTGCTATCTTATCGATACATTTCTATAAATAGTTGAAAAAGTTGTCTCAGTGATCCAAATGAGTTTTTTACATTTGTTGTGAGTTCACAGTTAAAAAGTTCAGAAAACCTTTAACAGATTTTATAAAAAGTGGTTATGTTTCTTACTTTAAGTCGTAAATTGTGGATGAATACAAGCCGTGGATACCCCAAATTGTTTGTAAAATGTGCTATGAATACTTGAGACAATGGATCAATGGTCAAAGAAGCCATATGTGGTTCGGAGTGCCTACGCAATGGAAAGAACAAAAAAAATAACTTCGATGACTCTTACTTCTGCTGTGTTAATTTGCGTAGTTAGATTCTGCTAGAAGATCCCTACCACATTCAGAGGAAGTACCTGTTCCAACATTTTGTTCTATTCGTGAATCATCATTTGAAGGAATACCATCTACAGAGCCAAAATCGTTTACCCAAGAAGAATTAAATGATTTGATAAGGGATCTTGAACTACTTAAGGAATCTGCAGAGGTTTTGGCTTCTAGATTAAAAGAAAAAAACTTATTGGCGTCTGGTACAAAAGTGACGTTCTATCGTACAAGACTTGCTAGCATTTTTTCAATCGGAAAATTATATTGTTTTTTGTCCGGATGTGTAAGGCCTTATTCTCGAAATGGGTCTTTCAGAGTACCAGCCAAATGAATGGCGTCTCTTTATAGAAAGCTCTAAAAGTCTAAACGAACCCTTAAGTGTGTCCTTTTACACAATTGTCAGAATAAAACATGTGAGTGTATCTACTTAGGGTCTTTTTGAGAAAATGTAGCTACCTCATTACCCTAAAAATCCTGGTACTTTGCCGGTAGCGGGTAGACGAAGACTGTAGCAGAGAGGCGACACACGTCGATAGTGTATAATAAACTCAACCCTTACAGAGGGTGCGCGCCTCGCTTATCTCTGGCGACGACGACGGTGAGGTGGCTACGAATGCTAGTATCTGCATGCCAGATGTTGTACTTTCAGATTAGCTGGACAAGTGGTGCTCAGGAAAAGTTTCAGTTAGTGAACGTGAAGGAGTAAGTAATTTATATGAAAATATGATTGCAATTTGGAGAGCAGCTTATATTTTGGAGGATTTGAGGTGGGTGCTAGATAGCTATACATATATATAAAAATGAATCCCTATTTCCCTTGGTCACGCCATCACGCGTGAACGGCTGGACCGATTTCGCTAATTCTTTTTTTGTTGTGTTTATTACTGTCAGGAGAAGGTTCTTCTGAAAGAAAAAATTAAGAAAATTGCGTGGAAAATTAGAAAATTTAAGAATACTTAACTTGCTGTGCGTTAGTCTCGCTAAAACTCAAAAACGGCTTGACCGATTGCGATAATTTTTTTGTTTTGTTCCCTATAATTCAGGGCAGGTTTAAAAGAAGAAAATTCGTGAAACCCCAAAGGAAAAGCCGGAAAATCGAAAAAATCGAAATTTCCGTTTTGTATAGGAACGGAATTTTCCAACTTCAAGGAATCTTTATGAAAAAGGCAATTGGAGGTTTTCGGGGTCGCAGATCTCGAGCTTACATTCAAAATTGTGGAACTCAAGATGTCGGATCCTATATGGCGACCGAAAAGTTAAACTTCAAGGGATTTCCCTGAAAATCCGCACTAGGGAATTTTCGGGATCACTGATTTCGAATCTGCTATTCAAATTTCCCAATATGAGACCACCCCCACCCCGCTGGGAGATACAGAAGAGGGGGTGCGATAAGGAGGTGGTGTAAAATGAAGAGAACTAAATTTAATAATACTGTTGGAAAATATCTAAAACATGTGCAAAACGCAAATAGGAAAACGCTGGTTCACATAGAAGAGGCGGTGGTGCAGTAGGGAGGCGTTGTAAAATTAAGGAATACAAATTTAATAGTATCCCGCGAAACGCCGGGTCCGGGCAAGCTATAATTTATATATAGTAGTGGCTGTTTATAGTGCTAGGGTGTGATTGATAGTTTGTGCTGTAGTATATTAATTTTATGGTAGTGATAAATGTGCGTCGTCTGCCTGGTTTATTGTAGAGATATATGAATAGGTGAAAATTACTAACCACCCCATGTTTATATCACTGAATGTGAGTTGCGGCCTTGACACTGTTTTGTCCACGTTCTGCAGTGGTGGGTCCGTGCAGCCCACATTGATCAATGTGGGGAGGCCAAACATTCGCACTGGTTAGCTCGTGCATATAAAAACTTCTCCCGAGTACTTGGTAAGTCCGTGCCGGGTTGAAACGCTACCCAATAGCCACTATATGTGCTATATATAATTTGCTCTGGTACGTCCGAGCACCTAACATAGCCATGGGAAATTATATAACACTAACAAATAGGTAGCATTCACTGAGTTAGGGTTACTCACGGATCGCTTTCTATCTTTGTAGAGGAATGATAGATTCGCCAGCGCCCAAGAGGAGGATAAATGCAGTAATGAGTCAGATAAAAAAAAACTATTAACAGAAAAGAAGTGAGAAATAAACTGATTGGATTTTTAGAGTTTGAGTTTATGTTTTATTACAATGGCAATAAATATGGTTCAGTTCCCATTGCTCACTCAACAAAATTATAGGAAAAATGTCAAAATATTTCACTTGTGCTAGACAAAAACAAATATAACGAACACCAATGGAGTATTTGTGTTGATCTAAAAATGGTTAACTTCTTATTAGGAGAGCAAAGTGGATACACCAAATACCCATGCTTTTATTATCTGTAGGACAGTCATGCCAAGCATCAACACTGGGAAAATAGATGTGAGACGATGGAGGTGGGAAAGCAGAATATCGTAACTTCACATTTGGTTTCAAAAGATTAAATTTAGCAGGGGGGCGGGGGGGGGGGGGGGGGGGGGGGAATCTTGCATATATATTTATTGTATAAATTTAATCATACTGCTATTTTCAATAATGTGGGCTGATATTCTCGTAATTTCTTTCTATTAAAAGCGGTACCACGCAAATTTGCTTTAAAATATATGAAAACCCAACAAATTCATTGAAGTACGTATCTCAATGAAATTCAATTCAGATAGGTGTACGCAAATCACCCAAAAGAAAAACTGAACATCCGAATACAAAATTGAAAAATCTGCCTGGATAAATCAATCACAGCATACAAAATTTTAAAATATTGCTTTCAAAATCCTTCCGCCGTGTCATCAACTAAAATTCTAAGAATTTGCTTTCTAGTTTTCGTTTTTTTACCCGCGCTCATTCGTAGAATTTCTCGACATCTTGGAACCCCAGCTCACAATGGCTGGTGCCGATTGAAACATTGAAATTCCCTCACGCCTCACCTTCATTTAGGACTGTCCTGACAAACTCTTCGCTGGTCTCGTGGCCTGACCCTCGACCAAGTGGCCAAGTACAGAGGCCCCAGCTAAGATTAATATTATTTAAATATTTTGAGTTGCGGCTTTCTACCAAATTGTTCCTATTGTATATACACATGCAATTCGGCAACTTTGCATTTTTCTTTCTATTCTTATTAATAAAAGATACTGATTTCTTAAATTCAATGAACAATTCGGAACGACCTGCGTGGACTTTGTTTGTTGAAGTTACTAAAAACTTTTTCGGAAATCACAAGTGAAGTAAGTGCTCTGAAATTGTAAATGACATGCCAGAAAACTTGAAAAACTTAGGATGTGATATGTCCATCAAAGTGCACACCTTCACAGTCATCTTGACCAAATCCCAGACAATCTTGGATCCTATAGCGAAGAACAAGGGGAGCGGTTTTATCGGGACCTATGGACTAAACTGACCGTCCTGGTTGTGTTATACAACGCAGCTTCGGTTTGCATTTGCACGAAAGAGTACAAATGGATATATTTCATAAGCCCCTTTTTGCAATAATGTGTATTGCATGTCTATGCTATTTAAAATGTGTGGATTGCATTTGCAGGATATAAATTTAAACGGACATGAGTAATCATAAAACTCATCAGCAATTTCACAATTCGGAGGAAACTTTAAAATAAAAATAGCTTCTGTATCCCAGTTGGCTGCCGACGCTACTACCAATTAATTCATGTACATATGTATGTATGTCTGTAAACAAAGAATCGAATACAATTCTTACGAAATTCCCTAAAAATACTAATCGCGTTTTCCCCAGAACTGAATCTTTCATTTTTTTCATCTGCCCAAATCTAAACAAACCAATTTTCACCTGTTTCCACAATCCCCGGCAATTCATCCAAATCACATTAATTTTCATTAGGGCAATTCTTTTCCTCGGCGATCAACTGGTTGAATTGCCACGGGAAGTCTCATGAGTTGGACGCACGCACGCAGGGGGTGCGAGAAAGCAATCACCGGAAACTCACAATTAACCGAAAATATCCACAGGCCGATATGGAAAGGCCATCAATTCGGTCTGATTGCCAGCTGAAAGGAGAAATAGACGTCCATGGTCAGAAAATTGATTTTATTCTCTGTGATGTTTATTCGATGAATAAGTGATCAATTGCAGACAGGTCAAGGTGCAGGTCACCCGGCGGACGCGGGGGAAAGGTGCGCCCCAATGCCTTTTCGATAGTGCTGATGACATCGGTGGTGAGGATTGTGATGATACTGATCGCACTCTGACGACATGCATCATCTACCATATAGCGAGTGCTTCACATCCACAACTTGTAAATATTCAATTTGATGTCCGGAGATGAGAGGTCATCAGCTGTAGGGTGAGTGTGGGATGGAGGTATGCATCATTGCATGGAAAATGCGGTGAATCGAATCCTTGTGGAGTTCGGCATTTATTATGTAGGAAACCAACGTCACAAACAGGACCATGCATCGTAGAAATTAAGGCAATTCGCCGACATTTTAGTTTCCTGCGAGCACCTCAGAACAATATACGGTTTCATTTGCATGCATAAAAATACTAGTAAGTAAAAGTCCGGCTGCAAGATTACTACGTTCATTTAGTTTTTAATCAAAATCTAATTTTTACATATATTTATGAATGGGGGGAATATATTTTCGCCGAGATGCCTATCAAAATGTCGCCGCTGGTATTTTTAATTAAAATAATATTAATTGATTTTTCGGCAAAAATTTCATTCACTTGTTTTTTAAATAAAATACAATCCACTTCACAGCAATATTTGTAAAGAACTTATGGGTGCCATTGCGCACTTAGCCGCAACCAGGTGTAAACAGGTGTTACTTTGTTATGTTAATACGTTCATAACGTATATTTATAATTTATGTATCAAGTTAAAGCTAGTTTTTTTCTGTTTATGATGAAATACGGTTGCCTATGTAAAAGTGGCCGCACATAGGGGTTGCCAACTGTTAAAGATAGATTAGAGTGAAAGAGAGCTCGCGCGCAAAACCGTTTGGCAGACGAGAATGGCGATTGTCAGCTGTACCAAAACTGATCTTATATAAAGCTAGAAAGCAGAGGAGGTTTCCTATTGTCTTCTATTAAGCACCTAAAGGGAGAAAGGGAAAGGGATAATATTTAATAAAAAACAAAAAACCAAAGTCTCTCAGAAACTTCAAATTGTAAGAAACAAAAATATTTGAAATACAAGTTCTGATCATTCTCATTTCACTTTCGCGCTTTTTAATCTCAACCATCAATCAGATAGATATTTCCCATGTTGTGTTGTAAGAAGCATGCTATTTGAGCAGTATGTAGTTGTTTCCAATTATTCTCAGTTTGGTTGAAGATATTAGGGTTGCCTAATGTTCACTTAAAAGTTTATATTGATTGTTCAATCATCGTTCTTATGTGAGCGTTCATTGAGAAAGGAAGCAAAATGAGTGAAAATAAGTTAGCAATCGTATTGTGGACAATTTTAGGTCGGTGAGTCTGGGGGCAAAAATGTTCAAATTTCTCAAATTCTTCAATACAAGTACGAAAGCATTATTCATCCTAATATAAAAGTTTCTAAAACAAGAATATTTTTCGATGACAACCCTAATTTGTATCTCAATTTGTGCAGAACTTTTGTTTTTCTTACTCATCCAGAATTTTACTGACGTGTGGAATACTGATACTTTTCTACTGCACATGAAAAATATAGAATAATTTACCTATGTTTCATTCTCATACAAAACACAGATTTTAGCATGTTTTGTTCCTCTGCTTCCTGACTTTATATTAGGTTAACTTACAAGTACAGGTACAGCTGACAATCGCCATCCTCGTCTGACGAGCGGTGTTGCGCGCGAGCTCTCTTTCACTCTAATCTATCTTTAACAGTTGGCAACCCCTATGTGCGGCCACTTTTACATAGGCAACCGTATTCCATCATAAACAGAAAAAAACTAGCTTTAATTTGATATATAAATTATAAATATACGTTATGAACGCATTAACATAACAAAGTAACACCTGTTTACACCTGGTTGCGGCTAAGTGCGCAATGGCACCCATAAGTTCTTTACAAATATTGCTGTGAACTGGATTGTATTTTATTTATAAAACAAGTGAATGAAATCAAATAATATTATTTTAATTAAAAATACTAGCAATCACATTTTGATAAGCACTTCGGCGAAAATATATTGATTAATATATGTAAAAATTAGAGTTTGATTAAAAATTAGATGAACGTAGTAATCTTGCAGCAAGTAAAGAGGTCGGAGGTGCGGTAGCCGGTTATGGGCGAATCAACTGTGTGTGTGCGCTACCTGCGTTCCCCCTTTCTTCCATTCGCATTGTCCGTATACGTTATCATTGCCAGGCGAGGTAGAATTGAGACGTCATGGTAGGATAAATGCCGCACACAGTCGTTTATTATCGCCTGCGAAATGCAGAGTGAATCAATGCTGCTTTTATATCTCACACTACATTACATGCTGTACGTGAGAAATGTTTGCCGACTATGGCTCTCTAATTTTTAATTTCTAATACAATGGTATTCGTTCGTTATAAAGAATGCCCGTTCTTGCTGTTATATATTTTTTTGTGCAAATAGTTGTGCCGGCCGTACCGATATTAGGTCGTTGCACAGTGTTTCCTTTTCCCGATTTTGTGGCCAAAAATACTTTTCATGGTTTTTTTGGGTCGCAAGTGCCATGTTATAGGTATCGTTGGAAAGGGGAGGGAGTGTAGAATGTGTTGGTGAAATAGTGGTTGGTTAAAAGTGTGGAATGTGGGAATTATTGGTGAAAACGTGTTTTTTCTGTGGGGGAGGGGTGGGGGGTGATAGCCCCAGAATTGTATCTCAGGGGTAGGAAGAAGAATCACCATATGGGAAAATGGTCCGTAGTGGTGAAAGTTGGTGAAAATCATTGAATGTCGTCAAAACGTAGTTTTTTCGTTCGGCACCGACAAAATTGAAACGGCTGTGGAAGAAAAGAGTATGCATGAATTGGAATGATTTTTTCACCAATCGATAGCTAAGGAAGCAGAGTAGTTAACGGTAGAAGAAGCATTTCAAAAAGTATGTACATAAGAAGTATATAATATGAAAATTGGGTGATGGGGAATTTAGTGTGAAAATTGTGCGATTTTTTGGGGGGAAAGTAAAAGAAATGTGAAAGTCTCTATAGTTTTCTGTAATAGGGGGAGTGAATAGCTATCGTTTGAGATATGAATGAAAATTGTAAGTGTTGCTATATTGCCACAACTAAGGCTGGAGATTGAGAAAACTGCTTCGACAAAATGTGAAAAAAAAATTAATTTGTATGAAAAAGTAAAAAAAATGTAAAGTCAAAATATTTAAAAAACATAATTTTGCATCTAAGAAAAATAGTCGCAAAGTGCTAACAATACTCGAAAAAGATAAGAAAATTTGGGTTTTTTTTCAAAAATCAAAAAAAAAAAAAAAGAAGAAGAACAGCGAAATGGTGTGACATTTTTGATAGTCCTCCCACCACCTTTCAAATGAGACCAAAAAATCATAAATCGGATGGTTGAGTTGGCCACAAAGTCGATTTAAAAAAAAGTGCTGTTTAGCTTTATATATAGTGGATTCCATGAAAAACGATATGAATATTGTCAAAATATTACATACATATATAAGTGTATATAAAGTGAATATATATATAATGCGCTTTGTAGAAGCCAGGTATGAATGAAAGTTTCATGCCTGACTGTTTACAATCGTCAACGGCCTTGAGCGCCGAAATTCCTATGTCGCGCGCAAGCTAACTCTAATGGTGCCCAACGCGCTAGATCACCTAAGAGCAGCTGCAAATCGCATAAATCGCAAGTTTACACTTCCCTTTAAACTTTCTGTACGGTGTCAATGCCGAACACGGCGGTTCATGTAACCATAACTCTGCTTGAAAATCAGTTATCGGAAAAAAACACCGATTTTACAGGACTATATACTAATACACATGTAATATTGAAAAATCATAAATTTCCATGATTTTAGCGTCATTATTTAATATAACATACTTACCACAATAAACAAAATCCGAAAGGTGTTGTTGATATGAAGTCACTGAGTTTGGAAATATACTAGGTTAAAGATCGTATTGACTACGTATACACGATATCCAAAGTCGCGACTTTGGCCTAACGTAGCCCAAAGTCGCGATTATCTTTGCCGTGTATACGGGCAAGTCCCAAATCTGGCCTAGCCCCGATTGATTTGGGCATAGGCCTGATATATCTACATGTGTGTGCTCGATCCCTCAAACGTCACAAATCTTACTCGCACACAGATAGCACACAAGGGCAAATTTCCTAGTCCACTTTTGTGTCGTTTACACGAGCAGCCCTGATTTTGGCCTACAACCGGTTTCTAGGCCTGATTTGGGACTGTCGTGTATACGTACTCATTGTCAGGAGAGCGGCAAGTGCGCGGAGCGTGCAGCTGTTTTAACGTATACTTCACAGTGCCCCTGTGCCTCAGGGAATCGGTTTGGGGTCCTACTATTCGAGATTTTAATGCACCGAAGCTCCCTCTACAAAATCCAAATGAGAAAAACTCAATATGACAACCTTCGATTTTGGCATTTTTGGCCACGAAATCGAGAAAAGGAAACACTGTGCGCGTTGGTACGAATTGGGGGAGTTTGGCTTAGATCTTCAGAGTGAGCAGACGTACTAAGAATAGTTTCTGGGCACGCGGTCTTAGTACCGAGGGGTAGAGCATGGAAGACGACGTAAGAAGTTCCTGTTCGAGCTGGGTGGTGCCCGGCCTGGTGAGAGAGACCTAGTTGCAGAGGATAAATTTTCGTAGGGTGACACTCGTGTTGGGGGATTTATCTTCAAAAAGATACAAGCAGCGGGCGAGACAGAGGACCGATTCGCAAAACCATGAGATGTAGTGGGCCTAATAAGTTGCTGAAGTTGATAAGTTGATAATCAGAATGCAGGGAATTTCGCTGCATTTAGCGGCAATGTGGAGAAGCACAATTTGGAGGGCATGGTGCGTGATGGCGGTGTTCTTGGAACAAGTTACTTGCTCACTTTTCTTGCTTGCCTTTGCTTTATGAAAATTACATTTTGGGAGAATGGAACACCTATTCTTCTCTAGCCTACATATGTATGTTTAATTTTTAATTCAAATATCGTAAGTAATAAATTTATTGTTTGTTGCATTTTTTAATCTTTTATCCTTTAAAACGGACCAAATCAAAATCAAGAAAAATGGCATTTTGTAGTTCAGTTGAAACGCTGTCAACATGATACAGTTTACGTAATTTGTCGCAAACACTGTCCACGATAAGTGCCAGCAATTTGTAGTAGTGCATTGGCTACGATAGACGACAAAAGGACACAAACACTTCACAATATCTCAGTCCTGTGCAACCCTCCTGCAATTACACTTCACTGCTTTTGTTCCGGCCGATTACAGAGAAACTGGTATTTTAGCAGTGCACCGCACCCCTCTCTGCCTTAAGCACACAGTTTCAAACATTTGCAACAGCAATCTGGGAAATTCCTGTCGACGCAGGAAAATTCCTTTTGCCTCTTTTCAGAAATCCTTCTTATGTATGTCTATCCGTATGCCGGGCCGAGAAAAAGGAGAGCGGTTTAAACAAAGGCCGTATGCTTCTGACATCAGACATGGGGTTTTATTAGATTGGCCCTTGATTATGCAAAATGCTCCGGAGCCCGATTGTTGTGGGTTGTAGCCATTTTGTGATTGGAATGTTTACCGTGTCTCAAGTAATAACACTAATACACTTTTATCCTTATTTCAAACTGTAAAATGACTAAAAGATCTCGGGTATTCGTTAGTTCGCTTTTACTTGCAAGAATGTTTAGACAGTCCATCTATACGTTACTTTAAAATGTGAAGTCGATCTAATCCTACTGCCACTTTTGCACTTATCTCTCTATTTCTGATATTCTTGAAGTAATCCTAAAACTACTTGGAAACATCCACTTTTACGAGAAACGTATTTCGTTAATTTGTCGTAAAAAGTACAATCATAGCAATAAATCCCAAAGGCCTACTTTTATCGCAACATTTCAGGGAGCACAGCAACAGATGTTTCCCTTATGGCAGGAGTGCGGACAACATAAAAATGATGAAAAAGTAACGCGCTCTTGGGTCAAGTTAATTTCGTTAAAAAATTAATACAGCGAATTTGGCCAAACCATTAAATTAGACAAATGTCGCTGCAATGATACGTGGGATGTGCTCATAAAAGCACTCGTAAAACGAGCAACGAAGGAGCATTTTTGTGGTCCATTTGTCGCAAATTACCGGGAAAGCGCTATCAATCCGCTGGTAATATTTTGTCTCTTTACGACGCGGAGACATATTGTGTCGAGCCAAAATTTTATAGGCAATTATACCTGCCTATGTAGTCAATGCAGTAGCAAGAGAAACGACAGTTTTATTAAAATGCTAATAACAGATTTACATGACGCTGTCTCTTGAAATTTGGGCGAATGGCATTAAACTTGGAGGAAAGATGTTTTTAATAACACTCTTCTGTTGTACATATTTGCCAAAATACTTTACGATATCAGCAGCTGGTGTACGTCGCTTCAGAATGTTCAAGCAAAAATATTATAGCGGAGGAAAAGGCTTGTGAACTTGAAATTCAATGATGTGTCCTATTTATTTATCCATTTACATTTGATAGCATGATAATTTCCAAAAAATTTTAAATACTCGTATAGCATAAGAATTTCTCCCACTAGATCTATAGCGCTCAAATTTTGTTTGTATGAAAGTTTAAGACCATTCTGCAATTTACCTCATCCACAGGCTTTGAGTGCGTGTAACTCTTTAATACCCTGCAATTGGAAGAAGCTAAATTAGGTAAACAAAATAAGATGTTTGTAACAAAATGATATATTTGACTTTTCATTATTCCAGTAAAAAAAAAATTATAAACTTAAACATACTTCAGGTACTGCATGAAAGTTTAAGACCGCTGGTATTCCACTTATAAAAGTATTTATGAAAAATATTCTAAGCCTTAAAGTAATATCCTTTGGCCTTCAGACATGCTTTTATTCTTTTTGGTGCCGAGTTTACCAAGTTTTCCGCTATGAGTTTCGTGATATTTCCCCACTCTTCCAGCAAGAAAACCTTCAACTCCGATGGATTACTGGGTTTCCGTTGTGAAACACGATCACAAAGTGTTTTCCAACATTTTTCTATTTAGTTGAGGTCAGAACTGGTTGGAGGCCAAAGTAGGACGTCAATACTATTATCTTCAATCCATCGCCGGGTATAGTTGGCAGTGTGTGGCTTCGCGTTGTCTTGTTGAAAAAGACTTCCTCGCAGATGCTTCTCCTCTTCCATAGATGGTAAGAGATATTCATTAAGAATATCACCATATTTTTCTTTATTTATTGTGTCTTCGACGATAATAAGTTTCGAGCTCCCCACACCATAACCTCACTTCCGCCCATTTGCACCTGTTTCTGAACACAATCTGGTCGGTATTTTTCATTTGGTAGTGGGCGAACATAGTTTTTTGAGTTTGGCATTGGTGCTATAATTTAAATCACAGAGAACTTGTCTAATGCGGCCAGCCGTTATAGTTAGGTTTCTTATGCCCAGTAAGTTCTCTTCGATTTTGTTCTGATTTCCCGACTTGATGCGAATCTGTCAGCACTTACAATTTTTATAAGCTCTCTTTTAGCCCTTTTCTCTAAGATTGGGGGACGTCCTGTCCTTAAGGGGTTATATCCACTTGTAAGTCCGACAAAACGTGTTTTTTTGTGAATTTTTTGTGAAGAGGCTTTTCATTAAATAAATACATAGAATAAATGTACATATAGAGAATTTATTGTATTTTAAGAATTCGCGATGTATTTACAAAAATATTCGGTTCCGTTGTTCCTGTAGGAGATCTACTAGAGGACCTCCACAAAAAGGTGTCTGGCGGTGAGCAAGATATCTCTGATCCAAATATGAATGAAATAAAAAAAACCAAAAGATTTAATTTTAGGATAGATGAATACAGGTAATGATCGAAGGAATAGTCAAAATTTTGATTTTTGACAAAATGGCGGCTTCCCAAAGAAAAAAATCGTTTTTTTCAAGAAAATTTACAGTCAGAAACCTTATTCCTTCGATCATTACCTGATATCTAAGAAGATTGTGTGAAAATTTCAAGCCGATCACTGCAGCCGTTTTGGAGAAATTTTGCTCACCGACTTTGAAAACACCGTTCCGAGAAAAACGCGTTTAAAGTTTTGGGAACCATTTAAACTACTTTCAAACGCTCGGAGACGTCTTTACAAATACGCTAATTTCTCCGAAACTATTTGCCGGATCGATGTGAAATTTTCGGACGATATTCTCAACTATATGTACATTCAAAATATGCAAAAAAAAAAAATTCGATTTTTTCAAAATTACAAGTGGATATAACCCCTTAATCGATGCTCCACAGATCCAGTTTCTTCGTACCTTTGAATAGTGTGATGCACACAAGTTTTGCTGACTTTCAAAGATTTTGCAATTTCTCTTTGAGATCGGCCCTCACGATTCAAAGCCACAATCTTTTCAACCAGATCTTTATTATCTCTTTATAGCCAGAGGACACTAATATCTACTGAGTTTTTGCCCATTGTATGACATTTTTATAAAAAATGTTAAAGCCGTAAAAACAACACTTTTCGCCAAGCAGATTGCATCGGCAACTGACCTATCGTCAGTTTAAAAATATGAGTGACATGCAGTATGAGTAACAGAACATTTATTTAGAAAAACGTAACAGAGAAAACAGATGACGTTTCTAGAAATACCAGCGGTCTTAAACTTTCATGCAGTACCTGAAGTATATTTAAGTTTATAATTTTTGTTTTTACTGGAATAATGAAAAATCAAATATAGCATTTTGTTAGAAACATCTTAAGGATTTTGTTTACCTAATTTAGTTTCTTCCAATTGCATGGCATTAAAGAGCTACACGCACTCAAAGCATGTGAATGACGTAAATTGCAGAATGGTCTTAAACTTTCATGCAAGACTGTAGCTATAATACCTTTCCGTAATATCCAAGAAGCATTTTCCCAAATTCCTACTCCAAAGGGCTGAAATTAAATGTTTTGAAATTCAAACGTTTGCATGTTGGTTATTTTTTTAAGTGAATGGATGAATTTTGGAAAATATACTACCAGTCCATTTAAAAGTACTGCTAATTATTATTAAAGAACAATTAGTACCGTATTGTATATTTAAATTTTATCATCATTATTATTATTTACGTATATTTGTATGGAACATTTAAATTATGTATCGCTTATAATAAAAATATACAGGGTGGCCGGAAAAGTGACGTCCAAATGTAAAATTTATGTGTCTCATATTGAGGGGTATCCGAATAAATTCGGGATACACATTATTATTTTATTTTTATCTCTTTTAATGTGATTTCCAAAAATGTTACCAATGTTGATCTACCTCTACCACTGCAGGTACAGTCACTTTCGAAAGTAAAAAAATCTCTATAATTTCCAAAATTTCTCGTTTTTCTCACTTTTTCTCCGAAATTCATGTAATTAATGCACCTCTGTTTTATTTCTATTAAATTACTCATCTTGTTGCCTTTCTAAGGAGGTACAACATGTCCAGGTAAAGAAATGGTATTCAAAATTATACGCTGAAACCCGTTTGCGGAATTTTAACAAATCTGAATTTTAAATTTGTTTTTTTAAATTAAACGTTTGTAACGTACTAACATTAACTGTAATAAGTTTTAAATTTCAGAAAGCCTTTCGGGGTTCATTTAAGTTGAATTTTTTGTAAAATGCATATTTGTTTAAAATTCTCCAAAAGCTTTTTACGTATAAATTCGTATCTTCTTTCTCTACCTGGACGTGTTGTACCTCTATGGAAAGGCAATTTTGGGTAATTCAACAAAAATTTAAAAGAAGTACATTTCGGAGCAAAATCGGGAAAATGTGAAATTTTGGAAATTGTAGACCTTTTTACACTTTCGCCAGTGATTGTACTTGCAGTCGTAGAGATAGGTAAACATTGGAGCCATTTTTAGAAAGCACAGATAAGATAAGTCATTTGGCGTCAGTTTGATGTCGCTGCGTTAAGGGGTTATATACAAAGTTGGGACGAAAAAGTGAGCTAAGTTCGTGATTTTTTAAAAGGGTTTTATGCGAATTTTATTGGGAAAAGCGAAACACAATATCTTAGCAGTACTATCAAAGAAATAAAAACACTTTGAATTTCGAAAAAATTTTGAAAATTGTCGGAGTTATGGCCCCTCCCCCGGAGCGCTTTTTTTTTGCAGAGGCTTGCGGTGATCAAGCCCCAAGGCGAACCGCTTAACTGAAATCAAAAAAGTAAAAAAATTATTCAAGAAAAATAAATTCTGGTGTACTTGTTCGAATTGGTTTCCCAAAAAATTTTTTTTTTAATAAAAAAACTACGTTGACAGAAAAAATCAATTTTTTTGTTGATAAAAATTTCAAAAAAAATGTATTGCAAGAAATTAAAAATTTCCGGATGAAAAATGAATCGAACAAGTACACGAGATCTTAAATACGAATATTTGAAAAAAAGAATTTTGAGAATCAGTTGAAAAGTTTTTGAGATATCATGATCACCGCAACAGTACTTTTGGAAAAAACGCATTCCGAGATAATCGCGTTTAAAGTTTTGTAAAGCCGCGCGCCAAGTGCCTATGGATAGGACCAGCGCGCTGCAAACGGCTGTAATTTAAAAACCAGTGATCCGATCTGGATGAAATTTTGCACAGATATTTTCGAAAGTATGTACTTCCAGAATATGCAAAAACAAAATTTCTATTTTTCGAGCCCCAACTTTGTATATAACCCCTTAAGTAGATCAAAAAATAAAATAATAATGAGTATCCCGAATTTATGAATCACCCTGTAACTCGAAAACTACGTTAAATCACGGAACATACGTGGGGGTGATTTGGATACCCGTCAATATGAGGCACCTAAATTTTACCTTTGGATGTCACTTCTCCGGCCATCCTGTATATCAAAAAGACTAATTGTCGTTTTATAGTCAATGTTTGGACTATTTACATATCACATTTTGAAACAGTTGTACAAAGTCGACTTTCAATAAATAATTCGGAAGAATATTTTGTTGCGCACATCTTATCATACCCATTGAAATTTTGAAAAATCGATTTTGCCGTTTTTTGACCCTTTGATATGTCCTTAACACACCTGCAAGACCGTATAGTGAACTTCAAACGGGATGGCGGAAAACGAGTGCTCCGGACGTTCAGTGGTTTTGGGGAGTCTCCCAGTTAGTGGTTTTGTGTGCTTAAACTAAACAGTTCAATAGTAAACATCGACAAGAGAAACTTGTAGACAGAGCCAGCCAGACATTTTTGCCCATAAGCCGCCAAAATCCACTGAAGGGAACCGCAATTTATTGATGCTTCCCACTTACCCCACAGAGCAAATATTTGAGGTAAAGATGAGAATTTTGTGATTCCCAGAACATGGCCAAGGATTAATCAATGCGGAATCAAGCTGATTGACTTGTGATGAATTTGGTGCTATTAGGCACATGTCAGCTAATATGCGTTTTCTTTGTCACTGACTTATGGGCCTTGGCCGTGCACCACTCGCACCTATTACGTGCTGTCCTGTTCGCTTTGCGCCTTGATATTTCACATGTCTACCATATAAAAACCGAATACCTGAAACTTTAACGAATGAAGAGAAGTGAATCGAATCGCAACAAAGGTGTCGTTCGGTGCACGTGACGCTCCTTATAGCACCACCAAAGTCGTATCATACGTGTCGCTCTATTGGAGATTTATTGGATTTATGAAATAAGCTGTATGCGACCTTTGTACTTATGTATGAAAAAGAGAAGACGTGGTTGCTAGGAAGTTGGAAGTAATGACTTCCCATCGAGCAGCGGGACTATTTTAGCTTTTCTCCGAAGACGGCATGTGACTCATGTGAGTGGCTGGAAACGTTTCGTAATAACTTCCTCGCGGGGAATTGATTTTATATCAATTTGTTTGTGTCGCCCTTCAGAGGCATGCAATTTGTATGTCAGATGCCTGCAAGCGTATGAAGAGCAACGTGATCCTTTTGACAGTTTATTTAAATTTAGCCGTGTATGCCACCAGCTGAGGAGGGTGTAGAAATGTAGAAGTATTGCATAATAACTCTAGTTTAAAGATTCTCCCTGGTGCGTGGGGCCAAGTTTATAAAATTTTATGAATTCTTGCTAAAGACCTAAAATATTCACTACCTGCAATTAATCAAATCAGATGTTTCCAGGCAAGGAACTTAATTTCGGCTGTTTCGCCGAATGAATTCATGCATATTCCATATGCGCACCTATTTGGGAGTAAACTACAGTACAGGGTAAACTTGCTGTTAAATCGCTCCCACGGAATTACACGTATGTAGATATGTGATGCAGCCGAAAAAATTTGAGGCCGCGTCAGTAAAGGAAGTAAGGCCGCACTACTATATACTATACTATACTACTATTATTATTATCAACTCAGCGCACTTTGAAGCCCCCTGTATTTTTGTTACGAATCAGAGTAAAAGCCTGTCACCGAAAGTGCTTAATGTACTAAACGAAACTCCCGAATCACATGTTTCTATCAATTATAGTTTACAAAATAAACACCATAAAAGTTTCGTTATTTCGTCACTCACTGATCGATCATAAAAAGTATTTATAAGACACTTCCTCCAGACGTACAAACTTAAAATTTGGTATTCAGTTAGTCTTTAGTTTATAAAGTAAGGAACACTTTAAAAATGGTGAAATACTGCTGTGGTAAAAAAAAATTACCATTGTGAAAATTTTGGAAAACTCCTTGCAAATGGTCTGCAAAATCGAAAAACGGGCACAAAGGAGGATTCCTTCTAAAAAATTTAAACCTCAGGGATTGAACGAAAACGTCGAGGAAATCGGAGTTCCAGGAAGTTGCGAGTTCCAGGAAAGCTCAAGTATAAATATGAGTGCGAGAACTGTGCGACGAAGGCCGCAATCCTGTCATCTATTTACACGAAGACCCCAAAAAAAACCCGGCCCTGGCGGCACGGATGAGGACCGCTTTAATTCTGCATCAGCGCATAGATCGTGGACTGAAAATGACTGGAAGATAATTATCTTCAGGGTCGAGTCGAAGATCAACCTCAACCAATCCTATGGGCTGCGGTGTGTTCGTCGACGGGAAGGTGAAGATCTTCGAAATGACTGCGCTTTACCCAGGCAGATATTTCCGCACAGTGTTATGATTTGAGGTATTTCCTATTTCGGAGTACCTAGTGGATATTACAACCTGCACAGGATCCATGAACACGGATAGTTACATCAAGGTAATTCACGACCATTTGATCCAATTGATGGAAATACAGTTCCCTGTGATTTGCGATCCAATCTTCCAAGATGACTCTGCACCATGTCATCGCGCCCACAAAGTACTTTTTTTTATTTTTCTCCATGATGAGCTTTGAATTTAATCCAAAAATAATAAACTTTTATCGTTTCCTCTTTGAGGCCAAAGAATTTGAATCACAGATCGGATTAATCCAGTGTCGTTGGGCCAAGGAACAGTCCGGATTTGAATCCTATAAAGGACTGTTGGGCAACGCTTAAGTTTTACACGTCGAACATCCAACGATCCAAGAACAAAAGATGAACTCAACACAGCTGTAATTGAAGCTTGGAATAACGATATCAGCTTGCAGAGTCTTCATCCTTTCAATCCCAAGGAGAATCGAAGCCTTTATAAAGACTCGTCGAAGTCGTGCAAAATATTAAAGGCTTAAGATTTTGATATCATTTTCGGAGAGAAACGCCATGTTATATTGTTCTACAAAACTATATTTGAGTGAGTCGCGACCCGTTTCGCCTTATGAGGGCATTATCAACCCAACCAAGTGCCTACAAAAACGTCAATCTTATCAATTATAGGCTTAAGATATTAATCAAGGATTCCTCCACGAATGTTTATAAAACTTTAAGTTAGAATATTACTTTCTTTTTGTTTATTACCGATTTTTCATATTAGCATGTTAGTTGAATAAAATGGTATCTAGTCAAGAGTAAAATTAAGTAAGGGTTTTTATAAGAGCATAAAGTTTTTTCTGGATTATTATACTATAACAAAATATACTGTGTCCTTTGCTTTTAATTTAATGGCGTTCTATATGTTTGCCACAACTGTATTCTTTCCACTGTTGTGTCCTGCTTAACAATACAGGATGTCTCAATATGGCCCGACTATTTCGAGAGTGAACGAGACGCAAACAAAATGGTGGGATGAGAGGGGCGTCACTGTGAGTAAAGCAAAATGGGCCCAAACAAAATATTAGTTTTAAGTTGAAGTGTTATTTTTCAATTCAAAGGAATAAGTGTGCATTACTTTTGATTGACAAAAATAACAATGTTATGTTTTTCTATAATATGTAAAATGAAAAAGTACTGTATAAATTGCAATGAAATTATTATAATTTCTTTAGACCGAATAAGGCTTTAATTTGGCATATCAAACTAGTTTAAATAACTTAAAGTTGTCAAAATATATAAGTTAAAATAAAATTTCTTAGTATGCCATCACTATTGATTCTCACAGTATATCGCTCTGACATAAGAAATTTAGTATAATAGGATATTTTCCCTGGATTTTATTTATTTACTTATTTATTAGTTTATCAACAGGTAGTGACAGGAGTAATGTCAGACTTTACCAAAATAGAGAAAAATAAAAAACATTTTTGTAAACAATAAAACGTTTAAAATGTAAGAAGTAAAATAGAGATAAATAAATGAGTTATGTAAAATACGTCATTACACACCACAGAAAGTATTGTACTTCATAGATATGGCTGAGAAACGTTCAAACACGTCATAGCTGGTCGGAATATAAAAAGTTTTGTCCTCTAGTCATTCGAAGAAACACCCTGTATTTATTTACCTCAAATATTCATTGTGCAAGATCAAGTTCATTTCAGCAAGTCAGCTTTCCTGTTTAAAATTATAGTAGAGGAGCTCAACAGCGGATTTTGGGCTTTACACAAGCGCGGCAGATTAACATATGGGGGGATACCTTGCACCCTGTTGAGTACCTCTAGCATATCTAAGCCCTCTATATAGGGCCGCGCGTCAGCCGATTAGAATAGAAAAAAAAATCGATGGCTGGAAATACTCGAGCGCATCAGATTAAGGTATGGTGGGTTAATTACATGCTGAAAAGTGTGTATTTCAATAATCTGACGATCTGAGCGTACGTAAGGGAGTGGGAGGGTCAGAAACTTCAAAAAAAAACATTGCCTCGACATTCTCGAGTGCGGTCGATTTTTTTTATTTTGAAGGAAATAACTCAAGGATAACGAGAAAAATATAATCTACTGATTTCCACAAGCCGAAGTAACAAAAATCGTCAGTAAAGTTTAGCGCGTGCAGCTGCAGTGAAGCATGTATCCCCCACTCCGCGCCTCCCTCTCTCACTCTTTCTCTATCTCTCACTCTCTCGCTCTGTCCCTACACCATTTTCTGTCCGCCATCACTCCATCACAGCTGATCGCAGCACTCGTGGTATTATATGTACACACAACGCTCCGGCATGTTTGTTTGTCTTTTAAGTTTTCTGAATTGAATTTTGTGAGTTTAATATCTGCTACGACGATGAGTGACAATATCTTTTGTAATTTTATCAGAGGAATAGAATACCAAAAGTATATATATATAATATTACGTGTGCAGAAATGAAATAAAAAACTGTATTGAAAACAAATTTTTTTTTTTATGTGCATGCTATTTTCCGTGCTTTTCATTTGTAACATTCATTAAGAAAAAAAAATCATGAAATTAATATTTTTTTTCAAACGGCCAGATTTAGAAAATCGCTCCAAATAATCATCAGATTATGGATCAGCAGGACCATGGCATCAAGCTGAACCGTCTGTATGAAAATCTGACGCACTCAATTATTTTAAAATAGCGTTTTTTTTGCATTTTCGAAAATATCTGACGCGCTCGAGTAATATTGTTTTCCCAATTTTTAACCCTTCCATACCGCCGCCCCCACCTTCCAAACCGGCAGATTAATATACCTCCGTCATCAGAAACACGTGGGACATATACACTATCCATATCTGACGCGCTCGAGTATTTCCATGTGACTGTTGTTTTTTACATTTTTGAAAGCCTATAGTCGCTCCCCCCACCAGTGAAAGGGTACACATGATATAACCTTTTTTTTCTTTCTACCAAATAATTTTCAAAATCCAATAGGTTCCCACGACGCTCGAGTAAATCACCATTTAGCATTGTGGGCGTCCCTACTATGTATAAGTCGGGTTCTAGTGGAATAAAGGAGCCCGAAACCCAAACAAACCGATTTCATTGATTTAATTAAAAAGAATCCACTTTTCTCAGTACACATATTAGAGGCAATAATTTTCGTATCATTGTTTGCTGCCAGTTTTTTTGATCACTAAGATTTCAGCAAAAGATTTGGTTGGAGATAAATATTGTTTAAACAAATTCACCTTGTACTACTAAGTTTTGAATCTATGTGAAAAATTCAAAGAAAACTTATTTATAATAAAACAAAAGAAACATCTTTGAAATATATCGACATGATTTGTTTGTGTGTTTTGATTTTGACAAGGCCAGGCGTATTTTCAGCCATATAATTTCTATCTTATCGTTCTATGTTATGTATGCAGCGATAAAAAAATTTTCTAATTTTACCTCTTATTCTCTTCAACAATTTTTACACACGTTCCATACGACGTCAGATGTAGTTAGCATCACATAACTCTAATAATAATACCGTTGAGTGCCTTTTATAACAAAATTTGTTTACAAGACTTTAATTCATAAAAGATTTGTGTACATATGGCCTCCAAAAATGTTGTTTACAGCCATAATGAATTTTCTGTAATTTCCGGACGATTTAATTACCTGCATTCGCCAAAATTAACATTTACGACTTCATACGTTTCGCCAAGGCAACTGGAACTGATCTCATTCTGAAGATCAAGACCAATTCTCAACAGTACTCTGTTGACGTGGAAAGAAATAATAAATTTTCGATTTTTATGATTTTTTCAAAAGAAAAGCAGCAACGCAGTCCAGCGATCTTCGAAAGATTGAGGGAATTGTATTTTTTTTTGGTTTTAAATAGAACTTATTTTTTCGTATAAATTTATTTTAGAGTGAGCTATCAAGCTTTTCTTTAATTAACTAATTTAATTAATTCCATGTTTTAGTGAGGGGTTTTCCTGTTGTGGATTTTTTTTGCTTTTTAAAAATTTAACTTGGATGTTCATTGGCATCGTAAGAACTGTTTTTCAAAGCTTCGATTAAAAAGAAATGCTTTAAAATGCCGTTAGCAAGCATTTACAGAGTACAGTAATTGAAACTGACTGAAAAGTTTTATGAAGTTTGTATTCCTTTACATTTGACTAGTGAGATGTAACCATGTTACCAATTTCTGACTAAGAATTATCTGAGGGAAGCCGATACAGAATCTGAGCTTGAACTTTGGACCTTGGGCTTGTTAACATTCATGAGGAAGCTCCTTCCCCGAACGCATAAAACTCTCTAACTTTTGCAATAGCAAACCGGAGTTTCTCGACAAAGTGAATGATTTTAAGTTGCAACTTTAATAGGGGCATTTCATCGGAACAGAAGTTTCTAACCGAATGAACAAGAAATATTGCAGAAGCACCACTCGAGTGCATTCCCCTCGCACCTATTCTCCAAGTTTCGGTGTTACACCTACAAGGACGCTTACCTGCTCCTATAATGTAGTACAGAAATCCGTTCATTTAATGTCGTTTTCATGAATTTATTTTCATAAAGTATGTCATCTTCAAAGTTTAAGCCTACCGCGAAAAGAGCTGTTCAAGGAAATTTTGTAAATGTTTATTACGAGGACCGAGTGGCGTGGTAAGTGTTATGCGGCATGTGATTAAAATTTGCATCTTTCACGGAAATTAAAACTAGTCGACAATCACATCCTTCCCGTTGGCACAAATCGCCAAGTTTTAATTAATTTAAAAAAAAAATTCACCCAGTTACAATTTACGTTGCATATACAGACATATATGGTCATGACAGGATGGAAATGCTTTGACCATAATTTCTCGGGGCAAAGAGATTTCCTTCATTGATATTGTGATTTCTTTGGCAGAAAATTAAAAAATGTCCAAGGTCTGGTCTACTTGCAGTTAATTACCAAATTTAACGGTATGCAATGTTGTAATTGTAGCTAAGATATCGTCCTCTCAAATATACATATTTACTAATATTAAAAAGAGGTAATAGTAGATTGTGCATTGAATGGGAGACACGCGCTCGCTGCAACTTCCTGCTCGTTGGAAATCTCGGTCTCCCACGAAGCGCAAATGCTATTTAATTGGAATCTCGCAGGCTGAAGAGCACTTTTTGGGGCCTGTCGCGAGGGAGCAGAAACCATCGATGCAACGATTGATGATGAAGTCGGTGTGGGAATATTATTCCCGGACTAGTGATCAATCGTGGAATAGATGGTTTCGGCCCGCTAGTGACAGGCCCCAAAAAGAGTGCTTTTCAGCGCGGGTATGCAGCAAACTTTGGTTGTTTGTTTGTGACTTTATTTGGGGTAGCCTTTGGAACTACTAAACCGACTCTAAAAGTTCTTTCACTGTTAGAAAGTTACACTACCCATGAGTGACATACACTGAAGAGCAAAAATGTAACAAAGAATTTCATTTTTTATGTCTTACGTTCTTTGGGGAAAGAAATGAAATGCATATCGAACGAAATTATCAATATAAATTGTTTATTCCGTTAGGTCTTAAAAACTAATAAAAAAAAAATACAATGTGTAAGTAATACCTTGTGTCCATGTTAACTTAACTATATCCATTGTTACAGTTTTGCACTTGAATTAAAAACGATTTTGTTCCAAAAAATTTAATAGGAAATCCAGGAGCCTTTGACTTTTTTCAGTTTTCTTACTCTTGTGGTCATACTAGAGTAAAGATTTTCCACGATGCAGGCAGGAATACTGCTCCAAAAGTCCTGAACACGATCCCATAAATCATTTACGCCTGCTGGAGGCTCAGCATAGTTTGCCAGCTGTCTTTTAACATAAGCCCATAAATGTTCTATGGGATTCATATCAGGACTTTGAGTAGGCAATGACATCGTGGAAAATTTTTGCTTCTGGAGCCATTCTTTTACGATTTTCGCTGTATGCTTCGCGACTCCGTCTTGTTGGAAAATCACTTTATCTAAAGGAATGTCCAACTGGCACAGAGCCCGGGGCAAATTTTCACGAATAATGCTTAAATATTGCTCCTTCCGCATAATTCCATCAATTTTCACCAAAGGACCGACACCTTTGGAGGTCAAGCATCCCCAAACCATGATACTTCCACCACCGTGCTTCATGGTTTGCTTGACTTTATTGGGATGCTCTAAGCTAGGGTCTCTGCTCCAGTACCAGCTTCTTCCATCCGATTCGAAGCGGTTAATCTTAGTCTCATCAGACCAGACAACCTGCAAAAATAAAAAGTATCCTTCGAATTTGCTCAGGATACTGAGACTGACAAAATCCTACTTGCTTCCAATCGGCAATACTCCAATTACAGAATTTTGCGGCGAATTCCTTTCGCCCTTTGCGATTTTTATGTGAAATTGCCTGCTTTTTCTTCCTTTCTGAAGCTTGCGGACCGTTTCTCTTCAAAGCTCGTCGAACTGTCCACTGCGAAGCCTTCACTTGCAGCCTTGAAGCAGCTTCTTTCGGCGTTTTTTCGTTGCCAGACGTTAAAAGTCGAGCTATAGCTCGGCTTTCCCGGTCAGTTATTAATCGTGGAGCACCTCCAAGTTGTCAAGTTGTCTGCCAAGCAGATATACCATTTTTCTGGCGAATTCTCTTAACCGTTTGGTGACTGACTCTGTGCTTTCCAGCCACTTTTCGGAGCGATTCGACTTTTTTTAAATCCTCCACGATACCCGCAGTTTTTCCTGCACTTATTGCTCTCATTTTGGATACTGCACTTCTAATCAGCACTTCTTATAAGCGTTAACCTTAAACTAATTTAATCTGCCCAGAGAAGTTAAAACTTTTTCCAATTTACGCAGGGAGCAAAACTGTAACAATCAACTTAAAACGGTAATTCTCGTATACCATGACGATGACTTGATTCTATTTTTTGCTTTTATTCATTTTAGTGATCTACAGGAATCAAACAATCTCATGTGATAAGAAATATGGGAAATTTTAAGTTTTAGAGAAAAATTAATATGAGAAGAGATGATACTTAAATTCTTTGTTACAGTTTTGCTCTTCACTGTAGGTTATTTTTTTTTCATAAATATATGTTCTCAGTTAGAAATATCAATAATTGTAAAACAAGTCGGAAGAAAAGGAGCTGCTTACGTTCTTTATGGACGTGCGCTGACCAAATCACATGACCGATTGACTTCATATTCACAACATATTAGTTAGCTTGCGGGAATGATTTGAAGTGGAAAATAATTTGACATATTTTTTATTTATTCCGCAGAATTGGCTATTTTAATTGTCGTTGCGAGTTATATGTGCAAACAGCTAGTTATTTAAATTTCGACCAGGCACAATTCACAAGATGTTTAACCTTACTCATTCATAATAATTTATTTATCTTGCTTAAGGAGGACCACTAGTGTGAAATTTTCATACTTCGATAGTCTACATATACCTTTAAAAATAACATAACAAAATTCCAAGTGTTTATCTCAAATAGTTCTTGAGTTACAGCCATCTGAAGAGCAGCCGCTGATCGGTTCGAAACTTGCGTTAGCTTAGGGACCGTAAGTGGGTTATAGTTCGGGCTCTGTCGGTCAGGAAAGTCATTATAAACGGATTCTGGTTTCTATTGTTGACCTTGAGGTATTGAGCCCTGCAGGTGTTTTTCGAAGTAGAGGATGGTCCATTGTATGGGCCTGGAATAGCAGATTAGCAGTAGGTATGATATTTCTCGATTTATAACCATGACGTCAGTAACTTAAACTTTAAACACATTTTTAAAATTTGCTGGAGTTACGATATAACTCTAAGATGAATCATCCGATCGATTTGATTCTTGTTGCAGCTTCTTTTATATATGTTTCTCCATACCATGAACCTCCAGTTTTCCGATCGAGTTAAAAATGTGATTTTGGCATGCCAAAAATCATCAAATTTCAAATTTCGCGCGAAATTTTTAAATCCGCCATTTTGTTAAATTTAAAGTTTTTGTTTTTGATCGAGAGTCATGGTACGGGCAATACCTTCTAGTTTAATAAACGTTTTGGTTTTTTTGATTTGAGGCACTGTGAAGGGCGCTATCACTGCAGCAGTGGAGGGGACTTTTTTTTTTGGAGCCTTGGGAGAATGCGAATAACTCGCTGGGTTTTCAAGGTTTTGGTCCAAAAATTTTATCATGTGTTTACTATATATCTTTAAAATATTTAAACATTCTATTTAGTAATTTTCTTTAAAAACATTCCCAAAAATCACCTTTTTTTCAGGCGGTCATACTAGTGGTCCTCCTTAATCACAGAAAAAATTATACAAGAGGAGGTCGTTGCTTATCATTCGGTGTTATGATTCAATTTTTTGATTCATATATTTCTGTACTTGTATATCTCTAAAGATGGGCTTTTCAACCGCATCCTATTATTACCTTTTCCCTATATTTACATCAACATAGAATTGGGCTTACTTAATATTTTTTTTATGATCCTTTTCCTAAATTTGTAATTTTACTTATTTCTCTTTCGTTTTTTATTAGGTACGTAGAATCAACTACTTTAAGTAAGAAAAGTATGATTTTTCTTCCTTTTGGCTCAAAGCACTGTTTTTATGCTCGCTATTTCTGGCAATAGTAAAATCGGTCCAGTGGTTTTAGAGAAAATCGCGTAAAAACAAACAAACATACATACCTTCTTTTTTTAAGTCGCTAAAAAGAAGGTGTGACTGCAATTGAGTATATACGCCTTGAATGAGGTGATACATGGTCAAACTCAAATCGACGCAGACGACGCACAAATCTGATGCAAGTGTTAAAAGCCCCCCGAGGCTTGCTATACGATAGTGAATCCAAATAAAAATAAAGACAGTCGCAGTAATCTATTATCGGAATTATACACGTCTTCACAAGATGATTATTTTGATGATAAATTCTTGCAAGAATTCCCCCCTGTCTAAGTGTACCATAAATTTTCCCGGTCACATAACCAACATTATCAGCCCACGTGAGTGTTGTATTGAATGTTATCTACAAGCTTTTATCTATTTATTTTATTTGCAAAAGGCACAGCCTCATCTTTTAAAACGACAGACGGAAAGTAGTTTGTGTCTTGCGAGGATTTAGAATTAAATTATTGCACTTGGCCCACTGTTGGCTTTTGTCAAGTCTTCTGTCGAACTTTGTCAAGTTTCTGGAAGCAGATGAGTACAACTGTACGCCATCTACGTATTTAATTACGCTACATATAAGATTCAGAGATTCTTTATCATCAATATATAGAAAAACAATAATGGATCCAAAATGGAT
Organism: Neoitamus cyanurus; assembly: GCA_947538895.1. Lineage (NCBI taxonomy): Eukaryota > Metazoa > Arthropoda > Insecta > Diptera > Asilidae > Neoitamus > Neoitamus cyanurus. Next base: position 15,587,323 of record OX384547.1, read on the forward strand.
CCCTGAGGGACTCCATATGAATGATTTAATCGTCCAGATAGGTTCTCTTCCATCTTAACACACTCGAGTATCGATCACACAAACAGTTTTTAATCAGTAAAATGGATGTGGGCCAAAGTGCTAATCGATACTGAAGGTTTTGTTAATTAGAATATTGTGGTCCACACAGTAGATAGTCTTAGAATAGTCTAAAAGCACTAGTAAATGGTAGTCGCAATGTCGAGATCAATGGCATTCCTTATATTATCAGACAGACTTAAAAATGCTGTGAGCGTACTGTTCCCTTTGGTAGACCAATTTTGAGTTGCAGATAGCAGTTGATGCTTGTCAAGGAAACCAGTTAATTGCGTAAGATACCAATGCAGTAATACTTTAATACACAGCTAATTAAAATCGCTCTTCATTCTCTTTCTGAAAAGCTCCTTTTGAAAGCCGTTGGGGTCCTCAATGTCAGCGTTAAATTACCACCTTTGTACCAATTAGCACCACGTCTATTCGAATGAATTTTCTTTCACTGAATTTCAAATTCAACTGTAAAAACGCCTTCGTTGCCTCATTCACTCCCCTTCGCGCACAGATCCATCGTGAACAGGCAAAACTAATACCTACCATGAAAATTCCGCAAAAAGGAGATGCCACCGAAAGCCGACGTTCATTCCGTCGTGCTTTGTTCAAGGAGGTGCCGCCTGATAGAGCTGAATCAGTTGGATGATTCACTGAATTTCTATACAGCAATTTTCGCACCATTTCAGGTAAATGCAAAAATCACATTCAGGGCTCGACATGTATTTTCGGCAGTACCTGCCCCACGCCGCGTTAGGGTGAACTCATTAACGGGCTGGAAAATCAAAACTCAGCGCTACAATGACTTCCTCGTCAATAAGCGGCTGAGCCAGCATTGAAATTTGTCGGCACCATTACCTTCAGCGTCAGCTAAAATGCCCCAGCTTGTTTTTTTTTGTATTTCCCTCCATTAGTTTGCCGATGCGACGTGAACAAAAAAAATTCCAGCAACTGCCGGCGACTTCATCCGTTCAAGGATCAAAAAGCCAAACGCAGGACTTTTCCACGTCCGCAACTAAGCTCATGATTCGTGTGTAATTTGCCACGGTTTTGGTGTACGTACTGCAAACTGGCAGAATTTACCTGAAACTCACGTAACTTTCGCCATTAATTAAAGCCCCACATTGCCTCCACAGCACCTTCAAGGATTAACAGAAATTCCTACGTCTCTGGACCGCAGTCCTTGTTATAGCCTAGTTATCCCTGCTGGAAATCCCTCCTAATGGTCCAGAGTGGATTATTTACATATACATATGCGATGTAGGGAAGCACTACACCCGATTTATATTTAGATGCTTCCAGGTGACGCCATAAAGCGATTAGTCATTTTAATGATTTCAACAGAAGTTGCAAATTATCTGTGATACGACACAATTGCAGTTGCATAATATTTGAGTTTTGGTTATTATTAGGTACTGCCGGAGTAGATGGGCTACGAGTGTTCGGGGCCGTTTTTCCCATAGCTGCGCGCTTTTGTGCATCTTGTTCTGGAACAGCCATAGATTGAACAGAACAATTTGTTCTGCTCGTTGAAGAGAACAAGTAAAATATAGTGTGTGTATGAAAACCCAGGTGACGCTAAATCAAATTTCCCAAAAGGGATTTTATAAGTTTTCATAAAAGTATCAGCTAATAAATATATGTAAACAAATTTTTATTCGTGATGGGATTTAACCATTTTATAAATAAGTGCATTGTGCCACACAGAGCCAAATGCAGCCTGAACATCGGGGGGAACTAATTCCGTAGATTGTTTCATATTGAGATTTGTTTTAATATTATTACAGATCCATAAAAGAGGATATGTATTGTGACCAGACCTAAATCCAAACTGCTGGTTTGGTAGAATTTTGTTTTCATCAATCTGATCCAAAATCTTGTTTTTGATAACCTTTTGGATTATTTTCGAAAGATTACTTAGCAAGCTGTTTGGACGGTAACTACCAGGCTCATTAGGGGGCTGACCACACTTCTAATACCGATAGGAATGACTTTGGCGATTTTCCATGCCAAAGGGAAATATTGTAGCTTTAGGCTACTTTTGATTAGTAAAATAAACTGCTTACAGAAGTGCTTTTAGACATGCATTTGGAATTTTGTCTAAACCGGAAAAATTATTGGTACGAATACGTTTGACAATACTTTTGATTTCCGTGGGCTTTACATACCATGCCTGTTCCAAAATAGAGTAGAAAGATTTAAGCTTTAACTAGTTCGGTGGTTGTATGGTCACTAAGATTAGCAGATATAGTACAGTTTTCTGAATATTTTTGGGACAGTATTTCTGTTTTTTCGAATCTGGTTATATACAGGGTTACAGGGAAAGTCTTACTGAATATTAAAAGACGTTATAATTCAGGTCATTTCTGATTCTCTAATATGGTGTCCGACACTTAACCGTTATGGAGATATTGAATTTTAAAGATTTTTTAAAAAATCGTTTATTTTTTGGCTTTTTTATCGATATTTTTCCAATTAGAGCTCCTAGGGTCCGTTTTTTTTATGTATCTTGTGAGAGGGCATGCAAATGAAATACGATGTCTCTTTGAAGATGACCCAACCACGTCAACAAATGTTATCGCTCGACGGCTTGGTATTTCCCAGTGGAAAGTCTGGTTCGTAATGCACACTTCTGGGCAATATCCTTAGCATTACACGCCAGTGCAAGTAATTGAACAAGGGGATCCATTGAGGCGACTAGACTTCTGCAGATTTATGCTCAATACCGATATTGAAGATCCGGTTTTTTTATGTGGACAGATGAGTCGAAATTTGATAAAGACGGCATCACAAATTATCATAACGACTATTATTGGGCTCCCAAAGCGCAAGGTAACCCAAAAAAAAAAGAGCAAACGGGTCACAAAGGAGATTCAGTCTAAATGTGTGGATGGGCATAATATCAAATAACTTGATAGGGCCATACTTCCTGCCCAATAATTTGAATGGCGAGACATATGAAAACTTTCATTTGCTTCGTCGTTGTCGTCATCAAGAATACGAGGTCGTCCCATGTCAGTCCGTCGTACTAGAACAGAACCAGTTTCTCGTAGTCTTCGATAAACTTTAAAATTCAATATCTCCATAACGATTAAGTTTCGGACACTATATTACAACATCAAATCCATCAGAAATGACCTGAATAATAACGTCCTTTAATATTCAGTACGACTTTCCCTGTAACCCTGCATATGACCACGTTGCTTTAATATTGGCATTTGTTTCCGTTAATTTTTTATGATTTTCGCTGCCTTCCAGAAAGGTTTGGAACACTTTTTGAGCCTTTGAAGAAAAATACTCCATTTTTGGTTTCTGCATCGAGTTATTGCATCTTTGATAAGATGAATTAGGATTGACAATTCAGTTTTATACGATGGAAGTCATAGACGAATCCGTATTCAAATAAAAAATAAATCAATATTTGTTCGAGAAGGTAGAGGTGAGGATGAATGGATTATATTATAAATACATTAATTCAATCACTTTCAAATATGACATCAGTGTCGACAATTAATTTAACAGTTAGCACTATTAAAAAATATATCAATAGTTTAACATGTTGAATTCAAATTTAAATCACTTATGTTTGTCTGGTCTTCAAGTTCAATCTTCAATCTTCAATCTGTTATTCTCGCTGGAATTCGAACCAGACATTGCTTGAACTTCTATTTTGCAACCGCTAGCAATACGGCACAATATGATGGACAACCTCGTAGTTATAAGTTATAACCGATACATACAATTTAGATAGTAAAACATAGTAATTCAAGTGAGATTCGAACCCGGGACCTCTGGAATAGTAGCCTACAGGTCCCACCATTCTCTACATTGTTCTCTGCAGATACCCTACCCTCGAGGCAGAAAAACACCGTATTTTGTTTGGGGGAAAACAATCACGTTAGAAATTGATTCAAAAATATTCATTTCATATTTTGAATGAATGACTTTTTTTTTATATATGCCAATAATGTGTTTTATAGTTGTTCTTGATTTTACAATGGTCTGCAACAGATCTTACTATGCATCCTATCCTTAGATTTTTTGAGTTGGAACAAATACTATTAAATTATTGATTTAATTAGTTGTGGAGGTGCTGACTCAACAATATCTCTTAATCTTCTTTTAAATAAATACACACGTTCTTAAAAACTGTTGCGAACTGTTAATACCCTTGGAATGCACTATTTACTAGAACAAAGGGGCGTACACCTCGAACGTGCAGGTGGCTTTATACGAGATTAAAATGGACTGTCATTATATAAATTCGCTGGCCAAGGAGAAAATTGTTACTGCAAGGGCATAGCAAATTCAAAATGCAAACAGCTCTTCTATCCGAGAGGCCTATTCAGGACTCTTTAACGTTGTAATATTAAAGGTGAAGGGGTGCAAGAGCCGCGATGCAATACCAACGCCCCAGAAATCCTGAAGTGAAAGGCTTGCAATCCCGGGTAACTGCAAATATTTCCATAAGCTAATGAAGAATCTCTCTGCAGAGTGAAATTAAAGTGCACTCTGGCCTTCTTTAAGCCCGGCAGGAAAATGAAAAATTTGCAATAATCGCGCTCGTGATTTCTTCATCTAACTTTGCACATACATGCATACATGCATACATACATACCAGCCGACTTCCGGCGGCCTGTTCCGAACTGAAGTCGAACCTCTGTTTGCTCTCCACTGACCCGACCCGCGCGCTGGTTAAATAACGCCCGTAAAATCAGCGACTCATGCCCGAGGCCGGGCGCCCCGGGCTTTAATTGGCCTCCTACTCCGGCGACCGATACACAATAAGCCCGGAATCTAGTGGGTAAGCTTCCGCAATTGCTCTGTGCTCTTGCAGAAATTTTAATAAAATGTCTGGCTAGAAACTGCATCTGGCGGGGGATCAATGCGATTCATCATTTCGCCCCGTCTTGGCTACTATAATTTTTAGGGGCATTATTTCAATGCCCTTCACAGTCGCGTGTCCCGGCTGCAGAAAATTTCTGAGCCGAGCTAGTAGATGATTGGAAAAATCCCAGTTCCTCTGCACAGTCCTTGCCACTGCATGCAATGGGCAAGCTTGCAGGATTTGGGATTTGATGGTGGCTCAAGATAAGGCGCCTCATTTATCATACACAACACCGCGATTCCCAGCGCTCATCAATCTCGGTCAATGCAGTGGGGCCGTGTAGATTTCATCCCCAACCCCCTCCCTTCGCCCGCAATAACTGTTCAAACTTTATTGGTCGCATCGTTTGTCCGAAGGTTTTATTGAGCACAATCAGGCACTGAATCAACATGCCCCGTCGTGCGTCCTCATTAGTGGCTTCGTTTGGACGCGGACGTGGAATTAATAGTATTTGTGAATTTCCAATGTTATCTCTCGCTCAGACAGAATAATTCGAAGATCACGGATAAAAAGGACCTCAGCCCTACATACAAGGTGGCGCAAAAGTTATCACCCGATGTTCTTTGGATGCTTTTGGATTGTGTTTATTTGATGTCTTAAATTGTTTTCCATTGTCGAGAAAATGATATCGGCCGCGGAAGTGGCTGCCGCCAGAATTTATGACCATACGCGCCCGGCATTTTCCATCACTCTTGCCAGAACTTCCGGCGATAGGTTCTCGCATTCTTGACGGATATTCTCTTTGAGGGCTTCAAGAGTCTGAGGCTTGATGACATAGACTCGTGACTTCAAGAAACCCCAAAAAAAGAAGTCTGGAACGGTTAAATCGGGCGATCTTGTCGGCCAGTGTAAATCACCAAAACGATTAGGCGACCCGGAAATGCAGCCCTCAGAATTTAGGTTGTGGCTCGTGCAGTATGGGCCGTTGCTCAATCCTGTTGGAGCCACATGTTCTCCAGTCCCAATTCATCCAATTGTGGTAGGGGAAAATCGTTGAGCATGGCTCTGTAGCACTAGCCGTCCAGAGTAGTCGTTTGGACCGCGGCGTTTTCGCAAAAATAAGTTCCGATGACACCTCCAGCGTAAACAGTACACCATGCAGTAACTTTGAGCGGGTGTAATGGCTCCTCGTGGGTTATACGCGGATTTTCGGTGCCACAGAAGCGATTATTTTGCTTATTCCCATTCATATGAACAGAGATAGAAAAGGGCCTCGTCGCTCATGATAATTTTCGATTAAAAGTTGTCTTCTTCGTGGTCGAGATTCAGGATGGCTTCAGCGCAGGTTACATGCACTTGGCGGTCAACGGCAAACAGTTAATGCACTGTCTGCATTTTGTAAGGAAATATCTTCAAGTCTTTCACCAAAATTCTCTGTACGGTGTCGGACGACCGGAAAATCTGCGCCTAAATTCACGCTGCGCCAACACCACCGATGAATTATTGCGCAAAAAAATCGTTCTTGAGGAGTATAGTGATTCATGTCTTATTGACGTGTATTTTGTATCTGTTTACTTCACAAATGTCAAAGCAGAACTGACATTTGCCGCCATTTGTAAAAATTATAGCATCTTCCGATAGGGTGATGACTTTTGCGCCACCTTATACAAATGGAATATTGCTTGTCTCCGGCGAGGATAAAAATGTAAAAAATAAAATGTGATAAATATTCCGAAAGTTTGAATTTAATTTTTTGAAAAATAACAAAGTTTACAAATCTTCCACCTATTACACAGTCACACAAAAAAAAATGTCGTGATCTGGGGACGCGGCATATGTTTTCCTATGGATTTTGACGCGCTGAATCCGGTGTCAGAATTTGCCCTACACGTTAGTGTTTCACCCTATCCTTAAAAAACTTGAAAAAATTAGTATCCCTGTTCTGAGGATGAGGCATATCAATTCTTATGTTTTTCGATGCACTGAATGCGAATTAGCTGCCAGAATTGATCACACACGTTGTCCTTTAACACTTTTTGTGATATACTGCCTTGAAGGCTGATTTTTTTTAGAAAGCCCATATCAGTGCAGTCTCATTCTTACGATTGACGTGACCTGACTTCAACTCACCTAACCTAACCTTACCTAACCTGGCGTTATATAACCCTTATCTTCCATCGCAGTTTTTATTTTGATATGTTTTTTTTCGAATTATAGGGTTATACCTGAGATTTATTATTTCATTTCATTTCATTCATTATTTTTAGCAAGTCACATTTTCTTATAAAAGGGTTACATAGGTGAGGGGGCTTAGGGGTTTGACCCCTCCGCTCTGAACAATTTCTGCAAAGTTGTTATGCGTCAATGTGCGGCTCTATAAATGGCGATTATATGTATAAAGGGACAAAAACTATAACTTTCTTAAAAATGCCTTTAATTGAGGTCATGCCTTTGAAAAAATCCTACAACCTGACTATGAACCATTCTCGCAATCTAACTAACAAATTATGTGAATATGAACTTAATTGGAAATTTTGATACTTACCTGAAGATGAAAGTAGGTATAAATAAATTTAAATAAATCCGAATTTATCAGAATGCCTGACAATAACCAAAGCCTGACCTGAGCCTGATATAATAGTAAAATGCCTGACATGCCAGGTAAAATCTTGACAAATGGTAACCCTAGACGGGAGCCCTCTTCCGAATTGGTACCTGATGACTACATACCTAAATCGCAATCAGCCCAAAAAGCAAACGTGAATTTCTGCTTAAATTCTAAAAAGTCGCCTACATAAGGAAAACAAAAATCAATAATCACCCTTAAGCTGGCAGCAGTGTTTCAATCCTTTTCACCATGGGATTATAGCAAATTAGTGCAATGCTCCTTGACCATCAGGTAACAATGCAACTGCCATTTCCTTGTGTCTATTTTCGTACGAGGAACATTTTTGTTCATGACCCAGATTTAAATGCAGCGCTGCAAGTACACAGTCTCATTCACGCTACATCCCCCGAGGGCGCCGGGTCACCCTGCTCGAGTACGACACGCAGACACAAAGATCTAAGATCGGCTGGAACTGTTTCCTGTTTGTCGCAAGTGTGGCCTGAATGAATCTTTTGGTGAAAGAAGCAAAACGGATGTTTAATCCGGCCACTCGCCCCCATCCCAATGCCGCCCGGATAAAATCCTTTCCACCCTTTGCACTATACTTTTCTGACGGCTATCTTGCTTAATTAATCGCCGTTCAGGAGTGTCGCTGCAACACAATGAGGTTGCCCTGCAGTTTGAAGGGCTTTGGGTATCGGGGTTTGTGTCCCGCTGCGCCCCTAAACTGAACCACAATCCGCAGAAGGACACCGCAAAAGGAGCTACACGGTAGCGCTAATTGCTTGAAGGGGGGACAGTAGTTAAATTAATTCTTTTGTAGTACAATACTTATAAATTCCACGCGGAGTGCGGAAAATGGACGATTTCATTAAGTCATCTTGGGTCCAACTTCAAAGTACCAGGACAGTGGTAACGGCTGCCCCACCTTTAATTGCGCACATGTAGCTTTGGATTGGCTCTCGACTTCCTGAAACTTTATTTTGCTCACTTCTAACTTTATGGCGGAGTTTAGAAGTAGTTTACCGCTTTCTGGTTGGACTGTCCATTACCTCGGGGATTCAGGCAATTGATGGTTTCCAATAACTTCTGAAGCATCTCCAGCGAATAGTTTTCAAGTGCCGGCGTTTTTCCCAGTTTTATGCCGGATTTACCGTTAGGTAGAAAATCTAAAGGGCAGATGTGGAGCTTTTGCTGGTAATTGCAACCTTTTATGTTATTTCGGTATCCGGAGGGAATAGGAGAAAGCAAATATGAGATTTTCCACTTGCGGGCATTTTATTTCCGGACCTCAAATAAATTCTAAAGAATTGGCAAAATCAAATAAGCGTTACGAAGAAAAGTGAAATAATTACAAAAATCAACAACTGGTCTGATTAGTATTCTATGGCCATTTTTTTACTGAGGCGCCTCACACCTCAACTTTCCTTCTGTACAAGGGGATATACGCAGTTAGAATTTGCAAAAAATCGATTTCTAATTTTTGCATTTTCGGAATGTACATATATTTAAATACATACACAGAAAATTTCAAGTCAATCGGGCGATTATTTTCGAAGTTACAAGCATATTTGTAAAGACGTGTCAGCGTTTGAAAATATAGGAGGGCGGAGCGGCAGCGCTTACCTTGAACGCTGTCAATTTATTCACCTGCCTTTTGTAAATTTTCCCTTCTAATGTATTCAGATGTGTAAAGTGACAGTGCATTAGTAAGGGAAAGTATATTATATGGCCCTGGAATAGACGACTCAATGTAAGTTGAAAAAAACATTTTTTTCTCTATGCAAAGTGCTTTTGAAACTTTAAACGCGTTTTTCTCAAAACGGTATTTTCAAAGTCGGTGATCTCGATTTCTCAGAAATGGCTCAACCGATCGGTCTCAAATTTTTTTACAATCTTCTTAGATATATTCCTCAGGTATTGAACGAAGGAATAAGATTTAAAAAAATTATTACTATTTTTTTTAACAATTTGGAGCGAAAATTTCAGTCAAAAACGAAAGATTTTTTTCAAATAGACGCCATTTTGTCAAAAATCAAAATTTTTATTATTCCTTCGTTCAATACCTGCATTAATCTATCCTTTAAAAGAATCCACCATATTTTTGATTTCAGATAATCAAAACCGCCGAAATGGAGATCACCGCCAAGCGCCTTTTTTTAGAGGTCGTTCGGGACATCATCTTCAGGAGCCGTGCACATTAATATTTTTACATGATCGACGCGCTATTGTATTCCTAAAAGTACCCAGTCGGAAATGGAAGGCTTCTATAAGACATGTTTCAGGCCTTCTTTTGAATGAGCAAGGCCTTCCTTTCCGCATGACACCTCATATCCTTTTTATATAGGCCTGTCATCAGAGGTCAGGTCTTCCATGGAAGGAGCTAGGAAGCTGTCAGGAAGGTCTTTATTTTCTTCATATATTTGTTCTTTAAAAAGCTATATTTAAAAGCTTTCTTTATTCCAATTATTTTGCATCTCTTATTATAATTATTCCTCTACTGTTTCAAAGGCAGAGGAATAATTATATAATAAGAAATGGAAATTTAATCAGAAGAAAAAAAGTTTTCAAACTGCTTCTAAAAGCGAATATATCGAACCTTTTACAAAAACATATGTTTAAGTCCCACAAACTTAACCACTTAAATTTTAAAATAAACTCACAGCACTCTTTCCACTCCTATCGCTTCGATGTGAAACCAAAAATTGTCTCCCAAACGCACGTTGTGCGATGACATCATTTCGATTCTCGCCGGTTCTTGTTTATTTTCTCGCACATGGTTTTCTTTTTAACGATTTGCACGCAAAACCAAGACCTTCCACCTGCCTTCTTTGGGAAGCCCTCGTCCAATTTTCGACTGGGTAGGCTCTATTTGAATTACCATCACTTGTAATCTTCTATATATATAAAAATGAATGTTTGTCTGTATGTCCTTTATAGAATCGTAAACTATGCATTTGATCATGTGATGATCTTTAGCAAAGTAGATGTGCATGAGCCCACGAAGGTTTCTGAGTTGGTACGACCATTTTATCCCGTTCGATTGCGTTCCCATCGCGCCCAGGAAGAAGAAGAGGAAATTTGTTGTGAAAATTCATAATTATACTATTAGTAATGCGTGTGCCATGTTATGGGTATCGTTGGAAAGGGGAGATAGTGTAGAATGTGTTGGTGAAAGAAAGGTTGGTTAAAAGTGTTAAATGTGGGAATTATTGGTGAAAACGTCTTTTTGTTGTGGGGGACGGGTGGGGGTGACACCCCCCAGAAGTGTATCTCAGGGGTAGGAAGAAGAGGCACTATAGGAAATTGGGCCGGGCTGGTGAAAGTTGGTGGAAATAGTGAAAACTTGGTGTTTTCTGTGGGTGCCGACAAAATTGAAACGGCTGTGGAAGAAAAGTGTATGCATGAATTGGAATAATTTGTACACCAATCGATAGCTAAGGAAGCTTGCATTCAAAATTTTGGAATTCTGGATCAATATGGCGACCGAAAAGTTAAACTTCAAGGGATTTCGCTGAAAATCCGCGCTTGGGGATTTTCGGGATCACTGATTCATTTTATTCAAATTTCCAAATATGAGACCACCCCCCACCACGCTGGGAAATATAGGAGAGGGGGTGCAATAAGGAGGTAGTGTAAAATGAGGAAAACTAAATTTAATAATACTTTACAGTTTACAGTTAAAAAAGTATTAGGAATAGGTGAAAGTGATGTATGGGGTATATTGTGTACGAATTTATGGTTGATTTAATGAGAGGCGGTTGTGCAGTAGGGGGGCGTTGTAAAATTAAGGAATAAAAATTTAATAGTATCCCGGGAAACGCCGGGTCCGGGCAAGCTAGTTGATAAATAAAAAGTGTTTCTATAAAAAATTCACGTCTTTTTTGAGCCTCGCAACTGCGTGTAACCCCTTGGCTTATGAAACGTTCGATATTCGCATTATGTTTGTAGCCACAAGTATGGAAACCAAATTGCATATCCCTTAAATTTGCATTTATGTGTATTTATTATATATAGACAGGGTGTATCAGTTAACGCATGCCATAATGATAGGGATGATCAACATAACCGAACAAAAAATTGCATGGCAGGGGACGGGGGAATCTAATAGTTTTCGACTTATAGGGTGATTCATAAATTCAGTACGCACATTATTAATTTCGTTTTATCTGATGATCTAATTAACGCAGAGAGATGTCTAGGTAAAGAAAGGATAAAAAAAATTATACGCAGAAAACCGTTTGCGGAATATTAAAATATTTGAATTAAAATTTTTTTTTTCAAATGACTAGCATTGACTGTAATAAGTTTTAAATTATAGAATAATAACTTTGGGGTTCGTTTAAGTTACGAAGGAGCTCCGACAGAAATTTGGTGGAGGGGGTGCCTGACCTTTAAACCCTCCTCTTATGCGTACGCGCCTGCCATTTACCATATAAGGGAAAGTGCCTAAAAAAACGTCCTGAAATAATAAGTCCCAGATATACTCTGTAAATCGACAACCACAAAAACACACATAAAAAATTACGTTTGAACGTTGATGGGAAAAAACGAATCTGGCAAACATTTCATGTAAAAGGGACCTCAAATATAATTTTGAAATGCAAAAAAAAAAAACAAAAAGAACTGATATGCGGGAATATTGCAAGAAATTCAGATTTTCTCTGATAAGTGGGGTGGAAAGGGAGGAAGCCTTGCATGTCAACAGGAGGGGGGGTTGTATGGAGTTTGCATAATATGAGTCTTTCCGTAACTGTCACGGTGGTGGCGAGGGGAGGGAAAACGGCTGAAAAGATTGTTTTACCATTTTCTCAGCTTTTGTTACAGCTACGACGAAACCGATGATACAAGCGTAGAGTCTATGAGCGTATGACTTTTGTCGTAACTGCAACGGTTTGCCGCGGGGGTGTATAAGCGCATAGTATAAAGCTCAAATTTTTGGAATCGCCATATCTCAGGAATAGTGAGTCGTAGGGAGAAAATTATATCGACTATTTTTGTAGAAAATTGCAAGACCTATTACTTTTGCACAAACCATTTTTGCGATAACGCTTACCGTTTACGAGAAATATCCGAAAATCGGATATTATTTACCTTTGCACTTGAATAAAATTGGTAGGTCTGTGACCACTGTAGGCCATGTCAAAGAGTTATGACGCTTTTTCTTCTCTGCTTGATTTTCATTGCGATAGATTAGCGTAAAAAGACTATTATTGAATGACATGTCCAGTTCACACGATGTATCTTTTTTATATCTGTTTTATAGGATTGTCAGTGAGATGGTCTGCTGTAGGTACCTGTTGATTGATTAAATAAATAAACTCCCTTTTCTATTTCTACTATTTTCCATTGTATATTTTAAGGATGGCGCCTGTTGCACTAACGTTCTTCCGAGAATTCTTATCTAATTTAATATTTCGTAAAATCAACAAGAACTTGAGACTAATTGTTTTCAAGGAAATTTGGTTCCTTATTGACCTTAGTTAATTACTCTTCTCTTACTCCCGCTGACGAACTAAATGGACTGTCTAAATTTCTTGTTGGAAAATTTCATAAGCATGTACCCTGCTACTCCTGTGAGCTAAAAACTTGTTCAACTGATAAAGTCGTTTGGAATAATCATTTGGCTCCCAACAGACGGTCGTCCTTTAATTTTCCGCCCACGAAAAACTGTCCAGGCATCTTTCATTTATTTTAATCTCTACTTCCTTCCACGAAGCAGAAATTGGAGCTATTCTTTGTTCCAAGTGCCCTACTTCAGCATAAATCTGTGTCAGCGGCTCCGACAGCAAAACGAGAACGTTTGCACACAAAAAAAAACGTTGTCAAGGATCTTCAATTAATTTTTTTTACTTTGCAAAATTAAAGGAAAGACCACAGCCGTAGTTAATTAAAATGTCACCACACACCAATAAGAAAGTAAATCTAATCTGACATCCCAAACCACAATAGTTTCCTCATATTACGCCGCGCTGTGTACTTGATCCAATGATTGATTAACGACCTGCTGCAGGGCGTCGTGCCATGCGGTGTCCTCGTTTTGCGTCACTAGTCCTGCGGGGATGGTACCCATATTATTTAATTAAACATTTTATCCCACTCCACGCTTCACGAAATACAAGACGTTTTTTCCCCAAATGGCGATCTCATTATTACGCAGGATTCACAAATCAAAGCGTTATGGCATTTCGGTTTTGCGGTTTGGTGGTCGTCAGCAAAGCATGGCCATAATTTTGAAATTAATTCAGAATTATGGATTATTTGGAGCACTTTCCGAGTAGCGATTAAATGTTGGTTTGTTAACATTGCAAACAAATCATTTGTATGATAATGAAAAAAAAACTTGCCAGGCACAGTCGGGAATCGTGGCGTGGAATTTTGAGTGAAACCATAAAAATACAAGCTAATACGGAACGGCTGTATCGTGTAAAAACGCTGTACATGAGCGAAAACCTAAAATTAGCTTGATAAAGAAGTACTGCATAGCAAACATCGTGCAAAAGAGACGCTGAATCTCCCACCAAAGCTGCTTAGCTTGTCGGGAGAATGACAACTTGTAAATTGAATATAAGGAGCCATAGGAGGAGCTGAATTTTGTTTTAAAAGCTCCCCCGTGACTGTGTTTTCATCACTGACATATAAACTACGGGACTGATTATGTTGCTATTTCACATGGGTGATGTTTTCTCTGCCTTCTTCTTATTGAATTATGCTTATGGTAATGCCAACATACAGTCTCGAAGTGATAATTTTATTTTAGGTGAACAATTTCTGAAATCGCCCAAAATTATTTGTCTTAAGGGGTTACGCCTACTAGTATGTTTCAAGAAATCGATTTATTTTGTTTCATTTTCGGAGAAAGATGAAAATATTCGAATACACTAATATCTCACTTTGCTTCGGGGTTACGTTCCAAAAAAACACGTCGCAAATTGAAACGACGCAAAGTGAATTAAGATTTTCTATAGCAAACCATGTAAACATCGAAGATAGGTTCCAGGGTTACGAAAATACTACTTTTTAAAAAGAAAATTGAACAAAGTAAACATTTCAAAAACAAAAATAATATAATATAAAATTTTATTACATACATACAAAAAAAAAACGTATTCAATTAAAACAAAATAAACTATTCAATTAATTTATGAAAAACAAAATTAAAATTAATCACTGTCTGATGAGTCCATAGTGGCTGTTGTCGTAAGTCGGCTTTCTTTCACCAAAAATTGGTCCAATGCTTGCTGAACAGCTTTTTTTTTCAACGTAAAATAAATTTCCTTGCAGCAATTGATATTCGTAGCTACCGCCTGGGACACTTTAAAACTCCTTATGCTGTCAGGATCGTTTTTTAAAAAAATCTCCATAGCTTCGTCAATCAAACACATTTGGAAATTTGTTTGGAGGTTAAATTTTGTTCTTCGGAGATTTCTATTGAACGGTCACTGTCATCTTCTTCATTAGCAAATTGCAATTCCAGAACCCAAAACAACGCAACCTCGAAAATCTAACGACGCACAGTGAAAATTAGTACTAATTAAGCAGCGACGCAACTTCGAAAAAATGCAAAGCGATACGACGCAAAGCGAGGTATTGGTGTAGTTTAATATTTAAAGTATTCAGATTTTTTGAGTGCTTTGATCTATTCGGATAGGTCTAAGAAAACAATATTTCTTATTATGCAGGGACCGTAACAGTTATGCCTTATGCCGTAAAAATCCGATGCGAAAAAATATTAGTATTTCTTGATTTTTATTTTAATAAACACAAAATAATGTCTCTAAAATAAAAATCAGAAAATGATTTTCGGGAATAGTCCACAACATGGTCACGCTACATGTTATGCCATATGTTATGTTACCACTCGAGAACACTCCTTAACCGTAGGGGTACGCAGAGCTCCAAGAAGCCTGGAAACGGGTGAAAAATAAATGTTAAGGCCCGGCTCATAATTCGTGCGGACTTAATGTTTGATTTGAGCGATGAGTCGCATCACATGTCATATCACATATCGCATAACATGTAACGTTACCATGTTGTGAAGTATTACCGAAAATTGGAACATGCATCCTAAAATTCATTTTCAATGCTACACCTATTTCCCGAATTTATAGGGTTCTGTTCACCTCTATGGTTTTATTTTAAAAGGGGGTGCTCGAATCTGCTCTACATTATGGTGCAATAAAAAAAATTATATCACGTGTCGCATTACATGCCATATCACATATGGCATAACATGTAACGTGGCCATGTTTTGGAGTATTATCATTCTCAAAAAGTAAGGATAATCCTTGCGAAAGTGGTTGCAACAAGGTCACTAAGCTATTGTGGTGGAATGTTCACCAAACCCTTGAACACATAAAAATAGGTTAATTAAACGCTAGTTGATACTTCCAATAGCATTTTCAAAATCTCTTTTGTGTCAATTGGTCATAGCCAAATGAAATTTGAAAACATTTGGTTGTACTGTATTTATGTTGTTCGCATTCTTTGATTGTTCCTGAGAGGGATTTCTCTCTAATTTTCTTCTTTTTGTCAATTTAACGTTTTTACGTATACGTTTTAAAGTTTCACTTGGGGTGTGAGTTATGACAGCTCGCATCATCCTGTTGAAACTAAACGTTGTGTGTGAGATATTCACTCTATTTCTATAATATTTTATTTGAAAGAATATTTCATGGCATTAAGTATGGAATATAACGTCGTTTAAATGCCCGCCGCGATTTTTCTTGGTGGCATGTATTGGGCAGGTCCAATTTCGATGTCAGCATGCGGTGTGTTGCACGTTGCGCTGTCCTGTTGGACCAGATGTCGTCGGTATCCATATCTTCCGGTGTAACCCACAAGAAGATGCGAAATTTAGATGAACTTCCGAATACGTGCCACAAGTAAAGCCGCGGCGGACATTTGAACGACGTTATATTTCATACTTAATGCCATAAAATATTTCTTCAAATAAAATAAAAACGGAGTGGATATCTCACATACTGTTTGTTTTATTTACATTTAAAAGTTGAGCGTCCTTATTGAATGACCCTATGCATACATGTCATCGTCCGTTCCATTCAACTCCTGTCAAAACAAGTTTGTTAACATGCCACCGTGGAGATCGCCATTGAAAGTCATTATTATTTTCTAAAAGGTGACCCGATGGTCCATTCTGAAAATGTCAGTTCACATTTCTTGATTAAATCTTCAAAAACGGGCCGCGACGGTCAATTATAATATGTACACCAAAGCAACACTGTAAAAATGTCTCAATTTATGTAATGTCCGAAATGTAACGCGGCATTTTCATATTTATATATTTCCATCAGAAAAGAATTGTTTACATGATCAGAAAATAACTATAGAATTAACTGCACTGATGTAAACAGAAAATAATGAAATAGAATATTTTATGAAATTAGGGTAATGAAATTACTTTACAAATAAAAACAAAACTGCTCTTTGGTTACAAAAATTTAAAGAATTTCACCATTCCGTAAACATAGGAAACTCTTACAAATCTGAATATCACGTTAACACTGATTGCAAACGAAACAAATACTCGCTGTTTGCATAGAACGAAAACATTCCCGACAAAATGTGGCGCAAATGAATGTGTTTACTACAAACAGTTTACTGTCTTCTTAGCACAATCGATAATCCATTGTACCTACTTAGGAAGAAGCTTACTCCAAATTCTTAATGTAAACTAGACTTGAATGCAATTGTTTCGTATTCATTCGCAAATTGGCCAGACAAGAGTTTACCCAATTTATTAGAGAAGAGAAAAAAGGACGTCACATGGATTTAGCGCAATTTGGCAAATGACACCACCGAATTGTAAGTGAACAATATTTGTAGTTTGCTTAGCTCAACAGCTTTCGGGAGCCTTGAACAAGATAAAAATGTTTATGGTATTTGCCCGACACAGACTCAAGCCCACCAACAAATCAAATTCGCAGCACTCTTCTTTTTATCGCTGGTTAAATCAATACCAATTAAAAAAGCGGTTTGCGACATTCATTACCATTATTTAATTGGAATACAACAGCAAACGTTTCCGAAACCCATCGAAATTCCGCGAATTAAGAGTTACACTTGACTAACTGGTATTCAAATTAGTCTTTACCACCTCTCTTGCACAAGGGGCAGTTGAAAACAACAACAACTTCGAATTGATTTGTCGATATGTGTTATTGAAATTTGAGCCCTATGCACCGCTTTGTGCATGATGCGATTTCCAAAAGCGCATTCGTTGGATATTCGCCCCCTAGGAGATATGTAGATATTGCATTTCAGTTCCTGAGCATCTCGTACGCATCATGTGCATGTGCATAATAATTCCCAAGGATTCCCAAGATTCCTCTGGACTTGGGTCACAAATATTTTGAATTATATGAGAATGCTCCGCAGAGTTGGATGAAGGCTGCGATGTTTTGAGGGGATTGGGAGATGTCAGCGCTGTTGGAACGCAACGATAGCCCGATGCCTGCCCAAAACTTTGATATTACATTACCATAACTTCGTTTGATGTTCCCTGACTGTCCGGGAAAAGTTTACTGGAGCAAATAGCTTAACATTTTTGTCTGACTATTGTCGTGCTGGAAATGCCTGCCAGTACCATTAATTAGATAGTTTAATATTCTGTCGAAAATTCTTCTCAGGGAGGTTGCATGATTTTGTGTGTTTTAGCATTGCAAATACGTTATTATATTGCATTTATTGCGAGAGACTATAACCGCACATAGCTTAGTCTTTCCAGTTAATAGTGGGTAGGGGAGAGATATCCTCGTTGTCACAAGGGCTATAACTTTGCATTAGTAAATGTTTGTGTTACACGGTTGTTGAAATTTTCGGACGCACCCAAGAGGCCAGCGCACCCGGCGCTTTTTTTAGAGGTGTCACGTTGGTTGGGGAAAGGAATTTCGAACAAAACTGTCTGTACAAACACAAATTCTGGCATTGTATTTCTTGAAATTTTGTGAATGTGTTGCATTCTGAAATCGCCAAGATACCTTCCCCAGCCAAAAGCAAATAAAACAACCACAATTTTGGGAAAACGAGCACAAGGAAGATGAAGAACGCCCAGTTCTCGTCATATCGATCCAGACCGGGTATGACCAAAATCACGGCGGTGTGACCCACTACATGCTCGTCGTTCATTTCTTATGAGGCGAACCCACTAAAACTCCTACCTTAGCGATCGTCAGCTACCGTTAGAATATTTGACTACAAGGCATGGCCGGGGGGGGGGGGGTATTTAACCTTTTATAGCATTTTTTTTGCAATTGACGAAGTTATGACTTATTGAGCGTCCGTTACTCCAGGCCGGCTTTCTATACCTGGTCGACAGCTGTGCTGCGCGCTTACCTGGCGCGCTATTGTGTTCATTTATAATGCCTAAATTTATTTCTTGATAGAAGCGTCTTTTCGAGGCATGGTATATATCTTACATCAGTTGATCGCTGTATGCTGTGCTGAGCAGTAGCAAGTGACGCTAAAAGTTTGACTCTGTTTTCGTTCTTGTACGTTGTGTGGCGTTTTTCTGAAACTTGTTATTTTTGAAGACCGTGTTCACCATAACTCAAAACATCTGGACCAATCGTTTTAAAATTTTGCACAGTACTTCTACATATTATATAATTCACCAGGTAACCCTGGGAACTTTTTTGTTTTTTTTTTAATAATTATTAATTTTACAATAACAAATTAGCCGCTTTTTCTTTTTAGCGACAATCGGTTTTTTTGGCTTCCAAAACTACCAAAAACTGAAAAATCGAAAAAAAAATCCTCCTAGGGTTAACTCGAGAAACATCTCCTTTAACAAATGCATTTTGTTATTTTGTTTCAGATGATTCTGTTGCGAGTTATCATACACACCGCACAAGAACTATTTTTCGAGGCGCCTCCGGAGATTCACTGTCACTCGCTCAATTCACAATATTTTGCAATGGAAATTTAGGAATGTTGTATTATTATAAGGAAATTGACTGAATAAAATAACATTATCTGTATCGCAAAAAAAAATTCTTGAAAACATGACTTTTTGCACCGAATTAACCCTGCCCCCCCTTAAACAAAAAGCTTGTTTTTAAAATAGTATTTTTCACAGTTAATTTGTTATTTTGGTATTTTTTAATCTTTATCTGCTGTAAACTATTGAGAAATTTCGTAGTGTGCATGCTGCCCTTGCTGCAGCATCAGGTCAAGGTATATGTGTTCCTAGTTTCAGCCTATTCTGATAACGGGAATTGGTTAAAAATTTACTTATATACCTAAATCCTACTTGATGAACCTGTTCACTTGATACCCGCATCAAGGGGCTTGTGAAGGAAAAGGTAATCCACCATCTTGGGGTGTACGCAATATTGGATTTGGAGTGACGCCACTTAGGTTGTCGTACTCTACTGATCAAACGGTTCCATTTGATACCCAAATCAGGTAGATTGTGCAGAAAAAGGTAATCCGCCATTTTGTGGCTTCCGCCATATTGAATTTAGAACGGTATTGGATATACGATATTGCACTGTCACCGAACCTAGAGACGTGTGCAAAGTTTCAATCCATACCGATAAACATAAACATCAAAAAAAGTTAAATAAAAACCTGGAAAAATAGCAACCAGCACAAAACAAGCACCTCGTGGATTGTAGCCTCAGAGTCCACTTTTTGCTCTACAGATCCTAAGCCACTTTCCTTACTCCCATACAAATGCTGCCTTTTGGTATAGAACCCCCATATTTTAACTACTTGCCTGAGCTGATAATATGATTCATTTCTGTTTTAAAAAGTTAAGGCATAATAGAAAATCGAGTGCTTCCTCCGGCGAGTCTGCCTGTATGCTGGCACCTGAATTTCTTCTTATGCCACTCACAAGCTCCTGAAATTATGTTAAGCGCATTTGTGGATCGGGGGCCTAACATCTGAGTGGTAATTACGCTGGGCTATCACCTCGGGGTCCCTGGTTCGAGCCAGGCTTGGATCATAATTGAGGTGCGCTTTTCCTGGTAGCGTTAGATGGTAGTCCCCCATCAGCCAGGATAGTTACTGCGGGCTAATCACCCAGCATAGCGAACATAAACGATTAAAGAAACTGAAGTGGAGTCTCGAAGTGGTGGGCTTAGTGGAAGTTCCAGCAGCATGGGAGCGAAATAGAAAATATATATATTTGTAGATATGTGCACCCGCAGGGACACACGTTTTGTACGTTTGTACGCTTTGCTTTCAGAGCGTAAGTGTTTTGTGTGATTAGCAATAAAATTAATCCTTCAGCTTCAGACTCACATCACTTAAATTTAAATTTTTCAGTCTACAAAAGATACATTCACACTGCTCGTTCAGCTTCATTAACTACATAATTCATTTAGGGCATTAGGCAACTTGTGTGCATTTGGCAAACGGTGCCAGCTTATCCTATTCATTTACAAGACAAATGCCATGCCGTCTGGATGAACATCAAGATGTTGTCTAAACCCAAGAACGTGAAAGGATTTTCCAACATGACGAGAGCTAAGCAAAACCTGCTGAAACACATTCACGAAGCCCTAACTAAGATTCTTTTCATTAAGCTCTCATTCCTTGTATATAAATTTAAAGTCCCTGTTTTCAATAAACTCAAAACTTAAACAGTAAACTCATTTGAAACAGCAAATGTCCTAGAAGCCATCGGTTTTTGTTGGCTCGACTTACACAGCGATAAGAAGTTGTTTACCTTCTTAAGAGGTAAAGAAACTCAACCAAGAAACAATACTGCCTTTTTGTAGCCATTCCGTGCTCTTGGGAATTTAATATCATCTGTACATCATCACAACACCCCAGACACTGTTACCTTGCTGACAGCTCTCCTTAAAAGCCAGATAATGGATAAAACGTTTCTTCCACTGAATCTTGTGTGATGTGCACTGAGTAAAATCTCGGCGTTTTTTTTTTTCTCCTGTTTCCTTTTTCTCCAAGGACTTGGTCAAGGGAAATTGCTATTATCCGCAGAGGTATTAACATTGACCCTGACCTAGATTAGGGGCATCAGGCAGTATCAGGAAGAACTTCTGGCGAGAAAAAGCATCTTATCTGTGTAAATTACATTCCGACACATGTCTAGGGAACACATGTCTAGGGAATAGAGTGGCAGTCAATCCAGTGAGCATTAAAGTGGTCAAGACGCCGTGGGAGGTAAAGGAGGAGGGAGTTTGTTATGAAGTAATGAATAGGTGCAGGGTGTCTGAGATTTCATTAGCTTTTATTGCCGTTTAATTATCCAATGCCTAGTCAAATATTGAAGACAACATAACAGAAAGCTTTGGGGAAATAGGTCAGAACATTAGGCCAAAAAAGGGGGTCTTGCGCTTCGAAGGTTATTTTAGGTCAAAGGCCCTGAAGTTTCATTTTTCGTGGATATTCCTTTCCCTATTAGTCGGACAGAGTTTTCCATTAAGAGTGCTACCAATGTTTTAAGTGGCACAGTATTTTCGCAGTGACATTTATGCAATCTCTGCTATTTAATCCTGGAAAGATATTTACAACGTTTCCATATTTTCAAAGGAGAACGGGCAGGGTGGTCCAAGCGGCATTAGATAACAAAACTTGTTGTCTTCTTATAGCTTGAGTATGTATCGTTTTTTTATTATGGCCGCAAAAGTATCTCCTCATAGAGAAAAACATTAGTACTTATATGTATTATCTATATATGTATTTATAAAAATGAATCATGATTTTCTGTGTAATCGATGTTTGAAAATTTGGCTGTATGAAATCACTGAGTGAGAGTGGTTTGTGTTAGAAGGCCTCAATGCCAAGATTTATATGTATAGTTTTCACGACTATATGTGTGTTAGTATTTTTGTGTTTGCGTTTGAAAAAAAAATTGTATGTGTCCGCAAAACTCGAAAAGTAGTCGATTTATTGACTTGAAATTTTTACACAACGTTTCATTTTTATATAAGAGTGTTTTACTTTTTATCCCATTTTACTTACTTTACTTATTTTCTAACTTCAAGGAATTTTTGTCAAAAATGACATTCGGGGATTTTCGGGGTCGCTGATTTCAAATATGCCATCAAAATTTCCAAATTTGCAACAGACCTTCCCCACCCCGCTGGGTAATATAGGAGAGGGGATGCAATAGGGAGGGGTGTAAAATTAAGAAAAATAAATTTACTAATACTGTTGCAAATTATGTGAAAAACGAAAATAGAAAAACATTTTGAAATAGTGAAACAAATTTTTACCCGTGAAAATGAGGTAAGAGAATTATTTTTTTTATTGAGCAGATAAATTTAAATATTTCGGTAATTAATAGATATGTATAGTGTAGTGTGGGTGGGCTCTGTGGAAGCACCTTAGAGAGCAGTATAATTACGTAAATGTATGAACATTTAATGATCAAGAGTTTATTTTTGTAAAATGTATTAAAGTGTAATGGAGGTAGGATTTTTTTGTTTATTTTTTTGCAATAATACGGGTGGGGATAATGATGTGAAAATAAATTTAGAAAACATATGGAGCAAGGTGTGTGAAAAATTTGGGATGGAATTATTAATTAATTTAGAAACTGTGGGTGTTCAAAGGGAGACATGTTTGAGAGCGGAGAAATTTTTTACCCCTGACGATTGGAGATAAATGATTTATTTTTAGTAAAAACGTATGATTTGTTGTGAGTTGTGTGTGAATTTATGCTTGATTTAATGAGACCACCCCCGCACCTCAGAGTGGCATACCGGAGAGGGGGTGCAGATGGGAGGTTGTGCAAAATATATATAAATATAAATTTAATAGAATCCCGAGCAACGCAAGCTAGTAATGCATATACATATGTATGCAGTGGGTGGGTAGATCCATTTTAGATGTAGCTGATGATATATTTTGATCGGGTGAATGTAGTGTTTGGTGGTTTAGGATATTTAGGGAAAGCCGATTGTTGACTATAGAATTGGTTTTATTATTATTTTCGCTCAACGTTTCAGGCCATATGCGTGCCCTCTTCAGGAGTTATAAAATTTTACAATATACTTAATTTGCGGTTGTGTAATAAATTTTAAATTACCTCTTGTAAATCAGTCGTTTTAAATTTTACATGTTTAACAAGAATTTAAAAATTATGACAAACGTATATCATATAATAACCGAACAATCGTAATATACAATAAACTAAATAAATAAACCTTTTTAACAATTTACAAAAATCACAGAAATGATTAATATAATAGAATTGGACAGAATAAAATGTAACTGGTGGTTTAATTACTGTTTTAGTTTATTCAGAATGCGTTTGTATTCCTTGTTTTTGATTTCCGTGCATTTCAGCACTATGTTTTTCTGCATTTGGTATTTGGTCTTTAATCCGTGTGTACCTATAGCTTCATAACTTCTTCAGCTTGGTGACAAGTTTGTATGCCATTTATATTTGGTTGTTTTGTGTTTTAATTTTTCTTGCAATATTAAGTGATACTGGGTTTATGTATGGAATGGATGTGTATAACGATTTGGTGTGTTCATGGAAGCATATCGACCTTAAACCACACCAAATCGTTATACACATCACTTCCAGACATACACCCAGTATCACTTAAGATTAAGATTGCGAGAATAATTAAAGCACAAAACAACCCTACAGTAGTTTCACTTATTCCTAATTGTTTTTTTTAAATAACAAAATAAATTAATAAATAAATATAATTTTACTATTATAATAAAGCAATTTTTATTATTTATTTCCAATCGACCACTTTTTGCCGCTCTAAAAAAGATTCCAATTTCAACACCCACAGATTCTACATTTATTAATGTTTTCATCCCAAATTTGGCATATATATTGCCCATATGTTTTTTATATACATATTTTCTCCTACATCTTTTACACTTTATTTCATTTGACTAAAAGACTATTATTCATTAAATTTTGATATACTACCGTAATTATACTACTGTCAAAGCTTCCATTGTGTCTACACACAATACACTGTGTCCCAAAATTACCGAGATATTTAAATTTTTCTCTTCCACCTAGACAAAATTCATTTTCACAGGTAAATATTTTTTTATTTTCTCCAAATGTTTTTCTATATTCGTTTTACATATGTTTTTAGATATTTTTCAACATTTTCAATAAATTTTTTTTTCTTTATTTTACGCCCCCATCCTGCTGCACCCCCTCTTTGGTCGTCATATTGCATCCGCCATCTTGAACGCCAAAATTCTGAATGAAGATACGGGATCAGCGACCCCGAAAATCTCTATGTGCCCATTTTCATAAAGATTCCTTCTAGTTGGAAAATTTGTCGCCATATTGGATCCGCCATCTTGAATCCCAGAAAATTTTTTTTATCCCGGGGGAGCGCAGAACAACACATCAAAGTTTCATTTCAAACGAATGAATGGAAGAACACGAACTAACAAACAAATATTCATTTTTATATACATATAAGATGGTTTGCTTACCGTCCTTTACAACTAAATGTGGTGCAGATGCACGGTAGGAGGAGAGAAGCTCGCACCTACCGTCGCATTTATTATTTCATTACCTTTGGAGTTTCGATATTGGTGACTTGCTTCTGTTTTTGGATTCATCTGAATACTTTAGCGTGTTTCTGGACTAACGATATTGACAGATTCACACGATTTCGAGTTTCAAACAGCAATATCTGAGTACAAACCTTTTGATTAAGACCAACCTACTACCGCTCAAGCAAACATATCAAATAAGGTCACTAACATATATTTCATATTTTTCCGTCGTATCTCACATTTCCGAATATTTTGCTGAGAGCAACGTGTGCTTTTTATTAATATTCGAATCACGTTTAGTAACAATAGAGTACTGCCATCCACTAAAACGTTAAAGGATTGTATCACACTCCTTGTATTTTCTTGTATACAGTGCTGTATATGAAGTAAAAAGGAAAAAAGAAATGCTGAGTGAGATTCAGCCATGATCCTTGTAATGGAAAATGAACGACAGTGAAATGCCCGCTGACAAAATCAGATAAATCTTAACTTGCACAATTTTTTTCAAAATCACACTACAAAACATCCCCCGAGGCACGAAAAAAGAAATAAGGAGGTGCACGTGATTTAAGGGCACGTGTTGCCCAGGCATCCTTTCTTAGTGGATTTCGTGGAGACAAGTCGATCGTAAAACCGTTTATCCAATCAGCTCATTCCAGCAGTCCTATTCAGAGGACGAGGAAATGTTTTCGTTTTGTTCTTTATTCGTTTTGAAAGAAGTTTCTGTTCAGCGACGTAAAACGGGTTGGATTTGTCACGGTGCTGTGCAGGTACAATTACGTAAAGGTGGTCCCAAGGACATGAGGGAATAAATGCTTAAGAATGCAAAGTGGCTTCCCAGTGGTCAGAGAGGCTTGCATTGGGCTCTACGGAGGCCGACTGTAAGATGAAGTTCGACAAATGCAACAAACTCACGATACTGCCAGGGCATACAATTTGCTCTATTCCTCTATAGTTTGGATGACTTTCAAAGGACGGCTCTCTTATTCATGGCGACAAGTGCTTTCCTTCCAGGCTCGCTGCGTTATTGCATTTTGTATGTGTGAGGGCTGAAAGAACTTACAGGAAATGACAGGAAATTCATAGAATTTCTTCAACAGCAGACAGGATGAAATTGCGAGACTTGTATGGGGCCAAGCACGGCGGAATATAAATCCTTACGTGTTGTAGTTGATGAAAATTGTCCAAATGGCTGTCAACAAAATCAAATATTTCGTCTACTGACTGCCTAATAAAAATCATGTAACATAGTTTAATTTTTTTTAATATGCTTTACTCAATAACATTTCAAGTCCTTTCTGAATAATTTAGTTTTCAAATACAAATTTCGCTTTTAAAACGGTCTTGCTGCTCGTTCACTCCCTGGTCTTGCACTTTATGAGTGGCAGCAGTTCAAAGCATAACTCATTTAGGATGCTCGCAACCGAGTGGCAGGCTGCCCAAAATGCTCCAATGGTCAGCAACTTCTTGACCCAGTACCCGGCGCAATATACGCGCGAGTTATCGAAAATTTCTTCTGCTTCAATTTTTTTATCCGTCCACATTTCGCTAAAATTTTGACACTACTGATGCAATTCATTTATTTTGAATATTTCCATTGCAACTTTGTTGTGGAGAAAAATTCCTGGCTGCTTTAATTCATTCAATCCAGAAATAGTAGATACATTTGAGTGCATACCTACACTTGTTTTTGGAAGGAAAAATCGTCTTTAGTGGAAAAAAATGCATTTTGCAAATCCATTTTTTATTCGACTGAAAATATTTTCTTTCTTTATCCAGGCTACCCGTAAATGGAATCTTCTTCCTGGTCGTATTCAGTTGGAGAGGTGACTTGTAGATTGGAAAAATTGCCTCCAACAACATATTGGGGTTGGAAAGAAACAGCGGAAGGCCGAATATCACAGATGATAAATTAATACCCGATCATCTCCTGAAAACTATTTGTTGCAGCTGTGAAAAGGGTTGTTCTTCTGTAAAATGTAGAAAACATGGTCTGAAATGTACCAACTTGTGTTTAAATTGTTTTAATTTAGAAAATTGGTTAAATGCTGAACTTACACAAGTTTCTATAGACGAAAGTGACTCGGAAGAAATGGAAACAGATCAATGTACTGTAACTGAAACAGTACTCAATGAAACTGTCGAAAACACTGAAGAGTCGTTCAGTTTTGTTGCATCTGACGAAGAAAATTTCCAACACTCCGCAAAGGGTGCAAGATTAGAGAAAAATTCATGAAGAGGACTTTAATGCATACTTTTCCTCAATTTATCGAGACTGGCAGTGAAATGCTTCGATTTTTTGATGACGTATTATTTTTTATACAATTTTGATTTATAAAAATACTATTAATATAAACTTGTTCCATGCAACATGCAAATACTGTCTTACGATTGAAAACCACTCTCCAAAACCCGTATCCACTCCGTTACCTATTATATGAATACATATTGTTCAGAACACTAATTGATTTCGAGTAAAATACAAAAATTGTTCATAAATCCATATTTGGGATGTTCATTTCTTATGTTTTCTTTGATAATAACAATCCTATGTGCAGCAATCGTAGAAGGCATAAAAATGCACACTATACTTTTTTGTTAATTAAATAAAGTAAACACAACAATGGCATATATATAATCATTCATTAATTTTATTCTGAATAATCATCGTTAACGTGAATATAACAAAATTTGAATGGCTTTATTAATTAATAACAATGGGATAAACCTCTAGAAATTGTAAACACATTTGAATATTTAGGCATAACTATATCCAGGTCAACTTTAGGGTTAAATGCGACAAATACGGCTTTATCAAAAACCAGAAAAGCCCTCGGTGCACTTTTGTCTACTTTAAATAGAGCAATAGAGAAAATTGACTCCTGGGAAACCAGAGTCAAACTGTTCGACACTACTGTACTTTCAATTCTTCTATACGGAGCTCCAGTATGGGGCTTACGTTATGTAGAGGAACTGGAAGTTATCCAAACAGATTTTTTCAAGAGACTTTTATTGCTTCCGAGAAATACTCCTCATTGTATTATTAGATTAGAATGTGGCGCTACGCGTATTGCCCTGAAACTGTGATCTTTGTCATGGAAATGGATCATAAGAGTGCTTGGAATGGAGGATGGCCGACTTCCAAAAATTTGCCTGACCAAAATGAAGAACTCGTATCTTTCAGCTTTAAATCCAATATACAATTGGGTCGGTCAATTGAAAAATATGTTATGTATGATTGATTATTCTTGGATTGTAAAAGAGACAGAGCCAAAGGTATGGATTTCAAATGAAACTAAAGCTTTAAATTTGTATGCTAACCATCTACGAGCTCTGGATTATGAGGAGGCAATAAATTGTAATGCCTTGCAATTGCGTTTCGATTATTTATATACGACACCTTTTTCAAATTTTCGCTGTTCTCCTAACTTTTGTAAGCTTTTGGCACAATTGAAAATGTCTTCAAAATACATTTGTAAAATAACTTTTTCAACTCACACTTTTATAATCAATCCTAAAGAAAAATGCACAATTTGTAATTTAAATGAAATGGAAACTCTAGAACATATCATACTGAATAGTTCTCAATATGCGCCTTTCCGAACTCACTTTGAGAAACCTCTGTTGAGTGCTCATGAAATCGCAGATGTTGATATAAATGTAAATGTAAATAACGTATTAAATGATATTTTAAATTATGAAACTGTAGTTAAAATGAAAAAAGTTTACTTTTATATTGTCAATTGTATGGCCTAAGAGCTGTTTTGCGAAACGAGTAATCATTACATGTATTTATTTTGTTTATTTATTCTACTTTGAGAGACACTGTACAAATTTATAAACCTTCATATGTAAAGACCACTATGTGGGAACCTTGCTATGGGGATATATTGTAAACCCCGATTATTTTAGCAATAAACGAACTGGACTGAATTAATAACAATTATTTGACGATAAATATACATACAAATTACCACGAAAAGAAGCGATTTTTTCGATTTTTTCAATGTTCCGATAATCTTTTCCATTGCAGTATACCTCTTTTTTTCCATTTATCGAAAGTAGACATAACAACGAGTAAGAGAGCCAAAAGTGAAGTCCGTAGGAGATGTAGTTTTAAGAGAAATCGCAGGTAAAATTTTGTTTTTTTTTAAAAAAAAAATTAAAATTAACAACAACCTCTAAATATTTCCGTCTGAAACAATTACTGCCATTTTGAAACACTAAAAGGTATTTTTGGTCTAAGTTTCAGCTTCATAGACATTTTTGTGTCAAAGAAAAAAATTAAAAACCGAGAAACCGGTGTTGCGCTTTTTTTTCGGTAAATTTTGAGATTAAGGTGAAAATGGTAAATACAAAAGTTGCAGATCTTTTTATTTTCCACAACTATTACATTTAACTTTTTTCGACAGGATGCACAGTTTAACCAGAAATCGCACAAAACTGTTTTCAACCCCTAAAAATCCACCCCATTCTTTTACAAGATCTTGTTCGACTATATTCCGCTGTCAGATTGCTGTGACGAATTTTGTTGTTGTTCGAACCCTATTTCTGCTGGACTATAACGAAGTAAAGCGTGAACAGAAATTATTGCGTGACAAGTGAGGAGATGGAGCCTTCCGTAAGCTGATACTAGTGATACTCGAGTTGGCTTTATAACATAGTTGTGTGCAGGTGTCATGTTCTTTTTGCTTTTGTTTGTTTTAAATTCATCATTACATTTGTTTGTTACTTATTAATTTCTTTCGTTCTTTTCTCTTTCGTTGGTTATTCATTTAAATAGTAGTAGTAGCTTAATTATTTACGTAGATTAGTATTCTTGCTTCAAATAATTAAATGAATTGAAATTGTGCTGTATAAGATTTGGATTCTTCGGTTCTCCTCCAAATAAATTATTATTATTATTAATAAATTATTATTATTGATCGAAATATCACTCCCAGCATGAGAAAGACATTAAATATTCTTAGTGCACTATTCTTCGTCGAAATAAAAGAGGTTTGGGGCTATTGAGGCACGCATTGTGGAATAGGTAAAACTTCTATATACAAGCGGGAGCTATGGTTTTAATGTTGCAACACCTGAGTGCAGAGCGTTTGAGCCGCCAACTCAAATTGCTACAACTTCTGTAATTTTCCAAATACACACATCAAAAAATGCTAAGCATCACGGGATTTTTCCGTTGCCATTTCCAGGAACAATTACCGATCATTTTCATTTTTCAACTACAGGTAGGAAAAAGGTATACGCATCGCGTGGTCAACCCGTTTCAGGTAGATTCGCAAAAGTTGGTGGGTTATTAAGGAGAAACAAGATCCTTTTGTAATAAAATTTAAATTTCGTTTGTTTCTAAAATTTCTAGGAAAGTGTACTTCTATGACAATATTCGTGCTTAGTCTAATAAGAGGTGTTGCCTCCTCTTGCGGATAAAACAGCTCGACATTTTCTCGGCATTGAAAGAATTAAATTATCGAGGAAATCGTGTTGTATGTTGCTCCAATGCTCTTGAAGCAGATCACATAGCTCGCTTTTGGATGAAACTGACGACAAATCGTTTAAAATGTTTCTTTGAAGTCTATCCCTTGCATGTTCGATTGGATTTAAATCTGGAGATTGCGAAGGTCATGGTAAAACGTTGATTTCGTTTGAACTCAACCATTTTCTAACGCTCCTTGCAGTGTGTATTCTCACATTATCTTGCATTAAGATGAATTGGGGTCCAACTTCCTGTGTAAATGGAAGAACAACAGGTTCCAGTATTTCACTAACATAACCTGAAGCATTTAGATTGCCTTGTGGGACATCGAGAGATCGCCAATTGTTATCCCGGCCCATACCATAACGGTGCCTTCTTGGTAGCTGGTGACTTCCTGAACAGCTCTTAACCTTTCTGAATTCCCAGATCGCCTCCAAACTCGCACATGTCTTGAATCTGGGTGAAATCCAAATTGAGATTCATCAGTGAACAGTACATTGGTTGATGTTGCTCACACCACTGAACCCCGCGTGGCTCGATTCCCACGTCGAAGTGCTGGACATCTTAAGGCACGACGATAGTGAAGGCCAGACTCATGTAGTCTATTCCTAATTGCGTGGTCACTAACCGTGACGTTGTTGTTTGCAGAGAGGCTTACAACCAATTGACGAGCCGTCAATGTCGGACCCGTCGATCTTGAAGGACGATGTACCGATCTTGTGTTGAAGTCGTTGACCTAAACCGATGATTATGTTGTTCGCGTGGACTCCCTGAAGCACATTGTCGCTGCCACAATCGGGAAATTACACTTCTATCGACGTTAAAACTTCTTGCTATATCAGCTTGTGTTCTATCTCTTTGAAGCATTCCTACGGCTAAATGCATTTCGCTAGAGGTGAGAGGGCGACGCGTACGACCCGGTTCCATATCTTAGTGAACAATTCAGAACTTTAAAACTGCTGGTTACTGAATAATAAGAAGTATCACTGTACACAATTTACACAGGATTGAAAGAAAGAGACACTTAACTTACTGTTTATTTAATTAACCCCACTTAAAAAAGATCGGTAATTGTTCCTGGAAATGGCAACAGAAAAACCCCGTGTTGCTTAGCATTTGATGTGTGAATTAGTCTAAAATCATAAGTGTTTAACTTTCAGTGATTTCTGGCAATTTTTACATACAAATTCACAACTTCAACATATTTCCATGAATAGGTATATTAATACATGGGAAGCGGAACGTATTTTTAGTGCGTGCAAGTTGACGCTGTAACGAAAAACAAAGGAGAGATAGGGAAGTTAATCATAAAGGACAAAGAGAAAAACGGGCAAAAAGGAAATAGTCCCAGAACTTAATCAACACTTTGCCAACATGAGTACGAGGCTATTGGACGCCCAAATGAAAAAGACGAACGGAATATGACCAACTATAAAAAATACAGTAACGGAAAACACCTTGTTTATCAAACTGGTAAGTCGCGAGGATGCTGCACCAGGAATGGACGGAATTACAGTTAAAAGATATAAAAGTTATTTGTAAATGAAGGAAGACACGTCATATGATTAAAAAGTCTCTATCTCAGATGTCATCACAATAAGCATTTTTGAAATGCTTCGCAAAAAGGTCAGCAATATAGCAGAAGGTACACTAGCACTTTCTGTGTCTAGAGTTAAAATTGAAGGATAGTTCTTGGTCTTCCGTTTGCAATTAACAAGGTCAAAAAATTGAAATTATAACACAAACCCCTCCTACATTACCACTCTCTAAATTACGGCAGGAGTAGAACCAGACACCTCGTTAAGAATTTAGCTAACTAATTTATTTACCTATTATCCCTTGCATAGAAATCAAGCCGTAGTACTGAACTGAAACATGTATCTACGAGTACATACATATGTACGAGATGTACTTCTCTAAAAACGCTAATCCATATTTCTCATCAAAAATTTTCCCCTATCTTTCATCGCTCATACCTTAACGCCTTTCAACGCTACAGCTACGTAGGTACAAATATACAGAAATTCTATCTGGCAAAACCTATCTACCCGTGAAATTGATAACTGTCGCACCCAATCAAAACTGACAACTGACCTTACGGGAAAGTATTTATCTCCATATAAGACTTTCAGCCGAAAATGGGCTTATGAATTCAATTTGGCCGAGTCGAAGATTAAATCGCAAAAATCGGAGATGAAGTAATCCAAATGGTGCTGACGAGGTTCTTGCATTCAGCAAAAAAGTGAACATTTCACTTTGCGCCAAAGTGATACAGGGGAGAATCAGATGCTTGCAATTTTTCCATTCCCTCTGAAGAGAAAGTAATCATCCTTCAGCATTCTCGCCACGATGCGATACGATGGATGGTACGAACCACTTGTTGTTGTGGTGATAAGCGCTCCCATCCTGCCAACAAGCCTTGATGTACTTGTTCGTATTAAAGCTGAAACTGAAACCCCCTAAAACTTCGCTGCCGAAGTCAGTCAAGACACCATACCTCGGTTTAGCGGGCTTAAAGGGAGAAGACGAAGGAAACTGATTCTACCCGTCCACGGGGGGACCTGTTTTTAGGCCAAGTGCAGATGGAATCGATTTTTGCCTGTTTCACAGTTTCAAGGACGAGCATTCTCTATTTAGTTTCGTGCCATAGTGGATATAATCGAAAATCAGTGGGATAGCAGGCCGGCTGGGAGCCCCCGCTCCATGCTGTTGGATTAATGCGGTGCTCGCCTCGTCTGAAATGAAAGCTGCAGACCATTGCAGTTTCGAGGAAATGAAGCGCCCTGGCAGATGATTGTTGGAGCTTTGAATCTAAGAAGCGCAAATACGAAAAAGGAACGACCGAATTAACTTCCTTCCATCTTTGATCCTTCGCTTTGCAATTTGAAATCTTTTAAGGAGCGCTCAAGTGTGTGGCTAAGACTTGTTCTGCATCCAAGTCAAAATGGCAAATGCTATTACATGGCCGAATTTGTTTCAAAAGGATTTGAGATGTTCGTGTGCTGACTATCTCTATATTAACAAAACCCTCATATCACAAATTTCACAGGACGATGGGGGATGGTAAAGAAGAATCAGTTGTAATGTACCTACTTCTTAAATAGCTATGGCGGAGGAATATTATCTAGATGAAACGTCTTTTGCAATTTTAACTTCAAAAAGACACCAGGCGGCAGTTAAATTATTTTGACAAAACCCACCTACCTCGCTGATTTTTAGCTTACGCTTTAAGCCTCCCAAGTGACCCAATAGCACAAAATTATATATTTTTTAAAACTCGCAGGAGCAGAGGGGGCCTAAGAGGCTCAAAAATTGTTTTTCAATTTTCTCGGATTTTATTCAAGCTACGACAAAAGTGATATTACCAGCGTAGAGGGCGCTTCGAGCACTACAACTTTGTTTGTTATGACTTTTGTCGGAACTGCAATGGTTATCGATTGGGGGTCGCTCGGGCAAACTTTTTCGGAGCAAAGAACAGATGGCGGAGATTTACCCTATGGTATTATGACAATCCCACCTACCTTGTTGATTTTTTGCATACGCTTATTAATACCAGGGTAGAGTGCGCTTCGAGTACTACAAGTTTGCTTGTCATGACATGTTGCAGTGGGCTTTTGGACTAAGCCGAATACATAGCGTAGCCCAAAGTCGCGATTATCTTTGTCGTGTAAACGGGCAAGTCCCAAATCTGGCCTAGGTTCAATTGATTTGGGCCTAGGCCTGATATATTGTGTGTGCTCGTTCCCTTAAACGTCACAAATCTTACTCGCACACAGATAGCACACAAGGGCAAATTTCCTAGTCCACTTTTGTGTCGTTTACATGAGCAGCCGTGATTTTGGCCTACAACCGGTTTCTAGGTCTGATTTGGGACTGTCGTTGTATACGTACTCAATGTCCGAAATTAGCGTGGTCAACCGTGATAGCCACAACAAATTTATAATAAGCAAACTTGTGCCGACGCACCCTCTACACTGGTATCATCATTTACGTCGTACCTGCAAAATCAGCCGAGAATATGGATAATAATTGACAATTAGGACAAAAATTATAAGAATCAAATTTGTAGTGCTCGGAACGCCCGCGCCGTCTAAGCTGGCACCATTACTTTTCAAGTTGCTTTAACCCTTTCAACCCGGCTGAGAATCAAGCCTCATTTCACTCTCTGACCGGGAACGTGAGAACAAGAAAACCTAGTAGGAGCGGGAGCAGCTGTAAGCTGTAACATTGCCTTGAGCCAATGATCCGTCTCTCTGATTTGGATCAGCATACATTAACCAATTTGGCATTCGATGATACCTCATACCCTAGAATGATTGAAAAATTGAAGCATTAGGTAATTCAGTTGGTTAGGCAGAGCAAAATTTTTGCCAGAAGGTGTACGTCCCACCCGGGTTGAGAGGGTTAACAGATGCCGGGAAAATTTAAAAACAATTCTTGTATTTGTTAGCCCCCCCATTTGTGCATTTGGGACACTGAGTGGGGGGATTCTTCCTGAATCTTCGCTCCCTTTTCATAATTGTGTTGGTACATTTGTCCAGCGCAGCCTCTCGTTGCATATACGAGCATGCAATGAGAGGTATTGACGCCTTATCTGCTCTAGCTAATCCTCTTGATGACATCATAGTCCTAGGTAACTTCAACCTTTTCCCGCTTCTATGGTCTCTCTCGAATGACAACTTCTTTTTATTCCTTCACTGATTCTTCCTCAGCAACTACATAAATCAGTAATTACTGGCCACTTCTCTGACTCTTATGCGAAATCAGCGGTGTGAAGAACCACCTTGGTAGACAGCTTGATCTAATTTTCTCCTCTACCCTATATAAGTTAATAATACTTTAAGCTTTTAAACATTTATTTCACAAACGTATTGATCGTCACAGAGGCTGATTACAACTGACTTAAATCTAGAGTGAGCGTCGCGAGTCCAAATATTGCAGATACGGTAAGAAAGTGTTTTCAGGGATAAGTCACGTACAAGAGTCTCAAGTAACGACGCCGGTGCTCTGCAACGAGGCGTCCGCGACATCTGCAAGTGCTACTAATGGTGCAGAAGATGCAGAAATATGATAGTTGTGGAATGCGAACGTTATTCGCGTTAACTCTTCCCCTCTCAAATCCGAATGTCCTCATTCGGGTTTAAAAAAATGGAGTGTCGTAAAACTTTCTTTTTGGAGACTTTGGTAAAATCACTCTTGTAACCGCCGGGTTTTCCTCGGGCTGATCATTATGATCCTCTTGTGGAGCTAAGTTTTCTTCTAAAGGTTTTAGTTCGATTGCGGTTGGTTGATCCGAATTGGTTGCACTGGTAACAGTAGGATTTCTTTTTCTGCATTTGATTGCCAGGAAGATTACTACAATGATGAAAACTATTGCGGTGGAACCGTAGGTAGTAATTTGTAGGACACTTCTTTCAGCTTGAAGAGTGGTGATTTCATCTATGTTGTTGATATGGACATCTTTCATCATTTGGAGTGACAGAACCTCTTTATATTGACCCTCGTAAGGAGTAGGTTGTAAGATGGCTGGAAGTATCTGCATTGTTGTTTGCTCCCTTGAGATGAAGACTTTCCCATCGATGAATATGGTAGTGTTATGGAATTTTATTAGAAATGTTCCATTGAGGCCACGAACCCCGTCCTTCACGTCGATGTTACCATAAAAATTATTTAGCAATATTAATCCTTCTGAAATCTCCTCCATTGTTGGTATGTGCTGGTCGTTACTTTGGTTACATTTTGACTGACGGCTGCTCAGTAGATTCGGTAAACATGCTGAATTACTTAAGTCTATAAGGTATTCTTGGTTGCAAATTGATAGTGAATTTATTATTTTACATGCTTTAGTTATTCCAAAAATCTTGTTCTGATTTTTTAATATTCTATCGTATTCTATAACAATGGTTTTTTCGTTTCTTTTGACTGGTTTAATTAACAACTTTTCATAGGGCTCAGGAGTAGTTACAGGAAAGTTAATAATATAAAGCAAACATGAGCTATTAGTTATAATTTTAACGTTTGCGAAATTTAATGCTTCCTCTGGGCTAGCATATGGTAAATTCTCTTTTTCTATTGTATTAATAGCTAATTTTACATCTGAGTTAGACAGAATAAGGGAATTAATTACTCCCGCCTTTGCCCAATGAATGGCATAATTTACATTAATCATTTCTTCTTTAATCAATCTTAATTTATACTGAAGACTCAAAGCCAATGGATTATCTGTACTTCTTCCTTTCTTTATTGTTTCTAATATTTCATTAGTCATTCTAGTGATATTATTTATCCTTTCATTATAAAGTTGGTTTATGATCATTTGTTTATTGTTATTTACTAATACATTATTGATTTTACTTTTAATAATTTCGAAATCTTCGTGATCCGGAGTACCGGCAATCCACTTCCATGCAGAGCCTAAAAAATCTAAAGATCGTTTTGTTTTGTGTTTTTTCATGCCGTCTAGCAATGTCTGTAATTGCGTCAACTCATGGGTTAAATACGGGTAAAGGAGATGTCTGGGAGTAATCAGCTTGTCCAGCACAAATTTTATATTGTTTATGAATTTTTGATAATCATCTAGTTCAATTACATGGATCAATTTAAAATTGCCTTGTTGAATTCTTGCCTTTCCAATGTTTATTGTAATAATTTGGGAGTTAGTGTAATCCAGAATTTGAGTTGTGCTGAACGTTACGTTTATCATGCATCTGCAATGAAAAGTTGCATTTAGTTCCTAATATTGCTTTTGTGAACGGTCTTTCCTGATTCTGTTATTACTGTTGTATTTTTATTTTCTTTTACTATCTCTTGCTTGTATCTGACAGTTAACTTCGTTCCTAATCTTTTATTGTATTTTACAAAAATAATTTGTCCTGGCTGGTAAATTTTCACCGGTTTACGTTTCTGATTATGATAGTTAATGTCTTTTTCCTGTTTTGCTTTTAACTTTTCAATATTACTAAGACGAACCTGTTCAAACTCCGCTGGACCCACACCTGGAATTCTTCCATAAAACAGCTCGACTGGTTTTTTACATGTGGTTGAATGGATTGAATGGTTATACTCGTTTACTGATCTTTCGAGTAACTCTTCGAATGTTCTCTCAACACCATCTGCTTTGAGATATCTCATGATCTCAGAGAGGGTCGAATGAAACCTCTCAATTTGGCCATTCACTTCACTCTTATATGGTGGGGCTTTAAAAATTTTAATTTTCAATCCATCCTCCATCATTGAAGTTATGGATCGTGAATTGAAGGATTTTTCGTTATCGATAATCACCATCTCCGGAACGCCATAAAAGAAGAGGACATCCCTAAGCGGTTGTTTAATGTCCTCTATTGCTCTGGACTTTATGGGTTTGCAGAATGCAAGTTTAGTAAATTTGTCTATAGCAGTCAGAACTAATTTATTGTTCGTTGAGTAGATGTCCAAATGGAGAATATGACCTGGATAATTCGGAATGGGCGTAGGATTGATTATTTGGGTGTTAGGATGTCTATCATATTTATTCTCACTGCAAGTTGTACATCGTTTGACAAGGAATCTAATTTTTTTGTTCATTTTGGGAAAATAGTATTTTTCTAGAATTTGGTCTCCATTCTCCCTAGCGTTTCGGTGAGCTCGTCGATGAATAGATAGTATCTTTTCATCTTGTTCATTTTCGTCGGAAATGTCTTGTACTATTTTAGAGGTGAAACGGATTTTATAGTTTCTGAAGTGTAGGGGGTAAATCTTTTGTATTTTTCCCATTATAGCCTCCTCTGTTTGGAGTCCATTTATTGTTCCTGGATTTAGGTATTTTTTTAAAATTCGTATGATATCCTCCTCGGAGTAGTGGGTTCGGGTGATTGTATGTCTTACATAATTTGGAAAGGGGTTAGATCGCTGATAATTGTTTTCATTACCTTGGTTAATTATTATTTGATTGCGGAAGACATTAATAGGTTTTTCTATTGTAGGAATTAGATTGTGCGAAGAACTATCAGCACTGTGTTGTGTCACAGACATTGAGTTAGCTTCTGTAGGATTGACTATTCTTGAAAGAGCGTCCGCAACGGCGTTCGTGCTACCAGGTTTATATTTAAGTTCGTAATTGTATTCCTCGAGGATTGCCTTCCATCGTTTCATTTTGGAATTATTATTTCTATTACTGAGAGCGTAAGTGAGGGGTTGATGGTCAGTTATTATTTTAATCTTTCGTGATCCGTAAAGGAAATTCCTAAGAGAATTGAGAGACCATATTATGGCAAGCATCTCCTTCTCGTTTACTGCATAATTTTCTTCTGTTTTGTTAAGGGTTCTTGACAGAAAGATGATTGGTTTCCCATCTTGGGATAGAACTGCTCCCAATGCAAAACTAGAGGCATCCGTGGTAAGCTCGAATTCTTTTTCAAAATTTGGGAATGACAACAACACATCTTCAGAAACGAGAGAATTTTTTACTTTATTAAAAGCTTCCACAGCTTGGCCGTTTAGTTGAACTAGTTTAGCTTTAGATAAGGTTTTAGACACATGTCCGTCTTCTCCTCTCAAAAGAGTGGTCAATGGTTTTGTAATTTTGGCGTAATCTTTTATGAAACGACGGTAATGCCCAGCCATTCCTAGGAATGATCTGAGATCCTTAACCGTACAAGGAAGGGGAAAGTCTACTATTGCTCTAACCTTTTTAGGGTTTGCCCTAATACCGTCTTTAGATATCAAAAATCCCAAAAATTCCACCTCGGATTGAAGAAATTCACATTTGTCCAATTGGACCTTCATATTGGCTTTTTCGAGAGTTTCAAAAACCAGCTTCAAATTCATAAAATGTTCCTTTTCACTGCTACCGAATATTATGATATCATCGATGTACACGTAGCATCGTTTTCCGATGTGCTCTCTCAGTATATCATCGAGCGCACGCTGGAAAATGGAGGGTGCATTCTTCAAACCGAACGGGAGTCGCGTGAACTCGAATTTTCCATGATTAACGGAAAATGCTGTCTTTTCCACATCCTTCTCCCTCAACGGAATCTGATGGAATCCGCTTTTTAGATCTAGGATGGTAAAAAACACATTCCTTCCAAGATTACTGAGAATATCGTTTATTTCCGGGATAGGATATTTATCGGGTACAGTTACAGAATTTAATTTGCGATAGTCGATAACCATTCTATACTTTTTTTGCTTGGAGGCGTCTTCCTTTTTAGGTACTACCCAAACTGGGGAGTTATAAGGAGACCTGGATGGTCTAATGATGCCATCTTCAAGGAGTTGTTTTATCTGGCTATCAACTTCGTCTTTCAAGCACATGGGATATGGATAGGGCCTTGAGTAAACTGGTTCGTTATTATATGTTCGAATTTCTCCTTTAACGGTTGTGGTAAAGGTCAGCCTTTTGTCCGGATCGGAAAACAAATTTGGAACTCTTCCTATTAAATCCTCCAATTTGTTCCTTTGCTCTAGAGGAAGATGTGAGGTTCTTAAAATCATGTTGTTTACAGACTCTGAAATATGCTGTCTAAGGGGAATCTTTAAATTGGGTCGAATTGTCATAAATCCTTCCCTCGTATGTATTGTGGCTTCCAATTCTTTTAAACTATCATTGCCAATAATTCCATCGAAAGATGTAAGATTTGGTAATATGAAAAATGTTAATTTTCGGTTGAAACCGAAGAGATCTATTAAAGCATGATGAGTAATTCTTATGTTTCCTGCTACGGAATTGGTTAAAAATGGTTTTTTGTTTTGTATGGGGTTTCTTACATATCGAGACTGAATATAATTTTTATTCGAGCCCGTATCTATGAGGAATTTAAATATTTTGCCACTCTTCGCTACGTGCTCTAGGTAGGGGAGCGAAGAGGTTTTCAGTCTAAAAAATTAACATTGTCCAATTGTTCGTCGGTTTCTTGATGGTTAGGGGCATTGTGTGAATCCGTGTCAACTGATGGTTCTAACTCCTGTGGGCCACTGGCACTTTCTTCGGAAATTTGTTGAATTTGAGTATCATATCCAGACATTTCGTCGTAGTAGTATTGTAAAGCGGGTTCTTCATTAAATGATTCTGTCTGATGAAGACTTTGGAAGTTTATGGGCTGAGGTATCTGATTGTAGTGGGGTTTGTTATTTATAGTGTTATTTATTTGGGATCTATTTTGGTAGTTTATTTGACGGGAGTTCATGGATCTATCTACGTCCATGGGCTCCGGTCTAGGTAAATAGTTTCCATTGAATGGTTTTGGAGGTTGTTGAACGCAATTTTGAGAATATCTAGGAGACTGAAATTTTGGCGGAAAATGAGGGTAGCTCTGGGGCGCTTGAGGATTGTTTTGGAGTTCTGGATAATATTTTCGAGTTTGGGGATTATAGTAGTTGCGTTGTGGTTGAGGACTAAATCTCCTTGGTAGAGGAAGGGGTGGCGGAGCAAGATGCGAATTGCGCAGATTGCTGTGGCTATGCTGCACTCGATATTGAACGTTTTCCAGTTTCAAACATAAGTGGAGAGCTTCAGGTAGGTCTGTTGGTCCCTTCATACTGAGTAATCTGGGTAAGTCCCCCCTAAGACCTCTTACAAAAGTGTCTAAAGCCTTGTCTCGATAAGCCTGTGTCATTACGTTCATCGACTCCTGACTCATGTCCATTGATGATAATTTATTTAGAATAAGGGACAAATGACGGTAAACTTGTTCATAGAATTCGGGGATAGATGAATTTTTTTGAATTAATGTTGTCATTTGGTATTCAAGGGTACCTAGGTCCCTTTTATCTGCATAGTGAAGTGTTAAACACTTCGAAATTTCTTCCCAATTCAGAGGAGTGTTGTACGACTCCAGTGCAGTATCTGCCTGCCCTGTTATTTTATTTCTAATGACACTAATTATGCCATAATATTTAGGTGTTCCTTTTAAGTGATTATAAATTTTTAGAATTCGCTCGACACTCTTCTTCCAAGAGCCGAATTCTCCCGGTTGGCCTGAAAACTCACGTAAGCTTTTAACGACATCAGGTATCTTATCCATATCATTTAAATTATTGAGGTATTTTGGATCTATGGTTTGATCAGAATGTCTGAGTTTAACATTGGCATGTGTTATTTGATCAAAAATTTGTTGCGTTTCCGATCGAACAGTTTGCGCAATAACTTCTTTCAATTGTTCGAAATTAATATAATTTTCACTACCGGAACCACTGGGTTGAGTTTCATTCAATTGAAGGATTGGTGCTCTTAAAATATTATCTGTAGACATTTTAACTTTTTTGCCGAAGTTTTGGGTTGAAATTTAAAAGAAGTAAACTTTAACTGAAAACTTAAAATACTTTTGTTTCTTAGAAGATTTATATTATTTAAGTATAGTAGCTTATTTGCGGAAAGCGGAAAATTCGTATTTGTATCACGTTTATTACGTCACTAACACTTTTATTAATTTGGTGAAATTTTTATAGATTGAAAACGTATTTCGAAATTATTAAAAGTAAATTACTTTGTTTCTTCTCACCTAATACAATATTTACTTAAATTTTAATAATGGAGTTCGTTCTTTGTTCGTTCCCTTCACTGTTATTCACAATTTTATATTTGTTTTTCTCTTTTTTTCTTTGACAATTTCTTAATACTTAGTAAACTTACGCTAGTATTAACGAATGTATGGTTAACATCCGGAGTTGCATCATGGTTGGGACTTCTTTTTTCTGTCAGCAATTAGGCGGCTGTTGACGCAGGTACTTTCCTCAATTCCGGCTTGGTGTCCTGAAATTGTTGCACTGGTTAACTCCGTTTCCTCCACGTCGAGTTGCTAGCTGCCGTGGTTACTAAGGGGCCTCTTTTCCTAACAATAACTGCAGAACTTTTTGTTGCGGAAAGTCACAATTTATTATTCTCGCGATTACACTGGACTCTTTTTATTTTTATTTAGCTTTCGCTTATCTCGCGATTCGTTTTAAAAACTTCTATATGAACAATTATTGGACTTAATAAATCGCAACGGTCCCTGCTCGGGCGCCAGTTAATAATACTTTAAGCTTTTAAACATTTATTTCACAAACGTATTGATCGTCACAGAGGCTGATTACAACTGACTTAAATCTAGAGTGAGCGTCGCGAGTCCAAATATTGCAGATACGGTAAGAAAGTGTTTTCAGGGATAAGTCACGTACAAGAGTCTCAAGTAACGACGCCGGTGCTCTGCAACGAGGCGTCCGCGACATCTGCAAGTGCTACTAATGGTGCAGAAGATGCAGAAATATGATAGTTGTGGAATGCGAACGTTATTCGCGTTAACTTATATACCCTATTGTAGAGCTTTTGATTTTCGAGGCTTCGAAGCCGCTTCGCAGAAATGTTCGAAGCTTCGAATAACGATAGTTCTACGGCGATAAAATTCATGGAAGTTGTGTTCTTTGTGGTGTGTAGGGCAAATAATTCATTATCAAATCAAATAAAAAATAAATTTGTATAGTATATTAGTTAGAGCATGCAGGGATAATACGGGATGTTTTCGCAAAAACTTTTCATGAGGACACGTTCCGTTCACTCACAACCGTGGGAAGACACCAAGCCTTATTCAAATAATATTTCGAGCACAGGACGGGATTTTGCCTTATATTACTAGTTCCGCCTCACATATTTTCTGGTCATGTTTACTTGGATTTGTGTTTACGTTTACTCCCTCATCTCGCCTTATGTTTATTGTATCTCATATTGTTCGCGGTGCACGAATTCTAAAACACAAGGGTGCGCTTCTTTGTGCATGAGACGCCGCGCCGTATGACTGTGAGTACTGTGTAAGATATTTCGGCTACACAGGAAAATAAAAACTTTTGGGGCATTTTAATATTCGCTAATTTTAAAGGGAGATATACTCGTACACCTAGGAGTCGGAAAAAGAGGTCATTTTGTGCATTTTTTCTAGGAAAACTATTTGAAATTGCGGATTGGGAGTTTAACTATCTAAAAGTATACATATTCAGAAATATGTTTAATTTTTTTATTTAAAGACATCAAAAATATGCAAGGATATTGTTTGACCCTGGAGCGTCGTAAAAAAATCTACGTAAACGGTACCTACTGGTGTTTTTTCAAAAATCATCTAAAAAAAAATCAAAAAGATTTTTAAATTAGATACTGTAATCAAGTATTTGTCCTAGCCGATTTTGAAAATATCGCTTTATGACAAAATGGCGGACGTTTGAACATAAATAGTGATTTGTGGACCAAGAATCAGTTATTATTTTTCCTATAAAACAAAAACTAAGTAACGAAAAAAAGTCCTATGACAAGTGCTATATAATGGTGTATAGAATAACCACAAAAAAAAAACAACGGGTTGCACTCCGGGAGTGCCGGCAGAAGTGACAACTTGAACATTAACGTTGTGCATTTTTGAATATTTTGGAATGGTTAGGGAATAATTTCGCACGAATTGCTTTATTTATCAGTATAAAAGTACTATAATTTATGTGGTAAAATACAATATTCATTTATTGCGCTATCGTACACAAACATGACAATTTATATTACATTAAAATTACATTTTTTACCCATCCCAAAAAGTGTACAACGCCGATAAAGAAGTTTTCACTTTACCGTCTTACGAATTTTCGATCAGGTCACGTGTCCTGACGCGAGTTTAACATTTTTTACCCATCCCAAAAAGTGCACAACGCCGCTAAAGAAGTTTTCACTTCAAAAAATTCAAAGCAATCGGTTCATTGGTTTTCGAGAAATTTTGGATACCGATTCGAAAAATGTGGTTTGAGAAAAACGAGTTTGAAAATTTGGGAATGACTAAATCAACAAATTTGTCAACTTATATGGAATCATCGATACCAGGCCCATAGTGTAGTAAGTCGTTTACCAGATATTCTTGAGACCTCGACCTTCAAGAA
Source organism: Neoitamus cyanurus (assembly GCA_947538895.1). Taxonomy (NCBI): domain Eukaryota; kingdom Metazoa; phylum Arthropoda; class Insecta; order Diptera; family Asilidae; genus Neoitamus; species Neoitamus cyanurus. The sequence goes on from OX384547.1 coordinate 15,631,651, forward strand.
AATGTAAAAAAAATCGACCATGCTAGGTGTATATCTCCCCTTAAGGCTTCATATTATTTGAAGTTTCAAAGTTCTATATATTTGAAGCTTCGAATTGGCGAAGCTTCGAATATCAAATTATTTTTTGGCTGCTTCAAAGTGTTCATATTCGAAGCTTCGAATGCGCTGCTTCGAATTTTTTCAACAGCCCTACTTTCTACATGTGTCAACAAGTGAATATTTATTATTATTTCGGCTGACGAAAACATATGAATGTTCAAAGTTGAGATATTAAGAGAGTTAGGGTTTTTGCTAGTCGATTCGACCAAATTCGACCTCCTTAAGGAGGCTGGATCGAAAACTAAAACAACGGGAGAATTACTTCAAATTTCGCTAGGTGATAGTTTAGCATCATATAAATCAATTACAAAAAAAAAATAAATGCCACCGGCCAAATGGAAGAGAAAAATCAAACTAAAGTTTATTAAGGGGTTATTACCAGCTTAATTTAACTCGAACAGTATTCATCCGATTGACTTCAAATTTTAACTGGACCTTTATTATTAAATTATCTAACGAAGTACACACGATTATGGCGATTGTATAGCAGGAAAAAAAGTTATAAGCCATTTAGTTCGAGTTTTTTCCTCGAAAAAAAACGGTTTTTATTCAAACAACTGCCATTTCGCGAAAAAGAATTGTTTCATTATCTACATGATTTTTGCTACCGAAGTACACATGATTATATTTTTAGAATTTTTTTCGCGAAATGGCAGTTGTTTGAATAAAAACCGTTTTTTTTTCGAGGAAAAAACTCGAACTAAATGGCTTATAACTTTTTTTTCCTGCTATACAATCGCCATAATCGTGTGTACTTCGTTAGATAATTTAATAATAAAGGTCCAGTTAAAATTTGAAGTCAATCGGATGAATACTGTTCGAGTTAAATTAAGCTGGTAATAACCCCTTAATAAACTTTAGTTTGATTTTTCTCTTCCATTTGGCCGGTGGCATTTATTTTTTTTTTGTAATTGATTTATATGATGCTAAACTATCATCTAGCGAAATTTGAAGTAATTCTCCCGTTTTTTTTAGTTTTCGATCCAGCCTCCTTAATAGGGCCATTAATCGAGCTGATTGAAAATATTATCGTGTGCCATATAAACTAATATCGTATACACTAAACACTTGCTGTTACCTCGTTGACTCAATAAAGAAATATTAATCGCAACGATTTGGCGAAAGCATTACCTATTTAAATTACCTCTCAGTAGTGGAAGCGTGAAGGTAGCTTCAGGAATCAGGCATCCGAAGGGCAGGCCTGCTGCCAGCCAGGTGCTTGACAACACTCCACGTCTTCCAATTTGTCAATTGCACTTGAAACGTTCCAGAACGGCGAGAAAGGTCGCCTTTTCACGGTCTTAAATTCCTCAAATATGAGCCAATCCAGCGTAAGTGGGCCACACAAATAGGAAATTGTCCCTTTGAATTTAAAGGCCCCAGAGTGCCGGAAAGTTCGATGGAATTGGGTGTGTTTTTGGGGTAGACAAGGGGACCCATCCTCACAACGTGCCTCCCGCTGGGCTGGTTATTCTTAACTTTTGCAGTCTCCTTTCGGGTAGCCTTGAACTCGACACACTTAAGGACGTGCTGCACAAGCACAGCACACCACACAGGTGGTGCAAGATTTACTCTCCCGCTTGGCACTGCTGTTTGGAGGACATCGTTGAGGAGCGGTTGGGTAGAGCCACGGGGCGGAATGTATGAAGACAACGGCAGGCTCTACATAGCTCCACATGCTTTCAACTGATTTTTATTGCTTTGTCAGCCCTCGTCCGTGAGTACAATTCTGCCAACATGATGACAATTTGCGGAATATCAAGTGGAGCTCTTCGGGCGGTACTGGCTCATGGGAGTCTTTCGCTGGAGTTACGGATTCACACGGTTTTTTTTTTCCAAGGGTTCCAGTTCAGATGTGGGGCATGTGGTGTAACGAGATTTTTGCGAAAATTACATTCGGTAACGAGGTATCGTCAGTCAATAAATAAATTGTGGTATATTCGATTTTTTGTCTAGACATAATTTTAAGTGGCATGGACTTGAAATGGATTTTCGGGGCCAGTGCCGATATGAGTGAACGTTTCGTGAAATTCCAATAAAATATTTTTACCAGTAGCAATTTGTTGTACATTAAATCGGGAAAACCAATTTATCACGTCATGTTATGGTGGAAATATAAAAGTGAGCTACGGATGGAAACATTTCAAAATTGAAAAATGTTTCCCTCTCCTCCCATTCATTCCACACCTACTTATTCATATGCAAATGTGCGCATATTACCGACTAGAATTTTATTTATTCGATCAGTTAAAGGCTAAAAATTTTCAATTTATCTAATCCACAATTAATATGGAAACGCATATGTAGTTCCGTTTCCCTTATTAAAACAAACATTGAAAGAAGCAAAATCAAAACATTCAGATTCAGAAAGATATTTAAAAATTATTATACGCTTTATTCGCTTATGTAATAAGCAATGGTTCAAAAAAATAGCTTTGACCGTTTTTGGCATTACCCATAAATGCGAGTAATTTCGGCCATGGCTTAGAGTAGTCTATTGTACCTACTACAACAAGAACAGGTTGACGATTTAAGACTCGAGTTTTAAGTGCTCCTTCAACGTAATACAGAAATATTGATTACTTTAGTATTTATACATATAGCAACATATAGTAGGCAATGGCGGGGAGGCCTCTTCAAAAACATTTTTTGCGATGCGCAGCCCTATTCGGAATTGGATTATCTGAAATCAAAAATGCGAACGGATTTTGAAAATATATTAGTCTCGCGGGTCCCTAATCGAAGGATCCTAAAAAAAATTATTTAGAATCAAAGTTGATTAACGCAAAAAATGAGGCTCAAATGAAAGCTGAAATCCTCTTCTTGAATGCTGGAAGTGGGGGAAGAGCGCGAAGAATCCAAAAGGGGCGGAGGTGTACTATGCTTTTTAGGTTTGCCAGAGCATTTATTTATTTATTTATATATCATCAACGGGTTGATTACACCATCTGATCTTAACATAAACAAACAATGATTTAAATTAATTCCTAATGATTGAGTAACGATTTTTTGATTAAATCTTTGCTACAATGAAAGTCTACTGAGGAAAATCTAGTATTGTGAATTTTGGACATGGCCGATACCGGTTCAAAAGTGCCATAATTAGTTCTGTGGTACATGGAGTATAGAAAGTCCTGTCCTCTAGTAGATCGGGGGCGTGAGTTAAAATTAACAAGATTTAAAAGCTTTGGAGAGTCTATAACGCCAGTAATGATATCGTGCATGAACATAACACTTGAGATTTCTCTACGGTTGGATAGAGTCGTTAAACCTAAAAGTTTAAGTCTGTCTTCATAACGAGGAAGACTATGCGGGTCACGCCAGGGTAGATGACGAAGACTGAACCGGAGAAAACGCTTTTGGACTGCTTCGATACGGTCTATATACACAGAATAATGAGGAGACCAAACAACAGAAACATATTCCAAGATAGGTCGGATAAACGCTCAAAACAATGTTTTTAGGAGATAAGCATCATTAAAATCTTTAGACCAGCGCTTAACAAAACCAAGGGTGGAATTTGCACGATTGATTATTATATCAACATGTCGTCCGAAATCGAATTTAGAATCAATAGTCAGTCCCAAGTCAACAACATTCTCTTGCCGAGATAAAGGTGTGTCAAGGATTTTGTGGGAGTACTCCAAAATAGAAGACTTCCTAGTAAATGAAATAAAGTTGCATTTACCAATATTATTTCATGTGATTCTTTGAACACCACTCAGTAAAAGTGTCAAGATCGCGTTGGAGGCTAAGCGCATCTTGCAGTGACTCGGTCACTCGGAAAATCTTCAAGTCATCAGCGTGAGCCAAAGCATGGGAGTTCTCTAATAGAGGAAACACGTCGTAAAGAGTAAACAGCAAAGGTCCTTGGTGGCTGCCCTGTGGCACTTCCGACCGAACGGAAACAGGGTCCGAAAAGCAAAGAGAAAACTTAACTCTAAAGGAACGATTGGTAAGGTATGACTTAATCCAATGAAGAAGGTCATTGGGAAAGCCAAGTCGTCGAAGTTTAAAAATCAGCACTCTATGAGAAAGCTTGTCAAATGCTTTACTGAAATCAGTGTAAACACAATCGATTTGTTTACGCTTCTCCAAGTCGTGGGAAATGACGTCAAGTAGGTAAAATCGTTAGAGCTAACATCACAGTTTTGATCACTAAAAGACGTAGCATAGTCGCCAGATTGCACACAGTCTCAGAATTGCTGCTCTCCAATCCATTTAAAAGCATTAAAGTGGGATAACCATCAGTTTTACGCTTAGTTAGTTTTTAGTTTTAAAGTTAGTATAATGCTTACGATTACCTGTATTAAGCTATACCTATATAATTTCTCAGAGGCGTTTTAAAATTTTGAACTGACATTTAAACCTCACATTCTTCAGACATGTAACACATCACTCAATAAGTCCCGGGCCTAACATATAAATGACGCCACCTCTTAATTTTTCCCAACCTCACTTTATAGTTCTAACCTCCAAATGATGCGTGTTATCTATCTGGTGTTTAGTTTAAAAGTTACAGTGGTTTTAGTGAAGCAACTTTTGTTGGTTCATAAACAATGGATGAAAAAGTATTTCGAGTGTTGCTTAAACATTGCTTTCTGATGGGAAACAACTCAGTGCCGGCAAAGCAATGGCTCGATAAATGTTATTCGGACTCTGCTCCATCGGCTTCGATGGTTAAAAGGTGGTATGCTGACTTTAAACGCGGTCGCGCAGACACAAATGACGGTGAATGCTCAGGTCGCCCGAATTCAGCAGTTGTCCAAGAAAACATCGAAAAATCCATAAAATCGTTTTGGCCGATCGTAAATCGAAATTGCATGAGATAGCAGAGGAGTTAAAGATATCAGAAGGAACTGTATGCACTATTTTGCAAGAACATTTGTCAAGGAGAAAGCTGTATTCAAAATGGGTGTCGCATTTGCTCACAGTTGGTCAAAAGCAGCAACGCGTTGACGATTCAACGAACTGTTTGGAGCAGTTTAAGCGAAATTCAACGGTTTTTTTGCGTCGATATGTGACAACTGATGAAACGTGGATACATTGCTACACGCCAGAATCCGCAGCCGGTGAAAGCCGTCCGAAGCAACCAAAAACTCAAATGTCAGCTGGCAAGGTCATGGCCTCCGTATTTTGGGATGCGCATGGAATCTCGTTCATTGACTACCCTGAGAAAGGCAAAACCATCAACAGCGAATATTATATGGCTTTATTGGATCGACTAAATGAAGAAATAAAGATAAAACGTCCTCATATGCAAAAGAAAAAAGTGTTGTTTCACCAGGATAACGCGTCGTGTCATAAATCGATGAGAACGATGGTAAAATTGAACGAACTGCGCTTCCAATTGTTTTGGCGACCAACGTATAGTCCAGATCTAGCCCCCAGCGACTACTGGCTCTTTGTAGACCTCAAAAGAATGATTCAGGGAAAGAAGTTGGCTCAAATGAAGAAGTGATTACCGAAGTTGAAGCCTATTTTGCAAACAAAGACAAATCATTCTACGAGAAAGGTATTAAAGAATTAGAGGAGCGCTGAACTCAATGTATCAATCTTGAAGGAGAGTATCTTGATGAATGAAGGTGAATTCTCTCTTGATTTATTTCTTCAGAGCTTTCCGTTTTTGTTAATTTTTTTACTATATAACCTACATATATGTGTGTTATTGTTTTCATATATTTCCATCTTCCCCTACACATTATATGTAAGTAATCAGCCTTTGATGAACTCATTTGTCTTTAAGGTGACCTTCTCCTAACTAAATTAAAAAAAAAGCAAAAGTTTGGGATTTTTTTACAAGAAAACCAAACAACATATGACCTTGAATCTTTTTTTATTTGGAAGTCTTTAACAAAAACTAGAAATTGCTTTTTTATTTTTTCATTTCTCGCTCACCCGTCGCCGCCAGAGGGCGCCAAAAAAAATCGGCCTTTTTCCGTAATTCCGTGATTGCGGCTCGCCAAATCATCTGACACAAAAAAATCAAAAAACCACTTAAATTAGACATTAGAATGTATAAATCTAACTAGGATCTAAGGAATCGCTCGACTAAAAAAAAAATTGCAGCCTTTTGAAGTCAAAAATCGAGAATTTTTCGACAAATTTTTTACAAAAAGTGCTGTAAAAAACAACTACTTGGGTTTTGTCTTATATCCTAGTCAGATTTGTGAACAACTGAATTCAGAACAAATTCAACCCAGGTTTATGGAAATCGGTTGAGCGGTTCAAGAGATATCGTGGAACTACGATTGAAAAAATTAAGTCGAGAAAAATGCGTTTAAAGAGAAAAAGAGTTTTTGAGTGGAATATTTCGCACAATACCGAGGAAATGAGCAGACTTACAGTATTAATTAATAGCACTTTAACTCGAAAACCATATTTTTTTTTTCGTGAAATTTTAGGACATGATTCTAGTCATATTAAGGAACATTTTTCCGTAAAAAAAAATAAAAAAAAAATCGATTCTTTTTGACCCCAGTTAGGAGAAAGTCATCACATATATATCACTATAACTCGAAAACCATATATTTTTTTTCGTGAAATTTTGGGACATGATTCTAGACATATTAAGGTACATTTTTCCGTTAAAAAAAAAAAAATCGTTTTGTTTTTGCCCCAGTTAGGAGGTCACCAAATATATAGCACTATAACTCGAAAACCATATTTTTTTTTTCCGTGAAATTTTGGGACACGATTCTAGACATATTAAGGTATGTTTTTCCGTGAAAAAAAAAAAATCGATTTTTTTGTACCCCAGTTACGAGAAGGTCACCTTAAATGGATAAAACCTTGCCGCTAAACCCAAAAGCCCAAAAAGTGGAATCATAGATCTCTTATTAATTACATTACCATACAATTGAATGTTGACTGTTATCTGCTATGTGAAATATTATCGAATACAGTCGAAAATAAATGAATAGCAATCCAATTTCCCACACCAAATCTCTTGGATTTAACAAGCCTCATTTTCGTAATTTGCCACGATTCATGGAACCGTCGAACACCCCAAAAGCTGTGCTGTTTACAAAGAAACTTGTTCCTAAGCTCTTTTATTAGCTGAAAGGAGCGTGACCTGAGCGCCTAATTGCCGAAGACGATTAAGATGGATGCTTGACACGTCAAGTAAATGTTTTCACAAACGGACGATGAGTGACTAATCAATCACCACTTGTGCAGACTTTAAAAATTTGCTCATGGCCCAGACAGAGTTTTACCTACCGTGACGGGGTTTGATCGCATCCACCGCCTTCCCTCTTCATCAGCCCCCCCCCCCCCCCCCCCCCCGTGTTTGGGGATTTTTTTTGCATTTATTTAATACAAAAAAGAAGTCTACATTCAGTCGAAAGTTGGGATTCACCCTTCCGGATAAAATAACGAGCTGCTTACCGTTTATTGCTTATTTAGCCATTTCGCCGCATTTCAAATTACCCACTCGGCTGCATTGTGACTTCGACAACAAAGACGTCATTATGGTTCCGCCTAGATGCCGCTTCTGCATTCCCTGCAAGTCACGTTGTCGCATTCCTTCATAATGTTAGTCGAGTCGCTCAGAAGTTCTATTTGTTTTTATGCCAGCAAGCAAGCCGGCTTCATGTGGATGTGAAGTCGCCCGTTGTCTTCCCGTCTAAATACTAATTAGGTCCCGGGGCGAATCTAATCCCCTCAATTGTCAACAAAAAGTCCTTAATCAGCAACGGTTCAAGCAGCCTGTCCTACGCTGTTAAAGTCGAAGTACCCGACTGCCTGCTTCTGTTGCCAGACAATTCCTGAATTGCATATTATATTAAGCAAAATTTTGCATTCGGTATACGGATTGTGGATCTGCTTTAGTTGCTGTGCACTCATTCGGGCATTTCCTGCACAAAGTGTTGGCAAAACTGTGTCAAGGCGTGGACGATATATTTCCGTGTACCCATACCCATGAAATCTAACGGTTTCGTACCAATTTAAGCAATTTTGTAAATTGCACGGTAATCCCAAAGTTAGATGAAACCTTGCCATAAATGATTGCATATTGCCTCAAAATTCGCGGTATGATCATGGCAAGTGTTGATTTAAGCTTTCAAAGTTGGTACACCTTGCATACCTGCATATTAATTTTAGAAAGGAATCACCATAAATTCTATAAATAGGTACAGCTTCCTGAATAAAATATTACTGTGCAATTGCCATTAGCAAGAATAGTGACTAGCACGTAATTGAAAATGTGTGGGAGGTTCTCTTGACATCTGAAATATAAATTAGTGAATTAATGGAGCTGAAACCCACACTAATTACTACTAAAGTGAAGCTTTGATAATCCGAGCAGATATCGTGATAGGTGAAGCTATTACAGGAAAAGCTTTGAAGACGATTTCAGTTTGATGTGTATAGCAACTATAACAAGGCAAGCACTACGAAACGGCGACATAGTATTATATTCCATAACTACACCGCGTACGATCGATTTCATGCGGAATGTGCATCAACCGCAATAAGGGTATATTATATATTATTAAGGGTAATAAAGTAATTATTCAACAACAGCTCTAAATGAGAAGAAAACATGGATTAATTAACAGCTGTTTTCATGGGCGTACGCAAGATTTTGGTCCGGGGAGGACAGTTGCATATTCGAAACACCCTAAAAAATGGCAGTAACAGTGGAATAACGCATGCTCATGCTCTATTGAATATAAATGCCAACTTCCGCAGGTCTTCATCACAATTCGAGTTAAAATTTTTTAAATAAAAAAAAGAACTATTTTTACCCGACTGTTCATATGTATGTATGTGGATTTCTTTGTCACGCTTTGTAGCCTAAACGGCTTGATGGATTTTAACTTGAGAGGTGTCGTTAAGATTCGTCTTATTTGCGAGAGTGACACTGGATTTATAAAAGTTATAAAAATTACAATGGCCGATTTTTGACGCCATATTATATATGTCTTCACACATTTTTTTTCCCTCAAAACCTATCGAGTGGGTTATCAACATAACGGGTTTTTTAAATGGCTTACAAAAATATATACTAATAATATGTTTAAATGTAGTTTGGAATGCGAAATGCTAAAAAAAAAATTATTGAAAAAATACAAAAAAACCCGACTGCGTGAAAAATTGTAAACTTAAACGCAAACTGGCACTAAATTTCGCATCAAATTGTAAATAAAATTCTCGCCAACTTACGGAATGTGCCATTTGGGCGAGCTTGCACTCTTCTCGGTCGCAATTTCTCACGAGCCACTGCATATTTGGTTCCTCACGTATCGGAGGGGGAACCTGAGAGCCTGCTGCATTCTGCGTAAAATGTGCAAGCTCGCTACTATCCCACGGGAATATGACGACTAAGTAAATTAAGTTAGGCACATTGCATTTAATTGTTTAAGGTATAAATAGTAATAAATTGGATTGTCAAGTACAGTCTTGAAACATATTTCGAGTCTTTTACGTCAACTTGAAGACATTGAGAGTTCTGGTACACGCACCGGCAACTCCCACAGCAATCATCAAGGTACAAGAACCTTGAGTGAAATAATCATTATAGAAGCAAAGTAACTTCAAAACACTTAATAAATGAACTGAAAAGATAGAAACAAAAAAGTTTATTTAAAAAACCAAAAAACCCGACTGATTGTAAAGGAGAACTAAAAAGATGTGAACAAGACACATTCATAATTAAATCTATAAATAAATCAGTACAATTAAAATTGATCTAACTTGTCAATATTTGTAATAAACTGACAAAGTATATCTAATTGGCAGTCGGAGGCTACCTACACAGCCTAATAAAAATATGCGTTTCTCATAAATCAAAAATTTTAGTTGAAAGATGAATTTTTTCGTTTTTTTTTTAATTTAAACCGCAAAAACGTTCCATTTCACTGGACTACAGTATAACCAGCTTACATATATCAATGCTTGTCAGGCAAGAAAACCCCGTAAAGAATTGTTTGTATTGTAAATATAACATTTTGCTTGAATTTATGAACTAAAATTGGGTAAATATAACCTTTTGATTAGAACTTCAATTTTGGTGTACGATTTTATCTATGAAAGAAAGGGTATTAAACAGAATGAAGATTGAGCATAGATAAAATTCAAAATAGTGAGTACGAATCGAAAAAAAAAACAAAATTTTGTGTATGAGTGAAATATAACCTTTTGAACAGACACTCCTCAATTGCTAAAGTTTTTGGATGTTTAGTTAAAGATAAATCACATTAAGGAGAGTATTTGCTCCCAACAGCACGGATTCGTATCTAGTAAGTCTGCTAGCACTAATCTTGTTTTCTTTAAAAATTATGTATCTAATGAATTTGAGAAGGGAATTCAAGTCGATGTTATTTATACTGTTATAAGCTTTTGATCGTGTTAATTTAGACCTTCTTACCGTAAAGCTTAATGCATTTGGTTTTCATTTGTCTATGTTATCTTGGTTGTCTTCGTATGTAAATAATCGTTATCAATGCGTAAAAATCAATTCAGTCAACCTAGTATGGACAAACTGCTTTCAGGTGTTCCCCAGGTAGTCTGGTAGTCGCAATTTCTCATTTTCACACTGTATGATGTATGCGGACAACTTAAAGCTTTTCTCTTCTATAAAAAACCCATCTGATGTTTCCTCGTCGCAAATGGATTTCGGGCGATTGAATCAATGGTGTAAATTGAATGGCCTTCTTCGTATATCCTCTCCATTAATTCATGGGTATTCAATTGGTGAGCATGTACTGGATCGTCCCAGTGTTTGGCTCAAAGGACAAACGGTGTTTTTTTGAATGACATTCATAAATTGCCAGAAAGGTGGACAAAGTTTGTAGAATCGAAAAACCGGTACTTTTTTAGTACTAAAATTGAAATAGGACTATGATTGTCGCCATAATGAAACCTACAATAATCCTAAAACAATTAATAGAGTATAATACTATACCTTGATTTCCCATATTGTAATTTGGCAGTAATCATAATTTCAAATTTCAAAATGTCAAGCATCAAATGAATTTTTTAGAGTGACGGCAATCTAGACAATACAGATAACATTGAGTTAAGCTGCATATATTTATTTACCACGTTGACAATGTTTTCATTCATATTTTGTCTTGCGGGAACACAGATAAAAAAAAATATTTGAGAAGATGATAATTGTAGTTTGTATTTGCCGTCGGCTATTTTAAGTGTGATAAGATAACCCAAAAAATGTGATTAAATCAAAATTCCACGCAAATCCCTTCCCTGAAAATTGACGCTCTTAACCGCTATTTGTTTAGGATTTACATATGAGCTGGGTGCGTTGAATTCCATTAACAAGAGCAATATGGGAGCAGCGACCCACTTTAAAATTGGTACATGCAAATTGAAACAATCTTTGCTGTTTCAAACAAATTAAACGAGCTTTCAAACATTTGGCATTTGGGGATTGCTGTCCAACTATGTTAGCTATTCAGTTTGTTGCGACCAGACGACATGTACGTATACGTTCGAGGGGAATTTAGTTGCAATTAAAGTGGGAACCGAATTAGCTATGCAGCTACAGAAGTTAGAAGTTATTATGAAATTTAAAATATAGTAGCCAACCAAAACCAAGGAAAGGAAGCCCCAGTCACTCAATGCGCAAGCCAACTCACTGCGATAGAAACGTGCACATACAGGAAATATTGAAATGGGAAAATTTGAAATTTATCTCAGCGGGGACGCATAAGCAGATGCAATTTTCGTGAGTTATCTCGGCCTTACAACCAACGAACGGGACTGGTGCGGTAGAATGCCACCAAGTGTCACGAGTTATACACTGAAAGTGACATCAATTTTGCATGAAAAGGTCTCGCGACGCGACACATCTCGGCATGCTTCTCTAAAGCACCCTCCGCTCGCTCAAAGCATTTGCATAAGTGGAATGTGAAAACCAAGTTCGGGCAAATTAATTTAGCATGTGGACGTGAAAGTTTTGCTTGCCAGAAAAATAATTATGCTGATCATTTGAAAGTGCTGATGAAAATTTTAGTTTGTCACTTTAGGCATTTTACCCTGTGGGGTAACAACCTCTAACAAATACACCCCTTAATAAAACGACTGTTTTACTTTTCGTGCATTAATTCTAACATTTCTAGCAAACTACGCCACCTTCTTAAATTCAATGTACATATGTATATAGACACCATTAATTTTCCACCCATACACATAGGTGCATCTGCCCTTTTAATTTTTATATATCCATGGAAAAATTAAAACAGTACATAGCAGTAGTATGGAAACAAATTAAAATATAATATAATCTTCAGCCTTTTTGTTTTTATTTGCATCTTAAAATATACAAACAAAATTTGCTTTCAGTAAATTTTATAATATTTAGTTTATTAGTGGTTTTTGTGGTGGGTGGGTGGTGGTATGCCCATCTCCACTTGTAATGATGTGAAACAAGAAAATCCAATATATATACTTTTATTTTATATACTTATCTCTATCGTATTGCCTAGAATTAGGCATTTATATAATAAAAAAGACAATGACGGACTTGTAAAAATTGCAAAAATCGTGTTGTATTTTCACTGAACAACCAGAACAAAAATAATAAATATAAATAATTTTAGTTAATACGATAACTATTAGTGTATCGACCAACGTGTTGTCATTATAGCTCTATTGGTTGACGGTTGAGAAAGTGAGTTTAAAGATTTAGTAATAGATTTTTCATAGGAAAACATGTATTGGGTATGAGAAAAAGAAAGTTCCGTTTCTTTGGTAAAAACAAACCTTTATGTTATTTTGCAACTATATCATATGTCTACATTTCTAAAAGTATGCTTCATCGGAAGCTACGACGTTTGCCCATCTTTCGTATTAGGAGGCGTTCCAATTATTTATTTATTTATTTATTATTACAAATTTCATCAAAAAACTGAAGTAATGGAAGTATTACAAAGTTATGTAAATAAAAATCTCAAACAGGAATATATGAATTACATTAATTATCTAATATGTTAGTAGAGCCTGATTCCTCAAAGAGCGAGCAGGAACAAATAAATTAAACAAAAAAAGCAACCGAGAACCATCTCTTAACGAAGTCTAATGTAGAGTGAGCCTTATTAACTATCACATTACTATGGTACTCAAAATTAAAACTCGAATTCAACCACACACCCAAATCCCTGGTTTTGTCAAGGTCAATGCACAATCGTTGATTGTGTAGTCAAAGTCAATACGGAATCTTTTTGGAGAAAAAGACATTACGGCATATTTTTCAGCGTTAAAGGGAAGATAATTAATACAACACCATTTTTGGAAGGCGTCTAGGTCTGAATTTAAAATTTCGCAATCACCTACGAAAGACACAACACGAAAAATCTTGGCATCGTCAGTGTAACACAGAATTTTAGATTGCGTCAAGCACTTACTAAGATCATTTACATAAATAATAAACAACAGCGGCCCCAAACCACTGCCCTGCGACACGCCAGAGGTATTGGTTATATCTTTGGATAGACATCTACGAAACGATACCCGCTGAGTACGACCAGACACATAAGAACGAACCCAATCGACGAACAAAAGTGTAAATCCAAGGGCGATTAACTTATAAATCAAAATCTCATTATTTATTCTGGCGAACGCTTTACTGAAGTCAGTAAAAATACAATCGACTTCCAGCCTCTAATGCAGACTTGTGAAAACTCAAGAAGGTTGGCCGTGGTTGGTCTACCTTTCATAAAGCCGAACTGGAAAGAACCTGAAAATGGTTTACAACGAAAACGAGGGACATCGAAAATAATGGCCTCGGAGATTTTATCAATGGAGCACAATTTAGCTACAGGTCTCTAATTGGCTATATCGTTCCTATTACCCTTCTTGTTAAGAGGGATAACAAAGGAAATAGACAAATTAAATAAATACGACAAAACATTAACGAAGCCGCAACAATTTTTCAGATTCAATTTTTCGCAATTGTGTTCGTCACCCTTAAAGCTAATATCACAATTATTGTTTGAGAAAGCAGTTTCGAAAAAGTCCTCAAAAATGTCCATGCTTCAAGACCGTCTTCAAAATTTGATAAAATATGTTAGATTTGTTATAAGATATTGTTTTTTCAAGTTTTCAAGAAATAAACCGAACAAGTAGGGATCTGCTATTAAGAGGGAAAAAATTAATTCTTAGAAAAAGGCACTAATTTTTTTTATTAGAAATTTTTTACACACATTAGAGTAAGTACGAGAGTCGGATGTTACATACATAATAATAGCTTCATTACACTAAGCCATTTTCAGCATCTTTGTAAAATATGTATACCGTCCCGAAAGATCAATTTGCTTTAAAAGGGTGACATTTTTCTTAAATTTATATTCACCCCACGTATCCTCTCTGATAAAGACAAACACGTGAATCCGAATCAGCTTAGGGATTTCTGCTTTTCCGCTTTGTTTGTGTAAAATCGCTGCGAAGGAATTTTGTTATTTTTTATGGGCTCTACTTTAAGGAATTTACACACGTTTTCAACATCAAAAGATCCAATTTTTTCTTCCCCCCCCCAAAATCATTATTTGGTGTGAGGTATATAAATCATAAGACATAATTAACAAACACATCAGTCATACTGCAAATATTCTGCTGAGCAGCAATTTCCCGATAATAAGCAGCAATAAGACCAATAAGGGGAAGTAGTAATAAAATAAATAAGAAGAATCCGCCGTCAGCACGGCAATAAAATGACGCCAAATTTTATGGTTTGTATCTACTTCTTCGTATAAATGTATAGGTCTTAATAAAAGCAAAAGCAAATAAAACTCCCTCATTTGGAGATCTGTGGTTTTGATTGTACGTTAAGAGATTCCAACTGGCACCACTAAGCATGATGCGGATGCCAGGACGAGACCCTGTAGATTCACAATAAAAATCACCTTATGGATCATAAGTGACAACGTTTCTTGTGTCTTAATGTTTTGTGATTTTTATTGTGAATCTACAGGGTCTCGTCCTGGCATCCGCATCATGCTTAGTGGTGCCTGTTACAATTTTTCCAGAATAGGGATCCTAATCTATAATTTAATAACCCGAATTTATGAATCAGCCTGTAACTCAAAAACGGTTGAGATTTCTCCCCACCCATCTGCCGTACAATTTTTTGTTTGCCTAGGTTAGATCACCCCTATCATTTTGGGATGCGTTAACTGATATACCCAATCAGCTACTAATACCAGCTGGCACGACTTCTGCTTTTTCCCGCGCGCCGGCGTTTGAAGTTTTTCCGTTCTGCTGCTTTTGAAAAGTGGAAAAAAGAGTCGAACAATGAACAACGCAATTGGTTGGAGTACTCGAAGTGTGTGGAAAGTGGTACCGGTAATTTCTTCAGGTCTACGAACCTTTGCTGTGAAATTCGAGCTTGAATGGTGTTGTGATCGGGACTTTTGAATTTTAACTTTTATTCGAACTAAGCGGAAATTTGATGCATTACAATAAATGAGAAATTAATTGAAATCTACGTTTTTAAAATCACCCAAACGCATAACCACCAGTAAGCCATCTACCATCTCGCCAAGGTTTTGGTGTAGCCTAGCATAGGGTTTAGTCAATTATACTGGACTGGACTGTAACTTCAGCCGACCCATTTTATTTCTTTTTACCACCTCGTAGTGAGTGCTGGTGGCATAAGGGTAAGGCACCCGTAAAATCTGCGTTTCTAGATGGAGGGGTTTGAGCTGGGCAATTTTTTGACTATCCCGCGGGATCTCATTTTTCTTCCGCGAGAAAAAGTAAGCTATAATCTGGACAAGGATATAATCTACCAACAAGCCATGTATCATTTAAATCCGTCCAGTAGCTTCGACATGATGCGCCCACAGGCAAACAGACGTTACAGTTTTATTTATATGTATAGAATTAAAACAGGCCAATTCACTGTCAACCCAAAGAAAAAGTGAAAATCTTACATTTTCATTTTGTTTCATCCTTCCAACACATGGGGTGTGGTTACCCTGGGCGCGCAGTAATTTCAAACTCGGTTGGCAAGGGGAAGGGGGCAGACCTTTCGTGTTTTGGCATCCAAAAACTCATATCTTTAAATTAAAAAAAAAATTGCTTCTAACACATGATAGACAAAAATAATCTTTTCTCCGGCCCGCAATCCTCGGTCTGACAACCCATACATTTCCGTGTTCAGCGGTGTCTCAGTGTACCTTAGATTTGTCAAGGTTAGTTGACTAACAGATGACGGAGGCCTTAGTATCACGGGATGTTGGACTATATGGGATGTCGTCTCCTTTAGTTCTCTCATCAAAGGCTAAAAACAATATACCTCATCTCTTTCATGCATATGGTTTGAGAAAAGATGGTCCTCCGCCTGTACCTAGATACTGGACGTCAATAAAATCAGTAGAGATTTATCATCACTCGACTTTCAATATGAAGTAGAAGATCTTTAAATGTGTTGCAGTCTAAAGCTTTCAAAATTGTCGCGGAACGTACTTATTGGTGCTCCTTCGATTTTCGTATATAGCCCACGTTACGGAAAAAAGATGGGGAGTGGAATCGAGTGTTAAGAAAAAGTGAAGCGTTACTATTTTCTCTGCGTAACATCTTCGCGCATCTTACGAGTATATTGAACGGCGAGAATGGTTTAGGGTTAGGCCTGCAAACCATAGGTGGCGCTATAATCTAACTTCTATATCACTTAACCGATTGACTTCATATACAATCATTTGTTAGTTAGACTATATTATGTATGTATATAGTCGTAGTCGCATGCCGCTTTGCCCTACTTACATCAATACAATATTAGTACGGCATGCGACCACTGCTATACTCTGAACATCAACGTACGTAATAAGTTGGAAAAAGTTCTAACGCACTCTCTTCTCATGCGTTTATTTACCACCTTTGCCTCTTGTATATATTGAAATCGTTCTTAAGGAGTAAACTCCAGTCACGCGTCGGAGTTGACACACAAACTTTTTTTTTCAACAATATTTGCCAGTTAGCCGCTAGATTAGCAAATATTGTTGCAATAACTAATTGAAGAAGTGCTTAATTCTTTAAAAGAGATTTTTGTATTGGTAATCAAGAACAGGTCTGTGAACTATAAGGGAATGCCGGAAGATTGAGTAAAATATTTGCCTATTTGCATTGCAGGGTCAGCACGGGGGTAAATGAATTGTGCCTGCACTGATTCTCCCCTCTGGTTTCCCATTTGGATATAAAATTACCAAAGTGCTCGCTATTTAAAGTGAAATAAAATAAATCGTGAGATTATTTTGGATCAGACTCAGATAGCAGCGAACTCTGTTAATTTCACTTTTAGCTTTCGAAAACCCCCAAATGCATTTCATCACATCGAAAGCCCTCAATTAATTCATTTTTAATGCCGAAAACCCTTTGAAAGGAAATCCCGCAATAAACAAACCACTCTTAATGCGTCTATAGTTTGCAATTCCTCCCCACAGTTTAATTAACACCAGAAATGACGTGCCACCCCCCGGACCATTGTATTTATTTATGTCACCCCAGTTATGCTTTCGTAAAAATTTTCCTTCATACAATTTTCACGGGCATTATTTTTACAGGACGCAATCGATTTGCCAGCCCAGGCAGCAAGGATGGCGCCCTGCATCGCCAATACCTATAGGACTCCGGCGTATCCTGCACATCCTGCATAAGACTCGGAGTTTTTGTTTTTCGTAGTTCGTTCCGCTACCTGGCATTAAAATTTTGCTAGGAAGTGAAAATATGTTTTTCGCAGCGCATTTTACTTTTTGTATCTTTTTTTTCGGATCGGCTATCTGTTCCGTAATCGTGGGGCATTCTGACGGCATTCCCCGCAGTTGGGAATTTTATTACTTGTTCATCACCGTCCGCACCCACCGCGGCCATTGAGCGAATATTTTTTTCTATGGATGTATAAACATGGGAACCGGCCCAGTAGTGCACTGATTTGGTGCCGCGGGAAATATCTGATGTTGAATAAAAGTGAAGCGAAAATAGCAAAAGGATAACAAACAATGAATAAATTTGTATAAATAAAATCGAACGATTTATTTTTTCAGTTGGCGAGGGGCGAGAGCGATTATATGTGTGTAACTTTAACTACCGCACCGCTGGCGCTGGGATTGTGAAAATCTCAAAGCCCGCATATGCTGCATGAAGGACTACTTTTTTAGGGTCTTAGTTGGTTGTGATGCGCAGTACATACTCATTTTAAAGCGGAAGCATATTCGGTTGTACAATGTGCACATCCATGTCCCATGAAACAAGAGGTTGAGGCTGTGTCACTACAATTTTACATGCAATTATTTATACAGGGTAATGAATTTTTGATCTCATTCCATCGTTCATTTTTTTTATTGATTTAAAAGTGCACCTTTCTGTTACGCCCTATACCTACCCCACGTAGAATACGTCGATGCTGAACCACTGCTAAGTCTAATTAAATTTGGTACTGATTGTGAGAGTCATCCCAAAATTATAAGCCACACCAAAAGTGACTAAGTTTAAACGAAAACGACTAATACTCGAGAACTACTTACTATACATAGGACAACGGAGAGGGCAGCGTTCAACAGAGGAAGCTTGAAATATATATACAAACAAACTGTAGTGGTAGTAAAGGGTCTTTCAACATGGACGCTCGATATTTTTTAGGTTATAGCGGCAATATTGTTAAAACAATATCTGTCATATTTATTGTAAATTGTTCCGTAATGAATCGTAAATGACCATGGAAGGCTATAGCGTTGAAGAGCGTGTGAAAATCATCAAACTTTATTATCAATATCAGTGTTCCGTTCGAGAAATGTTCCGGCCATTACGTGATTTTTATCCTCGCCTGCCTCGTTCTGCCGAGTCGACTATTCAACGTTTGGTGGCCAAATTCGAGTCAACCAGTTCGATGAATAATCAGCCAAACCCGTACGCCACCGAAACGCAAGGTCTGCTGAAAACATCGCTGCCTTGCATGAGAGTGTACGGGAAAAGCCAAGACAGTCAATTTCTCGGCGTTCACAAGAACTTGACTACTTCAGAACTGCCACTTCAACTCGGCGAATTGTGCATAGGGACTTGGACAACTGACCTTGAAAATCAAGGTAAACGACCATACCCAACGCCACTTGTCACTGGTCACTTGTTGGGCTCTGGAGCAGTTAGAAGTTGACCCATATTTCGACAAAATAAAATCCTCTTTAGCGACGAAGCCCATTTTGGGATAAATGAATATGTGAAAAAGTAAAGAAGCAAAATTGTCGGATTTGGGGCGATACCAATCCACGCGAGATACACCAGCCCAAATGTCTACCGAGAAAGTCACTGTTTGGTTCTGGCGGAATCATCGGTCCGTACTTCTTCAAAACGAAACTGGCATTGCCATAATCGTCAACGGCGAGCGCTACAGATCGATGATAAGCAACTTCTTGTGGCCTAAACTGGATGATATGAGTACCGACGATTGATGCCCCCAAAGTCAACACAACGAACACCATCCAGCGAATTCGGCTAGATTTATGCGTCAAAGTCTTCGAAAATTGGACCATCCCAATACGTGCTACAAAGCAAAACCGCGGTGGACATTTGAACAACGTTATACTTAATGCCACAAAATATGCTTTCAACTAAAATAAAAATAAAGTGGATATCTCACACACAACTTATTTTATTTATATTTAAAAGTCGAGCGTCCTTATTGAAAGGCCTTTTATATGTATAGATTTGAGAAAACTGTGACACATTGGAGTTGAATATGAAAATATTGCAGTACCTACATAAATGAAAAGAAAGTGCAAGCAAATTCAGCATAACGGAGGTTGAAGTAAAGCGGACCCAATAGGAAATGCGGAGAATAGTCGGCGCTACAGATTGATGACTTGTCCTTGTGTATTTTTTTTTGCCGCTAGAGTAGGTAGATACTACATAATATATTGGACAAACTAAAAAATCTATAGGAGCAGAACAGCAGTACAACAAATTCCCTGAGGATGTTCTTTTAAGACAGAATACCTTTGCGATCATTTTTGTTTAAATTAATTTATTATGGAATTACAACAAGAAGTCTTTTTCACTGAACAAGTTGACTAGCTATTCTGTATTGACTCTTTATATTTTTTCATTGAACAATCTGAGTTCACTAGTTTTGGTGTTGTGTTGAATAAGTTACGTATGTAGACTGAAGTGTCAAAATTTTTATGCGTTTTGATGAAAAGCCGCTGCTACTTTACTTACTTTAAATATTATGCGTAACAAATTTTTGAACGCATAAAACACATTTCACCATCTCTGATTTTATTTTCAAGTATATACTTACAGTGTGTAACGAAATGTGTGACTTACAGGATTTTACATGTTCTCGATTTTTCCATAGAAAATCCCGAAATTCCACCAAAAACAGGCAGTCGAGGGTGGGCTACACCCTTAAGAATGAATTGGGGAGAAATGTCTGAATACAATAATGTTACAAGCAGAGCGTCAATCAAGCTTATCACATTTATATCTCGCACCCCTGATTATTTTCATATATTCACCTGTCAACAGTAAATATTTATAGTAGATGGAAAATGAAATGAAAGGTGAAGCTCAGTAATGCAGAAATCAAGCAATGCGAACGTTCGAAAATTTTATCTTCAGTATTCTGTAACATGATAACGTTTACACATACAGACTCCCTCCAATCAAAAGCCATAAGAAGTCTTGTCTCAATTTTCATATTTCCTCACCATTTTACACAGTCAATTAATCTTTGCGGAAAAGTTGTCAGCTTAATGTTATTCATCGGCTAATACTCGTGTATACGTAAACGTGGTGACTGGTGGTGCCTACTTATAAGAGCCGTCATTTCGACACTTAATAACTTCGTGATATTTTCATCTAAAGTTTTTATGAATTATGCCATTTTTGAATTACGTCTTGCTAACTACTACATTAGTCCTGTGACAACAATCTGTGCTTCGATGTGCATCCAATTACGACTTATTCCAATAGAGCCTAAAGATAAGCGCAGTATTAATTTTTTTGGGGCAGTGCCTATTTGCACCCCACGTGTGCCCGTGTGCCGAATTCCACGAAATGCATCGCACAAATGTCTACTGACTGAATATTTTCCTTTTACAAAACATCTATAATATGTACCGATGTGCGATATATTTTGCGTTATTAGGCACGCGGAGAAACACACACATGGATACACGTGGGACGCAAATAGGCACTGATATTTTTTGATCGCCTCATCACCAAAACAAAATTGACAGAGTGGAAGTAGTCCAGTCAAATCGTCGGAAAAAGAAGCAATCTGAACATTTTGGGTAGGCAGAGATTTTTTTGTTGGAATCTATTGGGGGGGGGGGGGTGTCCAGGGGTAAGTATAAACCTCCAAAAAAGTATAAAACTTTCAAACCCCCTCATTTGTCCGCCATTTTGAAAATAAAGGCCAAAGTTTTTCAGCGATATCTCGCTAACTGTTACTCGTATGAAAATTTTGAGCAAATTTTTTTTGTTGAGAACCAAATTCTCTACAATTCGTGTCGAGTAACTTTTCCTAGTAAAATTAATAAAGTACAATTTAGAAACCGGAAAAAGTGAAAATATTTGATCAAAAAATCTTTGAGAATCACAGTGGGCTAAAACGCCAAAAAGCTGGTCAAAACTCATTAATCGAAGATTTTTTTTTCAACGTTTCAACGATTCAACCCCTTGTACAAGAAACCGCTGTTCTGTGAATAAAGTGAGTGTGCATCGTTTGAAGAGAGCTTCTTCACAGATTCATATTTTTCATTTCTGCAAAATGGAATGTGCTCTAGCAAGTAAGTAAAATGAAGATATTTGAGTAACATAGTCATTTCTTAATATGTAGACTGACCCCGAGGCATAAAACATTAGAGACTTTTTGTTTTTCAGTAATAAAAATTATGCGTTTCAAAAGCAGTAAGTTACTTCCTCCGCGGCGAACTCATCCAGAAGTTGTTTATTGAACCCATTTTAATAAACACACTGCTACTTTTTGCAACATTGGCGTTGATCATATAATATAGGCGCGAATGTAAGAATCTTAGTGAATAAATGCACTGTAAAGTTAACGTATTTCCTTTTAAACAGGTATTTCACTCAATGATAGAATTTGATAACTTAAAAACAATGTTTTTCTATTTACCTAAACTCACTTTTTGCAATAAAAAAAAATAACAATTGTGGATTATTGTTTTTTTTAGAATTTCAAGGTCACCATTTAGTTTTTTCAAAAAAATGTCGCCAGAATCATAATCAGCGACCCAGAAAACCCCCATATATGACATTTCGCGAAAACACAATGAAAATTGTCGATTTTTGTTATGTTTTTTGGAGTTTCGAGGTCACGATTTGGATTTTTTTTAAAAATTTTACCAGATTCGACCCAAAAAACCCCTATATAAGTTATTTTGCGAAAATTGATTGATGCTTTCATATTTTGACCAGGTTTTCGGCGTTTTGGCCCACTGTGAGACGTTATAACTTTAGTATTTGAAATTCTGCATTAGACATCTTCTTGCAATTAATTTTAGCTGTTTATTTTTTTTTCAATTTATCATAACTTTTAAGCGTTTTACAGGATCACAAAGGAAGGGCAGTCATGTTTATACTTGTGTCCATCAAAACAAATGCAATCGATTACTCAGATGATTACATTAATCGCAATTACAAAATGTCATAAAGTATGTAGGTGATTAGAAGAGTTAGCAAGTCCCCTAATCTAGTTAAAATAGCTTTTAAGTTAGTCTGATCTCAGCTGTAGTCGAGGACACAATAAATGCATTAGCCGAACAAAACAAGTCTTTTAAGAACACCACACAAAATAATCAAAGTAGCTTTGTAATCGTGATTACAATAATATTCCATATTTTGATTCAAAAGTAATTTTATTTTTATTATTATTTATTATCAATAATATTTTGATTTATAAGGGAGATATTAATATTTCACAAAATTGCGGCCTTTTAAAAAAACCGAAAAATTTACTTGAATTTTTTAAAAAAAATTATTGAAACAAATTTTTTTTTCCATTTGGAGTGACTCTGTAAAATATTGTAAAATTTGGTAACAGGTTTATAATTTGATACATCTTTCCTTTTATATTTTTTATGCAGAGAGTAGGTAACGAAGGGAAACTTCCAAAATTTGGGCAAAATGCCGGAGGAAATAGATAAATTGAATAAATTATAGCCAACACGAAGAAGACAGCTATGTAGATACATTTTTTAAATGAACGACGGCTTCGTAATTCAACGTAACGGGAAAAATATCTATGTTCCGCCCATGGTGCATCTGGAAGAAGTTCCTGGTGTGTATTTCTAAGAATACGACAAAGTTCCAATTCTCACTCCTCTCGTATCAGTCGTACCTAAAGTAGGCATTCCAATATAAATGCTAATCAGCTTTACGTAATTTGAGAAACACAATAACAACCAATTCTCCAGGTCTTGTTTGATAAAGCTCTCTATTTGCGAAACGTCCTTCTATTCTTGACATTGAAAATCTCTTACAACACCTGACGCCGGTTATATAAACGGAGGATAATCCCCTACAGAATTCGTATCCTCGCAGAACACCAAGGTCAAGGACACCAACGGAATCACGTTCGTATTATTTTTATTTTTAGCCAGTTAAAAAAATTTTCTATAAAGAATTTCTGCCAGTATTTTAAATGTCCACATAACAGTGCGTTCACAATCAACGCCGAAAGCGTTAGCTCCGCTTAAAGATTTTTAAATATCATCCCGATTGGCGAGCGCTCATTGTGCCAGGATGTGCACTTCAAAGTATTTCAATTCAAAACATTCAGCATCCTTCCCACGTGCATGCGGATAGCGCGCTATAATCTCTCAAAGGAATTA
The DNA here is from genome assembly GCA_947538895.1 of Neoitamus cyanurus. NCBI lineage: Eukaryota > Metazoa > Arthropoda > Insecta > Diptera > Asilidae > Neoitamus > Neoitamus cyanurus. Next base: position 15,655,563 of record OX384547.1, read on the forward strand.
AAGGGTAAAAAGCGAACGAACAGAAGCAGAAAAAAAAATGCTCACCTATTTCGGCACCTCAAACCTCTTTTGTTGCGATTTGTAAAATTGTAAACCACTTCAAACAATTTGCAGCAATTGTTGCTTGAATTCAAAATTCATCACTGAGCACTCACTGCACTGGTAGGGATAAAAGTAAATCGCTAGGGGAGCTAATTTTCACATGTCGGCCACTGTACACACACACAAAAGCGATAATATAAATATTTGTATAATTGCCACGAAATTGGTAAAAAATTACTTAATTCACTATCTGCACTATTTTCTTTTTCACTTGCAATAATTCAGTAACGCAACCGACACTTGAGTGGCCGAACAGTACTGTGCACTCGAACCTCGGCCTGTGCAACACCGGAACCCACTGAAGGTATTACTTAATTGATATCCTTTTTTAAGCAAGACAATGCCGTCTGTGCACCCACTTGTCACGGCAAACTCGAAGGAGAAGGAAGGAAGCGAACGCACCGCAATCCAAAACAATCTCATTATACTGCTCGCAGGTCGGCTGAGCGTCTTCAATTACACGGAATATTTGCGTACACTTGATGGGATGTATGTGGAGATTGCCGAACTCTGTAGTACTCGAGCAGTCAGTGGTATCTGTCCCCAGTCCCACATCACGAGCACTCAAGAAGTGATATCCTCCCTAGCTCCAGATATCTTGATATGTCCGATATACGCAGTCGCGTGACTGGTACACGTGATGTCCGGAGACGCAGAGATGTAAACAGAGATTGGGATCAGTTTTGATCGACCGAATGTTGTGAATGGTGCGATTAGAACAGCCCCTCTTCTGTCCCCGGCAGGTCGCGGATGTGGGTGAGCCCGAATTAAATCAATCGCCTATTCCACGCGAAGACCGAAGGCATTCACGGCACACCTCGCCCGCTTCAATGTTGTCGGAGTGCAGGCTGAGCGCATACTGCTGCGGAAAGCTTTCAGCAGAATCTTTTGCTGGACCATTCCAGCTTCATGTATCATAGCACAGAGGAAAAGCACATTATAGCGGCATCGCAGCATCCCCAAGGGTGCATCTATCACTTGCAAGCTGCACCCCGCAAGCTCGGATGCATCTCTCCATTCCTCTTATATGAAAACATTGAGAAACCAATGAAGGTCACATTGCACCATATCAAACATCGCGTTCATTCACTTATGAAGGCGACAGATTAGATTGGAGATGTTTGATAAGCCATTTTCCAAAATTTACACTCATTTTATATGTAGCAAAGTGTTGCCGTTGCCGGGAGTTTTTATAATTCAAAATTCCCCATTTAATGGTACAATTCCATTAAACAAACATTTTTTTTTGTGGGTAACCAAAATCATGGTTAGTTTTTTAAGTAAAAAAACCCGCTTCGTCTAGGCCCTAGACTCTAGGGGGTTAGGTGAAATCCCTGAAAAGTGAAATCCTCTACTTTCAAAAATGAATACCATACCTACCCCTTGAACGGCGGAAATTGGGAGGGGGAGAGATTTATCTTTCCTGAAAATGTCGTAGCCCCTGGCGATGGAAACCAATTTTTGCGGTCGGCCCTTTGCCTATTACTCCAAGGGTATGGGGTTAGCGTTAGAGGGTTAAGACATTATGGGGTCTTGCATATTTGATACATACAATCCACGTTTCCCCCGAGTATTGTGGGTATACATGCCGTCTAAACTTCGTTTTTTGAGGTTAGGGAGAAAATAAGAGGTGGCCTAATCTCGTCTTCGGCACATGAAATCTATTTTTGTGATCCTTTGTCAATCCTCAATAAAAGAAAAACATTGCCACAGTAAGAAACCTAATAAAATCAAAAATTATTTATTTATTTCGCTAAATTCAAGCTACAGAGAATATAACAAAGTAAGTGGCTGAAAAATAAACAAAATCAACTTATACTAAGACTATAACTAAAACAAGGGGCAGATGAAACAAAGATGAGGTCGGAGGGGAGCAAACAGGAGGGGTAAATTACATGGTGGGACTGGATGGTAAAGGAAGTGTCTGAGGGTAACTTTATCAATGTGGAAATCGAAAGGGGCAGTATTGTTATTATAGCTTTAATTAAATCAAACAAAATTTTCATAGTTTATTTATATGTTAGCGATTATTCTCAGTAGCTATATTTTCACATATTATGCACCACATTAGAAATCAGTGACCACGAAAACCGCATGTATTAAATTTAATAAAAATCTAATGAAAGAATTTTGGTCTGTTAGGTTGAACTAATACAATTGGACTCCAGATTTGAGATCTCCGATCATGAACTTTATAAAAATTTAATGAAATATAAAACCTTTCGTCCGCTACCTTTCTTTTATTAAATTGTCAGCTCGTCACATTCAGATTATTTAATATTCCGCAAAGGTTTCCTACGTATAAATTTGTATATGCTTTTTTTACCTGGACATGTTACACCTTTTTCAAAAGGTAATATGATGGGTAATTTAATAAAAATAAACAAATGTATGTTAACATAAACGAACTGAACGACTTTTGGAGGCAAATTGGAAAAGGCGTTAATTTTAGGAAATTTCAGACAACATTTTCTTTTTCGGAAGTGACTGTACCCGCAATGATAGAGGTGGATGTACATTGGTGGCATTTTTGGAAATGGCATGCAGATATAGTAGTTGTTTGGCATTTGATGTCGCTGTCATTCGGAAAAAAGGCGGCTAGTGTCGATATATCCAGTTTTATCAACTCCTACCAAGCTTCTCAATAGCTTACAGCGATATTAACGACTAAAAGTTAATAATAAAATAAATGTATTATACTGTGGAAAAAATCTTTCCTGTCCACCAGCTCACACTGACAAACCTCTTCCATTTGTAGATGATACTCTCGACTGAGATGTTGTGAGTAGATAAATTATTGTATATTAACGGCTCTAACCAGGGACGGACGCAGGGGGGGTGGTCCGGGTACCCCCCCCCCCCCCCCCCCCCCCGAAATCTCAGACTTTTTCAAAACGCCTTACAGCACACGGTCTTTCAACCGTATAAACTAAATCGTTCACATCACAAGTTGGTACATTACAATTGAAATCATCAACCGGAGCCCATAGTAAGTATTTTGAATTTTCACCCAGTACAATGTTGATTAAAATTTGAGTTTAATAACTAAATTGAATGCGTTATATCATTTTCTTTGTTATAAAATTTTCATGAACGTGGAAAGTACAGGAACTTTTTTCCGCTCGAAATTCACTGAACAGATTTTCGTACAATTGCATCATATTTTATTGATGTACTGTTTGACGGTTTGCAGTGAGGTTTTAAAATTATATAATTCTAATTCGTTGACGTCGTTTTGAATTTTTAATCTATATAAAGAAATGGATTTCAAATTTTACACTGTAAGATACTTTACATGTTATCATCAAATATGTTGTGGCAGAGCGGTTAGAGTACAAGCTCCCCACTCAGTCATCGCGGGTTCAAATCTCACTAGTGACGATTTTTTTTTTTTTTTTTAAACTGACTATAAAAAATGATTTTTAAAATTACGTTTTGTTAGAGCCGAACTGTTTAATTATTCCAAATTTTTCAATCGGACCCCCCCCCCCCCCCAAATTTTTTTCTGCGTCCGTCCCTGGCTCTAACAATTTTGATTTGTATTTGATTAGTTCTAGGCTTTGATTTGATTTCAGGGTCAAGAAATCGATCTAAGCAGGTTTCATTTCCGGGAACATTTAGGCGCGATGGCAATCAAAATCAATTAACATTAGGAAATGGGGTTTTTTGGGTCGCTGATTTTAAATCGATCCAATATGGGAAAATGAAATCATTAAAATTGAGTGGGAACATACTTACTCGTCCGAGGGAAGCTCGGTCTTCAGGTACAAAACATTATGCAAACAAAAACCACTAAAAATTCTGTTATGGCTGCATCTTAAACTTTTTAATTTGACGAATTTTTAAATAAATAATCTCCCTTCCTTCCTCATATTTGTTAACTACTTTTTGAATGTTATCACCATTGCTGATTTATGTGTTTCTTTATTTGAGCCGTCACAATGTACCGTATTGCAAAGTGTACTTTAAAGTTCAAACAAGAAAACTTTTCCTCCTCACTAAAAAATTAACATATGAATTTGAGATGATTTGTAATTCGTAGTTCACATTCCTGAATTAGTAAAAAAGGGACACATTTTTGGTTTTTTAATAAACTTCTAAGAAAGTAATACAATTTTCTTTTTAAAAGAATTTGCACATTTAATTTCCTGATAAAAATCACACTACGAAGTTTTTCCATAGGAACTGCAGCATCCAGCTATTATGCCTCACCTGGCGGAGAGGGCGTCTAACTCTATCCAAGTTTGGTTGCGGTTGTGCTCCGCGGTTTCTCTGTAGCGGCTTGTTACCCAAGCCGCGTTCGACAGAAAAGTCAGTCAAATGAAATGAGTTCTTCTGGCGGAGATTACTTAAACATCCACCGCGTTTGGTGTCTAATGACGGGCGCTCCAGAAAGCCACCCATCCTTCGCCCACGGCCGCTCCGTCCCACAAGCCGGCCCCAGCCCCAGTGGCCTTACTCTCCTCAACCATAAGCACTTGCTCTACTGAAAGTGCCATTGGATGCAAAACTCTGGCCTCTGTTTCAAGTTCACGGGAAAAGTTTCGTGTCATGAAATGGTGGAGGGTACTCAAGTGATATTAAATTTACATGTCATAAAATTTATAGAAAAAAAGTAAATAACATATGGAAACGAATGGAGCCGTGAAGGTGTTTGTTTTCAGTCCTTCCGACCGTAAATATGTAACATATATACTCACGAGCTGGGCGAGCAAGGTCGAGGGCAATGTTTGGAACGTTTTTAGCACGCTGAGATTCTGCACACTACGAAATATTGCAGGTGGGCTCACTAGAAAAAATGAGTAACAATTAAAGCGAGTGTGAAAGCGCACTTGTAATGAGCTCCTCAGCGAAAAGCTAGAAATGGAGTAATTAAATAATTTATTTTTATTGTCTATCTGCCTATTGTTTCGTCCCTCTATTGGTACATGCTGACTGCATCCACAAAAATACGCGTATTGAAAGAGAAAGTGAATTTCCAGACCGTCTCATAACTTTTATTTTACGCAGAGAGAGCGTATTTTAGAGGCCGCCTTTTAGGCATGCCAGGTAACTTTTCCTTCAGATCCCCATGATTAGGTAATTAATAAAAAAAATAATAATGGCGAGGAAGATCAGTAAATTTTTATCCACTTCTAAACCTTGTGGGATTCTGTACACCCCTCCAGGTTTGTCGAATATGCTTTACAACATGTGGCACAACAATTGCGCTACACGTCACGTGACATGTGACATCACATGTGACAAATTTTTTTTTGTACAATATTAGATACATATGTATATCAAGTGGCAAAAATAAAACACAAACTAGTCGTAGTTGGGCTCCATTTCTTCTTGTCTCCCCTCGGCCTAGTAATGTCATTCATTTTGCAACAGTTTTAATATATGTAAAATATGTACAACTATGAAAAAACCGGACAAACCGGGACGAGCCTGTTAGTACATATAGTCACTACTATCCCTATCAATCGTTTGGTGTAATTGTAATTGTTTTTATGACTTAACTGACGAAATACTGAAATCGCACTTTGACCACGTGACATATTCCAACCGCGATGCCAACCTGTGTTCAGAAATGAAGGCGATCTCCTAAAAGCCCGCTAGCGGCAGCCTAGTCGCGCCTGTGTGCTCGCGGCTTAAACAAACCGGGTTAATGGCTCTTTTAAGGAACCTGAATTTAAATTACTAGCTTGAGTTACCCGGCCTTGTTTGGAATTTCCTGTACATGTAAATTAAAACTGTTACACAGTGAATGAATATTTTTCATGTGTGGAAATGTTTTTTCTTTTATCCTGCGGGAATTCAAAACATGTGCAGGCTAATAAAGTAAAAGTAAAATTCCCATCCAAATCGGTTGGGCTGTTCCTGAGATTAACCCGGATAAACGGACTGGAAAATTTTAACATAAACACACAAAATGGCAGTTATTTCGCAACCACAGAACATTTTTTTTTCCTTACTACTCCCTTTGGGAGCATAGGGCTTCCACAAAATCAAGGCTCTGTTTCAGTATCTCTAAATCGTTTCTTTTTTCGCCATGCCGAGTGATTAGCTCGCAGTGGCTATCCCAGCTGATGGGGCGGGCTGCCATCTATCGCTTGCTGGGAACAGCGCCTCCCACAGCTTTTTACCAAGTTGAAGGTGACTTGGGTGGGAATCGAACCCACGACCCGTGAATTGTTAGTCCAGCGCTCTACCGTCTGAGCTATCGGGTCTCCTAATCACAGAACATAAGGACTTAATATCATGAAAATTCATTTAAGGGAGGTGTATGGGTTTCAGCGTTAAAAAAAATACTTTTTTTAGGAATTTTTTTTGAAGGAACGGATGGAGCAAATTTATTGAAACCTTTTGTGCATTATTAAGCATACCTTTAACAATACTCTGTAATTTTTTCATGCAGAAATATTGCAAAACAAGCCGGTGATAGAGCTTGCCCCAGAACGTCTTTGAAAAAATACAATTTGCGGTGTTCACTGTATCTCGGTCGGAAATTATCAAAAATTAAAAACCATTAAAATTTAGTCAAAGTATTATCAAATCCTCCCCCCCCTTGAGCTCCGATTTTTTTTTTTTTCATTTAAAAATTTTTGGTGGACATCTAAAGTGTAAACTGCTATTTTCCACGAAAAATTCCGCCATTTTCTGGGTGGGAAACCCCCTTAATGTAAAAAAAAAAAATTTTAACGAAACGAGGGGGGGGGAGGTATTTTATATGTAGAAAATGTGTACCAAGTTTCAAATGAATCGGTCTAGTAGTTTTTAAATGGCAGTGAACACGGACTTTGCAAAAGTAGTTTTGAGAAAAACGCGTTTAAAGTTTTTTCACACAGCATAGAAGCATAGAAGACAGCATGAGAAGCGGTCACTTGAAACGCTGTATCTTCGTAAATCGACGTTCGATTTACTTGAAATTTTGACACGATACTTTCGACATGTTGTGCATTCAGGAAAAAAATTAAATAGAAAATGCTAAAAAAAAAATTACAAAACCCTACCCCGCCCTTAAGTTGGTGACCGCCATTTTGAAGTTCAAAATTTAATTAGCAAATTTAAAATCAGCGACCCACAAATCCCTACATCTTCATTTACTCAAAAACGTCGACAATTTTCGGTCACCATATTGCATTCCTTATTCCGATAATAGATTTGAGATCAGCGATCCCAAAAACATAACCCATTTCCATGGTAATCCTTTGAAATTGAACTCTTACGCAGTGAGAAAAAATTACAATAAAAAGGTGAAATATAAATCTGTTTGGTTTCCTCACATTTAAACATGAGTTCAAGATAGCACTTTTAAAGAGGAATACGTTTGCAATAAATAGATTTATATTCAAAAACAAGAATAGGTTTGCAACAAACACTATTCTGTTTAAAAAATTTAAAATGAAATATCAAAGCAGATTTCTATTTAACTGAAAATATAACATTTTTGATCGAAAGACATCGGAACGTCGGATGTTCACTCAGAGAAACTTTGGTACTTTGAAATCAAACGCGGCTATCTACAGATGAATGGCTACAGCGTTGGCCTAATGTTCCAGAGGTGCCGGGTTCGAATCCCACATGATTAAGATTTTATCCCTTTCTAAAGAGTCAACCCAATTGCTTCTCCAATTCAATTTTATATTAGTGTAGTGGGTGTGTCATCATTGAGTAACGGAAATTGAATTGGGCTCTTTGGTGCACTTCATAATAAAATTATTGAACTAAATTTTCACAAATCATTTAACCTTAATGTCTCTACATTTGCATTGAATGTCTTTTCCTGTTCAGTTAGCTGTGCCTATTGTCGATAAGCAGCCTCAGCAGATATATAAACCCATGCTGGATACATTTTGTTTCCATTGTGCAAATGAAATTCACCCTAAATTATTTACTTCACAGTTTCCCATTAGAGCCTAGCAGGCTCTAATGACTGCATTGTACTCCAGTGCCACAATTCAAAATACGAGAAACTCCTACGCCCAGTGCACAACCGACTCTAAAATTCATGGTCGCTTCCAAATCACTCCATATTGGAGAAAACCTCCGAACTGAGAATTGCTGAAATATTAAACTATTTCGGGCCGGTTCCTTGAACTCATACGCAAATTTTTACCACACCCCGGGCCCACTGGTCCCAGAGTTTACATAACTTATAAGCCCAGAATACTCCTTCAGTGCTACAGCCCGGCACCAAAAACTTTCCCCAGTGACGTAATATATCATTTCGAATAAGCTGCGATTTGAGGTTGGGAAATTAGGTCCTACTGGGAATATCCCTGCAGCACACTTTAAAATAACATTTTCTGATGTGAGGGGTGGTGCAGGATGTGGGGCGGACTTCCAATTCAAAGCCGAAGAATAGAAAAAATGTGAGTTATGCAAGTGCACTTTGCATCCATCCACTATGCACCCAGGGGGGGGCTTACATTTGCAGATGTTCCCATGGGCCTATGGAACAGATGTTATCAACAGTTTTGCTGTTCATATCCAGTTCCGTCCTAGCTTAGGAAGGGTTATGTTACGTGATTCCCATGGAAATTGCAATTGGCATTACGTGTTCTTATTGACTGATTTTTTAATCAAATAAAAGGAGAACACCTCTGTGTGAAAGATAGCATGCCGCCGCTGCGCCGGGGTGGATGTGAACTAGGTACTCCATTTCACTCCTGGGGTTCCAGTGTACCACTTTGCCGGTGAGGGCAGTACTTTTCACCATTGCGATGGTCGTCAACTTTCCAAAGTTTTCTAGTTATGAAACTTTTTTAATAATTTCCTATCTTGAGATAAAAATTTAATTCCGGAAACGAGTACCTGCTCTTTGTTCTTCGTTCGCAGCTCTCTACGACTAGGTCAGTGCTATTCCAATGGAATAAGAAGCAAAGCACCCACTGGTTAACCTCTGTCTAAACTGTTGTACTTGCAGAAAAACTGCACGAGCTGGATGTTTCATTTCTTGGGATGCTGTTTATTGGAATTTGTTGTCTGGAGCCTTAGGTCTTCTTAGCGAATTATTTAAAGGCTTAAGTGGGTATTTCCTTAAAATCTGGGCGATAATGTCCCCTTCTCAAGGTTTCAAAGGGTTCTCTTCGTTTACTTTTTCTAAAGCTACTTTGAAGAATAAGATGACAAATTCCGAAGAGTGCTGGTACTGTAACAGTTACCACTCTCCTGTATGGTCACCACACTTGTTACAAATTCGACTCTTTAATTTCAACAAAATTCATTAAAATGTTCAATAGACTTTTAATTAAATAATTTTGGCACACACACAAACGCAAGGCATCACGTGTGTTTTTTATTAACTGACGAAAGAAAGGAGTAGGTTCTCAAGTCGACGCGTAATTTTTTAAACGGTTTTATCTAGCTTCACTTCGTATATTTGTTTGTTTGTTTGTTCCAAATCTTCCGATTGATTTTTCGGAAACTTCTACTCAACCGATTCCGATGAAACTCTGCATACGTACGTATTCAGTCTGCATGACAATATAATATATTATAATAGTACAGGGGCAGGCCCGCCGCTAGCTGTTTGATCGCCCGCGTGCAATACCGATTATGTCGCCCTACGACTACATATGCTGAGTTTTGTTAAAAAAAGGCTATTTAATGTTTTTTTCATTATGGCGGGAAAAAAGAAAAAATCTTAACGAAGATGAAACATTTATTTTGATTAGGTACTTAGTTATTTTTGTTTACTGAAGTATAAAACCATATACTTAAATATTTATCTAGAAAAATTTAACTCTTCTTGCCTTTATATTTACGAAATCTTCTATCAACTTTCATGTATCCAAGCTGTCTAAAATTGCATGTTTAATTGAAACTATAGCTAAATTACTTAGTCTTTGCTGGAGCATTGTTGATCTTAAAAAGTTTTTGATAATTTTTAATTTTGAAAAGGATCTTTCACCAGATGCAACTGAAACCGGCAGTGTAAGTAATATTCTTAGCGCTATTGCTGTGTTCGGAAATGTTGAAATTTAGTCAATGGTAAAAAGATATTGTAATAGGGTATGTGGATCATTAAATGGGTTTTCTGCAAAATGCAACTTTAATGCAATGATTTCATTAAACAAATCAATACCGTCAATGTCTGATTCACTACTTGAATCATCTTTAAGCTTCAGATTTAAATATTTACAATGTTTCATTAACTCATCATTGGAGTAATTAAATAAATTAACGCTAAAAAAGCCAAATACGTCGGTAAATGTTTTCAACTCCTCGAATCTATCCTTTAAAGAAGTTATTCTCTGATCTAGGATTCTAATATAAAACTCTACTCTATATTTGATTTTGGGGTCTACTAAAACTTCATCATTGTGTTCATATTGAAATTGTGTTGGTTCTCGCCTTGGACCTCAGAAGAACTATTAACAAAATAATTGCAATTTAATGTGGGATCGTTACTGTTGGGCGGGCGGTTCCAGCTGCGGTTCCACAGACGACATTTGGTATTGCATCTTAGTCATAACGGATGCCAATAGATGGCGATGTTAACGCTAAGATTGCGCGCCGCTCCACACAGTGGGTCAAAACGCCGAAAACCTGGCTAAAATATGAAAGCATCAATAAATTTTCGCAAAATATCGTATATAGGGGTTTTTTGGGTCGCTGATTACGAATCTGGTAACATTTTTTAGAAGAAACCAAATGGTGACCTTAAAATTACCAATAAAATACCAATCGACAATTTTCATTGGATTTTCGCGAAATGTCGTATATGGGGGTTGAAATTCTAAAAAAAAACAAAAATCCACAATTTTTATTATTTTTTTTTATTGCAAAAAGTGAGTTCAGGTTAATAAAAAAACATTGTTTTTAAGTTATCAAACTCTATAATTGAGTGCAATTCATGTTTAAAAGGAAATACGTTAACTTTACGTTGCATTTATTCACTAAGGTTCTTACATTCGCGGCTATATTATATGATCAACGCCAAGGTAGCACAAAGTAGCAGCTAAATTTTTGCGTGTTTACTAAAATGGGTTCAATAAACAACTTTTGGATGATTTTGGCGCGGTGGAACGCGGAGGAAGTAACTTACTGTTTTTGAAACGCATAATTTTTATTACTGAGAAACAAAAACTCTCTAATGTTTTATGGCTCGGGGTCAATCTACATATCAAGAAATGACTATGTTACTCAAATTTTTTCATTTTACTTACTTGCTAGAGCACAGTTTTGAATCGTTGAAACGTTGAAAAAAAAACTTCGATTAATGAGTTTTGGCCAGCTTTTTGGCGTTTGAGCCCACTGTGCGCCGCCAGTCGGTTTTTTTTCCATGCGATGACATTTCTCATACTGTAGGTGGGGTGGCATATTTATTATGACAATGACTTTGAATATTACGTGATGAGTCGCTCGATTTGCCGCCCCCTTGGACGTGCCGCCCGCGTGCGGTGCACGCCTTGGACGCCCGCTTACGGCGGGCCTGTACAGGGGTGGCAAGCTAATTAGCAGACCTAACGATATAAATTTATTTACGAACAAAATGCAATTTGCAATAATAATTTCACCAAACCAATATTTGGTATTTATTTTATTTGAAATCATTGGAGTAACAAGGTTCAAAAAAGGTTTAAAAAAAATAGATAAATATTAAAGAGCAAAGCTGGCACGTGATGCTTTTGACAAATATAAAAAAATATTAATTGTATTAGTAAAACGGAAATAATATATCATTTAAAGGAAACAGTCTTACTTAATACTTCGTTGTATATCCTTTTGAAGAAATTACGGCAGCACATCTTCTCTCCATTGAAGATATCAAGTCAGCAGAAATCTCTGGGCTAATTTTGTACCACTCTTGGCGGATGGTGTCCCATAATTGTTTTAATGTCTTCGGTTTTTTTTTTTTGTGAAACACGTCTTTTTATGATGGCCCACAAGTTCTCAATCGGATTTATATCGGGGCTTTGTGGAGGCTATTCCATCACAGAAATTTCACGCATATCAAACCATTCCTTAACAATGCGAGAAGTGTGACATCGTGCATTGTCTTGCTGGAATATCCATTGGCGGTATGCTGACGATAGTAATTCTTCGGAGAATTCTTCCAGATGGTTGGCCAATATGTTTTTGTACATAAGACCGTTTATTCTGCCTTTTATTTGAATTAAAGGGCCAACACCGTGAGCACTAAAGCAGCCTCAAACCATAACGCTGCCACCACCAATCTCAACCGTCTTCCTGGTGTACTTAGGGTCCAGATCCTTGTTTGGTGGATGCTGCACGTAAGTACTCCCATCAGGTCCAAGTCGGGTCGACTGCGATTGAGCAGACAGTACTAAACCGTATGACACGTGTCTGTGCTGTGGTGGAAAAGTGACTGTGAGCGACGCCTGCCCGTTGGGTTGCCCACTTCACCATGTTCGTCCCTCGCGTTGCGCAAGCTACTCGACACAGCACTGCGCAGACGCGTATCATACGGTTTGGCACCGACTACAAAAATAATTATTTTAAACTTTTAGTGTTCTAGTTTATTTTTTTTAAAGTTTTTACCATGTGTAACGAGTTGACTGTCTTGTAGTTTGGATGCATAATGGAAAAGTACATTGTGTTTGGCTAAGAGTTCAATTTCGAGCTAGCCGTCGAGTCGGTAGAAGTGATTCTAGCTTGCTATACTGGCTTGGAGCAAGATAGAGCGGCTTACATGATGCCAGGAAATTTTAAGCCAGTACCATTTCAATGACTACAGTAACAACACGTCCGTGGAGAAATATGAGCGCCATTCGTAAAACAAATACAATTCGAATGTATCATCACTGCACACTAGCCAATTGTAGTAAAATCAGTGGTGGGGAACGGTAGTAGCTCAAAAAGTAGTACCCCGTCCTATTACACTATCCTACCTTCAGAAGCTAGCTTATTATCTTTCTCACTACCTTAGCAGCCCAGAAATTAAGCTAGTTCTGTATACACGAAACCATAGTTACTTGTTTGCTAGCTTGAAAACCTAGCCACGTGTATCACGGGCATAAGGAATCGTTCTTGCTACTAACTAAGAGAAGCCCCTACAAAAAAAAGTTGCTCGCGTTTCAACATAAAACGCTTTCATTCATAATCGCCAACTTCCGCTCCGCTTAAACCCGGCCACATTAAAGGACAAAAGTGCTTCTTTGCTTCTTTCAACATTTTCATTTAGAGCTTCATTCAGCACATCGAGGCGTTCTAAAGCTTCCACCCCACCCACCGCACGATGGACTAAGTACCGCAATAGGTGCGTTAATTGTCCACCAGGGTGTAAGACCAGATGTAGTAACAGCGATGCGCTGAATACTCCAGACGCTAGTGAATCCCTGCAAATGGCAATATGCGCTATTTACGAATCGGCTTTATTCAGGGTTCTCAAGAATTGCCCTCAACGGACTTATTTCACTTGAAGCTCGTCTTTCATCACGTTCACCCAGAAAATCACGTATTCAAGAAGCCCATTCACCCATGGCGCCCATTGAAAGCAAGCGGCGGCATTTCTTTTCCACGTTCCCAACCCCCGCCCCCAGCCACATAGGCACCCACAAACCTCATATGCTGTATTTCATGGAATGCACGGAATTTCATCGAAGGAAAATGCCCAGCATCACAAGCTTCTGTGAGACGCGTCTGCAGGTTTTCCATACACACAAAAATGATTGCGCCTTCCTCCTGTCGTTCTCGTGATTTTCTTCCAAGACAGCGGGCACTCAAAGCGAATTATGCAATGAATCCATGTCACGTCCTTCCCCTTTCACCAGCGGGATGAATATCAACAATAGACTTCCTCCCCGGTACACAGGCAAATTGTGCACTTGCACCGGCATCGTGCAGAGCCATCGCTTCAGATGCTGCCATCTCAAGGAACAAGAGGCCTGCCTAGTGCCCGTGTTTGCGCTGTACCACCATCCCCGCAGCGACCCGCATGACCGGGAAGTTATTCTAGCAGTTTCAGTTAACCAGCATGAAAGATTAATTTGAAGTTGTGTCGCGCCCCATTTGTTACATCAGCGCCATTTGAATACAGTTAGCTTCTTGAAGGTATCTCCACAAGTTGTGCTTAATTTAAACTGCTTCTTTGAGAAGGAGGAAAGTTTGGCGGAGTTACATAATGCGGCGTTTTCCGCCCATTTAACTGGAGATGGTGCACTTTGCTCACGGGCATGCACGAAAGCTAGAACAAATAGTGAGGGTGGGTCCGTGGACGAACATCTATAATTTCACATTTCAGCCATGCCGATATGCACTAGGTGCACTTCTGCGTGAAGGGCTTCGAGGAATGGAAGAGATTTTGAAAGAAGCCCAGCTCACAATGATGGTCAGGGGTCAGGGGTCAGGGGACAGGACGGTTGATCTATTAAACGGAAATCGAACCAACACCGTAAAACCATGTTACCGTGAAAACGAGAATTTAAGATGGAGGGGATAAAATACGATTCTTATAATTTTTTGGATATTTTGTCTGCCTCTCTGTTTGTTTGAGAGAGAAAGCTTTATTTATCGAACACAATGAAAATATATGTATAATACGTTTAAAGAATCTCTGATTAATTTAAGGGGTTATACTATACAGTCAGGAGGCCCAATTAAAGCGTTTTTCAAGAAATTTTCCTGAGAAGACTTTTAATTGTATTAATGTAAAAATTTGTACACATATTATGGCAACCTTTAACTGTATTTTAACATTTTTTATTTGTAAAAATATTAATTTTGAAAGCTGCTGTAGTCGATCTCCAGGAGCTCCTCTCAAAAAAGGCGCCTTGCGGTGAGCACGATATCTCTGGACTGGATCATTTAAAATTAAAAAACCAAATGGATTTCGTGAAAGTAATGTATAATCGTGTTATTAAAGGAAGCAATAAGCAAAATAAAATTGTTTGACAAAATGGCGGCTTCTCAAAATAGAACGATTTTTGACCAATATTTTGGCCTTAAATTGTTTATAAAAAAAGAAATATTTGTCGGTGAGAAAAAAGCTTCGCTTAATTACTAAAAAAATATAATTAAGAAGCTTGTGTTAAAATTTGAGACTTATCGGTTCTGCCGTTTCCGAGAAATCTGGGTCACCGACTTTAACACAATTTGAGAAAAACGTGTTTTTTTAAACTTACATCGAGTCGTCTATTCCAAGGCTTCCAGAACACTAATGCGCTGTCACTTTACACATCCCCAGCAGGAAATTTACTCATGACGGCATCGAAGAAGTCATCAATAAAAGGGCATGGATGCTCATTCCAACATAGATGAAATTTCTCACGGCGCGGCGGGCGATGTCATTGGAAAGACGTTCATGCCTTTCCACATGACCACGGAATTTAAGGGGTCATGTATGCTAATCCTTTTTTGCATTACTATGGAATGCAAGAATTCATCAATGTTTTTTTATTGATGCTTTCTTCGAAGTCTCTGAATTGCTGGATTGAATGCATTACTACAGCATCGCTGAAATCATTGGTGGTGATGTAATCAATGATTTCGTGCAATGAAGGGGGAACACAATTGTGACGGGCAAAACAAAGGCGAATTTTTTTTACACAGTTCTATTATAATTTAATGTTTAAGCATCGGATAGCGGAACATATTCGACTATATGTTCACACATTTTTATTAATAAATATACAAAATTTATTAAGTTATGCACATTATCTCAGATTATTATTTATTAATAAAAATGTGTGGACATATTGTTGAATATATACTCTAAATATTCCTCTATTCGATCCCTAAACATTAAATTAAATACCTGTGCAAAAAGTTCGCGAAAATTCGTGTTTCTTTTACCCGTCACAGTTGTGTTGCCCCTTTAGGATCATATTCACGAAGCGCAAATAACATTTATAATTTTTTAAATATCTCATTGCACAGATAATTTTAATATTACTAATCACAAAATAAATTTATGCAAGATGAGCCGCTGCTAAGTTGATAATTAAAATATCTACACAATGATTTCATATAAGTTTAAAAATTTGGACCTTTGGCAACTTTAACAATGCAGTCGCCAGTTTGGCGGACTCACAACCCCATCCTGGAGCCTCCACTCCTGAGCTAAGCCATATGATTTAATGACCTGCGCAAAATCCTTAGCAGTTATGCACACTTAATTGTTTTGCTCAGGACGATCCACCAATAGTTTTACTTGCCAGACTCGTTTTTTCATCTGCGCGTTGCTTAATTACATTAATAAAACACACCTTCTCCTTAAAAATTTATGTTGTCATCACAAAAATATAAAATGAGAAGATTTAGATTACTGAGAAACATTAAAACGCAAAACCGCAATAAAACTTCAGATCACTTGAAATAAACAAACTCCTACACCTTCCTGTTAGCATGACTATGACCTCAAAATTGGCATGCATACCTTAGTCATGCACGAAATCATCGATACACTATTTCACGCAATCTCCAATTTCCTGCTGGGTCTGAAAGGGCTCTAAGACTGACTCGGATAATTGAGTATTTGAGTACTCCCAAGTAGGAGTATTTGAGTACTCGAGTCCAAAGATCCGAGTTTGAGTAAAGGAGTCTTGAGTACTCGAGTACTCGAGTACTTGAGAGCAAAACGATCCGAGAACTCGAGTACTCGAGTACTCGAGTACTCCTTTCAGGAGTATTCGAGTATTCGAGTTTGGGAGTATTCAAGTATTTGAGTATTTGAGTCCTGTAGGTTTAATACATTAAGAAGTAAGAAAAACAAGTTAATAAATTGTAGACTTTATAATTCATGATAATTTATGCTTAATTACAGAAAACTAAATCTTTGTTTTGGGAAACAAATACAAGAATATTGACATTATCGGGATTTAAGCAACTTCTGCTGGAGCTTACTATATTTCCTGCTGTAGAAAACACTCGTTCAGATGTAGCAGAGGTTGCTGGTATGTTAAGATATTTTTTTGCAAGACAAGCAACATTAGGAAGTGCGGTTTCTTGGTATTCCCACCATGATAATGGATTTTGCGTTAATGGAATTTATGGAATAGCTAAATAGGAATTAAATTGAGATAACACATCTCTTGTTGATCCACTTTCATTTATATTAAATTTAAACTCTAGTGCATTTCGGCGTTGATCCTCTTGGCTGGAATCTCCGTCTCGCTCACTTTCAAGTTTAGGCAAAAGTTAAATTAATGAATTTGCCAAACAATAATAGTTGGAAAATATTTGGTTCGACGGCAGTTTGGTGTTTTTTTTAATCTTAAATCATAGCTAAATAAATTAAAATCCCAATTCAAGAAACCAGATCCTGATACGGATTAGTGAAAATAAAGCACACCTATTACCTTAAGCAATTGGTTTGTCTGCTACTCCCATTTTTTGCATGAACGTTTGCTAAGTGCTTGTTTAGCGGTGATGTAGATGACACCACATGAAAAATTTCACCACAAATATCGCACTTCGCTTTTTGTTTATCTACCCTACTGCAATAAGACCAAACCCAACTGCGACGCATTTTGAAATCAAAAACTAATTGTACTTGAAAATTGTCACGTAACGTAAACGCACGAACTTTGCTAGACTAAATACTCGTAGGTACTGGCAGGCAGATCACTTTTCTTTACTCTAACTGTATTCTGAAAGACAATGATATGAATGAAATAATTTACACTTTTAAAAGCAGTAAACCGTGTGCCAATCATATAAGCTATTACGGAACGGCTGTATCGTGTAAGAAGCCTGCCACCTAAAAGTAGCTTAGTAGAGGAGTTCAGCATAACAGCGTGCAAGAGAGAAGCTGAATCTCCCACCAAAACAGCATAGCTCGTCGAGCGAATGGCAGCGCGTAAACTGAATATAAGGGTGCATAGGCATTATTCCAGGAACTTTGGAGAATTTTGTTTTAGGCCTAAACCATACCGTCGACTTTCTGTAGTACGCCGACGTTCTGTCGCCTTGGCAAATTCCACTGCGACGCACGCTCACTTCGGCGACACAAGGAGACGGTACAGAAAGTTCCGCAGGGCGCCGACAAAACTGTTCCACTACCTGTGAGTTTATATCGAAAGGAGCTCACTGGAGACTTTTGTCGCCGGCAACTTAAATGAAGCCAATAGAAAACTTATCCTAATCCTAATCCTTTTTTGATCCGCGATATAAAGACTTGCTACCTGAACATGAACAGGCTAGAGCACACATCCGATCTGCAGCCAAACAACTTTTGCCTAAACTTGAAAATGAGCGAGACGGAGATTCCAGCCAAGAGGAACAACGCCGAAGTGCACTAGAGTTTAAATTTAATATAAATGAAAGTGGATCAACAAGAGATGTGTTATCTCAATTTAATTCCTATTTAGCTATTCCATAAATTCCATTAACGCAAAATCCATTATCATGGTGGGAATACCAAGAAACCGCACTTCCTAATGTTGCTTGTCTTGCAAAAAAATATCTTAACATACCAGCAACCTCTGCTACATCTGAACGAGTGTTTTCTACAGCAGGAAATATAGTAAGCTCCAGCAGAAGTTGCTTAAATCCCGATAATGTCAATATTCTTGTATTTGTTTTCCAAAACAAAGATTTAGTTTTCTGTAATTAAGCATAAATTATCATGAATTATAAAGTCTACAATTTATTAACTTGTTTTTCTTACTTCTTAATGTATTAAACCTACAGGACTCAAATACTCAAATACTTGAATACTCCCAAACTCGAATACTCGAATACTCCTGAAAGGAGTACTCGAGTACTCGAGTACTCGAGTTCTCGGATCTCTTTGCTCTCAAGTACTCGAATACTCGAGTACTCAAGACTCCTTTACTCAAACTCGGATCTTTGGACTCGAGTACTCAAATACTCGAGTAATTGAGTTCAGGAGTACTCGAGTAGTAACAGCCCTGGCTCTGAATACATTAGAAGGGAAAATTCACAATATACAGGTGAATAAAAGGGACAGCGTTCTAGGTAAGCGCTACCGCTCCGCCCTCCTACTTTCAAACGCTCTGGCACGTCTTTACAAATACGAGTGTAACTTCGAAAATAATCGCCCGATTAACTTGACATTTTCTGTGTATGTACTTAAATATATGTACATTACGAAAATGAAATAAAAAACAAATCGATTTTTTGAAAATTCTAAGTGTATATAACCCCTGGGGAGACGTACACCTAGGAACCGGAAAAAAGGTCATACTTGTGCATTTTTCCTAGGAAAACTATTCGAAATTTCGGATTGGGATTTTAACTATCTAAAAGTATTCAAGGATATTGTATGATCTTTGGAGCGTCGTAAAAAAATCTGCGTAAACGGTACCCGAAACTGGCGTTTCTTCAAAAATCATCTAAAAAAAAACAAAAAAATTTTTTTAAATTAGATACTACAATCTAGTACTTGTATAGCCGATTATTAGTTATGATTTTTCCTATAAAACAAAAACTACGTAATGAAAAAAAAATCCTGTGACAAGTACTAGATAATGGTGCACAGAATAACAAACAAAAAATTCAAGGCAATGGGTTCAATGGCTTTCGAGAAATATAGCGATTCGAAAAAGATGGTTTAAGAAAAACGCTTGAAACGTTTGAAACGTTTGAAAATTTGGGAATGACCAAATCATAAATTCCTCAACTATGAAATCATCGATACCAGGTCCATAGTATAAGTCTTTAACCAGATATTTTTGGCACCTCAGCCTTCCAGAAAAAGAAAAAAAAAATCGATTTTTTCGACCATGCTAGGTGTATATCCTCCCCTTAACCTAAATGAAGTGAAAATTAAGAAAATTTAAAATGGAAGCTTTAACCCTCTGTGATGTGACTGATGTTATGTGATTGATACTGATGTTAAAATTCTACTGTGGTGGTTTGTGTGGGAGGGGGGAGGGGGCAAGGTGGGGCGTTTGCATCCCCCTGGCACAGGAAAAATTAGATTAATGTGTACCTGAGTCAAAAAAAAGTTAAGTTTTTTAAAATCAGAAATAAGGACATGGGCCGCAGAAAATGGTTAAGTGATGGAGAATTTCGAGTCAGTAAGACGACGAAGATCGAGAGTTGGTCGATTAATTGCTTTAAAATTAAATAGAAGCAGAAAAGCAGTAGAAAATCCTCTGAAGGATCCAGAAAACTACAGAAAAAGGACGAGTCCAGAGCGGCCTTCAGCATTGACGGCAATAGAAAAACGGGCAATTCTGAAAGAAGCTTCAAATGCGACGCTTACAGCGAAGCGAATTGCAGCAAAAGGTGGTGTAAACGCCAAGATCTACAACGTACGACGTGTTATTCGTGGGTCTCTACTGATTTAACGACGAAAGATTAAAAGCACAGTAATACAGCTGTCCAGTCGAATAGGCAAGAAAAATTCCAAGTTGCCGAACTGCCTCTTACTTAGGCACATGTATATAGGTACAATTTGGTCGAAATCGGTAGCTCAAAATGTTTAAACAATATAAATCTTAGTTGGGCCTCTGTACTTGGCTAGTTGGTCGAGGGTCAGGCCACGAGAACAGCGAAGGGTTTGTTGGGAACGACCTAAACGAAGGTGAGGCCTGAGGGAATTTCCCTTCGAGTTTTCGAATTTTTACCCGCGCTCATTCGTAGAATCTCTGGTTCCAATTGAAACATTGAAATTCCCTCACGCCTCACCTTCGTTTAGGTCGGATCCCACAAACTCTTCGCTGCTCTCGTGGCCTGACTCTCGACCAAGTGGCCAAGTGTAAAGGCTCAAACAAAACTCTGCAACATTCATTTGCTCGGCAACATCACTTGACTAGAGAGCCGAAAACTTGGCTAGAGGAAATGTTGCATTGGGTCAGATTTTTAACACAGTGGCTGGGCATCTGTACTACTTATCTGTGTTAAAAGAAAACCACAAAGAAGCACAAAGAGGACCGGTTGAAATTTGCTGAGAAACACGTTGGATGGAAGACAGACGAAAAAAAAAATTCAATATGGATGGCCCCGATGGATTCATATGTATTATTTTCACGATATGCGGAAAGAAGGGGTAAAATTAAGTAGTCGGAAAATCGGTGGTGGTTTTGTAATGGTTTGGGCTGCGATAGGATTTAACAGAAAGACTGAAGTAGAAGTTCACGGTGTAATTATTTTGCGAAAAGAGGAGTACGGGAACAGGTATAAAAATAACTTCAGAAAATAGGAAACATGTTTGGGATTGCGTGTTTGGTATGGAATGAAAATATTAAAAAATTTAGAACCTGCAGGAGATGAAATTGGGAACTTTTTATGAGTGACGAAAATGTTTGTTCTGATGATTGAAAATTAATAAAACAATTGATTTTCTGAAAGTGAAAAAGTATTGAGAGAGGCCAACCCCACCCCGCTGGGGCATACAGGAGGGCGGTGGCAGTAGATAGGGGGTGTGAAATGAAGGCAAAAAACTTAGTAATAGTGTAGAAAAATAGGAAGTAGTGTAATTGCGTAAATATATGAACATTTAATTAATAATATTTTCTGCCTAAAATAGAATAAAGTGTAAATGAGGTAGGAGCTCACGGTGTAACTTTTTACTCAAAAAGGGGTGGCGGAAAGGATATTACAACAATTGTAGAGTATAGTAACATGTTTGGGAAAGCGTGTGGAAAATTTGGAATGAAAAAAAAATGGTGGGCGATGAAATTGATTACCTTTTTAGAGTGCCGAGTGATGGCAAAAAATATGGTAATAGTGTAGAAAAATAACCCGAAAAATAATAAAAACTAATATGGAAAAAAAAATTTAAAATTTGAGTGGTTAGAAAAAAAAATAAAAAGTAAATTTTCGAGGAAAAGTGGGTTATCCAAAGTTTCAAGTACATTGGTCCAAAAAAATATTCTTCCTCAATCATTTATACCCCATTTCACCCCCGTGGGGGTTGAATTTTGAGAACAGCACCTACCTATAGAGCTTTCCCGCAAAATAAGAAGAATAAAGAAGATAAACCTATACTATAAGATATGGATACCGACAGGACGACGCTACGTGCTACACAGCGCATCCCACGATGGTGATTCTACAGGAGCGATTTGAGACTGGCCACCGAGATCGTGCGATTTTACGCCTTTAGACTTCTTCCTTTGGGGCTTTAACCTTTTCAGCGCTATGAAAAATCGTTCAACATACATAATTTAATATCAATCCATTATGTCTTTTCCCTTATGTCATCAAAGTCAAAAAACGAACGCCGTCCAGCAAATTCAGCCAGATTTGTGCGACAAAGTCATCGAAAATTGGACTTCCCGAATACGTACTACCAAGCAAAGCCGCGGCAGACATTTGAACAACGTTATATTCCATACTTAATGCCATAAAATATTCTTTCAAATGAAATAAAAGTAGAGTGGATATATCATACATTACTTATTTTATTTACATTTAAAAGACGAGCGTCCTTCTGGAAAGACCCTGTATAAACCATTCTCACAACCTAACATATGGGGAAGTGCTTATTCGCCAGGTCCGTGCGCTCGTGTGGGGTTTATGCGCGACCGTGCCACATAATACACGGGACTCGGGCTGTCCGTGCGCCTCGGTGAAGATGTCCGTTTCACGAATTGCACACGGAAACACGGAACGCCACGGAAGGACACTGACGCACATATATGCACACATAGAAACGCAACCTGGCGAATATGCACTTCCAACATATGTTGTGAATATGATTTTTCGAATAGCATAAAATATCTCCGAGACAAAACAGTTACAATGCGTTAAAGATTCTTGAGCACACCTGTATTGACAGAGATAACCTAAACAGAATAAGTTATTCCGTTGAAGTACCAACCCTCAAAAGAATCTTTCGGCAAACACCATTTCGCAGTCTACCGGAACCAACGATATACGAAGAAAGGAATCCCCTTATAAGGACACTTAAGTACCTTGACAGTAAAATTGGGGATGCAATGGAAAAAAGAACAACTTTCGAGAAGCACTTACGCTGAAAGGCAGAAGACTCTGTAGAGGAGCCCAAAAAAGCAGCACCCCGAAATTCGATCGAGAGGACCATGATATTCTTTTGTCCAACAGCAGGTCCGCACGACTAGACTGAGCAGGTGGGTTGCAAGAAGTAATCATTATTTACAAGTTATGAAATCAATAGGTCAGACGAACGTGGCTGATTAAAATTAATGAGATTCCAAAATTGGTTGCCCCAACCCTCAGGAGAGGGTCTAAAATGAAAAGATTGGGTTTGGTGATTTTTATATTGGGTCTTTTACAAACAGTGATTGTTGCTTCAAAATAATTGGAGTCGCTTTGGGGAATATTACGCCCAGTTCTGCGGAATCAGATATTGCACCAAATTGCCCAACAGAATTTCGCTTGGATTTCGCCCCTCCTTCGAATATATGTAATTATTTCGTTCGAGGGAGACGTATCGCTGAAAACGGTTCATCTCGAAAGATCATGGCTGACATCCTCGTCATAGTACAAAGATCCACAAGGCAAGGACAATTGGGAATTATTCTATTTTCATCGCCTTATATTTCCAATAAGCACGGCTACCATGGCACTATAGAAGTTGTAATTTGCACTTTCTTGTAGGGGGAATCATGCAACACATTTGGAAACTATTATGTATACCTGTGAATGCTGATTGGGATGGGGTTACATTCAAACAAGGTCCCTTATAGTGCCACTCAATCAAGGGATACACATGTTCTATTAATGCCATGCAATTTAAATTGAATTGAGTGCCACGTGACTCGGTTCTCCATGGAGTAGTCAAGAATAGTCAGGTGGAAAACAAAGGTAGAAAAAATCCTGAATATTTGGATTTATATACCCTTCTGCAGTTGAGCTCCTCGAGCTGTTTTCGAATTCCTCTTTTTATTTTTGTAAAACTCTGCAGGGATTTTTGTTGTTTTTTACAGAAACGTTACGTGCAGAAACCCAAAATGAAGGCAAACATTTCCTTGTCCGCTGAAATACTGAAGTGGTGCTGATAGGAAGATTCAATGAAATTGCGACAATCACTTTCCGTTTCCTAAATCAAGTTTCCAGTTTAGTGGCTTTAAAAATAAATTTAAATAAAAAAATCAACAAACTTACAAGTCTCATCAGCAACCACGTAAAGTCACTAAAAAGATAAAAAGTAACCAGCATCTTTAATCAATGTCCAAAAATAGTACTCTTTTTTGACCGTTGATAAAAATACTAACACATAAAACACTCCCCTCGCCCCCCTAAATCAAATTAACAACACTAACATTGACAACTTTCAAACAATTAAACCGTTTGTAATAAAACTGCTCCTACGAAATTTAAAAAAATAAAAAATCCCCGGGACCCGATAGTATCAGAAATATTTTACTGACACACCTGTCGAAAAAAGCAATAGATTACTTAACAAATATCTTCAACGGTTGCCTAAAACTCGGAATTTTCCCTAAAATATGGAAAGAAGCATTAGTCTGTTGCATCCCTAAATCGCAAAAAGACCCATCAAAACTGGAGAGTTGCTGCCCAATAAGTCCACTAAGTTTACTAGGAAACATATTTGAAAAATGCATAAAAAGAAAAATTGAAGCCTTCGTGGAATTAAATAATATTCTTCCTAACGAGCAATTCGAATTTCGACATTAACATTCAACACAAACCATAACGAATTAAGCACATCATAAAATTAAATCTCGACAACAAACTCTCAACTGGATTCTTAGCCCTTGACGTCGAGAAGGCGTTTGACACTGTCTGGCGGTATTCTCTTATTCACAAAATGATTTAAAATTCCCTACTTACCTGACTAAAAACATTCAAAATTTCCTATATCAAAGAATATTCTCAGTCAAAATTTGCAACTACTTACAGTAACTAACTCAAAATATTCCAGCGGGTGTTCCGCAAGGATCAGCGCTTAGCCCTATATTATACAACTTATTTACTTCTGACATTCCCTCTCTTAAAAACTGTCAAATAGCCTTATTCGCCGATGACACCGCTATTACTACCTCAGAAAATGCATTTACTTCTCTCTCGAATTATTTCTTTAAATGGAAAACAAAAATTAATGTCTCAAAATCTCAAGCCGTGTTTATGTCACGCTGGAGAATAGCCCAATACTTCCCATCTCGTGACCTATAGCTTGCTGGTAAACAAATTGTATGGAAGGATAATATAAAATACCTTGGCCTTACCATCGACCGTAAACTGACTTACAAAGAAAACACTGTTACCTACTAGTAAAAAAAAAATCGACTTGTTAATCAAAATGCTATTAGGGGGTAAAAAACAGAAAGTCTTTTCTAAACATCGACAACAAAATAACAATTTACAAAACGATTTTCCAATCGATGGATGGATTGATTCTCCGCGGTCTGGAGAAACTATTATAAACAAAACAAAATTTGAAAAATGATGCTTAATCTGCCCATTCAGCTACACCACCTTGCTCAAACGACCTTCATCGCAGATAAAATTAATCTGGCACATATCAGACTCAGACAAAGCTGCCATAAACCCAAAAATCCACTTATACGCACTCTAAAAAATGCATTGAAAATCACTTAAAATTTACATTAAAATTCCAAAATTTCTATTGTATAAATGATTGTCTAAAAGTGATAATCAATATTTTAAAGTAATATTTCCTTTTTACTATAAAAATTTAGTTCAGCCTTGGCTTATGCTACGTTGTATGATATTTTATGGAAAATATAAGCAAAAATACTTCCAATAATGTAGAAGTACTTCTAGAAAACTGAAAATGCACAGAGAAATGTATTTTTCCACCCATTTCCTTACTTGAATGTAAATTTACTAAGCAGTATTGAAAAATCCTGAAGATCAGTGAATTTACTATGCCGAATATAATCATGTTCCTAAATTTTATGTAAAATTAATAATGAAACAGTCACAAGGAAAGGAAAAATACTTTAAAGCAGTGTAATTTTACATTTTTGACAGTAAAAGAACTTTAACGATATAAAATTGCTCTCCAGAATGTACTTTTGTGGTTAGTCACCACTGGTGACGTTAAGTGAACTTCATTTCTCTTGTGGCAGTTGCGTTGTATGAAGGTGCGTATATTTCCGGACTGGCCGCAAGTACACTTCACTTACTAATAATTAACTAAAAAACTTAGTTCGGTCAGTCTACAAATAATTGCATAAATTTGTTATAAGTTTTGTTGATTTTCGGGTACGTCGTATTAGTCTGAAAATGATTTCTAAACGTAATAGAAACTTATTGAAATAATAATATCGATAAACAAAATATTTTAAGGATTGCATTGAAATTTAAAAACTGCTAGCTCTTTAATAATCTGAAAACGAAATATTATAATTTTTTAACTTACTGATTGCAAAAGTTTTTAAAAGTAACGTTCAAATTTCATCTTCAGCTATGTATTAAAACATACAAAAATCAACAAAATCCGAAAAAAGGTCCAGTTATTTGAGCAAATATCGAAGTATTACTACTTTGGAGCTGTAATGCTTAGTTCACAACCCCAAAGTAGTAATACTTTGCTACTTCATTAGAAGCAATAATCAATTAAAAAACAAGAATATTTCTTATTTAAAAGCAACGAATTACTTACAGATAAGTTCAGTTTACATAATATACAGCAATAAATCTACTTAAATATGTGTGATATTCCCTTCTTTTGTAAAATTACAGATGAAAGTGGAATCAAATTCAATTTTAACAAGGACAAATTACATATGTTGAAGTATTTCGAATCCTCTCTGATATTTAATTTTACAGCGAGATAAGTACAGTACATTACGTTATGTAAAATTACTAGAATTATTTAGGCAACGCAGTTTCCTATATCTATTTAGTGAAAATTTCTTAGAGTGCGTGCTCTAGTACCAAATCTAAGAAATTAGCAAATCCACACTAGTCGGCATGACACCATAACATTTTACCATAAGAACTCGACCTCACGTGTAGAAGAAATACAAATAAATTAATGAATGAATGAACAAAAATTTGAATAACTCGAAAATACAGTCAATTAATAATTCCAAACCGCTTATTCCGCATTCAGTTTTTCTTTTGCTTTTGCGTTCTAAATTAATGAAGTTCAGTAATGAACAGAAATTTTGAACTCTAGAAGTTACCATTTTTCACTTTTTGTTATACCCATCACACATAGATCAGTCAAACTAGAACAAAAGGGTCAAAATCACGAAAAAATCCGGCCAAGCTGAATCCTGAAAATATTCTGAAAAGTACCCTTAAATTTAGCCGCACATTTTATTTTTTTAGGGGGTTAAAGAGGTTGCAAATATATCGTTTTACAAATAATAATAATATTTTATTCATTATTGTACTAAAGACTACAATCTTATGTAGTACTAAAAATTAGGACAAGTTGTGGAATCAGTTTTAATTTTAATTTTAACATAAAGTGAAAACAAAACAAAAAGAGGAAATAAAAGAACGGAAATTCCAAGAGAAGATAAATGAAGAATTAGAAACTAAAGACTATGTTTTGCCCGGGAGATAGACAACTATTAATGCGTTTGAAATCAGTCTTGTGAATTTACTAGAGAAGCCTCGCACTGGACATTGTCAGGCAGCGCATTCCACCTCCTTATTATCTGAACCAGGAAAGAGACCTTACCAAAACGCGAGCTAAATTTTGGAATACGTAGTTTAATGCCACGGCTACTTTGCAAAAATTCGAGCTTTTCGTATATGTTAAGTACAACGGTGATTTGCGATAGACTATATTAGTTTATGTACTCGTATTAGGTATGAGAAAAAGTAAGCTCCGTTTTTGTGGTAAAAACTAATCTTTATTTATAAAATATATCTTTTTTGAACATCAATTTGCAACGATTGCTCATATTTCTGGCAACTTGCAAATTCCATCCCTAAAGAACTGCTCGTCCTTCGAGGCGATCCAATTATTGAGCCAAATTTGGATACTTTCAAAAGAATGAAACCGTTCTCCACTAAGGGCTGACTGCATCGACCGAAACAAATAGTGAAAAATGTAGGGATCAGATATAAAATATCGGTTGGCTTTATTGCAACTTTATTATTCCATTCGTTGATGCCCATTGACTAATGTAAGTTAGACCTTCATTCATTCTGTCTATGCAATCGTCCACTAGGCCGATAGGGCGACTTGTATATACATATTTGCACATCATCGGCATTCAGATGAATGGAAGAGTTAACAATACTACCATGCTGGTCGTTCATATAAAGGGGAAACTATAGGGGCGCAAGTATATATCCCTGGGGGATACCACCGCAATAGGAAGAGACCCAGATATATCATCTTTGATTTTTACTACTTGGCTCCGCTAAGATAGAAAAGATTTTAAAAATTTGATGGCCGGTACGGAAAATTGAAATTGTGAACTGAGCTTTGACAGCAGTTTTTCGTCCTTAACAGAATCAAAAGCCTTACTAAAATCCCGCAAAATCAAAATAGTTAGATGGTCTTTATCTAATGCCTCTCGAATATCTCTCGTCCCCTTCAGTATGGCGGTTTCACAGTTATTTTGGGGTCTGAAACCAGACTGAAATTTACACAGCAATTTGTTTCGTTCGACGTATTCGAATATCTGCCCGTACATTAATTTTTCCAAAAGTTTGCTCAAAAAGCGAAGTACAAACAGTGGTGGAAATGCTCTAAACGAGACGGAGTACTAACTTTTGGTACCAGGATGATTGTCGCTTGCTTCCACAGAGAGGGATATTGAAATGAAGTAGTAAAGATGTGTACCAGGGGATCTCGTAAATTATAAATTTGTCGAGGAAATTATAGCTACGACAAAATTGTAGCCTATGACAGAAAGGGTCCTTACATTTTTGTCCGAAGTATCAATAGTTTTTGAGTCCAATGTGCGGTAAGGGAGACTGGTAGCTTTTCATAGTGAGTTTGGCCCAGAAGCAGAAAGAAATAAAACATAGATTTATAAACAGTGTCATAACAAACTTCAGACAACCACTACAATTCTTGTAAAACTCCAGAATACAAATATATGACCCTTTGAAAGTTATAAAAATGTCGAAGAGATGCGATCACAAAAAGTGGAGTCTATCGAGCTGGGCAGCGATATTTTCCGGAAAGGTCTCCGGAATCTTAGGCTCGGATAAACTTAACTATTATAACATGGGAGGTTGATGTATCCGAATTTTAAAAAAATATTCCGGAAAGAAACCATACAAGCACGTGTTCAAACATAAGATTGACCGTGTGTAGGCAACTTGGCGTACAATCATTTCAAACTATTCATAACAGTATTTAATAAAAGCATTGCAAAAAGAAAACTGCAATAAAAAAATTTGTCCAGCTAGTTCTAAGTGAAACACTGTGCAGTCCCGTGAGCGTGTAACTAACGAGAGTAGGTTATTCTATAAAACCATATAATTTTAAAGATGTCACGGATCGCGAATTCCCGAACTAAAAAATAGCTTTTAAGGTCGCTGCACACTTACCGGCACGGCATGGAACGGCACCGGCCGGCAACGGCAGGCACTAGCAAATTTCATGCACACTAGAACGGCACATTTTTAGCGCCGCGCGATCCGATGGAACCTCATTTATTTATTTATTTACGGATAGGATAAATCCAACACCGTAAAACAATTAGAGTGCACTCGGGAACGGGGCCCATATGGCACTTATCCTAATACATTTTAATTTAGCACATTCCAAGAATCATTGATTATTATACTAATACAGGATAAAATTTTCCTTTTTGATCTAAAATTATACTTTAGAATAACTACTTAATTACAATTCACTTTTTTTTTTTTAAAACTAAATTCCACAATACTAAATCATATCAATTTCCTATCGACCTACCATAAGGTCTATCATTGCAATTTCAAACTATCTATGCTACCATTCTAAACATTATTTTTTTTAAACCTACGTCTTGTTAGCTTTCTCTATTATTTCAGAAGTTACCGGACGGATCCTATATAAAGGATGATATGTTCAGCTTCTCCATTAGATTGAGGAGAGCCTCTGGCTGTGCTGGATTTAATAGCTCTGATAATGGTGGAAAGTCGCTGCCAAAAGCAGCCCTGGTTATCGGGCAATGGAGGATGTGCCACATTGTGAGCTGCTGCTGGCACAGGACGCATCCTCTTTGGGGGTGGCTCCCAAAAATGTGCCCCTTCGTCAGCAGCGTGTGACCAGTCCTGACGCGGAAAATTTTAATACCATTCTTCCTGGAGAGGTCCCGGTTGTAGTTTGGTGGGTTGCTCGTTCCCCAGTGAACCTTGAGGAAGGAAGAGCTCGTCTGCCACTGGTCGTCGTATACTTCCCTGATGACATCGAGGCTGTTTCTTCTGACGAAGCTGATCAGGGGTGGGGGGGTACAAGGTCCTTCCAAAAGTAGCGCGCTTTTTGCAATAGCGTCGTGCTTCATTTCCTGGGATTCCCACATGGCCGGGAATCCATTCCAGTCGGAGGCTTCCTTTGGACGCGATGATCGTTCTTCTGATAGCCCGCAGGATAGGCTCACACTGCTCGGACTTCCCAATCGCCCGGATGGAACCCAGGCAGTCGGCAAATATGGCTGTTTTCTCGCCCAGGGACTGTGAAAAATCCACTGCTTTCCAGATCGCAAACACTTCGGCTTCGAAGCTGGAGCTTAGGCCGGCCAGCCTGAAAGAATGGCTGGAGTGTGTTGTTGCTTCTGGAGGATAGACGATAAATGCGGCAGCGACTCTTCCGCTTGCCTTGGATCCATCCGTATAAATTCTGGTCCAGCCGGGCAGACTGTTGATCTGTTCCAGGTGTCGTTGCTGGTGGATGGAACCTCAGTTCAGTGGGAAATTATGAAAATTATGAAAAATATGGCAAAATTTAATAAAAAACAATTAATTTTAATTGCTATTCTGTTAGACGAGGAAAACAAGAATCGAGAGCGAGAATACTGTGTTCACCCTTTATTCTTGGTGAGGGGACATAAGGGAGAGTTCGCGACTCTTTATAAGCAACTTACGGACAACGAGTCGAAGTTTTATATGTAAATACTTTCGCATGAGTATCTCGCAGTTTAATTGGTTGCATAAAAAATTTTTATTTAAAATAGAAAAGAAAAACACCAGATTGAGAGCAGCTATTTCATTCAAAGAAAAACTTGCGGTTGTTTGTTGTTGATCCCCAATAACAATCCATACTCTCTCCTTGTAATTGTGGTCACTATATTTTTTATGTGCCATATTATATAGCACCACATTCTCTCTAACAAGTTCAAGTAATTTTTCGTGCAGCATTTTCGATACCTTCAGCTTCCACCGGCAAACTGCAAATGCCGGTCAATATTCTCCTCGATGATATCCACCGGCAAACGCCAGTGCCGGTTCGTGTAGTTGCCTGCCGGTGCCGGTGTATGTGAATGAACACATTTGGTTTCAGGGTAGAATAATTTGCCGTGTCGTGTCGTTCCGTTCCGTGCCGGTAAGTGTGCTACGACCTTTATACATGGATTTGTATTCAGTATGGTCAGACAAGTAAAAATTATATGAAAATATTTTAAATACCATTTCACTGTTCTAGTCTAGTGTTATCAGCATCAACCAATCAACGGAATTGTTTGAGTTAATTTCTCTAATAAGTTTTTAACAGTGTTTTTATCTTGAGGAAGCCCACCAAAAAGCTGACTGTGCTTTTCACCATTAGTAAAATACAAGACGCAAACTTAAAATAAGCTTGGCACCACATAACTGGAAAGCTCGACCAGAAACGCGGTGAGTTCGATAAAGCTTTATCAAATGCAACGCTGTACAGTGTTTCTAAAACTGTTCAACTACATATCTAGAAATGTTTTAATGTTTTTGTAGTGATTTTGTTTTGAGTGAATATCAAAGGTGGGAGCAGTGTTGGGCAAAACTTAATTGTGATTAACAATTGACAATTAAAAGTTAATCAATTGTGATTTTGAGTTCTTACAATTGTTTAATTGTTAATGCTGTTACAATTAAAATACTAAAAATTAAATGTGCTGCTACACGTGTCTTGCTTGAGGAAGATTAAAACTGAAGAGATTAGTGAGCTAAAGTAACTTACTTCCATGACGTAGAGGGGATTTTTGGAAATTCAGCTCCTAAGGGGAAGAAATAAGGGATGAAAGTTTGTATGGCAGAAGATGACGCATCGCACTTCGCAACAGGATTATAAGAAAGAGATTATATCTTCTAAACTCGAGTCTTAAAAGAAATACTTCGAAGAGCTGGAAGGGATGACGGAGACCTCATGGCTACATATTCCAAAGGGATACCGCAGTCAAGCTGGAGTCTATTCGTAAGTCTGATGCCAGCTACAAGGACTTGGAGTATTTGAAATTTTATTCGAAACACATTTCCCCGGTAACAAAAATACTCAATTAGACGTAGTATGCCCACTGATCGGAACCGTACGATAATTATCGTACATGTGCGATAATTTCATGCCCACGTACGATGCACGATATCATATTAGTATCGTACGCAGATTGTACGATTTTTTTCATAATGATAATGCATTGAAAATTTATTTTATTCCTGCCCTCATAGACAATAACGCGAAATGTCCTGGTATTTACATTTTCAAGTGGCTATGCCATTCGTTATATCTTTGTGCCAGCAGTGCATGCAAGAACTACCCAGGAGTTGCGAAGATTTAGCGCGAAATATTTATGGAGACATTTTTGGAGATCGACGTTCGCAAAATTCTTCACCCAGCACAAACGCGTTGGTTATCTCTGAAAGCGGTTGTTTCCAGAATAATTAAACAATGGCCTGCCTTAGAACTATATTTTAGAGAGCAAATGTTAACAATTAGATTAAAATTTGTTGAACAGATTGTCCAAGCTCTCAACAATCCATTAATTAAGGGGTTACATGCGTTTCCTCAGGGATTGCCTATATTCAATAATTTTTTTTTCATATTGAAAATTAAATTTTTCATTCAAACTTTTTATTGTTTGAAAGACACACATTAGATAAAAGATTTCTGAAATTTTTGTAAAAAAAATTTTTAAAACTCCGCCATTGTGACGTCATTCCCGGCGAGCCCTCGGAAAAGAGGTGTGTCCGCGTTGTCAGCAGAACTCCTAGCAGGATCATAAAAAGTGAAAAAAAAATACGTGTTTTAGCTAAAACTATAAACTTGTACCTGAACGAAGGAAAAAAAAAATAAAATTAAAATTGGATTTTTGGCGGACGTGTTTACAAAAAAATTAAAATTTCGCTCAAAATTTCTCGTAAGTTTTTTTTTTTTTAAATAGTTGTAATTGAAAAAAAAAATCCTTCGTTCAGGTACTTGTAAATATTATCTCGAAGAACTGTGTAAATTTTCATCAAGATCGGTTTAGTAGTTCTCGAGAAATCTTCACAACCGATTTTGAAAACCCAGTTTCGAGAAAAACGCGTTTAAAGTTTTGAGTGACAATAAAACTGGGAGCAACTGGCTTTGAGAGCGCAAATTCCCAAGGCTCTATCACCGAAACTATTACTCCGATCGACTTGAAAATTCAGGACAATGTTCTAGAGATGTTGTAGAATTTAATAAGACAATAAAAACAAAAATTTTGAAACCGTGAAACCCATGTAACCCCTTAAACTTCTCTATCTCTTTTTGGACTTAATTTTACCCAAATTCACCAAATTAAATGAACTTTTCCAATCATCGTCGGTAGTTGTTACGAGTCTTCATAAAAAAATGTGCCGAAACTATCAAGAGTTATTGGTAACATACATGTCAAGGGATATTGATCGCACTGATTTAAGTGAACTAGATCCACGCAATCAGACAAATGGTTTACGTCCAGAAAATATGTACTTTGGGGTTGAAGTCAGAAAAATGTTGGATCAGATAAAAATTCGAAATAATGAACAATTGAAATCAGACTTCGCAATGACTTGTGTTGATTTTATAACTGAAGGTTGTAGCGTAATAAAGAAACGCTTCAACTTTTCGAATCCAATTTTGAAATTGATCACTAATCTTAATCCCCAAAAAGCAATGTTAAAAAAGACAATACATATAATGCCAAGTTTGCTGCCATTGATGGAGGCTTTGCCTCGAATTACATCAAACAATCAGCATCAAACAAACGACGATGAGTGGCGTCAATTACCATATTTTGAGCTCCCGGGAAAAATCGACATTAAAGACCCAATTGATATTTTTTGGGAAAATTTGATGGATTGTGGAGAAGGTAATCAGGAAATGCCTTTCAAAAACGTCTCCAAGTTTGTGCTGAATGTAATTTCGCTTCCACATTCGAATGTTTGACAGTGAACGTATATTTAGCCACATCAATTTAATTAAAACTAAAACCCGTAATAAAATGATCGTTTCATCTGTTAATGGTATTCTTTTAGCCAAATTAAGAATAAAAATAACAATGCTAATTGCATAATATACGAACCATCGCAAAGTAAATATGATCGTATGAATAAATCCTTAATGTATAAAAGAAAAACTAAATTAGAATCTACGGATAAAAAAATTTCCGGTTTGTATGGCGACATGGATGTGGACGAGTTTAATAGTATTTAATGAGGAGTTTTAAGTAAGTAGTTCTCGAGAATATAAAACATATTGAGATAAAATGAAAACGTCTTTGATTATATTCGTCACTAACCCACTATCCTATTTTCGATGACTCTGTGCAACATTTCGGCCGGTATCTCAGCTATGGCTTGACGAATATTGGCTTCCAATGTCTCAAAAGTTGTAGGATGGTTGCTGTATACCTTCGACTGAATGTGGCCCCAAAGGAAATAATCCAAAGGCTTTAGATCATACAATCTAGGCGGCCAAGCGATGGGACCATTTCTGGAAATTAACGACTCACCGAACTTACCGCGCAATAAGTCCATGTTAAGTCGGGAAGTGTGAGGCGGTGCACCGTCTTGTTGGAAATAAAGGTCGTCCGCATCAATTTCATCAAATTTCGGGAAAAAAAATCGGTCAACATCGTGTTATAGCGGTTCCTATTAATGGTAACGGCATCTCCTACCTCATTTCGAAAGAAATAAGGTCCGATGATTCCGCCTTATCATAATCCACACCAAACGGTCAATTTTTGTGGATGCATTGGTGATTAATGAACCACTCGTGGATTTGACTCACTCCAATAGCGGCAATTTTGCTTGTTGACGAATCCATTCAGCCAGAAATGAGCCGCAAAAAATTCACAGCTTTTCCGTAAACTACTTGAAATCATACTTTTATGCTCCATATAAAGAGGTATAGGTGACAGGGCATGCTTTGAGTTTATTAAAATCCAAAAAGATTTAGCATAATTTTTAATGTTCGTTTCTATAGTTCATGTAAAAATGATATTCCTTTTGAATTAGTTGGAGGTTAGACTTATTTCACCCTATCAGATCTCCATAATCAGTGCGCTCTATTATTAGCATTTTTTAATAAGTATATTTATCTCTTCATACATATATGTGTATATGTGTGTATGAATAAGTGCCGTTACTGACTGTCTGACCAACCACTGAAGATAGAAACATGAAGTTTGGAAGATATGTTCCTTGGAGGGTGTAGAGGCAGAGGTGCACTAACGAAGAAATTTTCTGAAATAAACTTCTAACGGGGTAAAATGGAGTATAACTGTTTGTGTGGGCAAAAATATTTTTTTGATCCGATTTACTTGAAATTTTGCACAAACACTCTATAACATAAATAATAGAAAACTAGCCCCAGTATTATTTTCACGCAGGTTCTTAACCCCTGCCCGCGGGAGGTAGCGAGCTTTGTACATGCGAAGTGACAGAAGAAAAGCGCGAGTAATGATCGGGTTTCCGTGTTAATGAATCCATACACATATAAGGACTTTCGGGATCGCTGCTGTTGAATCTGCCATGGATAATTGGAAGTTAAAGATGTCGGATTCTATGTGGTGACTGAAAATTCTCAACTTGAACGAATTTCTGTGTAATTGAATGTATAGGGGTTTTTGGAGACGCTGATTTAAAATCTGCTACGATAATTTGAACCTCAATATGGCAGCTAAAATTTCAAGACGTAAATTTCGGATGTCGACAATGACAACATACTCACGCCAAACAATTTTTTTTTACTTTTATTGTTTTTAATATTTCGCAAAAGACTTTCTACGTAAATATATATTTGTACATCCTTTCTCTACCTGGTAACATTGTACCTTTCTATAAAGGTAACAAGATGAACAATTTAATATTAATAGAGAACAAGTATCTCAATTTAATAAATTTGGGAGGAAATTTGGGTGAATTTTGAGAAATTTCTGAACATTTTTTTCATTTCCGGAAGTGACTATTGCTGCAGTAGTAGAGGTAGGTCAACATTGGTAGCATTTTTGGAAAGGACATTGACATCGCTGCTTTGGGTACATTAAATGATAAAAATAAAATAATAATTTTCATACCGAATTTATGAATCACCCTGAACATCGAAAAAGTTGTGATTTACAGCCCCTTCCTGTCATACAATTTTTTGTTTGACTAGGTGGGATCTATCACCCCATTTATTTTGGCATGCGTTATGCGAAACATCCTGTACATGTATGCCAACTCTTGGTAAATCTAGTGTTAAATAAATAAATGTGAAGAGTTGCTTTAATTCTGTGAACAAGTTTGGACTAATTACACATGTTATACACTCTACTCTTGCAATACTACCAAATGTAAAATTTCCTAATCAAGATTTGCACACAGATCGCTTGCAGCCTGCAGTAGAGCAAATATTGATAAGTTACTCATTGGCTTTATGATTAAGCTGTTACCTTAGAAAATAGCAAATTGCATCACCTCCCAGAGGATGCACTCCCAAAGTATACAAATTTGCAGAAATTAGTTCTATTTGCGGGCGTCCGGGCGATGAGCAATTTGTATACCTAACCCACATATTAATGTGGACTTGCATAAACCCAAACAAAGCGCATATCACGCATGGCCGTGATCTCCTCTACACAGGAATGCGTCCGGAAATTGTCACTCTTGGAGGAATTTTCGAAAATCTAAAAATTCGCATGCAGTCAGCGCCATTCACAGGAAATCGTCGTATGCTCTGAAAGCCGCCAATTATTTTTCTTGTTATGCAAGTCAAGAGATGTTGAAATTTTTTTCGTTTTTTTTAAAAAAAAAAATTCAGAACCTCTATCTGCAAGCCGAGCCGGCAAGGAGAAGCAGTCCCCGTCCGGGGCAGTGATAACCTCTCCTTGAGGAAAAAACGAGTTCAATTTTTCGATAGAGGAAATAAATCGCTCGTTCATTGCCACATACTTGTCGCCACAACTGCGGCTGTACTTGAACCAAATTTGAAATTTTTAGGAGTTTTCTCAAGCGAACACCAAGCGCCCAATCACTGCGCTATCTGTTTTCCCGCAAAATTTCGGTGATGCCCTTTTGGCCCATCGGCCCGGCATTTATCACCATTTGCCAACTGTACACGATTCTCGCGGGTGCCATTTCCTCTTTACACACACGACTTGTCTTCTAGTGCTCCTTTTTTGATTTTAATAAATTTAAATGAGCCCCACAATATCAATATTCAGCCGCGTCAGCGATAACGAGTGATCTTTTGCCCGAGTGTTTCGGGGAAAGGAAATACATCTGCATCTCCTCTACTTGAATCCCTCTACAGAGTATGCAGAAGCACACGTGTCTGTTTGCCACCCACGTTTCACCCGTGCAACAGGTGCGCGGCTCTTTTTATGATGGCAATTGACGCGGGTACTACCCAGGACATGCGCCCTTAGAATCTGCTCTCCCTGAGGCGGAGCTTGATGATGGGAGCTTTAAATCTACACCCAGCAGAAGTAGCGTCTTTTCCTGCAGGAGCACTCTGCTTGGCAGAAGTAAACAAACTCCTTGAGCAGTTCTTAGTGCGGGCAATTGACCCGGCGCTATCACCTGCTGATATGGGAAGTTCCACTTCACGGCGGCGGATACTTTTTATACGCATGCCAGGAAGCAGAAGACGATGTATCGTACGTACGTACAAGTGCTGCCTTTAGTTGAAATGAAGTTAAGGGTTTCAAATTTCAAACACAAATAGTAGATAGGGATAGGAAATAGAATTTTGCCCAACAATGCAAGCGACTTCCTTCAGTTATGATGACTGACGAGGAACACAGAAGCACCTAGACATATTTTCGCACCACCCAGCTATGAATACTGAAGTAGTTAATTTTCAGGATGATATAATAGTATCCCTAAAAGCCGCTATATATCAATTTGCATAAGATTTCCTTTAAGTTGAGATATTTTTGTCGCCATGTTTAATCTGTTGACTGCTATCATAAAGGACCCCGAACATTTTATGCGGAAAGTGGCTTTCTGTTAAATTGGCTGGAGTTTACATACAGACGGAGACAAAAGTATTGGCACACGTGGCTTTTAATTTTTCGAACAGACTATAGGTTGTTCCTAGAAACATAATTTCACAACTTTGAATGGGGGAAAGTCCCGTTATATAATAACTTAATAGATATGTGCTACCGAACTGCGGCTGCTGCATTAAGTAATTTTTGCTACTATGGGTCGGAAAGGTAAAGAAACTAGCAAAATAAAAGTTGCGCGGAAATAGCGAATATTATTGGAAGAAGCCGGTATACAATTCATAGTATTATTAAGAGATTTAAAGAGCCGGAAAATGTATAAAATCGAGCTCGAAACGGTCGTCCGAGTAAACTTACAATCAGGGAAGAAGCGAAAATTATTGGCGAAATTAAAAAAAATTCAAAAACTAGTGCTTCACAAATAGCGGCGCAGCTGAAGGAAGAGAACAATAAGGATGTGCATCCAAAAACTGTACGCAGAGTTCTTCGCGAGGCAGGTTATAATGCAAGAGTATCCAGAAAAAAACCTTTCATAAGTGCAATTAATAAAAAACAAAGAGTGGACTTCGCAAATAAGTTTGTGCATAAAGATAATTCTTTTTGGAGTTGTGTTTTCTGATGAAAGCAAATTTAATTTTTTCCGTAGCGACGGCAGAGTTTTAGTGTGTCGGAAGCCTAACACAGAATTAGATCCGAAGAACTTGCAAGGTACAGTTAAGCATGAGGGCGGAGGAGTCACGGTGTGGGGATGTATGGCTTCTTCGGGGTTGGAGAGTTAGTTTTTTATTGAGGATATAATGGAAAAAACACTTTACTTAGATATTTTAAAAATTAATATAAAAAAAAGTGCAGAATACTTGGGACTTTGAGAATATTATTTTTTCCGGAAATTATCCCAAACATACCGCCTACATCGTCCGTCAGTTTACATTTACGACATTCCCCACATGTTACAGACTCCTCCGCAGTCCTCCGACCTGAACCCCATTGAAAATCTTTGGGAAGAATTAGAAAGGCGAGTGAGAAAGCATAATATTGCCAGCAAGTCTCAATTAAAACAACTACTTTCCGAAGAATGAAAAAAAATTAGTTGAGAAATAACCCAAAAAAAATTGTGGCTTTCAACTACAGAAAATATTATTGTTGAAAAACTGAATAAATTGTTTAACTTGTATACCATTTATTAGTATTTTTATTTAATTATGACGAGTGTGCCAATACCTTTGTCTCCCACTGTACATTAGAAGCAAAAGTTGATCTTCGTCATTTAACAACAAAGTTGAGATTTGGACGCCTATGTACATACAATCTTCAATGTGAAGAACACTTGTTAACTTTCACAATGCCTGACTAGAGAGTTTATATTCAGGGTTTAGTTGGCTTACCAAAGTAAACCGAGAAAACCAAGTACGAATTATATCGAAGGAAACAATTTTTTTACACTTCGATAAAGTAGAAGTAGTAGTTCGGCAAGCCAGCAAAGTCCAGAATATAAGTTCTCTAGTCAGGCATTGTGGAAGTTAACAAAAATTTTACATACAATCTTATTTAGAATCAAACATCAATGTCCGCAATTTGCAAATATTTGTAAATCAGTCAAAAATTAACTTAAGGGGACCTATATGGCTTAAATGGGGTTTTGCGGAGTCAAAAGATTTTTTTTTTTTCAAGAAAAAAACCACATAAAATCTAGAAAATGAGGAAACTAGTTTATTACTGACTACTTTAAGATTGTTTATGGCCTATAAAAATCACAAAAATACCCATGGGCTCTTATGGGTTGAGCGTCACTTGCAATGGTGGAATTTCACCGTTGCCGTAGCTTTTTTCCAGAACCCCTGATCTGAAACACATAAACAAGACATTTACTGTTAGATAACACTTGACTGCACAGAATGAATTAATTAGTTTTGCTTTTCTGCAATTATTTTTGATTTTGTGTAGTTTAGAGTTCAATTTTTGAAATTTTTCATTACTTACTGAACTAAAAAATATTTTAAAAAATAATTATAATCTAAATATTCAAATATTTTTTAATTCATTCCATGACCAGATGTATAATAAACCAGCCCACCAAATTTCAAACAATTTGAGCAAACGGTTTTTGAAATTTTCTACGGCAACGGTCAAAACACAGAATTCCGAGCAAAATCGAATTAAAGTTTGACTTTACAGAAGAAACACAAAGTTTATCAACGAAAATGCTACTTAGAAACGCACTGATTAAGGTTCGTTTACACAACAAACACAACAGAGAATCACAGGGAACGTAGTTGCTCTGCTGTGAACCAAAAATAGCGTGGATTTAGCGCGTCGATTAGGCTACCGTTATTACAGAGTATTTTAAGTACTTTTTTTTAACGACAAATCCAAAAGTAAAAAAAAGCCATAACTTCGTTATTTTCTTACGGATTTGAGTTTAGTTTGCAGCGTTTTACTCGGAAATAGTTGAACAAAAATAAAAGCCAATAAAAAAAAAATCGAAAATTAAGCCATATAGGTCCCCTTAAGCTCTTTTTTAAGATTTTTTTTTGGACACGCATTCAAATAATTAATAACAAATGTTTATCCACATAAAAAATATGTAGTTGAAAAAGAGTGACAGAAAATATTATAATTTTGTTTATGGCAAAATATTAAGAAATAAGTATTTTGCCGTGATCACTGCTGCTCGTCAGTGGATGACATGAAATCAAAAAAAAACAAAAGGAATCATTAGTTAATGACATAGTGATCCGGACGGGCGAAGGGATTTGAAAAATTTTGAATCACAAAATGGCGGATGTTGAAAGTCAGTGTTCTTTATTCGAACAAAGTTTCACTCGCTTTTTAGGCTATAAAAAAATCGTCCAAAAAAAATCCGAAATTTCAAACCGATCGGCAAAGCCATTCTCAAGTTACAGTGATTACTTGTGGGTTACTTCGAAAACATGGTTTCGAGAAAAACGCGTTTAAAATTTTGAAGCCGATTTGCATGCAGATAGATGCACGATTTAGAGCAACGGAATCACAAGATGAACACGACGCACGAATTGAAAAAGTTCGTCAACATATGTTGAAATACGAGGAGCCGAATCTACTGAACAGCGACAGGCTCGTTTGAAAACCACACGCGCACCATTTCTCAAGTAAGAGCAGACGAGACTGCTGAACAGCGAGAAACTCATTTAACCGCTTTACAAGAGCATAACTCTCTAGTTAGTGCAGGCGAAACTTCTGAACAGCGAGAGGTTCGTTTAAGGAGGCTGGATCGATAACTAAAAAAACGGGAGAATTAATTCAAATTTCGCTAGATGATAGTTTAGCATCATATAACATAGATCAATCACAAAAAAAAATGCATGTCACCGGCAAAATAGAAGAGAAAAATCAAACTAAAGTTTATTAAGGGGTTATTACCAGCTTAATTTAACTCCAACAGTTTTCATCCGATTGTCTTCAAATTTTAACTGGACCTTTATTATTAAATTATCTAACGGTAATAACCCCTTAATAAACTTTAGTTTGATTTTTCTCTTCTATTTTGCCGGTGACATGCATTTTTTTTTGTGATTGATCTATGTTATATGATGCTAAACTATCATCTAGCGAAATTTGAATTAATTCTCCCGTTTTTTTAGTTATCGATCCAGCCTCCTTAAGTGCTATACGAGAGCATATCTCTCAAGTTTGAAGAACTAGTCTGTACAAAATTAACAAGCAAGCGGCCATGCAATAACGACGCATTAAATGAAATGAAAAGACTTAGAAACATGTTCAGCGAAAACTAAAAAAATTAAAATAAATTAATAGTAAACAAAACATTTTTAAAAGCAAGCTTTTATTTAAATGCTCTAAAAAGAAAATAAACTTTAAATTACATCAAACCCATCAATTTACTACACTATACAATTTATATGTTACAAAAGCTTGTCGCGAGATTTACCTGTGTAAATAAACAAAAATACAATATGTGACTTGATTTTGACACAAGTAATTTAAGAAAAAAATGTGTGTATTTCATAAAATAAATTTCAATTCAATTTTCATCATAGTAACACATTATTTTACAATTCTAAGCCAATTCTAGTTTATTTCAATATACCACGCAAAACTTATTCACGTCTTGCGGTAGTAGACTTAACACTTACTTTTTTTTTTGGTGAATGTCAGAATTCAATAATGTACCTGCTGATTTATAATAAATCTAAATAATAAATCCTTTTAGGCACAAATACTTATTTATTTAAACGACGGAGACAAAAATTAACAATGTAGAAGAAACATACAGACAGGAAAACAGACAAAAGGCGCTCGTTAACACTTAACTAATGAGCAGCTGCAACGCTTTTCTTCGAAAAATAATGAAATGCTGTGCTTCATATTAATGCCAATATTTTAACGACAGAGTGCTGTGACGGCATCTTCATGCAGAATGCAACAAAACTACCATGTCAGTGTCACGTAATACGTATAAGTATGCATGAGTGATAACCGATAACAAAGGGTACAAAATCATGTAAGAGAAATGCATGAGAAAATCCATCGATTCGCCAATTGCAAAAGAAAACACATTTTTTTAATATAATTTAAATTTTGAATAATTCAGAATGTGACTAATAATAATTCCTAATAAATTATTTAAAATAAATAATAGTATAATTAATGGTAGTGCTTATTTGCCATTCGTTTCACCATGTAAACTGCGCGTGACACGGACTCGGGTGCGCACATCGTTGCAAAAAGGCAAGTTTCAGTCCATAGATATTTTGTA
This sequence comes from Neoitamus cyanurus, assembly GCA_947538895.1. Lineage (NCBI taxonomy): Eukaryota > Metazoa > Arthropoda > Insecta > Diptera > Asilidae > Neoitamus > Neoitamus cyanurus. The sequence continues at coordinate 15,698,562 of OX384547.1, forward strand.
AAAGGCAATTTTTATTTGTTATACTGGGACTGCGTTTCGATCCGTCCCCCTAAGTGTCTATGGCAGAGAAGCAAGCGCCATGCCGATGGGATCGGCTTGCTTCTCTGATCGAAGCACTCATCATTTTTTAGCTCGTTCACCACTCCTAGTGATCGAGTTCCATCCGAAAAAATATATTATATATTGTCCCTTGTTGGATTTAACAAGTATTCTTCCACACTAAAAAACACATTATTGTGTTTAAATGGTTATACATTTTAAGATCAATTGTTACCGACACAATCGACAACTCATGGTTGCTGGAATGACCCACACAGCCCCTCTACCACTTCTTTAATTTTTAAATTTAATTTAATTTTATAGTTTATTTTCAAAATCCGCGTCGTCGAAGAAGTTATTTTCGAGTTACAGTAAGAAATGTTTGTGATAAACTTTTGATAATACCAAAATTATCGCTAATTAAAAATAAAATGGGAGGAAAGGACAATTCGGAAGCAAAAAAGGGTGCAATCATAGCCCTACTCAACGAGTGAAAACTCTCTTATAGAGAAATAGCCACCAAAGTGGGTGTAAGTGCATCAACGGAGTCTAGAACAAAAATTGCTGATGGAGAAGATCTTTTTTCAACAATTCGAAAAAATCGTAAAAGTGTTTGCAAAACTTGTGTTCGGTATAACCGTGCCATTGTCTAAGCTGGTATTGAGGAAAAAAGAAGGATATTGGAATAAGGTTTGTGTGAATTCTTTTACACCACTGAAGTTTAAAATTATTTTATCCAAGGAATCAATTAAAACGCTAATTTTTAAATATTCTAGGTAATTTTAGCGACGAATGTAGACTAGAGTCACATCGTTTTGTATGCAGAAAAACTGAGGAAAGTTTTAATGAAGAATGCCTGTGAAGGACTTTGAAACGCCCACTAGCTATAATGATTTGGAGCTGCATCAGCACCAACGGACCATGTCCAATTTATTTTGTGGAAGGTACATACTTTATGATAGGAGCAGTATACAAATATTTTAACGGACATTTTACTGCCTTATGTACACTCCTTACCTTTACCCAGTTCCGAATATACTTTCATGCAGGATGGCGCGCCATGGCATACTTCCGGGTTTATTACAAATTTCTTAAATGTATCGGAACTTTCTATGCTTCCTTGACCTGGGAATTCTCCTGATCTTAATCCCATCGAGAATTACTGCACCCTCCTAAAATCTAAAGTGTACACTCAATGGAACACCTCGTTGCAAATATTAAAACATAATATTACTGATATTTGGCAAAATAACGAAGATTTTAGGGTAATGATTAACAATTGTATCCGGAGCTTACCAAATCGGATAATAAAAGTCATTATTAATAAGGGAATTGTGACCAATTATAAAACATTGTAAACTCTTATGAATGGCAAATAAACTATACTTGCTGAAATTCCTAATTTTTTGTTGCTTGATTTTTTTTCGTACAAATTCAAAAACATGAATTTTTTTTCTTGTGCCAAGTTCAATGGTTACATACTGTACATATGTGTGAGTTATAATTCTCTATCCTTGAGTCAAAGTCGAATTTGATATATATGTATATATATAATTCAGCAAAAAATACAAACAATTCGCAGTTAAACATAATAAGATTATTTGGAAGAGATGATGATGTCTGAGCGACCATTTGTGAATTTCCTCCAAGTCATTATTCATTCTGGCAGCACAATCCTATATAAGACCAATAGGGCGATCAAGATAAAGTTGTACATCGTCAGCGTAGCTATGGATACGCACGTCACTTGCCACTTGGTGGATGTCGTTAATGTACAGGCTTAAAAGTAGAGGACCTAGAATCGATCCCTCAGGAACTCCACTTGTAATTGGGAGAAATTCGGAGTGAGTTTTAGATCCAAGAACTACTCGTTGGGTCCTCTGAATTAAAAATTAATTTGGGAATTAGCACCGCTTCTTGTGAGCACAGGCGTTGACTCTGATGATGTACGAGCACCCTTCTGCATTTTAGAATTTGGACGAATATTTTTTCCGGACATTGTTTTTGGGTTAATAAGCTCGTTGGAAGGAAATGTAAGCACCTTTTAAGAGAAATCCGGATCCGGAAATGAATTTTGTTAAATTTAGCTTTAAACGGATGGAATTTAATTTACTTTGATTGTAATGTCATTCAGTGAATTTTTTGCATAATTGTGTTCCAAAAATAGTAATCCCCGCTTTTGAATTAAATTTCTTATACATACATATATGCAATGTATAAAAACGTATGCTTGTCAGTGCTCATGTTTCCGTGTGTGTAAAATTGGCGCAAATTAAATTATAGAAAGAACTTCCTAATCATTGGACATTAACCGCAATAATCCCATAAAAAATATCACTGATTGCGAGAAGAAAAAGGTTCGTAAAATTAAATTTTGCAATAGCTTTTATTTTTGACAACAATTTTACGACCGGCATATTTTCACTTAAACAACTGCATTTTCGCAAAAATTCACCCAGAAACCATATAACCCTGGCTGAAGGTCTTCGTTGTGTTGGGGACCGATATAAACGATTCGCAATAATTAAAATGATTAACTCTGAAGTAATCTCTTCCTATTTTTGAAATATTAAGAATATTAAAATAATCTTTATCGCGAGGCTTTTTCCGACAGAGAGTCGAGTTTTTACACGAAAGAATTGCCTGTCTTAAATTCTATTTAGCACTTTAGCCAGGCAAATTGGCAGCGATACAGCGTCAATTTAAAATAATTACACACTACGCAAATGCCTAATAAATCCAACCGAATTTTTGAAAAGCTGTTACAGCCACCAAATATGCAAGTCACGGTTGTAATCAAACGATTCGGAATACCTGGCAGGTGTGAACACGGTGGGCATGGAGGTGAGCAGCTTATGGCACCACACATGCCGCTCGGCTGGAGGAACCCTCTCAAGTGTTCTGATAAGAGTCACACCTTTGACCTCGCTATTCAGGAAGGTGCATTCACTCAAAACAAGTCATCAAGTACCGTTCCCGGCCGGCAGACAAATTCTCCTCAAGATTTCATGAAAGAAAGCTGAGCTGGAATCCAAGAAGGGCTAATCAGTGAGCACCGGGAGGAGGGTATGGAGTATGGACTATGGTCCATTCCGTGCAGCAGCCGGTGCTGCCGAACAGATGACTGTGATGCTTTCCCTGTTCGAGAACAGGCCCACGGTGCCCTGAGGTGGAATTCTATGATGCGTCCCGCCGGTTATGCACATGCATCTCACCAGAGATCAAGCTCGACCGGTGCACTATGGAGGAGACAAGAAAGAAACCCAAAGAAGCGCCTCCGGCCCCAAGTAGCTGCGGTGCCTCATTCATTTCTTTATTGAGCAGACGGATGCGCGCATGGAGGAGACGCCAAGAGTCCCAAGAATTAAGTTCTGCGGCTCAGTCCCTCCGTCCAGACAGAAGTCAGCCGCTCGAGTTGGAGACTTGAGGAGTAGATTTTCTTTCCTTTCAGTAGGAGCCCCCCTAAAGCCTCCCCAGTACTCCGCGCGTATGTTAATGAAACGCGCGCACTCCACTTGTTACCACTCAGCAGAAAATTTTCTGAGAGTTTTCGCTGGTGGGCACTTCATTCAGTTGTGCGCCGTCGATTGGTACGGACGCAGATAAGTCGCGTGTTTCTGGCTCGTGTGAATCTGGCATTGGAAATCTTAAAGACAGGCCCAAGACAGTGCGGAGAGATTTTAACTCCTCCTATTTTGGCCGGCCAACTCCTCGGGGGACTTCTAAGAAATCCCAAGGAATTCACTAGGAGGACTAAGCTCTCACGGTACCTCTCTGTTCCTGAAACGGCCAGAGTTTTGATAACCCTCTGAGCCGCGTGTTCGTCTCGAAGTCACGAAACGACCCAAAAACCGGTGTGTGTCCTTTTTTGTTGGATCAAATATCCGAGACTGTTTCGCGGTTTCTTAAAGAAGTGCTCGCAGACGACGACCCAAGGTCCAAGTGCTGTTCGGCAAGATAGTCTATGCCTTGCACCTTTTTCGGTTTTCTTTCGTTTTTTTTTTAATTCGCGAAAAACGAACCGCCGAGTGTTCGCCTACGCAGTCAGCACATTTCTCAAACCCTTGGGTATCCGGTTTAACTCGTGCATGTTTGGATAGTGTTCTTCTTTTTCGCTAGTGTGTTTGAAAGAAGACCCGCATTCGCCCCGCAAGCGTGATTTCCTTGCGCTTTTCGCCTTGTGGCAACATTTTTGGTGGATTAAATTAGTGATGGGGTCCAGACCCCGTCTATCTGGGACGACTGCTTCAAATAGTTCAGTGCCCGATATGTGGAAGTTATTCGTCCTTGGGTTGGTTCTATCGTCCCTGGCAGCCAGAACAACGTATGCTAAGGTAAGTCAATGTGCCTCACGGCAAGGAGATCGTACCTACGATTACTTCACTTTTTCTTCTGCGGCTGCCGTAGATGAAGCTCTAACTTCTTCTCTGCCTGTTGGGTTGGGGAAGGTCGCCTGGTTGTGGAATTTTGCAGCGTACTAGCTAACATTGGACATGGTCGGATGCGTGTGGCGTTTGCAGGGAAATATTGTCATAGGAGTTCACACGTAGTACGCACGTGGTAGAACTTTTTTTTGTGGCTTCAGGTCGACATTGTGTCGCATTGATTTAAGGTGGATTAGAGGCATTTATTGTTTTTGGGGAGGGTATCCACAAATTTCGATAACTTGAATTCAGAAGCCGGCTTTTACTAGAACTCAGAAGTTTTATTATCCGCAGTAGATATTGTGCTCTGGTGTCGAGTTTAATCAATTAAATATTTCTTTTATAATACGGAACAGCCTCCAAAATCTCTCAAGCTTTAAAATTATGAAATAAATTTAATGTGAATTCCCTTCGTTCCTATATTTGCAATTTTATTTCCTTTGATGCTTGCGGAATGTTTGCAATCGGCGGACGTATTAGATGATGTCATTCAGATTTTTGGTTTTTACTTCGAAGAATATTAAAACACGTAACCTTAAAAGAAAACCTTTTTTCCTTTTAACTAAACACTGTGTAATCTGTTGGCTGTTATTTGGTTCAAAATCGTTAGTTTTTCTGTTTTTTTATTCTATTCTTTAAGGAGTTATTCTATTGTAATTTTATCAGAAATAGAGGTTTTTCGCTTTGAGTTCGTTTGAACTTTGGAAATTATTTTGCAAAAGTCTTCGATGAATATTTGGAGTAATTTCCGAAACACAAGGTCTTTCAATAAGGGCGCTCGACTTTTAAATGTAAATAAAACAAGTTGTGTGTGAGATATCCACTTCATTTTTATTTTACTTGAAAAAAATATTTTATGAAATTAAGTATGGAATATAACGTCGTTCAAATGACCGTCACGGCTTTGCTTGGTGGCACGAATTCGGGAGGTCCAATTTTCGATGAATTTCCTGGATGGCGTTCGTTATGTTGACTTTGAGGGTATCAATTCTTTGCGGTTCATTTGCATAGACCTGTGATTTAAGAAGTCTAAAGGCGTTATAATCTCGGTGGTCAGTTCACGTCGTCTTCAAATAGCTCGTGCAGAATGTTCATCGTGGCATGCGTTGTGTGGCACGTAGCGCCGTCCTGTTCGAATTACATATCGTCGGTATCCTTAAGAAGTTGCTTATCATCGATCTGTAACGCTCGCCGTTTTTGGCGAAATTTGAGTCAACTTCCGAATACGTGCCACCAATATACATGATTTTGAGTGGATCGAGATGCCTACACGCAGGTGGATCTCCGAACTCTATTTTTCAGAACGGTGTACTGAACACATACCTACACAATATCTCGGACTCTAATTAACGAAGCTATGTACTTGAAATATTTGAAAAGAATGATCAATTATCATCTGACGTACGATTTTTTGATAATTCTGTTTATTAATAAAATATAAATAATTGTAAGGCAAATTATTGACGAAAACACGTTAACATTTTTAAATATTTGTTTTTTTTTATAACAGTGAAATTTCAAAAAAACAACCTGCGCCAATCATACGATTATTGTGTACCTACACATTTGTTTTTGTGTTTTTGAAGAATCAGGGGTACGGAATCGTTTATAGAAACTGACCAATGAGCTATTTATAATGCGCGAAACGCTATACATAAAATCCTTGGATACATATATTTTCTTAGAAAATTTGTAAAATTTCTGATTACATACTTTTCAAAAAGAAATAACATCGCTCTTGTAGACTTCTTGAAGCTCAGTCCCGAAGTTTCCATTGTGCATCACAGTAGAGAGATGTTAAGATAACCACATGTACCTTAACTCTTAACGAAGGTGCTTGAATATTTGGAAGACGATGGCCATAATACATTGGTGGAAATTATTCAGTAAATTTATATCACATTTTCCACGTATAATTCTACATTTGGCATTAGAAGTCGATCCGTGGATCCGTTTATTTTTATAAAATGTGTGTTTTATCATGAAAAACTTAACTGTTTATTTTTATTCCGTCTACTGATTTCATTATAACCTTACAAACTAGAAAGTACTAAAAGAATTAACTACAACACCTAAAATTATTTATATGACATTTTTCAGAAAAAAAATTTGAGTTTTGAAAATTTGTCTGTCCATTGTAAAGCCAACCATTGAGAGAATTTAACTCAATGATACTTCTATCTATCACGTTACTTAAACCGTAACTACTTTTATGGGAAGAAGCGTGTAGAAATTTTGTCGATCAATATATTAGCGTATATTCAAGTTCGTTAATATTGCACTAAGACAAAAATTTATTAATTTCATCCTGTAACTTATGACAATCGGTGAAACCCCCAATTGTACTAAACATTTTCATATCATCAGTAAAAAGTATAGTAAAGGAATAATATAAGTAGGCATCATTGATAAATATAACAAAGAGAAGAGGACCTAAATGGCACCCCTGTGGAACATCTACATACAAGCATATAAAGAAAACTTTTATTGCACAGAGTCAATTAAAACAGCCTGTTTACGATTCGTTGGGTACATGAACCAATCCATTGAAAATATGATGAATGCAACCCAAATATTTCAAGCTTCTTGGGAAGAAGTGAAAACTAATCCGAACAAATGTTTTTACGAAATCTGTATAAACCCGTGGTGTTGATGACAAATGGCTTATTTGAACACAAACTGAAGTTTATCCTTAATTAAACTCTCAACGAATTTAGGTAAAGGCATCAATTTGGCAATCTATCTGTAATTACTAACCTCATCGGGAGGACTAGCCTAGCTTACGAAGGCTTAATGTAGGAAAACTTCCAGGAACTCAAAAACAGGCGTAAACGCAAAGATAGATTAAATAATAAACACAAAACTTCATAGTGTGCCAGCACGATTTTTGATATGAATATTGGGTATTAAATGTGGTCCGCAAAATGTATCACTATTCAGACTACAGGCAGCGCTAAAAATCTCTTCAGGGTACAGCGCTACAAATCCAATCCAAATCGCCCAAATCAACCAACCAAGTTAGAATGCTCAACAGAGCCAGTAATGTTCCCAACACTCAGAGAGCTAGATGCAAAGTTCGATTGGACAAAATCCGCAAAAAGTTAATAACTCTCAGCCAAATTCGATGAACTACGCCCATTAAATTCTATTCTCCAAGGAATGACACCTGATTTGCGATTCTTATTAATGAACGTCCAAAATGTCTTACTATTACGTTTAATATCACATTCAATAGCATGTATACGAGTATATGTAGTTATACTCCTTTGGCCGATGCAACCATGTAGACTCCAAAAATATCTGAAAAAAAATCAAACTAACTTCTAAAATTTTACAACTTAATCTTGCAAAATAAAAGTTCAGAGAAGCACTAGCCACATCATTTCGGTTTATTTTGAGTCACTGTAAGAACAGTGAATCAGTTGCTGCCTATGCTGTACATTACGTCATTATTGCAAATAAGGCCATTCAATATTTCAATCAAAAAAATTACATCCATCTTCAATTATTTTCCATCGAACACCGAAAATCCAAATTTATGTTTCTTCAATCAATTTCAAGTGATAAAGCATAATAAAACGATTCTTCAAAATCGGCGCACGTTTTAAAAGTGCGTGCTCTTATCTCTTGGCTTAGCGCAACTTCACACCGGTTCGATAAACTTTCATTGCCTGGTAATTTTTTAGTCGGACCTTGCGAATTTATTTGATGCTCTTATTTTTTTTATCAGTAACATTATGTGCTTGTGTACATGTAACATGACTTAGGGGACGTTTTGTTGGCTTTGGAGTAAAACGTGATATCCAATTATATCTGGTAGGTAGTTAGTTATCTCAGGAGGATATTTGCTTTTTTTCTTAGAGATAAAACTGGAGTTTCGTTCTTCTTTTTATTTACAACTTTCAGGAGCGGCGTGTGACTTCAAACAAAAATTATGTAGAAACTTGTTTTCAATTTGGATATTAATTTTGAAATTGAAATTGTGCAAACAATTTTGTTAATTTATTCATTTAAGTCGCATACAGAAATGCGTGAGAGATTTCAATGCTGAAGTAGTGTTATCTTGCTCTAGTCCAGTCGAAATATACCTACCGAAAAAGTTGTAACTTCGGAATAATTCGCTGTATCATCATTTTCTTTTGCCTTTTCTTGTTGCCCATCCCCCTGCCCCCGTGACAGTTACGACGAAAGTCGTAATAAGTAAAGTTCTAGTGCTTGAAGCACCCTCTACGATGGTACCATTAATTTTGTCGTGGCTTTAATAGAAGCTGAGAAAATTAAAAAAAATAGTTGTGGACCTCTGAAGCACCCGCCCTGGAATTTAATCCAGTTGAAAATAGTCTATTTAAGACCTTTACCAATTTCTAGTTCTATGCGCATTATTCCGAAGTTAAATGTCTATTTCGACCAGATTACCATCCCAGACCAGACGCATCTTTGGAGATAATTTAAATTAATAAATAAAACGAATGATTTGCACAATTTAAATTTCAAAATTAATACCCTAATCCTAATGTATGGTATGTACAACACACTTGAATTGCTAACATTCCAACTGGCTTAGATTGTAACATATTTATTTTCTAAAAATAATCAATATATGTATGTATATAAAATCCTTAGTGCGTATGGCTGAAACCGCATTACGGCTAAAATACCTGACCGATTGTATCAGGGGGTGGGGGTAGTCTCATTAAATTAAATTCATTCATAAAATTTATACATAGTTCCCCCCCATACATCACTTTCACCTATTGTTCTACTTAATGATTTCCCCCCTTTACAAATAAATGTTTTTATGACTTTCCAATCCGCATGGGTAAAAATTTTCGTTGCTGTCGGAAGGTTCCCAATTTCATTACCTGCAGTTTCTACATTTATTAATATTTTCATTCCAAGTTTTGCGCACACACTCCCAAATATGTTTTTTATTTTCTTAAATTGTTTTTATATCTTCTCCCCACCCCTCTTTTCGCAAAAAAATTATACAGTGATTAACTCCTACCTCTTTTTGACACTTTATTAAAATTTACTTAAAATCTATTATTGATTAAATTTTCATATATTTACCCAATTACACTACTCTATTAGCATTACGCCCACCCACAATACATTACAGTGAATAATTACCTAGTTATTTCAATTTTTCTCCTCAATCTCCACAAAATCCATAATATGTTATGTATTTAGCTACCCTCATTTTTCGGGTTAAATTTTTTTTCACGGTTTTCAAATATTTTTCTTATTTTCATTTTGCCCATGTTTTTGAATATCTTTCTGCACTATAATAAATCTTTTTTTCATTTTACACCCACTCCCTACGGCACTTAATACTTTCAAAATTAAATTATTTATTTACGAATGAAGGCTAGGGCGAAACAACTTTTGATCCTTCTGGTACAAATTATGAAATTGAAAAATATTCACTGCCACAATAATATATCTTTAAATCACTTTTAAATAAATTTATAGTGGAACGACATAGTTGACTGCACGACAAGACATTTTCGTGATCCAGCACAAGTGTCAACCTCCTCCATATAAATTTATTTGCCTAAGACAAAAAACTAATCACTCAAGCGGGAGCACGACCGTCCTGTCTTTAGCGATGTGGCCTATTAGCTCGTGTCGCCTTAACTATAATAATCTGACCTTCTCGAAATTTTCGGTCCAAAATACTGATTTGATTTATTTCTTTTAAATTGTTCGCATTGCTTCAAATTGGGCCATTTTTATTATGTCAAAATAGAAGCGAGGCTCAATTATTTCTTCTGGGAGATTTTTGCTGAACACCAAGAGGAACGGATGATCTAGAATTTAGAGATCTTGGCAGTTTTTGTTTGGTGGAAAGTTTATGAATTGGAATTAAATTGAGAGTTGATATTTGAGAACTCGTGCCTTTATTGGTAATACAAATGAAAACTAGAATAAATCCACAATAGCACTAATCAGAGCAAATTGAAATGGGGATATTGCTTTTTGAAAAAAGAATAAATAATAAAGTGATGACATTCCCCCTAAAATATCTTAATATTGGATCGCTCTATTTTAAATTGACTCGTGAAAAAAACATGTTTTTTGCTTTGTTTTGAATATTTTCTTCCACAAAATACTTAGCAACTCGTCTATACATAGACTGAGATAAAAACATGTTAAAATTAAGTGAAAATATGTTTAAATCACACATTTTCAAATGCATATAATAATCAATTGAGTTCGAAAGGAGTTGATTTAAAAGCACACATTTTTAATAAAGTAAATAAAGCGTGCATTCTTAAATGTATTATATTTTGAAATTGAGGATAAGTTTGCATGGGAAAGGAATCTAAGAAGATTTTTTCACAAATTGTGTTCTTATGTAAAGTGTGTCTGTGGTTTCCGATGAGACTCGAACTCGGGACACGTGACTTCTAGGGTGAACACGTTGACATTGCTCCATTAGACACTTATAATCTTTAGAATATAATATATAGAATAATTTGAATAATGAGGGATTTGAACCCGGGATCTCTAGAACTATAGTATACTGCCTTAGCCATTGATCTACAGATAGTCTTGTAGCTATGTAGAGGGTTCCAAAGGCGGATTAACTAGACGGTGTAAGATCTTTCCATAACAGAGGATTGGTACATGGGAATACGAAACTTACGGTCTCTCGAAGAATTAAAAGGTTCAATAATATGGCCCAGATATGGACGTTGTGCGGAATTGACCGGTTCATAAAAAAAAACTAATAGGGCTGCACGTTTGAGATATACCTCGAACTAACATCCGTACAAGGAAGATGTCAGTGGAACACATGATCAAACCTTCACATTCCGTAAATGAATCTGGTGCAGTCGTTGAAAGCAATATTAATTTTTCTTGTGCAGCGAGAGTCCATCTTAGCGAACACAAGACAACTGTTGGTACAAATGTGGCATTATTAGTGACGTAACCAAATGACGTCGTGCTCTTGGGGGAAAATGCAAGCTGACAACCAGAGACCGACGGAGAGTAACACAAATTTTTGTGACCTAGTGATTGACATGATCGCAGTACTTCATTTTAGAGTTAAGAATGACTCCCAAGTTACGCGCTTTATCTATGTAGGGAATAGCCACGTCTCTCAACATTACTAGAGGTAATTCTGGGAGATCAGCCAGTGTTCTGCAGAAGGCAATGCACTGTGATTTACCTGCTATACATAACATAACATCATTCACTTAAATATGACAACTTACATGGTGTAAAGGGAGGGAGGTCGTTTATATACAGACTGAAAAGCAGAGGTCCAAGTATAGACCCTTGAGGGACATCCTGACCTGAGACCTTGACCCAGGGGTTACCCTTTGTGATCTATGGCAAAGAAAATCTTGTACCATCCAGTTTGCCAATATGGAATGGCTGAAAGTGTCGAACGCTTTTGAAAACTCCAGAAGCGTTAGGATGATAACATCTTTCCTGTCGCGGCCGGAATTCTAATTGCCATTTGGTTAGCAACTCACCCGCTGATATGTACATATTCTTGAATTTGCCAATGCAGCAGCTTCTCGAACACCTTAGATAGGAAACATATGTAGCAAGCTGATTGGTTGGCAAATACGGATTTTTTCCGAATCGGTACAACATAAGCCAATTTCTACCGTAAAGGAAATTTAGACTTGGCGATACAGGTATTAAAAATATACAAGAGAGGCCCAGTGCTAAGCGGCGCAACGATATTTAAAGATTTAAAAATCTAGGTGACATCCCGTCCGGACCAGTAGCGGTCAATTTAATGGTATAAATGACATCAAGTACCTCAGCTTGGTCCACTCCACAGAAGTAAAAACCGAAATCATGGTCCTATGAAACTCTAGACTACAACGATAATTCGTCATTTGACGAGTTCCACAAAAAAAATTGTTCAAGACATATGAATACACATTTTTATCTCTATACGCTCCTTTATGACCTCAAACCTTATGTGATGCTAGAATGACTGGGTTATTGATTCTACACAAAACAGTAATTTAGACCACTCGGCGTGCACTAAGTCATCGTTTCGTTATCCGACTAAGTGCCCCCTCCCTGGCGTCGTACCGGGGTTGGTGAAATTTCGGTTTGTTGCCGATAATGTTATCTGTCGAACGCTGTCTTCTCCGTTGTATTTTTTCAGTATAGTTTTGGTATATTAGTCGTTACAAAATCGACCGTTTTAGTGTCGCTCACAAATTTTGAAATGACTTTCAGTACTCATACCGAACTTAAAGACGTTTCCACGTCAAAATGCGTAATGTGTTTTTGTGACCACCCAAATTATCACAAGATTACTGAAACGTACGTCCAGTATCTCGAACTTTCATATATGTATGTAAATAGTGTTCTTTTTGGAAAACCTCTCATTCGGGTAAGCTCAGCTTATAGAGTTGGGAATGTAAACTATCTTGTGTTTGATCTTTTTGGAGAGTCCCAACATGTCAAGGTTCGTATTTTCACGTGTAATCCCCTTATATCATCAGGCTATATTGATTATGAAGTGACGATTTAAAACCAATGCCAACAACCATATTGTAAATTACTTTTATTGAACCTTGAGCGATGTCCATTAATTTAAATGGCAAACCATTTATCACACTACTTTTTTATTCGATTTCTTAACAATTTATTTGTTTAGAAAGCATGTCTTCAAGCTACACACTTTTATTGATTTTTAATAGCCGCAAATTATACCTCTGGCAGGAGCGATCAGTCCAAATTAATCAAGTAAGAATTAAAAAAATGTCTGTCTATTAATGTACAAGAAATCGATGAACAGACGACGCGGTCCATTATTGACTAACTGATTTCATCCTATTAAATTCTCCAGACCGCGAATTAATTATTTCCAATTACTCAGACCGAGATTGCAAAACAGCCTATGCAGCCTATCGAGCATCCCACACATGCCATACACCTCATCCTCTAAATTAGTGATCGCCTAGACATCGCCACCAATATAATTAATTTTCCGGCTCTAGACGGCACTGCCTAACCACAACTCCCATAAAGATTTAAGCGAAATGGTCGGATTGGATCCGAGGTCAATAGTATCCACCTTTTCTAATTAGGATTGCAGTGCTGCACCAGTGCTGACCTAGAGGAGGATCACCCGCGATCACTCAAGCCCAAAAGTGGTAGTAATCGCTTAATCCACCATGGAGACCGCAACAATCGAGCGGGAATCTAACGACTAGCAACTGGCGATATATCAGCATGCATGACTTAATCCAGAGCCTGGATAAGCGTAGATCTGCACGTACGTGTCGCACTTTTGTTTTTTTTCTCGGCGGATGGATGTACTGCGGTTTTTCCACAAAGTTCTTAAAGGTCTGACGGCCCGACCACAGGAACATAAGTAAAAAGTTATTTACACGGAGGGGGTGCAAGGGAAAGGCCCCAGTGCAACGCAGGATGACGTGATCTCAATTATTTGTTGTGACTTGACACTTGCCCCAGCTATAAAGCATCGCATAATTTTAGATTGCCAGTCTTTATGTTTTTAGCCATAAATCGTGTTATTCTGCAGTTTACGAGCGCTGCACCACTCATTTGGGAGGGGCATCCAGGAAGTTGTGCGTGCGCAACTTTATTTGTGGGATCTGGAAAAACAGTTCTGCGCCCATGAGCGCGAAAATGATGTTTTCTCAAGATTAATTGTCCCCGTACCCTGTAAAAAGCGAAACGGCTGCTGGAATGACATCATCGTCAGAGGGACTTAGTAAATGGATGTATGTCGGGCCGATTGCCCAATCCCTGGAATGACTGGCAGCCTGACTGGTTGCCATCCAGAAAAAGTGCAATGTGCTACCAATTTGGTCTAGATATATGTCAACTTTTGTAAAGAGCATAAGAAGTCAGTGTAAACCACTCCCAGGCATGGTGAAAGACTGCGAGCTGAGCAGCCAGACGTCATGCCGGATGCGCCCCGTAGAGGCCAAATAAAATTTGCCAATTATAAATCCCTAAATATAGAGAAGAACAGGAAAAATTAATCCTTTATAAATACCATAAATTTTTTTTGAGAACGAAACAATACATTAACCGAAAATTTTGTAAAGGTTACTTCTTTGATTTTGACAAAAAAAAACTTCTTACTGTGTTACGCATTATTTAGTTTTTCGGATTTAATTTCACCACCTTACTATTATGAACGACTGCACATTGGTGCAGTTTTCGAAAATCCGCAAAATCATAGCAATAATTACAAAGAACTGAAAACATACTTTTTGCTTCAATTTTAGAGTTATGTGCATACATACATGCAAAGCTCCTTATTTGCGGTGGTTACGTTCGATAAATAAACCGCGAATAAAAAAACCGTGAATGCGGAATAGTAAATTGTATAGGATTATAGGAGATACGTTCCAAGTTTGCAAAATGAAAGAAAATAGATTTAATTAAGGTTTGGTTAACAATATTAAATTAATTATTATCAGGCTTAGGCAGTGGTTTAAAAAGTATAGTAATGATTTCTTTTATACTTATACAATGTCTTAGAACTCAGAATGATATCCAGAAGTGGGATGGATGAAAACAAGCCTTCTTTCCAAAGGCGGATCAAGTTTTATGAAAAAGTTACAAAACTCGTTAGCCATTCGAAAACCTTCACTCAAATTTTTTTAGATTAATGTCACCTTTTCCGTGCTGATGATGGATCTGTAGTGGAATTGGGTTTAAGCATTTCCTCGAATTTTAAGTCCATTTCAGTAATGTCTTCATCTTGCGATCTTGCAACTCTTGAATGTTATTATTATTCTAATTGTTCAAATTCGTTCGTCAAAGGACAAGAATTACAAGCCCATTGAGGCTTTTGTATTTTTTAAGATACTAAAGAAATAGATATGCAATTGGTTCTATACAAAAAATTACAATGTCGTTGGTTTCGGATCAGCGAATAATGAAATTCTGAGTCATTGTCAGTTACACAAGCACGAGAAAATTTCAGGTTTTTACACAATTTTACCCCAACTTAACTTATTAACTTTTAACACTTCAATTAGATTCCAACGCTTACTTCTACCAGCCAAAACATTTTTGAAATCCCACGCTGTGCTTGTGTTAATAAGTTACAATACTAATAGCATCAATTAAAAAATATGTGAAACATTGTAAAAAAATCGTGTAGTACTTCTGAGTAAGAGCTGCGGTTCTGGTACAACTCATATACAGTTTTTACGCTTACCTATTAGGATATGAGAAAAAGTAAATTCCGTTTTCTAATAGATGTCGTAACTCTTATTATATGTATCACGTCTAAACCGGTTTGACATGTGTTTGACAGGTCTAGTCAGTGTTAGGATCCATTGAATCTCGAGCAGTTAAAGTGTTCACAACAGAGTTTTTTTTGCGATTGAAAATGGAGAGTTTTGTACCAAATAATCGACATTTGCGGGAACTATTGTTACACTTTTATAATTGAAAGAAATCCGCTGCTGAAAGTCATCATTTACGAACGGCGAACATGCTTTTCGGATAGTATGTGCAGAAGATAGTTTAGACTGTTTAAAGATGGCATTTTCGATGTTGTGGTGATGCTCTGGTTATGGTGGGAAACCATTACTGGCGATGTCTACAGGCGGCAAAAAATCCGTTTAAAGTGAGCTATTGAAGAAAAACGACCAGAATGGGACAATCGACAGGATAAGATAAAAATTTTACACGACAATGCTGACCGCATATAGCTCAACCAGTGAAAAACTATTTAGAAAGGCTGAACTGGGAAGTATCACACAACCCGCTGTACTCACCGGACATTGCACCGTCCGATTACTATTTGTTCTGGTCGATATAATCAGCCCTTAGTGGAGAAAGGTTTCATTCGTTTGAAGGTATCCTTGCCTCAATAATTGGATCACCGCGAAGGAAGAGCTATCCTTTAGGGATGGAATCCGCAAGTTGCCAGAAATATCGTAGCTTCCGATGGAGCATACTTTCGAAGATGTTCAAAAACGATATATTTTATAAATAAAGATTTATTTATTTATTTTATTTATTTAGGAAAAAATATATCCTCATTTTACTCTTCATTTTAATACTACAAATCATCCCACAGTAAAATCTTGCCGGTGATTTATACTAATTCTTTATAGATACATATATATATGTACATATATGTCCTAGCCGACAACACATTATTTAAGTAAACGCATTATTGTTTTAAAATCGTGATATACTTAAAGGGAAAATTAAAGGAATTCATTTCATTCTTTTCTCTATGGGCCTTATTTCTCCGTTGAACTAACATACATACCATATAGGCGGGGAGCCCGAGTCATCAAAAGTACTGTGATCGCGGATTTGAAAATTCTAGTGAACATTTATTTTAGAAAACCATACGAGCAAAATGAGCTCGGTATGACGACGTTTTTCCTGCCGGAAGTATTTTTAATTAAATTTATTATCACAAAATGTTTTACTGTTATCGCGGAAATTGATTTCAATTAAAGCATTTTGTGGATCATAAAATTTAGTTGTTTTATTGCTCCGCAAAATCTGTTCCACGTATAAATTTGTATGTACTTTCTGTACCTAGACGTGTTGTACGTCTTTAGAAAGGCAATAAGATGGGTAATTCAATAAAAATAAATTAGGGTTATTAAGTACATAAATTTGGGAGAAAAATTTGAAAAAAAGCATTTTATCACTTTCGCAAGTGACTGTAGCATTTTTGGAAAGCTGGTAGTTCTTTGGCATGAGTTTGATACCGCTGTGTTAACTAACTCAAAAGATAAAAATAAAATAGTAATATGCATTCCGACTTTATGAATCACCCTGTAACACGAAAACGGTTTCCCCTCGCCCCCCTTACGAATTTTTGTTTGCCTAGGTGAGATCTATTACCCCTAGCATTTTGGTATGCGTTAACTGATACACCCTGTATTCCTTATCTACCATGTGATCCAGTATGGCTTGTCACATGACTACGGGACTCGAGTCGAGTATCTCGTCTCAGGGCCTTATAAGGGACTGTACCTTATTTTGTTCACTTACCGTACGTATTTTTATGTTTTTGCAAAAGCTGCAAGAGTGTCCCTGAGTACGATAAGATTAGACGTGATCGTAGCATTCGCATCATTGAAATATTCGTTCAATATCGTATGTGCCCATTGTACTGGTAGCACAAACTGCATGAATGTTGGGTTTTTTTGAAAATGTGTATTTCTATAATAATCTGTAATTTACACGGCCGCATTTTATGATACGAAATAAATAAATTAAAATCCATGAAAATGACATGGAAAATCTGCACCTTAAGTTTGCTTTATTTATTTATGCCACTTTATGCTTAAAGGTGGTCACTTTTATTTTGCGTCTGCGTCATCTGGAGGTAGTCAAATTGAAATTTGCACATTTTACTGGCCTTCGAGGGTTTAATGTTACTAAGCCTGCACTCAGCATTCCATACTTTGACCTCTCCGTTCATACCTGAAGAGAGGTAAGGCTTTATCCGCCCATGCACTGCATCTAGGCGAGGTATGGACGTCTGATCACATGTCGTAACGGCTTGCAGATTCACAAGGAGTAATCTGACAACTTTCGCAAGCCGGACGAACAGATTTTAAATTCGATTTTCTCTTCTTCTTCTTTTGCGGACTATCCAGATTTCTGTCGGTTTTATGTCCCGTTCCCAGTTTCTGCGGTTACCCGAAGAACCAGAGTTTTATAAGATATGGTCGGTTCCCAGTCGGTGATAAGACTAGAAGTTGTCTTGGCGATTGCGATTTGCTTCGGAAGATCTAAAGATCAAAGCGTGGGGCATTTATTTTTTGCACATTAAAACACTTCCTCTTTGATATTTCCCAAAGTCGTTGTCTGCTTTATTGGTTTTAATTGCGTTCAGATGTTTGATTATAGGTCTGGTCACAATAGGGCGCACTCGGGGTCAAGAGGGTATCGAACTGAAAGTAGATCAAGGAGTATGATTTAATGGTTTTACTCTGGATTTTGTTTTCACTCTTTTGCGAAATATTTAGATTACAAGGGATTATTCGGCCTTCGTGTTTCCGGCTGTGAATTTTTAAAATAGACTTGACGAATCATCGAATTACGAGCAGATTACGTAGATTGCATAATTTGGTTTTTTTTTGCGTTAAATGAGCGATTAATCCTAATTTAAAAATTCTTCTTTGTGCGAGGAGCGGTGTTGTTCTACATATTATCAACAATGTATGTAAAGCAATTTTAAATTAAGCTGTTATGAACTACGTAGCATACTTACAAAATACAAGACATAATTTTTCATTCATTGAAAGAGGAAAAAGGTATAAGATCGACATGTTGGTGCTACCGCTACCGCGACTCCATTGGTAGGTATACAGAATGCATCAGTTAAAGCATACCAAAATGATATGGGTGATAGATCTCACCTAAAACCAAAAATAATCGAATCGCAGTTCGACTCCCCCCACCCATGCTAGCCCGGTTTACGAGAGCTGATTGAAAAGTTCTTGCTTATACGAAAAAAATAAATTTAAATTTTTATAATTATTCGGCTTAACAAATTTTCTTTCTTTCTTTTCAGGTTGGTATTAGAGTACTCACTGATGACATGATTCATCAATCCAGCATAACAATTCATTTGCATCTAGTTAAAAATCCTTCTTAGACGAACTCACATGTGTTCACGTGATTTTTACCAACCTCTACATCCACCATGCCTGCAGGTTATCGATATATAATTGTCCATTTGTTCATTGTTCATATTACGTATGCAGTCGATTGAGAGGTCTACAACCTTAGAAATCGAATTGCTTCATCTATTTTTTTGACCACCATAAATGTTTGTTTCTATCAATTCTGCTGTGGTGACTTCAGCAAGGCAATTGGAACATTCTGTATCACTTGTGCTTGTTCGGTCACATCGAAATTCATGGAACAGTATAATATAGTCGAAGGTACAGATTTTCTGTAATATTCATCGAGGTTTACTTTCATTTTTTACTACTGAAACTCATATTTAGGGTTCCGTACCCGAAGGGTGCCCTACGGGACCCTATTACTAAGCCTCTGCTGTCCGTCCGTCCGTCTGTCTGTCAGCGGGCTGTATCTCATGAACCGTAATAGGTAGAGAGTTGAAGTTTTAACAGAGTGTGTATTTCTATTGCCGCTATAACAACAAATATTGATAAATACCAAGAGGGCGAATTTCAAAATGGCCGCCATGCAAATTAAAAGAAGAATTTTCCATTATGTTTTAGCGCCTCTCTTGCTTCTTTTACAAAAGTATTTAAAGAGTACATAGTGTTATATCTTGTTCGATGGTACGGGATCCTTCGTATGCGAGTCCTACTCGCACTTGACTGGTTTTTTAATTGTTAAAACATGAGGAAAAGTAAATCCACTCAAATGACGATAACGCAACATCGAATCTGTTTGCAACTTGAGATGCAAATCTTTAAGTTTCAAAGTATAGTGGAGTAATATTTAGATTTTTGCTTCAGAAAGTTGCGGGAGGGAGGTAACTTTTTACTGTACTTGAGGGATGATGTTTGGAACAACATATAAAAAGTTACCAACCGTAAAGTGTGTGCGTAATTAATTATTCACCAAATAAGTTGCAAAATTATATTGTTTTTTTAATATCTCAAAAAAATGCCAAAAAGTGGCAAAATTTTCCACAAAAAAGTTATATAAAGTTTTTTTTTTTTTAAATAAAAACTGTAAGTTACAGAATTTGTTTGCTAACGTGCGAAAATATGAAGCGGCGTGCAATATAAAAAAAATCTTTACATTTTATTTCGCAAAATTTAGAGCTCTTAATATTGAATATAATCAAAATATTCCATAATTGAATTTTTGGGTCATGCTTCAAAGACCAAAAACGCTAGTTTAAAATGTGATATTAAAACTTTCCAGTAGCACTTTCTATAGCTTGAAACCTGTACTTTAAGAAGGTCTCAGTGGTTTTATTTAAAAAATTGAGTTAATAAAAAATTTTTACCAGAAACAAAACAAATTTTGGAGCAAAATCGGTGAAATTTGTTGTTAAATAAACTTTGATAACGTCCATACAGAATTTTTTAGGCTTACCTAACCAACTTATGTTTATATTATGACTTGAAGCGAAGTATATGTAGTATAATTTTTTGCTTTGTTAATATAAGCATAAATTGTATCAAATACAAAAAAATTACGTTTTTCTTAGTAAATTGGCGCAATATCCATTTTTATAGGTAATTGAATTCCTGCTTAAAATAGAAATATAAGTTTAACTTTTGGTGTACTTTATATTCGATTGAAAAATATATATTATTATTTTTGAATGTTAGAGAGAAATAGAACACGCCAGAACGCTGCTGCATAAGTTTAGTCAAAGTTAGCCTAATATAAAGTTAGGACGCAGACCAGATTTCCCATTGTTTTCCATTAAGCACTTAAAGAAAAAAAAGGAAAGAGATAACACATATAATATTTAATAAAAAACAAAAAACCAAATTATCTCAAAAAGTCCAAATTCTAAGAAACAAAAAATTCTCGTGAAAAATTGTATAGGATGGCACACGGGGGACCACTTACAAAAATGCAAAATACAAGACCTCCGGACTCCGAGCGAAGTGAGAGCAAAAATTGGATGCAAAATTGGCTGCAACAATAAGTGTGGTTGCAGGAAAGCTGGCTTATTGGGTACCGTAGCATGATCTACTTGTCCCGGAACTGATTGCTTTAACAGCCTAGTTTTTTTTTTAAAGAGAAACAAGACATCGACCTGTTGTTAAAGTTAATTTAGAGTTAGTCTAAAGTTGTATTTTTCAATTTAAAAAAATTAATTGTAAATCTTACTGAAATAGTACCAACTATGAAACAGTGATTAATGTATTTTACACATTTCATCATAAAATCGAATAAGAGCAAAATTTAAAATTCTCGCCAATCATCGAAGTTAAAACATCAGGTCCTTATTCAGTTCTGAGTAATGGTAGTGAAGTTAGCTGCAAAGCGCTCCCTTTGCACGACAGCTATTTTGAAAACAGACCAAGCGGCGGCGTGGTTATCGCATATGCACGTGCAGTTCCAGACAAAATATCAGTTCTATAGTGAGTAGTTATTTCCTTGCGTACATATGTATATTTCGTTGTGATTTATATAAGGCTAAAATTGATATTTGATTGGAAAAAACCGGTAGAAAAATTATTTTAGATTATAACCTCAGATTTGTGTCCCATTCATTAATACCGTGTCTTCAGTTCCATGTCCGATGTACCAGTTGAACAGGTAATAAAAGACTGCCTATGCCAAACTTTGTTGCAAAGGGAAAAAGGGTATTTTACCAACTTGAGGAGATAATCGATGTCTTTGAAAAGTAACTTTCATTATGTTATTTAACTATTTTAACTTTTAGAAGAATTTTTTTGTTACAACAGAAGAGTTGATTTTTCTTTGTTAAAGTCTTTACCTTTTGTGATACTAGTTACTTTGATTTATAACAATGTGTCCCATTATTCGATTTTAAGATATTTTCTGCGTCAAAGTTGCAATAAACCTTCTATTTTCCAATAAATGGTGTATTTAATCAGTACCGTGGTAACCTCATCATTACCTATAACTTTATAATAAAATACTATTTAATTTTCACTTAAAACTACAGAAACCAAATGAGGTCTAAAGTTGCCCAACTTTTGTAGAATCACCCTTTATGCACATGCAGTGTTCTTGACCAGACACCTTCGAAATACACTATGTATCCTTACAAATCATATTTCTTTTAAATTCGTCGAGTTGGATTTTATTTTTGGCTTAGTATTTTTTTACAACAAGACGGCCATATCGTGTCAGTGATTTTGTCGAGTTATAGGGTCAGTGAGTACACCAATCACTATTTATTTATTGCCTATGGAATTAACTATTTTCTTATCTTGTATTTTGATTTTATTTTAATTACTTCCGTCACATGTACGGCATAAGCGATTATCGAGGTGACGCAAAAAATTATTAAATCATGGATGAGGTTTCAGTAATCGGGTTTTATCACAATGAATTTTCAATAAAAGTAACTGTTTATCTTGTTCCCCCGCTACCTGCTTTCTAATTTTTTTTTTTTTGAAGAATTCTGGTGAATTTTATAAATTATCTCCTCAAATTTTCTTTCAATTTATTCTAATTGACCAAAGCTAATGTGGCAGTGAGCCAGCCGAAAATCTCACGGCATCTGACTCAACGAGCTCCAGTGATTGACTCGTTAGACATAGAAGTCTATCTAAATTCAATTGTCTAATAAAGGAGCGAATTTTCGAAAAAAAATGCCCCGTCCCAAGAAATTTGCTTTCCCATCTGTTTAAATGACCTCATTTATGGGCTGCAACTTCCAATTCAGTTTTATCATCACGTTATTGTTCCTCAGAAATCTTATTTTTTTTTATGAGATCAATAAACGTTCGACTGCAGTCCGCTTATATGAATGATTGGTTTCAATTAAAAGCTGTCACGATAAGAACTGAGAGATATTTAGGACACATCAATGACTCAACCCAAAAAGGCTTAAGCGGAAAAATTTTGAAGTCTGCTGGACTTAATGTAAGCTGGTTTTTTTTATGTAGGTTTTTGAGTTGTTTTAATTAATTCGACGCGATCCAGTTGGGATCTTTTGAAAAACAGGCCTTATTGGGGCGTCAGCAGTTCTTGGGAAATTGTTATGCTGCTGCTGATACGATTAAAATGCACAGCTAATTCGTTTTGCAGACAGCAAAAAACGAGAACTATATTAATCAGGATAAGTGGGTGACGGTCGATCTTTTATAGCCTCTTTGAGTTGTTATATATTTTTTGTTATGTTTTTTTCCCCCAAACTGCATGCTATGGAAAATGAGACAAAGAGCGGCTTACTTTATCAGGCTGCAGTATTGTGGACACAATTTTTTTATAATAGACGATCGACATCTTTAGAAGCATATAATCGCCAATAAGTCGATAGGCGAGAAAAAATGTCCTATTGAGGCTTTAAATTTCATCAATTAGAACACCCACTATGCCCATCAAAACCTGTCGTCTGTTGATGCAAATGTGTACGAGATAAATAGATGCTTTTTATGTACAGTGTTGCACGCGGGCTAATTTTTAATAGGATTTAGGTGTTGGGTCAAAAATACGAAACACGCCGCAATATGTCGAACAGAGCTTATTAGCATGAGAAATACTGAAATGAAATTAGAATACCAACATATGCGGAACAAAAGTGAAATACGCAGCTTCGACTGCAAACACGATCACTAAAATTAGCTTGTGGCTGATCCTCACTTACTCGACATTTTGGATGCTGTTCAAAAGTAAGACCGCGGATATCGCTTTTAAATCGGCTCTGCGTCTGCTGATCGCAAAGTAAATTATTGAAGCATTAACTTATCGAATCGATGATAATAATTTGCCTAAATAATCACTTGCCTCATTGGCAAATATTTAAATTGCCCAAGTGTCAAAGAATCGCTTGCGAGATGTGCTAAATCCACTGCAGAACCACTTAGACGGTTGGATGCTGGCGATGTCTTGTTCACCTTCGTAAGTGATTTGGGTGCGCAACATTGAGATTATACCGCCGAGATACTACACAGAAAGTGAATTTACTTGACATTTGCTTTGTCAAAGAAATTACATTCAATCTACTACGTGGGTGGAACATTTTGTGGATTTTGTGGCGTCTATCCATTTGTTGTCTATTAACGCACGCAACTGGCGGCGCTGCAATAAAAATTCTTAGAAGTTATTAAGCCGGTTTTATGGAGAGATTATCTACATCGGATGGCATTGATGGCCGTTAAATTTTATGAATGATAGGCTTCATTTGTTTGGTAATTTGAGTAAGATGTGCTTTTTGCAGCAGAGTTCCAACTGGTTTTCTTTAATGTTTTCAGAGTTGATTATGTAGGTTAGGTGGTGTAATTGATCAATCCGTAACTGCATATTATGTCATTAAAATAATTAAAAATTCCAATTATGGAGGAAGGTAATTGTTGTAGTTAATGGTTTTATATTTATTGAAATTTAAGGAAAAAATCCTATTACATCGATATTTCGACATATTTAATTATTTACGTTATACCTGTGCTGCTGAAGATGCATTCCATAATAAAATACATAACAAGCGTTTGCAATCGTGAGTTTTAACGACTTAATTAAATATGGAAAGATTTTAAAAAAATTTCCCTACGTAATTTTAATCATATTTACATTAAATTATACCACTGCCTTATACGTCGAATATTTTCTTCAAATGAATGCTCATCACTTGCTAAAATTGCAAAAAGTCATGTCAAGGGGCTACGCGCCTCCATATCCGCGACATAATATCCGGAATTTATGTGACCCTGAATGGATACTGAAAAAGTTAAACTTCAAGTAATTATCATGAAAGTCAGCGCTAAG